>CAWUFW010004820.1:0-1456478 GCA_963921515.1 Calotriton arnoldi
GTATGACGAGATTTCCTTTGGTCCCTGGCTCATGAATTTAGGGGTTGCGCTGGATCAAAAGGGAAAAAACCCACCCCGCAAGAGTACATTCTTTGAAACAAACAGAAAAAATAGAGAAAGTCATAAGCAAGAGAGAGAAGACCTTATAGATAATTTGTCTCTACAATCACTTTATTTTTCCTGATTTAAGGATTGTCCTGATTTTCGCTGTAACAGTTCCTGAGCTTCTGAAACTTCACAAAATACATGAAACCGACCCTTGACTGCACCTTCAGTTTTGACTGTTATGCGATCGATGCTTGCGCGCCTTGCGCCTTGAAGAGATGAAGCATCTTTACAAATTCCTTTCTCCTCCTAGCTGCTGCTGCCGACTTGTCGAGGAATATGCAACAAAGAGGTATCTCAGGAGTGCTGAACTGTTTCTCTTTGATGGCCTTTGATAAAACTTGATCCTTCACCCTGTAATCTCCAAAATTCACCAGAATTGTACGAAGGTACTTTAAATTCGGGGGTAGATGTGCAGGCACTCTATGCGCTCTTGTAATGGTGAGATCACCTGAGTGCTCCGGGAGGACATGATTTTGAATGAAGGTGTTTACCCAGTGTACCATTTGTTGCCCCTCGAGCCCCTCTGGGACCCCCACCAGGGGTAGATTGGATCGCCTTGAGTGATTTTCTAACTCCTCCAGCTTATTCTCAATTGCGGACTTTTGTTTTTGCATTGTGGCTGCCTTCTCCTGTAGCGGCTCCATTTGATCTTTTAACTGGGAGATCCTTCCCTCGGCCTCCCTTAGCCATTCTGGGATCTGCGCCACTGTCTCCTCAATCTTTGTGAGCCGTGCGTGTAGGGCAGTAATCTCCCTAGTCTGTGAGGCCTACAAATCACAGATTTCCTCTAAAATGAGGTTCAGCATGGTTTTGGCATCCCATTGCACTGAGGATGGAAAGACGCACTGCGCTGTCTCTTTGTCTGGCTCTTTGTCTTGAGAAAGTGACAAGTCCTATTGTATTTTCTCCCCTCCTGAACCCCCTTGTGAAGGTGCTGATGCGACCTGAGCTGTAACTAGGTCGTGGATCATTGCTGGGGATAAAGCCACCGTAAAATTATCCCCAGGGACAGGAGCCAGAGCAAGAGGAAGACCCTGAGGGTGCGGAGAATGAGGAGATAATAAGGGCTGGGAGGGGTGGAGAGGTAATGTTGCCTCGGACTGATCGGCCACCAGGATTGCACTTGATCCCTGCACTTGATCCTGAGCCTTGTTTTGCTTTGGATAATAAGGGATATTTCATCATTTCTTTTACGGGGGCAGCCCCTGATTTTGAAATAGCGTCACTAGAGTTTTTTTATAGCAGTCTTGTCCGCCATCAATTCCATACTGTTGCTGCTACAGTTGCTTTGTTCAGGGCTTGAGGTGAGGGTATCTACATCTTCCTCAAAGGGGCGATGTGGGTGATCTTCAGTGATATTAGTGCCCTCTTCACTGTCCTCTAGGTCGCTAGTGAGATTAAAGTTTTTCCCCCACGCCATTGCAGCGCAAGTTGCCCTTGCTGAGGCCTGTCCTACTTTCCTCTTAGCGAGTTGATTAACGGCAGGAATTTCAAACAGTGTTGCAGAACTGGAGGTCTTTGAAGTCTTAGGGTGACTTCGCATGATTTACTGAAGAAGGCCCTCCACTCTAGTCCCCCCCCAAAAATACTTATCCCCGGTGAGAAACCTGGAGGCCGTCCTTGGTGGGAAAGTGAAGTCTTCCAGCCCTCAGCCACCGCGGACTGCGTGCTGCTTACTCCTGTTGCAGTCCTACTGGGTCCGTGGAGCACACCTGCTTAACCCCAGGCTACCTGCTAGCCTTACAATCTTCCAGCCTGCCAGCCTTCGTGGTTCCGCTTAGGCTCCTCTTCCTCTTGCAGAGAGCTCTACTCCCCCAGCACTGCAAATTGACCTCCAAATTGACCTGCGGCCCCCCCGGGGGGTTAATCTACTGAAGCTGTTGCGGACGCGGCAACGCGGAAAGCAGAGAGCCGTGAAATCGCCAGCATCAATCCGCGGGCGGGCCCCACCTGCATGCTGGCGTCTGGCGTCGGGTGTTCGGCGCTTCAGCCGATCATCGCGTTCCGTGAATGGACTGCCATAATAACACCATTTTTGACATATAATTTCAAATCTAGAAAAGAAATCTCATTTTTATCGTATTGGTTGTAAACACAATATTGCTTTGGTTTTGGTTAAAAAAACACAAAGGTCTTGTAAAGATTTTCACCACCAGTCCAAATCATCAGAACATCGTCGATATAGCGGCCCCAGTAGACCACGTGATTATCAATGCCCCTGGTCAGGTGGACCAGATATATGTCTTTTCCAGCCAAACCATGAAAAGATTGGTGAAAGAAGAAGAGAATTTCGATCCCTTAGCTACTCCTTGGTGTTGGCGAAACCATGTGCCATTATGTAGGAATACACTGTTATCAAGAACTAAAGTGATCATTTCGATCAACATGGACGTATGTTCCCATAGAGTAGCATCCCTACAGGAGAGAAAATGTTTGATTGCTTCAATTCCCTGAGTAGTGGGAATAGATGTATATAGGAAACAGATGTCTAAGGTTACAAACCAGCACTCACATGACCAATTGAAATCCATTAATTGATTCAAGAGGGCTTTAGTATCGTGTATGAAGGATGGGAGATTACATACCAAAGGCTGCAAGAAGTAATCAATATATTCAGAAATATGTTCAGTAGGTGACCATATTCCAGAGGTGATTGGTCTGCCTAGTGGAAAAAGGCCTGGTTTATGTATTTTTGGCAAAGTATAGATGCACGGAGCAACCGGATGTGGTGTAAACATGTATTTGAATTCTAGATCGTTAATTAGACCAAAAGACTTTGGATTCTTTGAAAATTAAATGTCAGATCTGTTAAACTGGCAGACTAATAACATATTACTATATACACACTTCTTTAAAAACATGTTTAAACTCATGTTTCTGTACTAAGTTTCGTTTAAAAACCATCTTTCAGACCTATTTTCTGTTTTTGCGGTTATTCGGTACGTCGTGACAACGTCGTTAACCGCGACAATCGTGCCTTTTCCATAAAGTGAAAACACATATATGCACACATATTACAGTATTTTACACACTAGGGATTCATTACTGTACACTTCAAACTCATGTTGACCCATGCACTAACTCATGCACTGCTACAATACCCTGAGCACTACTGATGCAGTCCCGCCATCGCCCAGTCACTACCCATGCACTCCTCCAATCACCCAGCGAGCACCATGTACTTATCCAATCACTCCGCCAAAACACAAGCACTTATAAATTCACCATGCACTCTCCTTGCAGTACTCTAATCATCCAGTCACTACTAGGCCTGGGCGGAAAACTACGCTACGCTCGCGTAGTTTGCGTAAATTGGCGCTACGCGAATTGCACGTAGCACAGTGCAAAAACGCGTAGCGGGCATTTTTTGCTTGCTCGCGGTCCTCAAAGTCAAGTTGGCGACCGCGAGCGAGCAAAATGACATCCCGGCGAGACAAATGCTAATTTCTAACTATGCCTACAAAGGTAGGACATGTGAAGAAAGAGGAAGACAAGCGCACAAAGAAGCAACACATGCAGAAAGAGGCAACAGAAGTCCACAAAGACGAACAAAAGTGCAGGAAGAAGCAAGACATGTGCAGAAAGAACCAACAGAGGAGCAGAAAGAGGCCTTGTTGCAAAATCATCCTGTGCCCACAACTTTTCAGACAGGTACTGGTGGTAACTGACTCTGACTAACCAGGCCTAGAGCCAGTGCTATGCTAAAAGACACTTAGAATACAGTGAAAACACCTACATACACTAGGGAACACTATGCGTTGGGGGTACCCCTGTGATTAGCATGACCTCCTCTTTAAGGCCCTAGTACATAATAGGGCAGGGGGATTAAAACTACCTCTAAGTCAGAGGTGCAGAAATATGCTACTTTAACTAGTAGTCACGTTTGCAGAGTGGTGGAGAAAGGGTGCTGGGCGTCCAACCAACGCTCAGGAATTCCGCTGCGTAGGACTTACAGGAGGTACCAGGAGGGATTCTTGGCCCCCAAACTCCCTCAGGACTAAATTGGACTTCATCCCCCATCCCGTGGTTTGCCACGAGGCACGTTTGCAGAGTGGTAGAGAAGAGGGCCATGTCCTCCGAAGAAGTCTTAGCAATCCCACTGTGTGGGACTTACTGGAGGTAACAAGAGGGGTAGTTGGCCCCCAAGGACATCCTTGGGGGCTAACTTCCAAACTATTACCTCCAGTCAGTCCCACACAACAGCACTAGTAAGTACTCGTACCAGGCCACGCCCACTTTGCCCACCACTCTACAAACGTGCTCCCTTGCACGCTCTTGGATGGGGATTGAAGTCCCCTTCACTGCTGGGGATCCTTTAGGGGCCAACTAGCCTACCTTTTACCTCCAGTAAGCCCCACGCAGTGGGATTGGTGAGAGGTAGACAAAGGCCATGTCCCCTTTCTCCACCACTCTGCAAACACGCCCCCTGGCGCGTTGTAAGTTAGGCGATTAAGTCCCCTTGAATCCTGAGGGTCCCTGGGGTCCAACTAGCCCACCAGGTACCTCCAGTAAGCGCCACAGAGCTGCGTTGCAGAGAGGTATAAAAAGGGGCGTGGCCTGGACCACCTCTCTGCAACGCAGCCCTGTGGCGCTTACTGGAAGTACCTGGTGGGCTAGTTGGCCCCCAGGGACCCTCAGGATTGAAGAGGAATTAATTCCCCAACTTTAAATGCGCCACAGGGCGTGTTTGCACACGTCACCTCAGGCCCGCCCCCTCCCTTCACCACTGTGCAAACGCGCCCCGTGGCGCGTTGTAAGTTGGGGGATTAAGTCCCCTTGAATCCTGACACCAGGTACCTCCAGTAAGCGCCACAGAGCTGCGTTGCAGAGAGGTGTAAAAAGGGGCGTGGCCTGGACCACCTCTCTGCAACGCAGCCCTGTGGCGCTTACTGGAGGTACCTGGTGGGCTAGTTGGCCCCCAGGGACCCCCAGTATTGAAGGGGAATTAATTCCCCAATTTAAAACGCGCCACAGGGCGCGTTTGCAGAGTGTTGCTGGGAGGGGGCGGGGCCTCCGGCACGATCACGTCTTTTTTTTATTCTTTTTTTTTTTTAGAAGGGGGGCTCTGTGGCCCCCCTTCTTTTTCCTTTTTTTGGGCCCTGGGGACTCCATCCCCCAGGGCCTGACCCCTATTTTTTTCAAAAATGGAAGGGGGCCGTGTGGCTCCCCTCCCGAGGCCATATTCGGCCCGGGGACCCCATCCCCCGGGGCATGGCCAGTGTTTATTTTAAAAAATATATATATTTGGAGGGGGGCTGCGTGTTTTTTTTTTTTTGGGGGGGGGGTAGGGGAATTGCGTGGCCCCCCTCCCGGGCCACTTCTAGCCCCGGGGACCCTATCCCCCTATCCGTTGGAGACCGTGGGGGGAGCCCCAATGCCCCCACAGCCCCGCCGGCTCCCCGCGTCCTGCAGGAGCCGGCATTGCTTTTCCACATGGGGAGCTGCTGACATGCAGCTCCCCGTGTGGAAAAGCAATCTGCTTGCATTTTGGAAGCGAGAGCAGGTTTCCTGCTCTCGCTCCAAAATCCAAAGCAAGTTTGCTATGACAGGGCGGGAGCCGCGAGGCTCCGCGCCTGCCCTAGCAAACAGCAGTGTCCCGGGGTGAGCACCCGGGACACTGCAGGAGCGACCCTGGGGGTGGCGGTCCCCAGGGCCATCACGGGCTCCAGGAGGGGGCCGGGCGGCTCCCTCCCTTCAATTACAAAGCCCCGGGAGGTGGTGGTCCCCGGGGCTCGAGAGTCCATGCTGAACCCCCAAATTTGCATTTTAGTGCCCCAGGGAGGTGGCGGTCCCGGGGCGTGTGGGGGGCTCGAGCCCCCACACAGGTTTATTATTTTTTTTAAAACAAGCCCCGGGGGGTGGCGGTCCCCGGGGCTGCGGGGAGGCCGTGTGCCTCCCGCAAATAATTAATGAAAACCCCGGGGGGGTGGCGGTCCCCGGGGCTTGGGGGGGCCTTGGAGGCTCGCCACACATTTAAAAATTAGCCCCGGGGGTGGCGGTCCCCGGGGCTGCGGGGGGCTGCGTGGCCCCCCGCAACTCATAAATCAAGCCCCGGGTAGGTGGCGGTCCCCGGGGCAGTGTAGGGGGATTGGGCCCCCCCCACACCTGGCCCACCCGGGGGCTTCAATACAATGAAGCGCGGGAGTCCGCGCTTCGTTTTTTTTTATTTTCTCGGCCGGATTCGCGCACCCAGCGCGAATTCGGACGATTTTTTATTTTTTTTTAAATGCTTTTTTGGGCCCTGGAGGTCCTTGTGGGACCCCCTGAGCAGGCCTAGCGGGTCAGGGTGTTTCTACCCTGCCCCCTTTTCTTGTTTTTCGCGTTTGTTTTTCTCTTTTCTTGTGACTCGGTTCTACCGAGTCACAAGATGGCTGCCAACACTTCCTGGTTTGGAGTGTTGACAGCCAATTAGAATAAAGCTCGTGGTCGGGATGGTCCACGGATCCTCCGTGCCTCTAAATATCAAAACTTTAATTTTTTAATTTTCTCAGCAACTACTGAACGGATTTACACCATTTAAAAAAAAGTGCGCTTTCTGAACCAAGCACTACCTTTTTGCCAAATTTGGTGTAATTCCGTTCAACAGTTCAGTTGTAGCTGTGTCTAAAGTTTCCTATGGGAAATTCATTTTCCGACCTCTTTTTTCAATTTCTCAGGAACTACTGAACGGATTTACACCATTTAACAAAAGGGCTCTTTCTGAACCAAGGGCTACCTTTTTGCCATATTTGGTGTAATTCCGTTCAGCAGTTCGGGCTGTAGCCGAGTCTAAAGTTTCCTATGGAAAATAACATGGAGAAAACACGTTTTGGGACCCACCTTTTTTCTCGGCCCCCGCTTGGCGAATCACCCCGAAACTTTCAGGATAGGAGCTGACCGGAGCGGGCCACAAGTTTTGGAAATTTCGCGAAGATTCGTCAACCGGCGCCAAAGTTATTGGGAAAAGAAAAAACGCTTTTCCTATGGAAACTAGGTCCTAGGAAGTGGTAGAAGCTGATTTTTTTATTTTTTGCTCTTTGTGATGAGAGGCAAGATGGCGGTCGCTTGAGACCGTAGGTGCACACGGAGAACTGAGAGCCAGAAGAATATAAAAATGCTGCAGTAGTTCAATCGGGGATATGAAGGACGAGACCTTCAGCTTGGACGTACAATAGCCCCCACGCACCGGCAGAGATTACCTACGACTGTTCGGAACAGTAATTGGGCTCTCTGTTCTGCGACACATCGCTAAGACATTTGCGGAAAATCCTAAAACTTATTCAGCAGGTTCCTACCTGGCGGAGGCTCCGGACACTGGGCCTGATCCTGTGGAGACATTTGGGAGTGCTGGATCCGCCGAGATGGGTCCCAAGAGCGCGGCGGGGGCTGCCAAGACTAGGGCGGTCAGATTGTTGCAAGGCGGGATGGCGGCACCGGGAGACGCTGCGGTGGCCACGGATGTTCCGGCCCCGACCTTGGGATCTCCAGCTCTAACTCCACGGCGAGGACGCCGCGGTGCATTGACTGACCAGGATCCAGGAAGAGGAAGAGGCGGGACAACGCAGAGGGCACGCCCGGCCGGCCCTACAGTGATCGACCTGCTGAGAGCTCCTCCCGGAAGACCAGTTCCGGGTCGCGACGGGAAGCTTCGGGACAAGGCTTCCCCTGACACCGTGGCAACCACAGAATGTGTAGGAGACTCACCCCTGCAGGAACTAGGAGACTCAGCTCGGGGAGATCAGACTGAGGTGAGAGCGGTGGAGAACGGTCATACTAACGGATCGGCAAACTTGGAAGGTAGCCCCGGGGGGCTCTTCCCGCAGCAGCTGACTCTGAATCCTTTAGGGGGCTCGGAAAACACTATGACTATCTTAACTGTGCAAGCAGCTGGGGAGGTCCAGATAGACCCGGATGAGACAGAGTTTGCTGCTGCGGACGGGAGGGCCCTTGGGGCACAACTCAATAATCATGACACTATGGGTATTAATCTCCCGCAACCAGTCAATGTCAATGTCGATTCCGATTTTCAAGCTTGCCAATACGAAATTAACCCCAGTGGGACCCTCGACAGTGGGAGTCAAATTGAACTCGATAAGGAACCTAGTGACTTTTTTTTCTCTGTTTCTGATGGGGATGAGTGGTCTGAGGATTCCTCTGTCGGTAGCACGGATCTAAGCCATAGCGATGTGGAGGTAGCAGGTGGCACTAAAAGTAAAACTGTGCAGAAGAAAAAAGAGAAAAAAAGGCTGGGTGGGAAAGAGCTGGCTTGGGACTATACCCCCACAAGCCAACTGTCTAATCCTGCGCCTACTTCCCAAACCGTTTCTGATCCATCCGAGACAACCTTAGATGCCATCTTTCAGGCCATCTCTATGCACCGCGAGGAAACTCGCCAAGACAGTCGCAAGACTCACCATGCCATGCGCAAGATGCAAGGGGTTGTTCGAAAATTGACAAAAACTTGCAGTGTATTTGGAGAACGACTAACTGACCTTGAGTCCAGGATAGTCACCACAGAATCTGATCTAGCCTCAAATCTTGCGCTGGTGGGCTCCCATGATGCACAGCTGGTGGATGTTAGATGGAAGCTGGAGGAGTTTGAGAACCGCCAGCAAAGGAATAACCTGCGGGTTCTTGGGGTCCCTGAGGGGGTTGAGGGGGACGATATACGGTTATTTGTGGTGAAATTGCTACGAGACTCCCTGCCTGAATTAACTGATTGGAATTGGGCACTTGAGATTCAGCGGGCCCATCGGGTCCCCTTTGTTCAGAGACAGCCCGTTAGGGCAGGGGGCTTCCCCCGAGCCATCCTTGTATATTTTGGCAATTTTCTGTTGCGCCAAGCCGTCACTGAAAAAGCAAGACCCGATGCAAAACGATCTAGCAATGATGTTACCTATTTTGTTCGCCCAGACTTCTGCCACTCCACCATTGAAAGGCGGTGGCGGCTACGGCAGCTTATCAAACCATTTCAGGATAAAAAGGCGCAAGCCTTTTTAAACAATCCAGCTCGTCTCAAAGTGATCTTTGAGGGGCAAACAAAGTTTTTTTTGTCAGAAATAAAAGCTAAGGAATTCCTGGACGGGCTCTCCAGCTAGGCCCAGGCTCACTATTATTATGAGTATTAGGAGCTACAAAATGTAGGGAAAGTACAGGATGGCACGCAGGGGGTAGTAACCAAGGTGGGGAAAAAAAAAAAAAGGGGGGGGGGAGAAAGTAAACTCTGGGAGGGGAAAAGGAAGGGGAGAAGGGGGAAAAAAAAAATAATAACAAAACTCTAAATACATTTTCCCCTTTTGAAAATATCCTGGCGGAGGTACTATGAATTTGGGAATGTCGGCTGTAGGACGCAGCATTCTATGAAGATCCCACTATTTAGGCTCTCACGCTCTGTTGTGTAGCGCACCCATCACAATCAGACTCATGCCTGAGTCTGTATGCCTCACGTGGGGAGGTGGGGATGGTCGGGAGGGGGTGGGGTGCTCAGGGGAGGGCAAGGGGGAAGGGGGTGGACAAGGTTGTGGGTTAAAAGCAAGGGGGAAAAAAGCATGTCCAGAAACAGTAATAAAATAAGGAGACAATTAAAAGCGATAAATAGATGGCTGAATATGAAGCGAGATTTTATTGGGGGAAAAAGCTTGCGAAGGTCCCATGGAGAAATTCGAGAATCTGAGCCCAGTTTAAGATGGGGAAGATAACTATTTGTTCATGGAACATTGCGGGGCTCAATGACCGGGCAAAAAGGATAAGATTTGTTGAACTTATCAGACTTAACCACGCCGATATAATATGAGTACAGGAGACACATATTCCATGGCAGAAAAGGGAAGTAATGAGAATCACAGGGTATAATTTGCTGGCATGCACCACTCAGACATCTAATATATGCGGTGTGGCTATCTTAGCAAAATCTTCTTTGGGTACGGCCAAACGTAAATTAGTGGATGCCCTGGGTAGATGGGTGATCATTGAACTAGCCATGGGTGGCACTGTTTGTGCAATCTATGGATCTAATCAGGACGATCCTCAGATTTTTGAGGCTTTGGAAGTTGAACTGGCCACTTGGTCGACCCCTTTGATTCTCTGCGGGGATTTTAACATCTCTTTGGATGTTAGTTTAGGGAACCAAGGGCCTGGGGGGTATTCAGGTCGGAAGCCTCGGGTGTATAGGGCATTTAATTCTTTAAAAATTAGTCATGGCCTGGTCGATATATGGGCTACAAAGAACCCGGCCAACCCCGGTTACACGTATTTTTCCTGTCCACATAAATTATACGTTAGGATCGATTATTTTTTTTGCACAAAAGATCTTGTAGGGCAAGCCGAGATTTTAAAACTTCCTAAAATAATTTCAGACCATAACCCTCTGATACTAGAACTTGATATTGCTGGTTTTAAGAGAGTACGGAGCAAATGGACCTTTGATAGGAAACTTCTTGTAAATAGTGCGTATGTTGAATACATGAGGAAGTGGGCACAAGAATTTTTGATATAAATAGGTTCAGTGCTAGCAGGGGGCCGTATGGGATTCTTTTAAGGCTGCTCTCCGAGGTGAAACCATCTCTTTTGTTATCGGGGCAAGGAAGCAGCAAGAAAAAAAGAATCAACAATTGATGTGGGATCTAGCTAGGGCCGAAGAAGAGCATATTTCACTGATAGCACAGGGACAGGAGGGAGTTCAAATTCAGTGGCAAATAATCGCGCTGAAAGCAGAGTTAACCAACTGGCTAACGCAGAAATCTGCTGAAGAGTATCAATCTCATCGAAACAGTGTTTATGAAACAGGGGAACAAGTCGGAAGGAGACTAGCGCTTTGTACTAGGCAGAAGCTATCTTTTAGTGCTATATCTATGATTAGGATAGGGGGCAAGCCTATACTTATCCAGAGGACATAATTAGAGGCTTCCAAAATTACTATCAGGTCCTGTATCAAGATGACGGTAATAAAAGCAGAGAGGAGGTATCTCAAGGCATGACAGAGAGCCTTGCCGATATTAATATTGGAGAGAGGCTGGATAGGCATACTAGTGAGGAGTTAGAGGCAGAAATTACACTTGAAGAAGTGCAACTTGCACTTTCAGGAATGGCTACAGGGAAGGCGGCAGGCCCTGACCGGATACCTCTTGAGGTATATAAAATTCTGGGACCAGGTATAATACTCATGCTTTTGGATCTTTTCAGGGGTGTACAGTATAATGGGACCTCCCCCGAATCTTGGAAAGAGACAGCCATTATAATTTTTCCCAAGAAAGGAAAGCCATTGGATAATCCTTCTTCCTATCGGCCGATCTCTTTGATCAACTCCGACACCAAAATTTATTCTAAAATTTTGGCCAATCGGCTAGGAGGGGTCATAGAGCATCTGGTATCCCCATGGCAACACGGGTTTATCCCAGGTAAAGGCACAACGGATCATACCCGTAGGGTTATCTCTCTTTTTGATATTATAACCAGGGGGAGGGACCAGATGGCTATGATCCTCCTGGATGCTGAAAAAGCCTTTGATCGGGTGTCTTGGGAGTTTTTATGGCAGATATTGGAATTGAAGGGCTTTGGCCCTCGGATCATAAAGGCTATTAAGGCAATGTACTACCAGCCAAAAGCCCGACTTCAACTTATGGGGAGGGAATCTGGTAGTATTAATATATCTAGAGGGACTAGACAGGGTTGTCCCTGCTCCCCCATTTTATTCGCTTTATATATTGATCCCCTAGTTTCTAAGCTGCTACAGACCCGGAAGATCAAACCCATAATTACCGGTGGTTTTGAAACAAAAGTTTTGGCCTACGCCGATGATATCGCGGTGTTAACCCCTAATCCTGCCGAGGCAATAGTAGAGATCAGTAGGATTGCTGAGGATTATGGTCTTTTATCGGGGTATGCGCTGAATGCTGGGAAAACTATAGTACTATGTACTGACAACATAGTTTTCAATGATCCCAAGAGAGTAACATCCGCAGTGTACCTCGGGGTTCGAATAAGTGCTAAGGTGGACGAGATCTGTAGGATTAATTTTGATCCTTTGATAAAAAATATAGGTGATGAATTAAGGAGGGTTAATGGGCTACACTTATCTATTATTGGGAGAGGGAATTACCTTAAAATGACCGTGTTACCTAAAATACTGTATTTGTTTCGGGCAATTCCGCTTGCTCTAGACGACAATCTATTAAGGGCTTTGGAATCAGCCTTCTCCAATTTTATATGGCAATATGGGAAGGTTAGGAGAGCTTTGCGGTATTTAGCATTACCCCAAGACAGGGGAGGACTTGCTGTTCCTAATATCACCCTATATTATTGGGCAGCACTTTTACATCAGATGACCACCCTTTTATCGGTGAACCATACTAGGGAACCAGTACAGGGCATAAAAATACCTACAATTTATGAACTATCGATAGGGAAGGAAGCCTCAGGGCTACTGCTGAGACAACTGGAACCCAGTTACTATAAAAAAAGTACGGTTTAAAGTGATATATAGCTCCTGGAAAATTTGGAAGCAGGTTTCTAAATTTATGGCAATTTCTAAATTTTCTAGATATACTCCTCTCTGGCGCTCGCCTCTATTGCCATACCTGGCCAACGATGATATGGGGAAAAAGTGGGAAAAATATGGGGTAAGAACAATAGGGGATTTCTGTGGGGGAGAACATGATTTTCAATTTTTAAGGCTACAACGGGTGTTTGGCGTTTTAGACAACCATTACTTTAAATTTGTCCAGATTAGCAATATTCTTACTTTATGGAGTCCTAGGATTAAGCTAGACAAGGTTCCACTTTTGGAAGCTGTAACCAGGGAATCGAGCAGAATCAGAGATTTTTATAAAATACTTCTTGACAAATGCCCTGACGACCTGGAAAAAACTGAAGCATTCTGGGCAATAAAACTGGGAAACCCGGATGTTGATATCTATATGAGCCTCTCCCTAACTGCCAAAATTTTCTTATCGTCAAATTTAAAAGCTCAACTTTATAAAACTATATTTAATCTCTACTTCACTCCTGCTAAACTTTATTTTTGGGGGAAAAGGGCTGACGATAAATGTCCTAGATGTGGGTCAGGACCTGCCACCTTGATACATATGCTATATGATTGTGATAAATTGGCTCCATTGAAAGAAGGCCTGCTGGGCTTTTGGGAGGAATTATTCTGTCTCAGATTAGAATTAACCCCTACGCTGCTGATTCTTGGACACGATAGTACTCTGGGTCTCAATAAGGAACAAGAATATGGTGTGTTTCTGGGGGCAGCGGTATTTAGGATACTATTAGCCGCCAGGTGGAAAGATGCTGAGCCACCTAGCTTTCATATGTGGCTGGCGAGGCTCCTCGGAATATACAAACAAGAGCTGGCAATTTATGCCTGTAGGGGTAGACAGGCCGGAGCCCGAGGGAGGAGGATCTGGGCTCATATGGCCAAATGGAGCAGAGTCACAAGGCGGGAGCTGGGGGCGTAAAACCAGCTGTATCTTATTGCTAAAGCCCAGTCAATGTGGTCATGGCCGCGGCCTAGGCTCTCTTTTTGTTACATACTCTGTATAATTCATATCTAATTGTATCCAAATAATCTGCTGTTCTATGTGATCTTCCCATTGTAATATTTACTAATATTTATTTGTAGCTATCATTCTCTCTCTTATTTGCTGATTTCTTTTGTTTCTTGTTCTTCTTCTTCTTTGAATCTTATGTAAATTGTAATTATATTTCTGGATATGCTTAATAAAAAAAAATAAAAAAAAAAAGGAAACTAGGTCCTAACTATAACTATCTACTGGCGACCGCCAGTAGATAATATATATCTATATATATATATATATATATATATATATATATATATATATATATATATATATATATATATATATATATATATATATATATATATATATATATATAGCAAAAACAGAAGCAGAGAACTCTGGGTAGTTCTCAAGTTTAGGTGGAAAGCAGCTCCAGTAAGAGCACTCTCAACACCAGCGACACACTAAATTTGCTCACCTCAAATGTCTGCTTTTCTATCAAAGTCTTTAAGCATAGAATTAGCGCAGTGCTATCCACGCCGAGATAGAAAGGGACAAAGTCTTTTGCCATTTTTACAGCAAAGTCTTTAAGCATAGGATTAGCACAGTGCTATCCCTGCTGAGCTGTAAAATGCTGTGCACTCTCAGGCTGTAAATTCCAAGAATCCTTTTTATTTTTATGCAACCGAAAGAAACTGACAAACGCGTTCCGGTCTACTGGCCTTTGTCAATATCAGCAAACTAAATTACAAATCAACCTTTTATCATATAGTGATTTCATTGGGCAGTCGTATTGATTAAAACATAGATGGCGGACTAAAGTGCATATTCACTTACATGCATATGGCAATGGACGGCCATTTTGTAATGTGCAAATCATAACATCCGTGATGTGGAGGCTGCATTTATCTGCTCATCTCAAAGACATTGTTCATCCACATATTATGTACCCAGGTAATTTGGATTTGAGAGTTTGCCATGTTTCTCAATTCATTTACATACAGCAATTATTTGTGGGGTTCCAATGTTCATTCAGCTTTCCCACACAGAAATGTGAGGAAAATGCGATTTGTTTAGCTAAATTTGAAGTCTGCAGGGGATTCTGGGTAAGAAAGAATTGGAGGATCCACGCAAGCCACACCTCCCTTGACTGCTCCGGGTGTCTAGTTTTCAGAAATGTCTCGGTTTGGTAGGTTTCCCTAGATGACCGCCAAGCCCGGGATCAAAAATGCAGGTGTCTCCATTGCAAAACCAGATCATTTTGTGATAGATAATTTTGATGTCTCCACAATAGGTTTTGAGCCCTTCCCTGTCATAGGCACTTGGCCCACCCACACAAGTGAGGTACCATTTTTATCGGGAGACCTGGGTGAATGCTGGGTGGAAGGAAATTTTTGATACCACAACTTTCCCACACAGAGATGTGAGGAAAATGTGATTTTATTTGCTAAACTTGAGGTTAGCAGAGGATTCTGGGAAAAAAATGTTGGGAGATCCACGCAAGCCACACCTCCCTGGATTCCCGTGGGTGTCTAGTTTTCAGAAATGTCTCGGTTTGGTAGGTTTCCCTAGATGGCTGTCGAGCCAAGGACCAAAAATGCAGGTGACTCCCTAAGAAAGATAATTTTGATGTCTCTACAATAGGTTTTGGGCCATTTCCTGTTGCAGGTACTAGGCCTACCCTCACAAGTGAGGTATCATTTTTATTGGGAGACTTGGGGAAATGTTGGGTGGGTGGAAGTTTGTGGCTCTCTGCAGTGTCATGTAGTTCCTAAAAATACATAGACTCTGCACGTTTAGACAACATAAACTAAGGGATTGGTGTCCAGACTGATTTCAGACACCCCAAAAGGATATGTTATCCTTTAGACCAGCTAGCTCACAGAACCACCATAAGCCCCCTAACCTTACCAAGGAGCGAATAGTTTCTGGCAACTATCGAACATGACAACCCTTGATCCTTCAGGGATCGTGGAAACAGTACAGTACTTTTCGCTCAGTCAATCGTACTCAGTCTTAGAGAGATACACAGAATAAACGATGGGGGCGTTTTCAATAAGCATTTATTGAACCAGCGTCATTCTAGAATAAAACATGTTTGCCGGGACAATCATTGGACAGAAACAAATGTATAAGATTACAAGCACCAACAGAGTAGATAAAAGGTATAATTCTACCATGGTGCTAAAAAAGTGAATATATGCAGGCATATAGATACATGACGGTAATCAAGCCTACTCCTACGATGCAAACCCTACCTAGGTGTACCTAGCATGTATGTGGCTGTAAAGCCAAGAATCCCCTAGGAAAAAGCTAACCCCATTACCTCATGGGAGAGAACGAAGGACCCCGTCTTGGTCTTGAGTTGGACACCCCGCAAGGGATGTCAGACCTCTGCGTGTTGTAGCTTCTGCAGGCCGGGATCTCAGCGTCTAGTGTCAGCGTGGAAGCTTCTCCTCTGCCTATCTAGTGTTGGTATGGTTCTTTTCTACCATAAAGATAGCCTTAGGATTCTTTACACAATCGATATGTTGTGAGTACGATTCTGTAAATGAGCCTAAATCAATACCTGCAATTATGCAAAGTAGTTCTTTCACCCTAGGATGAAGATGACCATGACTTTTGAACAGAGTACGTTAATCCTGTTATGCATGTCATGTGCAGGGACTTTTCTAAGAATCCTCACGCATAATAAATGAGGCTAGTTTCAAGGAAACTGATTGACATTTATTCAGCACATAACTGGGTAAAAGGTCAGTGCTAGAACCGTTATGCAGAGCAAGGTAAGACAAATGTTTTCTTTTCAAAAACCTTTATTTCAGGCAAATATAGGCAAACACGGCATGGAGCCTACAACCCAACGTGGGCCGGCAGCGTGAAGAAATGACATGCATAACAATATACGAGTACACAGCAAGTCGCCTACAACCACTTTGGGCCGGCCGCGTGCAATAGAGCATCACAAAATGGGGTAAATGAGGTGTGGAGAGGTACAGTTTCGTAAATGTTCGAGATCGTACCCAAAGACCATAGGTGAGTGAGGTGAATCACAGCGGCCAATAGACGGCAGGGAAGGCAGACCTCTCAGCCAGGGCGAAACCCAGCACATCCGCCAGCAGCATCGGAGGGCAGTGTCGTGTAACTCAGAGCATAGAATTCCGCCCAGCGCTAAAGCCAGATCAGGACTCCTCAGCATCGACCACAGTGTGAGCCAATAGGTATGTACGCAATGGACCCCATATGTCTCTAGGGCGCGAGGAGGATGGAAGAAGTTCGGCATATGCATGAAGCTGATCCTGCCATAGTATCATATCTGATAGCCATTCTTTAAATTTAGGCGCACGCCCCCGGCCCCACCGACAGGCCACTCTACGTTTTGCCAGCACCAGGCTAAAACCTACAAATTTACGGTATAAGGACGGTATTTGCTCAGTGTAACCAAGTAGAGCTAACAGCGGGATTCTCATAATGGGCACATTAGTCATGTCCGCCAATGCCGTGAGGACCTGCTCCCAGTATGCATGTATCTCGGGACAACTCCAGGCAAGGTGAAGAGAGTCAGCTGCCTCCTCTCTGCATCTATCACATCTGTTCGAGTCTCTGAGACCAAACTGATGTAGCTTAACCGGCGTATGGTAGCTGCGGTGAAGGAATTTGAAATGAATTATTCGCAGTCTGCTGTTTGCAGATATCTGTGCCGTCTGCTTGCAGCAGTATGACCATTGGGCGTCTGTAATGTCGTGCTCCAGCTCCGCAGACCATTTAGCGCGAGCCGGGCAGGTAGGATAATCAACGTCCTCATACAGAGTGTGATACAGTGTAGACACCAAGTGTGAAGGAGTAGAGGCACGTAGAATCTGATGCAGGGGGCTACCGTTGCAGGCTCCGCGGGAAAGGAGTCACTACTGGCTCGAACCCCATGCCGCAATCGAGCATACAGAAAGGTCTCCATGGTAGAGGGCGGGGGGTCACCACACAGTTGGCTCAGTGTACGGAAATCCCCATTTAAATATAAATCCCCCCAGCAGCGAAGATTGCGGGTGCGTGCAAACTTCGTGAAGATACCTTCTTGCAATAATGAGATCTTCGGGTGGTACGAAAGCGGGAGTAGTGGAGAGTAGAGGCACTCTGCTCGCAAGCGTGTTTTTATACGATCCCAGGCTTTGTTTGTACAGTCTAAAGAAGTGGGACATCTCTCTCGGGGGGCTACTGCCGCCAGCAAAACTCCCTCTATAGGAATTGGGTCAGCAATCCAATGTTCAGTGGCCACGTGAGCTGTATAACGAGGAGGTTTAAACCAATAAAATGCATAATGCGCTTGGGCACAGGTGTAATAGAGTTCGAAATTGGGAACATCGAACCCTCCTTGCGAGTACGGGCGGGTCAATATGTCCCATTGTATGCGCGGTTGCTTTCCCCCCAAACCAGTCGATTCAATGCTGAACGAAGCGTGGTGAAAAAAGGGCGGTCCGGATCGTAGGGGATATTCAGGAATAAGTACAAGAATTTAGGGAGGATTACCATCTTAATGCGGGAGATGCGTCCCGCCATGGTCAAGGGTAAAGTGATCCAGCGGTCTATACATCCCGCAACATGTTCCATAACACAACCGTAATTGAGTCTCATTAACTCCTCACGGTCCGTAGTTACCCGCATTCCCAAGTACTTGACATCATCTGTACACCACTCTATGGGAAAATCTGGCTCAAACGGGGCAGCAGCCGTAGTCAACGGAAATATTTGGGACTTAGCCCAGTTAATCTGAATGCCCGAGAAGCCCCCGAACTTGACAAACTCCCGCAGCAGTGGATTGAGGTTTCGACGTGGTTTATTTACGTAGAGGGTGACATCATCCGCGTACAGCGATATCAAAATCGGGCGAAGGAAGCATCGCAGTCCCGCATGATGATAATGCTGCCTGACCTTGGCCGCCAAAGGCTCCATAACCAGAGCAAAGAGTAGCGGGGACAACGGGCACCCCTGACGAGTGCCCCGAGAAAGTGGGATCGGCAGCGACGTGTGTCCGTTGATTAAAACTTTCGCCGTTGGTGAGGAGTAGAGCAATTGAATCCAGGAGATAAAACTTACTGGGAAGCCCATGTGTTGCAGTATACTAAAAGCCTTGGTGGCATCAAGGAAGACAGCCACCAGTGCCATCTGTGGGTCCACTACTTGTAGTATGGATAAGAGCGTCCTAAGATTGTGGGAAGTGGCTCTGCCTGGAATAAATCCGGCTTGATCTGGGAGTACAAGTTTCTCCATCAGGAGACTAAGACTGTTTGCAAGGACTTTAGCTAGGATTTTTGCGTCCGTGTTTATGAGTGAAAGCGGTCTATAAGATGCACAGCAATCTGCCGGTTTACCAGGTTTGAGCAGCGAGGTGATCAGTGCTTCCCGCATTGAGGGGGGGAGGAGTCACGCCTCATGGGCCTCTGCAAACACCTCTTTCAATACCGGGAGCAGTTGATCTATATATGCCTTGTAAAAGTCGACCGGGAGACCATCGGATCCGGGGGCCTTCCCAGATTTCATTTGCATGATGGCTGCCCGCAGCTCATCATCTTCAAACGGCGCGTCTAAAAATTCTCGCTGATGGTCACCCTGCCATGCCAATGCAATATCTTCAAAATAGTGGGTGAAATTCGGAGGGGATGTGCGTTTTGACTGGTATAACTCTTCATAATAAGAGGCGAATATTCGCAGTATCTCACGGCTATCTCTATGCCGAGCCCCATCGCTATCCACCACATCCAAGACATAGTTTGAGAACCGGGGTTGGCTGATATCCCGTGCGAGCGCCCGGCCGGGTCTCCCGCCCTCGCCATACCTGCGGGCGACGAAATATTTACCTCTAAATTTTACCTCACGCTCTGCGGTGGCCGTGTAATCTGAGAGCTTTTCCCGGAGCAGAGCCCCCCGAACTCCCGAATTGTCTGCCCACATATCTGTTTCTAGTTGTTTGATCTCGGCCTCTAGTCCCGCCAGACGTCTGCGAATATCACGGAGTATCCCGAAACTTTTTGAGATGCATACACCTCTGATGGTGGTCTTAAAAGCTTCCCAGACTGTGCCTACACATGCCACGGAGCCTTTGTTGCTGTCAAAGAAACCAGTGATTTCTTCCCCGAGTTCGACTCGAAACACGCTATCTAATAGTGCCTCCGGTACGAACCTCCAGCTTCTCGGTGAGGCCACTGAGTTGGGTATCGATATTTCCAGCGCCACTGGCGCATGGTCCGAGTAGGTGCAAGCCAAATGTGTCGCCGATTGAATCCAGGAGCCCATTCCTCTAGAGCATACCCAATAGTCCAATCTGGACCATGTGGAATGGCCTGCGGTATAAAACGTGCCTTCTCTACCAGTGGGATGGACGTAACGCCATGCGTCTATAAGCCCATGTTCCTCAAATAGCCCGTCCAGTGCCGCCCCAGCTCGTGTGTAGTGATGTGGAAGTGGGTTAGAACGATCCTCTGCAGGACATCTGACCACGTTGAAATCTCCCCCCCATAGGACATGTGAGGAGCCCACCCTGAGTATCTGTCCCCAGAGAGCATTAAAATGGTCAGGGTCATCTGTGTTAGGGCCATAACTACACGCTAGTGTGATTGATTGTGTACCTAGCATGCCCCAGATCAGGCAACTCCTCCCCAAGGGGTCACTATATGTGCCTCCCATCACAAAGGGTGTGTTGCGTTTAATCAGTATTAGCGTCCCACGCGCATAGGACGAGTAGGAAGAGAAAGCTCGTGCAGAGGCTCATCTGCTGCCATAGAGGGGAGGGCGTCTCGGGTCTATGTGTGTCTCCTGAAGCATAGCAATGTGTATCTGGTGCCTGTCTAAGTACGCCAGTATCTGGCGTCTCTTGCGGGGATCACGAAAACCTCTGACGTTCCACGTGATGAGCTTAATGTTTTGGTGGAGACTTGTTTGTGGTGTCATCCCGGTTTTGGCTGTGTATCGTTTTGAGTGCAATGGTGTACCAATATGTCCTGCCTATGCCTAGTGGATGTGATCCGTCCATGCCATGCCTTGCAACATACATCAAAATGAGAACATTGGATTCCCAGCCCCTCCCTCTGCCCCCCAAAAGGCCCAGTCGAGCCAACTAAAGAACTGATTGAAACCCACGGTCCACCCCCCACCCACAACAGCAACCCCAACATGCTGGCATCCAGTCGCCCACCCCCCTCCCTGTCGCAAGAAGGCCTCCTGGCCCAACACAACTCAGGCCATCCTTGCAGGAACAAGAATCCCAGAACATAAAACCCACGGAACAAGTTAAAGGTGCAGTTTCCTGGGGTAGCTCCCATAAGGGGGGCGCCAGTGGGCCCTCATCCCTTCCCATTTGTCACCCTTCACTACGCAGCAGCCTTAGGACATTACCCCACAAAGGGGCTGCGAGCGGTCCGGGGTGGGGAAGGGTGCTTGACCAGAAAATTACTAATGCTGATTCCAGTAGCATGAAAAGAAGAGTGAAACAGCCCTGTATCAGTTTGCTCTTTTTTTTTGTTTTTTTGTTTTTGTTTTTCCGTTTCTTGTTTTTCCCCCTTTTATGCTTGTACCCCCGTTGATCCCCCCTATTATAATGCAGAGTTAAGCAGTCAATCACGGCTAAGTGGCCACTTATCTGTCTATGTTTCCTCTGCCGCGGCAATTCGTGCCACATCTGGAGGGGATCTCAGGTGTTCCGTAAATCCCGGCTCGCCATCCGCCCTTCAGTAGCAGAGCAGCACGACCGATTCTCATCTGTCCGAATTTACTCCGTGCAGTATAGGAACAACAAGGCATATGACCAGCTTTTCCTTCAGTCCGATGAAGATGGAGAGCGTTCAGGAGTGTGGTCTCTGCGTGGGAATTTTCGCTGACTGGATTTCAAGAAGTCCTCCACTTGTGGCGGGTTGGTGCAAAATATGTGTTTGCCATTATGCAGGATCCGCAGCTGAGCCGGGTATAGGAGAGCATATTCCACTTGCGCCTTGCGGAGTTTCTGCTTAACTCCGAGGAATTTGCGTCTTGCCTCCTGCACTGCCATGATGAAGTCGGGGTATATAGTAAAGGTGTTGCCTTCAAATTGCAGCGGTTTAGTCTCTCGGGCTTTCTGCAGCGCAGCATCCCGGTCGCGGTAACTTAGAAGGCGGGCAATGATAGGCCTGGGCGCCTCTCCCGGCGGCGGGCGGGGCCCCAGCGAACGGTGTGCTCGCTCCACCACCAAGTGCGCCGAGAAGGATTCTGCCCCGAAGGAGGTTTTCAGGAGACGCTCGATGAATTCATCCATCCGCCCTGTATTGCGGGGAATTCCCAATACGCGGATGTTGTTTCGGCGGCTTCGTGCTTCAATATCTTCATTTTTTGCCGCAATAATCTTCAGCAGCTTCTCCATTTGGTTCACTTGCGTTTGTACCTGGACGGTGGCGTCCTCGTTGTCAGATATACGGCGCTCAGCTTCCTTCAATTGCCCATCGTGTTTATCGACTTTCTGTACTAGGAAGTCCAGTCTATTGTTCATGGTGTCCATTTTCCCAGACAGGTCAGACAAGCTATGTTGTACAGCCAGGAGTAGTGTCTTGACGTCGTCTTCTGAGGACTGCGCCGCCGTTGTCGCTTGCTCCATATTAGGGGATTCCGTCTCCACTGATGTCGATCTCGTCGCAGCTTTTTTATTCTCAAAGGTCAGACGCGATTGGCGACTGTCGGGCTTTCCCATGTCGTTCTCCGGCAGTTGCCCCCACCGCAGCAGTAGTCCGGGGGCGAATAGCTCTTGGACTCTGAGCCTAATGACTTGCAGGGATGTATGGAGGCGGACCCTTTGTGCTTCAGACCTCCTCAGGCCTGCAGAGCAATCTCGACAGTACAGTATGGCTTTCCCACAAGGAAGAGGCACCCTGCCTCCTGTTTAGGCGATGGTGCGCTCGCCTAGCAATCTGCCCCACAGTGGATGAAACTGCTGAGTGGCCAGTATCTTCGCTATCCAGGAACAGAGGAGCGCCCTTTCCACGCGCCGCCTCACAATCACTCCTGCCCCGGGTCTCTACGATGTTCTAGCCGCATGCATTTTTTTTCCCCCTTTTGTCACTGCCATCATAGCGTCCACAACGGCCTTTAGTAATGGTCTCCTGCCATCATCCGCCACAGTCTGCAACCTCGCTCTGGCCTGCAGTAGAGTCTTCTTTATATATCAGCGCTTTCGCAGCGCATGTATATGGCAGCGCAGCGCCCTTAGCAAGGTGTCCGGCCTGTTGACAGAGTTCCACCTCGCCGCAGGCGTCCCCAGTAAGATGACAGTTTGCGCAGCGGTTTCTAGAAATGGACTTCTGACCTCCTCCCTTACGGTACGTAGCAAGGCCCGGGCGCAGCCAATGGCGCAGTTCACAGGTCAGCAGGGGCGCAGCTCAATGTCAAGGCAATACGGAGACCCGAGCACGATAGTCAGCCTGTGTCCCCAAAATGTGTTGGCCACTTACTTGGGTTCAGTTGTGCAGCGGCTGTGGGGAGTTGTCTATCCTTTTCCCAGTGGCAGTAGTTCACTAAGGCTCATGGGCCTTGTTTCCGCTTCTCCCCACGTTTCTCATCGGGGGAATGGCAGCTTCTGCAGCGTGTTTTGTTTTTGTTTTTTCTTTTTTTTGTCCCCACAGCGGCGCCTCGGTGCCTCCAGTCAGCGTCTGCGGTGGTGCCCGGAGGTACGGGATGGGGCGCTACCCTGCTCCGCGCCTTCTTTTCTCAGCAGCACAGTACTGCAGGTACCTGCTAGCACGAGTAAAACGATGTCGCCGTCTTGCGTGGGTTTAAGTTTGTAGCAGGTGTGGGGAAATGGTGGAAGCGGGCGCTGGTACTCGCTCTGTCCTCTAGGTCCGCGGGGCCCGACTCCACTCACAAGGCAGGCAATCATAGAAATGTGGCAGCGGCAGGGCAACGCGCCATCTTCAGCTTCTTCGCGCCGCCCCGCCGGCTCTCACCACCTCAGTATTTCCACCAGCCGCCTGTGAGCAATCCGCAGCGCTTGTCCGCCTACCACATCTCTGGCCGCTTGTGTGTGCCCCTCCGGCAGTCTCCGCTGTCGCGTTTTCCGATCCGGCAGACACTGGCAGTTCCGCCGAAGTCAGGCCTAACTCCACGTGGGCGTCCCCGGTGTCGCAGTAGTTTCAGCCTCCACACTGGTCACCAGCCAATTATCTGTCGCGAGTCCCGGCGGCACTTTACACGACCCAGCTCCGGCCACGCAGCTCCCAGCGCTCCGATTTTTTGCCCGGGGGTGCTACAGCAGTTTCTGGGCAGATGGGCACTGGTAGCAAGCCGATACCCGCTGGAAAAAGCAGAATATTTGGAGGATATGATGGTCAAGCGTCCCGAGCCTCACTGGTGTGCGGCCATCTTGGATGTGCGCCACCTAGCGCCCCCCAAATGTAGGTAAAAAGTTGTGTAGCTACCTAGGCCTAGATTGGGGTACATTACAGCAGTTTCCAGAACTTTCCATCACAGAAATGTGAGGAAAATGTTTTTTGTTTTTTTACAAGGTTTGAGATTTTCAAGGGATTCTGGGTAACAAACCTGGTGATACCCACACAAGTCACCCCCTCCTGGATTCCCCTGGGTGTTTAGTTTTCAAAAATGTACAGGTTTGCTAGGTTTGCCTAGGTGCCTGCTTAGCTAGGGCCTGAAATCCACAGATAGGTACATTGCAAAAATACAATTATGTAAATGAGCCTAAATCAATACCTGCAATTATGCTAAGTAGTTCTTTCGCCCTAGGATGAAGCTGACCATGACTTTTGTACAGAGTATGTTGATCCTGTTATGTACGTCATGTGCAGGGACTTTTCTAAGAATCCTCATGCATAATAAATGAGGCTAGTTTCAAGGAAACTAATCAACATTTATTCAGCACATAACTGGGTAAAAGGTCAGTGCTAGAACCGTTATGCAGAGCAAGGTAAGACAAATGTAGGTGAAAGGTTGTGTAGCTACCTAGGCCTAGATTGGGGTACATTGGGGTACATAACACCCACTCCTCATCCGAAGATCCATAAGGTCAACTAATGCTAAAATATGCCTATTTAAAAAGCATAAAAACATTGTCATAAAAACAAGTGTAAAAGCATCTAAAAACATGGTATATGTAAAAATTATGCTATAAAAATTAACAAAGCTCTATAAGTCCGCTGAATAGTCAATATGCTGATAGACCAACTGAGCACATCAAAAGCCATGGTGCAGAAATAAAATAAAACAAAACAATGTTTTCGCATTCCAATTTGGATTGTTTTGGAAAAAAGGCCGAATTGTTCCCATCACACGGAGAGCCAAATGTTTATGAATCCTGTTGGGAGATGCAACATCGCAGACGATGGTCCCTGTAACACCTCTTGTATCAACATCTTCATTTCCCACAGCAGCCACAGAGGGAACACTCGATACCTGTGAACCTGTAGTAGAGCCGTTTTCCATTCCGACAGGAGCTGAAGCATCCTGTGGAGGCTCTAGGAATGCCGTAATCAACATGGAAATATGCTGAGGACACTGTAACATGTGGGTCTTTAAGGGGTCCAGTAGTATGTCTATGTCCGGAGGCGCAACCGATGGAAGAGTCAGACATATGTCCAACATGCATTCGTATCCGCAGAATAGGAAGCGGAGAACAGGCAAGATTCAGTCAACCCAGACTGGTCAGAATGATAGGAAACAATGCTGGCTTAGCTCCCGAAGCCGAGGTGTGCCCAGATTGAGTACCATACGTTCACGGAAACATCGCACCAGGAGTGCCTTTTTCATCCTTGAGGAGCTGGGCCATCCATTGCGTAGTAGGAAAATTAAAACCAGGATACCCACTACAAGAAGTAGGACCAGCGGAAGCCCTCCAAAAACGCTTCCTAATACGGAGTGTATAAATGCTAGAATAACTCAGAAGATTGTCTGAGAGGTGCTTAATAGTCCAGAACCTATGCTGTTAAATAGGTGCACGATCCCCCTCGTATCAGACATGTTAAAGATACAATGAACCTTTTCCCCGAAATGGAGCAGGAAGTTCATACAGACTAGTGCCTGGATCTCAGATGAAGACCTTGCAACCTTGAGATCAAAAGTCTCTCGGGCTGCGGTTAAGGCCACATCCTTCTGCAAAAGCATGGCTTTCAGTCTGCTCAGAGAATCAAACCGCATAAAGGAAACATTCAATGAAGGCCATAGCGTTGCCTCCCTAACTGTGTGTGTCGGTGGAAACAATACTTGCATACAAGTAACCCTGGAACTTACTGTAATTAGATATGCAATGCCTGGCACCATCCCACAACAGCCTTGATCATTCAGCATTAAATAGTTCCCATTTCAGAGCAGCTCGAACACTGGATGAATCAAGGCAGCTGGAGAACCCTTTGAGTCACATGACAAGTTAGCATCTGAAGCATTAAGGCTCCGTGAAGCGAAAAGTCTTTGCAAACTAAGGAACCACTTAAGGCACTTTCACAGTTTGAACAGCTGAAAAAAACTTCAGTGTCCCCATTCCTGCATCTATAGCATTGAAATTGGAATGTCATGGCAGACAGTGTGATATAGCCATGGATTAACCATTCTGTGAAAGGTGATTGGTCCAATTTTTCAATGTGCAGCATTGTATATTTTACATCTCTTCATGCCATTACCATCTTTCTTTTCATTAGATTATATGCGGAAAACAGAGTCGTACTGTTGATGTAACACCAGGGCACGTGGCACGAACACATTGATTATAGCGTCCAGCTCAATAATAGAATGGATCTCAATTGTGATTGTCCATGTTGAAGAATAGACAAATCCTGTTCCATTATATCTATAGCAGAAGTCTCAATGTTGCCCAGTGAATAACTCCTGGATGATAGTGTGGTCATACCATTGTCGACCACTGCCAAAGCCTTTTCTAGGCTAACCATATCAATCTCACGTAGTCTCTCAGCAGCTTCCTGTTGAGAGATATTCCATCTCTGTAAATGGCATACAAAAAGCGCTTGCGACGTGGCTTCTGGGGGCCTAACAAAAATCACTAAGATCCATGTCTTCTGTGAGAAGAGATAAGTGTTGTTTCACCTGGGATAGTGTCATGGTCTTTAGCCACTCTTGGCATAACTTCTTGACACTGTATGATGTCACCGCCCCCGGGTGTTCTGAGTGTACATAGCGTTGGTCAGGCCTATGGATACTAAACCCTTTGGTGGTACCCTTGAATCGTGACTGACACCTATTCGTGTCAATAGGCCAAACCAACCATCCCTTCTAATTGGGGTCAAATTAATTGTACGATCCGTTGGGTAAAATGGCATCTAATGTATCCTCACTGTGTTGTGTGTAATTTTGCCATCCCTCAAAGTGTGTAAGTGAGGGAATCCGAGGTAAGTTCAAATCCTTAATCTTGGCTAGCCCAAGAGAGGAAGTTCTTTGTACTGTATCGTTCAGGAAGATCATCTGATGTGGGATGAGGCATGCTCTAAATAAGGCCTAGGTTCCCTGAACTTGCAATTCTTCTGTCCCCCAGACAGATTTTGTGTCTATAGCATCTTTCCAAAAGTCGAAACCATGTACAGGCAGCTGGGCAATAAAGGAAGCAGAGTATATCTGTTTCGTGTTAATGATTTGATTTGAAAATGTATATAGGGCACGAATGCCCAAGGGTGTCTAAGCACTAGAGCCGAAGGGGCCCGGAAGGTTGCCAGAGAGAGAGTGTGATCATAATTTTAGTTGGAAAAGAGCCATGTTTTTAGTGATCTTCTAAGGGATAGCAGTGTTGGGCTGTTTTTTATGTAGCTGGGAGCAAATTCCATGTCTTAACTGTCCCCAGGATAAAACTTCTTCCACCCAGGGAGCTTTCTTGAATGTGGGGGTCTGTAAGAGTTTGCTCTGTGATGATCTTAAATTTCTGGCAGGTGCATACCAGGTCAGGTGTTGCTTCAGGTATTGAGGACCAACACCGTGCAATGCCTTGAATGCTAGGCATAGAGATTTAAATGTTATCCTTTTTTCAACCGGGAGCCAGTGTAGCGTTCTCAGTCCATGGGAGATTGGCTGAGATTTAGGAATACACAGCAGCAGTCTAGCCGCCACATTTTGAAGACGTTGCAGCTTAAGTAAGTGCTGCTTTTGGATGCCCACATAAAGGGCATTACCATAATCAAGTCTGGACAGGGCTAAGGCTGTCACGAATGTTTTCAAGGCGTTCAGCGGTATAAAAGGACAAACTTTCCTGATTATCTTTAGGATGAGGAAGATGTAGAGGTGAGATTGCTGATCTGGCGCCGACGACCTCGCACCACTAAAAAACCCTCCCAGCAGACCCGGAAGCAAGAAAACCCCTTGGTTCACCAACGAACTCAAGGAATCCAAGAAGAACTGCCGCACTCTCGAGAAAACCTGGCGACTCGTCCAGACCACAGACAACAGGACCGCCCTCAAGCACGCCACCCGCAAACACCACCAGCTGATCCGTGCCACCAAGAAGTCGGCACTCAAAGAACGACTGGACAACAACGCCCATGACAGCAAGGAACTTTTCAGCATCGTCAAAGAGTTCTCCAACCCCAGCGCCGGAAACAACGACATCACCCCCTCGCAAGACCTCTGCAACTCACTCTCCGCGTTCTTCCACCGCAAGATCACCGACATACACAACAGCTTCGACGCACAAACAACGCACCCTACCGCCGAACCAATGCCCGCCACCACCACCCTCTGCAACTGGACCCCGATCAACACCGAAGACACCACCCGCACGATGAACTCCATCCACTCCGGATCACCAACCGACCCCTGCCCACACCACGTCTTCAACAAAGCCGACGCCACCATCGCACCCCATCTCCGGGACATCATCAACTCCTCCTTCCACACCGCCACCTTCCCGGAGAGCTGGAAGCACGCCGAGCTTACCGCCCTCCTGAAGAAACCAACGGCGGACCCCACCGACCTCAAGAACTACCGCCCCATCTCGCTCCTTCCGTTTCCGGCCAAAGTCATCGAGAAGACCGTCAACAGACAGCTTGCCGCCTTCCTCGAGACGAATGGATCCCTCGACCCCTCGCAGTCCGGGTTTCGGGCCAACCACAGCACCGAGACCGCCCTTATCGCAGCCACCGACGACATCAGAACCCTAACCGACAACGGGGAAACAGCTGCCCTCATCCTCCTGGACCTCTCCGCGGCGTTCAACACCGTCTGCCACCGCACCCTAGTGAAGCGCCTCAGCAACATCGGAATCCGAGAGAAAGCACTGGAATGGATCATCTCGTTCCTCGCCGGAAGAACCCAGAGAGTCCGCCTCTCCCCGTTCAGATCCGAAGCCACCGAAGTCATCTGCGGCGTTCCACAAGGATCCTCACTCAGCCCGACCCTCTTCAACGTCTACATGAGCCCCCTCGCAGCCATCGCACGCCGACACAACCTCAACATCATCTCCTACGCCGACGACACCCAGCTGATCCTCTCCCTCACCAACGACCCCACCACCGCCAGAGCCAACCTGCACGACGGGATGAGAGACGTCGCCGACTGGATGAGGAACAGCCGCCTTAAACTGAACTCAGACAAGACGGAAGTCCTCATCCTGGGCTCATCACCCTCCACCTGGGACGACTCCTGGTGGCCCCCGGCCCTGGGCACCGCACCCAAGCCAACGGACCACGCACGCAACCTGGGCTTCATCCTGGACTCCTCCCTATCGATGACCAGACAAGTCAACGCCGTCTCATCTTCATGCTTCAACACCCTGCGCATGCTCCGCAAGATCTTCAGATGGATCCCCACTGAAACCAGGAAGACCGTCACCCAGGCACTCGTCACCAGCCGACTGGACTATGGGAACACCCTCTACGCCGGAACCACAGCCAAACTTCAAAAGAGACTCCAGCGCATCCAGAACGCCTCCGCACGACTCATCCTGGACATCCCCCGACACAGCCACATCACCGTACACCTGAAAGACCTGCACTGGCTCCCCGTCAGCAAGAGAATCACGTTCAGACTCCTCACCCACGCACACAAGGCCCTCCACGACCTGGGCCCAAAGTACCTCAACGACCGCATGTCCTTCTACACGCCCACACGCCAGCTACGATCAACCAGCCACGCCCTCGCCACCGTACCACGCATCCGCAGAACCACCGCCGGAGGAAGATCCTTCTCCTACCTGGCGGCCAAGACCTGGAACTCCCTCCCCACTCACCTTCGGCGAACCCAGGACCATCTCGCCTTCAGGAAGCAGCTCAAGACCTGGCTGTTCGAGCAGTAACTTACCCCCTCCCCCAGCGCCTTGAGACCCTCCCGGGTGAGTAGCGCGCTCTATAAATGCCGTGATTGATTGATTGATTGATTGAAGGTCAGATTGTCATCGAATATGAAGCCCAAGTTCTTTACCTTCTTGACTGGGACTGGAAGGTCTCCCATACCAGCTGGCCAACACCTATGCAACCAGAAGGAGGTGTCCGTACCTAACAAGAGGACCTCAGTCTTTACACCATTCAACTTTAGGCAGTTAGAGCTCATCCACTGGTTCGCCTGGGTCATACAGCAGTTGAATTGGTCTGCTGTTTCCTCAACATTGCTTGAGATTGACACCACTAACTGGGTATCATCTGCATAAGATACCACTGAGAAACCAAACTGCCTGATTATTTTAGCCAGGGGGTCACATAAAGGTTGAACAGTGTAGGGCTTAACGAAGAGCCCTGTGGCACACCACAGGGGAGCATGAAATGCTCCAAAGAGAAAGCTCTGGTCTGTACAAATTTAACCCTGTTGGCTAAATAGGATTTAATCAATTTGAGGGCTATCTCTTTTATCCCTACATCTTAGAGCCTTTTGATCAGTATATCATGGTTCACTGTGTCAAAAGCCGCTGATAAATCTAATAAAATCAGGGCAGCCTTGCCACCAGTGTCCATGATTGCTCTAAGCTCTTCAGCTGCCATGACCAAGGCCGTCTCGGTGCTATGCTTTCCTGGAAGCCATATTGAGAGGGATCTAGAAGTTCTGCAGATGAGATAAAGGCTGTGAGTTGGGAATTCAGCACTTTTTCCAGAACCTTTTCCGGGAAAGGTAGTCTGTAGCTGCTGGGATCAACTGGATCCAGATTGGGTTTCTTCAAAAGTGGAAAGATTGAGGCTATTTTCCAGGCATCGGGAAAAATACCTGAAATGTTATTTGGTGCTAGTGAGCATATTTTTCTTTCTTTGCAGGTGTAGGTGCAAGCTTATAGTAGTAAGAGGTCAGGTCTGAAGTGTTCAACCCTGAAAAATAAGCAATCTTCTGTGCAAATGTTGTTGAACTACCTTTTGGCAGTGTTGGGCAATGTTCCCATTGATGGTAAGTGAAAACATTACGTGGGATACTTGCTTTGTGCAAGTAATGCTGACCATAGTGTTGGTAACAAAACATGGTGTCAAAATTAGATATACCGTCATACAATTCATCATTTGAAAATGCAGCAGATTGTTCTAAATCAGATAGCATGGTATTTACAGTTTCAAAGTCCCAATCATCAGAGAAAGTACTAGAGATGATGATATCACTAAGAGAAATTTAAAACAAGTGTGGTATTTTTAAACGTTCAGTAGGACGATATACATCATAGGAAACTCTGTCCCAAACTATTCCTTTGGGAACTGGAACTGCTGTAATGTTCACTAAGGACAGGTCTCTCTGTTTACGGTGTGATGATGCATGCGGTTTCAGTACCGAGTTCACATGTTGTACTGCAGAGCGTTCTGGGAGGTAATGTCCATTCAGGAACAAGAAAAAGACAGTCACTATACCAATCCAAAGGACTAGGAACAGTAGACCAATTGCAATCCAGAGTTGTATCCAGGGAGAAACAAAGTAAGTCTTTTTCAGCCAAAGGAAGAACTCACTAATTTGTTGTTTTTGGGAAACAGGCAATGGCGGTAACTCTGGTAACCTTGGATCCAATGAGAAAGTATCAAAATTGATGAAGTAGCCTGACACAGTTCAATCTATCTTTGGTAGCTCAGCAGATTTTGTAGAACTGACAGATGTCTCTGTTCGAAACATATTCACATAGATGTCAGTGTTAGGCCGAATTGAGATCTGTGTTTCATTTGTAGTTTGTTGCTGTTCAATTTCAACAGGTACAAGTTCCATTCCATTGTTGGTAACTCCTTCACTTCGTAGAGTAGAGTCTTCAAACTTTATTAATCTTTCCATCTGAACTTCCTGTATGGTAGCGAGAGGAGATCTGGTGCTACCCAGGAGCCCACGCGGCTTACTATTGAGTATTGGCCACATTGTGTGGTTTGATCAGATCAATTGAGAAGAATCTCTTTTCTTTCTTGCCGGCAAGGGGCAGAATAAGTACTGTTCTTGTTCCTTCGATATGAAAAGGAGAAAAACAAGCTAGATCCAAGTATACAATGTTCAAAAACCATTAATCTATCAGGACAACATATAATTAATCAAATAACATTGTGCGTGTATATTATCAAAAATCTTTTTATTTTCATGATATTTATCGTTTTTAAGTATCAAAACATTTCCATTTCATTAAAATCATCAATGCATCAAACAGATTATGACGTATGAAACATGATCATATTGTTAAAAAGGTCATACAGTACAATAGGATTGTATATGTGGTACAACACTTTGTCACACGTGTTTGAAACAGGGTCCAGATGGTTCATGGACAGAAAGGAGGGTTGGCGGTAGATGGAGCTACGCGCGTTTCGGCAGGTTGCCTTCGTCAGGGAACTGTCTCAACTTTCTCTATTTCTGTATATATTCATAGATTTATAGGCGATTCTACTTTCTGAAATTCCTGGGCATTCATTCGGAAAGTGCACTTTTAGGAACGACGCAAAGGGATAAGGAAGATTTTACTGATCCACACGTCTTAATTGGACTTCCAAGATTAAATATATATTCCTTGACTTGTGTGTATCACAAGGTCCCTGTGTGGGTACCTGTATAGGGTCCCAATCCCGTAAAAAGTGGGATCCTTTTGTTATATTATTTTACTGCTCTCCGTAAAGGGTGTAATGGTTCTCACCGGTTCTCTTGAGTAGGCCCAGAAGCAGAGCTGGTTGAAAAGGAAAAATCTTCGCGGGGACTGTGGGAGGGCAGAGGAGAGGCCTTCCTGATGAAGAGGATGGAAGGGGATCAACTTGAAAATAGGAGGCTTAGAGATAAACAATAATTGACCCTGAAAATTGAGGGAACTTTATCCTATGCCAAAAGAATATGAGCCAGGATATTTCAAAAACATTACCTTGAAGCCGCATTAATGTCTATGACATAGAACCGGTGAGAACCATTACGCCCTTTACGGAGAGAAGTAAAATAATATAACAAAAGGATCCCACTTTTTACGGTATTGGGCCCCTATACAGGTACCCACACAGGAACCTTGTGATACACACAAGTCAAGGAATATATATTTAATCTTGGAAGTCCAATTAAGACGTGTGGATCAGTAAAATCTTCCTTATCCCTTTGCGTCGTTCCTAAAAGGCCCTAGTGCACTTTCCGAATGAATGCCCAGGAATTTCAGAAAGTAGAATCGCCTATAAATCTATGAATATATACAGAAATAGAGAAAGTTGAGACGGTTCCCTGACAAAGGCAACCTGCCGAAGCGCGCGTAGCTTCCATCTACCGCAAACCCTCCTTTCTGTCCATGAACCATCTGGACCCTGTTTCAAACACGTGTGACAAAGTGTTGTACCACATATACAATCCTACTGTACTGTATGACCTTTTTAACAATATGATCATGTTTCATACGTCATAATCTGTTTGATGCATTGATGATTTTAATGAAATGGAAATGTTTTGATACTTAAAAAACAATAAATATCATGAAAATAAAAAGATTTTTGATAATATACACGCACAATGTTATTTGATTAATTATATGTTGTCATGATAGATTAATGGTTTTTTGAACATTGTATATTTGGATCTAGCTTGTTTTTCTCCTTTTCATGTTGCTTTCCCTACAGCTAGCAAGTGCAATTGTTGTATGTAGGGGTCCCTATTTTTTCCAAATCCTTGTTCCTTCGATAGCCAGGGCAGGTACAAGCGCTCAGTAAGATGGCCCAAATTCTTTTTTGTCCACAATTTTTTCTCTGACCAGGTCCCCAATCTTCAGGACCCAGGCAGGTCTTGCCGGAACAGCTTTTGCTTCCCCAGTGGCAGTGCGTTTTACTTGGGCGTTGCTTTGTAATGCCCGGAATTCATTGAGTTCCTGTAAAACAGCCAAACGATCATTGATGTCAAATGGTTTTTCATCCGCCACTGTGCTGCCACAGCCGAGGTCAGGTATCCACATTCTAATCCCGAACAGGACTTCATATGGAGATTGGCCCCCCAGGGAACTTCTTGACATGTTGTTAAGTGCCCTCTAGACCCCATATAGGTGATTGACCCAACTACCACCCGAGCTTAATACCCTAGCTGTTAAGGATTGCTCTACCTCGCCACAATTGAATTTCCCTTGGGATGATACGGAGAGGAGTACCGCAATACAACACCCAAACTTCCCATGGCTTCTTTTTAAGCCCGTGAGCTAAACGCAGGGCCATGGTCGGAATGTAATGTGCCAATTGAGCATGTCCCTATGAAGACTGCGTAAATCCTTTATAACTGTTCAGGTGTCAGCCGAGCGCTGAGGCCAAACCCACAGGAATCTAGAGAATGAATCCACTGCCACCAGGATGTACCTGTAAGCCCCGTCAGATTGTAAGGGGCCGCAGTGGTCCAAATAGACACATGCAAGAGGTCTGTCTGATATCAGTAATGGTGTTTGTGGTGGACGTGCTACGGTGGAACCTTTTCTCTGCTGACAGATGCCGCACTTAAGGACATAACCCTTGGTCTGTTTAGTAAGACGTGGCCACCAATAACGTGCTTCAGTAGGGAAATAGTTGCAGCGATACCTGCTTGTGCTGAACCCAGACCCTCGTGTGCAGCTAGAATTAATCCTAATCTGCGATCCATGTTTGGTATTACTCTATCCCCCACTCTTGGAATTTGAGCATACAGAATGTTTTGCGCATCTAACTTGTAGGAGCACTTGAGTGGAAAACCTTTTGGCAAGGCTGAGCTGTTGTTGCGCATAGCGTTCACAGCTATCATTATCTGTCTGTCTATTCTCGTACTAGAACAAGTGATTGCAGCAACAGCAGCAGTTCGCACTGTCGCCTTGGTGGCCTTATCAGCCAGTGAATTCCCTTCAACGTGCATGCCAACACGCTGATGACTCAATGTGTGAATTACATAAGCTTTTTTTCATCTCTGCCACCTGTTCCCAAAGCAAGTTGTGCTTTATTGTGCAATCTTTGGACTCTCGAAACCCATTCTGGCCCCAATAGTGAAGATATTCATTATATGACTGGACACAGTAAAACGAATCGCACACAATGAGTGTGGGGAATTTCAGATCCATATTTTTTAGTGCGAGTATCAAGGCTTTTAGTTCTGCCAGCTGTGCCGTGCAATCTCCTAGAGATTGTGTCTGTGTATTGTTAGGACGGAACTTGCCATCCCGCATACATCCCTTCACAATCGCACATGCTGCGCTGTATTGCTCTTTACCTCCTACGGCAGGCTGGGCAGATCTGTCAGTGTAAATGATGTATTCATACTGATCTAGAGGCATTATTTAATTCGGGAAAAGATATTCTTGTTCTCACTGCAGTAATGCTTGTGTTTTCAATGTAGAATCAAATTTGGAGTCTACATCTGTTGCAGTGAGAGAATTAGCCCATTGTATCATGAATGCAGTGCTTTTGCGTTTGGAACGCTTGCTTTGGTAACAGCCTCTAAGGTTGGTACTGGAGTAACGACAATTATGCGTTTCCCCTGAGCTAGTACTCTTTCTCTCACTACAGCAGTCCGTACTGCTGTCAGTATTTTCTCCATGGATGCAAAACTCATTTCAGTGTTTGTGTACAAATGTGATTTGTATACAATGGGTACCTTTTGCGCCTTCATTGAAGGTGAGGTAAGTGTACCCAGATTGAGCCGCGACTACACAGATCACCAAATTAGTAGCATTTACACATGTGTGTAAGTGTTGGGAAGCTATCATGTCAGCTTGTACGGAACGAAGAATTTCTGTGTGTTCCTGTGTCCAATGTTGGACTGAAAAACCAGGTCTGATTAAGTCGTAGAAAGGTTTTACCTTTTCTGCGTAATCCAAAATGTATGTTCTGCCAAAATTTAGGAATCCTGAAATGGATTGTAAGCTTTGGAGGTTGAAGCAGCGCACATTTTTCTAAAAAAATAGCTGCCAGGCTTTTTCTTCACTTGAGAGCTCATATCCCAAAAATAGGACATTGAGGTGGGCAATTTTTGATTTTTTAAAGTTAAATTTGTAGCCCACAGTTGCGAACCCCAAAATTATGTTGTTCACCCTGTGTAAGTGAACCAATAACTCATCGTCTGTCAAATAAATATAATCTACATAGCACAATGCCTCCTCATCACAATTTTGAAGTGACTCTGTTACTCTTGCTGAGAACAACCCGGGGCTATTCTTATACCACTGAGAGCCTAGGGCAGAGAATCCTGTCAAATGTCTGCTTCCAGGCGCTATATTTTGGCAGAAGAATCCATTTGAGATATCTAGTGTTGTTTTGTATTTCTTCCGCACAATGTTATTCATTAATGCGGCACTGTGTGCATTTTGTACTGCAAATGTCTTTGTGCATGTGTTCAAATACCTGAGGTCTACAACTAGACGGTATGAATTGTCGTGTTTCATTACGGGAAACAAAGGATTATTCGTGGAAGAGGTGCAATTCTCAATCACACCTTGGTATTCAAGTTGATCTAAGATCTCCCTGACTTGCTTCTTTGCGTCATGTTTTATTGGGTACTGCCTCTGTGGTGTAGGAGTAGTTTTTAATGAGATTTCATGGTGAGGTGACTCAGCATCCCACTCTGCATGATTGCGGTATAATGCGGGAGCTAGCGCTAACGCCCACTCCTGCCAGTATAAATGTTTTAGTGACTCTGGAACAAGGTCGTAGAAAGATGAGAAAATTACATCTTCCCCCTTTGGGCACTCCATGACTAACTCAGCTGACCAATCTTTTTCAGCCAACAGGATATCGTATCCATATGTCAGGTTCTCCCAAAAGTGTCCTTTCACTTTCCTGGGTATGACCCCCTCCATTTGGAGCTTTATTTCGTGTAAACGATGTGCGACACTTACTCTAGCATCCGGTGTCTCCACCTGATATGTTCATTCAACGCTGCTGTCACCAGAAATTCCATAAGGTTCTAGCGAGCTATTGTTACTCCTGCTGGGCTGTCTAGCATCGTCAGAGCCCATTCCCCGTTCAGTAGTAGAGTCCTCAGTAGCCTAGGCATTTCTTATTTTAAACCTAGCTACCATCTTCTTTTAAAATTGAGGTTTACTTTTTGGTTTATCTTCTTGTTTGATAATGTAGTCTGAAGTGCGATGTGTGTCTCTTGGCTCGCTCTTCTGATCTGTGTTCTGACCGTCCTTCCCTCTCTGAGTTTTTCGATGAACCCTGAAAGGAACGAGAGGAACGTGTAACACTATCCTGATACCTGTCAGGTTTTGTAAAATTATCACGGTTTCTAAGGTTGTATTTTATATCAGAGGGCTCCTGTTGAGGAGACCCACCATGTGATCGTGATGCATTCTGCTTAATATTTTTGATTGTTTGTTATCCCATTTCTTTTTAGAAGAATCAGGTGCTTGCTTCGAGGTATCCTTTTCGGAATTACTCATGGTTTCCCAGGTCTAGCTCTCAAGGTATCTCTTCACAGCGAAGCTTAGGTTTCTTCGATAAACTTAGGTAGTTCTCGCTCCTGTTGTGAAAGTGACTTCCCTCAAGCATTGGCGTATAGCCACTGCTGCTGCCTCCCCTTTTATGCTACCTAACATAATTGTTGATACCTAGGCAAAATTGCCTATCAATTTCATCCCTAAGTCCAGGGCAGGTTCTGCCCATACTCATTCTGTATTCGTTTCAATAATTCTGGTATCACTGCTATTGAGGGAGTACCATGAGTTCTGGTATAAACGGCAGAGAAAACTGTACCCCATATGGTGCAATCCTCTATTGAGGGAGCTATCCCCATTGGCAAGCAAATTGTTAGTATTCTGTGTTTTTCCTGCAGGCCCGTGTGGGGAAACACTGCCTCAAGCTATACTATTTTCTTTGCTATGCAGAATGGCATCTGCTCACGACTAGTGGGCATCCGTCCCATAACTGCGTTCAGCGTTAGTGGGCTTATTTTTGTCGAAGTCCCTTGCGGATGATGAGCTTGAGTGACCCTTGTAGGTTGAATTGTAAGTGTTTGCATTATGAACTGTGTAAGGTTTCTGTACTGTTTTACTATCTCTTTATAAAGTGTACGTAAGTCTGCTGCTGGCAATGTATCAATCTCTGGATGCAGTGTGTAAGCAGCTAGGACCGGCCAGGTCACTCCTTCTCTGCTGAGCGAACCGAGTCTCACATTTCCTGCGGTTTGGTGGAGGGCGTCTTTAAACCAATGAATATGTTCTTGGTAAGTTAACGGGACTTCTATGTCTTCGTATGGAGAGTATTCTTCAGGTGTCTCATCTGGAATGTAAGTATGAAACAAATTTGTGCGTGCATCTGCAGGTGGGAATTTGATCCAAAAATAGAATAACTCTGTGCTGAATGCCTCGTGTGCCTTAATCGCGAAGGCAACATTTCCATCCATTGCTAGGAGGTCATAATCTATTCATTTCATAGTATTTGCATGTCTGCAATTTTCTGAAATGTTAAGAGCACTCCCTGCTCCGCTTCCTCTGCACTAGCACCACTCGTACAAGCGTCCCCATTGTTAGACATTATGGAAGGAAGTATTAAGAAAAAGAGATAACGTTTTTCACAATGTCGGGAACTATAATCCCTCAAGCTTAAATAAACCTACAGCCAATACATAGGATGTACCTACTCAGCTGCTGCGGATTTCCCTTCCCACTCCAGATGTCTCTGGTTAAATGTGAGTAGAAAGCATGACTGAACTACTCAGATTTGATGGTTAAATAAGAACCAAACCAACGTTGGTGGCGCCATGTCATCTAGTTCCTAAAAATACATAGGATCTGCACGTTTAGACAACATAAACTAAGGGATTGGTGCCCAGACTGATTCCAGACACCCCCAAAGGATATGTTAACCTTTAGACCAGCTAGCTCACAGTGCCGCCATAAGTCCCCTAACCTTACCAAGGAGCGAATAGTTTCTGGCAACTATCGAACATGACAACCCTTGATCCTTCAAGGATCGTGGAAACAGTACAGTACTTTTCGTTCAGTCAATCGTACTCACTTAGTCTCAGAGAGATACTCAGAATAAACGATGGGGATGTTTTCAATAAGCATTGATTAAACCATTCTAGTATAAAACATGTTTGCCTCGACAATCATTAGACAGAAACAGATGTATAAGATTACAAGCATCAACAGAGTAAATAAAAGGTAGAATTCAACCATGGTGCTAAAACAGTGAATATATGCAGGCATATAGATACATGACTGTAATCAAGCTTACTCCTGCGATGCAAACCCTACCTAAGTGTACCAAGCATGTATGTGACTGTATAGCCAAGAATTCCCTAGGAAGGAGCCAACCCCATTACCTGATGGGAGAGAACGAAGGATCCCGTCTCGGTCTCGAGTTGGACACCCCGCAAGGGATGTCAGACCGCTGCGTGTTATAGCTTCTGCAGGCTGGGTCGTCAGCATTTAGTGTCAGCATGTAAGCTTCTCCTCTGCCTATCTAGTGTTGGTATGGTTCTTTTATACCATAAAGATAGCCACGGGGTTCCTTACACAATCAATATGTTGTGAGTACGATTATGTAAATGAGCCTAAATCAATACCTGCAATTATGCAAAGTAGTTCTTTCACCCTAGCATGAAGATGACCATGACTTTTGTACAGAGTATGTTAATCCTGTTATGTACGTCATGTGCAGGGACTTTTCTAAGAATCCTCATGCATAATAAATTAGGCTAGTTTCAAGGGAACCGATCGACATTTATTCAACACATACCTTGGTAAAAGGTCAGGGCTAGAACTGTTATGCAGAGAAAGGTAAGACAAATGTAGGTAAAAGGTCGTGTAGCTACCTAGGCCTAGATTGGGGTACATTGGGGAACATAATAGCAGTTTCCAGAACTTTCCATCACAGAAATGTGAGGAAAATGTGTTTTTTTTTTACAAAGTTTGAGATTTTCAAGGGATTCCGGGTAACGAACCTGGTGATAGCCACACAAGTCACCCCCTCCTGGATTCCCCTCAGTGTTTAGTTTTAAAAAATGTACAGGTTTGCTAGGTTTGCCTAGGGCCCAAAATCCACAGCTAGGCACATTGCAAAAAAGGGGTCAGTTTTCACTGGAAAAATGTGACGTGTCCACAATGTGTTTTGGGCCGTTTCCTGTCACGGGCACTAGGCCTACCCACACAAGTGAGGGACCATTTTTATTGGGAGACTTGGCGGAATGCTAGGTGGGTGGAAATTTGTTGCTCCTCGCAGATTCCAGAACTTTCCATCACAGAAATGTGAGGAAAATGTGTTTTATTTGACAAATTGTGAGGTTTGCAAGGGATTCTGGGTAACATAACCTGGCGAGAGCCACACTAGTCACCTCATCCTGGATTCCCCTGGGTGTCTAGTTTAAAAAAATTAACAGGTTTGCTAGGTTTTCCTAGGTGCCGGCTGAGCGAGGGCCCGAAATCCACAGATAGGCACATTGCAAAAAAAAAGGGTCAGTTTTCACTGGAAAAATGTGACGTGTCCACATTGCATTTGGGGCCGTTTCCTGTTGCAAGCACTAGGTCTACCCACAAGGGAGTAGCCAGAAAAATAAAATACCCCCCACTTTGACACATATACAGCAATAAATGCGCATGTAAAGTGAGCAATCACAACCCTTCCTATGAAATGTAACAGGAATTGTATGCCTAGATAAAATGATGTAAAAAGATTAATATTATAGCATGATTTGAAATGAATTTTGCCAAAAACTACACATTTCCTGTATTGACCTATTCCTCTGCTTTATCATTTCCCTCTTCTTTCTGTCCTATTCAGCCTTCTTTCTTTCCACCATCTTTTTTTGTTTTACGTGTATTTCGTTTCATTCTTTCAATTTTTCTTTGTGTCTGTTCTTCTCTCATTTCATCAGTCCTTTTTTCTAGCTTTCTCTCCTTTTTATCCGTTTATTCTTATGTTTCTCCAGACATTCTTACACACATTATTTGCATCTTTTCGTATTACTTCCATTAGACAATTCTTTTTTTCTCTTCTTTCCTTCAATTGCCCATCCTTTCATCTCAAATTTCAATTTTAATTTCAATACATTTTTCTGCTTTCCTTCTTTCTTTCCTTTCATTTTCTCTTTTTTATTTCTTTGATCTTTCCTTTTTTGCTTTCCACTCTTCATTTATTCTTTTCTTTCTTCCTATTCTTCTTTTACACTTTTTCTCATTTTCTGTGTTCATTTGTACCCTCTATCCTTCACTCTTCCTTTTTCCTTCCTTCATTATTTGCATTTACTTGCTTTCCCTTGCGCTGTCTCACTCCATTGGCCTCTAACGTTTTTCTTTGTCATTTTAATAGTTTGTCTTTTTCTCTATCACTGTTTTATGCTGTTTAAACTTGTGACTTGCGATGACGTGCGAACCAAGATAAATGTTAAGGAAGGCCATAAAGGGGGCGTGGCTTGGATGCCGAGCGCGATGGTCGCACTCGAGTGAAGCTCCCACCGTCTGAGGCCACAGCCGGTCCAAATATCCGTTAAAATATCCGTGAATCACCTTATAAAGGCAGTGGAGGGTCAGCGAGGCGTCCGCCGTCGCGTAACAGCTGGGAAATCGCCAGCGTTGAGGAAAGCCGAGTAAGGGAGCCAAGCACTATCGAGGCCTGGGTGACCGCGGTCTCCAGTTCTGAGAGGCACGCGACGACCTCCGAGGGCGCCGGCCGCGTCTGGGGCCAAACTGCGGTTCCCAGCGTGTCGTAACCAGCAGCAGCGGCATATGACTCGGGCAATGTAACCCATTGAGGGCTGACCTACCCCCAGTAAGCCGGAACAGCCGAAGAAGCGTGTGGAGCTCCCGACCCGGCCTGGGTAGGGGACAGTGGTGTCTACGTGGCGGCTCATCCGCGATCTGCAGAGGCACGGCACGGACTGTGTGCACGTGGCTGCCAGGGAGGCAGACCAGGGGGCCACGTAAGTACAGTGGCGTTAGACCCCGGGGGCCCCGAATATTACCATCTCCGCTGTATTGAGCCTTGGGTGACGCCCTGACCAAAGACGCAGCTGCAAAGTGCCATCACCGGACGTCTAACTCCGCGGACTGACAGGGGTGGGGCCCCATGAGGATTGCTTCCAAAATGCTTGCGGTGTGCTAGCATGGGCCCCCCCTCCCCCTCATAGCGGCCAGTAACTGGACAGCCCACGAAGGCATCGTTCGGGCCTTGTGAAGCTATAGCCTGCGGTGGGATTGAGGGGCTCATAAATACCTCCACTCCAGACCACAGTGTGCACCATTCCAGGTGCCAGGACCCCGGGAAGTGACCGGAGGCCACAGAACAGCCATCCTGCGGAGATAAGGAATCAAGTGGTGGAGGACGACGTCCCGAACGTAGCCCCAAGAGTGTTGGACTTCTGGGCCTCCCGGGTAAGCTCCGACAGGCCGGCAAGGGATATATATCCCACGAGCAGGCGGCGGGTGACTCCCGTGGGAGTTCCATCCTCAATATATCGAAATGTCTGGGCCAAGGGACAGAGAACCACGCTACAAACCAAACTGGATAAATTCACTGCCCAAAAGGGGGAAGACTCGGAGATTGCGAGTAAAGGAGAAGCGGACAAGGAGATGAACTCAGCCAAGGAAGAACCTACCCTCAAAGATATTATGGCTGCCATAGCGGGAGTGCGCACATCATTGGAACAGATAATGGACACAATCACCATCGAAGTGACGCTGCTAAGGGCTGACCTACAGAAGACGAGTGAAAAAGTGAAAACCATTGAAGTGGCAACTTCGGAGCTCAGTAACGAAACCTGACAGATGCGTCAGGAGATCAAAGAACTGCAGGCCGCCCAAAAACGGACAGAAACTCAGCTGGACGATCACGAAGGTTGTGCGAGACGCACAACATAAGGATCATTGGGGTCCCCGAGAGAGCAGAAGGGCCAGCCGTCGACCTATTCGTAGAAGATCTCATACTGAATCACCTTCGGCCCAAAACCCTGTCAACATTTTTCACGGTTAAAAGAGCGCACAGGGTACCAGGAGGGAGGCCCAAGCCGGGTGCGCCCCCGAGGCCAATACTGGCAAAACTCCTAAATTTCAGGGACCGCAACGTTATTCTGCAGACGGCTCGTTCGTCTCCGCCCATTAAGTTTGAAAATAGTGAGCTGTCCTTTTTCCCTGATTTTACCATCACAGTCCAACGGCAAAGAAGAACCTTCTCCGGTGTCAAAAGGCAGCTACGCGATAAGAACATTCGATACGCAATGCTGTTCCCTGCAAAACTAAGAGTAGAAGCAAATGGAAGAGCATGGTTCTTCGACACCCCGTAGGCAGCGCAGAAGTGGTTGGAGGGCTGGAGACCAGCGAGGGACCACAACGCACAATGACTGGAGGGAATCTTTCTCCAGCGGCCCAGCCGTCCCGGCCCTGCACTGAAAGCCAGAGGGGGCAATCCTGGATGGGCGCTCCCTTCTCACAGCTGCAAAGCAGAGACAGCGTACCTGGCAGATCAAGAGGGCATTACGAACGCTAAGTGATATGACTTATGTTCAATATGCTTGAATACCTAGAATGGGGTATTCATAAGCTGGCTGATGGCCTTAAGGAGGGTGTTGCCACCCCCCGATTTTCCCAGTTAGTTTAGTTAGTTAGGGCGACAGGCACTCTGCACTATTGGGGACATGGGCAGTTCTAGGCCCAGAGTGCGGGGAAGCAGGGAGGGGGGATGTTGGGGATCTAGAGTTCTTTTAGTTCAGTTACGAAACAGTCAAGTAAAATCTATTGTTAAAGCTGGAAGGGTTGGTACATGTGGAGAAATATGTGCTGGATGGGAGGCGCCATTGATTGGCAGGGGGGCCACCTATGTACGCTCGAGTAATGGGGCGGGGGTTGGAGGGATGGGGGGTTGCCGGGGAGTGGGAAACAGGCCCAATGGGTGAGAAACAATGCAGGCTCCTCTCCTGGAATGTGAACGGTTTAGGGGACAAAATTAAACAGGGAATCATATCACAGTTCATTAAACGACATGCCCCGGATGTGGTATTGCTCCAGGATACACACCTGATTGGCAATACATGCAAGGCGCTGGACAGGTGGGGCTAAAGATTAGTGGTACACTCCGGATTTACTTCAGGTTCACGTGGTGTTGGTATATTGGTGCGTAAATCCTTCCCGATGTCGGTCGAGCGGGTTTGGACTGATGAGCTGGGTAGATATGCAGCGGTGTCCGGGAAGTGGGAAGGAGGGACATTAACTTTAGTATCAGTATACGTTCCCCCAGGGTTACAGGCAGCTGCATTGCGAGAATTGGGACACACTATACTGGAGTTTCCAGATGGGAGATTAACGCTGGGTGGGGATTCAGTGGTATGTGGTTGAAGTGATCGACGTCCTCCCAGAGATCTGGGCCCGGCACAGATGGTCTTACCCGCTTTCCTGAAGGCCATTGGCCTAGTGGACACATGGCGGATTCGCCATCCCACCGAAACCCAGTACATATTTCACTCTGGGGTGCATGACAGCTTCTCCCGCATTGACTATATCCTTACACCGGTGGACCAGGTGAGGCACATTGCAGACATTAGGCACATGGCACGTGGCATATAAGACCACTCCCCCATATGGGTGAAGATAGGAAAGGGGGGCGTCCAGAGGGCAGAGTGGCTCCCATAAACCCATGGCACTTCCGTAATCCTGTTATAAGGCAAAATATCACCCAGGTTATTGAGCACTATTTTCAGGATAATGAGGGGTCTGTTGCATCGGCGGTTACACTATGGGAGGCATTTAAAACAGTGTTCCGTGGGCAAGCTACCTCCCAAATAACGGGGGCGAGAAAAGAGAAGAACGCTGCGTTAACCAAGTTGGAAGAGGAGATAGTGGTGCTAGAAGGGGAGTTAATGTGGGCTGGGGATCCGGAAACAGCGCAAATGCTCAACAGGGATGAATACAAAACTATAACGGAGGATAGGGCTAAATCACTGCACAGAGATAAACTAGGCAAAATATATGAGCTCGGGGACAAAGCAAGCAAGTTACTTGCATGGTTAGATCGGCGTGACCACGCCAATCGTTTGGTTACAGAGCTCACACTCGAGGCAGGAGAGACGATCACTGATCCGCAAAAGATAGCGGATGAGTTTGCCAAGCATTACACTAGAATATATGAATCCCATTCCACTTATTCGAAGGAGGACTCAAGGGAATTTTTGGCTGACATTAGGGACATTAGGCTTCCTATTTTGTCGGCAGATGATGGTGCCCTGCTGGATGGTGAAATTACAAACGACGAAATAGCGCGAGCCATCAAGGACCTACAGTCCGGAAAGGCAATGGGCCCTAACGGTCTCCCCATAGACATGTATAAATTAAAAACTAATGGAATTGCCCCTTATCTTAGGGCGATGTTTGAGGAGAGCCGAGAGATCGGCCGACTTCCCCAGGATCAGCGCCTTGCCACAGTGGTGGTCATTCACAAAGAGGGCAAACCTAGAGACCGGTGCTCATCATACAGGCCTATATCATTGTTAAATGCTGAGGCAAAGATATTAGCCAAATTGTTGGCGACCCGCTTGTCTGGGGTCATTTCTGGCCTGGTTCATCCGGACCAGGCTGGCTTCATGCCAGCCAGGAATACATCCCTGAATCTCCGCCGACTTCATGGGGTCCTTGGGAGAACACACACGTTGGAAGAGGATGTAGTGGTGGTGTCCCTCGACGCCGCCATGGCATTCGATACGATTGAATGGCCCTATCTCTTCATCGTGCTGGAGAAGATGGGCTTCGGCCAAGGCTTCATTGGGTGGGTGAAGCTTTTATACACTGACCCATTGGCACAGGTGGTGATGAACAATAAAAGATCTGAGGTCGTCGCCCTCGGGAGGGGTACGAGACAGGGTTGTCCCCTTTCCCCGTTGCTCTTTGCCCTGGCACTGGAGCCACTAGCGGCCTGGATCCGCAGAGACCCAGTTGTGCGAGGCTTAAAATGGTCAGAAGAATGGGAGGACCGCATCTCCCTGTATGCGGACGATATCCTTTTATACCTGGCGTCACCGAGGGCCTCGTTAAGCAGAGTACTTGATATATTCACTACCTTCGGAATGTATTCTGCCCAGGGGGTGTAAAGTGACAGAGGCGAGAGAAGGTTTCAAATGCTTGGGCATATATATATTACCAGGGATCCCGGGTTGTTCTATGACCATAATCTCATGCCACCACTGCAGAGACTTCGTAGTGATGTGGAGCACTGGAAGACTCTACCGTTGTCCCTACTGGGTAGGGCAGCGCTTTTTAAAATTATGTCCCTACCACGCTTCCTGTATGTTCTACAGAACACGCCAAGTCCGGTCCCAGCGAAGTATTTCTTGGCAATAGAAAGCGAGCAAAGGGCCCTCCTTTGGGTGGGAGGAACACCACGAATATCAGTACGTAAACTGGTGTGAGGATGGTATGATGGAGGCATCGGTCTCCCAGATGTCAAGCGATACTACTGGGCTGCGCAATGGGCAGCTATCAATCAGTGCACATATAGACCATATAATGACCCAGGATATCGAATGGATAGATGATTGTTGCCGGGGGGGATCCTGTGCCCGGGCTCTTTACTCTAATCCTGCCCGGCTGCGGTTGACGTGGCCAACATCACACGTTGGTTTGACGTGGCATACAACCCATAAAAGTTTAGGCTGGGATAAGAAGATCACGCAATTCACCCCCCTGTGGGACTCATACTTGCTAGGTACCCTCCGACGATCCAAAGGTTTTGATCGCTGGGACCTAATTGGGCTCTCTAAGGTGGGTGACCTTTGGAAAGGTGGCAAAGTGATGGAGTTCTCTGAGTTGCAGCAGGAATATGATCTTGCCGGATCGGAAATTTTCAGATACTACCAAGTTAGGCATGCCCTATGCTCCTGTCTCCTGGTTGGAGAGTCGCTTCCAGAAGCGACGCCACTGGAGGACAGACTCCTAGACGGATACATGCCCAGTAAGTCAATTTCACTCACCTATCGTAAACTAATTAACCATGTTCCCGACCCCCTTGTGAAGGTTAGGGAAAAATGGACAGGGGAGCTAGATGAGGAAGACTTAGGGAGGTCGCAATCTCGTCGCGGCTTAAACTAGTCAAGTTAAAAATTCTACATAGAACGTATAATTCAAGAACGGCCCTAGCTAAGATGGGATACGGGGAAGACTGGGTTGTATGTCCGAGATGTTGGGACAGGACCTGACCCTGGTGGCTAGATGGTGCTTGCTCAATGTGTGGGAGCCGACAGACCTGAAGAATAAAGAGAAAACATGGGCAGCCCTGGGGTGTATGATAGCTAAGCGGAACATCGCTAGGATGTGGGGAGCGAGGGAGACCCCGGGCCTAGCCTCATGGAAACAAGATATGGACTGGTGTATGTTTCGGGAACAGACTGTATATGTCTCCAGGGGTTGTCCTAAAAAATGGTCGCACATATGGGCTAAATGGAATGAATATCGCGGGGATATCTGTGCTCCCCCTGTTTCCCTTACCCCCCCCTTCTTGATGAACAATTGCATGCGGATCGTGGCGAACCCTAAATGTATATGAAAGTAAATAATACCTGTACCTTCCATGGCAATCAGATTGTATAAAGTTGTATAAACCGAAACTAAAAATGTACCAGCTATAATTACAACTACCGTTTTCAATAAAAATATTTTTTTTAAAAAAGAAAGGCCATAAAACAAATTATTCTGGCTCAGTATCATCCCCGCTTAAGCTGGTATAGGCGGTGGTTCAATACACCCTTGCCTACCCACACAAGTGAGGTACCATTTTTATCGGGAGACTTAGGGGAACACAGAATAGTAGAACAAGCATTATTACTGTTTGCCTTTCTGTGCATTTCTGACTTCCAAATTTAAGACAGTGTGCAAAAAAGAAATCATTTAGAAAAATACTCCCTAATTCACATGCTACTGTGGGTACCCACAAATTCAGAGATGCATAAATAACCACTGCTTCTAAATTCCATATCTTGGTCCCATTTCAGAAATACATAGGTTTCCTTGATACCTATTTTTCTCTTTTTATATTTTACCAAATTAATTGCTGTATACCCGGTACACAATGAAAAACTATTGCAAGGTGCAGATCAGTTGTTGGCTCTGGGTACCTCGGGTTCTTGGTGAACCTACATATTCCCGCAACCATAAATGTCCCGTGGACATGACGGTATATTGCTTTCAAAAACCTACTATAGTTAGAAGAAGTTACAGGTAAAAATGTAGGCATAAATGGCTGTTTTGTTCAACTCAATTTCAATAGTTTTTTATTTTAACTGTTACTTTCTATAAGAAAACCTTGAACGATCTACATAAATGACCCTTTGCTTAATTCAGAATTTTGTCTACTTTTCAGAAATGTATAGCTTTCTGGGATCCATAGCTGCTTTCATAACCATTTCTACCACTAACTGGAAGGAGGTGGAAAGCACAAAAAATATAACAAATAGGCTACGTCCTAGTAAAATGCCAAACTGTGTAGAACATTTTGGTTTTCTGACAAAAGTCTGCCTGTTCCTGAAAGCTGGGAAGATGGTGATTTTAGCACCACAAACCCTTTGTTGATACCATTTGCAAGGAAAAAAACAGACTCTTTCTTCTGCAGCACTTTTTTACAATTTTTCCCTACAAACATAAAACTTGACCGTATTTTACCTAATTTCTCAGTCCCCTGTTGGGGAATCCGCAAACCCTGGGTACCATTTGAATCCTCAGAATGTTGGAAGAAAAGGACTTGATTTTGGTGTGGATACCTTATGTGGCCAAAATGTTATGGGGGCCTAAGCGCGAACTACCCCAAATACCCGAAAAAAGGCGTGACGGGGAAAGGGCCTGGCAGCGAAAGGGCTAAGGGAGGCAGTTCCTGAATATCCAAATATCATATACAGAAAAACTCCCTCCCTACAAGATAGACTGACAAGTAGTTACATGCAACCGGAGGCACAACAGGTAATACATCTATACGGAACTGGCTGATGACCACCAGAAAAGGCTTCTGGAATTGTCAAAAATGCAAAGCCTGCCTATAACAAAACTCAGTTTACAACCCAAGATGGTAGGTTGAACACCATCAAGGAGTGAGACCCCATTTGTGATCTATGCTCCTGAGTGCTCCTGCGGACAGAAATATATGGGAAACACGGTAAATAAACTGAAGTTGCGCATCTTACAGCACATAAGAGCCATAAAAAATATGGATTTTTCATACTCAATTGCTAAAGACCTATGGGAGACACATGATGGAGATATAAGGAACTTGCAATTTTGTGGCATCCAGTTTGGTCAAAGAAAACCATGAGGGGGAGATCGCGAGAAGGATTTAAGGAGAATGGAATCAAGATAGATTATTTAATGGGTATAGAACAACCATGGGGTTTAAACCTACATCCTGAACTGCTAGTACATCTTTGACCCCTGAAAAGAAACACATTGATGAGATCGCTAGATATACTTTACCGCAAGTTTCTAATCCCAATATAATCTTCCCTATTTGCACAATGGATCAATTATTGACCGATGTACCAGAATAGAGGGAGACATAGGAGATTATACAATTGAGACATATCACTCTTAGCACTTTAGGCACGAAGCACATTAGGATTATGTGTACTATTTATGCTATGAAATGAAAAAGACAAACATTTGAAACATTTCTGGTAAATGATTGCATGAGACAGGATGGTTAATCTTTCCTACTAATTTTTATTTAAAGTTATTGGTACTTTACCAGGCAGCCCCCTGTCTACATGAAACATTTAAAGGATATTGTCTCATGGATTGATCTTCTTCCAAATTGTTCTTGAGAAAGAATAATGGATTAATGATCAATATAAGAAGTCAAAGGGCAATGGAATCAATGTATATTTGATAAGATAATGGAATATTGCTATATTATATTTGCTATTTTGCACATGTTTGCTTTCTTACATATTTAAATTGTGAATTTGCACATGGAGGTTGGAAGTAGACAAATTAAGATCGATGCAATATATGTACTTTACGACATAGGAATTGCTATTTGCACATGTTTGCCTTTTGCACATTCAAATTTGCAGATTTACACACTGAGATCAAATACAGACAGAAAGGGAACAGTGCAATATTAGTACTTCGGTGAGTTGTGTTGCACATATTGTTTGCCTTTTGCACATTCAAACTTGCAGATTTGCACATTGAAAACAAACACACACAGAATGGGAACAGTGCAATGTTTGTACTCTGGAGTTTTGTCTCCTGCATACTGCCTTTTGGACTAATAGGAGTTTCAACTAAGGATGTAATGAAATTGGTTACACTGCAGTACTACTGAAATTGGACAATGTGTTTGCTCTCTATGGATCGTTGATAGACTATTTTGTGGCATAACTCTTTCTGCTACCTCCTTTCCTTTCTTCCTCTTTCTCCTTCTCCTTTACAATATACACAATGTGTTTTTGAAGGTTTGCAGCTCTCTTCTAAATTCTTGAGTGATTGCTATGCGATGTTATAGATTTATCGCACTTCACCATGATCAAAATGTAATTTTCCTAAAAGAATATGGCAAATGTGTTCAGTTGATACTGTGTATGTATAAATCGGTTCTCCAGTGCTACATTTTTTTTAAAGGCCATATGTGAAAATGGTGATTGGTCCCTTTAAAAGGACAGTTTGCACACATGAGTCTCTATGACCCTGTGGAAGGCTACAGCCAAAATGCGTCAGTCAGTGATTATCCTGTTTTAATAAATTATTAAAATAAAGAAATCACGCTACCTCACTTGAGCTGTGCCGCTTGCTTTCTTAAGTGTCCCGAGGAGAAAAGACGAAAAAGACGGGGGCTTGAGAGTGCTCCACTGTACTATATATATGTAATGTTTGTACAAATTAAAAATATATCCACAAAAATGTCCAAAGTCGGTAAGAAATCTTCTCTTTATTAATACTTCTTATAAGCACAGCCAAAAACACGCCAACGTGTTTTGTTTAAATGAAAATGGACTTCTTCAGGGATTAACATGATAAATATATACAATATGTAAATCAAAAACACGAGCAGTACAAAGATGTTAAACATATCAGATGACAAGGACATTAAATAATAAAATACTAACAAAAACCACCTTAAAAATACATTTGTACAACAGCATATAAGAAATGTGCAACAATGACATAGCATGTTAACCATGGCCGACACAGTTTATACACGATCTAGTGCCACATGATAATGTTACATTTTCCAAGAATATTACCTGAAGTGTGCGTTGTATGGCACCCTCAATTTGTATTTCCAAATTATATAATCTGTCTGGAGGGGTTACTAACCTGTCTGGGGTTTCAACTGTAACATATTGATCAGTTGCTTTCGCTGCCAGAAACTCCTGGAGATTCTGGGAGTTTTGTATAGTGACCACTGCCGCACTGTCAAGAAGAATCACCGCCCACCTCCTGCTCAGGAGGAGAGTTCTCATAGTTTGCGGCACATTTTCCGGTTAAAGCCGCAACTTTCTTTTTCTAAAATTGGGGTTTAAATTGTGATACCTATCAGGTGCTTTCAACTGTGTGCAATCACACAAATTATAGTGTCTGTCAGAGGGCTTTGTAGGCAGAGAACATTCAAGATCTAGCCTTTTCTTTAAGGTTTGGGTTTGTCTCATTGTTTTTTTAACAAACTCCGGATTCTGCTTGGCAGTGTCCTTGTCGGAACCAAGGTTTGCCAAGTTGTGGTTTATTGGGTCTAGCTCCCAAATTATTGCGACCTATAGAAGTATATACGTCAGTAATAATTATAGGTAGCTCACGTTCCTGGTTGACTGGTGCAACCTGCGTGAGATGCTGGTGTATAGCCAAAGACTCTGCTTTTCCTTTAATGTTTGACAGAATCATTGAGGAGACCACGGGAAAGTTTCCCATTAATTTTATCCCCAAATTCAGGGCAGCAGCTGCCCCATGTTCATTCTGTATTTGTTTTAACACCTCTGGCAAGACTGACATGGATGGAATACCATGTGTGATTGTATAGACAGCAGCAAAGACTGTGCCCCAAGTATTACAGCCACCTATTTGGGGAATCATCCCATGGGGTAAGCACATAGTCAATATTCTGTGCTTGTCTTGTCGTCCCGTAAGGAGAAACAGTGCTTTAATCTGATCAATTTTTTGAGCTATCTAAAAAGGAATTTCCTCACGGTTTGTGGACATTTGACAAATAAATTATGAATAATTACAGGACTTATTGGAGGTATTGCAGGCAACTGGGACAGCAATCAAGGTGCGCAAAACAAATTGAGATAATCGTCTATATAGTCTAACTAGACCACTGAATAATTGCACTAGCTCATTAGCATTGAGATTTTGCACATTAGGGAATCGTGCATAACGAGCTAACGCTGGCCAGGTTGCCCCTTCATTACTAAGGGGACCCATGGATACATGACTAAGTATGGGTATTAGGGTGCGGTTTGGAACCACTTATGATGTTCCCAATGTGACAGTTGAATTTCTGAGAGCTGATACGCTCTGTATTATTGTGGTGGTGCAACATGTGTATTCATGAAATATACCTGTATTAGCATCCACAGCTGGAAAATTGATGCAAAAATAAAAAAAAATTCAAATGATAGGCATTGTGGGCTTCAACCACAAAGATTATTTCACCGCCTACATTGCCAAGGCCATGTAAATATAAATGTGCATAGACAGCAGGTCTGCAATTGTCAGCTAAAGGTATAGACTGTGGCGCCCCCATTAATAAAACTGTAATGGAAATAGAGTGCAAACACTAATGTGGGTAATCCTTTTTAAGGTTGAAGCTTAAACAACCATCAGAAGAAATTGGGTATTTCCTAAAATACTGTGGAGGATTAATCTCAAACACCATGGACGTCTCTGGAGGGGGTGTAAGGTACTACTTAGGAGACCTGCTAAATAAGTACCTAACAAATCATTCGTAGTGCCATGTAGCTGGTATTCTGCTGGTAAAGCAGAACTGTGCCTTGGGATGACAGGACATCAGAATGTAGGGGTAGGGATTGAGTCTCTCTACAACATCAGTATCTGTCGACCCAAAGCCTGGCTAGCTCACAGTGCCTCACCTGAACTCCTAACCTTCCCAGAGAAGCAGATGATTTTGGCAACCTAGAACATGACGCTCTGGTCCCTAAAGGAACAGTGGAAATAGATCATCACCTTTTCTCTCTCACTCATGCATGCCCTTAGTAAACAAAAGAAAGACACAAAGAAAGTTTGCAATACATTTATTGAAGCCATTATAGTCTGTTATGTAGCAATGGTGCTGCAATCACTAGGCAGATGAATCTAAACAAAGTAATTAGAATTACTATCAGGCTGTATAAAATAAACATCCCCACCATGGAAAATTATATATCTGTCTAGGCCGACCCTTACTGTGAGGACACAGGGATATATAAGTGATCTCTGGGATTGGCAACAGACCCCATACCTGATGTATGTGGTTAGGTGGTCAGCATTATCAGTGTAAACTCAGTTTACGCAACACTGCTTGTCAGGCTCTGCGGGTATTCATTCCAGCACTGGTCTCTCTGCCGGAATTCTCCTTCTGTCCTAAAGGGGACGAGGCTTAGTATATATGATACAACTACTGTGTTGGAAAGCTGCAGCTGTGCTACCGTGTTATGTTTAAAACGTTAGGAGCTGTTGCTGACTCGAACAAAGAAAACAGTACACGATGTTGCTATGTATTCCAGGCAACCTTGTAAGAAATGTGCAGACTGACACCTGATAAGAATCATTGAATAACAAACAACATGTATAGTGTATTCCTAAAATAATGGCATGAAAACAAATGTATTATCTGTGGTTGTGCAAAGCAAAGGCAGACTAAGACATATAATATGCAAACCTAAGGGAGAACCAAAGTGGGCCCAGAAGGGAAATCACTACAACTCTAAGTACATGTTTAGGATAGAGCTTTCTGTTTTGTTCCTCATCCTCTCTAGTAAGGATGGGGGGGGCAACCCCATTGAGTACTGACTACAATCTCATGGTCACTGTCCATCTCCTCCTCTATAGGGGTGTCAGGACCTTTTGTTAAGTGGGCTGCATCAAAATCTGCAAGGGCCTCCTGGAGTTGCACCTTGGTAGGATTTGAGCCAGCAGCAATTTTATTGCCTTTACAGAGAATCCTTAACGGTTGCATACTAAGCTGCAGATAAGAGGTCATGTTGAGTTCCTGCACTATCTACTTTGAGCCAGACATGTTTAGCACAGTTGGGACCTGTTCAGAAATTTACCCAAATTTCTAAAATACTTTTAAGGGCTTACTGACTAGTATAGATGTTAAAATTCCAATGAAAAAGGGAATTGCTCGTAATGCTCATGGGCATTGGCTTCATTGTTAAACAAGGCCCAAACATTTTTAAATTAGAAGATTTAGAAAAAATTCAAAAATCAACAAATTTGAAAAAATATTTTTGAAAAATGTCAATTATGGATTTCTTCATGGAATCACCTATTCACCAAGCAGTATAAGCAAATGCAAAGCCTTGTGTCCCACCACTGAAACTCGGTGGAGAGATGGGGCTGACCTTCTGGAACCACAAACACCTCCTCCTGGTGTGATGTTCAGCAAACTGGTGTACTGGACAAGTGTGTTCAGTGTCTGCAAATGAGAGGGGGTGGCTCTTCCACCCCAAGGTAGATGCTGAGTGGTTATTGAAGTGTTGGACAGACCTCCGAGGGTTTGGGGAGGATGTGCAGCTTTTGGACGAGTCGGTCTTTGCGATAGTCGAGGTGCAAACAGGCAGGGTTTGTTGCCAATTTTGGTGCAGGTCCTCTGTTATCATGATGTCGGCTCTTCTTTGTCCTTCTACGTTTCCCAGGTAGATAAATTTGTCACTGTGGTGTCAGGGGTACCCCTAAATACTCAATTTAGGGGCATTTAGGGAGTATATGGTAGTAGTCAATGAGCTACTTACCAGTGGGGTGACTTTACCACCTAAATGACAACTTTCTGTGGGGATTGTGCAGAACCCTGACCCAGAATGCTCTATTTTCATTAAAACCAAGATGGTGAAACCCTACTCTGGCTGCCTATTTCAGATAACCCACCTTAGGGGTGTGACAAGCTGTAAGTTAAACATGCCTCCTGAATATCTAATTTCCCGCCTCCACCTATGGTGCCAAATCGGCCTCAGACCAAAGGGTGGGGTTCCCCAGGTCTGGGGGGAAGGTGGAGTTGCATATCAAAGGTGGCAGAGGCTTTGAAGCCTCTGGCCTTGATATGCTAACTTCACTAGCCATCCTGCTGGAGGAGGTGTGATCACCTTCCGCTTGACAGGCATTGTTCCTGGCTTCTGAGAGCACAGACTCTCACATGCAGGGTGTCAGAAACTCGTCTGTGGTGGCAGGCTGGATGGTACCAGTTAGCTAGCATACTAAGTGACTAGTAGGGATAGAGGGGGGCACCTCTAAGATGCCATCTGGGTGCATGTCTTCATAAATCCGGTACTGGCATCAGTACAGATTTATTAGGACAAGATGTTTGATACCAAACATCAGTATTTTCAGTGAAGCCATTATGTAGCTGGGTAAATCGTAATGACCAGAGCTCCGTTCATATATCTTTAAAATGGCTTCCTGATTACTTGCATTATCTAGCAATGGAACTAGACATCACAGGGGCATATCTGCTCATGCAGATGTGCACTCACATGTAATATAATGCACCCTGCCTTAGGGCTCTAAGGCCCACTGCAGGGGTGACTTGCACACAGTACATGCAGTGTACTTGTGCATTGTGCACAGGGAGTGAGCAATGCTGTGCTTTCAGAATGGCTTGCACCATTTCACGCATCCTGCGATGGCAATTTGCATGCAATTTGCATGCAGTTTGTGTGTGGGTTCCTTGGGGTGGCATAATACATGCTGCTGCCCTTAGGACCCTCTTTAATACCCATGCCCTGGGTACCAGGTGTACCATTTACCAGGGACTTACTGGGTGCTAATGTCCTTACCAATTGCGTTACAATCGAGCCTTTGTTCTTTTTATTCTAGGAAAAGAGCACTGGCTCTGGGGCCTGGCAAGCAGGGACCCAGTGCACTACCCATCAACAGCATCAGTACTGGTGAGCAAAGCGTGGGTGTGACAATGTCAAAAAGGGAAACTTTCCTACACCAGTAAACAGTGATTGGAAACTAGCTCGATCACTTCTCAGTTCCATCAAAGAATCTTCACAGGGACCAGTGCAAAACAGATTGCTTCATAAGCAGAGGTCTTTTTTTGTGCTCTTTTTATTTGTGTTGTGGGAGGCTATCAGGAAATCAGCTGACTTGAATCATCTTTGAGAAACATGCAACCTGGCAATCTGAGTGAGTGCTCTGTCATTTAGAGTTCATTCATTCTAGTCCCTATGGTGACTCTCTTCTCCTTTCTGTCACCCAAACACTTTGGGCTGGCAAAAATCCACGACAGATGAAGATTCCGCATGAATTTACATTTGAAAAGCACATGTCTTGGCTGGGTGGTGGCATGTTTCCCAACAAGCAGATTGCAGCAGACGTCGTGTGGCTCGTCTGTCCAACACTTTTGCCCCGCGCACATTTAGGCTGACAAACTCCATGTCATATGAATATTGCAGAGGGTCTCTGAAACGTCAACATGACACCTTCAGATATAGCAAACCTAATAGAGATGGAGGGTGGGAAGTTCCTACTCAATCTTCATCCCCAAATCTTTCCCAGTTTATTACTGGTTACTCACGCCTGCAATTCTGCAAAGTGAGTGGTCAGTTTGAAGCATTTCAAAGCGCCATAACTCTTAATTGATAAAATGGGAAGTCCTCAGAAACGTCCATTTGCATTAACTGCCTCCCATGGTAAGGCAACACTACTCTCACCCAAACTGTGATTACAATCTCCCTAGGAAAATTTAAATATGGAACACATACATGTACATAGACAGTCAATTAGCTTAACCCCATGCTGATAAAGAAAGACTATCACTATTTCCCCCTCCACAAAAAAGCTATCTTCTCATTTCACTGTATTCTGAATAATTGTAGGTCAGATGTGTATCTTATACAGTGCAGGTGCTTCTTATGATGACTATGAATGAATCAACAGACAAAAAGGTGTTTCTTTACATTATTTTTGATTACACGGGCAAATACACAAGCCACCCATTCTTCAACATTGTAGCCGGGTTAGGTGTGGCAATGTTGGGGCAACATTGGTGGAGCATTTTCAGACATTATGCCATCATTTGCCCATGTAATCAGCTGTACATAGGACAGACACGCCAGAAAGTAAAAGTCTGCATTCTTCAACATTGTAGCCGGGTTAAGTGTGGTACTGTTGGGGCACCATTGGTAGAGCATTTTCAGACATTGAGCCATTCGCCAGAAAGCACTGAATGGGTGGTCCTAGAGAAGGTCACGTTGGGCATCAGGGGCGGAGATATCAACTCTGTTCTCATTGTCCGTGAATGCAAATGGATGCACTCCTTTGACACGGTGAGTGATGGGTTAAATGAATTGGATGCCACCAGTGCACAATTGTCATGTCTTTCCAATGAATGAACTGTTTGTGACTTGTATTATATTCTGATTAAATGGGCCCTTGCATTGTAATCCCATTGATCGGCCCTATTAACACTTTTACTTTGTAATACGGTCATTAACCTTTTATATCAAGGCTCCACCTTAGGGCCATAACTATGCATACATAGCATTATCTATGTGTCTTGCTTGATTCGGACCTGTGTATTACATTGTATTACATTTTATTGTGTATTCTTGCTGTACTTATGACCCGTTATTCATTTAGATCATTTCAAACCACTTTCCCAGCGGCCATGACCTGAGTCAGGTGTGCCCCTCTCTCCACCAAATATTTGATGCGTCACCTCACACACTGAACCGACCACGTAGGGTCAGCGGTGTTAGCATCTAGCGGCTGATCAGATTACGTGCTCGCTTGTAACGTCCACGTTGACAGCCTCACGGTCTGTATTTAACAGACGTTGTCATGGCCCCGCTCGCCAGATATCCGGTTTACCTTGAAAGAGCGCGGAGGTATGTGTCGATCCTTTCTGTGTCGTTTGATTATTCCTTGTCTATACCTGGGGTCACTGGGGGATACCAATCACTACCTCTTGTGTTTCCCTCATAGATCGTCCAATGATTTAATCCTGGTTGGAGCTTTCGATTAATTCAGCTTCTTCTAGTCCTCAATTTACAATGAGTAACTTCATTCTTTGTTTTAAGGCACTGGGAACGGCAACTAAGGCAGTATTTCCCATGCCCCAGGCCATATTGTTGCTGATACACTCTCCTTGTTTATTTTCAGCACGCATAGAGTCATACGTACAATCTAGACGCTCGTCTCCACGACATAGGAACCTTCGGGTCCTTTTTTCTCGAGTATTTCCACTAGAATCTTCAAGGTGGTTTTAAGGGTAATTTTAATTTCCTATCTTTGATTAATGAATCACTATTATGCTCTCCACCACCTGAAGTAATTAGGCCTACCCTTCTTTTAAACCATCCCTAGGTGTCTCCCTTTGTCCTGATGAAGACCCCCACGTAAGGACTCAAATTCCCTGCCCACATCCCTTGGGGTCGAAACGTTGACGGTTATATTTCATGACCACGTACAGACAACAGTGATTGTTTAACTGTGTCATTACAATACTATGGTTTTCATGTATATTTAGCCTTTAAAGCGGCTGGATAGGTTTCTATCAGTTGTTGATGTATATATTGCACACCGCCCTTCCTATTCCGCCAATCCTCACCAACGCACACCTTGGAGCACTCCTTCCCTTTTGGAGCACCCCTTCACAACTATGTAGATATTTGTGCTGTTATTGAATATGAATACTACTATGTTCTAAATATGAATAAATTGTCAATTTGATTTACCGAAGGTGATGTTGTATCTAATGTTAAGTTTATTACCACTGTGACCATTTCTTTTTGTACTGTACTTAACCCGGGTCCGGTGGATGTCTGGGTTCCCCCGTTGTTTTGAAACAACGGACAATTAAAGAAAGAAGGTCCATGGGCATTCCCAGGTTCTGTAGTACCATCCAGAGTTTCTTGCGTGAAACTAAGTCAAACGCTGACTTAAGTTCAACACAGGCAGCATACATGCTGCCCTTTGCTATCACGACAGTCCGCAAGTATAGTAACAAGAAACAAAATACTTGGTCTATGGTATTAACATGCACTCGGAAACCCGCCTGTAGAGGAGAGAGAATATCATTTGCAGCAATCCACCTTTGCCAATAGTAGGCGAGCGACCTCCTTTTGAATCAAATATATTAGGCCCATTGGCCTATAGTTACCTGGTGAGGATCTATCCCCTTTTTTAAAGATGGGTATTATTTCAGCACCCCGCTAAGAATCAGGTTGGGACACCACAAGCTATTGCATTGGCTAGCAATTATATATATCTTGACCAGATATCCCTATCGTGCAAAAATAAGTCTGCAGGGGCGGCTTCTCCACGTGGGCGGAGGAGCGTCGCCCTACTGCTTTCTCACAGTGCGAGAAGCAGAAACATAAAATGGTATTATGAATACCATTTTATGTTTCTGCTTCTCACACTGCAAGAAAGCAGAAGAGTTTGATTGGGGGCGGGCGGGTGGGCGGTCCTGCTCCAGGCAGGGGAGGAATGGCTTGCCCACTGATGTGGGTGCTGACGGTTTGGTCGGCCCCAGGGCCGACCAAACCAGTCATACGCACTCTGCATTTTCTTTATATAGGCTGCATGCAGCCTACATAGAGAAAATGGCCTCCCCATAGACGCCTATGGGGTCGGCGCCTCAGCCAATCACAACGCTGCCATTGCAGCGTTGTGATTGGCTTAGGGGAGGAGAGGGAGGCTGCCTGCTTCCTGTGAGGAGCAGAGAGAGGAGACGCGACGCGAAACCGGAGGCGAAGGTAAGTTTAATTTTTTTTTTTAAATTAACCCTCCCCTCGCGACCCCCTCCCCACGCGAACCCACGAGTCATGCCGGCCATGACTGGCCAGTATGCTGTCTGGACCGGGGGCTCTACCCCCGTGATTGCACCAAGGGCGGCTTTTACATCTGTTAGTGCAAAGGTCAGTTCTACAGAGTGCTAGGGGATTACAGGTAACTGATCTTGTTGGTCATCTTCGTCTGCATATTGTTTTGCAAAGTGTTCTATACATACATCTGGGGCTACATGATTTTGTGGGGGCAATGATTGCCCCCCTCTTCCCCATTTTACTAGTTCCCACAATGTTGGAGTTTTTTTCAGAGCATGCCATTTTAAGATCCTGCCATCGGTTTACATCCCATTCTTTTTTGGCTCTGCCCTGGGAAAGTGTATACGATTTCCTTGCTTGGTGAATGCGAGTTGGAATTTTAGATTTTATAGCAGCTGCAAGAACCTTCTGTGCTGGTCTACATTCCTTATTATAGCAATGTTGCTGCACCAAAGGGGGTATGCCATTTTGATGAAGGGGTACAAGGAAGAAGGTTCTTATTTTGTCAAATTGTTTGTTATGGACCCCTGTCGTAATTTCGTGTGTCTCTGCATTTTGCGAAAGTGCCTCTACCTCCGCTAGTGTGGATATCACGTCTACACTAATGGAGGACAATGTATCTGGCTTTTCCACTACCTTTGTCCATTTGACACGTCTCATGTCATTGGAAAACAGCAGATCTCTGTTGAAGTAAAAAAAGGAGGATTAACTTCCTTTCTCGTGTTAGAGGATTCGATTGCAAAACTCTATGGGTTGTGATCACTATCTGCTCTCGATAATTTCCATATCGATGAGAGCAGACCACAGTTTCAGAATGATTAGGAGGTAATCAATGCGACTAGCGTGGTGGCCATTGTTATAGGTGTTGGACCACTTTCTGTCTGATTTTGATTTCCCATTTGCTACCCTAATACCCCTTTCCAAGCATAAAGCTTTAAGTTGTAAAGCTGCTTCTGTCCATCTTGTAATGGGTGCTAATTCTTAGCTTGGGATACCCCATGGCGAATTTTCCTCTTCAGCTAGATTGATGTCATCTGAATCAAGTGGCTCAAAGTTTATATTGAAATCCCCAGCAATTACTAGGTAGGATGTGTCAGAGGGGTTGTCTAGTAGTTCGTCTAGTATCATTACAGTTCTAGACCTCTGTCCACCTCTTAATCCTCTTGCATAGACATTATAGATGTCTATATTAACCTGGGGACTAATCTGCAAGCGGATCGCAAGGATATCAGGACAATCTGTCGGAAGGACCTGTACCTTGTACCCTATTATTGCCTTATCCATATTGTTAACCCTCCCGATGGCCTGCCTATCGAATCATGGATTGCCGGGATGTAATAGTTCAAATACCTAGGTTGAAATAATTAATCTGTGGACCAGGTTTCTTGGAATAAGCAGATGTCATATGAGTCAACAAAGCTATTCCAATTCGGAGAAACACCCTTAGATCTAAGGCCCGTAATATTCCAGAATAGAAAAGATATCTGGGATACTATTAGGGGCTGAGATGAAATCTCCCGGTCGACAGGAACCACGGTACTAAGTTTGTCATTCCATTGGCTGGTTGGATCACGAGTAGGGAGGGATTACAAAAAAGAGAATGGTGATGTTTGGTATTTGGTATCCTTTCCAGAATGTTCAGAGGTCACAGCCTAGTGATGTTCTTGGAAAGGCTTCCATGACCATCAATCTAACTCTTTTGATGGAATCTCCACAGTAGGTGGGGAAGGTAGTGTTTGCAGGCCAGAAGATGATGGCGGTTCCGGGGGCTTATATTTGAATCGAATGCTTGAATCAACTAAATGAAGAGTACGAGCGTCAAAAGCCACAAAGTTGTCTACTAGATCACTCTGACAGAGTGCTATGCTATCCAAATGAGTACCCTGCTGGTGAAGTCTTTTTGCTGCACTTATATATTCCCTTATGATTGATTGACAATCCCTCACATGTTGGATCTAGTGGGTGTATTTGTTTATCAGTGAGCCTTTGTCATCTTTGATTAAACTAGGGGATGGTTTTGGAACATTTATCAAAAACACTGTGCGTTTTTGTTCTGTGGCCCATGGTGCCTCCCGAGGAATTTGTTTCGACCTGGTCGGAGGAGGAAGTAGGCTTGTTATGGGCCCAGGAACATCAAGTGGTTTGGTAAACTGAGATCCTGTCAGAGGTGTGCGAAATGACTTATTGAAATTCAGAACTGCATATTGGGCTGGGTGTTTTTGTGTGAGGAAGAGGTCTGTGTGAGGTGCCTTTGGGAGTGGCTCTTGGGGGACATGGTGATTGTCTCTATCCCTAATAACTTTCTTTCGTAGCACGACTGACTTAGCTCTAGAAGTGTGAGATCTTTCAACTGATTTTTTTCTGTTTCCCAAGGCAGCGGGGCGCTGGCTGTGCTTTATGCTGCAGGTGTCGATGATTTGGAGTCCTGCAGGGGGTTGTGGGATGCGTAGTCCCCAGCAGCCATGATCCTGTGGCAGCTCACCCACCGGGCGTGAACGGCAGCAAAGCGCCTCCTCAGCGATGCAACCGGTAAGGAAAATGGGAGGCTCCTGACAGCAATTCAGTTCAAAATGGCAGTCTCTGTTTCTTCAAGTCTGTGGCACTCGCTGATCCACTGGCCGGGACTGCTGGTGTGTTTCACGGTCTGCATTTGATTGTTGTTTGAAGCGTGTAGTGTCTGGATAGTGGTGTATTGAGTAGATGGTCTGGGCGATATGTTAACTCTTGGGATTCAATTTGTGCCTATCATAACTGGGATTCTGGATGGAGGCTTGGGGTTCACTTGAGGAGTTTTTGTGATGTATGATTCGCAGAGTGATTCCACTTCAGAAGGGGAAAGGGAGCTGAGAGCTCGGTAGGGTCTGTGGGACAGGCGGCTAATGGGAATAAAGGCCTGGTGGTTATGAAGGTTATTGACTGGAGATAGTTTGGGGATAGTCCGTTTCTCCATACTTTGAGTGGGATTGGGTGTAAGTTTGGCCTGGTTCGCGAGGTCATTTTTCACATGACAAATGCCTTTGGCTATAGAATCAAGTTTTTTTTCAATTCAGCTATGAATCAGGGTAGGTATGTCGGGGGATTCCTGTGTTGCATGGGGGTGGACAGGCGGTCCCATGTCTATGGAGGGCGAGTGATCATCGATGAAGGGGAAGACAGTATCAGCGAGGTTGGTAATGGAGAGGGTTTAATTGGACTGGGTGGGTTCTACATTGGGAGTTAGTGTTCTGTCAATGGAGGGCACAATTGTGAGCGATCCGGCACTATCCTGATTAAGCAGTGAGTCTAGGGTGGCAATGGTGGAAAGTGTGGAATTAGGGTCCTGGGGGCGAATGGGATCTAGGTTAATGGTCTGGGGTAGAAGGGGGGGTGGGAGCAAAGGGAGCAAAGGGAACAGGGCCATCATGAGATAGTAAGGCGAAAAGTGACGAGAAGTGTCGGTCAAAGATCGTGAGTTGATGATCTTTCGCTTAAATTAGGATGTTCCATGCCCTGACGGTGAATATCGAGATCTCCCCTCTAAAACTTTGAGAGGGAGCCGTGGTGAGTTTGGCACCATAAGGAATTTTGATTGTTTTTGTTACTTGTAAGTGAAGAAGGAAGATATTTTTCCATTTTACAGGGCGTTTGAGTAGAAGATAAAGTTAGTCTTCCTGTTGCTGTTGTTCACGCAGTAGTAGGTATCGGCTATTAGTTTTTCTGGAAGTTGTTTGAGAAGGTTGTGTTTAAACTTTTTCATTGCGTTATTTGAGAGATTTTTGGGATATTTTATGCTCCAGGAGTTGGGGCCATATTTCTCAAGTGTGGTGTCATGGCGTATAGGGAAGGGGACTGACATAGTGGCTGTACCTTTCAATCGCACCTCAGCAGAGATGCGGGAGAGTTCTGCGTAGTATAGTCAGATGATCATGTATTATGGGCAAGTGATCGGGTTTAGGGTCAGAGTGTCCTGGGATAGAGGGGGCCTGGGTAAGCAGCGTAGGAAACACCAGTGATTGTCTCTCAGGAAGGAAAGTAGTGGCCAGGCATTCCTATGTGTTTCTGCTCACCAGTATGGGTTAAATTTTGAGGGGGTAAGCTTCCGTTGTGTGGTTGTAGATGCTAGCCAAGTAGATGTATTCTGTTAGGTGATTGGAGTGGGGTCCTGGTGTAATGGGTTTCCTCTTGCTAGTCCTGTATCGGTTTTACTACTCTTCCTGTAGAAAGGAAGCCTTCACAAAGAAGGGGGCTTTTCAAAGGAAGAGGTCTATCCCTTTTTATTCTTGTTTTTATTTCCCTTTACTTCACTGTGGGATAAGGTGTTTCTCTTTTTATTTTTATTGCATGATCCTTTCTAGTCCTGTTTTTGTTTCAATTGACGTTCACTGTGGAATAAGGTAGTCCTCTTTATTCTTATTATATGGGCATCATCTTTTACTGAGGAGAGGGAGCTTTCACAAAGAAAGGTAAGCCCCTTATTGGTCCTGATTTGTTTTTCTTTCTTTCAGCTGAGGGGGAGGGGGCTGCCGATCTCTGAGTTCCCACCATGTCCCCCGGAACTTGATCTAATCAAAGGCTCAGAGGTCCGAGGGAATCCTCCTTTTAGCTGCAAAGTGCTTCACTGTGTAGATGCTTCAATGTTTCTTAGTGGGAGAGTGTCTACAGAGAGGTGACCAGGGCCGTGAGCATTCGGCGTCTAGAGAGCATGCAGCATTCTCGGTTGTTAGAATACTCCGAAAGAGTTGCCTCCAATGCATTTGCACTCCTCTGGCCCTCCAGCGCTGCTGATTATGCCCGTTGGCAGAAGCAGTCAGGGTGATTCATTGTGCGATGCAGTATCGAGTACATAAGCATCACAGGGTGCTTTGCTTTATACTGCGGAAGCAGCCAGTAGACGGCACACCGGCAGCCAGCACCATCTGCTGATATTGATATGAGACTTGTGCACTGGGGTGTAGGCAGCGTCTGGGGCACCAGATTAAAACTACGGCAATAGTCAGCCGCTATCAGCCGGTGCGAGCCTCCGGTTGCCAGCGATCGCAGTTAACAATGTTATAGATCCCTGGCATTGTGGTATCGGAAACGTCTGCAGCATAATACACTCTTTGGCAGCGGTTCAGCCGCCAGTCTGTAAACAGAGGCAATCAAAGCTCCTCATTGTACAATGCAGCATCAGGTCATAGCGCCACGTTGTATTGTGTAGCATCGGTAGTACCTTGAGCCCTGCATTTACTCTGCGGCAGCAGCTAGCAGACCTGTACACCAGCAGCCGCCACCATGATCAGAAATAGATAAAGGACTTGGGCAATGGGGTATCGGCAGCGTCTGGTGCCCCAGCTTCAAACTGTGGCAGCAATCGGCGGCCTACAGCCGGTCCAACACTCTGATAGCTGGCAGTAGCACTCAATTCAATTCAATTCAGCTTTATTCGATTTAAAGAAAATAAATCATAAAAGCACAATATATCATATAATATTAAAAAACAAATCGCATTATAGAAAGATTTTAAAAATAGTGGAATAGCATAGATTAAATTGACAGATTCATATGCCAATAGTTTTCCTACATCTAATTACACTTTTCAAATACCAGGCTATAGATCTTGTAAACACTTCATGTTCTAAAAATTGTAGCATTAAAAACGCTGGATGACATTGTCTCAGGTCTATTTGCCTTAAAATAGGTAAAATCCACCTCTTTCTTAAAACGGAGTACAATTTACAGAATAAAAGAATGTGCATTGTTGATTGCAGAGACATATCATCACATGGGCACATACTCATGGTTCTAGACCAATCGTTCATGACTAGAAGCTAATTAACCTGTGAAAGTTCCCCAATCGGAAACAGGTCAACATCATCCTATCATAAGCCCTGGTAACAATTTCAAGATATGGTTGTATACTATAAGTAATTAATAACTTCTGGTTCTCCAGTACCGTTGACTTTAAAATTTCAATTGAAAATCTATGTGTCTCCAAGAGCATCAGACAATTCGTTTTCAGTGTTTTTCTTGGGATTATAATTATACTACCTGGGTTGTCAAAATATTCAAGGTGCCCAAGGTCTTTCATGAAATTTTGAACGTAATTTAACCATGCGATACTATACGCCCGTTGTAAGTTTAAACAGTCATTTAAAATATCCTGGTTAAAGCTAGTATTTGTTGTTGACCAGATCTTGTGCCACAATAAAATAAGTTGTATCTTTATAAGGTCTGGTATATATGGCGTCCCTAGTTCAGAGTGACAGATGTGGGTGGCTGTACTACTTAGGACTGCCAGCGGATATCTGAAAAAGGCATTCTCGACTAGCTGCAGGGGCTGGATATCGACGTAGCCCCAGATACCAGCACCGTACATAGCAGTTGAAACACATTTTGCTTTATAAATCTGTAATAATTCGACGACCGGTCGTCTTCCCAGTTTTCTGGAAAAGTTAACTAGTGCGGCCGTGGCTTTTGAAAATAATAATTTTCTTGCTAGGACAGCCTGGGACCATGCCCCCCTGTGGTCGAAAAGAATGCCTAAATAAGAAAATCTATTAGTGAATTCGACCTTATTGTTATCAATAAATATATCTCTGCATTTTGCACAATCTTTTCCAGATTTCATAATAAAAGTTTTAGAACTGTTCACTCGAAGGCCCAGATTATGCATAAATGTTGAGAAACTAGACACTACTCTTTGGAGCCCGAGTTGAGTTTGTGACATTAAGACAGCGTTGTCTGCATACAATAAGGCTGGGATTGGATGCTTATCTATCTGTGGCAAATCCTGGCACTGACTCACTAGAACTTAGCCTAAGCCATTAATGTACAGAGTAAATAAAAAAGGGGCCAAAACACATCCTTTTCATATACCTTTCCGTATTGCAAACTTTGCAGTGCACTCTCCCTTAATTCATAACTAACCCTAGCTTTGGCGTTGCAATATAGCTGCCGCACGAAGTCAATGAGTGGAATTTCCACACCCAAATCCTCTAGAATCCTCCATAGTTTGCCATGTATTACACAATCGAACACAGCGCTGAGGTCCACAAAGGCCAGGTATAGCTTGCCCTGCTTGGCCCGTGTATATTTACCCGGAATAATATTTAAGTTCAGTCCCTGCTCGATCGTGCCTAAACCCTGTCGGAAGCCATATTGTAGTTCTGTAATAATGCCAGCATCTTCGGCCCAGACCTGTAATATGTTCAATAGAATGCGTCCCAACACCCTAACTAAAGAACCTAGGAGTGATATTGGTCGATAACATATAGGATTATGGTGGTCTCCCTTCTTAAAAATTGGGACCAAGATTGATTCTGACCAAGATGGAATAAATCTATAAGAACAACATGCTGTTAGTACTAGGGTTAAAAGGGGGCCCCAAAGGGGCAGTTTGACTTATAAAGGTCCAACTGCACTCCGTCCGGGCTGGGTGTTTTGCCACCCATGCTTGCATTTATAGCACAGATAACTTCATCCAAGGTAAAGTGGACATCCATTGGGTGGTAATTGGGTGATATTAACTCCGATGGTTGTTTGGGCGTGGCCGATGGTATCACCTGTACGTTATCATTATACATGGGCGAATAATGGTCCACACCTTGATCCTCGCCGATGGTTATCTCTATAGATGGTGTATCTCAGGGGGCTAAAAAAGGGGCGTTTACTGCCTTCCAAAAACGTGTATTATCTCTGATTGCAGAGGCTTCATGCAGTGCCATCCATAGTTCATCTCTCAGTGCACCCTTACGTTCTTTAAGGGCATGTTTATATGCCCCTCTAGCCATTTTAATTTCTATTGAATTTCAAATGGGTTTATGTAGAGCGTTTTTCAAGTTGGTATAAGCGTTAGTGCATTTAGCGTTAAACCATCCCTGCTTCTTATCATGAGGTTTTTTATTTTCCACAAATAGGGCCCTTTTACCCTCTGAGGTAATCAGCATAAGAAGATTTTAAAATTTCAGCATGGGGAATGGTCTCATCAAGACAAGCTAAGAAGTCTAGTTTACAATTAGTTAAGAGGGACCTTGTAAATTCGATCGGTTCCACCATAGGCCAGCACAATGAGTAACCATTAATTTTGTTCAGAGCTATATTCTGTACAATGTGATCTGATTTACCATTTTTGTTTATCGCATTACATGGGAATTCAAAAGTGATGCTTAGAGGGAAGTGGTCACTCATTGCGTTGGTGTGGGTCGCAATATTTTTCAGCCTGCTAGAATGTCTGTTTGAGAGCAGGATATACTCAATGATCAAGCTCATCCCTCTACCATTAAATGTGCAACTGAAGGGGACTGAAGGGGAACATAAGTCATTGGCAAAACCAAGATCAAGTGAAAACATGATTTCATTTAAATATTCCCTAAATGTTGTATGTGGGAAATGGACATAATTAATTCCGTCGTCAGACGTTATTCCACAAATATCTCCCTCAGTATGCGGGCACAGAGCAGAATTAAAATCCCCACCCCAAATAACAGACACATCTTTTGCAGTATCATTCTGAATATTGCTCAGATCGCTCTGTAGTTTTCTCAATACCTCCACAATCTGGTCTTTAGGGATGTTATTATAGAAATTCAACAAGGCTATAAAGTGCATTATATCCACACTAAACATCACAATCTGATAATAAATGTCCGATATCTTCAGTTCAATCTTTTTGACGTTAACTTGATTGGACACGTATGTGCACAGGCCACCCTTGTTTCTCCGGTGTGCAAATAATATCGCAGATGTATGAAATGTTTTATATCCATTCATATGCATGGTGTTCACCACCCAAGTTTCTTGAAAGCATAGTATAATATAATTCTCTACAAAGTCTACCCATGAGGAATTGGTAAGTTTAGAAAGCATACCTGCCACGTTCCAAAATAGTACATGGCACAGGTTCGACCTACTATTATCTGTATTATTCTATTCTTTGTTTTTTTTTATAATCAACTTTATTGATTTTTAACGCACAATAAAAACAAAGCCTTGGTTCTACATCTTGAATAGTAGTACGATACAGTTTGGAGCGACAAGAGAGACAGAGAGCCACCAGGTGTTGAGAGTTCAGCTTCGGCCTATACAGGCAAAAAACATTTATGATGACAATCCCCTTCAACCCTGCAATCGGATTATAAGTTGAACCATTTGCCCCATATTTTGTCAAAGAGACCAGGACACCCCCGGGCCTCAAAGAGGGGTTCCTCCTGAGCACCGCACCAATCCACTCCTCGTCTCCACCTCTGCATGGAAGGAGGTTTTTTTTGCGACCAGAGCACTGCTATATCCCGCATCGCGACCGCTAGGGCCGTACCTAAGAAGCGCCCGTCTGCCCGCGATCCGTCCAGGCCATCGAACACCCCTAAAAGCAAATGTGTCGGGTCGTGGGGAACCGTGCAACCCAAGGTCTGTGTCAGTTCGCGCTCCACTCCTGTCCAAAACCGCGCTAAAGCGGGACATTGCCAGACCATGTGGAAGAAGTCTGCTGGGGAATGGTCGCAGCGTGTACAGGCTGGGGTGGGTCTCATATGGGCGCTGTACATGCGCATCGGGGTCAGGTATGCCGCGTGTAAGTAGTAGAATTGGATAAGACGCAACTTGGAGGAGGTTGTCAGGATCTTAGGGGCCATAAGGGCGTCCCTCCAGTCCGCGTCGTCCAGGGCCCAACCAGCCCTCCCAACGAGTCCGTAATGGATCCAGGGACGTGGGGCCATTGTTTACTAAGGCGCGGTAGATCCGAGATACCCCTCCGCTACCCAAATTCCCCATCAGTACCTGGGCCTCTAGGGGGTTGAACTCAGGGAAGGTGGTGGGAGAGGATATGTGGGTGTGGATGGCGTGGCGTAATTGTAAGTATTGGTAAAATTGAGAGGAGTGAAGAGAATACTGGCGCTGCAAGTCTGTGAAAGATCTGATGTGATCCCCTACCCAGATATCCCCCAGCAATGAGATCCCAATAAGGTCCCATCGGCGAAAGCCTTGGAGAGCAGATACTTCCCTCAGCCAGGTCCCATGCCACAGAGGCGTCTGCTTGGTGAGTTTCTGGTTCCAATTGACATATTGGAGGGCCGTTCGCCAGGCCATAAGGACCGCCCGGGTGATGGGGGGGAGAGCGCGAGGGACGGGGCCACCGTAGAGGTGTGTCATGATCTGGGGAAGATCCATAGTTGTGGTTTCCAGCCGGTATGCAGGGTCGGACCAGCCGCCCGCAAACCAGTCGCGGACCACAATGAGCTTCGTGGCCAGGTAGTAGAGGTGGAGATTAGTCACTCCCATGCCACCATCATAGGGAGGGATGCGGCAGCGTGCCAGGGATACCCTCGGTCTCCGTCCTCCCCACAGGAAACGGTTGAGGAGCCCGTCTATTTCCTTGAACCAACTACCGGGGAGGGGGGTGGTAATATTTTGCAAAATGTAGAGGAAGCGGGGAAGGATCATCATTTTAAAAAGGGCGGTCCGGCCGAGGGGATTGAGGGGAAGGGCCTGCCATTTCTTCAGATCCGTTTTAGTTTTAGTCATTAATGGCGTAATGTTTAGGGCCCATTCAAGCTCGGGAAATTCTTTGTTTTTATATGATCGATTATTAAAGGCAAAAGGGATCTTTATAGTGGAGGACTTTACTAAAGAAACCGTTGTGCCATGTGTACAAGCTAAACAATTTGCATGGGTAGCTGAATTATTACTTATTGCCGAAGATGTTATCAGATTGGGGGTAAGAACCTGTGTAGCGGAACTTAAGTGTAAGCCAGCAACCCTTGTTTGATCAACGCTTGTGCCTGTTGCATTTAGTCAGTCTACTTCCTCTAATGTGGGCAAGATGTCAAAATGATTAAATACAGGAACATTATATGTATGAAAAACATTTTCATGAAGAGCCCCTCTTTGTGGTCTAATGTAGGGTACCATTGACGGTTGATAAAAATATCCCAGGGGAACTATATTGATACCTGAAGTCGGAATAACTTGATTTCCTGCTCTACTCAAGATAGCTTGAATTAATTGTGGAGATTTAAATGTTAATACCATGCAATCGCCCTGGAGCGTTTTACAGTCCTTGCCAATCCAGCTAACCCTTCTTGCCATTTTAAATTCAGCAAAAAGTACCTCTGTTAGCCCTGTTTTAGTACCCAACCAAAACAAAGCTTTGTTTCTCAAAGCGTCCCAGGGTTCTATTGCCTGAGACGATAGTCTCGGTACATTAGCCAAAACTATTGTATATGGTGTATCTGCCGGAGGGAGGTCCAGCGTGAACGTGTCCTGTTGTAGACTAGTTGGTGGTGGAAGCAAATTCGACTGGTTGGAACTTATGTCTAGTCTTGTGGGTGCCCTTAAATTTTTTCCTGTATTATGATTAGCTATGTTAAGTTAAGCCCATTGATGTCTTTGCGGAATCAGATGAGAGCATAGACCCAGGCGTTATATAAAGATCATTACAGTGTACCCCCACTGGGTGTTGATCTACCTGTGGGTGTGTTATCTCATTAACTGGGCACTTTACTAAGTTGGCCTTAATAGAACATTGTTGATTTACTAGATGGTTATTTAAAATCTCTTCAATTGAAGCCACCCTCATTGATAGATTATTTAAGGCGTCCCTTATAAATTTGTGTAGATCTTCCATTTTATCCGTTAACTTGCTGAGATCAACTGTCTGTATACTGCACTTTGCCCACGGACCCTGGACTGAGCACAACGCACTTTACTACGGACCCTTGCCGGCCCTGTGAGGAGGGGCTGTGCCGCACTAGAGGCGCAGGACCGCCATAAATTCACTCCGGCAGCGCGGGAGACTGAGTATACTGCAATTTGCCCACGGGCCTTGGACTGAGCACAACGCACTTCACTACGGACCCTTGTCGGCCCTGTGAGGAGGAGCTACGTCACGCTAGAGGGGCAGGAACGCCATAAATTCACTCCGGCAGTCCAGAATCGCACTAAATATGCTATAGTGTGGGCCTTGCATAAGTTCGACCCTTATCTGTTTGGCACTACGTTTATAGTGCAGATGGATTATAAGCCAAAGAAATGATTGATGGCAATGAAGGAGAGAATCCCAATGTTTTGAGATGGTCTATTTCTCTGCAAGGGTTACACTTTTTAGTGGAGCGCAGAGCCGGATTGAGCCAAGGAATACTGATGGACTTTCCCGTCGGTTTTACTGATCTGACGACCCAACCTCTCCAGGTTAGGAGTTGCTTTGGTGTAGTCTGATCTGGGAGGGGCATCTGCTGGGAAGGAAAAGTCCCTCGCATGGTGTTGGGTGTGTACTCCTGCCCTGAGTGCCCCAGCTACAACGATGCCTGGATCCATTGTACTGATTTTTGTTGTCATGGTTGAACACAGTTCATGACTGTGAGTCATGACATATACTTGATTCACGGATTTCGGTCTTGTTGAACCCAGAGAGGCACCCAAATTGTTGCCTTCATAGTTGTGAAAGGCGACTACCTTTGCCAGGAGTTAAGTAGCACAAGTGTGATGGTGGCAGCATACTGTGTAATGATCAGTAGATGTGAACATGTCTTTTTACCTGTGTCAATGGAGTGAGGCCTACAGGCTCACTCATGTAAAGTTCCACTACTGTGTGCTACATCAGGTTAGTATGTAGCGCTGTGCAATGCATGTGTGTTGTTTACATCTACTGGGTTTATGTGTGCCAGTGAATGGTACAATACATGAAAGATTTTGGGTTCCATTTTGGACGACCATGGGCTGACTGGAGGAGCATGAGAAGGCGGAGGAAAGCCCCCAGTCAGATTTGTGGGTTGCTGCATGCCTCTGAGCTGGGTGGGACACACACAGGAGGAAGGAGAGCCAGGCTCTTCAGCACACTTCAAAGGGTGCTCTTTGATTCAGGGAGTGGTCACTGGAAAGGGTCATGGGCCCATCTCAGGAAAGAGATGGGGATGAAAAGAGAATCATTAGGAGTAGGGTTGGGACCCTGGGGTAACCTTTTGATGCACATATCACTGTGGCTGACATCCGGGTCACTTACATGGCCTGTGTTGTAAGGCTATGAGATTTGGAGTTGCTCATACTGTGACAGAACAGACTGCTTTCTGGAGGAAGGGCAGGGCAGAGGAGTGGCACTTCAAAAGGAAGCAGACCCCAAACACAAACTTCAAAGACTCAGATCCTAAATCACATGGAAAGAAGGTCCCCAAAATTGTCAACTGTCAAGTAGCCAGTCAGGGAAGGCGAAGCTCTGCAAGACTTCTGCCTGTGACCAGGGCTGGAGGAAAAGGTCTGCCAGTCCCTCAATTGGGTGAAGGGACATCACCTGGGAACATCCAAGACCACCTGCCCCTGGAGCACCATTGTTTGCCTGCTTGCATAGATCAGGGTGCTCTGTGAGGAAGAGGGGAGTGCTGGGGGAAGCAAAGTCCACTGGGGGATTCTGGCATGTGGATCCCTGCTACGAGGTGTAAGGAGACGTGCTTATTCAGGTTTATTATATGATTACTTAAAATCATTACAAGTAACATAAAACACAAACATCATAGTAAGGAAGTACACTGTGATATAAAAACCTTAAAAAAAGAAAAGGGCATTCCCTGTGTGGTACTGTATATTAGAGTCGCAGAGTAAGGTTAAAAACGTATGAAAGTACAAGGTTATCTTGATTTAAAAAACGCATTGTCATTTTAAAATCCTTAAAAACAATACAAATGCGTGCCAATATATATGAGCGTCACGGTCATGGAAGGAAGAGCAACATCAAAAATTCGACTGGTCCATAACATTAAGATGCAAAATGCAGTGCCAGAGAGTATGCGACTTATAAAATGCAGATGGCATGTAAAGAAATAAGCAAGCTTATGCAAAAGCAGCGCAAGGTCATGATAAGCAAGATGGCACAAGGCAATAAAGTTAAAGTGCAAAATACAGTCCCCTACAGGAATACGGCTTGTAAAGTACTGACGACGTGATGTAAAGTTCGTATGCAAAAGCAGCTCGAGAATGGGCCGGGCATATTAACACCTATGATACCACAGTGAAGTTAGTACAGGTCATATATACCGAGTTTTAAACTATGACATTCGAAGTTAATGTGCTACAGTTTATGAGGTCCAGATGACAAAGTTAATCAGAATTTATAGGGACAATACAGGCCATGAGTTTAAAGTGCAAAGTTAAGTCCCAGACGGTATGTGACTTTTAAAGTGCAAACAGCAATTAAAAGGTTCGTATACAGGCAGGCGCGCAACGCCCATTGGGCTCAAAGGGCTTCAGCCCCCCCGTCGTGTGTGGCAGCCCGGGCTGAGACAGCTTCCCGGGCACACACACAGCCGCACCCGAGTACTTCACAGGTCTTTGAAAGACCATTTGCTTGTTAATGAGGCTTTGTTGTTTTTTCACCCCTTCTTAGTTTCTGCATCTCCACTCTGCCTATGGCTGGAAGAATTAGCCCCCCCCCGAAATTTTTTCTTAGCCCCCCCCGAAATGTGGCTCTAGTTGCGCCTCTGTATACAGGTGCAACTCGGGGTAGGGCGGGAGCGGGACATATTAGAACCTAAGATACCACAAAAGAATATATGCAGGTTACATATGCCAAATTGAGAACTATGACCACAGAAAAAGAAATACAGTTTATACATACAGATTGAGAACTACGATGTTTCAAATGCAAGATACTTATATGTGGAGTTTAGTCGGCACAGTTAAGAGGAGGTTGTTACGGTAATACAGGACCCTTTAGCACCAACCCCTACCACAATAGGAGCTGGACAGTCTTACTGCTGAGTCTGTTGGCAGTTTGTGTTCTTTAACAGATTACGGGCTTACATTATGAATTTCCCAAACTTTGCCATTTCAGCCACTGATTCCAGGCAGTAAAGAAGAGAGACAGCCTCTTTGGCTAATCGAGTCCAATGCTGTAAAAAGATAGGCCTCAGTAAGGGTCAACGGGCATTTAGCAGCGCCGGAGAGCAGAGTAATATATGTGCTAGGGATTCCCTTCTATAGTTACACAATCTTCAGCCGGTAATGAGCAGGACTAACCTTGCTGATAAAATGTGTTTTAAAGCGTATTTTCCCACTGCCTGGTGGAGATGAGAGTTGTTCAGTTGTGGTGCCACTAGTTACTCGTGGAGGGCCTCCGCTTGACAAGCTACCATGTCCAATTCTTGTGAACGATAATACAGCTGTTTTCTTTTTGCAGATCTGATGCAACCTAATAAAAGTATTCCTTGTGTGAGGGGGGAGGTGGAATAACTTCTTGTAGGCTGTACACTGGATCTTTTCTAGGGCGGTTCCCAACATACTTGGAAAGGTTTGCTGAGCATAGTTGATCGCAGGGAGCAGTTTGGCACAAACCACCCTCCCAATAGCGATGGACGTTGGACTGTCAAACTTTTATTTAATTTGCACAGGGCATTTGTGACCATTTATGCTTTGCTTTTCATTTTATGTAAGTGCAGAGTCAGTCCGCTGGTTTTGCACAACCATGTACACAGATAGTTATAATGTTGTACACAATTCAGCTTCTGTTGCCCCAGCAACCATCTAATAGACCTCTTCTTTGGATGTCTCCCAAAGATCACTACATTTGTTTTATTCCTGTTGGCCACAAGCTCATTCCTGAAGTTATACGTATTCAGGGCATTGGGAGCTGTAAGCAGAGCAGTTTTCTTATGGTCTAGCAACACTACGAACTGCATGAGTGGAATTCTCCTGTTGCTGATTCTTTGGGTGACTAGGGCCACTCCGGCTTACGCCAGACCCTAATCCGTGGTGTAAAGGTTGAATAGCATGGGGGCCTGCACACAGCCCTGTTTCAGTCCTCGGTCTGTGTCGATCTTAGCAATGGCTTTCTCCCCTGCAAGTTTTACTCATACCCAAGTCCTGGTGTATAAGGAAGTGATTGCTTGTAGCAATTTGGGGAAGATGTTTGACCTCTCTAGCTTCTGCCATAAGATGTTTCAGACAACTCTATCAAAAGCGGCTAAGTAGTCAATGAATCATGCAAACAGCAGGAGTGATATATGGGTTGCTGATTGGTGGGCAAGGTATGAGAGGACGACAATATTGTCCACAGTTGACTCTCCTGTGCAAAACCCTGTTTGGTAAGAGAGTAGGAGGCCTTCTGCTGTGAGGAGACGGCTGCTGGACCTATCGGGTCATCGCCAGTGTGCTGGTTCAAATCGGCGACCTCGTACGCCTAAGGGAGAGCCCTGAAGTTAGGCTTGGTCAGCATCACTGCAATAATAATTGGGCTGTAGCCCGCGTGCAGAGTGAAGTCGGCAACCTGTTATGCCAGGTGGGGCCACCATGAAGATTACTACTGTGCCAATCGAGATGTTACCTCTGTGCGGACTAAATATAGTTACCCCATTTGCTCTGTGGGGCCACCAGAAAGGATAAGGATTGGTAGCCCGTTCAAGCCGTCGTTGTGAGAAGAGGCCGCCATGGTGACTTTGTACGGTCAGTTTTCCTGTGTGGCACCTGAGCTAAAGCTCAAAATCCTCAGCTACCCACATTGTAAAAAACACATGGATTCTGCTGGGTAAAATGTGATGTCTCCAGGTCGTGTTTTGTAATGTTTTGTGTCACAGGCGCTAGGTCCAGCCACTCAAGGGACTATTTTTATCGGAAGACGTGTGGCAACACAGAATAGTAGAGCATTTGTTATTACCAACTGGGTTTTTCTGCATTTGTGCCTTCAACTAGGGAGCCATTGGTGGAGGGCACAAAACCTATTAGACACCAGGGAAAATACATTTAAAAACAGAACGAGTGACTGTGGCCTGCCCAAGCATCATGCCATGTCCCCACAACAAAATAGCCCAACCAATTTTGTGTGCTGTCTGCCCAAGCACTGGACTGTACCCGCCACTTTATAACAACCCCCAACAGTCTTTCTGTTCCCCCTGTGGGGCAAATTGAGGCGTTTACTCCCAGTCTGCCCCCCAGCAAATTGAGGCGTTTACTCCCAGTCTGCCCCCCAGCAAATTGAGGCGTTTACTCCCAGTCTGCCCCTCTGGGGGGGTCGAGAGGGAGTGACAGCCCACTACACACAAGAATGTAAAAAAAAAAAAATAAGGTGGGTGCCAGCCCACATTTGTCCACGCTTCCCACCCCTTAGGCTCCAACAATCTTTCTTCTCTCCTGCCAAGGGAAAGATTGAAGAATTTGCCTCCAAAATCTCCCGAAGGACAGAAAGGCAACTAGATGCTAGTGGTATTTAAAAATAATGGTGTAGTGAACAGTCTGTCTTAGCATCAGACCGCATTCACACCTTCTAAAGCCCCTAAATTCTGTTTGCCTTCCTGGGGCCTAGAACATTCGCGTAGCAACCAAGAGGAAATTTGAATTTACTTGGGCATAGTTTTGATATAGGAGCCGTCAGAGCAGGGGTAAATTATGTATTTTCCTAATATTTCTGTGAGGGAAAGTCTGGAATTTGCAGGGATCAAGAAAATTCCTACCACCTCACACTCCCATGTGGGAATGTTTAATGGAATGGTGCTTTGTAGCTTTTGCATTCTTAAAAATATATATTTGTCTCCCTTTATATACCAAAGACATGGCCCAAGGCCATACGAGTGCTTTACATAAGCACCAGATTACATTAAAAAGGTCATATGCTCTTTGGAGTTTGTTTTGTGTATTGTATGGGCATATGGAGATTAAGAGGCTTATTTGCAAACTGCATTTTGCAAAAAGAACCTTCAAATTACTACAAAATGTTATTCACAAACCTGCCAGGAGAAATCTCCACTTCCACCTCTTCTATCTTTTCTGTGGTGAGATCCTCACACATGTAAGTTTACTACGTAGTAGTAAATATGGGAGGGATCAGGGGTATTGGCTGGAAAAAAGAGCATGCTTATTCATAAATCAGAGTGGTTTAGGGAGGACTAAGGAAGGGTTTAGGAAGACATGTGCATCCACCCACAAAAGAGCAAGCTCATTGCTATTCACAAACCGCACATCTAAAATTACTATGGCCAAAAAGGGACCCAAAAGAGTAGTAAAATACCCTATGTCAGAGCTGGAGTAAGTCCGGCACTACACATTGCTAAGCACTGGTACAGCAACATCCTCCCATGTAAAATGTAAAACCCTATAGGAAGGAATGTTAAATTAAATTACATTATTTAAAATAGTTAAACATATACATACATATAATTTAAGGTGGAAAAAATCTAAAAGTGATACATATTTACTATTTAATTACAAAAAATGTGAATAATGTTTTATATTTAAAAATGAATAGATTATTTTTATTAAAAATATAATTACATTGCTTTTAATACATTTCATACATACTTTTTATAATTATTAATGCATATACTTTTTTACTTTAGGTGGGAATTTAATTTTAATTTAAACTTCAGCAAAATCATTTTTATTTCATTTAATACATTTAAATTTATTAAAGATTTCAATTAAAATTAAGTTAATTCAAGCTACAGCCCTATAAATTAAGTTAATAGTGCTGTAGCATTTTATCTTTTGTTCTACTTTTAAAATAGGCGTATACAATTAATTTACATCAATATGTAACATAAAAATATTCTTACTGTTTTTTTTAAGTTAAACAAACTGTTTTACTCTTTCTCTTCACAGTTGGGCCAGGGATCTCCGCATCATAAAGTATAGGGAAAGGTTAGAAAAAAGATGATTTAATTTGAAAAAAATAGTAAGAATATATTATATGTTGAATATTAATTTATATTAATTGCATATGTTAAGTTTAAATGTTGAGTAAAAAAAGAAATGCTATAACACTATTAACTTTGATTCACATCTTTAACTAATTTAAATATATAAAAGTTGACAAAAATAATTTCAGAATTTTAAATGTATAACAGAAATTCCTACTTACAGTAATTTTTCTAATATGCATTAGTAACTATTTAAAGTAAGTATGGAATTAATTAAACATAATTTAATTGAAAAGTTATTAAATTATTTTATAGTTAAATAATAAACGGTACCATTTTTAGATTTTCTTATATTGAATTATATTTATTTATAGTTTTAACAATTTTAAATAATTTAATTTAACATTATACCGTGTGGGGTTTTCTTTTAATTACCCCCCTCTATTATTTCTATGGGGGTGGTGTCCTGCAGTATCAGTGCATGGCCATGTGTGGTGCTAGACTTGCTACTGTTTCTTTTTTTGGCAGTAGCAAATTACACTTGTAAATCTGGCTCCACGCCTTTTTTCAGGGGCAGGGACATGTAAGGCTACACTGTTGAGTAACTTTTCACTCAGATTTTGTGAATAGCCAAAATTAGTAAAGTTACTCAAAAATTTAATGGTTTAAATTACACAGTAAATTACTCACAAGTGTACTTTACCTTTGTGAATAGCCCCATCAGTGATTTTGGACCTGCTGCCCCAGTTCTAAAGGCAACAAGTCTGGCTATTAGGCCACATCTCCTCTGATCTTTGAACAGAGCTCCATAATGTGCTTAAGCAGTTTCTAAGTGCCTTTAAAAAGGGGTTTCTACTACCCAATTTAATGATTCTTAATTTAGCAACCTTGGAGTGTTGGAAGGCTGATTGTGCCATGCTGGATTCAAATTTGTTAGCAGATTATGGCATATTTCATTGACAAATACACAGCTATCCTGCTAGAGTTGCCTTATTTGTTATTATGCACAGAAAAATATAAAGCTTCATGTACCCCAGTTTAAATATTACTTTAACCAGGGGGTTCTTCTGACCACCAGTTTTCTTTCACTACTGCAAATGTCATATTTTGAGAATTAAAAGATGCACTTACATTTCTAAGGGGCTGATTTAGATCTCGACGGAGGGAATACTCTGTCACAAACGTGACGGATATCGCGTCCCCCGTATTATTTTATTTATTTATTTTACAGAGTTTTATATAGTGCGAACTTGACCCGAATCAGGTATGAGAGCGCTTTACATAGCACCAATTGTAATATGATCTTCATAGGATATAATGGGATAGTAATAAGGCGGACGGGATATCTGTCATGTTTGCAATGGAGTATTCCCCACTGCCGAGAGCTAAATCAGGCCCTATGTCTCTGGTGGGCTTTAAGTGTGCATAATGGTATTTAAAAGATAGCTTACAGCAATATTTCCATGTGCAAAATTCCAATATCATAAAGATGTTTCTGGGAAACAGAGAAGAAGCATACACATTCATTTAGACATATTGCCTGAAACAGTATTTCTGTGCCTCTTCACAACTTCCATGACATCAGTTTTCGAGAGGCATAGAGAGACATGTAGGCACCAACATACAGGATGCAGCAGCATTTCTAAGCTTCCGCGAGGAATTGACGGATGGTGGAGCTTAGACAGTTAGAACCATTGAGCAACCCCCCTACCATTGCAAGGTGTATACTGCTGCAGTCGGAGGGAGGGTTAAGACAGTTCTCAGAAAAAGGTGGGATTACTCTGGACATATGTAATGCTCGTCCTGTCAGATTGCTCTCATAGATCTGCTGGCTGCTGGGAGAGCAAAATGCCCAATCAATACTGACCGGTTAAATTACATTACATTTTTAAAATTCCACATGCTGAACTCCATTTCCAGGTATGCCACGATAAGTGAGTGTCAGTGATGACGTGGAGCGAAAGGGCAGAGCTGGGCTTCGACTTATGCACGCGATCACAGAGAGTCATAGTTCTGAATTGAGACAAGATGGCAGGGCTGGCCCATAGGCTCATCAAGGTCAGACGTGGCACAGAGTGAACTTTTTTAGGTGTATATGCCTGGGGTTGGCTCAGCCATACCATTGCAAGTATAGCCTCTAACTTTTCGGTTTATGTGTGACATTTCCAGGTTTTAGGGGGCTTATGCGTGACATTAAGAAAACATATTTCTTTAACACACGAAAGTGTATCACCTTTGTACATCAGATGGTATCTCTGCATCAAGAAGTATTTATAAAAAGTAATAGCAAGTCTTCAGGGCCTGGATGAAAATGATTGACTAAGGCAAGAGGACAAAATTATCCAGGGGAATAATTCATTCCACACGGTCCCAAACATCTTAATTTCCCCAGCCCCTAAGCCCGTCCAAATAGGTGATAAATCCCCTCACATCTCTCCCATCTCAACCTCTTCTGCTGCTCCATATGAGAAGGTCCTTTCGTGGAACATCGTGATCTTAGGTCAAAAAGGGGCAACTTATCTTGGGAAAATTTTCTTTCAACGTACCATGCTATCGCCCTACAAGAAACGTGGGAGGCAAATGACTGTTTCTATTTAAACAGTTTCACTTCATTCCATAAACAAGCTACCCTTTCGAATATGGGAAGAGCTAGAGGGGGTTTGCTTTTAATGTTTTCACTCAAACTCTTTTGTAAGACCCAAATGATTGAATGCCGATCACACCATGTGTTAGCGGTAGAGTTGTCTTTCAAGTATCTCCCTACCTTGCTAGTGGTTAATTTTTATAACTCCTTTTCCAGGAGCCATGAGTTAGAACACCTCCTAGCTTTAGAGGATCTTTTGGAACGCTATGATAAAGACAAATTAGTTTACTACGACCTGATAATCTTAGGGGATTTTAATATCCATCAGTGTTTTTCTAATTGTATTTTAACGTCGGACCAGAGGGATCTTTTTCCTTCACCTAATCACTTTGAGCACACACCTTCAGGTACTTTCTTAGAAGGTCTTCTTTCAACTCATAACCTATACTGCCCTCAGCAAAAAGACACGTTGGCTTCGGTTCCTACTTATGCAGGGAACGGAAGGTCCAGTACCATTGACTACATACTGCTATCTGCACCTCTAGCCTTGGCTGTAGAGGAACTGAATGTCTCTTGCAGGGGCGTAGGAGACACTAAAATTCTGGGGGGGACAGGGACAATCTTGTGGACTTTCCAGTGACCCTATACAAATCATCACCCGTTAAACAAATACAATCGCATAGTTTTGAAGTGAAATATTGAGAAAAGCAGGCATGCAGTCACAGTTTGCATGTATGCTTTATTGTTATTTACATTACATAGTAATCAGACCAAATGTTAAAAAAAACATGTATATGAATCTTGCATCTTCATGCACCAAGCAAACAAAGGTCGCTGACTTCGGGTGAGGGCGTCGTGTTTGCAAGTGCATTATGGTTTGAAAAGTACCTGCTGCTGCATTCCTGGTCTCCAGCAAGCAACAATAAAAATGTGAAGATTACTTTGGTGATTAATGTCCTTTATTGAGAGAGATCAGAAGTTTTGACTCATGGTAAGGTAGCCACAGTGTGTTACTATGCCTGCTGCAAAGAACGTGTAACATGCAGATCACAAAATGCATATAATGTAAATAGGTCAGTGAGTTACTTCTTTTGTCTGAGAGATTCTTTTGCTATTTGCAGTTTATAAGTTAAAATCCTAACATTGAACAGTGAGCTATTAACCGTCATCAAAGAGCTGCATGAGAACTGCAAGGTATAGATTAGAGTATTATGATTTTTCCCCAGTCTTTCATTATTCTAATGTTGGAAAATGGGTTCATTAGGATGGAAATCAATTATGATTATTAAAGAGAACCCCCATGGTGTTATGTTTTAAATTCTGAGTTTGTGCTTCTCTAGTGTTGCAAAGCCAACCTGTGCCCTGGGCACTCCCTAACTTTTTTTTGCTGACTGGTACTGGTGGTACCTGACTCTGACTGACCCTGGGCTCTGCCTAACCAGGCCCAGGACCAGTGCTATGCTGAAAGAGACACTTACAAATACAGTGAAAACACCTACATACACTAGGGTACACTATGGGTTAGGGTACCCCTATGATTGGCATGACCTCTCCTATAAGGCCCTAGTATATAATAGGGCAGGGGGATTAGAACTACCTTTAAGTCCCTAGTATATAATAGGGAATGGCAGTTTAGAGGCCAGCAGCCCTTCCTGCGCTTGCATGTGTGCACTGCTGAAGCCTGAGGTCAGTTTAAAAGCAGGCGTGTGTTGCAGGACAGCTTTTAAAATGCAAATTGTGCCCAAACTTGACTTTTGAGTTTGGGGCACTTACAAATTGATAAACTACAATGTTGGGGCATATTAGGTATCCCCACGGTTTCACCTAGGTGTCCTAGGGGTGGGGGGGGTCAGGTATCTACAAGAAGGACCCTAATAAAATGAGTTTTATATGCCCTGGGTTTAGTGAAATTGCACATTTCACTGCCTACGTTGTAGTAAAGTGCTTCCCAAAATCGACTTTTGTGCTAGGAGCACTGTAAAGTGAGGATCTGCAATATTTTGATATAATCAGAACCCCTAAAGTCTTTCCTAGGTGTTCCAGGGGTGGGGTGTCCTGAAGGTATAAGCAGGGTCCTTATATAGGCCCTGGTATTGGAGAAATTGGCCAGTTCATTTTTCCATTGCAGTTCCCCAGCCATAGGTTAACATTGCAAGAGGTTATTAATTAATAACTGGAGAAAGTAAAGCCATAAAACTAGCATTAAAGGACTCAGAAGAATGTTAATGATAAAGGCAACAATGTGGTATTGTTGAATTTATTCTAAAATGTACAGACAAGAAGTTATACGACTTTCTTGTCTGTAAGCCACAATTCAGCCCTCTAGTGCTCTGCCTTTATTGGTCAGAGATAAGTGGATTCGCCTGGCTGTTTGAAGAGGTGATAAATGGCCCCTGGGGTTAGGAAGCCTTTCTGGGAGGAGAGTTTGCTGGGCATGGGAATGCCAGAGCCAGGGGGAGGAGTAGTAAATAATGCTCTTCAAGGGAAGGAGGAGACAAGCTGGAGAAATCACTTCCATTTACACCTCTCCCCCCTTCCCCACAGCCGGATGGGGGGGGATTAAGGAGGGATTCCCAGATGTAAGGGGAGAGGACCTATGTAGATGAAGCCATCCTCTAGGCTGGTTAAGTTAGTTTTGCTCCCTCTGCTGGAAAATCAGCCATGATGAATTTTGGAGAAATTGTGCTCTCTGTGAGAAAATAATGCCACACTTTAAAGGATGTAGTCATACCCTGGAGCGTTGCCCTGCACCTCATTCGACAGGAGTGACCTCCTTCTTGACCCAGAGAACTTGGAATAAGTATCTGAGAGGGACAGAGCCTCTCAGATGATGCTGCTTGAAACATGCGAGAAGAAGGGTCCCTGCTGAGGAGTTTGATTTGCACCAACCAGGCCCTGGACTCTGAAGATTGCACCTATTGCACAATCTGGAATTACAGCCCTGTGGACTACCTTGCTTCATAAGGACTAAAGAGTGGACTCCCTGCAAGCTGAAGGTTAACAGAGCTCACCTGGACCAACACCATCAAGAATCCCTAGCCTGGAGTACTACCAGTAAATTTGTAGGGGTTTTGTCAAATTGGATTGTGGGAACTGAAGTCCCTTTCAAGGACCATCTTGGAGATTCCAGACCCTTGGAGTAAGTTTTGGACACTTTGAGACCCTTTGGAAAACTTCAGGAAGAAGTTCCAGAGGTTTGGAGAAGTTTGGAGCAACTTTGGAATAAGCTCCATAAGTGGACCGACTCGCTCTGGCCAGCCAAGCTGGCAACCATCGACCATGAGTTGGCCTGCCGTCCAGGTTCCTCCCGCTGAAAAGCTCCAGGGGTCCGACTTCCAGAGTTTGATCGGCTGTAGGCGGAAACCCAAGTGAGCAAACCCTCACTGAATCCAGCCTAGTGAAGAGCATCGAGGGACCGCACAAGAAAAAGCTTTGTAAAAGTTTCTAATTCCGAACGTAGAAAAGGTGACCGGGACCAACCACAAGAGCCAAGCCACCCACCATCAACTGTGTGCCGGCCTGGATCCCTGGCTCGTCCCGCCGGAAAACTCTAGAGGTTGGACTTCCATAAGTTTGACCGCAAGCTTGTTGCAAGGCAAGCCGGTGAATCCTCACCGAATCAGCGCTGGCTGAGAACTTCGAGGGACACACGGGAAGAAAAGCTCCAGAAAAGTTTCTGTCAGAAGGTAAAAACTTTGACCGAAACCTACCGCAAGGAGTAGCCCCGCAGGGCTTCATCGGGGTCGGCCTGAAACTTTGACTTTGAGCAGGTCTAGCGTGACCAGATGTACCAATAGGCGCTATACGTTGCTATGTGCTATATAGTGCTAAATCTTTAAAAAGTCATATCCCTGGTTCCCTACACTGGATTTTTTTCATTTTAAAGAGAAAAATATTTCCTATTTTTATAAATTGGTGTTGGATTTTTATTGTGTGTTGTGTCTTTATTTACTGAATTGGTATTTTTAAATGCTTTACATACCTGTCTTTGAAGTTAAGCCGGCCTGCTCACAGCCAAGCTACCAAGGGTTGAGCATGAGAATAATTTTTTAAGACCGGTACTGAGCCAGATATTGAGGTAGTGGCCTTATTGCCGGGGACAGATATATATTTGCCCCTATTAATAACCCACTTTCCAACATCCAGTCCAATCACTCTAAAACAATACTGTCTACAAGTATGGATGACATGCGACTCCTACACCCTGTAGTTTTATGTAACATTTCCTATACACTGATTTACACACCTATGATTGACTGCCTCTGTGTCGTGTGAGTGATGTAAAGTGCTGACACCCTGCACTGGTATGAGTGGTGCTAGATAACTAATTAAATGCATCTGAGAGAGTGGTTCTGGAGACTTGAGGGGCATTGTTAAAGGGTGGTTGTTGGGGAATCCGTGGAAGAGCTGGGTTGTTGAATACCAAGGCTGTCTATTTGATTTCAGCTCCTGCCTCCTTCATCCACCAACATACTCTCCCGCCACATTATCTCACTCTTCCAGGTTCTTTCTCATCTTTGTTTCTCCCTTTTCTCTGTTTTCCATATTTCCCTTCCTCCTTCTGCCCACACCCCTTGATGCCTTTCTCCCTCTTGTTCGGTTTCACAGTCCGATGGTTTAAAAAAGGTACCGGTCTCTAACAAAGAATGCAGTTGGGTCCCTTATGCAGCCATCAGCTTAAATTAGGCATCCTTAGCTTGCAGCCCACAAAGGAAATGCCAGAGTGGCTAGTCTGGCCCTTTCTGCATTTTATCTCCGGCCTGAAGAGCGGATCCACCCAGTTTCTATCATCAGCACTTCTACTCACTTATTCCACAAGTGCAGTTCAACCATGAATGGTAAAATATCCTAGTTTGAAAAATGTTTTCCACTTAATTATGGCTGTAGCATATTTGCCACATAATACATCATCTGCTGCATAATCTAACAATTTCACCCAAAACTATTTTGTAGCTCAAACGGATCAAAAATTACTAAAAGAAATGTGACTTATGTTGCTGTGAAGTGTAGGACGCTTTGCAAAGGTTGACTGGTCACCTTTCTCACTGCTGCATTTGTATGTTACACAGGTACTAATGAGGCAAAAGCTTTGCAGAGGCTGTTAGTATGTATAAATAAGTCAAAATAATAAAGTATCATAAAATGTACCGCATTATGCTGCAGCCTTTTTTTTGCTGCATAATTTAGTCAACACTGCGACATAATTTTGGCCTCCATTGCTGCATAACTCCAGTGGCCCGAAAGCAGGCTGCACATGTTAAAAGTGTTTGTGCACGAAGCAGAAACCATGAAGTTTGCGAACTTAGGGGCTGATTACGATGGCAGGCGGACTTCAGTCCGTCCGCCATTGAATTGGGGAATGGGACCGCTCGCCTACAAAGCGTCGGCCCCACGATAGGCATTACAATGCGACCGCCACTACGGCGTTCGCAATGCCTATCTTTTACATTGCGGCAGATGCTGCTGGCTGCATCACCCGCCACAATGTAAAAAAGGGACATGTTGCATATATCACTGCACTACGTGACAGTGTCACATGGTGCAGTGATATGTAGGGGGCACCATAGGTGGCCCTCAGGTCCCATGTCTGGGGCCGGGGGTAAAGGGGCCTGCTACGGGCCCCCAATGCCCCTTTCCGCCAGCTTTTCTATGACTGGTGAACCACCATGGATAGGCTGGCGGGTAAGGGACATCGTAATCCCTACTGCGCGGCCTGGTAGGCACCACCAGCATTGTAGGAACTACGAGCCCCTCCGCCGCACAGGTGGGCTCCGTCGGGTGCGTGGCGATCGGTCTTTCCGACTGCCAGGGAACCGCCCGCCATTGTAATATGGCGGGCGGTGATGTAGTCACCGATGGCGGTGGGACCGTCACCGACGGGGTGATGTGGCGGTCCCACCGCCATTATAATCACCCCCATAAGTTTGGTGTGCATGCAAATCCTACATTGCCAACCCCTGGTAAGTTGCACTACTAGTGCTGAAAAAGGCCAATGGAGGTACCAATGGGTGAGGTGGACTAGCCTCAAGGGTCTTGTGACCTCAGTGACAGAGTCACTGTCGCTCTAGGGTGTGCTTCTTCGTATGCCTGCCCGCAAGACTTGAGGTGAACTGCATGGATTGTGGTGGACAGGCCTTCAAAGTTAACTTACACTTGCCACTGTTAGGGTCCACCTGCTGGTGCTAAGACACCAGGGCTTCTAAGGTCTATCGGGCCTTCTAAGGTGTAGCATCGGAATGTGGTCTGTCAGGAGAGTGGTCTGGTGGACTGATCATAAAGGCTGAACATGGTTCTCCAGTTCCAAATTCGGCAGCTCTGGCCAGAGTGCCACATCCTCTCCCACACTGAACACCATACTGCCCCACTGGGAGAAACTTGCACTGCCTTCAGCTACAACCCAATTGTGCTGTGATTCAATTCAAATTATGCACTAGACAAGAGTAAAATGCTGCCTGAGAAAAAGTAATAACGCCTGAGAAAAGCAAACACTCATAGGGAGTGCAAGGATAAGCAAAGCATGTGAAATGTAAGCAGGAACAACATGGTTACCTTAACGGTTTTAAGCTCATTATTCAGAAATCAGTTAGTGATTTTGCCTGAAAAGTTCAGGACATGACACAGGACCAGGAAGGGACCCGTTTCAATGTCCATTGCTTATATCCTTACAAAATGTAAGCAGTTTGGTTTAAAAAAGACCACATCCCTAAACACAGAACCGCGGTACACATTTTATAAGCTAAAATAATTAAAACAGTTGAAAAAGATCATATTAAACATTTTCCACTCCACCCATCAGCCAGGCATTGCAGTCCCTTTAGGAAAACAATGTTGTTCAAAGAAAGAAGATAAAAAGAAAGTAGCGCTTCACTGGCAAACTCTGTAAAGCAGCGCTAATGTGCGTGGTGTAAATAACAACCTGGCCTGTCTGCTGACCACTCTGTGTTGCTTTAGTTCGGTATTTAATTATTTTTCGTATTTTGAAAAGGAGAGGCAAGAGAGAGTACGTAAGAGCTGTCTCTTGAAATCAGCACTTAAGGAGGAGCCAGACAGAGACAGAAAGAGGTGGAGGAATAAAGAGAGAGAGAGGGGAGGAGGGCAGCTGCCAGAGGCAGAGCAGGAGAAGTGGACACTGTCCTTGCCTTCTCTGGGCATGACGGAAAAGAGACAGAGTTTGTTTTCCTTCTCTGCCTGTCCCAGAGTGGCTGAACCTTACTGCAGCATAACAAAGGGCAGAGGGCGGGTGGCCTCTTTGACTGCAGACAGGTCAAGTGCAGGGCCATTAAGTAGCGCTTTCGCGCGCTACTGGCCCTACGAATAACAGTAGGGAGAGGGGAAATTCTTTTGTCCCCTCGTACCCCCCACCCTTGTCCCCCGTGTCCCCCACACTCCAAAATCTGGGGGGGATATATCCCCCGCGTCCCCCACACTTCCTACGCCCATGGCTCTTGGTCAGGTCTTAGTGATCATAATCCTCTCACACTTGTATTATCCCTTTCTGCCATTGACACAGAGGAGGCGACTACCAGCATCACAAATAAAAATATTAGCACTAAAGACCAAGCCCGCAGGATAAAGTGGGAAAGGATTGTCCCTGAAAGCTTCATGGACAATCTGTATACCGTTTGTGGCTCTGAGGTCCAAGCATGCTTAGACCCCACCACGCATGGTAGAGTTATCTTAGAGGCCTTCGGAAAAATATCTAACCAAATATCTTCTAACCTAACCACTGTGAGCAGAGCAAGATGCCCTAAGGCCAAGAGATGGTTCGATGGTACATGCTCTGCGACCCACAGGGAGCTTTTGCAGGCCCTAAAACTTAACCCTAGGGACGAAGTGGAAATCAGGAGCAGAAGAAAGGCATACAAACTAACAGTGCAGGAGAGGAAGAAGCAGATAAGAGAACAGGCCTGGGAGGCTTTAGGGCAAGCAAGTGTGTTGGCAGATAGCTCTAATTTTTGGTCGGTGGTTAACAGTCCCTTTTTTTCTGAAATGTCAAATTCTAACACTGACTGTATAATCCCGGCTGACCAATGGGTACAACACTTCGGCCATATTTTTAGCGGCACTAATTTAAGAGAATCTGAGGCCCATAGGGATGGTGGGCCAACCAGTGTACCCCTTTATTTTAGTATAGATAAGGTCTATAACGCAATCACTTCCACATCTGGAGGAAAGGCTCCGGGCCCAGACGGGGTTCCAGCAGATTTATATAAGGCTGACCCAAAGGTTTGGGCCAAGATTTTAGCCCACGTTTTTAATGCAGCATGTTCATATGGTTTTCCCCCATCCTGGGCAACGGCAGTCATTATCCCCATTTTTAAAAAGGGTGCACGGGATGACCCCGCATGTTACAGACCGATCTCACTTTTAGACTCCGCTGCTAAATTATGGGCAAAGTGATACTGGATCGCCTAACGGCATGGCTTGATCATTTAAATGTCATTTCCGATTCACAGTACGGTTTTAGGCCGGGCAAAGGGACTTTGGATCAATGTCTTAATTTACATTTAGTGATTGGGAAATATACCATTGCCAAGAAGGGAATTTTACATTTGGCTTTTATGGACTTGACTCAAGCTTTCGACTGTATAAATAGGTCTAAATTATGGCTGATTTTAAGTGACATGGGCCTTGACGCAGAGCTGGTGGCTGTTTTACATACTACCCACGAAAATAACACGGCGGCGGTCAGATACAATAGAAACGGCGGCTTGACGGATACCTGGGCCGTGAAGAGAGGAGTACGTCAGGGTTGCATCTTGGCCCCCCTGTTGTTTAGATTTATATAAATAAGTTAGGGGACTCCTTAATCTCTAGTTGCAAAGATATCCCCAGGGTTGGTGCCAAGATGATCCCTGCACTCCTATATGCAGATGACACGATCCTGCTTGCTAGAACCGCCGTGGGTCTTCAATTACTTTTAGATGGTTTTATAGCTTTTATGGACTCTTTAGACCTGAACACACATTTTACTAAATCACACACTATGTCCATAGGTGCCCGAAAGCCCTCAAAGGTCAAATTCTACTGCAAGGGGGCCGAGCTAGCTAAAGTCCCAACCTTCCCCTATTTGGGGGTACTTTTTGATGAGCGTGGGTCTTGGTGCGCACAAATTACACACAAAAAGAACACCTTAACTAGAGCTGCGGGGGCTACACTGAATTTTGCCAAAAGATTAAGGTCAAAACCCTTCCCCCCCCTGATGATGATCTATAAAGAAAAGTGCATCCCCATGCAACCTATGGCTGTGATGTTTGGGGTTACAAGGAAGGAAAGGAAATCCAGGGAGCTGAGGACAAGTACATGTCTAAGCTTTTGGCAGTTCCGTCCACTACCCCGGCATTTATACTACATGAAGAATTAAGGGTGGGGTACATCTCGGATCTGATAGCGGTAGCCCCCCTGTTGCATTGGCTGAGAGTTTGGGCTTGTCCCATCACCAATTTAAACCAACTTATAATCACTGACTGTGTAGCGCTGGAGGGGGCTAAGCATATCCCCTGGCTAAAATACGTAATGGATCTGACAAAAGGACTCGGCTGCCCAGACCAGTACCTGAGCCCTAAATCTTTGGGTAAATCAACAGTCAGAACCATTAAACAACAGTTCCTGGACAAACGCCAGGGGCTTAGGGAGAAAAAAGAGTTAGCAAAGCCTACGGTGAGAAGGTATGTTACACTGCCCTTGTGCAATCAAGTTCAACCGTATCTACTTGTTGTTAGTAAGGCCTTTCATCGCTTTGTGTTGACCAGATTTCGATTGCATTTCGTCTCCTGGCTTCTGGCTGTCCCCCAAGGTTTTACAAAACCTGGTTCCCTAAAACCTTGTTCTTGTGACAACTTCTCAGAGCAGGATACCTTACATTTTATTTTTTTCTGTGACTTTTATCTCTCACTGCGTAAAAGGTTTATATTCCCGTTACTCAGAGATTGTCATTTCCCCCAAGTCAGGCCCGCTCTACTGTACCTCCAAATGTTATCGTCCCCTATGGTCTGTTTCGGGGTTGCAAGTTTTTTAACAGGAGCCATTAGGTATAGGAAAAAGTTGTTTTTATAGTAGCCACCTATTTTTATCTTGTCTTGAGCCCAGGGCCCATTTTATGTCAATATTTGTACATTACGATATACTGCCTATTGCATTTGGTCTTTAGCACTTTGCACTTTATATGATACTCTCCGTCTCACCTCATAACCTAAATTCTGTATCTTTACTGATATTAAGGATGTTCATGTTTGCTTTTATGGCTTTGAGTTGCCGAATAAAGTACCTTTTGACTGATGTACTCAATATGTGGTCTAGATTCTCATTATACACAGAGCAACATTATAGTTGATTCATTGAAACAAAGGAAACTGAACTCACGCATTTGAAAATTCTCTGATACGTGATCATGGACAGATAGGAGCCTCAGTGACAAAGTATTTGCCTTTGATCACACAATCTAGCAACAACCATAGCTGTGACAACCAACCTTCAAGCCTTTAACCTACAAAAAAATATTTCTGGCCCAACCCACTGCGCAGGACACACGCTAGATGTCATGTTTGCACCCTTAGAGCAAGCCACAGTTACAGACAACTCCCTCTTAAGCTGGAACGACAACAACATTATAACCTTCAATATCCACACGCCTATCCATAACAACATTTCGAACACAACAAAAACCAACAACATACGCTTGTACAGGCAATGGAAAAACAGAGACATCAAGCCCCAATAAACATGCAGCTGAAAGACATACACACCTTCTACAACTGTATCTCCACTACACTGGACAAACAGATACCAACAAAAACTACATCCAGAGTTGACCACAAAAGAACACCACATGGGTTAATGACAACATCAAAAGAATGAAAACACAACTCAACATACTACAACACAAATGGAGGGAAAAAATCAGTGGTTGAAACAGACAAAAGCACGCTACAGAGCCTACTAAAGAGGCATCAAAACCACAAAAAGACACTACTACACCAGGCGCATAACTGAAGCATTTACCACAAAGGAAGACTCAGTACTAACTAGTTATTATAGTTTCTAATAATTTTCAAATCCATTCAAAGTTAAAGAATTAAATCGCAACTCAATCAGAAAATGCGCATTCAATGAAGCTTTTTCTTTAAAAGTTAATTCCTTTCTTCATGTTCTTCTCATTTTTAAAAACGTATTTTTATTTTGTCATAGCCAACTCGTTTCCCCCAAAAGGACTTCTTCCGGGCTTAGGTTAGTGTTTTCCTCTGGTTAGCGTGATGGCCCAGCGAATCTTCTCTATGTGGAAGGAAAGTGAAGTCTCGCAAATCTTCCCTGCGTTGACAGTGCATAAAATCTAAAATATTTGAACACTCCAAGTTCTTCTAAGCACCCTGGTGTATGCGCGGGTGGTTGCTTAATGAAAAAGGCCCTTTTGCGGTTGCACTTACTACTCTAAATGCCCCGATTTTGTTACTTTGACCCATAGATGTAATACTCAACTCAGATTGCAGGGTCGCAAAAGGGCCAAGAGCCAAGAGAAAACTCACACTGCAATTGAACGCCCCTTCGGCTCCACCATTGGCCAACACAGAAAGAGACACCAATAAACATCCATCAATGTATACCTTCAATAACCTGTCACAAAAATATTTCCTCAATATTATCATTGCATCTGGACCATTAGGATCACCATCAGACCCCGCTCCGCCAAGACTGTTAAAAGATACATTTCGATCAACCTGTGCAGTAGAGGCAGCCAGATGCATACTCAACAAGTCTCTGGAACTAGGTTCATTTCTACCTGAGCTCAAAACCTCTTCCATCAGACCTATTCTCAAGAAAAATAAAACTCGCCCCATCTGATCTAGCAAACTACAGGCCCATATCAAATGGACCATTCTAAGGAAATATTTTTGAGAAAGCAGTGTTTACTCAACTCTAACTTTACTGAACATTATGGCTTACTGTCATACCAACAGTCCGGTTTCAGATGAGGCAGAGCCACAGAGTCAGCCATCATATCCATGGCAAAACTACCAGCCTACTGCCTTATGGACTAAGGAACTTGAAGCCCCTCTGACCACACCAGGAGAAGTTAGACATCTAGGAGTAACCATTGGATTTAGACCTATCCTTGTTACCTCACGCTAACAATGTCACAAAGAGTGCCTTCTACACAATGAAAACACTACATCGTATCTTTCCATACCTTGCATTTTAACATAAACTGCCAGACATCCAGACGCTTGTAATCTCCAAGCTTAACTAGCCCAAAAGCCTATGCCTTGGTGCATCCGCATGCATTATCTGCAAAATACAAGTCATCTGAAATGCTGCCACAAGGCTTCTCCACCGCCAACCGCAGTCTCGGAGTCACATCCCACCATTCCCCGCCCCTAACCTCTACTGGTATTAGAAGCTTCCTACTCCCACGATCAACGCGTGATCCCCCGCGCTTACTGCAAGTGCAAGTTGCCTACAAATGTCTGACCAGAATGTGCAATCTTACACAACACGTTCTTCCATATACCCGAGGGTTTACTCTACAAGGCTTTCCACGCTACCCAGGTGCATACACAGCCTCAGCTTTGCGCAGTTGGCAGGCACGCTCCCTAACCACAGCTGGTGACCTATTCTCGGATGGTCATCTTCTCTTGTTTGACCAACTCCAAATGGATTTTGACCTCCCGGCTGGGCAGTTCCTCACCTACCGCCAACTCCACAATACTTGCCATGCACGTTGGTTGACCAGAGATGAGGAACCCTCTACACATGCGGTATTGATGGCGATCCTCACCATGGGAGAGGGCCGTCACTTGATTACATGGCTCTATAGGGTGATTCACGGTCACACAGGTACCTCACTTGGTCCCCTTCGTGCCAAATGGGAGAATGACATAGGGAGTGTGCTAAATGATACGGATTGGACCCAGGCACTGGCGTTTCCTCATGTTGGCTCAAGAAATGCAAGGTTTAAAAATATCCAATTCCATATTCACACCACACGTGCCTGACCTCTGTGCAACTCAACTGCTACTTCCCCACAGTGAACCTACACTGTCCCCGCTGCAGCTCTGGAGAAGTGGATCTCCAACACATGCTGTGGTCCTACCCCTCCCTGATCTCCTACTGGCAGAGTGTCCATAGCACACTTCGTGAGGTCACTGAACCCACCGATATATACACTTGGGGAGCATGCGCCCTTGGTATTTTTAAAAGCAGAAAGACATGCCGTCTGCACGCGCTTTGCCAGCCTGGCTTTGTTGCTGGCCAAGAGAACTCTCACACTGCAATGGAAGGCCCCTTCTGCTCCACCACTGGAGGCATGGCAGGGTGCAGTGCATAAATGGGGAACAGCTAAGGGAACTGTTCTCCGATATGAGGAGCTACGCCGCATCCACAGACGTCCAATATCCACAGAGTGGGACACACTGCTGACACTGTTTCTACACCTTATGACCCCAGATGATCTCCCTCCGTGAACTCCTTGCCTTGTCACCTCCATCTTGAGAACATACCAAATGCACTATCCTTATGTCTTTATGCACTTCCTTTGTACCCTCTGGCAAATCATCTCCCACTGTCTCGGTCCTCAGACCCTGAACCCCAATTGCATGTTGAACCTACCACCGCCCCCCCCCCATCCTTCATAACCTTACTATGCCGTGACCGACTTACCATGTTCCTCCGGACTATCGTTAGCCAGCCCCCATACATTGTGTTTGCCTCCCTACCCATCCAACTCCCAAGTTCTAGTTATATACTTTTCGCATTACTATTTTCTCATGTTACTTCACACTGGCGGATTTTGGGTATTGCTTGTATTTCACGACGTATATACTATGTCTTGGTATCTATACAATTGCTTATTTCTATAAATCCTAGCATATTTATCCCATTCAAAGTCAAGTTTATCCATAATGCAAAACTCAAATAAAAACATTTTATTTTTTTAAAAGGCTTCTTCTCCGCCTTCACCCAAAATAACACAAGACTCAAGTCCTGCAATCACTCCACTGGCTACCTATAGCTAGAAGGGCAATGTTCAAGGCACTCTGCACAGACCCTGTCCACAGACCCTCCCATGTAAAAGGACCGCTAAGCATTCAAGTTAAATTCAAGCAACACAAACCAAACAGAACACTGTGCTACAGGTTTGCTTCATTGATCATCATACCACCTTACCACAAGAAATCCATTGGAGGAACTGCTTTCTCAGTACAAGCCGCCAACCTCTGGAACTCACTACCCAGCCACCATTAGAACCACTGATGGACATATCCACTTCCGAAGACAGTTGAAAATGTGGCTATTTCCTAGATAACTACACCACCTGCATCTCGGCAACACAGCCCAAAAAACAATCGCATCCTCAAACATAATCCTCAGCTTAAAACTAACACATTGCAAACAACTCAACCAGCTAACTACTTTCATTATGCAGGTAAGCAAAAACTTGCTGACCTATGGTTCGACATAACATTATCTAGCCATGTACTTCCATATATAAGAATTATGGCCCACAATAATACTAAAATCATAATACGCAGCGGTCAGCAGCAAAGTTTAACTTATATCGATTAAATTCACATAATACATATCTCCTATGAGGGTTGTCCATCACCAGCACTGTATAGCCCAAACACCAAACATCACCAAATGAACAGGCACAAAATAACTGAAGAGATCTGTCACACATTACTGGACAATTTTGGAGGACTTTAATATACTTCATTCTCTGCAGATCCCTAATATCTATACAATCTGACCACTTCTTTACATCTCACATAGACACTCAGATATAAGATGATAATAAAAATGCCATCCCAGCAGATCTCTCGACTTCTCTCTTCCTCCAGCCATGTCAGCCCAGGACAATAACTCTACACAAAATCTCATATTGGACAACCCAGTGCAGTAACCAGCTAAGCAGACTACATCATATGAAATACCATATAGACCTGCAGAACTATTCAAAGCTAACAGCATACTGAAAACCATAAAACTGTGTGTCTGTCTCTTACACTTCTTCATACAAAACACTGCTACGCGCAGCGTCCATTAACACGATAACCACACCTATGTGGTCATCACACACGACATGGAAACACTTCCCACATAGAATCAAACTAAAAACAACTTCCTTTCAACCACACACCCAACATGGTGTAGCATGCTAATCATGTAGGCATGTGCTTCAGAGCACAACATAGGGGTAGTAAGCACTATATAAATGCTGCAATACAATACAATACAATTTGGTCACAGGGCGCTGGGATTGAGCCAAGATGTTTCCGTTTTTATGCTGCGCAATTCAGCCTCTAGATGGGTAGCTTTCAGTGACTTGCACAGATCTAGGTATCATCAATGGCACATCTGAGTATTGACCACTACATGTTTTAGGAATACAATAAAAAGCCAGCTGTAGGTGAAGTGCTGAAGCCTGTGATATTCCCCACTTACTCCATGCCAATTTGGAATACTTTTAATTACTCCCATGTAAAAATTGCATTTTAATTAGTTCTGTATTTTTCAGTGTTTCCCCCTCTACCATGGCATAGTTAATGCACTTGAAAGCATAAAGTCAGTGCAGTCCAGCTTTGTATGAAAACCAACAGAGTGAAAAGAGCATCAGCTTCTAACAATCACACTACAGGCCTGCCCGCCTGCTGGAAATATATTAATCAGCAACTCCAGTGGAAGGATACAAGGGCGAGGTCCGTCACCGCCTAGTGCGCACGGAGCATTGTCAGCTTGCACCTATTCTTACATTCATGAATGTTTCAAACACTACAGCGCAGCGATCACGGCACACACGGGTATATTTACTAAGATCTGATGCCGTGTTTGTTCCACAAAAGTGACGCAAATCGATATAAAATCTTTTTTTACATATTTACAGGCACATGCATCAACCATTTTTGCGAGCGCAAACGGTGCGATTCGCAAAAATCGGCCGTTTCCGTCCGCAAAAAGGGCATTTGCGATGCATCAAGGTTCAAGGCACTCGCAATCTGAGAATTCGCAATTATTTGCGATTTCTCAAATTGCGATGCATTTAAGGAATCGCAATTTGCGATTCCTTAAATGCAATGCAAGAACCACTTTAGAATAGTGATTTTGCTAATAGGGGCGCAAATTACCATGAAGTTGAACTTGATGGTAAATTGCAAAAACTTTGAAAAATGCACTTTAGTGCATTTTTCAAAGTTTCATGTTCGCACACACATGCCCTTGGGGCATGTGTGTGCGCAACATGGGTGCACATCACTATTTCAGGGGTGCAACAGGGTGCCATTTTGACACCCTTGCACCCTTGAAATTGCGCATGCAATCTCCCATTCATTCCTATGGGCCTGTAGGCCCATAGGAATGAATGGGGAGCCATTCCTTAATTGCGACTCGCAATTTGCGACTCGCAATTAAGAAATTTGTAGGAATCGCTATTTTCTCAGCGATTCCTACATGCATAGGCATTTGCGCTTCCTTATTAGCGAATCCTTATTTTTCGCTAATAAGGAATCGCAAATGGCATGTTTGATGCATGTGCCTGATACTCTCCAGCGCTATACCTGTTTAGCACATGAAAATCACTTGAAAGTAACGCAAAGCAGCACATAGCGCTGCTTTGCATTACTTAGCGTTCCATGGGTGGTGCATCGGGGTTCCCATGCAACCAGCCAACCTTTTCGACGCAAAACCCTATTTACTTAAAAAAGTAGACAGGATTTTGCAGCAAAAAACTGTCCCCATTTCAAATAAGCGCTATGAAGGAGAAATGCTTTAATTTCTCCTTTTTTTTCGACTTTGTATGTGTGCCTCACTGTACATCACACATACAAATTGGGAAAAGGTTTAAAGTTAGTCTAAGCATAGTATTTTGTACTGGAAGGGTATCCTTCCAGTACAAAACCTATGCTAGACTCACGGAGACACCCTTGCACTATGGTGCAAAGGTGTGTCCATGGCGCACGGCAGCACATTTCTGCGCTGGTGCTAAGGAGAGGGGAGGAGAGTGACATATTTCTGTAGATATGGTGCCCTGCTCTCTTTCTCTCATGCAGCGCAGTGCAGCATTTGCGGCTGCTGCACTGCACTGCGTGATGATCCAGTAAATATGGGCCACAGTGTCATGGTCCCACAAGCGCCAGCGCAACTCCTAAGAAGATTGCAAAACAACTCTGTTAAAATGTCACTAACAATGAATGTCTCTACAAATGGTGTCCTTTGGTAAACTTTGAGCTGCGATGGTGTACGTTATCGAGCTACAAAATTGTATTTCTCCAAAATGCCTTGTTTGGGTTTTTTTTTCCACCATGCATCGGCAAAAGCATTCTGCTTTTTATCAATCCTGTTCAGGACTGCCAAAAATCATTGGCAAAGTCCATTAATCCCAAAGGCAAACACTATTGGCTTTGGCAATACTTGTTAGGTCTGGCGTTAGTCAAGACCTTTAGACTTTACTAAAAAATCATATATATTATATACTTACATATTGGGACATTCAGGCAGCCTCTTCATTCCTTAGTCTGTTGTCACTAACATTTTTCTCCTGCCCACTAAAGCATACAGAATGGGGCAATGAGTCAGCTCACTTCAGCCACTGGCTAACTTCACTGTGAGCGACAGCATTCTGCCCTTTCACAAGGAGCATATACACAAACGCAAAGTAGTCACTTTTCTGCCAGGATCTCGAGAACCAACGTGATCGGTTTTTTTCAATTTTGTTTTATTCGAAGTCACACATCACTTATCTCCTCAATACTATAAACGACTTTCGATTTATGATTCCTTTTTTTGTTAATTATTTGTGGGCTCTGCAACAGAGCTGCATGTGAGGCTCCCTCTGCCGACAAGAGCCATTCTGCCTGTAATTGTCTCACTGGAGAAGCATTCCACGTTGCTATGAGGACTAAGTACTATGTGAGTTCTCAATGAAGTTGGTGCTCTGCACATTGTTTTCTTCAACGCTTCTGTTTAGCGCATTGTTCTACAGAGCCATCTGTGTACACTGGCATCACTGGCTAGGCATTCCCATGGCCATAAGCACAGAGCTTTTTGTTTGATTTACAGAGCTTAAGCTTCTTTGAAGCTTTACTCATTTTTTCCTATTAAGCACCCTCGATGTCAGCTCATTTATTGGCATTTTTTTTCATTTTGTCACCGCTTCTCATTTCAGCACATTTCTGGACAGTATCTCCTACCCACATATATTTACCATTGTGACCACATGATTATTTGTGGTCATCTAGTTCTCCTTATCTGTGCCAGTGATGGAGTGAGTTTTGTAAAATACATCCTCATGAAATTAAGTAACCCCATAATAATGTATTGACTGCATGAACTAATCAACTCAGAATACACACATGAACACAAGGGGCAAACGCATTTTACATAATATACTAAAACATGTTGGCATGAGTACGTATTAACTGTTTGCGCTTTGAAAAACTGTACTAATGCATGTTTATGCTGTGTTGTGCATTGCACATTTTGCATGTTGTGCACGAATAATGAGAAGTCTGCTTTAAACTAATAAGCTTTCGCTAGGATTTGTTTAACACAGGGCATTAGTATGGTGGGAGGTAAACATAATGAGTTTTATTCCACGAATGAATATTCTTTTGTGTTTGTTTATTTTAGTACGGGATTGGGCCTGCATGAAAATGGCCTCTTGTTCAAGCCAGCATGTGGTGGGCCTGGTCGGCATGAAGTGCGCATGTGCTGAGAGATACTGCTTGCTCGCAGACTGCTGAGTGTACCCAATGATGCAATCCGTGTGAAGGCCATGTTGACCTGTGTCTTATTGTTTATGTGCCAAGATGCGACAGCGACTGTGGGAACAGCCATCACTACGTGCAATGCGAATGTGAAAGCGAATATTATAATAGACACTGTAGCCGAATGTATAACTATGAATGTTAGTAGTATACAAATTCAATAGTCTTAAATCCTTCCTTTGTTAGAACCGGTATAGGATGGATTTGTGGGGAGAACTGGATGAGACAACCCTAGTATGATTTATGACAACCAATCACAGACCGAGTTTCGACCGATAATGCAACATTGTAAGATAGTGAGATAAGCAGAAAGGTATAATTGATATCCCAATTGGGGGTGTGTCAGATCAGATGAGATGAGAGCAGATGAGACGGAATCAGAGAGGAGAGAACGCAGAACAGAGCGCATAGAGAAGATCCAAGACAGAGAGAGCAGTCCTGCACAGAATCAGAGAACTTTAGGTACGAGAACGTTGCGGGAGTGCTGGGGAGGAGACTGCGACCGAGGAGGTAGATTAATTGGGAGATTAATTCTAATTGTTAGAGTAGTAATTCTGCTGCATCTGTCCTGTAAACTTTGTTCTCCGAGCCTATGTCTGGGGACCTCTTGCCACAACCTCGGCCAAGGAAGTGGTTTCCTATTTCTTGGTGGGTATTGCCCTCCTTGTTTGCTTAAAATTGCAAATATATTCTCTGCAAGTTTTTATGCTGTACCTTCTCTCCCCATTCCTTTGCATGCTTTGATATCGGTGCAAATGATTCATTTTGTTTACATTGCTTGATAATTTGTTCTCTTATATGCAATCTTGTATGTGCACTGACAATTTTTATTACGAGCATTATTAAGATAAAATCATTAACTGAAGAACTGACTTTGTTGTTATTTAGTTAAAAATGTTAAACTGTTTAGTTAATCATAGTCACCATCAACTCTTCAACTAATGGTCCATCGACCAGAAGAAGAAGAAGTTGAATTACTAATAGTTATGAAAGATACAAATGTTATTGATGTGACGTATAGTAATTAATAAAACTGACAAATTAAACCCCCCAAATCCAGCGCCAATCATCAGGGATCATTTATGGGTAATGTGTGATGGGCCCCGTTGTTTGATAAAGAAATTTATGCATGACGAGATTTCCTTTGGTCCCCGACGTCAGGAATTTAGGGGTTGCGCTGGATCACCAGCAAGATTGATCAAAGCGTTCTTCATTGTCATGTTACTTAAGGGCTGATGCATGCCTGCAGAGTGGAGCTCTTGAGAACTATGTAACGCCTTGAGAACTGTGTAACGCTTCGAGAATTATGTTCCAGGCCGTACTCTGCGGTCTTCCGAGGCCTGCCGCCTGGCCCTTCCACGGTGCAACACTGCATCCAAAGGGGGCAGAGCATTCTCCGTCCTGGTTCCACAACTATGGAACCAACTGCCTGAACACCTCCGCAAGGAACCCGCACTCCTCCTGTTCAGGAAGCAACTCAAAACGGTTCTGTTTAGAGAGGCCTTGGACAGTTTAGCTCCCTGTCCTTGCACTGTTATGGCACCGCTAGTAGTTTCTGGCCACTCTCTCCAAAGCGCTAAGAGACCCTGCCGGTGATTATGCGCTATACAAATACCAGTTAACATTAACATTAACATCTATTTCCCAGTCTTTCCTAGAAAATTATTAAGGATAAAAAGGGAAATAGAGATTTTCAGGTCAGCAAGGTGACTTTGTTAGGATTGTCTGATCAGAGTGGTGTAGCGTCCTCCCAAGCCCGGGTTCTCGCCAATAACCACGCCACACATGGAGCTTTATTTTTCCATGTGTAACTGCAAACTCAACATTCTGGACCTGTGTTCAATTCACTACGCTCTGATGCTTACGTCACAGTTCTACAGAGTCTATTTGGTGCCACAAAGGTTCCGCCATTACAGACTCATGCAACACTACATCGCCCCTCTGTTAAATTAAGAATTTATATGTTTTACAAATATACAAAATTGTAGCTCTTTAATGAGTCTTCATGGTGCTTGGGTCACACATCCCGACCGTGTCTTCGGAAACTGGGGACAGGCAGTAGAAATGTCCATGACTGGCAGTGGTGATGGAGAAACAGCAGCAGTCAGGAGTTCTTCACTTGCCCTTTCAGACCCAGTCTCTACAATGATATCAGTGCCTGACGAGCGATGAGCCACATTTCAGAAATGTGAGAAATCTCACCTAATGGACTTCCCAGGAAGTTGTGCATCTACCATGTGTCCTTTGCTGGTCACAACATGAAATGGTTCAGCATCAAAAGGAGCATCAGACTTTCGTTTTCTATTCTGACAAACAAGCGCTCGATCGCCTCGAGTGAACGTGACATCTTTTGCATGTCGATGCTTTTCCGCACAGGCCTTCATTTTCCTCTTACAATCCAAGTCTTTCATGTGTGTTTCTACCTCGGTATTTGCTCTACTTTTGGTCACCTGAGGTAACTTGGTCATCATGGCTCTCTCGAACATCAAGGTAGCAGGGCTTTCACCTGTGGTTGAGCGGTATGTTCGAAGAGTTGAATTTAAGACAGCTTTAGGGTTGAGCTTTACTAGTACAGCACACTGGAGAGCTTTCTTTAGAGTACTCATGAAACGTTCGACGCAGCCATTGAACTGTGGCCAAAAAGGTGTGCTCTTCCACTGCTTTACATTAAGATGACTGAGAAAGTCTCTGAATTCTTGACTGTTGAAAGGTGGGCTGTTGTCAGATCTTTGATCAAGGGAAAACAGGAGTATTCATCAACGAAAACCATCAGGTGATGTCCATTGTCAAGATGACCGAAGAAGTCCACAGTAATTCTTGCATGCATTGGCAACTCTGACATGTTTAATGGGTGTTGAACGGTTTTCAATGACAGGCAGTTGCATAGATGGCAGGCCTTTAATTCTCTTTCAACTCTCTCGTCAAAATGTGGAAGCAAGACTCAGTCTCGGAGAGCTTGCTTGGTGGCAACAAGTCCACAATGTCCTTCATGGGCCATTTCAATTATTAGTTGTCGCGGTTTTTCCGGAACGGCAATTCTCGACCCTCTTAGAATAATGCCTTCCTGAGTAACGGACAGTTCATCTTTGACATTCTTAAACTTTTGATATTCACTGTCACTGGTAAGAGGTCGAGTGTGCTGGTAACAAGCCTGATATGTAATAATGTCTTTCAGTTTCAGCATGTTACTATCTTGACTTGTAGCAGTGAAAATTTGTTCCAACAAAATGGCAGTTGGGGTGCATGATTGCACTATGAAATTTATGTAAGCTCCAGCCATCGTAGAATGGGTGTCAAGGCATTGTAGAGGCACTCTTGAGAAATAGTCAGCGGGTTTCTGATCTTTCCCTGGACGATGCACGATGTGTAGTTGTACTCTTGCAATCGCAGACCCCAAAGTTCAATGCGAAGAGGCATTTTTCCTTTTGAATTGCCAAAGACAGCCAACAATGCTTGATGATCGGTCACAAGCGTGAAGGGCTTCCGATACAAGAATACGTGGAAATGTTCACAAGCCCACACCAACGCTAACCTTTTTTTCTCAGGTTGTGAATAAGCACAATCAGTTTGGAACAAACTTCAGCTTGCATATACCACAATACGTCTTCAAGCATTTGGGTGTCCGATGTGCTGTGCAAGGATGGCGCCCAACCCAACAGGGCTTGCATCAACAACAACCACAGTGTGAAGCTTTGGATCAGTAGCGTTCTCAATAGCTTGTTTGATTTTCTGGGAGCTTTGCTTGCATTTATGCGACCACAGAAATGAAAGATTAATTTTCGGCAAGTCTCTTAATGGCGCACTGACAGTCGAAAAGCCTTGTATGTATCTAGAGCAATAGCTGGCTATTCCAAAGAATGAGCGTAATATGGAAACATTTAGTGGGGGGACTTGCAGTTGACAACGCTTGCACTTTAGCTGGATCGCGTGTCATGCCCCCATCAGAAAAGATATGCCCAAAGACTTTTAACTTTGTCTTATGGAACTCACATTTTTGCTTTGTCATGGTGATTTCTCTTGGACCGATGTTTTTCCTCATAGGCGGCCAGTCCAATATGTGCAAGCTTCTCTGAGGTAAATAACAACATGGCACAACCCTCTTCTTCACTTTTACTTGATATTGATACGGAAGAACTATTTGACAAAGTTTTAGATGCCGTTCGACTTCGTTTGGTGTCGATTTGCCTCAGCTGCTGTGGTCGCTTGGCTTTATGGGCATGCATCACACATCTCTTTTGAAAAGTTCAGGCAGCCATTTTGTCTTCGCGCCGTGACGCACTTACTTTTTCCTTCGCCTTGCGAACCATCACAAAATAGTTCTCCTTTCCACAGCCTTTGCAGATTTGACCAATGGCGGGACATTTACCTTCATGTAGAACCGAAAATCCACACCTGAAGCACAACTTCTTTTTCGGTGAAGAATTCACTCTGTTTTTCTCGGCCTTGTGCTTTAGCATACTTTTCACAGTCATGACAGTCTCACTCTGGGCACCTCCGGCCTCCATGTCAGCAGCTTGTTGATCATCAAGCTATTCAGCTCTGGCAGCCATGACAACTCGCTCCATACTAAGAGTTTCCCTTAGCAATCGTCTTCTGAACAAATCTGACAAGAATCTGTCAATCACTCTGAGGCGTATACCTTCTTCACCATTAAATTAATTGAACCTATAGTGTTTTGAAGAGCATATCCAGTCTCTCAACAAATTTGTCGATGGTCTCACCAGCTTTCTGTCATTCTTGACTGAAGATGTACCTTTTGGAATGGGAAGGGACATTGTAAGAGTGTATGACAGGGAGCTCCCCTGAACTGGATTTGGGGCAGAGATAAATTAGAGTGACTGACTATATTCAAGGAAGTTTATGTATGAGAGTGGTGGGGGTGCCTGTTGAACGTGGCACAGTATTAATATTTTTGGTTGAGTGCATGAAGGAAGTGTTGTGACTGAGGGTTGAGTGAGTGAAGTAAGTGAGTTGTTTTTGTGTTACATGCAGTTGTTGATATTCTTTGTTGAACTGTTTGAGTGGGAGGGCTATAGACCTCTCCTGGTTGTCCCCGTGGTGTAACTATCTCATTAGACATGAAGGTGTTCGCACTCGGTGGGCATGGGGGTATGGTGAGGGGGGATTGTTAAATGTCTGTTGCCTTGTTTTAAGAGTTGTTCATTATTTAGTCACAAGAGTCGAGCTATGTTGGATGAAGGTGCATCCTAGTTGTAGCCAGGGTAGGCGGTCGGACATAGTCAATATACAGAGACGGCAGACAGTGAGAGAATAGATCAGGAAGTGATCTCCATTCTGTCATGGAACATAAATGGACTAGGGAACAAGGTGAAGCGAGGGCTGGTGACCACCTATATAAGGAAGCTGAAACCAGATGTGGTCTTGCTACTGGAGACACATCTAATGGGGTCTCGGAGTCGGTTAGTAAATAGAGGGGCTATACTATGCTGGCGTAAGCCAACTTCACTTCTGGTTCTCGGGTAGTAACAATCTTGATTAGAAAGACGCCCCCCTCCAGAATGCAAAGGCTATGGGTAGACCCTGATGGGAAATATGTGGCTGTACGGGGTATGTGAGGCAGATGGGATGTCACTCTCATAAGCGAATATGCCTCCTCACGACCACAACAGAATAACTGGCGAAGGTTGCAGAGATACTACTTGACACAGACTCCTCCTTGCATATTGTAGGGGGGATTTTATTGATGTCATGCTCCCTGACTTAGATTGATCAGGCCCTCTCTAAACTCTTTAAGAGAAACACCACTAGCAAGCTTCACACATACATTGGGACTACTGGACCTCTGGCGGAAATGCCACCAGGCAGTCACAAATACTCCTATTTTTCTGGCACTCATAAAGTTTTCTCTAGACTAGATTACATAATCGCTCCAGAGGGAGGAGGCCGCTGTGGTAACGAACGCCAAATACCGAGCTAGGGGAATCTCCGACCACTCGCCGCTCTGGATTACCCTGGAGTTAAAATCCTGTACATCTGGAACGGGCTGGTCACTAAACGCCTTGGGGACCATGGAATCCCCAAATTTCAAGAGAATTGCGACACAGAGCTCTACTTTGAGGGAAAAAAGAATATGTAGATTCAGCAGTTGTCCTGTGGGAAGCATACAAAGCAGTACTCAGGGATAGAGCGCAAAACATCTTAGCGCATAAATGAAAGAAACAAACACAGAACATGCAGGACATAGAGGGCCACCTGCTGGCTCTTGAGGAGCACATGAGATCCGAATGAGATCCCCTGACTCTTCGCACTATGGCACTTCTCCGGGAGGAATACCATCTCCTGCAAATAATGAAGTAAGAACACAGATACTGGCAACACAGACTAAATGATGCGGAAGACAAGGCTGGTAGATTACTGGCCTGGCTAGGACGTAGAGAACTAGAGGCGCAGTGGGTACCCACCATTATAGATGAAGCAAGCAACAAATATAATATATATGTAGTGATTGCTCAGGCATTTGCTCGATATTATGCGGCTTTGTATGAGGCACACCCACTCGCCAATACCTCGCAGATAGAAACCTATTTCTCAGCAAATAGGATGCCGGCCCTACAGCTGGTAGATTGTAACGCTTTGGAGGAGGACATTTCCCTTTCAGAGATAAAAGAAGTCATAACCCAGCTTAAACCCGGCAAGTCTCTGGAACCAACGGGATACCAGCTGAATTCTTTAAGAGAAACGCCCATATCCTTGGACCACATCTCCTGCAGCTTTATCAAGTGGTCAAACAAGAGACAAAGCTGCCGCTGGATCAGCAGAAAGCCACGATAGTGGTGATCCACAAGCCGGGGAAACCGCCTCTTCTTATTGTTGAGACAAAAATCCTGGCATTAATACTGGCTTCAAGACTGGTAAACGTTGTCTCCCCCTTGATCCACGACGATCAATCAGGCTTAATGCCTAAAAGATCTACTAGACGAAATCTCCGAAAGCTATACAACTGGCTGGAGACTGTCCAATCCAGAAAAGATCCACATGTTTCCCTCACGCTAGACACTGAGAAAGCATTTGATGCGGTTCACTGGCCCTTTTTACAGCAGGTCCTAACCAAATTTGGCTTCGGATCCAAATTCCAGCCATGGATAAGCTTACTGTATAGAGATCCAATAGCAGCGGTAAGGGTCAATGGCGTCCTGTCGCAGGAATCCAACATAGGGCAAGGTACCAGGCAGGGGTGCCCCTTGTCTCCCCTTCTTTTTGCCCTAGTCCTGGAACCCCTGGATAGCTTAATTTGGGCATATTAGAGGATTTCAAGCAGAGAGGAAATTGGATGAAGATGAGAGGATATTGCTCTATGCAGACGCCTTCCTCCTTTACATAACCCAGCCAAACTAGACTATCCCTGTACAATTGCAGGTGTTTGACGACTATGGTGCACATTTAGGATACTCAATCAATTGGGATAAATCAAGCGACTACCACACAGGAATAATGCAGGACTTCGACACCCTACCTTGAGGATTACGTGTAGAAAGGGAGGGTTTCAAGAATCTAGGCATTTTTGTCACCTTAGATAGAAAACGAGACCTAGATCAGAATCTTCACAGAATTATAGTAGAATTCCAGTCCGATGTGGATAGATGGAGGAGACTGTCTCTGATGCAGCTCGGCTAAGCTGCGATGTTCAAGATGCCCTGCCCTGCCCTGCCCTAATTCTTGTACATGCTTCAAAATAACTCCTATCCGATCCCAGAATACTATTTTGCTAAGATAAATGGGGAGATTCCCAAATTACAATGGGATGGAGGCCATCCCAGGATAGCGCTACCAACCCTGCAGAGAAATCAATATGATGGAGGGATCTCTCTCCCTGATGACTGGGCATACTACTGGGCTGCCCAGTTAGTCATCATCAATAGCTGGGGGCATAGGCCAGAAAACCATCCCACTTATTCACTAGAACGCACCCAATTCCACTCCAAATCAAACCTACATTATTTATGCGGGGTAGCGAAGTCCGGAAACTCTTACCAGCGACCCAGGTAACCATAGACCCCTGGAACAGGACCCAGAGATACTTGGGGTGGGCGACACACCACACCTGGGAGACTCTGCTGTGGCTGGGTAGGAGGCTCGCAGAGATAGTTAAATTGAGAGGCTTTGGGTCCTGCGATCTAATAGGGATTTCTAAGTTGGGTGACCTTTTAGAAAGTGGAGGGTTAATTCCTTTTGACTCCCGCCAACGTGAGTACCGCCTTAATGCCACACAATACTATAAATACTTACTGTTGAAGCATGCATGGGATGACGAGGGACTGGACACGACTGATATCCCTGAATACACCCCTATGGAAGGAAGGCTGCTCCTTGGGAAAATACCAGAGAAGACGGTCTCCTGCACCTATAAGACCATCAATAATAAAATGCCTGACACTTTAAAGAAACTGAGGGAGAAATGGGAAAGAGACTTGGGTGAACTAGACAATAAAGACTGGGAAGAGGCTAAGATGCACCCCAGAATTGTGGCGATCAGATCACGACTGCGCTTAGTGCAATACAAGATTCTCCACAGGGTCTATTACGACCAGACCTGCTTGCACAAATTTGGTAGGGCTGAGTCTCCAAATTGCCTGGGATACAGGAAACAAGATGGCACATTCTTTCACACAATGTCTGTGGAATTGCCCCAACATTAAAGTATATTGGGGAAACATATTAAATGAGCTAGCCAAGATCCTCTCAGCGCCCCTCCAGGCAGATCCTCAGTACATTCCAACATGGGTAAATCTCCAGAGAGCCCAACTTCTTTTCTGCAATTTAAGTTTGGTGGTGGCAAAAAGAAATTTGACCAAACACTGGGGAGCACCTGAGCCACCCATGCTGGATGAATGGAGAATTGGAATGGACCTATAAGACTAGAGGTTGCCCAAAAAAGTTTGCTATGATCTGGGGTCCTTGGCGAAAATACTATGGAGTGGATATAGTTGATGGGGACACCGTGCTCTCAATGGAGTGATTATAGTCTTAACAATGTAATTCTGTGCATTTCTACGCATGTTGTACTGCTTGTTAAATTAACTGTGATTTATTTGAACTGTACCATACTGCCTTGCGTACTTATGGTTTACTACCGACTCACTGTGACTATTTGTTATGGTTTAAAAAATTAAATCAAAATATGTTTTTTTAAAAGATATACCTTGCATAATCTACATTTGGATTGGATTGAACGTGAGATTGAAGGCTGCTTTGATTTGACTGTGTGCAATTTTGTCAGCTCATGGCATTTTCTTTATAACTTCTTTTACACCATCACCAGCAAGAGATACTTGATAATTTTCTTGTTATCTGCTTCTTCAATCGCATCAATAAAATGTCTCTATCCAGGCAGTGCATCTGTCCCCAATATTCAAATTTTTGGTGGTATCGAATGGTGGTGGTGGTTTTAAGAAGGCGGCAGCATTCCAACCACTGGTGGAACTTACTGACATGGAGAGTATAGTTCTCTCCAATGCTGCTTGGTGATCTTGTTTATGCAAATCATCTCTGAGGCCTTGCGACGTGCTGGCCTATGAATCATCTATGTTAATGACAATAAACGAGACCCCTGTCTTGGTCTCCATTTGAGAAGCAAACTGTCATGATTCTGAACGCCGCTCTCAGCTTTTTGCACTTTGGAAACGTTTGGAGTTGTTCTGAGCCCCACTCTGCAGCTTTGATGGGGTGCACCTTCGGATATGGACACCTCTGCAAGCACAACCCCAGGGGGTTTTCTTTGGGGTCACTCCCTCCATTGCTGTGGCTGTGAGCTGGGTCTGGTGATTCAGTGGACTAATGGTTCCACTGCAGGGGCCTGTGTTCGACCTCATGGTCACAGGTTCAAATCCCGGTGGGTCCACTCAGCCTTTCATCCATCTGAGGTCCATAAAATGAGTACCATTGAGTTGGTTAACAATAAACATCTGTTATTCAGCGCCAAGATACCTACGGGTGAACGTGCGCTTTACAAATACACATGTTATGGCATGATGACTCTCTTCACTCAGTACTGGTAAGCAGATGATCGTTTCTTGTACACTGTTCCTTGAAGCGTCTCTTTCAAAGGCTGGTTGCATCCACCTATAGCACTATCACTCAGTATGAATGTATGGCTTTGAGTTGTGTAGTAGTGCAGTACCTCTTTGTGTGGCCTTCCCAGCAGGTTCTCGGTCACCGATGTGTAGACTTCTCAGTGAAGCTTTTATTAACTTCAAATGCTTTACACGGAACTGAGGGCTGCGCTTTGACTCCACATATGCCAAATGTCGATTCCTCACTTCAACGGAGGCACACATGGCATGCACAAGCAGTTTGCTGGACCACGGCAAACTCTATGGGAGAGCCCTGTCGATCTTCAGGTTACTTATCCCCTATCTTGTCGCCAGTTGTAGCATCCATCTCAGCCTGTGTACTCGCCAATGACCACGCCACACACGGAGCTTAGAATAACATGTCTTTAATCTTCTGCGTGTAACCACAAACTAAAGATTCTAAACCTGCATTCAATTAACTACGCTCTAATGCTTAGGTCACAGTTCTACGGAGTCCATCAGGATCCACAAAGGATTTATTACAAACTCAAACAACACTACAAGTGGGACCCCATACATTTCAAGGAGTGATGCTAATAGAATCGATGCTTTATTCTTTTGAATGGTTTCTAGTGCATGATGATCTACTTAGCAGCCGTAGCTTGAAAATGAGCTGAGTCTGCACTATTGTCTTGGATTTATTATAGGTGTATCTGTTATCTTCTCATCATGAGACTTGTGTTTATCTTCATTTGGAGGTCAGTGTCCCAGAGGGAACACTCAGTCAGTCACGGCCCATCCATAGGGACTGAGGGGCCACGCCCCCCTCACCTTTAGCCCCTCAAGAAGAGGGTCTGTCAGGCTGAGCATTTCTCTTCATTTTCAGGTCAGGCAGCCAGGAGCTAGACATGCACTAAATGTGCAGGCTCCTGGCTGCATGAGCTGAACTTTGCTGGGCTGAGGATGCCACAGCTCCTGTGGGCATGACCTCCTCAGCTCAGCAAAGGTTCTCGAGGCCCCCGTCCTCATGATGAGGGGGAGCGTCCCTGATTGCCTCGAACCTGGACACTTCAGTTTTAAGCCCTGAAGTGCCCAGGAACAAGTGTCAATTCCAGGCACGCCCTCAGAGTGGGATGGAGTCAGGAACTCTCTCTGACCCCATCCCACTCTGGGCTGAGCTAGGGACTTCTGCCTTCCCTCATTGGCTGGCCTAAGGTCAGTTAGTGAGGGAAGGCAGCAGTCCCAACCCTCCTAGGCCATCTGAGACTTGGGACTGCCCCCTTTCCTTATTGGCTGAGGTCAGCCAATGATGTAAGGTGGCAGTCCCAACCCACCTGGTAAGTGTGTTTTTTTTTATCAATGTTTGGTGTGTGCGTGCGTGTATGTTTGAATATTTGGTAATGAGTGTTGTGAATGGATGTGTGTGTGTGTGCGTGTGAGTCAGTGTGTATGTATGTGTGCGTGTGTGTCCCGTTGGCCTCCTCCCTGCTAGCCTGCCAGAATTACTCGCCGCCACTGCACTTAGGCATTACAAACAGCACTCACACACCTACCACATTAGAAATCTCACATTAAACACACCACTCTCACATCGGTCACAGATTAGCAGTGATACAGTCCCAGAACTACTCTCACACCCCACCCAGACTAGCAAACACTTTTGACAGCACTCGGACAGCCTTTATACTACCAGAAACACTCACACCCATCACACAGTAGGAGATTCACACTACCAACAGCTCTTTAACACCCCTCAAAGACAGGGACCTCATATTACCAACAATGTTCACACACCCCTCACACTACCCGTTTGACACTGGCAGCAGGGTGAGTTTCACACACAAGATTTCAGAGATGTCTGGCAACATTCTCATATCACTCTGTAGCAGTCTCATGGTTCCAGCAGAGCTCTAACACACTTGCAGTATCACAGTGGCAGCACTCAAAACTAACAATCTCACAAGACCAGATGCATTTTCCCAGCCCTCACAGATTAGCAGCAAAGGCAACATGTCTGGGTTATAACTGGAAGGGCCTCTTTATTGGGTATATTTGTGTGTGAAGCATTGTGGATGGGCGAGCGAATGAATGCAACAAGACAATGGGTGGATGAAAAGTTGTTTACGTGGTTGTCTACCTGCATAGATAACGAGTGATTTTCAGCCATCGGTCAGTTGCTGCTTTATTCACATTTTTTTCTGCTCCCTATAACAAACAGCATGGGGTAGTGAGAATTATGGCATTCTGCTCTTTCACAAGGAGCCTTTTCACATACAAAGTAGTTCCATTTAGTACCAGGGACTACTATGGCAACGTGTTCTTTTGAAACAAAAAAAGTTCTGCTTTTAGCCAATGTTTTATTTTAATATCGGCAAGTGCCACGCAGCTCTCCCAAAAATATAGTTTTACAATAACCATGACAAAACAAAACAAGCTTTGACAAAGCCAGGCTGGGACCACCGCCCGGCCTATTGGCTTTGCCAATGCTTGTTTATTTTGGTGATGTCTATGGCAAACAACTGTCTACCTAAATAAATACCTCATTCACGATTATTAGGAACTGGTCTAATAATTCATAATCTCTGCTGTTTATCCAGAAGCCATATAAACAGTGATGCTTTCAGCTACTTATCCAGCTCACAGCAAAATAGCAGACATTATGTACTATTTGGCCAGTGGCTGGATACATAAGGCCCGATTACGATGTCGGACGGACCGGAGTCCATCCAACATCGTTTGGGAACTGGAACCGAACGACTTCCTGTCGTCGGTTCCAGCCCAACAAATTGGATGCGACCGAACCCTGTTCCTTTTCAATCCTATACTTTACAATGGGAGCATGCATTCCAAACAGAATGCATGCTCTCACTGTAAAGAGCAGAGGTGCAGTTCATCCCTGCACCCAGTGGCAGGCACCTCAAGGTGCCTGTCACCGGGTGCAGGGATCAACAGGAGGGCACCATAGGCCGCCATTGGGCAGCCTTGCACCCATGGGGGCCTTGCTGAGGACCCCCAAAGACAGATTCCCAAAGCCTTTCTTTGTCGGAAAGGCCGGCACAGAAAGGCTGTGGGAATCTGCCATCGTAATTCTTCGGCCGGAAAGAGCCTGCCGAGGTATTACTGAAGGCTTTCCGAATGGCGGACGGGCTCGCCGAGCCCGTCGGAGGCCATTCGGAAATCCAATTCGAATTCCCTTCCGACTGACCCCATCAAAATGGGTCGGTCAGAAAGGCATCCAACCAGCCGAATATGATGCAGTTTGAAGGGCTCCGACCAAAGGTCGGAGCAATTTCAGCCCGCATCGTAATCGGGCCCATAGTAGAAATTTGATACTATGTGACTGGTGACCGGATAAATAGCCACATCTTTATTTTAAACATGCGAGAAACATGCGAGAAATTCTGAGGTGGCACATTGGGGTCACTTGCTCCAGGAGGGGAGATCATGTTCTGTAAGTGTGGAGGTGCTGATGGGGTAACTGTAATGCTTTTTAATACGCTGTTAATGTACACATGCATGCGTTGCTCAAATGTGATGACGAATACTTGAAACTGTGGAACCCATTTTGGTTCTATCTTGTCCTGTGATACTCAATGATGACAGGGCCTGCAAAATTTGTGCAGAGGTCTGATGACTTTGGATAAACTAATGTACTCTGCTGAAAAGCTTGTAACGCAAAGCTTGCTCAAGGACACCTCATGTGATACGCATTTCCTTGCTCGTCCAGCAACAGCCACCCATATCAATGGCCACATATATTTATGCATTTGATTAGACAGTTATTGGGCAAATACTGTTGCTGCTGCCCAGGCGGTTAGCATGTGGACATCACACCTGCCAACATCCTGTATCACGCTTGTATCAAGAGATGTTATTATACTGTGATTGGTGGTACACTTAATGCTTGTGTATCTTTTGCCCCCTTTGGTCAACAGCTCACCATGTATGGTGAAGAAATCACTTTTTTGTAATATGATTGGATCTGTATTATAACGCTTTTTGTAGGTTTTGTATATAAAACACCTACATAAAGTTCCACAAATTGGACATTTTACTGCATAGCTTATGTTTCTGTGATCACGTATAAAGCTGCTTATGGAACTAGAGAATTGTCTGTGTTTCTTTAATTAAGGTTCCACATTTTGGTGTGAGAATGCGGTCCTAGGAGGTGGCGGTGGACGGTTGGAGCAGATTCTCGGTTTCCTTTCTCGTCGGCCTTCGCTCTGTACTGGTGGACGGACAACTCCTCCAAGGTGACAGCTCCTCTGCCCTCCTGACCTGTGCAGTTTGGGGCATCTGTCTTTTGTGTCTCTTGACTTTTCCACAGTGAAACTTTCTAATGGTAAATGTTTTAACCCCCCTACCCTAGATTGTACCCTGCCCCTTGCAGTTTTGCTTATTGTATTTTATCTGATCCCATCTGGGTAATACACAGCTGTATTTCAGGATATCCTGCCTTTGCTTATTATTTCCTGTTCTTTTTTGATGATTATGTTTTTTGTATAGTAGCGCAGGGCACAGAGTGCTCCGCTGAAGTAGCACAGGGCAGTGGAGCTCTGCTGATGTAGTGCAGGGCAGGAAGTGCTCCACTGCATGTCTCCTCCTTCTACCTCATGATTTACTCATACCAAGGGTTTGGCCTGATGGTTGGGTGTCCCACTATGTACTGAGGGTTTTTCATGCCACCTGTATAATTCTTTTTTTTTTGGTGCCACTCCTTATTTGGTGTTGATTTTGTCTCTGCTAAGTTGTAGATATTACTTACGCTCTAGCATTTTCTTGTTGTAATGAGGTCATATTGCAATTCTGGGCTACCGTCTTGGATTCTATATTGTTTTCATTGTACTGGGTCATTCCTCTTGTATGCATTGCAATTGTTGCATGGAAGTGGCTCCCTATCTCTCTGATATTATTGCCATTCATTCTTCCCCTTCCATAGCTTCCCAGGTTAGGACTCTGGTTTGTTTTGGTGTGTGGGTAGGACACACCTAAGCCGCTAAGGTAACCTTACCCGCTTCCTTGTATATGTATAAATGTGCGAGTAAAAGAGGGTTCACCACTTTCTGCAAATGCTCCTGTGTGTCTCACCAGCTGCGGATTCCAGAGGTGTCCCACATGAATTAAGCTGCACCTGCCCTTCATGGTGAACTAGTATCATGAGACCTTGTCCCCAGAATGTTGGTTTGAATGAGCGCTCCTCTTGCTTTCTACTAATAATATTGCACATGGGTGAATGCACATGATATATATATATATATATATATATATATATATATATATATATATTACCTACTGGCGGTCGCCAGTAGGTAGTTATAGTTAGGACCTAGTTTCCACAGGAAAAGCGTTTTTTGTTTTCCCAATAACTTTGGCGCCGGTTGACGAATCTTCGCGAAATTTTCAAAACTAGTGATCAGCTCCGGTCAGCTCCTGTCTTGAAAGTTTCGGGGTGATTCGTCAAGCGGGGGCCGAGAAAAAAGGGGGTCCCAGAACGCGTTTTCCCCATGTTAATTTCCATAGGAAACTTTAGACAAAGCTACAGCCCGAAATGCTAAACGGAATTACACCAAATTTGGCAAAAAGGTAGCCCTTGGTTCAGAAAGAGTCCTTTTTGTTAAATGGTATAAATCCGTTCAGTAGTTTTTGAAATATTAAAGGAAAAAGAAAGGAAAAAGAAACATCGATATCTGGGCGGAGCCTAACCACACATGTCATCGTGAAATCTGATTGGCCTTCAGCACTTCATCCAGGAAATGCTGGCAGCCATCTTGGGACTAGGTTGAACCAGAGTCATAAGAAAACAGTTAAACAAAGATGAAAAACAAGAAAAGGGGGCAGGGTAGTGTCGGGTCTGAAGTCCAATCCACGTGGGATTCCACAGGAGCAAAGAAATTAGTTCCCCCCCACCTTTAGACAACAACTCCTGGATGAGATATAGTAACTCACTCACAAGACGCTGCTAACCAAAAGTAAGGGGAATAACGCATAGAGTGACCACCACTCTTTCCCCAGAGATGACACCAGGTAGCGTGGTAGTGGGGAGCTGGTTCCACAGAGAAGCTAAACAAAAGAGATAACAAATAAGACTGGTCTTACTCCTCAAGAACTAAACAGTAGTCAAGAACATTAATGCATGTCACTTCCCAACATATGCAGTTCACTTACCAGTGATAGAGTCCCAGGATATTCTGATATTTCTCAGCGTCCTATGAGCGCATAACCCAGGCCCAATCGATGAAAGACCCGGAAGTGCAGGTAAGGGAATACTGAGAAGATGAACTACTAAGGGACGACAAACACAACCACTCACTTCCACAACCACTCAAGGTCACGTCGGGTGATTCAAAAAGAGGGAGAGTCCCCTAGTTTGTTAAGGGGAGTGAGGATTCCAAGAATTACTGATCGGCTCCGTAGGGAAAGGAGCGGATCAGCGGCACTCACGCTTTCACGAAAGCGGGAGAGGAAAAGACGGCGTGGCGCGCTGGCCGGCTCCGTAGGGAGAGGAGCGGATCAGCGGCACACACGCTTTCAAGAAAGCGGGACTGGAAAAGATGGCGTGGCGCGCTGGCCGGCTCCGTAGAGAGAGGAGCGGATCAGCGGCGCACACGCTTTCAAGAAAGCGGGACAGGAAAAGATGGCGTGACGCTCTGGCCGGCTCCGTGGGGAAAAGAGCGGATCAGCGGCACAGACGCTTTCACGAAGGCAGGTCAGCAAAGGAAGGCGTGGCACGCTGGCCGGCTCCGTGGGGAAAGGAGCGGAGCAGCGAGACACACGCTCGTCAGGGAAGGAACAGAACTTCTGATGGGTAGCAGAAGTAGACAAGGCAACTCGGGATAGAAGAGTTCAGGCCGGATACCAGGAATCAATCCAAAGAGCAGGTACTCAACTCCGAGTTCGAAGGGGGCGTGGTCACTAGTTAGGGATAGTAAGTCAAGCATTGGCAATTGGGTGAGACGGCCTCTTATAGCAGGTAGGGGTCGTCACAAAAGAACTCACACTGTGAACTAACGAGGGAAGTACACATGCATCAAGGTACCGACATTTCTCCTACAAGGGCATCTGCTGCCGAAATCCTAACAGTTCTCCCACCCAAAGGCCTATTTCCGGGGCGGGGTTTTGAAGGATGGAGTGCATGGAATCTGCGAATCAACACAGGGGCATGAATATTTTCAGCAGGCTCCCAGGACCTATCCTCTGGGGCATAGCCTACCCAATCAATGAGGTACTGTATTTTGCCTCTGTGTTTGCGGGAATCTAAAATCATGTTCACTTCATATTCCTCTTCACCCTCTATGAGTATTGGGGGAGGAGGCTTCTCAGGGACTAGAGGGGGTATGTATCTTTTGACTAAGGAGCAATGAAATACAGGGTGTATTTGCATGTCGTCTGGCAACTGCAGGTGTACTGTAACAGGTGTTATTACTCTCTTTACCAGATAAGGACCTATGTATCTAGGTTGTAATTTTTTAGAGCCTCTCAATCTCAGATTTCTAGTTGATAACCACACCTTGTCTCCTACTTGATAAGCAGGTTCAGGACGTCTGTGTTTATCAGCCTGTAGTTTCATGGCTTCTTTGGCTCGGTGTAATTCTTTTTTTGCGTTGTCCCAGTTGGACAAAAGAACTTTGTGATGATCTTTAAGAGCAGGGATACTCTCTAATTCTGAGGGAAGAGAAATAGGCAGGAATTTAGGGTGTTGTGCTAATGTGAAAAAGAAAGGAGACACACCAGTAGAAGAATGTGTGGAATTGTTATAGGCAAATTCAGCCATAGGGAGAGCTCGGGACCAGTCACTTGTGATTGTGGCTAACAGACAACGTAAATATTGTTCTAAAGTCTGGTTAGTTCTTTCGGTTTGACCATCGGTTTGGGGATGATAAGCGGTGGAGAGTCTGTGATCTATACCCAGTGTCTTACACATGCCTTGCCAAAATTTGGACACAAATTGGGCCCCTCTGTCTGAAATGATTATCGAAGGAAGACCATGTAATCTGATTACATGTTCTATAAAAATATGCACTAATTCTTTGGATGTGGGTAAGTTTTTTAGAGGGACAAAATGGGCCATCTTGGTTAACATATCTACCACTACAAAGATGGTGTTGTATCCCTGACTTCTCGGGAGATCTGTAATAAAATCCATGCTAATGGAATGCCAGGGGAAGGGGGAACGGCAGTGGTTCTCAATAACCCGGCCGGAGCACAATGTGAGGCTTTTGTCGAGCACAGGTGGAACACGAATTGACAAAGGCTATAATATCTTTGGCCATTTCTTCCCACCAAAACCATCTCTGACAGATCTTGAGGGTTTTGCTACTCCCTGGATGTCCAGCCAGTGAGCTATTGTGGCACCAGAGCAATAGTTGTTTTTGCAATGCAACAGTTGGTATGTATAATTTGTTTTCGTGATAATACAACTGGTCTCTGATCTGATTCAGGGGATCGCTTTCCCATTCTTCAGAAGGGATGGTACGGTAGTATTCTTTTAGTTTGTCTATAAACCCCAAGGGAGTGACATCCCCATGGCATTCTACCCCTATAATTTTTTTGTCAGAAAAAAAGGGGGATAACATTCAGGAGAGGCAACTTTCTCTGGACCAAGTCGAGAGAGTGCATCTGCCTTGCCATGTTGAGATCCAGGGCGATAAGTGATAACGAAATCATACTCACTAAAGAATGAAACCCATCTCATTTGACGGGGAGTGAGTGCTCGTGCTGACCGAAAATATTGGAGATTTCTATGATCAGAGTAGATGGTAACTATATGTGGGGATCCTAACAAATAGTGTCTCCACTCCTGGAAGGCAAGCTTGATGGCCAATAGTTCACGTTCTCCAATTGTGTAGTTCTGTTCAGCAGGCAATAGGGTTTTAGAATAGTAAGCAACAGGATGCAAGCGTCCTGTGTTAGTATCTCTCTGAGAGAGAACTCCTCCCACCGCATACTGAGAAGCGTCTGCTTCAACGTAATAAGGTTGCGTATTATCAGCATGTTTGATGACAGGAGCTGTAGTGAATCGTTCCTTTAAAATGCAGAAGGCTCGTTCTGCTTCTTGATTCCATTCAAACTGTACTCCTTTCCGCAGAAGTCGAGTAATGGGTGTTAATAATTCAGAAAAGTGATCTATAAATCTGCGGTAAAAATTGGCAAAACCTATAAAAGATTGCACCTCTTTTACTGTACAGGGACTAGACCAGTTAACCAAGGCTTCTATCTTTTTGGGGTCCATATGTACGCCTTCAGGAGATATCACAAATCCTAGAAACTCCACTCTGGTGGTATGGAAGGTGCTCTTGTCAAGTTTGGCGAATAATTGGTTTTCCTTCAGTGTTTTCAAGATTTTTGTAACGTGGATAATATGATCTTGTTCTGTTTGTGAATAAATCAGGATATCGTCGATATAGACGATCACGAAGACATCAAGGTATTCTCTTAGTATTTCGTTAACAAAAATTGAAATGCCGCTGGAGCATTACAAAGACCAAACGGCATTACGCAGTACTCAAATAACCCAAATTTGGTACGGAAGGCTGTTTTCCATTCATCTCCATGTTTAATACGAATGAGATGGTAGGCTCCTCTAAGATCTATTTTGGTAAAGATCTTAGCTCCTCGTACCTGATCCAAAAGAACTGAAATAAGTGGTAGGGGATATTTATTCTTTATGGTGACTTTGTTAAGGGCGCGATAATCCAAACACGCTCGAAGACCCCCTTCTCGCTTTGGAATAAAAAAGATGGGAGAGGACACCGGAGATGTAGAGTGACGTATGAACCCTTTTTCCAGCATTTCTTCGATGTATTTCTGCAAGTATTCAGTTTCAGGTGCAGTTAGGGCATAAATACGACTAACTGGCAAGGTTGCTCCGGGTACTAAATCAATGCGACAATCATAGCTTCTGTGCGGAGGTAAGGCAGAGGCTTTAACTTCGTCAAAGACAGTTAGGTATTCCTCATAGTGCGCCGGAAGGTCAGGAACTGTGGACATTATATGTACCGCACAGCAAAGCGAACTATTCCATTCACTTGCTTCTTGGTAACAGTTTATCATGCAATGATGAGATTTTAGTGTCACTGTTCGAGTCACCCAGTCTATTTGGGGATTGTGAACTTGTAGCCAGGGAACCCCAGGATAGCGCCGAAATTGGGGGTGTCTATAAGATCAAAGACTATAGATTCTGAATGTCCGTTATTACACACCATTACAATCGGGGGAGTCTGATAGGTAATCAATCCAGATGATAACTCAGACCCATCTACCGCTCTCACTGGTTCAGGATGAGGTTTCAATAAGAAAGGGATTCCGACATCTCGGGCCAACTGAATATCAAGAAAATTCCCTGTGGCCCCTGAGTCCAATAATATAGACATGTTCTTTCGACATTGAGGAGATATCACCAAAGTAATGGACAAGGTAAAGTGTCTTGGTACTAGGGGAAGGATTTTCTTTGTGGTAGAGACCGTAGAAAAGACAACACTTGAAGAATTGGTCTCTGCTTTCTTCAAGTCTTCTAGTTTTCCTCCATATAAGTAGGAAGAATACTACTTGCGATTTTCTTAGCAACGGAACGAGGTCTGATTGGACACTCACGAGCATAATGTCCTCCTTTCCCGCAATATAAACAGAGATTGTTCTTTCTCCTCTTGTCTTTTTCTTCAGCAGACAGCGGACTCCTCAGTCCTCCAATCTGCATAGGCTCAGCAACGTCTTTAATGTCTTTCTTTTCAGGTTTTAACATATATTTAGAAAGAGTAAGACGTGATTTTTCCCCTTTCCTTTCATGGAGTCTATGATCCAACTTGACCGTCATATCTATGAAGGTAGAGCAGTCATCAGGAGGATCTACTATTTGAGACAACAAATCTTTAAGTTCATCGTTTAACCCTCGATAAAACAGAGAGGTTCTTTTTCCTCAGGCCAATGCGTTTCAGCTACCAGCCTATTAAAGTTAGTTATATACGTAAGTAGGTCCTTGGATCCCTGTCTAAGATTGAGAAGAGCATTATCGCTGGCCTGCATAAAGGTATGTTTTGAAAAAAGACTCTTCATCTTATCCTGAAATAGCATAAAGTCATATAATAATGGATCGTTGTTTTCTACCAATGGAACAGCCCAATCTGCAGCATTGCCTGCTAAATAAGATATAACAAAGGCTACTTTAGCAGCGTCGTCTGGAAACGATGCCGCCTTACACAGGAACTGTAGCTGACATTGGTTCATAAAGACGCTAAATCTAGCACTGTCTCCGTTGAACCTCTCTGGCATAGCTAGTGGAACTGGGCTGGGAGTATGAACAGTAAAGTGAACAGGAGGTATGTTGCTATCTACCCTTGTGGAGGAATTGGGACTAAGGGACGGAACTGAAAAATGCGCAGGCTGAATGTAACTTTTCCGGGTCTTTGGAAGGGTACCAGGGTTCCTAGGGTCTACTGAATTCTGTGACTTTGATTGTAGTAACTCTGTCTGTAATCTCTGATTTTCAGACCTTAACCTCCCTACCTCCGATTGCAATTCAACTAGAACTGCCGCAAGTTCCTCTACTGAGGGACCTAATAAAGATGAGTGGAGAGAGGGATCTAGAGGGGCGCTAGCCCCGTCAGTATTCATCTTTGCTCAGGTGGAAATAACTCTTGGGCTTGACTTTCTGTCGGGTCTGAAGTCCAATCCACGTGGGATTCCACAGGAGCAAAGAAATTAGTTCCCCCCCACCTTTAGACAACAACTCCTGGATGAGATATAGTAACTCACTCACAAGACGCTGCTAACCAAAAGTAAGGGGAATAACGCATAGAGTGACCACCACTCTTTCCCTAGAGATGACACCAGGTAGCGTGGTAGTGGGGAGCTGGTTCCACAGAGAAGCTAAACAAAAGAGATAACAAATAAGACTGGTCTTACTCCTCAAGAACTAAACAGTAGTCAAGAACATTAATGCATGTCACTTCCCAACATATGCAGTTCACTTACCAGTGATAGAGTCCCAGGATATTCTGATATTTCTCAGCGTCCTATGAGCGCATAACCCAGGCCCAATCGATGAAAGACCCGGAAGTGCAGGTAAGGGAATACTGAGAAGATGAACTACTAAGGGACGACAAACACAACCACTCACTTCCACAACCACTCAAGGTCACGTCGGGTGATTCAAAAAGAGGGAGAGTCCCCTAGTTTGTTAAGGGGAGTGAGGATTCCAAGAATTACTGATCGGCTCCGTAGGGAAAGGAGCGGATCAGCGGCACTCACGCTTTCACGAAAGCGGGAGAGGAAAAGACGGCGTGGCGCGCTGGCCGGCTCCGTAGGGAGAGGAGCGGATCAGCGGCACACACGCTTTCAAGAAAGCGGGACTGGAAAAGATGGCGTGGCGCGCTGGCCGGCTCCGTAGAGAGAGGAGCGGATCAGCGGCGCACACGCTTTCAAGAAAGCGGGACAGGAAAAGATGGCGTGACGCTCTGGCCGGCTCCGTGGGGAAAAGAGCGGATCAGCGGCACAGACGCTTTCACGAAGGCAGGTCAGCAAAGGAAGGCGTGGCACGCTGGCCGGCTCCGTGGGGAAAGGAGCGGAGCAGCGAGACACACGCTCGTCAGGGAAGGAACAGAACTTCTGATGGGTAGCAGAAGTAGACAAGGCAACTCGGGATAGAAGAGTTCAGGCCGGATACCAGGAATCAATCCAAAGAGCAGGTACTCAACTCCGAGTTCGAAGGGGCGTGGTCACTAGTTAGGGATAGTAAGTCAAGCATTGGCAATTGGGTGAGACGGCCTCTTATAGCAGGTAGGGGTCGTCACAAAAGAACTCACACTGTGAACTAACGAGGGAAGTACACATGCATCAAGGTACCGACATTTCTCCTACAAGGGCATCTGCTGCCGAAATCCTAACAGGTAGGAACACCCTGACCCCCTAGGTCTGCTCAGGTGGTCCCACAAGGACCCCCAGCCCAAAAACATTTTAAAAAACATCCGAATTCGCGCTGGGTGCGCGAATCCGGAATAAAAAATAAAAAACAAGCATTGGCATCGCCAATAGGTCTCGCCGTTGGGACCTTATAAGTGTTTAGCCAGAGATATTGGCAATGTTTCTAAGGTATGTTGTAGAGAGAGAGAGAGACTGACTGACTGAGAGAGAGACTGACTGACAGAGAGAAACAGACTGACAGAGAGAGACTGACAGAGCGAGAGACTGACAGAGAGAGAGAGACTGAGAGAGAGAGACTGACTGAGAGAGAGAGACTGAACGACAGAGAGAGACTGACTAACAGAGAGACTGACTGACTGAGAGAGAGACTGACAGAGAGAGAGAGACTGACAGAGAGAGAGACTGACTGACTGAGAGAGAGACTGACTGACTGAGAGAGAGACTGACTGACAGAGAGACTGACTAACAGAGAGACTGACTGACTGAGAAAGAGACTGACAGAGAGAGAGAGACTGACAGAGAGAGAGACTGACTGACTGAGAGAGAGACTGACTGACTGAGAGAGAGACTGACTGACAGAGAGACTGACTGACAGAGAGAGAGAGACTGTCAGAGAGAGAGAGAGAGACTGACAGACAGAGAGAGACTGACTGACTGAGAGAGAGAGATACTGACTGACTGAGGTAGAGAGAGACTGACTGACTGAGAGAGAGAGACTGAATGACAGAGAGAGCCTGACAGAGAGAGAGTGAGAGAGAGACTGACTGTGAGAAGTTGGCCTGGTATATGCTGTCCACTAATCATAGTGGGCACCTTGCACCAGTTCAAACAACCCCTTATTGGAGATAGGTTAAAGACAACCTTTATTGAAAGCTATCCTAGTGGTAGCTATGGAGAGCAGCCTTCAGGCTAAGTCTTGAAGGAATGTAAAGCAGCTTGTTTTACCAGTCTATAATCTCTTGAGTGATCAAATGAAAGAGCACCACACCAGGTATATATTCAAAATATATGTATTTATTGCTAAACACACCCCTCTAGTCTCTTTATGAGGCTAGAGTTCGAAGTACATAAGTTAGAAGTTATTTAAACACAGTAATAGCACAAATACACGTTTGGGCCCTAGGGGCGTACCAAACCATATACCAATAAAGTGGTATAAGAACCACGACTGAACTAGACACTAGGCCTAGAGCCTCTAGAAGTGCTTGGACCACAAGGAACCACCCAAGGTAGTGACACAGGGGACCCACGGGGGACGCGTGCAGTGTAAATACACAACCGCGATACGCCGTTGACTTCTATGGAGAAAGTCGCGATCAGGAAATTAAAGAAAAGGGACACTTAAAGAAGGACTTGGAGCAAACCCTTTGAGAACTAGTACTTTGAAGAGTCTCTACCCACGGGAGCACCGGAGTACTCGTGTTACCTCACCCAGGGAAGCCGGGTGCATAGGTGCCTTTCGGGGTCGGGTTTCGTCGTCGATTTGAATGGCGATCTGCTGCAAAGTGCTGCTGGCGACCAAGTGGAAAGTGTCCGGGTGGATCCAAGAGTGGATCGGAGATCTGAAGAACCTGAAAGCAGAGGGGACAGAGTCTGGGTCACTAGCCAGTGACCAGGAAGGCGATGGACAGATGCCCACCGATGTCGAGTGCTTCAGGTGCGTTGACAGTCGTCTTGACTCTTCAGCCACGAGGTCCAGGAGGCGTTGTTGGCAACCAGGAGCAGGATTCGGGCTGGTACACAATGTTTGTCGAGTGCTGAGGTGTCGGCGACCGGATTGGACCCAACAAGCCTTTGCAACGGCAAGTCTTGATGAAGATGAAGATCGTCGATGGTGCAGACCAGCAAGGCCTGGGGAACTCACCCAGCGAGGGTAAGTGAGGGCAGGCCTGGAGCAACCAGGATGCCCAAGAAGAAAAAGATTGGCCTTCGTTAAGGGCTACTAGCCAACGGGCTAGCAACCGCGAAGGAGCCTCGAGACGTCGCACGTGGATCTGACTCACAGGACACTCGTGGAGTGGAGGCCAGTGATCTTCGGTGCAGTTGGTGCTGGAGGCTAGGGCTACTCGGAGCCCAAAGCACGACTTTGTGGGAGACCCAGAAGAGGATGCACTTGCAATTGTGCTCGGTGTCCAGGGGTCACGGTCTCACGTCACCCACGATAGCTACGGGCCTCAGCTTTGCTGGGGACTCAGGGTAGCCTCGGGGAAGTCTGAGAATCCACCTCTGGTGATGCGAAGACTTCGGCATCCGACGGGAGCTTCAGAAATGCAGACCGGACAGATGCGTCTTTGGTGCCTGCCTAGCAGGGGAGTCACTCCTTGACCCCAAGGGAGATTCTTCTGTCCTCTAATCTTGAGTAGAGCGTCGAAGGTCCAGGATTCTGTTTCAGAGTTTCGTCCAGGGATAATCTAAAGTCCTAAGGACTGGGTTCCTATACTTATACCAAGTTTAGGGGTTGGACTACTCTGTGGCCCCACCTATGGGTGGGTCAGGGCAGAGGGGTGGCTACACCCCTTTCCCTTTGTCCAGTTCGCGCCAAAGCAGGGGCTGCAAGCCCCTGATCCGGTTTGAACTGGGGTATGCACAGGGACACCAAATGTGCCCCCAGTGCAGGACTTCAAAGCACCCGAAAGTGCTCCCGCCCAGCCCCAATACACATTATCCTGTCTGGGGAGGTGGTCACACCTCCCTGGGACAGGAAACCTATTGTCCAGGCCTCCCCTGCCGGAGTTTCGTCCAGCAGCAGGAGGCCAGACTCGTGTCTGTGGCAGCAGCATCCATTTTGTGATGCCAGGGCTTTGGAAAGAAGTTACCGGGCTAGCCAGAGTTAACATGTCTTTCCCTCTAGAAGGGTGGAATGCTACCCCCGCTGCCAGAATTGGCGGGGGGTAGTATTCCAAGATGTTTGACACCAAACACGACATGTTTAGGTGCAGCCATTCCAAAGTTAGCATTTAACGCGAGGTTATAATGCGCTTAAGAGTATATGGTCAGGCTGCACTACAAACAGCATCAGAGAAGGGTCTCCGAACGCTGCAGAGGGGCCCTGCTCATGCAGGGGCACCCTCTCACATAGGAACCATGCACTCTGCCTTCAGGATTGATAAGGCCTGCCTTAGGAGTGACTTATAGGTTTATATGTGTGTATGTATTTAGTGATATAGGTAACCTATATCACAGTAAGGGGTGCATGCACCACCTTACCCAGGCTGCAGTAGCAGACCTGTGGTGTCAGTTTGGATGGCTTTCCAGGGGTGGCATAATACATGCTGCAGCCCCTGGTAGGCCTCTGAGGTACCTATGCCCTTGGTACATAGTATACCATATACTAGGGACTTATAAGGGCACTCCAGATTCCAATCAGTGATGTGCCTAAGGCACATGGAAACCATTTTAGAGAGGAAGCAGCTAGGCTGGGGTTCTGATTAGCAGGGCCCCAGCCAGACTAATGTCGAAAAACAGTGAAGCATCAGCAAAAGTGGGGGTACCCATGTGAAGCAGATCCTACTCTCCTACACAACCCCCCAAACGTAGGGACATTAAACGAACCTTGCCCAGTTAAGTCTTCATGTTCTAAGTGGAAGTACCTAGAGAGTCCATCTGCATTGGCATGGTTACTCCCAAGTCTATGTTCCACTGTAAAGTCCATCCCCTATAGGGAAATGGACCACCTAAGCAGTTTGGGGTTTTCACCCTTCATTTGTTTTAGCCATAAGAGGGGCTTATGGTCTGTCTGAACCAGGAAGTGTGTACCAAACAAGTATGGTCTCAACTTCTTCAGAGCCCAGACCACAGCAAAGGCCTCCCTCTCTATGGCTGACCAACGTTTCTCTCTAGGGGTCAGCCTTCTGCTAATGAAAGCTACTGGCTGATCCTGACCTTCTTCATTCAATTGTGACAGTACAGCCCCTACCCCCAATTCAGATGCATCAGTTTGAACAATGAACTTCTTGGAGTAATCAGGACTCTGTAGAATGTGAGCAGTGCACATGGTCTGCTTCAGGTCATCAAATGCCTTTTGACAGCTAACTGTCCACTGAACCTTTTTGGGCATTTTCTTAGAAGTTAAGTCATTCAGGGGTGTCACTATTGATCCATACCCCTTGACAAATCTCCTATAGTACCCAGTCAGGCCTAAGAAGGCTCTCACCTGAGTCTGGGTAGTGGGAGCAGTTCAGTCCATGATGGTCTGGATCTTGCTCTGCAAAGGTTGAACCTGGCCTCCACCCACAAGGTGGCCCAGGTACACAACCTGACTCTGCTCTATCTGGCACTTAGTGGCCTTGATAGTCAGGCCTGCCTTTGCAGGGCCTGTAAAACATTCCTGAGGTGGACCAGGTGATCCTCCCAGGTGGAGCTAAAGACAGCAATATCATCTAGATATGCTGCACTATAGGCTTCCAGACCTGTGAGAACTGTATTCACCAACCTCTGGAAAGTGGCAGGTGCATTCTTCAGACCAAAGGGCATCACCACAAATTGATAATGCCCACTAGGGGTTGAGAATGCTGTTTTGGGCTTTGCAGTATCAGCTAGTCTGATCTGCCAGTAGCCAGCTGTCAAGTCAAATGTGCTGAGATATTGGCTGAGGCCAAAGTATCTATGAGCTCATCTGCCCTTGGTATTGGATGGGCATCAGTCCTAGTGACTGCATTGAGACCCCTGTAGTCCACACAGAACCTCATCTCTCTTTTTCCACCACTGGTGTGAGGTTTTGGTACAAGGACCACTGGACTAGCCCAAGGGCTATCTGAGGGTTCAATAACTCCCAACTCCAACATTTTCTGGACTTCAGTCCTGATACAGTCCCTGACATGGTCAGGTTGCCTATAAATCTTATTTTTAATAGGTAGACTGTCCCCAGTGTCCACTTCATGAGTGCACCAGGTGGTCTGACTGGGTGTCAGTGAAAACATATGTCTAAACTGATTGAGCACTTGTCTACAATCAGTTTGTTGCTGGGTAGTGAGGCTGCCTGCCAAGGCTACACCATCTACTGACCCATCGTCAGGGTTCTGTGAGAGCAGGTCAGGGAGTGGGTCAGTCTCTTCCTCCTGCCCTTCATCAGTAGCCATGAGCAAGCCCATGTCTGCCCTGTCCACATATGGTTTTAACCTGGTGACATGGAGAACCCTGTGGGGACTCCTGGGTGTTCCTAGGTCTACTAAGTAGGTAACCTCACCCTTCTGCTCAACAATAGTGTGGGGTCCACTCCATTTGTCCTGGAGAGCTGCTGGGGCCACTGGCTCCAACACCCACACCTTCTGTCCTGGCCGGTAAACAGTCAGAACATCCTTTTGGTCATGCCAGGCCTTTTGAAGTTCCTGGCTAACCTCAAGGTTTTTGGTTGCCTTTTTCATATACTCAGCCATCCGGGAGCGGAGACCAAGTACATAGTCCACTATGTCTTGCTTTGGGGGCTTGAGAGGTAACTCCCATCCTTCCTTCACCAAGCACAGTGGACCCCTCACAGGGTGGCCAAACAGAAGTTCAAAAGGGCTGTAACCAACCCCCTTCTGAGGCACCTCCCTATATGCAAATAAAAGGCAGGGCAAGAGTATGTCCCATCTTCGCCTAAGCTTTTCCGGGAGCCCTTTAATCATGCCCTTCAAGGTTTTGTTGAATCTCTCAACTAAACCATTGCATTGTGGGTGATAGGGTGTGGTGAACTTATAGGTCACTCCACACTCCTTCCACATTGCTTTTAAGTACCCAGACATAAAGTTAGCACCCCTGTCTGATACTACCTCCTTAGGAAAGCCCACTCTTGAGAAAATTCCCAGGAGGGCCCTTGCCACCACAGGTGCTGTAGTGGTCCTGAGGGGAATAGCTTCTGGGTACCTGGTGGCATGATCCACTACCACCAGGATAAACCTGTGCCCAGATGCTGTTTGGGGATCCATGGGACCAACAATGTCAATCCCTACCCTTTCAAAGGGCACCCCCACCACAGGTAGTGGTATCAGGGGGCCTTTGTAGTGCCACCTGCCTTGCCACTGGCCTGGCAGGTTACACAGGAGCGACAAAACTCCTTGGTGTCTTCAGACATGTGGGGCCAGTGAAAGTGAGGGACAATTCTGTCCCAAGTCTTGTTCTGGCCCAGGTGACCTGCCAAGGGAATATCATGGGCTAGGGTCAATAGGAAGCCCCTGAACTTCAGAGGTATAACCAACCTCCTGGTAGCACCAGGCTTGGGGTCTCTACTCTCTGAGTATAGGAGTCCATCATCCCAATACACTGTATGGGGACCACTAGCTTTCCCAGCAGCCTCAGCAGCAGCTTGCTGTCTGAGGGGTTCAAGGAGGGGCAGCTCTGCTGCTCCTGGCTCAGATCTGCCCTAGAAGGTCCCCCTGTCCCCAAGAACTCAACCTGGTCAGGTTCAAGTTCCTCTGGGACAGTTCCTTCTTCAGGACTGAGATCATCCCCCTCAAGGGACTGATCTTCTTCCTGAGCCAAGGGGGAAGTCACTGCCTTAACCCTACTACTCCTCCTCTTGGAAGGCACTTGGTCCATTATTCCAGAATCCAAGGCCTGTTCAGTGCTAGACATTTTGGCTTGTGACCTGGTCACAGCAAACACATCTGCAGGGATCCCCAGCATTTCTGCATGGGTCCTGAGCTCCACTTCTGCCCAAGCAGAAGTCTCTAAGTCATTGCCAAGCAAGCATTCGACTGGTAGGTTTGCACTCACCACAACCTTCTTAAGGCCAGTTACCCCTCCCCAGGAGAAGTTAACAACTGCCAGAGTATGGTCTGTTCTGACATTGCTAGCATTGGTCACTTGGTACATCTCACCAAGTATAACTTGCCCAGGATTCACAAGGTCTTGTGTCACCATTGTGACACTTGCCCCTGTGTCCCTAAATGCCAAAGCCTCTCGTCCATTGATTAAAGGCTGTTGTCTGTACTTGCCCAGATTACTGGGACTCACAGAGGAGGTCACATCCATGCCTCCATCACAGACTAACACAGCCTGAGTCAGTTCTCTGACTAGGTCAGAGCCCAACTCAGTACCCAGGGTGAACCCTACTAAACCCTTGGCTGGAGCACTCCCACCAACTGTACTAGGGGGAACAGGTGCCTTAGGGGCATTGGTGGGTGCTGGACTGGAGTCTTTGGACTTGGTGCAATCACTAGTCCAGTGGGTCTTTTGCTTACAGACCTTGCACCATGGTTTTCTTTGGCCTTTCCCTTTTGTAGACTGTGAATCCCCACCTGAAGAAGATTTTTGGGGGCCTGATGAAGACTTTTGATCTTTACCCTTCTCCCCACCCTTTTCAGAGTTCTTAGCATCTTGCTTCTTGGTGTCCCCACCTTGGTTCTGTACCTTCTGCTTCACCCTGGTTCTGACCCATTTGTCTGCCTTCTTTCCCAATTCTTGGGGAGAGGTCAGATCAGAATCTACCAGGTATTGATGCAACAGCTGATTTTGACAGTTATTAAGAATCTGCTCCCTCATTATCAGATTGTACAATCCTGAGAAGTCACACACCTTACTGCCCATCAACCAGCCTTCCAGAGCCTTGGCAGAACAATCCACATAGTCTACCCAGTCTTGAGTCTGTGCTTTTTGGGTATCTCTGAACTTCAACCTGTACTGTTCAGTGGTTAGGCCAAACCCATCAATAAGAGCACTCTTCAAGACCTTGTAATTATCAGCATCCTCCTCTCTAACAGTGAGGAGTTTATCTCTACCTTTGTCTGCAAAGGAGAGCCACAAGATTGCTGCCCACTGCTCCTGAGGGACCTTCTGTACTTTACAGGCCCTCTCTAGAGCAGTTATCCACTTGTGGATGTCATCCCCATTCTGATAGGGAGGGACAATCTTGCTCAGGTTCCTATGGTCATAGGACCTTTCCCTATCTCTAGGGATATGGCTGCCACCATGGGACTCTAGTCCCAACTTTCTTTTCTCTTTAAAGAGATCTAGGGACTCCCTGTCTAAGGCTACTTGCTTCCTTCTGAGTTCAAGCTGAGCTTCCTCATATTGAATCAGCCTTGTTCTTCTCTCATGAGAGGATTCCCTCCTATGAGATTAGACAGAGCTCCCTATTGAGGTGCCAGAGTGGTTAGACTCCTGAGAAGGAGATCTAGACTTTCTGGGCACACTCATAATCCTTCCTGGGGGGACAAAGAGGGCATCATCCTGATCATCCTCTTCATCTTCCACAGGAGGGATTGGGTTATCCAGGTCAGGGTCATTGTCACCCTCCTGGCCAGTTTCAGAGGGGGCTGGGGGTATTGGTACCCCTGGCCCCTTCCTCATCTTCTGCCCCACCCTCAGCTCCTACCCCTTCAGTCCCCAATGGCTTACTAAGGTCATAAGCCACCAACAACTCTTTAAGGTGTTGGGTGGTGGGACTTTGGCCTGTCCTTAATTTCCTCAAGTTACATAATGCTCTCAATTCCAAGAATGGGAGTGTATCATACTTGGAGGGAAGAAGCCCAGTGGCTTCTGGTAAGGATTCTCTAGATCCTACCTTTAAAGACATTACTAGTGTGGTGTGGTGTATGCACTACCTACTCTAGTGTGGCCTACTAAACTCTCTTGAGTTGTAGAAAGGGTGTGCTATCCCTTAACACACAACTCTAAGTTCAGTAGAACTTACTGTATTCTAAGCTTAAATTATATGTACCTTAGGTACCTTTAGTGGTTTTCAGTTGATCAATTCAATTGAGATTATCTGGTAAAACAATAGCAAGCTGGAATCCCACACGCTGCACACCAATGTGAGAAGTTGGCCTGGTATATGCTGTCCACTAATTATAGTGGGCACCTTGCACCAGTCCAAACAACCCCTTATTGGAGATAGGTTAAAGACAACCTTTATTGAAAGCTATCCTAGTGGTAGCTATGGAGAGCAGCCTTCAGGCTAAGTCTTGAAGGAATGTAAAGCAGATTGTTTTACCAGTCTATAATCTCTTGAGTGATCAAATGAAAGAGCACCACACCAGGTATATATTCAAAATATATGTATTTATTGCTAAACACACCCCTCTAGTCTCTTTATGAGGCTAGAGTTCGAAGTACATAAGTTAGAAGTTATTTAAACACAGTAATAGCACAAATACACGTTTGGGCCCTAGGGGCGTACCAAACCATATACCAATAAAGTGGTATAAGAACCACGACTGAACTAGACACTAGGCCTAGAGCCTCTAGAAGTGCTTGGACCACAAGGAACCACCCAAGGTAGTGACACAGGGGACCCACGGGGGACGCGTGCAGTGTAAATACACAACCGCGATACGCCGTTGACTTCTATGGAGAAAGTCGCGATCAGGAAATTAAAGAAAAGGGACACTTAAAGAAGGACTTGGAGCAAACCCTTTGAGAACTAGTACTTTGAAGAGTCTCTACCCACGGGAGCACCGGAGTACTCGTGTTACCTCACCCAGGGAAGCCGGGTGCATAGGTGCCTTTCGGGGTCGGGTTTCGTCGTCGATTTGAATGGCGATCTGCTGCAAAGTGCTGCTGGCGACCAAGTGGAAAGTGTCCGGGTGGATCCAAGAGTGGATCGGAGATCTGAAGAACCTGAAAGCAGAGGGGACAGAGTCTGGGTCACTAGCCAGTGACCAGGAAGGCGATGGACAGATGCCCACCGATGTTGAGTGCTTCAGGTGCGTTGACGGTCGTCTTGACTCTTCAGCCACGAGGTCCAGGAGGCGTTGTCGGTGACCAGGAGCAGGATTCGGGCTGGTACACGATGTCTGTCGAGTGCTGATGTATTGGCGACCGGATTGGACCCAACAAGCCTTGGCAACTGCAAGTCTTGATGAAGATGAAGATCGTCGATGGTGCAGACCAGCAAGGTCTGGGGAACTCACCCAGCAACGGTAAGTGAGGGCAGGCCTGGAGCAACCAGAATGCCCAAGAAGAAAAAGATTGGCCTTCGTTAAGGGCTACTAACCAACGGGCTAGCGACCGCAAAGGAGCCTCGAGATGTCGCACGTGGATCTGGCTCACAGGACACTCGTGGAGTGGAGGCCAGTGATCTTCGGTGCAGTTGGTGCTGGAGGCTAGGGCTACTCGGAGCCCAAAGCACGACTTCGTGGGAGACCCAGAAGAGGATGCACTTGCAAATGTGCTCGGTGTCCAGGGGTCACGGTCTCACGTCACCCACGATAGCTATGGGCCTCAGCTTTGCTGGGGACTCAGGGTAGCCTTGGGGAAGTCTGAGAATCCACCTCTGGTGATGCGAAGACTTCGGCGTCCGACGGGAGCTTCAGAAATGCAGACCGGACAGATGCGTCTTTGGTGCCTGCCAAGCAGGGGAGTCACTCCTTGACCCCAAGGGAGATTCTTCTGTCCTCTAATCTTGAGTAGAGCGTCGAAGGTCCAGGATTCTGTTTCAGAGTTTCGTCCAGGGATAATCTAAAGTCCTAAGGACTGGGTTCCTATACTTATACCAAGTTTAGGGTTGGACTACTCTGTGGCCCCACCTATGGGTGGGTCAGGGCAGAGGGGTGGCTACACCCCTTTCCCTTTGTCCAGTTCGCGCCAAAGCAGGGGCTGCAAGCCCCTGATCCGGTTTGAACTGGGGTATGCACAGGGACACCAAATGTGCCCCCAGTGCAGGACTTCAAAGCACCCGAAAGTGCTCCCGCCCAGCCCCAATACACATTATCCTGTCTGGGGAGGTGGTCACACCTCCCTGGGACAGGAAACCTATTGTCCAGGCCTCCCCTGCCAGAGTTTCATCCAGCAGCAGGAGGCCAGACTCGTGTCTGTGGCAGCAGCATCCATTTTGTGATGCCAGGGCTTTGGAAAGAAGTTACCGGGCTAGCCAGAGTTAACATGTCTTTCCCTCTAGAAGGGTGGAATGCTACCCCCGCCGCCAGAATTGGCGGGGGGTAGTATTCCAAGATGTTTGACACCAAACACGACATGTTTAGGTGCAGCCATTCCAAAGTTAGCATTTAACGCGAGGTTATAATGCGCTTAAGAGTATATGGTCAGGCTGCACTACAAACAGCATCAGAGAAGGGTCTCCGAACGCTGCAGAGGGGCCCTGCTCATGCAGGGGCACCCTCTCACATAGGAACCATGCACTCTGCCTTTAGGATTGATAAGGCCTGCCTTAGGAGTGACTTATAGGTTTATATGTGTGTATGTATTTAGTGATATAGGTAACATACATCACAGTAAGGGGTGCATGCACCACCTTACCCAGGCTGCAGTAGCAGACCTGTGGTGTCAGTTTGGATGGCCTTCCAGGGGTGGCATAATACATGCTGCAGCCCCTGGCAGGCCTCTGAGGTACCTATGCCCTTGGTACATAGTATACCATATACTAGGGACTTATAAGGGCACTCCAGATCCCAATCAGTGATGTGCCTAAGGCACATGGAAACCATTTTAGAGAGGAAGCAGCTAGGCTGGGGTTCTGATTAGCAGGGCCCCAGCCAGACTAATGTCGAAAAACAGTGAAGCATCAGCAAAAAGTGGGGGTACCCATGTGAAGCAGATCCTACTCTCCTACATTGGGGCTGGGCGGGAGCACTTTCGGGTGCTTTGAAGTCCTGCACTGGGGGCACATTTGGTGTCCCTGTGCATACCCCAGTTCAAACCGGATCAGGGGCTTGCAGCCCCTGCTTTGGCGCGAACTGGACAAAGGGAAAGGGGTGTAGCCACCCCTCTGCCCTGACCCACCCATAGGTGGGGCCACAGAGTAGTCCAACCCCTAAACTTGGTATAAGTATAGGAACCCAGTCCTTAGGACTTTAGATTATCCCTGGACGAAACTCTGAAACAGAATCCTGGACCTTCGACGCTCTACTCACGATTAGAGGACAGAAGAATCTCCCTTGGGGTCAAGGAGTGACTCCCCTGCTTGGCAGGCACCAAAGACGCATCTGTCCGGTTCGCATTTCTGAAGCTCCCGTCGGACGCCGAAGTCATCGCATCACCAGAGGTGGATTCTCAGACTTCTCCGAGGCTACCCTGAGTCCCCAGCAAAGCTGAGGCCCGTAGCTATCGTGGGTGACGTGAGACCGTGACCCCTGGACACCGAGCACATTTGCAAGTGCATCCTCTTCTGGGTCTCCCACGAAGTCGTGCTTTGGGCTCCGAGTAGCCCTAGCCTCCAGCACCAACTGCACCGAAGATCACTGGCCTCCACTCCACGAGTGTCCTGTGAGCCAGATCCACGTGCGACGTCTCGAGGCTCCTTCGCGGTCGCTAGCCCGTTGGCTAGTAGCCCTTAACGAAGGCCAATCTTTTTCTTACTTGGCAGCCTGGTTGCTCCAGGCCTGCCCTCACTTACCCTTGCTGGGTGAGTTCCCCAGACCTTGCTGGTCTGCACCATCGACGATCTACATTTTCATCGAGACTTGCCGTTGCCAAGGCTTGTTGGGTCCAATCCGGTCGCCAACACCTCAGCACTCGACAAACATTGTGTACCAGCCCGAATCCTGCTTCTGGTCACCGACAACGCCTCCTGGACCTCGTGGCTGAAGAGTCAAGACGACCGTCAACGCACCTGAAGCACTCGACATCGGTGGGCATCTGTCCATCGCCTTCCTGGTCACTGGCTAGTGACCCAGACTCTGTCCCCTCTGCTTTCTGGTTCTTCAGATCTCCGATCCACTCTTGGATCCACCCGGACACTTTCCACTTGGTCGCCAGCGGCACTTTTCAGCAGATCGCCATTCAAATCGACGACGAAACCCGACCCCGAAAGGCACCTATGCACCCGGCTTCCCTGGGTGAGGTAACACGAGTACTCCGGTGCTCCCGTGGGTAGAGACTCTTCAAAGTACTAGTTCTCAAAGGGTTTGCTCCAAGTCCTTCTTTAAGTGTCCCTTTTCTTTACTTTCCTGATCGCGACTTTCTCCATAGAAGTCAACGGCGTATCGCGGTTGTGTATTTACACTGCACGCGTCCCCCGTGGGTCCCCTGTGTCACTACCTTGGGTGGTTCCTTGTGGTCCAAGCACTTCTAGAGGCTCTAGGCCTAGTGTCTAGTTCAGTCGTGGTTCTTATACCACTTTATTGGTATATGGTTTGGTACGCCCCTAGGGCCCAAACGTGTATTTGTGCTATTACTGTGTTTAAATAACTTCTAACTTAGGTACTTGAACTCTAGCCTCATAAAGAGACTAGAGGGGTGTGTTTAGCAATAAATACATATATTTTGAATATATACCTGGTGTGGTGCTCTTTCATTTGATCACTCAAGAGATTATAGACTGGTAAAACAAGCTGCTTTATATTCCTTCAAGACTTAGCCTGAAGGCTGCTCTCCATAGCTACCACTAGGATAGCTTTCAATAAGGTTGTCTTTAACCTATCTCCAATAAGGGGTTGTTTGGACTGGTGCAAGGTGCCCACTATAATTAGTGGACATCATATGCCAGGCCAACTTCTCACATTGGTGTGCAGCGTGTGGGATTCCAGCTTGCTATTGTTTTACCAGATAATCTCAATTGAATTGATCAACTGAAAACCACTAAAGGTACCTAAGGTACATATAATTTAAGCTTAGAATACAGTAAGTTCTACTGAACTTAGAGTTGTGTGTTAAGGGATAGCACAACCCTTTCTACAACTCAAGAGAGTTTAGTAGGCCACACTAGAGTAGGTAGTGCATACACCACACCACACTAGTAATGTCTTTAAGGGTAGGATCTAAAGAATCCTTGCAGGAAGCCACTGAGCTTCCACCCTCCAAGTATGATACACTCCCATTCTTGGAATTGAGAGCATTATGTAACTTGAGGAAATTAAGGACAGGCCAAAGTCCCACCACCCAACACCTTAAAGAGTTGTTGGTGGCTTATGACCTTAGTAAGCCCTTGGGGACTGAAGGGGTAGGAGCTGAGGGTGGGGCAGAAGATGAGGATGGGACCAGGGGTACCAATACCCCCAGCCCCCTCTGAAACTGGCCAGGAGGGCGACAATGGCCCTGACCTGGATAATCCAATCCCTCCTGAGGAAGATGAAGAGGATGATCAAGATGATGCCCACTTTGTCCCCCCAGGAAGGATTATGAGTGTGCCCAGAAAGTCTAGATCTCCTTCTCAGGAGTCTAACCACTCTGGCACCTCAATAGGGAGCTCTGTCTCATCTCATAGGAGGGAATCCTCTCATGAGAGAAGAAAGAGGCTGGTTCAATATGAGGAAGCTCAGCTTGAACTCAGAAAGACAGCAACTAGCTATAGACAGGGAGTCCCTAGATCTCTTTAGAGAGAGAAGAAAGTTGGGACTAGAGTCCCATGGTGGCAGCCATGTCCCTAGAGATAGGGAAAGGTCCTATGACCATAGGAACCTGAGCAAGATTGTCCCTCCCTATCAGAATGGGGATGACATCCACAAGTGGATAACTGCTCTAGAGAGGGCCTGTAAGGTACAGAAGGTCCCTCAGGAGCAGTGGGCAGCAATCTTGTGGCTCTCCTTTGCAGACAAAGGTAGAGATAAGCTCCTCACTGTTAGAGAGGAGGATGCTGATAATTACAAGGTCTTGAAGAGTGCTCTTATTGATGGGTTTGGCCTAACCACTGAACAGTACAGGTTGAAGTTCAGAGATACCCAAAAAGCACAGACTCAAGACTGGGTAGACTATGTGGATTGTTCTGCCAAGGCTCTGGAAGGCTGGTTGATGGGCAGTAAGGTGTGTGACTTCTCAGGATTGTACAATCTGATAATGAGGGAGCAGATTCTTAATAACTGTCAAAATCAGCTGTTGCATCAATACCTGGTAGACTCTGATCTGACCTCTCCCCAAGAATTGGGAAAGAAGGCAGACAAATGGGTCAGAACCAGGGTGAAGCAGAAGGTACAGAACCAAGGTGGGGAAACCAAGAAGCAAGATGCTAAGAACTCTGAAAAGGGTGGGGAGAAGGGTAAAGATCAAAAGTCTTCATCAGGCCCCCAAAAATCTTCTTCAGGTGGGGATTCACAGTCTACAAAAGGGAAAGGCCAAAGAAAACCATGGGTCAAGGTCTGTAAGCAAAAGACCCACTGGACCAGTGATTGCACCAAGTCCAAAGACTCAAGTCCAGCACCCACCAATGCCCCTAAGGCACCTGTTCCCCCTAGTACAGTTACAGTTGGTGGGAGGGCTCCAGCCAAGGGTTTAGTAGGGTTCACCCTGGGTACTGAGTTGGGCTCTGACCTAGTCAGAGAACTGACTCAGGCTGTGTTAGTCTGTGATGGAGGCATGGATGTGCCCTCCTCTATGAGTCCCAGTAATCTGGGCAAGTACAGACAACAGCCTTTAATCAATGGACGAGAGGCTTTGGCATTTAGGGACACAGGGGCAAGTGTCACAATGGTGACACAAGACCTTGTGAATCCTGGGCAAGTTATACTTGGGGAGATGTACCAAGTGACCAATGCTAGCAATGTCAGAACAGACCATACTCTGGCAGTTGTTAACTTCTCCTGGGGAGGGGTAACTGGCCTTAAGAAGGTTGTGGTGAGTGCAAACCTACCAGTCGAATGCTTGCTTGGCAATGACTTAGAGACTTCTGCTTGGGCAGAAGTGGAGCTCAGGACCCATGCAGAAATGCTGGGGATCCCTGCAGATGTGTTTGCTGTGACCAGGTCACAAGCCAAAATGTCTAGCACTGAACAGGCCTTGGATTCTGGAAGAATGGACCAAGTGCCTTCCAAGAGGAGGAGTAGTAGGGTTAAGGCAGTGCCTTCCCCTTGGCTCAGGAGGAAGATCAGTCCCTTGAGGGGGATGATCTCAGTCCTGAAGAAGGAACTGTCCCAGAGGAACTTGAACCTGACCAGGTTGAGTTCTTGGGGACAGGGGGACCTTCTAGGGCAGATCTGAGCCAGGAGCAGCAGAGCTGCCCCTCCCTTGAACCCCTCAGACAGCAAGCTGCTGCTGAGGCTGCTGGGAAAGCTAGTGGTCCCCATACAGTGTATTGGGATGATGGACTCCTGTACTCAGAGAGTAGAGACCCCAAGCCTGGTGCTACCAGGAGGTTGGTTATACCTCTGAAGTTCAGGGGCTTCCTATTGACCCTAGCCCATGATATTCCCTTGGCAGGTCACCTGGGCCAGAACAAGACTTGGGACAGAATTGTCCCTCACTTTCACTGGCCCCACATGTCTGAAGACACGCAAGGAGTTTTGTCGCTCCTGTGTAACCTGCCAGGCCAGTGGCAAGGCAGGTGGCACTACAAAGGCCCCCTGATACCACTACCTGTGGTGGGGGTGCCCTTTGAAAGGGTAGGGATTGACATTGTTGGTCCCATGGATCCCCAAACAGCCTCTGGGCACAGGTTTATCCTGGTGGTAGTGGATCATGCCACCAGGTACCCAGAAGCTATTCCCCTCAGGACCACTACAGCACCTGTGGTGGCAAGGGCCCTCCTGGGAATTTTCTCAAGAGTGGGCTTTCCTAAGGAGGTAGTATCAGACAGGGGTGCTAACTTCATGTCTGGGTACTTAAAAGCAATGTGGAAGGAGTGTGGAGTGACTTATAAGTTCACCACACCCTATCACCCACAATGCAATGGTTTAGTTGAGAGATTCAACAAAACCTTGAAGGGCATGATTAAAGGGCTCCCAGAAAAGCTTAGGCGAAGATGGGACATACTCTTGCCCTGCCTTTTATTTGCATATAGGGAGGTGCCTCAGAAGGGGGTTGGTTACAGCTCTTTTGAACTTCTGTTTGGCCACCCTGTGAGGGGTCCACTGTGCTTGGTGAAGGAAGGATGGGAGTTACCTCTCAAGCCCCCAAAGCAAGACATAGTGGACTATGTACTTGGTCTCCGCTCCAGGATGGCTGAGTATATGAAAAAGGCAACCAAAAACCTTGAGGCTAGCCAGGAACTTCAAAAGGCCTGGCATGACCAAAGGCTGTTCTGACTGTTTACCAGCCAGGACAGAAGGTGTGGGTGTTGGAGCCAGTGGCCCCAGCAGCTCTCCAAGACAAATGGAGTGGACCCCACACTATTGTTGAGCAGAAGGGTGAGGTTACCTACTTAGTAGACCTAGGAACACCCAGGAGTCCCCACAGGGTTCTCCATGTCAACAGGTTAAAACCATATGTGGACAGGGCAGACATGGGCTTGCTCATGGCTACTGATGAAGGGCAGGAGGAAGAGAGTGACCCACTCCCTGACCTGCTCTCACAGAACCCTGACGATGGGTCAGTAGATGGTGTAGCCTTGGCAGGCAGCCTCACTACCCAGCAACAAACTGATTGTAGACAAGTGCTCAATCAGTTTAGACATATGTTTTCACTGACACCCAGTCAGACCACCTGGTGCACTCATGAAGTGGACACTGGGGACAGTCTGCCTATTAAAAATAAGATTTATAGGCAACCTGACCATGTCAGGGACTGTATCAGGACTGAAGTCCAGAAAATGTTGGAGTTGGGAGTTATTGAACCCTCAGATAGCCCTTGGGCTAGTCCAGTGGTCCTTGTACCAAAACCTCACACCAGTGGTGGAAAAAGAGAGATGAGGTTTTGTGTGGACTACAGGGGTCTCAATGCAGTCACTAGGACTGATGCCCATCCAATACCAAGGGCAGATGAGCTCATAGATACTTTGGCCTCAGCCAAATATCTCAGCACATTTGACTTGACAGCTGGCTACTGGCAGATCAGACTAGCTGATACTGCAAAGCCCAAAACAGCATTCTCAACCCCTAGTGGGCATTATCAATTTGTGGTGATGCCCTTTGGTCTGAAGAATGCACCTGCCACTTTCCAGAGGTTGGTGAATACAGTTCTCACAGGTCTGGAAGCCTATAGTGCAGCCTATCTAGATGATATTGCTGTCTTTAGCTCCACCTGGGAGGATCACCTGGTCCACCTCAGGAATGTTTTACAGGCCCTGCAAAAGGCAGGCCTGACTATCAAGGCCACTAAGTGCCAGATAGGGCAGAGTCAGGTTGTGTACCTGGGCCACCTTGTGGGTGGAGGCCAGGTTCAACCTTTGCAGAGCAAGATCCAGACTATCATGGACTGGACTGCTCCCACTACCCAGACTCAGGTGAGAGCCTTCTTAGGCCTGACTGGGTACTATAGGAGATTTGTCAAGGGGTATGGATCAATAGTGACACCCCTGAATGACTTAACTTCTAAGAAAATGCCCAAAAAGGTTCAGTGGACAGCTAGCTGTCAAAAGGCATTTGATGACCTGAAGCAGGCCATGTGCACTGCTCCCATTCTACAGAGTCCTGATTACTCCAAGAAGTTCATTGTTCAAACTGATGCATCTGAATTGGGGGTAGGGGCTGTACTGTCACAATTGAATGAAGAAGGTCAGGATCAGCCAGTAGCTTTCATTAGCAGAAGGCTGACCCCTAGAGAGAAACGTTGGTCAGCCATAGAGAGGGAGGCCTTTGCTGTGGTCTGGGCTCTGAAGAAGTTGAGGCCATACTTGTTTGGTACACACTTCCTGGTTCAGACAGACCATAAGCCCCTCTTATGGCTAAAACAAATGAAGGGTGAAAACCCCAAACTGCTTAGGTGGTCCATTTCCCTACAGGGGATGGACTTTACAGTGGAACATAGACCTGGGAGTAACCATGCCAATGCAGATGGACTCTCTAGGTACTTCCACTTAGAACATGAAGACTTAACTGGGCAAGGTTAGTTTAATGTCCCTACGTTTGGGGGGTTGTGTAGGAGAGTAGGATCTGCTTCACATGGGTACCCCCACTTTTTGCTGATGCTTCACTGTTTTTCGACATTAGTCTGGCTGGGGCCCTGCTAATCAGAACCCCAGCCTAGCTGCTTCCTCTCTAAAATGGTTTCCATGTGCCTTAGGCACATCACTGATTGGAATCTGGAGTGCCCTTATAAGTCCCTAGTATATGGTATACTATGTACCAAGGGCATAGGTACCTCAGAGGCCTACCAGGGGCTGCAGCATGTATTATGCCACCCCTGGAAGGCCATCCAAACTGACACCACAGGTCTGCTACTGCAGCCTGGGTAAGGTGGTGCATGCACCCCTTACTGTGATATAGGTTACCTATATCACTAAATACATACACACATATAAACCTATAAGTCACTCCTAAGGCAGGCCTTATCAATCCTAAAGGCAGAGTGCATGGTTCCTATGTGAGAGGGTGCCCCTGCATGAGCAGGGCCCTCTGCAGCGTTCGGAGACCCTTCTCTGATGCTGTTTGTAGTGCAGCCTGACCATATACTCTTAAGCGCATTATAACCTTGCGTTAAATGCTAACTTTGGAATGGCTGCACCTAAACATGTCGTGTTTGGTGTCAAACATCTTGGAATACTACCCCCCGCCAATTCTGGCGGCGGGGGTAGCATTCCACCCTTCTAGAGGGAAAGACATGTTAACTCTGGCTAGCCCGGTAACTTCTTTCCAAAGCCCTGGCATCACAAAATGGATGCTGCTGCCACAGACACGAGTCTGGCCTCCTGCTGCTGGACGAAACTCCGGCAGGGGAGGCCTGGACAATAGGTTTCCTGTCCCAGGGAGGTGTGACCACCTCCCCAGACAGGATAATGTGTATTGGGGCTGGGCGGGAGCACTTTCGGGTGCTTTGAAGTCCTGCACTGGGGGCACATTTGGTGTCCCTGTGCATACCCCAGTTCAAACCGGATCAGGGGCTTGCAGCCCCTGCTTTGGCGCGAACTGGACAAAGGGAAAGGGGTGTAGCCACCCCTCTGCCCTGACCCACCCATAGGTGGGGCCACAGAGTAGTCCAACCCCTAAACTTGGTATAAGTATAGGAACCCAGTCCTTAGGACTTTAGATTATCCCTGGACGAAACTCTGAAACAGAATCCTGGACCTTCGACGCTCTACTCACGATTAGAGGACAGAAGAATCTCCCTTGGGGTCAAGGAGTGACTCCCTGCTTGGCAGGCACCAAAGACGCATCTGTCCGGTTCGCATTTCTGAAGCTCCCGTCGGACGCCGAAGTCATCGCATCACCAGAGGTGGATTCTCAGACTTCCCCGAGGCTACCCTGAGTCCCCAGCAAAGCTGAGGCCCGTAGCTATCGTGGGTGACGTGAGACCGTGACCCCTGGACACCAAGCACATTTGCAAGTGCATCCTCTTCTGGGTCTCCCACGAAGTCGTGCTTTGGGCTCCGAGTAGCCCTAGCCTCCAGCACCAACTGCACCGAAGATCACTGGCCTCCACTCCACGAGTGTCCTGTGAGCCAGATCCACGTGCGGCGTCTTGAGGCTCCTTCGCGGTCGCTAGCCCGTTGGCTAGTAGCCCTTAACGAAGGCCAATCTTTTTCTTACTTGGCAGCCTGGTTGCTCCAGGCCTGCCCTCACTTACCCTCGCTGGGTGAGTTCCCCAGACCTTGCTGGTCTGCACCATCGACGATCTACATCTTCATCAAGACTTGCCGTTGCCAAGGCTTGTTGGGTCCAATCCAGTCGCCGACACCTCAGCACTCGACAGACATCGTGTGCCAGCCCGAATCCTGCTCCTGGTTGCCGACAACGCCTCCTGGACCTCGTGGCTGAAGAGTCAAGACGACCGTCAACGCACCTGAAGCACTCGACATCGGTGGGCATCTGTCCATCGCCTTCCTGGTCACTGGCTAGTGACCCAGACTCTGTCCCCTCTGCTTTCAGGTTCTTCAGATCTCCGATCCACTCTTGGATCCACCCGGACACTTTCCACTTGGTCGCCAGCAGCACTTTGCAGCAGATCGCCATTCAAATCGACGACGAAACCCGACCCCGAAAGGCACCTATGCACCCGGCTTCCCTGGGTGAGGTAACACGAGTACTCCGGTGCTCCCGTGGGTAGAGACTCTTCAAAGTACTAGTTCTCAAAGGGTTTGCTCCAAGTCCTTCTTTAAGTGTCCCTTTCTTTACTTTCCCGATCGCGACTTTCTCCATAGAAGTCAACGGCGTATCGCGGTTGTGTATTTACACTGCACGCGTCCCCGTGGGTCCCCTGTGTCACTACCTTGGGTGGTTCCTTGTGGTCCAAGCACTTCTAGAGGCTCTAGGCCTAGTGTCTAGTTCAGTCGTGGTTCTTATACCACTTTATTGGTATATGGTTTGGTACGCCCCTAGGGCCCAAACGTGTATTTGTGCTATTACTGTGTTTAAATAACTTCTAACTTATGTATTTCGAACTCTAGCCTCATAAAGAGACTAGAGGGGTGTGTTTAGCAATAAATACATATATTTTGAATATATACCTGGTGTGGTGCTCTTTCATTTGATCACTCAAGAGATTATAGACTGGTAAAACAAGCTGCTTTACATTCCTTCAAGACTTAGCCTGAAGGCTGCTCTCCATAGCTACCACTAGGATAGCTTTCAATAAGGTTGTCTTTAACCTATCTCCAATAAGGGGTTGTTTGGGCTGGTGCAAGGTGCCCACTATAATTAGTGGACAGCATATGCCAGGCCAACTTCTCACACTGACTAAGAGAGAGACTGACTGAGAGAGAGACTGACTGACAGAGAGAGAGAGACTAACTGACAGAGAGACTGACTGAGAGAGAGAGACTGACAGAGAGAGAGAGACTGACAGAGAGAGAGAGACTGACAGAGAGAGAGAGACTGACAAAGAGAGAGAGAGACTGACTAACAGAGAGACTGACTGACTGAGAGAGAGACTGACTGACTGAGAGAGAGACTGACTGACAGAGAGAGACTGACAGAGAGAGAGAGACTGACAGAGAGAGAGAGAGACTGACTGACTGAGAGGGTCTGACTGACTGAGAGACTGACTGACAGAGAGAGAGACTGACTGACCGAGAGAGAGACTGACTGACCGAGAGAGTGACTGACTGAGAGAGTGACTGATTGACAGAGAGAGACTGACTGACAGAGACTGACTGAGAGAGAAAGAATGACTGAGAGAGAGACTGACTGACTGAGAGAGAGACTGACTGACTGAGACTGAGAGAGAGAGAGAGAGACTGACTGACAGAGAGAGAGACTGACTGACTGGGAGAGACTGACTGACAGAGAGACTGACTGAGAGAGAGACTGATTGACAGAGAGAGAGACTGACTGACTGAGAGAGACCGACTGACTGAGAGTGAGTCTGACTGACAGAGAGAGAGAGACTAACTGACTGAGAGAGAGACTGACTGACAGAGAGAGACTGACTGACAGAGAGAGACTGACTGACTGAGAGAGAGAGACTGACTGAGAGAGAGACTGGCTGACTGAGAGAGAGACTGATTGACAGAGAGAGACTGACTGACAAAGAGAGAGACTGACTAACAGAGAGAGAGACTGACTGACTGAGAGAGACTGACTGACAGAGAGAGAGAGAGAGAGAGACTGACAGCGAGAGAGACTGACTGACAGAGAGATACTGACAGAGAGAGAGAGAGAGAGAGACTGACAGAGAGAGAGACTGAGAGAGAGACTGACTGACTGAGAGAGAGACTGACTGACAGAGAGATACTGACAGAGAGAGAGTGAGAGAGAGACTGACTGAGAGAGAGAGAGAGAGAGACTGACAGAGAGAGAGAGAGACTGACAGAGAGAGAGACTGACAAAGAGAGAGAGAGACTGACTAACAGAGAGACTGACTGACTGAGAGAGAGACTGACTGACAGAGAGAGACTGACTGACAGAGAGAGACTGACAGAGAGAGAGAGACTGACAGAGAGAGAGAGAGACTGACTCACTGAGAGAGTCTGACTGACTGAGAGACTGACTGACAGAGAGAGAGACTGACTGACCGAGAGAGAGACTGACTGACCGAGAGAGTGACTGACTGAGAGAGTGACTGACTGACTGAGAGAGACTGACTGACTGAGAGACTGACTGACTGAGACTGACAGAGAGAGAGAGACTGACTGAGAGAGAGACTGACTGACAGAGAGAGACTGACTGACAGAGAGAGAGACTGACTGACTGAGACTGAGAGAGAGAGAGACTGACTGACAGAGAGAGAGACTGACTGACTGAGAGAGAGACTGACTGACAGAGAGACTGACTGACAGAGAGAGACTGATTGACAGAGAGAGAGACTGACTGACTGAGAGTGAGACTGACTGACTGAGAGAGACTGACTGACTGAGAGAGAGACTGACAGAGAGAGAGACTGACTGAGAGAGTCTGACTGAATGAGAGACTGACTGACTGAGAGAGACTGACTGAGAGAGAGACTGACTGACAGAGAGAGAGACTGACTGACAGAGAGAGACTAACAGAGAGAGACTGACTGACTGAGAGACTGACTGACTGAGACTGACAGAGAAAGAGAGAGACTGACTGACAGAGAGACTGACTGACTGAGAGAGAGACTGACTGACAGAGAGACACTGACTGAGAGAGAGAGAGACTGACAGACAGAGAGAGACTGACTGACAGAGAGAGAGACTGACAGAGAGAGAGACTGACTGACTGAGAGAGACTGACTGACAGAGAGACTGACTGACTGAGACTGACAGAGAGAGAGAGACTGACTGACAGAGAGAGAGACTGACTGACAGAGAGAGAGACTGACTGACAGAGAGAGACTGACAGAGCGAGAGACTGACAGAGAGAGAGAGACTGAGAGAGAGAGACTGACAGAGAGAGAGAGAGAGACTGAACGACAGAGAGAGATTGACTAACAGAGAGACTGACTGACTGAGACTGACAGAGAGAGAGAGACTGACTGACTGAGAGAGAGACTGACTGACTGAGAGAGAGATTGGCTGACTGAGAGAGAGACTGATTGACAGAGAGAGACTGACTGACAAAGAGAGAGACTGGCTGACAGAGAGAGAGACTGGCTGACTGAGAGAGACTGACTGACAGAGAGAGAGAGAGAGTGACTGACAGAGAGAGAGACTGACAGAGAAAGACTGACTGACAGAGAAAGACTGACTGACAGAGGGACTGACAGAGAGAGAGAGAGACTGAGAGAGAGACTGACTGACTAAGAGACTGACTGACAGAGAGAGACTAACTGACAGAGAGACTGACTGACAGAGAGAGAGACTGACAAAGAGAGAGAGAGAGACTGACTAACAGAGAGGCTGACTGACTGAGAGAGAGACTGACTGACAGAGAGAGACTGACTGACAGAGAGAGACTGACAGAGAGAGAGAGACTGACAGAGAGAGAGAGAGACTGACTGACTGAGAGAGTCTGACTGACTGAGAGACTGACTGACTGAGAGAGACTGACTGACTAAGAGAGAGACTGACTGACAGAGAGAGAGAGACTGACTGACCGAGAGAGTGACTGACTGAGAGAGTGACTGACTGACTGACTGAGAGAGACTGACTGACTGAGAGACTGACTGACTGAGACTGACAGAGAGAGAGACTGACTGACAGAGAGACTGACTGACTGAGAGAGAGACTGACTGACAGAGAGACACTGACTGAGAGAGAGAGAGACTGACTGACAGAGAGAGACTGACAGAGAGAGAGACTGACAGAGAGAGAGAGACTGACTGACTGAGAGAGACTGACTGACTGAGAGAGACTGACAGAGAGAGACTGACTGACAGAGAGAGAGACTGACAGAGAGTGACTGACTGAGAGACTGACTGACTGAGAGACTGACTGACTGAGACTGACAGAGACAGAGAGAGACTGACTGACAGAGAGACTCGCTGAGAGAGAGAGAGACTGACTGAGAGAGAGAGACTGACAGAGAGAGAGACTGACTGACTGAGTCTGACAGAGAGAGAGACTGACTGACTGAGAGAGAGAGACTGACTGACTGAGAGAGAGACTGACTGACAGAGAGAGAGACTGACTGACAGAGAGAGAGACTGACTGACAGAGAGAGACTGACTGAGAGAGACTGACAGAGACAGAGACTGACTGACAGAGAGAGAGACTGACTGACTGAGACTGACAGACAGAGAGAGACTGACTGTCTGACAGAGAGAGAGAGAGACTGACTGAGAGAGAGACTGACTGAGTGAGAGACTGACTGACTGAGAGACTGACTGAGAGAGAGACTGACTGACTGAGAGACTGACTGACAGAGAGAGACTGACTGACAGAGAGAGAGAGACTAACTGACTGAGAGAGAGACTGACTGACAGAGAGAGGGAGACTGATTGACAGAGAGAGACTGACTGACTGAGAGAGAGAGACTGACTGAGAGAGAGACTGGCTGACTGAGAGAGAGATTGATTGACAGAGAGAGACTGACTGACAAAGAGAGAGACTGACTAACACAGAGAGAGAGACTGACTGACTGAGAGAGACTGACTGACAGAGAGAGAGAGACTAACTGACAGAGAGACTGACTGAGAGAGAGAGAGAGAGACTGACAGAGAGACTGAGAGAGAGACTGACTGACAGAGAGAGACTCACTGACTGAGAGAGAGAGACTGACTGAGAGAGGGACTGGCTGACTGAGAGAGAGACTGATTGACAGAGAGAGACTGACTGACAAAGAGAGAGACTGACTAACAGAGAGAGAGACTGACTGACTGAGAGAGACTGACTGACAGAGAGATAGTGACAGAGAGAGAGAGAGAGAGAGATTGACAGAGAGAGACACTGAGAGAGAGACTGACTGACTGAGAGAGAGACTGACTGACAGAGACTAACTGACAGAGAGACTGACTGAGAGAGAGAGAGAGACTGACAGAGAGAGAGAGAGACTGACAGAGAGAGAGAGACTGACAAAGAGAGAGAGAGACTGACTAACAGAGAGACTGACTGACTGAGAGAGAGACTGACTGACAGAGAGAGACTGACTGACAGAGAGAGAGAGACTGACAGAGAGAGAGAGAATGACACAGAGAGAGAGAGACTGACTCACTGAGAGAGTCTGACTGACTGAGAGACTGACTGACAGAGAGAGAGACTGACTGACCGAGAGAGAGACTGACTGACCGAGAGAGTGACTGACTGAGAGAGTGACTGACTGACTGAGAGAGACTGACTGACTGAGAGACTGACTGACTGAGACTGACAGAGAGAGAGAGACTGACTGAGAGAGAGACTGACTGACAGAGAGAGACTGACTGACAGAGAGAGACTGACTGACAGAGACTGACTGACAGAGAGAGAGACTGACTGAGAGAGAGACTGACTGACTGAGAGAGAGACTGACTGACTGAGACTAAGAGAGAGAGAGACTGACTGACAGAGAGAGAGACTGACTGACTGAGAGAGAGACTGACTGACAGAGAGACTGACTGACAGAGAGAGACTGATTGACAGAGAGAGAGACTGACTGACTGAGAGTGAGACTGACTGACTGAGAGAGACTGACTGACTGAGAGAGACTGACAGAGAGAGAGACTGACTGAGAGAGTCTGACTGAATGAGAGACTGACTGACTGAGAGAGACTGACTGAGAGAGAGACTGACTGACAGAGAGAGAGACTGACTGACAGAGAGAGACTAACAGAGAGAGACTGACTGACTGAGAGACTGACTGTAGGAGAGTAGGATCTGCTTCACATGGGTACCCCCACTTTTTGCTGATGCTTCACTGTTTTTCGACCTTAGTCTGGCTGGGGCCCTCCTAATCAGAACCCCAGCCTAGCTGCTTCCTCTCTAAAATGGTTTCCATGTGCCTTAGGCACATCTCTGATTGGAATCTGGAGTGCCCTTATAAGTCCCTAGTGTATGGTATACTATGTACCCAGGGCATAGGTACCTCAGAGGCCTACCAGGGGCTGCAGCATGTATTGTGCCACCCCTGGAAGGCCATCCAAACTGACACCACAGGTCTGCTACTGCAGCCTGGGTAAGGTGGTGCATGCAACCCTTACTGTGATATAGGCTACCTATATCACTATATACATACACACATATAAACCTATAAGTCACTCCTATGGCAGGCCTTATCACTCCTGAAGGCAGAGTGCGTGGTTCCTATGTGAGAGGGTGCCCCTGCATGAGCAGGGCCCCTCTGCAGCATTCGGAGACCCTTCTCTGATGCTGTTTGTAGTGCAGCCTGACCATATACTCTTAAGCGCATTATAACCTCGCGTTAAATGCTAACTTTGGGATGGCTGCACGGAAACATGTCGTGTTTGGTGTCAAACATCTTGGAATACTACCCCCCGCCAGTTCTGGCGGCGGGGGTAGCATTCCACCCTTCTAGAGGGAAAGACATGTACACACCGGTATGCCCGGTACTGACTTTCCAAGCCCTGGCATCACAAAATGGATGCCGCTGCCACAGACACGAGTCTGGCCTCCTGCTGCTGACCGAAACTCCGGCAGGGGAGGCCTGGACAATAGGTTTCCTGTCCCAGGGAGGTGTGACCACCTCCCCAGACAGGATAGTGTGTATTGGGGCTGGGCGGGAGCACTCTCGGGTGCTTTGAAGTCCTGCACTGGGGGCACATTTGGTGTCCCTGTGCATACCCCAGTTCAAACCGGATCAGGGGCTTGCAGCCCCTGCTTTGGCGCGAACTGGACAAAGGGAAAGGGGTGTAGCCACTCCTCTGCCCTGACCCACCCATAGGTGGGACCACAGAGTAAGTCCATAAGTATAGGAACCCAGTCCTTAGGACTTTAGATTATCCCTGGACGAAACTCTGACACAGAATCCTGGACCTTCGACGCTCTACTTAAAGATTAGAGGACAGAAGAATCTCCCTTGGGGTCAAGGAGTGACTCCCCTGCTTGGCAGGCACCAAAGAAGCAATTGTCCGGTCTGCATCGCTGAAGCTCCCGTCGGACGCCGAAGTCTTTGCATCACCAGAGGTAGATTTCCAGACTTCCCTGAGGCTGCCCTGAGTCCCCAGCAAAGCTGAGGCCCGTAGCTGTCGTGGGTAATGTGGAACCGTGACCCCTGGACACCGCACGCATTTGCAAGTGCATCCTCTTCTGGGTCTCCCACGAAATCGTGCTTTGGGCTCCAAGTAGCCCTAGCCTCCAACACCAACTGCACCGAAGATCACTGGCCTCCACTCCACGAGTGTCCTGTGAGCCAGCTCCACGTGCACCATCTCGAGGCTCCTTCGCGGTCGCTAGCCCATTGGCTAGTAGCCCTTCACGAAGGCCAATCTTGTTCTACTTGGGCTCCCTGGTTGCTCCAGGCTTTCCCTCACTTACCTTTGCAGGGTGAGTTCCTCAGATCTTGCTGGTCTGCACAATCGTCAATCTTCATCGAGACTTGCCGTTGCCAAGGCTTGTTGGGTCCAATCCGGTGGCCGACGCCTCAGCACTCGACAGACATCGTGTACCAGCCCGAATCCTGCTCCTGGTTGCCGACAACGCCTCCTGGACCTCGTGGCTGAAGAGTCAAGACGACCGTCAACCTACCTGAAGCACTCGACATCGGTGGGCATCTGCTCATCGCCTTCCTGGTCACTGGCTAGTGACCCAGACTCTGTCCCCTCTGCTTTCAGGTTCTTCAGATCTCCGATCCACCTTTGGATCCACCCGGACACTTTTCACTTGGTCGCCAGCAGCACTTTGCACCAGATCGCCATTCAAATCGACGACGAAACCCGACCCCGAAAGGCACCTATGCACCCGGCTTCCCTGGGTGAGGTAACAAGAGTACTCCGGTGCTCCCGTGGGTAGAGACTCTAGAATGACCTAGTTCTCAAAGGGTTTGCTCCAAGTCCTTCTTTAAGTGTCCCTTTTCTTTAAATTCCAAACCGGGACTTTCTCCATAGAAGTTAACGGCGATTCGCGGCTGTGCTACTACACTGCACGCGTCCCCCGTGGGTCCCCTGTGTCACTACCTTGGGTGGTTCCTTGTGGTCCAAGCACTTCTAGAGGCTCTAGGCCTAGTGTCTAGCTCAGTCGTGGTTCTTATACCACTTTATTGGTATATGGTTTGGTACGCCCCTAGGGCCCAAACGTGTATTTGTGCTATTACTGTGTTTAAATAACTTATAACTTATGTATTTCGAACTCTAGCCTCATAAAGAGACTAGAGGGGTGTGTTTAGTAATAAATACATATATTTTGAATATATACCTGGTGTGGTGCTCTTTCATTTGGTCACTCAAGAGATTATAGACTGGTAAAACAAGCTGCTTTACATTCCTTCAAGACTTAGCCTGAAGGCTGCTCTCCATAGCTACCACTAGGATAGCTTTCAATAAAGGTTGTCTTTAACCTATCTCCAATAAGGGGTTGTTTGGACTGGTGCAAGGTGCCCACTATAATTAGTGGACAGCATATGCCAGGCCAACTTCTCACATTGGTGTGCAGCGTGTGGTATTCCAGCTTGCTATTGTTTTACCAGATAATCTCAATTGAATTGATCAACTGAAAACCACTAAAGGTACCTAAGGTACACATAAATTAAGCTTAGTATACAGTAAGTTCTACTGAACTTAGAGTTGTGTGTTAAGGGATAGCACACCCTTTCTACAACTCAAGAGAGTTTAGTAGGCCACACTAGAGTAGGTAGTGCATACACCACACCTCACTAGTGATGTCTTCAAAGCCAGGACCCAGAGAGTCCTTGCCAGAAGCCACTGGGCTTCTTCCCTCCAAGTATGATACACTCCCATTCTTGGAATTGAGAGCAATATGCAATGTGAGGAAACTGAAGACAGGCCAAAGTCCCACCACCCAACATCTGAGAGAGATGTTAATGGCTGATGACCTCAACAGGCCCTTAGGGACTGAAGGGGCAGGTGCAGAGGGTGGGGCAGAAGATGAGGATGGGGCCAGGGGTAGCAACACCCCAACCCCCTCTGGAACTGACCAGGAGGGTGACAATGACCCTGACCTGGAAAACCCAATTCCTCCTGTGGAAGAGGAAGAGGAGGATCAGAATGACCTCCACTTTGTCCCCCAGGAAGGATTATGAGTGTGCCTAGAAGGTCTAGATCTCCTTCTCAGGAGTCTAACCACTCTGACACCTCAATAGGGACCTCTCTCTCCTCTCATAGGAGGGAATCCTCTCATGAGAGGAGAAAGAGGCTGATTCAGTATGAGCAAGCCCAGCTTGAACTCAGAAAGCAGCAATTGGCTCTAGACAGGGAGTCCCTAGATCTCTACAGAGAGAGAAAAAGTTGGGACTACAGTCCCATGGTGGCAGCAATATCCCTAGAGATAGGGAAAGGTCTTATGACCATAGAAACCTGAGCAAGATTGTCCCTCCCTACCAGAGTGGGGATGACATCCACAAATGGATAACTGCTCTAGAGAGGGCCTGTAAAGTACAGAAGGTCCCTCAGGAGCAGTGGGCAGCAATCTTGTGGCTCTCCTTTGCAGACAAAGGTAGAGACAAGCTCCTCACTGTAAGAGAAGAGGATGCTGATAATTACAAGGTCTTGAAGAGTGCTCTTATTGATGGGTTTGGCCTAACAACTGAACAATACAGGTTAAAGTTCAGAGATGCCCAAAAAGCACAGACTCAAGACTGGGTAGACTATGTGGATTGTTCTGCTAAGGCTCTGGAAGGCTGGTTGATGGGCAGTAAGGTGTGTGACTTCACAGGATTGTACAATCTGATAATGAGGGAGCAGATTCTTAATAACTGTCAAAATCAGCTGTTGCATCAGTACCTGGTGGACTCTGATCTGACCTCTCCCCAAGAATTGGGAAAGAAGGCAGACAAGTGGGTCAGAACCAGGGTGAGGCAGAAGGTACAGAACCAAGGTGGTGACCCTAAGAAGCAAGATTCTAAGAACTCTGATAAGGGTGGGGAGAAAGGTAAAGATCAAAAGTCTTCACAAGGCCCCCAAAAATCTTCTTCAGGTGGGGATTCACAGTCTACCAAAGGGAAAGGCCAAAGAAAACCATGGTGCAAGGTCTGTAAGCAAAAGACCCACTGGACCAGTGATTGCACCAAGTCCAAAGACTCGACTCCAGCCCCCACCAATGCCCCTAAGGCACCTGCTCCCCCTAGTGCAGTTACAGTTGGTGGTGGGAGTACTACAACCAAGGGTTTAGTAGGGTTGACCCTGGGTACTGAGATGGGCTCTGACCTAGTCAGAGAACTCACTCAGGCTGTCCTAGTCTGTGATGGAGGCATGGATATGACCTCCTCTATGAGTCCCAGTAATCTGGGCAAGTACAGACAACAGCCTTTAATCAATGGACGAGAGGCTTTGGCATTTAGGGACACAGGGGCAAGTGTCACCATGGTGACACAAGACCTTGTGAATCCTGGGCAAGTTATACTTGGTGAAATGTACCAAGTGACCAATGCTAGCAATGTCAGAACAGACCATACTCTGGCAGTTGTTAACTTCTCCTGGGGAGGGGTAACTGGCCTTAAGAAGGTTGTGGTAAGTGCAGACCTACTAGTTGAATGCTTGCTTGGCAATTACTTAGAAACTTCAGCTTGGGCAGAAGTGGAGCTCAGGACCCATGCAGAAATGCTGGGGATCCCTGCAGATGTGTTTGCTGTGACCAGGTCACAAGCCAAAATGTCTAGCACTGAACAGGCCTTGGATTCTGGAATAATGGACCAAGTGCCTTCCAAGAGGAGGAGTAGTAGGGTAAAGGCAGTGCCTTCCCCTTGGCTCAGAAGGAAGATCAGTCCCTTGAGGGGATGATCTCAGTCCTGAGGAAGGAACTGTCCCAGAGGAGCTTGAACCTGACCAGGTTGAGTTCTTGGGGACAGGGGTACCTTCCAGGGCAGATCTGAGCCAGGAGCAGCAGAGCTGCCCCTCTCTTGAACCCCTCAGACAGCAAGCTGCTGCTGAGGCTGCTGGGAAAGCTAGTGGTCCCCATACTGTGTATTGGGATGATGGACTCTTGTACTCAGAGTGTAGAGACCCCAAGCCTGGTGCTACCAGGAGGTTGGTTATACCTCTGAAGTTCAGGGGCTTCCTATTGACCCTAGCCCATGATATTCCCTTAGCAGGTCACCTGTGCCAGAACAAGACTTGGGACAGAATTGTCCCTCACTTTCACTGGCCCCACATGTCTGAAGACACCAAGGAGTTTTGTCGCTCCTGTGTAACCTGCCAGGCCAGTGGCAAGGCAGGTGGCACTACAAAGGCCCCCCTGATACCACTACCTGTGGTGGGGGTTCCCTTTGAAAGGGTGGGGATTGACATTGTTGGTCCCATGGATCCCCAAACAGCATCTGGGCACAGGTTTATCCTGGTGGTAGTGGATCATGCCACCAGGTACCCAGAGGCTATTCCCCTTAGGACCACTACAGCACCTGTGGTGGCAAGGGCCCTCCTGGGAATTTTCTCAAGAGTGGGCTTTCCTAAGGAGGTTGTATCAGACAGGGGTGCTAACTTTATGTCTGGATACTTAAAGGCAATGTGGAAGGAGTGTGGAGTGACTTACAAGTTCACCACACCCTATCACCCACAATGCAATGGTTTAGTTGAGAGATTCAACAAAACCTTGAAGGGCATGATTAAAGGGCTCCCAGAAAAGCTTAGGCGAAGATGGGACATACTCTTGCCCTGCCTTTTATTTGCATACAGGGAGGTGCCTCAAAAGGGGTTGGTTACAGCCCTTTTGAACTTTTGTTTGGTCACCCTGTCAGGGGTCCACTGTGCTTGGTGAAGGAAGGATGGGAGTTACCTCTCAAGCCCCCAAAGCAAGACATAGTGGACTACGTACTTGGTCTCCGCTCCCGGATGGCTGAGTATATGAAAAAGGCAACTAAAAACCTTGAGGCTAGCCAGGAACTTCAAAAGGCCTGGCATGACCAAAGGCTGTGCTGACTGTTTATCAGCCAGGACAGAAGGTGTGGGTGTTGGAGCCAGTGGCCCCAGCAGCTCTCCAAGACAAATGGAGTGGACCCCACACCATTGTTGAGCAGAAGGGTGAGGTTACCTACTTAGTAGACCTAGGAACACCCAGGAGTCCCCACAGGGTTCTCCATGTCAACAGGTTAAAACCATATGTGGACAGGGCAGGCTTGCTCATGGCTACTGATGAGGGGCAGGAGGAAGAGAGTGACCCACTCCCTGACCTGCTCTCACAGAACCCTGATGATGGGTCAGTGGATGGTGTAGCCTTGGCAGGCAGCCTCACTGCCCAGCAGCAAACTGATTGCAGACAGGTGCTCAATCAGTTCAGGCACATATTCTCTCTGACACCCAGTCAGATCACCTGGTGCACTCATGAAGTGGACACTGGGGACAGTCTGCCTATTAAAAATAAGATTTATAGGCAACCTGACCATGTCAGGGACTGTATCAGGACAGAAGTCCAGAAAATGTTGGATTTGGGAGTTATTGAACCCTCAGATAGCCCTTGGGCTAGTCCAGTGGTCCTTGTGCCAAAACCTCACACCAGTGGTGGAAAAAGAGAGATGAGGTTTTGTGTGGACTACAGGGGTCTCAATGCAGTCACTAGGACTGATGCCCATCCAATACCAAGGGCAGATGAGCTAATAGACACTTTGGCCTCAGCCAAGTATCTAAGCACATTTGACTTGACAGCTGGCTACTGGCAGATCAGACTAGCTGATGATGCAAAGCCAAAAACAGCATTCTCAACCCCTAGTGGGCATTATCAATTTGTGGTGATGCCCTTTGGTCTGAAGAATGCACCTGCCACTTTTCAGAGGTTGGTGAATACAGTCCTTACAGGTCTGGAAGCCTATAGTGCAGCATATCTAGATGATATTGCTGTCTTTAGCTCCACCTGGGAGGATCACCTGGTCCACCTCAGAAATGTTTTACAGGCCCTGCAAAAGGCAGGCCTGACTATCAAGGCCACCAAGTGCCAGATAGGGCAGAGTCAGGTTGTGTACCTGGGCCACCTTGTGGGTGGAGGCCAGGTTCAACCCTTGCAGAGCAAGATCCAGACCATCATGGACTGGACTGCTCCAACTACCCAGACTCAGGTGAGAGCCTTCTTAGGCCTGACTGGGTACTATAGGAGATTTGTCAAGGGGTATGGATCAATAGTGACACCCCTGAATGACTTAACTTCCAAGAAAATGCCCAAAAAGGTTCAGTGGACAGTTAGCTGTCAAAAGGCATTTGATGACCTGAAGCAGGCCATGTGCACTGCTCCCATTCTACAGAGTCCTGATTACTCCAAGAAGTTCATTGTTCAAACTGATGCATCTTAATTGGGGGTAGGGGCTGTACTGTCACAATTGAATGAAGAAGGTCAGGATCAGCCAGTAGCTTTCATTAGCAGAAGGCTGACCCCTAGAGAGAAACGTTGGTCAGCCAATGAGAGGGAGGCCTTTGCTGTGGTCTGGGCTCTGAAGAAGTTGAGGCCATACTTGTTTGGTACTCACTTCCTTGTTCAAACAGACCATAAGCCCCTCTTATGGCTAAAACAAATGAAGGGTGAAAACCCCAAACTGCTTAGGTGGTCCATTTCCCTACAGGGGATGGACTTCACAGTGGAACATAGACCTGGGAGTAACCATGCCAATGCAGATGGACTCTCTAGGTACTTCCACTTAGAACATGAAGACTTAACTGGGCAAGGTTAGTTTAATGTCCCTACGTTTGGGGGGTTGTGTAGGAGAGTAGGATCTGCTTCACATGGGTACCCCCACTTTTTGCTGATGCTTCACTGTTTTTCGACCTTAGTCTGGCTGGGGCCCTGCTAATCAGAACCCCAGCCTAGCTGCTTCCTCTCTAAAATGGTTTCCATGTGCCTTAGGCACATCTCTGATTGGAATCTGGAGTGCCCTTATAAGTCCCTAGTATATGGTATACTATGTACCCAGGGCATAGGTACCTCAGAGGCCTACCAGGGGCTGCAGCATGTATTGTGCCACCCCTGGAAGGCCATCCAAACTGACACCACAGGTCTGCTACTGCAGCCTGGGTAAGGTGGTGCATGCACCCCTTACTGTGATATAGGCTACCTATATCACTATATACATACACACATATAAACCTATAAGTCACTCCTATGGCAGGCCTTATCACTCCTGAAGGCAGAGTGCGTGGTTCCTATGTGAGAGGGTGCCCCTGCATGAGCAGGGCCCCTCTGCAGCGTTCGGAGACCCTTCTCTGATGCTGTTTGTAGTGCAGCCTGACCATATACTCTTAAGCGCATTATAACCTCGCGTTAAATGCTAACTTTGGGATGGCTGCACGGAAACATGTCGTGTTTGGTGTCAAACATCTTGGAATACTACCCCCGCCAGTTCTGGCGGCGGGGATAGCATTCCACCCTTCTAGAGGGAAAGACATGTACACACCGGTATGCCCGGTACTGACTTTCCAAGCCCTGGCATCACAAAATGGATGCCGCTGCCACAGACACGAGTCTGGCCTCCTGCTGCTGACCGAAACTCCGGCAGGGGAGGCCTGGACAATAGGTTTTCTGTCCCAGGGAGGTGTGACCACCTCCCCAGACAGGATAGTGTGTATTGGGGCTGGGCGGGAGCACTCTCGGGTGCTTTGAAGTCCTGCACTGGGGGCACATTTGGTGTCCCTGTGCATAACCCAGTTCAAACCGGATCAGGGGCTTGCAGCCCCTGCTTTGGCGCGAACTGGACAAAGGGAAAGGGGTGTAGCCACCCCTCTGCCCTGACCCACCCATAGGTGGGACCACAGAGTAAGTCCAACCCCTAAACTTAGTATAAGTATAGGAACCCAGTCCTTAGGACTTTAGATTATCCCTGGACGAAACTCTGACACAGAATCCTGGACCTTCGACGCTCTACTTAAAGATTAGAGGACAGAAGAATCTCCCTTGGGGTCAAGGAGTGACTCCCCTGCTTGGCAGGCACCAAAGAAGCAATTGTCCGGTCTGCATCGCTGAAGCTCCCGTCGGACACCGAAGTCTTTGCATCACCAGAGGTGGATTTCCAGACTTCCCCGAGGCTGCCCTGAGTCCCCAGCAAAGTTGAGGCCCGTAGCTGTCGTGGGTAACGTGGAACCGTGACCCCTGGACACCGCACGCATTTGCAAGTGCATCCTCTTCTGGGTCTCCCACGAAGTCGTGCTTTGGGCTCCAAGTAGCCCTAGCCTCCAGCACCAACTGCACCGAAGATCACTGGCCTCCACTCCACGAGTGTCCTGTGAGCCAGCTCCACATGCACCGTCTTGAGGCTCCTTCGCGGTCGCTAGCCCGTTGGCTAGTAGCCCTTCACGAAGGCCAATCTTTTTCTACTTGGGCTCCCTGGTTACTCCAGGCTTGCCCTCACTTACCCTTGCTGGGTGAGTTCCTCAGACCTTGCTGGTCTGCACAATCGTCAATCTTCATCTTCATCAAGACTTGCCGTTGCCAAGGCTTGTTGGGTCCAATCCGGTCGCCGACGCCTCAGCACTCAACAGACATCGTGTACCAGCCCGAATCCTGCTCCTGGTCGCCGACAACGCCTCCTGGACCTCGTGGCTGAAGAGTCAAGACGACCGTCAACCTACCTGAAGCACTCGACATCGGTGGGCATCTGCTCATCGCCTTCCTGGTCACTGGCTAGTGACCCAGACTCTGTCCCCTCTACTTTTTTTTTTTTTATAACTTTATTTATCTTTGATCATCAAACGACCACAAATTACGTTTCAGTTGGTTCAAATGTCCATTATGCAATATAACAAAAATAACAATGAAATATAGTCATCTCTCTTCTTAACACAGAATGGTTACTCGTCAAATTATACTCTTAACATCTCATGTAACATAATACATGTCCCCCAAGTCCCCACAGCTCAGCCCGCATATCAGGATTCCTACAGTGTTATCCCAGTGGTCGGTCAGTGCCCCTTGTCTGCTTCTGTCCTTGTCCTAGAGCTCCCAATGATGTGGGGTGAACGAGAGTGATGTGGAGTGATACCCCCCCCGCATCGTGATGTCGTACATGATGTGTCAGTGTGCAGACCGACTGTCCTAGCCAACACCCGTAGGCACAATCCCTGAATTAAGCTGGGAGAATGAAGAGGTGTTCAGATTGCCAATATACGCTTTATATGGGCCCCAGATGTCTTTAGGTCGTGCTGTGTTGGGTAGCAGGCTAGAGTAGAGCTCGCTATTGGTACTACAAAACGCTAAGCTGTTCAGCCAGCCCTGTGTCGTAGGAGAGGTCCTGCTGCCCCAGTGTATTGCTATCTCACGTTTTGCCAGAAGGAGGCCAAGGGAAGCTAGCTGCCGGACAGCTTTAGGAAAGTTGACCGTGTAGCCCAGCAGTGCCACCTCCGGTATAGAAACCAGTGTGAGCCCGAGAATGTCCCCAAGTGTTTTGTGCACTTGGTCCCAGTATGAATGAATGCAAGGACACGTCCAGGTCAAATGGGCGAAATCAGCGTGTTGTGCGCCACATTTCCGGCATGTATGTGGCCTATCCGGGTCAATTTTATGTAGTTTTGCTGGCGTCATGTACATTCTACGGAGAAACTTGTAGTGCAGTAGTTTATGGCGACTGTTTAATGACACGGTTTTGGTAACCGTGCAACAGGCGGACCACTGTTCGTCCGAAATAGGATGTCCCAAATCGGTCTCCCAGTCCGAGCGGAGCTTGTCGTCCACACTAGGAACTTGTGCATTGCAGAGTTTATAGAGTGAGGAAATGATGTGTGTACCACTCTCCTTCTCAATTAGTAGAGTCAGCGGTTCAAATGAGTCCGGTTCCAACGGGAAGCCAACTATCGTAGCTCTTAGTGCTGAATAAAGTCGTCTAAGGACGAATCTATCCATAAACGTAGCGTCATGGAAGCGCACGTCCTCCGTGTCCGGGAATATGTGTCCGCCAGGATATAGCTCGCCTATTGTGGCAATACCAAATTTAGTCAATGTGCGTTGCACTAGTTTCTCGCCCGTTATGGGGAGCCAACGAGCATTCGGCAATGGGAGGGCCGATGAATATAAAGTTGAATTGCCCGTATAGCGAAGGAGTTTGCTCCAAGCCCAGCTAGTGGTCGAGACCGTTTGTATGTCGACTAGACTTCTGGGTTCGCCCCTGGGCAGGACAGCGGCCAGTTGCTCAGGTAGGACAAAATCAGCCTCCGGGCGTAGAAATGGGATCCGCGCGTCTGGGTGATACCAAGCAAAGGCATAACTACATTGAGCTACCAGATAGTATAAATAAAGATCCGGCACGCCCAGCCCGCCTCTATCGTATGGTAGAGTGAGTACCTTCCATCGAACCCGAGGTTGCTTGCCACCCCATACCAGTCGGACAAGAAGATATCGCAGCGCTGCAAAGAAGCTTTGGGTGAGGTGTATGGGGATGTTATTAAAAAGATATAAAAATTTAGGGAGGACCATCATCTTAACTATAGCAATTCTGCCTGCCATGGATATGGGGAGGCGTAACCATCTTTCCACCCGAGTCTCCAGCTGCTCCATCGCTCGACCATAATTGAGGCTTATGATCTGGTCCTGTTTCAGGTGCACATGGATACCTAGATATTTGACAGAATCTGAGCACCATTCCAACGAGAACTCGCATTCCCAAGGGGCTGTGCTGTTGGTTAAGGGAAAAATAATTGACTTATGCCAATTAATACCCAGCCCGGAGTGTCTACCAAAGCGGAGTATCTCCCGCACGAGCGGCGCCAGGTTCTGATGCGGTTCTCTGACATAGAGGATAGTATCATCGGCATAGAGGGAAACCAAGAGAGGGCCTGTATTAAACTGCAGTCCTCTGTGGAGATGTCGTTCCTGGAAGTGCCGCAGTAAGGGGTCCATGGCAAGGATAAACAAAAGAGGTGACAGCGGACACCCCTGTCGGGTGCCACGGGTTAGAGAGAATGGGCCAGATATAGTACCATTCATGCGGAGTCGTGCCGTGGGCCGACTGTATAGTAGGCTCGTAAGAGCTATGAAGCCTGCTGGCATACCCATCCGACGCATTATAGATAGAAAAAAGGGCCATTCAAGTGTGTCAAAGGCTTTTTCTGTATCTAACAGAATAGCCGCAGCGGGAGTTTCGGGATTTATTCTGTGCAACACTGCGAACAGAGTTCGTAAGTTTAATGAGGTGGAGCGGTGAGGGACGAAGCCTGATTGTGCCGGAGAGATAATAAACTCCATCAATTGTGAAAGTCTGTTGGCCACGATTTTAGCAAGGATTTTATAATCTATATTCAAGAGTGATAGAGGTCTATATGACCCACAAAGCGATGGATCCTTGTCGGGCTTTGGAAGGAGAATGATTACCGCTTCGTTTAACGAGGGCGGCAGGGATTGTCTTTCCAGGGCTTCAGCATAAACCTCAATCAGTTTTGGCGCTAGAAGATCTGAAAAGGCCTTGTAGAACTCCCCGGTAAAGCCGTCAAGGCCCGGGGCGGAGGAACCGCGCAGCTCTTTAATTGCCCCACGCACCTCATTCACCGTGATGGGTTCCGCCAGGAACTCCTGCATGTTTTTTTCTAGGAACACTAAGGCAATTTCGGATAGATAGTCCTCCCGTGCGGTTGTATCACTGCTGTGTCTAGATGTGTATGGTGCCGTGTAGTATGTAAGAAACTCGTTCCTAATATCAGTGGAAGTTGTATGAAGTGTTCCATCCTTATCACGTATCTCTGTGATGTATGCATTACTGTAGGGCGGTCTGAGGATCTGAGCTAGGGTGCGACCCGGCCGGTCACCCTCACCGTACCTACGAGCAGTTTGATATTTACCCAAGTAAAGGATCTCACGATCCGCTGTTTTCCTGTATTCGGAAAGGAGGACCAGCCTCTTACTGTGCAATGAGTCAGGGGTAGCGTGCTGTATTTCCGCATCTAGCGTTGTTAGTTCTCCCTCCAGCCGTGCCAGTGTTGTGCGCAGTGCTCTGAGCACCCCTGCGTGTTTGGATATGCACACACCGCGAATGTAGGCTTTGAATCCCTCCCACAACACAGCCCAGGAATCGACCGAGCCAGTATTAATAGTAAAGTAGTCTTCAATTGCTTCACTGACCTCATGGCAAAAAAGGTCGTCTAAAAGAGCGCGGCAGGGAAAGCGCCATTGTCTTTCAAACCCTTCGGGGCGTGGAACTTGGAGACAGAGCTGAACAGGGGAATGATCCGAGTACGTCCTAGGGAGGGTCTCCAACGCCCGATACCATGGGGACACATCCGGGGAGATCAGCCAAAAATCGATCCTAGTCCATGTATTGTGTTGACCAGAGAAATGTGTGTAATTAGTAGTGGTGGGGTTGCGCCTGCGCCAAATGTCTATCAGTGAGAACTGGTCACAGAGGTCACGGACCGCTCGCCTCGCTCTAGGTTTGGTGTCTGCGGTGCCGGACGTGCTATCCAAGCCTGGATTCAAAAGGAGATTGAAATCCCCGCCTATCATAATCAATGCAGGTTCTAGTTTGGAAAGTTGAGTGTGTAGGGAGTGGAAAAACTCCGGGGAGTCAGTATTGGGGCCGTAAACACAAATCAGATTGACCCTGTGTCCCATTACCGAACCTGCCACTATAACATACCGGCCCTCCCTATCTCTGATGACCAGTCGGCAGCTAAAAGGGACTCTCTTATGGATTAGAACTGCCGTGCCTCTCGCATAATTGCTATAATTTGCAAAATACCTATGGGCCCCCCAACTGGCAGCAAAGCGCGCCGCATCAGTGACAGGTAAATGAGTTTCTTGCAGAAAGGCGATGTCTATGTTATGTCTATTCAAGTAGTGCACTACTTGCCGTCTTTTACGTTGATTATTAAGACCCCGGACATTCCATGACAACAGGGACAACTTAGAGGGACCTGCGCTGAAACCTAGCTGTGCCATCTAAGAGTCTTAAGAGAGTCTACGAGGATAAATGTCATGGTGTGGACAAATAACCAATACCAAGGACAGCATGCATGATAATCAATAAAGAAAACATTGAACCCCTTCCCAAACCCCCTCCCTCCACCCAGCCTCACTACGAAAATGGTAAGGCCTACCCCAACCTGTAAACAAAAACCAAAGTACCAATCGACTGTACAATCATAGAACGCAATTATAAACAGGTACATTCGAATCAGCCTGAAAGAACCCAAGGTATCCACCTAGGGGGGTGGCGACGCCACGTCAGCAGCCCAACTATGAAAAAATATACTCAATCAAGTTATATTTTGTCCCCAAGTATTGAAGGAAGGAAGGAAGGAAGATCAAACACTCAGCAATGTTCACAATGTCACCCCACACCGGAGCCAGAGAACAGGTCCACGCTTGCAACGGATCCGCTGTGCGGAGGAGACGGGTCGTCCCTGCCGTCCCGCCGCTGGCCATTGTTGTTTTTATAGGTGCGACAGAATTCTTGGACCTCGTTGGGACTGTCAAAGAATCGTACCCGGCCCTCAACCTCCACTCGAAGACGTGCAGGATATAGCATGCCGTATTTAAGGCCAAGGTTCCGGAGTGCGGCTTTTACCCCAGTGAATTTGCGTCTGGCATCTTGAACCATCACCGTGAAGTCAGGGTAAAGAGCGATTTTTGAGCCCTGCCAGGTTACGTCGCCGCGCTCCCTGGCCAAACGCAGTACCGTATCTCTGTCTCGGAAGTTCATAATGCGAGCTATCAGGGGGCGAGGTGGGAGGCCCGGGTTAGGCCGCGGACCGAGAGTGCGGTGGGCTCTCTCCACCACAAAGCCAGGCGTAAAGGAGTCCCTCCCAAACATGTCCGCCAGCAAAGTTTCCACAAAACTATCTAAGCGGCCCGTAGCTGTGGACTCCGGAACCCCAAGAATGCGCACGTTATTGCGGCGGCTGCGTGCTTCAAGGTCCTCATTCTTGTTGGCCACTTCTTTTAGTAGACGGTCCATTCGATCTAGGCGTTTGGTTGCCTGTGCGGTACCATCCTCGATGTCGGAGATCCGCGCCTCTGCCACATCCAGACGCTGATCGTGCGCTTGGATCTTTGCGCCCATGGATTTGAGCGTTTTGTCCAGGGAGTCGAAGCGACCGTCCAATGCCCTGAAACCTGCTCTCATTTCTTGCATCCACTCCGCCGCAGGGGCCATGGCTGATGCATCTCCAGCAGGGCTGCCTACCCGTTCCCCCATGTTGGGGTCTTCCTCCGCTGTTTTCTCCGCCAGTTTTTCAAATGGGAGTGTCCTTTGTTTCGGGTCTTTGCGTCCCATGCCTTCGCGCAGGAACCGGAGACTGCCCAGCCGTCGCTGCTGCCCCACGGATGCTACTAGCCGCGTTTGGGATGTCGGGGCGGAGGAATATTTTGAGAGCTGCTAGGCCTCGCAGTGACCCCGGAAGCTTCAGGTATGGCAATAGTGAGCTGGCAGAAGGGCAGTGCAGAGGGTCGGTGGGCGTCAGAGGCAGGTGCCGGCCACTCTCAAACAGGGTGCATGCTTCTGCTCCTTCAAAGCAATTGCGTCTTGTGTGTGAAGACAGTGGGGCCAAGGGCACTGCTGTGGAATAGCTAGCGCATTCTGTCGAGGCTCCGACCGCCTAGACGGGGGACCGCGCGGGGGCCACATCAGGCGCCGGGGGCATCCAGCAGGCTCGTGCACTCATCCCCCCGCGCCCTCTGCGTTGCTTACGGTCCAGCCTCGCCTGCCCTGCATCAGTTAGTAGCGATAGTGGGGGTTGGGAGGCAGCGTGGCCGGACCTTCACAGCAGCGCCTGGGTGACACTGCCTCAGCCACGAAAGCTGCGCGTATCGTGCAGAAGCGGGGGGGGGCGCCGAGACTACCAAACCGGCACCCGGGCACTCACCGCACCGTAGGACCCAGCGCCGACCAAACAGCCGTGATCGTCGTCCTAGGCCGCCATCTTGACTTGCTCCGCGTCGCAGACGGAACTCGCGACAGGGCCGCTCCGTGTGCGTTCCATCCCTCGAACGACACCCAGCTCGTGTCCCAGCGGATCAGGGATGCAGCGACGCCTCTGCCACCGTCATGTAGGTGCTATAGGGTGGGGACAGCGTTTAGTTCGTCGGACTGCCGGCGGAGCTTCAACACCGCGCGGCCATCTTAGCCCGCGGCTTGGCCACGCCCCCTGTCCCCTCTACTTTCAGGGTCTTCAGATCTCCGATCCACCTTTGGATCCACCCGGACACTTTTCACTTGGTCGCCAGCAGCACTTTGCAGCAGATCGCCATTCAAATCGACGACGAAACCCGACCCCGAAAGGCACCTATGCACCCGGCTTCCCTGGGTGAGGTAACAAGAGTAATCCGGTGCTCCCGTGGGTAGAGACTCTAGAACGTTCTCAAAGGGTTTGCTCGAAGTCCTTCTTTAAGTGTCCCTTTTCTTTAAATTCCAAACCGCGACTTTCTCCATAGAAGTTAACGGCGATTCGCGGCTGTGTTACTACACTGCACGCGTCCCCCGTGGGTCCCCTGTGTCACTACCTTGGGTGGTTCCTTGTGGTCCAAGCACTTCTAGAGGCTCTAGGCCTAGTGTCTAGCTCAGTCGTGGTTCTTATACCACTTTATTGGTATATGGTTTGGTACGCCCCTAGGGCCCAAACATGTATTTGTGCTATTACTGTGTTTAAATAACTTATAACTTATGTACTTCGAACTCTAGCCTCATAAAGAGACTAGAGGGGTGTGTTTAGTAATAAATACATATATTTTGAATATATACCTGGTGTGGTGCTCTTTCATTTGGTCACTCAAGAGATTATAGACTGGTAAAACAAGCTGCTTTACATTCCTTCAAGACTTAGCCTGAAGGCTGCTCTCCATAGCTACCACTAGGATAGCTTTCAATAAAGGTTGTCTTTAACCTATCTCCAATAAGGGGTTGTTTGGACTGGTGCAAGGTGCCCACTATAATTAGTGGACAGCATATGCCAGGCCAACTTCTCACACTGACTGACTGAGACTGACAGAGAAAGAGGGAGACTGACTGACAGAGAGACTGACTGACTGAGAGAGAGACTGACTGACAGAGAGACACTGACTGAGAGAGAGAGAGACTGACTGACAGAGAGAGACTGACTGACAGAGAGAGAGACTGACTGACTGAGAGAGACTGACTGACAGAGAGAGAGACTGACTGACTGAGACTGACAGAGAGAGAGAGACTGACTGACAGAGAGAGAGACTGACTGACAGAGAGAGACAGACAGAGCGAGAGACTGACAGAGAGAGAGAGACTGAGAGAGAGAGACTGACAGAGAGAGAGACTGAACGACAGAGAGAGATTGACTAACAGAGAGACTGACTGACTGAGACTGACAGAGAGAGAGAGACTGACTGACAGAGAGAGAGAGACTGACAGAGAGAGAGACTGACTGACTGAGAGAGACTGACTGAGAGAGAGAGAGACTGACTGACTGAGAGAGACTGACTGACAGAGAGAGAGAGACTGACTGACTGAGACTGACAGAGAGAGAGAGACTGACTGACAGAGAGAGAGACTGACTGACAGAGAGAGACAGACAGAGCGAGAGACTGACAGAGAGAGAGAGACTGAGAGAGAGAGACTGACAGAGAGAGAGACTGAACGACAGAGAGAGATTGACTAACAGAGAGACTGACTGACTGAGACTGACAGAGAGAGAGAGACTGACTGACTGACAGAGAGAGAGAGACTGACTGACTGAGAGAGAGACTGACTGAGAGAGAGACTCACTGACTGAGAGACTGACTGAGAGAGAGACTGACTGACTGAGAGACTGACTGACAGAGAGAGACTGACTGACAGAGAGAGAGAGACTAACTGACTGAGAGAGAGACTGACTGACAGAGAGAGAGAGACTGACTGACAGAGAGAGACTGACTGACTGAGAGAGAGAGACTGACTGAGAGAGAGACTGGCTGACTGAGAGAGAGACTGATTGACAGAGAGAGACTGACTGACAAAGAGAGAGACTGACTAACAGAGAGAGAGACTGACTGACTGAGAGAGACTGACTGACAGAGAGAGAGAGACTAACTGACAGAGAGACTGACAGAGAGAGAGACTGACAGAGAGAGAGAGACTGACTGAGAGAGAGAGACTGACAAAGAGAGAGAGAGACTGACTAACAGAGAGACTGACTGACTGAGAGACTGACTGACTGAGAGAGAGACTGACTGACAGAGAGAGACTGACTGACAGAGAGAGACTGACAGAGAGAGAGAGACTGACAGAGAGAGACTGACTGACTGAGAGAGTCTGACTGACTGAGAGACTGACTGACAGAGAGAGACTGACTGACAGAGAGAGAGAGACTAACTGACTGAGAGAGAGACTGACTGACAGAGAGAGAGAGACTGACTGACAGAGAGAGACTGACTGACTGAGAGAGAGAGACTGACTGAGAGAGAGACTGGCTGACTGAGAGAGAGACTGATTGACAGAGAGAGACTGACTGACAAGAGAGAGACTGACTAACAGAGAGAGACTGACTGACTGAGAGAGAGACTGACTGACAGAGAGAGAGAGCTAACTGACAGAGAGACTGACTGAGAGAGAGACTGACAGAGAGAGAGAGACTGACTGAGAGAGAGAGACTGACAAAGAGAGAGAGAGACTGACTAACAGAGAGACTGACTGACTGAGAGAGAGACTGACTGAGAGAGAGACTGACTGACAGAGAGAGACTGACTGACAGAGAGAGACTGACAGAGAGAGACTGACAGAGAGAGAGAGAGACTGACTGACTGAGAGAGTCTGACTGACTGAGAGACTGACTGACAGAGAGAGAGACTGACTGACCGAGAGAGAGACTGACTGAGCGAGAGAGTGACTGACTGAGAGAGTGACTGATTGACAGAGAGAGACTGACTGACAGAGACTGACTGACAGAGAGAGATACTGACTGAGAGAGAGACTGACTGACTGAGGGAGAGACTGACTGACTGAGACTGAGAGAAAGAGAGAGAGAGACTGACTGACAGACAGAGAGACTGACTGACAGAGAGAGAGACTGACTGACAGAGAGAGACTGACAGAGAGAGACTGACTGACTGAGAGACTGACTGACTGAGACTGACAGAGAAAGAGAGAGACTGACTGACAGAGAGACTGACTGAGAGAGAGACTGACTGACAGAGAGACACTGACTGAGAGAGAGAGAGACTGACTGACAGAGAGAGACTGACTGACAGAGAGAGAGAGAGACTGACAGAGAGAGAGACTGACTGACTGAGAGAGACTGACTGACAGAGAGAGAGACTGACTCAGTGGCGTCACTATGGGGGTGCGGGGGGTGTGGACCGCACTGGGTGACACCATCACATGGGGTGACACCAACAGGGCCGGACTGGTATGAAAGCTGCAGTGTCAGCGCGCGACCGCAATGTGCGCAGCTTCTGGCAGGCTTGATGGTATGTTGTTAATGTCATGTGCGCGCTATTGCGTTACAATGTAACAACACTCGAAACCGCGGCCGGCATAAAAGTGACGTCACTTTCAGTGCCCAATGGCTATGGAGCTACTTTAATAGGGCGGTGCTTCAAAAAGGGCGGCATTTTAAAATTAGCTGCAGTGTGCACCTGCTTGCAATACCGCGGGCGGTATAATGGATGATCCCGCAAGCGAGCCGTCCCCTCTCAGGCTCACCCGGCTCTCATCAGCACCGTGACCAGCTAACTTAGACGCGCCATGGAGAGCCTGCTGCCTGACAGCCTGTGGCAGAGGTAGCTGCGCGCTGCTGGCTGTCGGCTGGTGCTTAACTGACTTCTCCCGCAGCGCGGATCTACTGTGAGTGAATCAATGGTGTTACATAGCTTTGAGCCTGGCCCGGCTGGGAGAAGTGAGCGCTGGCATGTTTTTCACGTAATTATTTCAGCATACCAATAAGACCAGCCAGGTCAAAACTTGTAATTAATGAAGTTCACTGTCGGGCCTTCCCACGGGCTTTCGTTTCCTTCTGTGTTCTAAGAGGTTTCCCGGGTTGCGTCAGGTCCCACGTGGGGACACGTTGAAGTTAAAGAGGAGCTGTGTCCGGTGGGCCCAAGCTGCAGCAGGATGTTCAAGTTCCTGCCCGCCAGCAAGCCGGGCCCCAAGGCACCCAGGAATTACTTGCTGTTCAGCTGCGCGCCCTGCTGCATGGCCGAGAAAAGGAGGAAGCCGGTGTTCGAGAACCGATCACCTGCTCACCTCCTCCTGACCTCGCCATGTGCTGTTGGTGTGCCCTGCAATGGCGTAGCTAGGGGGGGCGATGGGGGCGGACCGCCCCAGGCGGCACGAGCTTTTGGGCGGCAGCCGGCCCCCCCTTCCCCCGCTCTTACCTGGCGGCCGCTACCACCCCCCCCCGCTCTTCTATCATTTTGCCGAGGGCGGCAAACGCAGGGGCCGCCACGGGCAGCCTAAGGCCTAGCTACGCCCCTGGTGCCCTGCCCAGGCAGAGCCTAACTTGTGCCCCGGACTCACCACTAACAGGATGAGTCTCATAATGGGAGCAGGTGGCACAGGCTGAGGCAGTGCAGCACGACTCGCTCTGAGTCTGACTCTGAAGAAGAGACAGGCAAGCAATCTCCACGGTGCCACAGCAGCTCCTCTCGGTGGATCATTCTATCAAGAGACTTAGTAAGTCACATTTTAATATAATTTACTCCTGCCATTTAAAATGATTGTTACGAGAATGGGGAGGGGGCTCCAGCACAGCATAGCGCCGTGAAAATGGCACACTAAAGGTGTCTGTGCTCTAAATACAGGGCCATCTAAGGCGGGAGTTTTCAGTCTAATTAAACTAGCAGTTGTTTTCATGATTTATTAGTTCAAATGGTTTAATATCCTTGCTTGACAGTACAAAGCAGCAGGTTTTATTTTCGCAAAAGTAAGATACTTGCTAAGTGAAAGTCACAGATAAGTCAGGGTGATTAATGTTCCCGCTGGAGAGAGGTCACAAAGTTCTCTACTGGCAGTTTTCACTCACCATAAAGTAGTGCAGAGGGTTAATATGTCTGCTATAATGAAAGTCTACCAGCATATTAAAGAACAGTCTTGTATGTGGATAGCTCAGTGGGTTGCTGCTTTTGTCACAGAGTTCCCTTTGTTACTTGTGGTTCAGCCGCACCTGGAGCTGAGGTTGGGGTGGAGGGTGCTGATTATTCAGAAATGAAAACATTGCTTTAAAAGCACCTGCTGCAGAGTTTGACTTTCATGTTGCACAAATGAGTGTGTTTTCTGATATTTGTCTGTTTCCATGGACTTAATTGCGTGGTTTTGGTTGCAAGAAAGTGTCACTTTGTGTCACACATTTAGTCACTGAATGTCTCTCATAAATCCACTGAATCTAGGAAAATGTCACACATAAGCAATCTGAAACATTAGCAGCTGTGCTTTAATGGGTGTCATTTCTGATATTTATGTTTCCCTTGTCTTCATTGCTTGATTTGCTTGCAGAAAGTGTCACTCATATTTGTGAAAATGTCACTCATAATTACACTGAAATTATGAAAATGTCACACATAGCAATCTGAAACCTTGGCAGCTATGTGGGGGCCGCCGGTTTTCCGACAGGGGGCCGGTTTTGTGGCTGCCGGGGCCGATTTTCAGTCCGAGTCGTGGTGAGTGACGTGAGTCACTTCAAGTCACTGTCTGAGTCTGATAGTCTGTGACACTGTGAGTCAGACTCAGACAGTCGCGGACTCGCGGGCGGTGCAGCAGTATGGTCCCGTTATTTGCCAACTGTGTCCACTGGCGGACTCGGAGCGGAGGAGGTCCATGCAGTAAGTCGTGAGGGGGTGACACCATGAGTTACCCGCACCGGGTGACACCAACCCTAGTGACGCCACTGGACTGACTGACTCAGAGAGACTGACTGACTGAGAGAGAGACTGACTGACAGAGAGAGACTGACTGAGAGAGAGACTGACTGACAGAGAGAGACTGACAGAGAGAGAGACTGACTGACAGAGAGAGACTGACAGAGAGAGAGACTGACAGAGAGAGAGAGACTGACTGACTGAGAGAGACTGACTGACTGAGAGAGACTGACAGAGAGAGAGACTGACTGAGAGAGTGACTGACTGAGAGACTGACTGACTGAGAGACTGACTGACTGAGACTGACAGAGAGAGAGAGAGACTGACTGACAGAGAGACTGACTGAATGAGAGAGACTGACTGACAGAGAGAGACTGAGTGACAGAGAGAGACTCGCTGAGAGAGAGAGAGACTGACTGAGAGAGAGAGACTGACAGAGAGAGAGACTGACTGACTGAGTCTGACAGAGAGAGAGACTGACTGACTGAGAGAGAGACTGACTGACTGAGAGAGAGAGACTGACAGAGAGAGAGACTGACTGAGAGAGAGAGACTGACAAAGAGAGAGAGAGACTGACTAACAGAGAGACTGACTGACTGAGAGAGAGACTGACTGACTGAGTGAGAGACTGACTGACAGAGAGAGACTGACTGACAGAGAGAGACTGACAGAGAGAGACTGACAGAGAGATAGAGAGACTGACTGACTGAGAGAGTCTGACTGACTGAGAGACTGACTGACAGAGAGAGAGACTGACTGACCGAGAGAGAGACTGACTGAGCGAGAGAGTGACTGACTGAGAGAGTGACTGATTGACAGAGAGAGACTGACTGACAGAGACTGACTGACAGAGAGAGATACTGACTGAGAGAGAGACTGACTGACTGAGGGAGAGACTGACTGACTGAGACTGAGAGAAAGAGAGAGAGACTGACTGACAGAGAGAGAGACTGACTGACTGACAGAGAGAGAGACTGACTGACAGAGAGAGACTGACAGAGAGAGACTGACTGACTGAGAGACTGACTGTAGGAAGGTGGAATCTGACTATATGGTTGCCCCCACTTTTTTTATGGTGTTTTGCTGGTTTATGACTTAGTTGGACTGGGATCCTGCTATTCAGGGCCCCAGTCTATCTGCTTTCTCTGTAAAAGGTTTCCATGTGCCTTAGGCACATCCCTGATTGGAATCTGGAGTGCCCTTATAAGTCCCTAGTATATGGTATACTATGTACCAAGGGCATAGGTACCTCAGAGGCCTACCAGGGGCTGCAGCATGTATTATGCCACCCCTGGAAAGCCATCCAAACTGACACCACAGGTCTGCTACTGCAGCCTGGGTAAGGTGGTGCATGCACCCCTTACTGTGATATAGGTTACCTATATCACTAAATACATACACACATATAAACCTATAAGTCACTCCTAAGGCAGGCCTTATCAATCCTAAAGGCAGAGTGCATGGTTCCTATGTGAGAGGGTGCCCCTGCATGAGCAGGGCCCCTCTGCAGCGTTCGGAGGCCCTCTCTGATGCTGTTTGTAGTGCAGCCTGACCATATACTCTTAAGCGCATTATAACCTCGCGGTAAAATGCTAACTTTGGAATGGCTGCACCTAAACATGTCGTGTTTGGTGTCAAACATCTTGGAATACTACCCCCCCGCCAATACTGGCGGCGGGGGTAGCATTCCACCCTTCTAGAGGGAAAGACATGTTAACTCTGACTAGTCCGGTAACTTCTTTCCTGAGCCCTGGCATCACAAATAGGATGCTGCTGCCACAGACACGAGTCTGGCCTCCTGCTGCTGGACGAAACTCCGGCAGGGAGGCCTGGACAATAGGTTTCCTGTCCCAGGGAGGTGTGACCACCTCCCCAGACAGGATAATGTGTATTGGGGCTGGGCGGGAGCACTTTCGGGTGCTTTGAAGTCCTGCACTGGGGGCACATTTGGTGTCCCTGTGCATACCCCAGTTCAAACCGGATCAGGGGCTTGCAGCCCCTGCTTTGGCGCGAACTGGACAAAGGGAAAGGGGTGTAGCCACCCCTCTGCCCTCACCCACCCATAGGTGGGGCCACAGAGTAGTCCAACCCCTATCTTTAGTATAAAGGTAGGAACCCAGTCCTTAGGACTTTAGATTATACCTGGACGAAACTCTGAAACTGAATCCTGGACCTTCGACGCTCTACTCACGATTAGAGGACAGAAGAATCTCCCTTGGGGTCAAGGAGTGACTCCCCTGCTTGGCAGGCACCAAAGAAGCATCTGTCCGGTTCGCATTTCTGAAGCTCCTGTCGGACGCCGAAGTCATCGCATCACCAGAGGTAGATTCTCAGACTTTCCCGAGGCTACCCTGAGTCCCCAGCAAAGCTGAGGCCCGTGGCTATCGTGGGTGACTTGAGACCATGACCCCTGGACACCGAGCACATTTGCAAGTGCATCCTCTTCTGGGTCTCCCCCAAAGTTGTGCTTTGGGCTCCTAGTAGCCCTAGCCTCCAGCACCATCTGCACCGAAGATCACTGGCCCCCACTCTACGAGTGTCCTGTAAGCCAGCTCCACGTGCGGCGTCACGAGGCTCCTTCGCGGTCGCTAGCCCGTTGGCTAGTAGCCCTTAACGAAGGCCAATCCTTTTCTAACTTGGCATCCTGGTTGCTCCAGGCCTGCCCTCACTTACCCTCGCTGGGTGAGTTCCCCAGACCTTGCTGGTCTGCACCATCGACGATCTACATCTTCCCCGAGACTTGCCGTTGCCAAGGCTTGTTGGGGCCAATCCGGTCACCGACACCTCTGCACTCGACAAACATTGTGTACCAGCCCGAATCCTGCTCCTGGTCGCCGACAACGCCTCCTGGACCTCGTGGCTGAAGAGTCAAGATGACCGTCAACGCACCTGAAGCACTCGACATCGGGGGCATCTGTCCATCGCCTTCCTGGTCACTGGCTAGTGACCCAGACTCTGTCCCCTCTGCTTTCAGGTTCTTCAGAACTCCGATCCACTCTTGGATCCACCCGGACACTTTTCTCTTGGCCGCCAGCAGCACTTTGCAGCAGATCGCCATTCGAAACGACGACGAAACCCGACCCCGAAAGGCACCTATGCACCCGGCTTCCCTGGGTGAGGTAACACGAGTACTCCGGTGCTCCCGTGGGTAGAGACTCTTCAAAGTCCTAGATCTCAAAGGGTTTTGTCCTAGTCCTCGTTTAAGTGTCCCTTTTCTCTATTTTCCCGATCCCGACTTTCTCCATAGAAGTCAACGGCGTATCGCGGTTGTGTATTTACACTGCACGCTGTCTCCCGTAGGTCCCCTGTGTCACTACCTTGGGTGGTTCCTTGTGGTCCAAGCACTTCTAGAGGCTCTAGGCCTAGTGTCTAGTTCAGTCGTGGTTCTTATACCACTTTATTGGTATATGGTTTGGTACGCCCCTAGGGCCCAAACGTGTATTTGTGCTATTACTGTGATTTAATAACTTATAACTTATGTACTTCGAACTCTAGCCTCATAAAGAGACTAGAGGGGTGTGTTTAGCAATAAATACATATATTTTGAATATATACCTGGTGTGGTGCTCTTTCATTTGGTCACTCAAGAGATTATAGACTGGTAAAACAAGCTGCTTTACATTCCTTCAAGACTTAGCCTGAAGGCTGCTCTCCATAGCTACCACTAGGATAGCTTTCAATAAGGTTGTCTTTAACCTATCTCCAATAAGGGGTTGTTTGGACTGGTGCAAGGTGCCCACTATAATTAGTGGACAGCATATGCCAGGCCGACTTCTCACATTGGTGTGCAGCGTGTGGGATTCCAGCTTGCTATTGTTTTACCAGATAATCTCAATTGAATTGATCAACTGAAAACCACTAAAGGTACCTAAGGTACATATAATTTAAGCTTAGAATACAGTAAGTTCTACTGAACTTAGAGTTGTATGTTAAGGGATAGCACAACCCTTTCTACAACTCAAGAGAGTTTAGTAGGCCACACTAGAGTAGGTAGTGCATACACCACACCACACTAGTAATGTCTTTAAGGGCAGGATCTAAAGAATCCTTGCAGGAAGCCATTGAGCTTCCACCCTCCAAGTATGATACACTCCCATTCTTGGAATTGAGAGCTTTATGTAACTTGAGGAAATTAAGGACAGGCCAAAGCCCCACCACCCAACACCTCAAGGAGTTGTTGGTGGCTTATGACCTTAGTAAGCCCTTGGGGACTGAAGGGGTAGGAGCTGAGGGTGGGGCAGGAGAAGAGGAGGAGGCCAGGGGTACCAATACCCCCAGCCCCCCCTCTGAAACTGGCCAGGAGGGTGACAATGACCCTGACCTGGATAACCCAATCCCTCCTGTGGAAGATGATGAGGATGATCAGGATGATCCCCACTTTGTCCCCCCAGGAAGGATTAAGAGTGTGCCCAGAAAGTCTAGATCTCCTTCTCAGGAGTCTAACCACTCTGGCACCTCAATAGGGAGCTCTATCTCCTCTCATAGGAGGGAATCCTCTCATGAGAGAAGAGCCAGACTGGTCCAGTATGAGGAAACTCAGCTGGAAATCAGAAAAAAGCATTTGGCTTTAGATAGGGAATCCCTAGATCTCCTTAGGGAGAGAAGAAAGTTGGGACTAGAGTCCCATGGTGGCAGCAATATCCCTAGAGATAGGGAAAGGTCTTATGACCATAGAAACCTAAACAAGATTGTCCCTCCCTACCAGAGTGGGGATGACATCCACAAATGGATAACTGCACTGGAGAGGGCCTGTAAAGTTCAGAAGGTCCCCCAGAGGCAGTGGGCAGCAATCTTGTGGCTCTCCTTTGCAGACAAAGGTAGAGACAAGCTCCTCACTGTAAGAGAAGAGGATGCTGACAATTACACAGTCTTGAAGAGTGCTCTGATAGATGGGTTTGGCCTAACCACTGAACAGTATAGGTTGAAGTTCAGAGACACCCAAAAGCTCAGACTCAAGACTGGGTTGATTTTGTAGATTGTGCTACAAAGGCTCTGGAAGGTTGGATACATGGCAACAAAGTGCATGACTTTTTAGGATTGTACAATTTGATTATGAGGGAGCAGATCCTTAATAATTGTCAAAACCAGCTTTTGCACCAGTATCTGGTGGACTCTGATCTGACCTCTCCCCAAGAATTGGGAAAGAAGGCAGACAAATGGGTCAGAACCAGAGTAAAAACTAGAAATCAGGGTGGTGACCAGAAGAAAGATTCTACTAAGTCCCAAGAGAAAGGTGGGGATAAATCTAAGGATAAGTCCACTACAGGGCCCCAAAATTCCTCTTCTGGGGGTGGGTCCCAAACTCCTTCCTCTCCTGAAAAGAAACCATATTGCCATGTCTGTAAAAAGCCTGGGCACTGGAAAACTGATCCCAGTTTCCCCAGGATTGGCAATAAAGAAAATGTTCCTCCCACAACTACTACCAACCCTCCTGGTACTACCAGTAGTAACCCTCCAGTTGGGAGTAGTGCACCCAAAAAGTTAGGTGCTTTTGCAACAGGAACAGAGGTGGGCCCTGGTTCAGACAGGGACCCCTCAACAGACTCCTCTGACTCTGATGGTGGTGTAGGATTTGCCACCTTTACCATGGGTCCCACAGCAATGGGCAGGTACAGACTGGAGCCAATGATTAATGGTCAGAAAGCTGTGGCATTTAGGGACACCGGGGCTAGTGTCACCATGGTGGCAGGGAAACTAGTCCCCCCTCACCAGCTTCTACCTGAGTTTAAATACCAGGTGACCAACATTGATGGTGTCAGAACAGATCACCCCATGGCCATAGTCAATCTCAGCTGGGAGGGGGTCACAGGCCCAAAGAGAGTGGCAGTGTCCCCCACCTTACCTGTAGATTGCCTGATGGGCAATGATTTGGAAATTTCAGCCTGGGCTGAAGTTGAACACCAAACCCATCTTAGGATGTTGGGCGTCCCTGTAAAGGTTAGTGGGGCTGTGATGGCCACAGCCCCAGCCCAAGGATTTGGAGAGATGGAGCCTGAAAGAATGGCCCACTCTCCCCAAAAGAGAGCACAAGGGTTGAAGAAAAGTCTTCTTCCCCCAGACAGTAGGTAAGGGTCAGCCTCCTCAGGGAACTGACCCTACCCCTAGTGAAGGAACTGCCCCAGAGGTAGTCAGGCCTGGCCTGGCCACACCCCTGATGGCAGAGGACCCTTCCAAGGTGGTACCCAGTCTGGAGCAGGTAACCTGCCCCTCTCTACCCTGCCTCAGCCAGCCCAGGGCTGCAGAGGTCAGGGAGGTCAGTGGACCCCCAGGGCCCCCTGTCCAGAGGAACCCCCTATCAGCAGATTAGGGGCACCCAGTCTAGTAGCCCTAGCCAGGTGAAAACTCCTCTACACACTGAGGGATCCCCCATGCCTTTATGTAGGGACCTCCCCAGAAGGACTCTGGTAGGCAAGGGCAAACCTGGGACCTGAAGGTTCCAAACCTGCCCTGTCCCTCCAGTCGTCCATCCAAAGGGACCCAACCCCCAGCTGTAGGCAGCCAAAGGTTGACCCTTAGAGCAAAGTGCAACTCAGTCATGGAAAGACAGGCATACATGGTGACTAGTGATCTGAGGAATCTGAGGCCAACATTCCTAGGGCCTCACTTCCCTACTCAGACACCTCACCAGCCTTGTACTTTACCTAAGCACACCACAGGTAGTGATTCCCCATGGTGGAGACCCTCTCATACCCTTAAGGTGAGGGATTGCTTAGTGGACCATAAGACAGGGGGCAACCATGCTAGTGCAGGTGCTTCCTTATATGGCCACTTAGTCAATGAAGGCTCAACTGGCCAAGGTTAGCCTTATCTCCTTTCGTTTGGGGGGTTATGTAGGAAGGTGGAATCTGACTATATGGTTGCCCCCACTTTTTTTATGGTGTTTTGCTGGTTTATGACTTAGTTGGACTGGGATCCTGCTATTCAGGGCCCCAGTCTATCTGCTTTCTCTGTAAAAGGTTTCCATGTGCCTTAGGCACATCCCTGATTGGAATCTGGAGTGCCCTTATAAGTCCCTAGTATATGGTATACTATGTACCAAGGGCATAGGTACCTCAGAGGCCTACCAGGGGCTGCAGCATGTATTATGCCACCCCTGGAAAGCCATCCAAACTGACACCACAGGTCTGCTACTGCAGCCTGGGTAAGGTGGTGCATGCACCCCTTACTGTGATATAGGTTACCTATATCACTAAATACATACACACATATAAACCTATAAGTCACTCCTAAGGCAGGCCTTATCAATCCTAAAGGCAGAGTGCATGGTTCCTATGTGAGAGGGTGCCCCTGCATGAGCAGGGCCCCTCTGCAGCGTTCGGGAGGCCCTCTCTGATGCTGTTTGTAGTGCAGCCTGACCATATACTCTTAAGCGCATTATAACCTCGCGGTAAAATGCTAACTTTGGAATGGCTGCACCTAAACATGTCGTGTTTGGTGTCAAACATCTTGGAATACTACCCCCCGCCAATCCTGGCGGCGGGGGTAGCATTCCACCCTTCTAGAGGGAAAGACATGTTAACTCTGACTAGTCCGGTAACTTCTTTCCTGAGCCCTGGCATCACAAAATGGATGCTGCTGCCACAGACACGAGTCTGGCCTCCTGCTGCTGGACGAAACTCCGGCAGGGGAGGCCTGGACAATAGGTTTCCTGTCCCAGGGAGGTGTGACCACCTCCCCAGACAGGATAATGTGTATTGGGGCTGGGCGGGAGCACTTCGGGTGCTTTGAAGTCCTGCACTGGGGGCACATTTGGTGTCCCTGTGCATACCCCAGTTCAAACCGGATCAGGGGCTTGCAGCCCCTGCTTTGGCGCGAACTGGACAAAGGGAAAGGGTGTAGCCACCCCTCTGCCCTCACCCACCCATAGGTGGGGCCACAGAGTAGTCCAACCCCTATCTTTAGTATAAAGGTAGGAACCCAGTCCTTAGGACTTTAGATTATACCTGGACGAAACTCTGAAACTGAATCCTGGACCTTCGACGCTCTACTCACGATTAGAGGACAGAAGAATCTCCCTTGGGGTCAAGGAGTGACTCCCCTGCTTGGCAGGCACCAAAGAAGCATCTGTCCGGTTCGCATTTCTGAAGCTCCCGTCGGACGCCGAAGTCATCGCATCACCAGAGGTGGATTCTCAGACTTCCCCGAGGCTACCCTGAGTCCCCAGCAAAGCTGAGGCCCGTGGCTATCGTGGGTGACTTGAGACCGTGACCCCTGGACACCGAGCACATTTGCAAGTGCATCCTCTTCTGGGTCTCCCCCGAAGTTGTGCTTTGGGCTCCGAGTAGCCCTAGCCTCCAGCACCACCTACACCGAAGATCACTGGCCCCCACTCCACGAGTGTCCTGTAAGCCAGCTCCACGTGCGGCGTCACAAGGCTCCTTTGCGGTCGCTAGCCCGTTGGCTAGTAGCCCTTAACGAAGGCCAATCCTTTTCTAACTTGGCTTCCTGGTTGCTCCAGGCCTGCCCTCACTTACCCTTGCTGGGTGAGTTCCCCAGACCTTGCTGGTCTGCACCATCGACGATCTACATCTTCCCCGAGACTTGCCGTTGCCAAGGCTTGTTGGGGCCAATCCGGTCACCGACACCTCTGCACTCGACAGACATCGTGTACCAGCCAGAATCCTGCTCCTGGTAGCCGACAACGCCTCCTGGACCTCGTGGCTGAAGAGTCAAGACGACCGTCAATGCACCTGAAGCACTCGACATCGGGGGCATCTGTCCATCGCCTTCCTGGTCACTGGCTAGTGACCCAGACTCTGTCCCCTCTGCTTTCAGGTTCTTCAGAACTCCGATCCACTCTTGGATCCACCCGGACACTTTTCTCTTGGCCGCCAGCAGCACTTTGCAGCAGATCGCCATTCGAAAAGACGACGAAACCCGACCCCGAAAGGCACCTATGCACCCGGCTTCCCTGGGTGAGGTAACACGAGTACTCCGGTGCTCCCGTGGGTAGAGACTCTTCAAAGTCCTAGATCTCAAAGGGTTTTGTCCTAGTCCTCGTTTAAGTGTCCCTTTTCTCTATTTTCCCGATCCCGACTTTCTCCATAGAAGTCAACGGCGTATCGCGGTTGTGTATTTACACTGCACGCGTCTCCCGTGGGTCCCCTGTGTCACTACCTTGGGTGGTTCCTTGTGGTCCAAGCACTTCTAGAGGCTCTAGGCCTAGTGTCTAGTTCAGTCGTGGTTCGCATACCACTTTATTGGTATATGGTTTGAGTACGCCCCTAGGGCCCAAACGTGTATTTGTGCTATTACTGTGATTTAATAACTTATAACTTATGTACTTCGAACTCTAGCCTCATAAAGAGACTAGAGGGGTGTGTTTAGCAATAAATACATATATTTTGAATATATACCTGGTGTGGTGCTCTTTCATTTGGTCACTCAAGAGATTATAGACTGGTAAAACAAGCTGCTTTACATTCCTTCAAGACTTAGCCTGAAGGCTGCTCTCCATAGCTACCACTAGGATAGCTTTCAATAAGGTTGTCTTTAACCTATCTCCAATAAGGGGTTGTTTGGACTGGTGCAAGGTGCCCACTATAATTAGTGGACAGCATATGCCAGGCCGACTTCTCACACTGACTGACTGAGACTGACAGAGAAAGAGAGAGACTGACTGACAGAGAGACTGACTGACTGAGAGAGACTGACTGACAGAGAGAGAGACTGACTGACAGAGAGAGACTGACAGAGAGAGACTGACTGACTGAGAGACTGACTGACTGAGACTGACAGAGAGAGACTGACTGACAGAGAGACTGACTGACTGACTGAGAGAGAGACTGACTGACCGAGAGAGAGACTGACTGACCGAGAGAGTGACTGACTGAGAGAGTGACTGATTGACAGAGAGAGACTGACTGACAGAGACTGACTGACAAGGAGAGAGACTGACTGAGAGAGAGACTGACTGACTGAGAGAGAGACTGACTGACTGAGACTGAGAGAGAGAGAGACTGACTGACAGAGAGAGAGGCTGACTGACTGAGAGAGACTGACTGAGAGAGAGACTGATTGACAGAGAGAGAGACTGACTGACTGAGAGAGACTGACTGAGAGTGAGTCTGACTGACAGAGAGAGAGAGACTAACTGACTGAGAGAGAGACTGACTGACAGAGAGAGAGAGACTAACTGACAGAGAGAGACTGACTGACTGAGAGAGAGAGACTGACTGAGAGAGAGACTGGCTGACTGAGAGAAAGACTGACAGCGAGAGAGACTGACTGACAGAGAGATACTGACAGAGAGAGAGAGACTGACAGAGAGAGAGACTGAGAGAGAGACTGACTGACTGAGAGAGAGACTGACTGACAGAGACTAACTGACAGAGAGACTGACTGAGAGAGAGAGAGAGACTGACAGAGAGAGACTGACTGACTGAGAGAGAGACTGACTGACAGAGAGAGACTGACTGAGAGAGAGACTGACTGACAGAGAGAGACTGACAGAGAGAGAGACTGACTGACAGAGAGAGACTGACAGAGAGAGAGACTGACAGAGAGAGAGAGACTGACTGACTGAGAGAGACTGACTGACTGAGAGAGACTGACAGAGAGAGACTGACTGAGAGAGTGACTGACTGAGAGACTGACTGACTGAGAGACTGACTGACTGAGACTGACAGAGAGAGAGAGAGACTAACTGACAGAGAGACTGACTGAGAGAGAGAGACTGACAGAGAGAGAGAGACTGACAAAGAGAGAGAGAGACTGACAGAGAGAGAGAGAGACTGACTAACAGAGAGACTGACTGACTGAGAGAGAGACTGACTGACTGAGAGAGAGACTGACTGACAGAGAGAGACTGACTGACAGAGAGAGACTGACAGAGAGAGAGAGACTGACAGAGAGAGAGAGAGACTGACTGACTGAGAGAGTCTGACTGACTGAGAGACTGACTGACAGAGAGAGAGACTGACTGACCGAGAGAGAGACTGACTGACCGAGAGAGTGACTGACTGAGAGAGTGACTGATTGACAGAGAGAGACTGACTGACAGAGACTGACTGACAAGGAGAGAGACTGACTGAGAGAGACTGACTGACTGAGAGAGAGACTGACTGACTGAGACTGAGAGAGAGAGAGACTGACTGACAGAGAGAGAGGCTGACTGACTGAGAGAGACTGACTTAGAGAGAGACTGATTGACAGAGAGAGAGACTGACTGACTGAGAGAGACTGACTGAGAGTGAGTCTGACTGACGAGAGAGAGAGACTAACTGACTGAGAGAGAGACTGACTGACAGAGAGAGAGAGACTAACTGACAGAGAGAGACTGACTGACTGAGAGAGAGAGACTGACTGAGAGAGAGACTGGCTGACTGAGAGAGAGACTGACAGCGAGAGAGACTGACTGACAGAGAGATACTGACAGAGAGAGAGAGACTGACAGAGAGAGAGACTGAGAGAGAGACTGACTGACAGAGACTAACTGACAGAGAGACTGACTGAGAGAGAGAGAGAGACTGACAGAGAGAGACTGACTGACTGAGAGAGAGACTGACTGACAGAGAGAGACTGACTGAGAGAGAGACTGACTGACAGAGAGAGACTGACAGAGAGAGAGACTGACTGACAGAGAGAGACTGACAGAGAGAGAGACTGACAGAGAGAGAGAGACTGACAGAGAGAGAGACTGACTGACTGAGAGAGACTGACTGACTGAGAGAGACTGACAGAGAGAGACTGACTGAGAGAGTGACTGACTGAGAGACTGACTGACTGAGAGACTGACTGACTGAGACTGACAGAGAGAGAGAGAGACTGACTGACAGAGAGACTGACTGATTGAGAGAGACTGACTGACAGAGAGAGACTGAGTGACAGAGAGAGACTCGCTGAGAGAGAGAGAGACTGACTGAGAGAGAGAGACTGACAGAGAGAGAGACTGACTGACTGAGTCTGACAGAGAGAGAGACTGACTGACTGAGAGAGAGACTGACTGACTGAGAGAGAGACTGACTGACAGAGAGAGACTGACTGAGAGAGACTGACAGAGAGAGAGACTGACTGACAGAGAGAGAGACTGACTGACTGAGACTGACAGAGAGAGAGAGACTGACTGACTGACAGAGAGAGAGAGACTGACTGACTGAGAGAGAGACTGACTGAGAGAGAGACTGACTGAGAGAGAGACTGACTGACTGAGAGACTGACTGCCAGAGAGAGACTGACTGACAGAGAGAGAGAGACTAACTGACTGAGAGAGAGACTGACTGACAGAGAGAGAGAGACTGACTGACAGAGAGAGACTGACTGACTGAGAGAGAGAGACTGACTGAGAGAGAGACTGGCTGACTGAGAGAGAGACTGATTGACAGAGAGAGACTGACTGACAAAGAGAGAGACTGACTAACTGAGAGAGAGACTGACTGACTGAGAGAGACTGACTGACAGAGAGAGAGACTAACTGACAGAGAGACTGACTGAGAGAGAGAGACTGACAGAGAGAGAGAGACTGACAGAGAGAGAGAGACTGACAAAGAGAGAGAGAGACTGACTAACAGAGAGACTGACTGACTGAGAGAGAGACTGACTGAGAGAGAGACTGACTGACAGAGAGAGACTGACTGACAGAGAGAGACTGACAGAGAGAGAGAGACTGACAGAGAGAGAGAGAGACTGACTGACTGAGAGAGTCTGACTGACTGAGAGACTGACTGACAGAGAGAGACTGACTGACCGAGAGAGAGACTGACTGACCGAGAGAGTGACTGACTGAGAGAGTGACTGATTGACAGAGAGAGACTGACTGACAGAGACTGACTGACAAGGAGAGAGACTGACTGAGAGAGAGACTGACTGACTGAGAGAGAGACTGACTGACTGAGACTGAGAGAGAGAGAGACTGACTGACAGAGAGAGAGGCTGACTGACTGAGAGAGACTGACTGAGAGAGAGACTGATTGACAGAGAGAGAGACTGACTGACTGAGAGAGACTGACTGAGAGTGAGTCTGACTGACAGAGAGAGAGAGACTAACTGACTGAGAGAGAGACTGACTGACAGAGAGAGAGAGACTAACTGACAGAGAGAGACTGACTGACTGAGAGAGAGAGACTGACTGAGAGAGAGACTGGCTGACTGAGAGAGAGACTGACAGCGAGAGAGACTGACTGACAGAGAGACTGACAGAGAGAGAGAGACTGACAGAGAGAGAGACCGAGAGAGAGACTGACTGACTGAGAGAGAGACTGACTGACAGAGACTAACTGACAGAGAGACTGACGGAGAGAGAGAGAGAGACTGACAGAGAGAGAGAGACTGGCAGAGAGAGAGAGACTGATAGAGAGAGACAGACTGACCGAGAGAGAGACTGACTGACTGAGAGAGAGACTGACTGACAGAGAGAGACTGACTGACAGAGAGAGACTGACAGAGAGAGAGACTGACAGAGAGAGAGACTGACTCACTGAGAGAGTCTGACTGACTGAGAGACTGACTGACAGAGAGAGAGACTGACTGACCGAGAGAGAGACTGACTGACCGAGAGAGTGACTGACTGAGAGAGTGACTGACTGACTGAGAGAGACTGACTGACTGAGAGACTGACTGACTGAGACTGACAGAGAGAGAGACTGACTGAGAAAGAGACTGACTGACAGAGAGAGACTGACTGACAGAGACTGACTGACAGAGAGAGAGACTGACTGAGAGAGAGACTGACTGACTGAGAGAGAGACTGACTGACTGAGACAGAGAGAGAGAGACTGACTGACTGACAGAGAGAGAGACTGACTGACTGAGAGAGAGAGACTGACTGACAGAGAGACTGACAGAGAGACTGATTGACAGAGAGAGAGACTGACTGACAGAGAGACTGACTGACTGAGAGAGAGACTGACAGAGAGAGAGAATGACTGAGAGAGTCTGACTGAATGAGAGACTGACTGACTGAGAGAGACTGACTGAGAGAGAGACTGACTGACAGAGAGAGAGACTGACTGACAGAGAGAGACTGACAGAGAGAGACTGACTGACTGAGAGACTGACTGAGACTGACAGAGAAAGAGAGAGACTGACTGACAGAGAGACTGACTGACTGAGAGAGAGACTGACTGACAGAGAGAGAGAGACTGACTGACAGAGAGAGACTGACTGACAGAGAGAGACTGACAGAGAGAGAGACTGACTGACTGAGAGAGACTGACTGACAGAGAGAGACTGACTAACTGAGACTGTTAGAGAGAGAGAGACTGACTGACAGAGAGAGAGACTGACTGACAGAGAGCGAGACTGACTGACAGAGAGAGACTGACAGAGCGAGAGACTGACAGAGAGAGAGAGACTGAGAGAGAGAGACTGACAGAGAGAGAGACTGAACGACAGAGAGAGATTGACTAACAGAGAGACTGACTGACTGAGAGAGAGACTGACAGAGAGAGAGACTGACTGACTGAGAGAGAGACTGACTGACTGAGAGAGAGACTGACTGACTGAGAGACTGACTGACAGAGAGAGAGAGACTGTCAGAGAGAGAGACTGACAGACAGAGAGAGACTGACTGACTGAGAGAGAGAGATACTGACTGACTGAGGTAGAGATAGACTGACTGACTGAGAGAGAGAGACTGAATGACAGAGAGAGCCTGACAGAGAGAGAGTGAGAGAGAGACTGACTGACAGAGAGAGACTGACCTACAGAGAGAGAGACTGACAGAGAGAGAGACTGACTGACTGAGAGAGACTGACTGACTGAGAGAGACTGACTGACAGAGAGAGAGACTGACTGACTGAGACTGACAGAGAGAGAGAGACTGACTGACTGAGAGAGAGACTGACTGACAGAGAGAGACTGACTGACAGAGAGAGACTGACTGAGAGAGAGACTGACTGACTGAGACTGACAGAGAGAGAGAGAGAGACTGACTGACAGAGAGAGAGACTGACTGACTGAGAGAGAGACTGACTGACAGAGAGAGACTGACTGACTGAGAGAGAGACTGATTGACAGAGAGAGAGACTGACTGACTGAGAGAGACTGACTGACTGAGAGCGAGACTGACTGACAGAGAGAGAGACTGACTGAGAGAGTATGACTGACTGAGAGACTGACTGACTGAGAGAGACTGAGTGAGAGAGACTGACCGACTGAGAGAGAGACTGACTGACCGAGAGAGAGACTGACTGACAGAGAGAGAGACTGACTGAGAGAGAGACTGACTGACTGAGAGAGAGAGACTGACTGAGAGAGTATGACTGACTGAGAGACTGACTGACTGAGAGAGACTGAGTGAGTGAGAGAGACTGACCGACTGAGAGAGACTGACTGACTGAGAGAGAGACTGACTGACCGAGAGAGAGACTGACTGACAGAGAGAGAGACTGACTGAGAGAGAGACTGACTGACTGAGAGAGACTGACTGACAGAGAGAGACTGACTGAGAGAGAGACTGACTGACAGAGAGAGATACTGACTCACTGAGAGAGAGACTTACTGAGTGACAGAGAGAGAGGAAAACCTGTTCTCGCTACAATGAAGCAAAGCAGGACTGCATGTCAGCAGCTCCCCTTGCTCAAAAGCAATGCCGGCTCCCGCAGGAGGCGGGGAGCCGGTGGGACCGTGGGGGCATTGGGGCTCCCCACACGGTTCCCAACACAAAGGGCCGGCCCCGGGGGATGGGGTCCCCGGGGCCAGAAGTGGCCCAGGAGGGGGGCCACGCGGCCCCCCTTCAATATTAAAATTAAAAATAAATAAAGACGCACAGCCCCGGGGGATGGGGTCCCCGGTGCCAATAGAGGCCTAAGGAGGGGGGCCACGCAGCCCCCTCCTTAAAAAATAAAAAACAAACTAAAAAAAATGTGGCCATGCCCCGGGGGATGGGGTCCCTGGGGTCGAAATTAGCCTCAGGAGGGGGGCCGCGAGGCCCCCTTCCCATTTTTAAAAAAAAAAGAGCAGGCCCTGGGGGATGCGGTCCCGGGGCACCAAATAATGTAAAAGAAGGGGGGCCACACAGCGCCCCTTGTAAAAAAAAAAAAAAGCCGGCATCGCACCAGAGGCCCCGCCCCCTCCCTGCAGCACTCAGCAAACGCGCCCCCTTGGCGCGTTGTAAGTTGGGGAATTAATTCCCCTTGAAAACTGAGGGTCCCTGGGGGCCAACTAGCCCACCAGGTACCTCCAGTATGCGCCACAGAGCTGCATTGCAGAGAAGTGTTCCGAGGCCAAGCCCCTTTTTATACCTCTCTGCAACGCAGCTCTGTGGCGCTTACTGGAGGTACCTGGTGGGCTAGTTGGCCCCCAGGGACCCTCAGGACTCAAGGGGAATTAATCCCCCAATTTACAACACGCCAGGTGGTGCATTTGCACAGTGGTGCAGGGAGGGGGCGGAGCCTGACATAGCAAGTGTGCAAACGCACCCCCTGGCACATTGTAAATTGGGTGATTAAGTCCTCTTCAATCCTGAGGGTCCCTGGGGGCCAACTAGCCCACCATGTACCTCCAGTAAGCGCCACAGAGCTGCATTGCGGAGAGGTGGTCTGAGGCCACGCCCCTTTTTACACCTCTCTGCAACGCAGCTCTGTGGCGCTTAATGGAGGTACCTGGTGGCCTAGTTGGCCCCCAGGGACCCTCAGGATTCAAGAGGACTTAATCCCCCAACTTAGAACGCGCCAGGGGGCGCGTTTGCAGAGTGCTGCAGAGAGGGGGTCGGGCCTGATATAACAAGTTAGCAATCCTGGTGTGTGGGACTTACTGGAGGTAATAAAAGGGGTAGTTGGCCCCCAAAGTTGACGTTGGGGGCTAACTATCCCTCCTGTTACTTCCGCTAAATCCCACACAGTGGGATTGCTAAAAGGTGTTTGAAGGCCACGCTCACCTTTCTCCACCACTCTGCAAACGTGACTGCTATGTTTTAGTTAGAAATTAGCATTTAAAAAACCTTTGAAATTCACTGAAAAAACCATAGGTTTCAGGGACGTTATAGTTAGAAATTAGCATTTAAAAAACCATTGAAATTCACTGAAAAAACCATAGGTTTCAGGCACGTTATAGTTAGAAATTAGCATTTAAAAAACCTTAGAAATTCACTGAAAAAACCATAGGTTTCAGGGACGTTATAGTTAGTTGGACATTTCACTCGTACAAAACCATAGAAATTCCGCCGTTATAGTTAGTTCAGCTAACTATAACTCGCGCCCCCACAATGCACTGCTGATGACATCACATATTACATCATTCATGACATGGTCAGTGACATCACTGATGACATCACTGATGACATCTCAAATGACATCACTGATGACATCATCCACGTGAAAATCTGATGCACCTCCTCACACTCTAATATAACCTTTGATACACCCATTGTAAAATACAGACTACCATTTTCGAAACCATCGACACACCAATACCAGTTACTACATACGCACTCACTGATTCTTAGGTCTACACACACATCCACTCACTCACCCGTACAGTCACTCATACTTACGGTCACTCAGTACGGGACTATCATATGCACTCATACACCTATATAGATACTCACACACCGCCACTCATCCATAGAGGTACTCACACACCTAGTCAGTCATGCAAATAATTAATCACACTGCCATTTACTCACCTATACAGTTATACACACACCAGCTCACTTACTCATACAAATACTAGCACATTCTTACGCTCTTATACAATCACTGATACAAGTACACACTCATCCATACAGCCACTCTCACAATCACACACTCTCACTTATAGCCATTTATATACTCCAACACACATATATACTGCCTTTCACATATGTAGTTACTCACACATGTACCACTGAGATATACATTCACTCACTAACACACCCATACACACACTCACCCACCCATACAGTCCATCACAGATGGACTCTTGAAACCATGCACCCAGTGAGTCACCCACTCACACATCTATGCACAGAGTCATACACATCCCACCCACACAAACACTCAGGCACCCATACAGATACTCAGACAACCAATCAATAACTCATATAGACACTTATGTAGTTATTCACAAACCCATACAGTCAGTTACACACCAATAGACAGACGGATACAGAGATTCACACAGTTTAGTCACTAACCAAAGCATTCAGTAAGATACGTTTAATCACTCACTTATAGAGTCAGTCACGCACCTACTAAATCATCCATTCAGACACTTATACACCCACTCATTCTTCAATACGCCTTTGCCTATATATATTAAACATATTTAAACTTTACAGAAACACACAGTCACTGGATGATGTCATCAGTGATGTCATCAGTGATATCACTGACCATGTCATGAGTGATGTAATATGTGACGTCATCAGCAGTGCATTGCGGGGCGCGAGTTATAGTTAGCTGAACTAACTATAACGGGGGAATTTCATGGGTTTGAGTACGAGTGCAATGTCCAACTAACTATAACTTTCCCTAAAACCTATGGTTTTTCAGTGAATATATATATATGTATGTATATATCCCCCCACTGTCATGTCATCCATGAGTATGAGCTCTGAGGGTGAAACTGTTTGCTACGCTACAGGCAGGGCTTTAAGTGGGATGAAAAAACTGGGGGGTCTCTCAAAGGGGCGTGGCCAATGTAATTAAGGGTGTGGCTTAAAAACACGTAAGCTAAAAATCTCTGCTTAGCATAGTGTGCCGCCCGACTTGTATTTTGCTGTTTCTATCATTGCATACAGATATATGATACAACAAGTAACATCATACCTACAACAAGTCAGGACTATTGGCTTTGTCAATGGTTGTTAATTGCATAAGATAAATAAGCAGCAACTTTGGCTTGTATATAATATTGAAATAGCTTCCACTTAAAGCCCCGGTGACCCCACGACAATGTTGCTGCTCCAGAGTTTAAAAAAGAGAAGGGAAATCCAGAGAGAAAATGACTCTCTTTAAAGGATTTCCCTTCCCCTACAACGCTCACCTGGCATGACGTCCTGCCGTAACTTCTACACTAGTGAGAAGTGAGCAGTGTGGTCAGCGCACATCCATGTGCCTGCTGTAAAAACAAAAACGGACCGCCTGTGCCAGGGCACAAAACAGAGCCCGATAGAGACCCTTTTCGAGGCCCCCCTTAAAAAACTGCCGGTGCTCAGACCCGGTGAGACCCGGCCCACTTAAAGCCCTGGCTACAGGAACAGTTACTATATTACTAACCACAATGGGTTACGCCATGAGCAAAGAGGATCTGGACAGCAGTACGCTTTCCCCGCCCAAGAATTCCCCTGCCTATCAAGTGGCCATATGGCAAGTTCTTAGTGCATGTTTGTTTTTGGAGAAATGGCATAGATTGACAGGTAGAAACAAGGAATTACAATTTCATTTGCATGGCACATATGACATGATTGGGCTTGGATACTTGAGGCGGGTACTGTTGTTGAAGGGAAAGAAAATTCGCCCGACTGGGTGGGACTCATTTTAGATGTGGGATTTGAGCTTATGTGATTTGAGGGCAACTAATGATGTAAAGACGAAGGATAATAAGGAAATGTTGTAATTGCGAAAGAGCCCAGTGGCACAGGTTGGAGATCAGGAGAAGAATAAGAATTGGTGCAAATTTCAGCTTGCTGCGGCATGCGTTCCGCCAGAGGAAGAAGGTGAGGACATAGATCCTCTGTTGGAGGATGCATTTATGGGTCGTGTTAGAAGTCCCCCCATGCCCCAGCCATAAAAACTGCTGCAGATTAAACCTCCACCGCAGGCAACAAACCCCCTCAGTTGTCTCCAGCTGAGAAGGCCAGGAGCAGCACACAGCTGCACCAACTTCTAAATGAGGAACTTACTAGGGAATATCTTGGCAGCATTTCAAGACTTCCATCTCTCTTTTTTATGAAAGGTGATGCAGCTTATGAGGCTAGCAGATTGGGGAGAGTGTGACAAATTAATACATGAAATCGAAAATAAACACATTGGGCTGCCAAAATTAATTGACCCTGCCTAGCAGCAACAGTTTGAGGATGGGTCCCTCGACCACACTATGAGCCCCATTGATTTACATACAGTAATATGGGATATATGTACTTATGTAAAACATAACAAAAGGCATTGGAGTAAACGTACGACAGGTCTGCTCGGGGGCAGCCGTCAGGGAGAACAGAGGCGCCCATAGCATTTCCCCCGCCTTACACTCCGGTGGTAGGCTGCCAGAATAGCCTGCCACAGGTTTACACATCCTCATCACCATTTCCAGTCACTCCCTGAAGGGCGGTCTTCTTGAAATAAGACAAAGCAAGATGTACTGTACTTCTGACCGATGTAATAGAGGGCAGGCTGCAGGTCTCCCAGTTAGCAACTGATTATGACAGGCATATCAGGAGGCAGTGCTGGGACTGGCTAAGGCTAGGCTGCTTGATAACCACCCCAGAATTAATTCCACCTATGCAGACCAGAGACCCTGCCCTTTCCCCGCAGTATGAGTGGGACCTGTCTAAATTCAGCTTTCAGGACACATAGTTGCCCTACTGGGCCAGCATTCAGGTCACTGACACCTTGCAGTACGCCATGGACAAATTACGCAAGTGGAAAAAACTATCCTAGAAGGGGAGATAAAGAAGGATAACATGCGGTTAATGGTTGCACAGGAACAATATTATCAAAAGAATGGCCAACAAGGTAGAGGTAGGGGCCGGGGCAGAGGAAGATCTGGGAAGGACAGGGTGGCATACCAGGCCCCAGCAGGGGCAACCTGTTTCCACTGTAACCAGCCCGGTCACTGGCAAGCCAATTGCCCTCTGCTGAACACTTCAGCATCTGTAGGTGGCAGGCCAATGCCCCAGAATGCCCAGAATACACGGACAGCTCCCTACCCTCCCAATGCCTTTGACACAACAGTTCCACCCCCTCCTCCCAACATACACAGGGTAAACCCACCACAGCATACGACTATCCGTACCCCTCCCAACACCGCTCCACCTGCATGTGACAACGCAGAGTGGATATCAGAAATAGACATGGCAGATGGGTACTACTCTCCTTATCCACCACCTCAGAAGACCTGTTAGGGCTGCTAGAAAGCAGAAGACTGCCTGATAGCTTCCGCAATAGAGGTAGACCAAGGGGGTCCCTATGCCATAGGGACAGTAATCAACAAGAATATATTCCCTTTTTGGTTGACACCGGAGCTACTAGATCAATGTTGAAGGCATCAGAGATGACTGATGTGCCACTTTTGGGAATACAGATAATGGCAGTTGGTCTGAAAGGATAATTGATTAACGGCTATTTGACAAAACCCCTCAATTTAGCAGTAGGATTCATTACTGTGCACCACCAGTTTACCTTTAGTATGTCCTGCTCTGTAAACTTGCTAGGGCATGACATGCTCTGCAAATTACTATGTACCATCCACTACACCCTTAATGGCGTTTTACTGAAGAGCAGGAACACTGGGCTGCGGCTTCAGGCATTTTTGACATGGGGAGAACCAGTGATTTCTCCGGAGTTGAAGGACTCTGTACCGCACCATGTCTGGGCACACCAGCAAAATGATGTGGGTCAAGTTTTAGACTCTTCCCCAGTACAGATTAGGCTGTTCCCAGGGCTGCCACTGCCATGCATCACACACTACAAGATTTCAAAGGAGGGGGAAGAAAGTATTACACCCATCATCCGTGATCTCTGACAACAAGGAATAATAAGGGAGATATGATACAGCCCCTTCTTTTTCATACTTCCGGTGAACAAGGCATCCAGAGGCCCTGTACATAGATTTACTTAGGACCTCCGTGCCGTAAACAAAATTGTGATTCCCTCATTTCCTATGATACCAAACCCAGCTACCATATTGTCTAACATTCCAGTAACAGCTAAATACTTCACAGTATTAGATCTCAACTCAGCATACTTCACCATTCAACTATACCCAGATAGCCAGTACCTGTTATCGTTCTCCTTCAAGAAAAAAAGAGCCACGTGGTGTAGACTCGTGCAGGGGTATTAAGAGTCTCACTCCATTTTTACATATGCATTGAAGACATACTTGGGCATCCTTACACTGTCTGGGGGCTCCACTTTGATACAGTACATAGACGACCTCTTGCTAGCTTCACCAACACAGATGGCATGCACAGCCAACACTATAGCCCTTATGTGTCATCTGGAGCTGAAGGACTACAAGGTGTCTCCCAAGAAATTGCAATTTTTTCTAAGCGACCCCTGACCTTGACTGGTAGGTCGCTCCCCCACCACACAGCTCCGTCTGTGTGCCCTGCTGCTGCCCCTGATTGTGCTCGTTTTTTCCTTTCTGTGCCCCCTTGCTGCCCCTTATTGTGCTCGTTTTTTTTCCTTTCTGTGCCCCCTTGCTGCCCCTGATTGTGCTCGTTTTTCCTTTCTGTGCCCCCTTGCTGCCCCTGATTGTGCTCGTTTTTTTCCTTTCTGTGCCCCCTTGCTGCCCCTGATTGTGCTCGTTTTTTTTCCTTTCTGTGCCCCCTTGCTGCCCCTGATTGTGCTCGTTTTTTTCCTTTCTGTGCCCCCTTGCTGCCCCTGATTGTGCTCGTTTTTTTTCCTTTCTGTGCCCCCTTGCTGCCCCTGATTGTGCTCGTTTTTCCTTTCTGTGCCCCCTTGCTGCCCCTGATTGTGCTCATTTCTTTTTCCTTTCTGTGCCCCCTTGCTGCCCCTGATTGTGCTCGTTTTTTTCCTTTCTGTGCCCCCTTGCTGCCCCTGATTGTGCTCGTTTTTTTCCTTTCTGTGCCCCCTTGCTGCCCCTGATGGTGCTCGTTTTTTTCCTTTCTGTGCCCCCTTGCTGCCCCTGATTGTGCTCGTTTTTTTCCTTTCTGTGCCCCCTTGCTGCCCCTGATTGTGCTCGTTTTTCCTTTCTGTGCCCCCTTGCTGCCCCTGATTGTGCTCATTTCTTTTTCCTTTCTGTGCCCCCTTGCTGCCCCTGATTGTGCTCGTTTTTCCTTTCTGTGCCCCCTTGCTGCCCCTGATTGTGCTCATTTCTTTTTCCTTTCTGTGCCCCTTGATGCCCTGATTGTGCTCGTTTTCCCTTCTGTGCCTGTTTCCCGCCGCTGCGCCTGCGGCCCCGCCCCTCACTGCCCATTCGCTGCCCCATTCCCTGCTCCTCCCTCCCACCTCCCCATTTATGGCGGCCGCTGCGCGCCGCGCCGCTGGCGCGCCAAAGGCGCGCCTAAGGCAAGCCCGTCTGCGCCCGTCCGCGCCGTGACCGCGCCCAGCGCCAGACCCCCTGGTCCGGGCATCCCCCGCGCCCGCCACATCAACAGACGCCGATACGACGCCAGCACCCTCCACGCACTCAACCCCGGAAAAGATCACGCCTGCTACCAGGCCACCCCGAAGCGCACCCAAGGGCCCTTCACCTGCCGGAACTGCAGCTTCGCCAGCACCCGCCCCGCCAAACCACCGCCCAGGAAAGAACCCAACTACCTCAGATGCATCCTCCTCAACACCCGCTCCGCCCGCAAACACGCCATCGAACTCTGGGACCTTCTCGACTCAACCTCCCCAGACGTCGCATTCCTGACGGAGACCTGGCTGAATCCCGCTTCAGCCCCCGACATCGCCATTGCCATCCCGGACGGATACAAGATCACCCGCAGGGACCGCACCAACGGAGTCGGAGGAGGCATCGCCATCGTCCACAGGAACACCCTCAGAGTCTCAACCAACACCGACGACACCCTCAGCACCGCCGAACACATGCACTTCCAGATCCACACCGATCCCAACACCACCCTCAGAGGAACCCTCCTCTACAGACCCCCCGGACCCCGACCACAGTTCAGCGATTCCATCGCTGACTTCGTCAGCACACACGCCATCGCCTCCACGGACTACATCCTCCTCGGGGACCTGAACTTCCACCTCGAGAACAACAAGGACACCAACTCCACCACCCTGATCGACAACCTCGCCACCCTCGGACTCAGACAGCTCGTGACTACACCCACCCACGCCGCCGGCCACACGCTAGACTCCATCTTTTCCGCAAGCCCACACGTCTCCTTCAACCACAACTCCGAACCCCACTGGACTGACCACCACTGCATCCACTTCATCTACAGGAAGCCCACCACGCACCACCGCACCGAACAAATGCCTCGCCGCTGCTGGAGCAGAGTCACGGAAGACCAGCTAACCACAACCCTCGCCCTGAGCCCACCCGCCGAACCCTCCGACCCCGACACCGCCGCCCGCAACCTCAGACAGTGGATCGACGACTGCGCCAACACCCTCGCCCCGCTCAAGAATCCGCCCAACAGCCACACCAGCAAGAAAGCCACCTGGTTCACCGAAGACCTCCAGGCCTCCAAACGAACATGCCGAAAACTGGAGAAGATCTGGCTCCACGAACGGACAGCGGACAGCTACGCCGCCCACAAGAGCGCCACCCGCAGTCACCATCACCTCATCAGATCCGCCAAAGGGCCTCACTCAAAGACCGCCTAGACAACAACGCACACAACAGCAAAGAGCTCTTCAACATCGTGAAAGAACTCTCCAACCCCAGCTCCAACACCAACGACATCCAGCCGTCGCGAGACCTGTGCGACTCACTGGCCACCTTCTTCCACCGCAAAATCGCCGACATCCACGACAGCTTCAACACCACGACCGCCCCGGCAACCACCGAGACCACTGCCCCCACAACCACCAACCGCCTGCTCTCCTGGACCAACATCAACGACGAGGACACCAGCGAGATCATGAACACCATCCACTCCGGTTCACCGCTAGACCCGTGCCCTCACCACATCTTCAACAAAGCCAGTACAGCCATCGCGCCCCACCTCCGGAAAATAATCAACATCTCCTTCGAAACAGCAACCTTCCCGGAAAGCTGGAAGCACGCCGAGATCACCGCCTTACTCAAGAAACCCAAGGCAGACCCCAAGGACCTCAAGAACTTCCGACCCATCTCTCTGCTCCCGTTCCCCGCGAAGGTCACCGAGAAAATCGTCAACAAACAACTGACCCGCTACCTCGAGGAGAACAACATCCTGGACCCCTCCCAGTCCGGCTTCCGCAGCAACCACAGCACCGAAACCGCTCTCATCGCCGCCACCGATGACATCAGGACCCTGCTAGACAACGGAGAAACAGCAGCCCTCATCCTCCTGGACCTATCAGCTGCCTTCGACACGGTCTGCCACCACACACTACGAACACGCCTTCACGACGCCGGTATCCAAGAGAAGGCCCTGGACTGGACCACATCCTTCCTTTCCGGCAGAACACAAAGCGTCCGCCTCGCCCCTTCCGATCCAAGGCCACCAAGATCATCTGCGGCGTACCCCAAGGCTCCTCCCTCAGCCCAACGCTGTTCAACATCTACATGGCACCCCTCGCCCACGTCGCCCGACAGCACAACCTCAACATCATCTCCTACGCCGACGACACCCAGCTGATCCTCTCCCTCACCAAAGACCCTCACACCGCCAAAGCCCACCTCCACGAAGGAATGAAGGCCGTCGCCGAATGGATGAGGACCAGCCGCCTGAAGCTGAACTCGGACAAGACGGAGGTCCTCATCCTTGGTTCCAACCCTTCAGCCTGGGACGACTCCTGGTGGCCAACATCACTGGGAACAGCCCCGCCACCCACCGACCACGTACGCAACCTAGGGATCATCCTCGATGTAGGAGAGTAGGATCTGCTTCACATGGGTACCCCCACTTTTTGCTGATGCTTCACTGTTTTTCGACATTAGTCTGGCTGGGGCCCTGCTAATCAGAACCCCAGCCTAGCTGCTTCCTCTCTAAAATGGTTTCCATGTGCCTTAGGCACATCACTGATTGGAATCTGGAGTGCCCTTATAAGTCCCTAGTATATGGTATACTATGTACCAAGGGCATAGGTACCTCAGAGGCCTGCCAGGGGCTGCAGCATGTATTATGCCACCCCTGGAAGGCCATCCAAACTGACACCACAGGTCTGCTACTGCAGCCTGGGTAAGGTGGTGCCAGCACCCCTTACTGTGATATAGGTTACCTATATCACTACATACTTACACATATATAAACCTATAAGTCACTCCTATAGCAGGCCTTATCAATCCTAAAGGCAGAGTGCTTGGTTCTTATGTGAGAAGGTGCCACTGCATGAGCAGGGCCCCTCTGCAGTGCCCAGAGTCCATTCTCTGGTACTGTTTGTAAATGCGGTTAAACCATATACTCTTAAAGTGCATTATATCCTCGCGGTAGAATGCTAACTTTGGAATGACTGCATCAAAACATGTCGTGTTTGGTGTCAAACATCTTGGAATACTACTCCCCCGCCAATCCTGGCGGCGGGGGTAGCATTCCACCCTTCTAGAGGAGAGACATGTTCACACTGGTCTACCCGGTAATTTCTTCCTAAAGCCCTGGCATCACAAAATGGATGCTGCTGCCACAGACACAAGTCTGGCCTCCTGCTGCTGGACGAAACTCCGGCAGGGGAGGCCTGGACAATAGGTTTCCTGTTGCAGGGAGGTGTGACCACCTCCCCAGACAGGATAATGTGTATTGGGGCTGGGCGGGAGCACCAACTGGGTGCTTTGAAGTCCTGCACTGGGGGCACATTTGGTGTCCCTGTGCATACCCCAGTTCAAACCGGATCAGGGGCTTCCAGCCCCTGCTCTTGGCGCGAACTGGACAAAGGGAAAGGGGTGTAGCCACCCCTCTGCCCTGACCCACCCATAGGTGGGGCCACAGAGTAGTCCAACCCTTAAACTTAGTATAAGTATAGGAACCCAGTCCTTAGGACTTTAGATTATCCCTGGACGAAACTCTGAAACTGAATCCTGGACCTTCGACGCTCTACTCACGATTAGAGGACAGAAGAATCTCCCTTGGGGTCAAGGAGTGACTCCCCTGCTTGGCAGGCACCAAAGAAGCATCTGTCCAGTTCGCATTTCTGAAGCTCCCGTCGGACGCCGAAGTCATCGCATCACCAGAGGTGGATTCTCAGACTTCCCCGAGGCTACCCTGAGTCCCCAGCAAAGCTGAGGCCAGTGGCTATCGTGGGTGACTTGAGACCGTGACCCCTGGACACCGAGCACATTTGCAAGTGCATCCTCTTCTGGGTCTCCCAAGAAGTCGTGCTTTGGGCTCCGAGTAGCCCTAGCCTCCAGCACCACTTGCACCGAAGATCACTGGCCCCCACTCCACGAGTGTCCTGCAAGCCAGCTCCACGTGCGGCGTCACGAGGCTCCTTTGCGGTCGCTAGCCCGTTGGCTAGTAGCCCTTAACGAAGGCCAATCCTTTTCTAACTTGGCATCCTGGTTGCTCCAGGCCAGCCCTCACTTACCCTCACTGGGTGAGTTCCACAGACCTTGCTGGTCTGCACCATCGACGATCTACATCTTCACCAAGACTTGCCGTTGCCAAGGCTTGTTGGGTCCAATTCGGTCGCCGACACCTCCTCACTCGACAGACATCGTGTCCCAGCCCGAATCCTGCTCCTGGTTGCCAACAACGCCTCCTGGACCTCGTGGCTGAAGAATCAAGACGACCGTCAACGCACCTGAAGCACTCGACATCGGTGGGCATCTGTCCATCGCCTTCCTGGTCACTGGCTAGTGACCCAGACTCTGTCCCCTCTGCTTTCAGGTTCTTCAGATCTCCGATCCACTCTTGGATCCACCCGGACACTTTTCTCTTGGCCGAATCGACGACGAAACCCGACCCCGAAAGGCACCTATGCACCCGGCTTCCCTGGGTGAGGTAACACGAGTACTCCGGTGCTCCCGTGGGTAGAGACTCTTCAAAGTCCTAGATCTCAAAGGGTTTTGTCCTAGTCCTCTTTTAAGTGTCCCTTTTCTCTAATTTCCCGATCCCGACTTTCTCCATAGAAGTCAACGGCGTATCGCGGTTGTGTATTTACACTGCACGCGTCTCCCGTGGGTCCCCTGTGTCACTACCTTGGGTGGTTCCTTGTGGTCCAAGCACTTCTAGAGGCTCTAGGCCTAGTGTCTAGTTCAGTCGTGGTTCGCATACCACTTTATTGGTATATGGTTTGGTACGCCCCTGGGGCCCAAACGTGTATTTGTGCTATTACTGTGTTTAAATAACTTCTAACTTATGTACTTCGAACTCTAGCCTCATAAAGAGACTAGAGGGGTGTGTTTAGCAATAAATACATATATTTTGAATATATACCTGGTGTGGTGCTCTTTCATTTGATCACTCAAGAGATTATAGACTGGTAAAACAAGCTGCTTTACATTCCTTCAAGACTTAGCCTGAAGGCTGCTCTCCATAGCTACCACTAGGATAGCTTTCAATAAGGTTGTCTTTAACCTATCTCCAATAAGGGGTTGTTTGGACTGGTGCCAGGTGCCCACTATAATTAGTGGACAGCATATGCCAGGCCAACTTCTCACATTGGTGTGCAGCGTGTGGGATTCCAGCTTGCTATTGTTTTACCAGATAATCTCAATTGAATTGATCAACTGAAAACCACTAAAGGTACCTAAGGTACATATAATTTAAGCTTAGAATACAGTAAGTTCTACTGAACTTAGAGTTGTGTGTTAAGGGATAGCACAACCCTTTCTACAACTCAAGAGAGTTTAGTAGGCCACACTAGAGTAGGTAGTGCATACACCACACCACACTAGTAATGTCTTTAAGGGTAGGATCTAAAGAATCCTTGCAGGAAGCCACTGAGCTTCCATCCTCCAAGTATGATACACTCCCATTCTTGGAATTGAGAGCTTTATGCAACTTGAGAAAACTAAGGACAGGCCAAAGCCCCACCACCCAACACCTCAAGGAGTTGTTGGTGGCTTATGACCTTAGTAAGCCCTTGGGGACTGAAGGGGTAGGAGCTGAGGGTGGGGCAGATGAGGAGGAAGAGGCCAGGGGTACCAATACCCCCAGCCCCCCCCTCTGAAACTGGCCAGGAGGGTGACAATGACCCTGACCTGGATAACCCAATCCCTCCTGTGGAAGATGATGAGGATGATCAGGATGATCCCCACTTTGTCCCCCCAGGAAGGATTAAAAGTGTGCCCAGAAAGTCTAGATCTCCTTCTCAGGAGTCTAACCACTCTGGCACCTCCATAGGGAGCTCTATCTCCTCTCATAGGAGGGAATCCTCTCATGAGAGAAGAGACAGACTGGTCCAGTATGAGGAAACTCAGCTGGAAATCAGAAAAAAGCAATTGGCTTTAGATAGGGAATCCCTAGATCTCCTTAGAGAGAGAAGAAAGTTGGGACTAGAGTCCCATGGTGGCAGCCATGTCCCTAGAGATAGGGAAAGGTCCTATGACCATAGGAACCTGAGCAAGATTGTCCCTCCCTACCAGAGTGGGGATGACATCCACAAATGGATAACTGCATTAGAGAGGGCCTGTAAGGTACAGAAGGTCCCTCAGGAGCAGTGGGCAGCAATCTTGTGGCTCTCCTTTGCTGACAAAGGTAGAGATAAGCTCCTCACTGTTAGAGAGGAGGATGCTGATAATTACAAGGTCTTGAAGAGTGCTCTTATTGATGGGTTTGGCCTAACCACTGAACAGTACAGGTTGAAGTTCAGAGATACCCAAAAAGCACAGACTCAAGACTGGGTAGACTATGTGGATTGTTCTGCCAAGGCTCTGGAAGGCTGGTTGATGGGCAGTAAGGTGTGTGACTTCTCAGGATTGTACAATCTGATAATGAGGGAGCAGATTCTTAATAACTGTCAAAATCAGCTGTTGCATCAATACCTGGTAGACTCTGATCTGACCTCTCCCCAAGAATTGGGAAAGAAGGCAGACAAATGGGTCAGAACCAGGGTGAAGCAGAAGGTACAGAACCAAGGTGGGGAAACCAAGAAGCAAGATGCTAAGAACTCTGACAAGGGTGGGGAGAAGGGTAAAGATCAAAAGTCTTCATCAGGCCCCCAAAAATCTTCTTCTGGTGGGGATTCACAGTCTACCAAAGGGAAAGGCCAAAGAAAACCATGGTGCAAGGTCTGTAAGCAAAAGACCCACTGGACCAGTGATTGCACCAAGTCCAAAGACTCCAGTCCAGCACCCACCAATGCCCCTAAGGCACCTGTTCCCCCTAGTACAGTTGGTGGAAGTGCTCCAGCCAAGGGTTTAGTAGGGTTCACCCTGGGTACTGAGTTGGGCTCTGACCTAGTCAGAGAACTGACTCAGGCTGTGTTAGTCTGTGATGGAGGCATGGATGTGACCTCCACTGTGAGTCCCAGTAATCTGGGCAAGTACAGACAACAGCCTTTAATTAATGGACGTGAGGCTTTGGCATTTGGGGACACAGGGGCAAGTGTCACAATGGTGACACAAGACCTTCTGGATCCTGGGCAAGTTATGCTTGGTGAGATGTACCAAGTGACCAATGCTAGCAATGTCAGAACAGATCATGCTCTGGCAGTTGTTAACTTCTCCTGGGGAGGGGTAACTGGCCTTAAGAAGGTTGTGGTAAGTGCAAACCTACCAGTCGAATGCTTGCTTGGCAATGACTTAGAAACTTCAGCTTGGGCAGAAGTGGAGCTCAGGACTCATGCAGAAATGCTGGGCATCCCTGCAGATGTGTTTGCTGTGACCAGGTCACAGGCCAAAATGTCTAAAACTGAACAGGCCTTGGATCCTGGAATAATGGACCAAGTGCCTTCCAAGAGGAGGAGTAGTAGGGTAAAGGCAGTGCCTTCCCCCTTGGCTCAGGAGGAAGATCAGTCCCTTGAGGGGGATGATCTCAGCCCTGAAGAAGGAACTGTCCCAGAGGAACTTGAACCTGACCAGGTTGAGTTCTTGGGGACAGGGGGACCTTCTAGGGCAGATCTGAGCCAGGAGCAGCAGAGCTGCCCCTCTCTTGAACCCCTCATACAGCAAGCTGCTGCTGAGGCTGCTGGGAAATCTAGTGGTCCCCATACAGTGTATTGGGATGATGGACTCCTGTACTCAGAGAGTAGAGACCCCAAGCCTGGTGCCACCAGGAGGTTGGTTATACCTCTGAAGTTCAGGGGCTTCCTATTGACCCTAGCCCATGATATTCCCTTAGCAGGTCACCTGGGCCAGAACAAGACTTGGGACAGAATTGTCCCTCACTTTCACTGGCCCCACATGTCTGAAGACACAAAGGAGTTTTGTCGCTCCTGTGTAACCTGCCAGGCCAGTGGCAAGGCAGGTGGCACTACAAAGGCCCCCTGATACCACTACCTGTGGTGGGGGTGCCCTTTGAAAGGGTGGGGATTGACATTGTTTGTCCCATGGATCCCCAAACAGCATCTGGGCACAGATGTATTCTGGTGGTAGTGGATCATGCCACCAGGTACCCAGAGGCTATACCCCTTAGGACCACTACAGCACCTGTGGTGGCAAGAGCCCTCCTGGGAGTTTTCTCAAGAGTGGGCTTTCCTAAGGAGGTTGTATCAGATAGGGGTGCAAACTTCATGTCTGGTTACTTAAAAGCAATGTGGAAGGAGTGTGGAGTGACTTATAAGTTCACCACACCCTATCACCCACAATGCAATGGTTTAGTTGAGAGATTCAACAAAACCTTGAAGGGCATGATTAAAGGGCTCCCAGAAAAGCTTAGGCGTAGATGGGACATACTCTTGCCCTGCCTTTTATTCGCATATAGGGAGGTGCCTCAGAAGGGGTTGGTTACAGCCCTTTTGAACTTCTGATTGGCCACCCTGTGAGGGGTCCACTGTGCTTGGTGAAGGAAGGATGGGAGTTACCTCTCAAGCCCCCAAAGCAAGATATAGTGGACTATGTACTTGGTCTCCGCTCCAGGATGGCTGAGTACATGAAAAAGGCAACCAAAAACCTTGAGGCTAGCCAGGAACTTCAGAAGGCCTGGCATGACCAAAAGGCTGTTCTGACTGTTTACCAGCCAGGACAGAAGGTGTGGGTGTTGGAGCCAGTGGCCCCAGCAGCTCTCCAAGACAAATGGAGTGGACCCCACACTATTGTTGAGCAGAAGGGTGAGGTCACTTACTTAGTAGACCTAGGAACACCCAGGAGTCCCCACAGGGTTCTCCATGTCAACAGGTTAAAACCATATGTGGACAGGGCAGACATGGGCTTGCTCATGGCTACTGATGAAGGGCAGGAGGAAGAGAGTGACCCACTCCCTGACCTGCTCTCACAGAACCCTGACGATGGGTCAGTTGATGGTGTAGCCTTGGCAGGCAGCCTCACTACCCAGCAACAAACTGATTGCAGGCAAGTTCTCAATCAGTTTAGACATATGTTTTCACTGACACCCAGTCAGACCACCTGGTGCACTCATGAAGTGGACACTGGGGACAGTCTGCCTATTAAAAATAAGATTTATAGGCAACCTGACCATGTCAGGGACTGTATCAGGACTGAAGTCCAGAAAATGTTGGATTTGGGAGTTATTGAACCCTCAGTTAGCCCTTGAGCTAGCCCAGTGGTCCTTGTGCCAAAACCTCACACCAGTGGTGGAAAAAGAGAGATGAGGTTTTGTGTGGACTACAGGGGTCTCAATGCAGTCACTAGGACTGATGCCCATCCAATACCAAGGGCAGATGAGCTCATAGATACTTTGGCCTCAGCCAAATATCTCAGCACATTTGACTTGACAGCTGGCTACTGGCAGATCAGACTAGCTGATGATGCAAAGCCAAAAACAGCATTCTCAACCCCTAGTGGGCATTATCAATTTTTGGTGATGCCCTTTGGTCTGAAGAATGCGCCTGCCACTTTCCAGAGGTTGGTGAATACAGTTCTCACAGGTCTGGAAGCCTATAGTGCAGCTTATCTAGATGATATTGCTGTCTTTAGCTCCACCTGGGAGGATCACCTGGTCCACCTCAGGAATGTTTTACAGGCCCTGCAAAAGGCAGGCCTGACTATCAAGGCCACTAAGTGCCAGATAGGGCAGAGTCAGGTTGTGTACCTGGGCCACCTTGTGGGTGGAGGCCAGGTTCAACCATTGCAGAGCAAGATCCAGACCATCATGGACTGGACTGCTCCCACTACCCAGACTCAGTTGAGAGCCTTCTTAGGCCTGACTGGGTACTATAGGAGATTTGTCAAGGGGTATGGATCAATAGTGACACCCCTGAATGACTTAACTTCTAAGACAATGCCCAAAAAGGTTCAGTGGACAGTTAGCTGTCAAAAGGCATTTGATGACCTGAAGCAGGCCATGTGCACTGCTCCCATTCTACAGAGTCCTGATTACTCCAAGAAGTTCATTGTTAAAACTGATGCATCTGAATTGGGGGTAGGGGCTGTACTGTCACAATTGAATGAAGAAGGTCAGGATGAGCCAGTAGCTTTCATTAGCAGAAGGCTGACCCCTAGAGAGAAACGTTGGTCAGCCATAGAGAGGGAGGCCTTTGCTGTGGTCTGGGCTCTGAAGAAGTTGAGGCCATACTTGTTTGGTACACACTTCCTGGTTCAGACAGACCATAAGCCCCTCTTATGGCTAAAACAAGTGAAGGGTGAAAACCCCAAACTGCTTAGGTGGTCCATTTCCCTACAGGGGATGGACTTTACAGTGGAACATAGACCTGGGAGTAACCATGCCAATGCAGATGGACTCTCTAGGTACTTCCACTTAGAACATGAAGACTTAACTGGGCAAGGTTAGTTTAATGTCCCTATGTTTGGGGGGGGGGGTTGTGTAGGAGAGTAGGATCTGCTTCACATGGGTACCCCCACTTTTTGCTGATGCTTCACTGTTTTTCGACATTAGTCTGGCTGGGGCCCTGCTAATCAGAACCCCAGCCTAGCTGCTTCCTCTCTAAAATGGTTTCCATGTGCCTTAGGCACATCACTGATTGGAATCTGGAGTGCCCTTATAAGTCCCTAGTATATGGTATACTATGTACCAAGGGCATAGGTACCTCAGAGGCCTGCCAGGGGCTGCAGCATGTATTATGCCACCCCTGGAAGGCCATCCAAACTGACACCACAGGTCTGCTACTGCAGCCTGGGTAAGGTGGTGCCAGCACCCCTTACTGTGATATAGGTTACCTATATCACTACATACTTACACATATATAAACCTATAAGTCACTCCTATAGCAGGCCTTATCAATCCTAAAGGCAGAGTGCTTGGTTCTTATGTGAGAAGGTGCCACTGCATGAGCAGGGCCCCTCTGCAGTGCCCAGAGTCCATTCTCTGGTACTGTTTGTAAATGCGGTTATACCATATACTCTTAAAGTGCATTATATCCTCGCGGTAGAATGCTAACTTTGGAATGACTGCATCAAAACATGTCGTGTTTGGTGTCAAACATCTTGGAATACTACCCCCCCGCCAATCCTGGCGGCGGGGGTAGCATTCCACCCTTCTAGAGGGAGAGACATGTTCACACTGGTCTACCCGGTAACTTCTTCCTAAAGCCCTGGCATCACAAAATGGATGCTGCTGCCACAGACACAAGTCTGGCCTCCTGCTGCTGGACGAAACTCCGGCAGGGGAGGCCTGGACAATAGGTTTCCTGTTGCAGGGAGGTGTGACCACCTCCCCAGACAGGATAATGTCGATTGGGGCTGGGCGGGAGCACCAACTGGGTGCTTTGAAGTCCTGCACTGGGGGCACATTTGGTGTCCCTGTGCATACCCCAGTTCAAACCGGATCAGGGGCTTCCAGCCCCTGCTCTTGGCGCGAACTGGACAAAGGGAAAGGGGTGTAGCCACCCCTCTGCTCTGACCCACCCATAGGTGGGGCCACAGAGTAGTCCAACCCCTAAACTTAGTATAAGTATAGGAACCCAGTCCTTAGGACTTTAGATTATCCCTGGATGAAACTCTGAAACTGAATCCTGGACCTTCGACGCTCTACTCACGATTAGAGGACAGAAGAATCTCCCTTGGGGTCAAGGAGTGACTCCCCTGCTTGGCAGGCACCAAAGAAGCATCTGTCCGGTTTGCATTTCTGAAGCTCCCGTCGGACGCCGAAGTCATCGCATCACCAGAGGTGGATTCTCAGACTTCCCAGAGGCTACCCTGAGTCCCCAGCAAAGCTGAGGCCCGTGGCTATCGTGGGTGACTTGAGACCGTGACCCCTGGACACCGAGCACATTTGCAAGTGCATCCTCTTCTGGGTCTCCCAAGAAGTCGTGCTTTGGGCTCCGAGTAGCCCTAGCCTCCAGCACCACCTGCACCGAAGATCACTGGCCCCCACTCCACGAGTGTCCTGCAAGCCAGCTCCACGTGCGGCGTCACAAGGCTCCTTTGCGGTCGCTAGCCCGTTGGCTAGTAGCCCTTAACGAAGGCCAATCCTTTTCTAACTTGGCATCCTAGTTGCTCCAGACCTGTCCTCACTTACCCTCGCTGGGTGAGTTCCACAGACCTTGCTGGTCTGCACCATCGACGATCTACATCTTCACCGAGACTTGCCGTTGCCAAGGCTTGTTGGGTCCAATCCGGTCGCCGACACCTCAGCACTCGACAAACATCGTGTATCAGCCCGAATCCTGCTCCTGGTCGCCGACAACGCCTCCTGGACCTCGTGGCTGAAGAATCAAGACGACCGTCAACGCACCTGAAGCACTCGACATCGGTGGGCATCTGTCCATCGCCTTCCTGGTCACTGGCTAGTGACCCAGACTCTGTCCCCTCTGCTTTCAGGTTCTTCAGATCTCCGATCCACTCTTGGATCCACCCGGACACTTTTCTCTTGGCCGCCAGCAGCACTTTGCAGCAGATCGCCATTCGAATCGACGACGAAACCCGACCCCGAAAGGCACCTATGCACCCGGCTTCCCTGGGTAAGGTAACACGAGTACTCCAGTGCTCCCATGGGTAGAGACTCTTCAAAGTCCTAGATCTCAAAGGGTTTTGTCCTAGTCCTCTTTTAAGTGTCCCTTTTCTCTAATTTCCCGATCACGACTTTCTCCATAGAAGTCAACGGCGTATCGCGGTTGTGTATTTACACTGCACGCGTCTCCCGTGGGTCCCCTGTGTCACTACCTTGGGTGGTTCCTTGTGGTCCAAGCACTTCTAGAGGCTCTAGGCCTAGTGTCTAGTTCAGTCGTGGTTCGCATACCACTTTATTGGTATATGGTTTGGTACGCCCCTGGGGCCCAAACGTGTATTTGTGCTATTACTGTGTTTAAATAACTTCTAACTTATGTACTTCGAACTCTAGCCTCATAAAGAGACTAGAGGGGTGTGTTTAGCAATAAATACATATATTTTGAATATATACCTGGTGTGGTGCTCTTTCATTTGATCACTCAAGAGATTATAGACTGGTAAAACAAGCTGCTTTACATTCCTTCAAGACTTAGCCTGAAGGCTGCTCTCCATAGCTACCACTAGGATAGCTTTCAATAAGGTTGTCTTTAACCTATCTCCAATAAGGGGTTGTTTGGACTGGTGCAAGGTGCCCACTATAATTAGTGGACAGCATATGCCAGGCCAACTTCTCACACTCGACCCCACCCTCTCCATGACTAAGCAGGTCAACGCCGTTTCCTCATCCTGCTTCAACATCCTCCGAATGCTCCGCAGGATCTTCAAGTGGATCCCCACCGAAACAAGAAAAACAGTCACCCAGGCCCTCGTCACCAACAGGCTGGACTACGGAAACGCCCTCTACGCAGGAACGACGGCTAAGCTCCTGAGACGGCTGCAACGCATCCAGAACGCCTCTGCACGTCTTATCCTCGACATCCCCCGACGCAGCCACATCACACCCCACCTGAGAGACCTGCACTGGCTCCCTGTCAACAAGAGGATAACCTTCAAGCTCCTCACCCACGCACACAAAGCACTCCACAACTCCGGACCAGCCTACCTCAACAGATGACTCAGCTTCTACACCCCCACCCGCCAGCTCCGCTCGACCAGCCTCGCCCTCGCCACAGTCCCCCGCATCCGGAAAACGACCGCCGGCGGCAGATCCTTCTCCCACCTCGCCGCCAAGACCTGGAACACCCTCCCCACCAACCTCCGACAGACCCAAGACCTACTGGCCTTCAGAAGACTCCTCAAGACCTGGCTCTTCGATCAGTAGCAGCACCACCCCCCTCTTCCCCCAGCGCCTTGAGACCCTCGCGGGTATGTAGTGCGCTTTATAAGTGACATGATTGATTGATTGATTAACTACTATTAAATGCCTTGGCCATGAACTGTCCGAAGGGACACGGAAGTTGCTGCCCAATAGTATCTCCAACATCACACACTTCCCCAGACCACACACACAGAAGGAGGTAGGGCTTTCCTGGGAATGGAAGGGTATTGTCATCACTAGATACTTAACCCTATAGGCCCTAACTCATAAGGAAGTGTCCAACCCAGTACCACGGTCCCATGAATGCCACATGGCCTTCTACACCCTGAAGCTCGACCTGTGGGTTGCACCGGCACTGGGCCTACCAGATGACACAAAAGACTTCCACCTTTTCTGCCACAAGAAATGTGGTGTTCCCTGGCGGTGCTCACACAAAATCATGGTTCATTTTACCACCCTGTGGCCTACTACTCTGCCACACTGGACCCAGTGGCAGCTGCCCTTTTGCCCTGTTTGCATGCAGTAGCTTCCGCAGCTCTAGCGGTGGAGCAATCTGAGAACATTGTACTGGCACACACCTTGATTTTACATGTTCCACATGCTGTCGATTCCCTGTTAACAAGTACCAAAACACAAGTCCTCACAAATGCACGTCTCACTGGATATGAACTGACACTGTTGGCTCCACACATTGCAATCAAAAGATGTACCACGTTAAACCCTGCATGACTTTTGCTCACTGATCATGATGACGATGAATTGACTGCTGCTGATGCTTTTCACAATTGTGTGCTTGCTACTGATAGGCACAGCAAGGTGCGACCAGATTTGCAAGACACCGCACTTCCTGATGCCAATGGTGATCTCTTTGTGGATGGGTCATGTCTAAGGGACGACACGGGCCCTGCATGCCTCCTATGCTGCCACCACTCGCAGGAGGGAGCGCGGCTGCCGATGGTAAAAAGTGCCCAGGCAGCTGAACTCCAAGAACTGACCAGAGCTTGCTGCTTGGTTGACAGGAAGAAAATAATATATACTGACAGCCAATATGCCTTTGGGGTTACCCATGATTTCGCCAGCTCTGGGCAATGCAGGGGTTCCTCACTTCAGCGGGTCAACAGATTCAGCATGCACAGCTTATAGGCCACCTTTTACAGCCCCTACTACTGCCAGCTAGAGTAGCAATTATAAAAATTCACCGCACACACATCTTCCAAAGGTTATGTTTCACGGGGAAATGCATTTGTAGATGGAGTAGCAAAGAGGACAGCTTTTACTGGTTGTGAACTGGCTATGTTTTAAATGTTGCCAACTCCACAGGTCACTGAGAGCAATGACGATGAAATATATTTTGATCTGAAGTTCATTCAGGGAAAAGTAAATGAAACATAAATAAAAATGTGGCAGGAAAGTGGGTGTCTGCAGACAGAGGAGGGATTATGGACAGGGCCAAATTGAAAAATATGGTTGCCTATGTCTATGCTTTCCTCTATGGCTCACTTATTTCATGGTCCTTCCCATGTTGGCCAAGATGGCATGATTAGATGGTTTGTTCAATGCTAGTGCAATACTAAATTTCGCCAAACAGCAGAACGCTTATGCAGACAATGCACCGTATGTGCACAATATAACATCGGAAAGGGTACACCCACCGCACCTACCTTTCCACCCCCCCACATGGAAGCTTTGAAAGGCTCCAGCTTGACTTCATCGACATGCCCCCTGCACACAAGTACAAGTATGCATTGGTCATCGTATTCATGTTTAGCAAATGGACTGAGGCATATACCACCAAGAACTGTGATGCACAAACTGTTGCCAAATGCCTCCTAAAGGAACTGATCCCACGTTTTGAGATCCCATCCCTGACCTCTGACAATGGACCAGCATTCATTTCCCAAGTAATAAAAGGGCTTTGCAAAGGACTTGGGGGTCACGCAAAAACTACACTGTGCCTACCATCCCCCAGAAGCGGGCACAGTTGAACGCAGGAATGGTGTGCTAAACAATAAAACTGGAAAGATTTGTGCTTCCACCAAACTGTCCTGGATTGATGCTCTACCACTTGCTTTGTTGGCAATGAGAGCACCTCAGACAGATCAACTAAACTGAGTCCACATAAAATACAATTTGGCCTGCCAATGCACATCCCAGGTCACATGTCCATTGTTCCCTTGTCAGTATCTAATGATTTGCACTTACAGTACTTAACTAACAGACACATTGTGTTGCCTTCATCGTTAGGTGCTGCAGGCCCTTCCTGACTCAACAACACCAGCGGGACAAGGTCTCAAGCCGGGAGACTGGGTCTGGTTCAAGGCCCACACCATACATCACTACCTCCAGACGCGGTGGAAAGGACCATTTAAGGTTTTCCTGACAACTGCCACAGTCATCAAGTACAAAGGGCTTACCTCCAGAACGCATGGCTCGCACACCAACAAGGCATCCACACCACTGGAGCAACAACAAGGACCTGGGGCAACAACTTAATTGCCTGCAGTTTTGACACAGCTATGGCCTCCGCTCTAAATTACCTGTTGCGTCACGTGCTGGTAACCTCTAACGTAACACAGAAAGTACAGCAAACTCAGCATTTCCATTTAAAGGCTTCCCTTGAAATTCATACAGACAACAATGTCTGACTCCTCTTCAACATGTGTACAGAAAAGCCATGGGTGCTTGGTGTGGTCTGTACTCCTGTCCAGTGGATGATGAAAACTACACTAGTAATAGTATTTGCAGAATACATTGCAATACCATGCATTGAAGGGCAAGTAACAACTAAGAATACCACTGATACTGGGTACCATTTGCACCAGATAGATAATGCAACAAAGATGACAACTGCAAAAGAGGTTGAAGATGGAATGGAAGAGGATAAACTGGTATCGGAAGAATATGAGGGGCACAGATATGTTGAAATGTTTAAAATGTATGTGACAATAATGAATGTATCTGGGTTTTGTCTGCACACACCTGCCAACAGATGCAGGGAATAAAATTATTTACAATGTAGTGCCCGTACCAAACTATGTAGGTTGTGCTATGCTAAGAGATAGCTTTTGAGCCACATAACATATCAGTTAGAATAGCATGCCCAGCTGCAGGCAAACACACCTCTTTCGGTAGGCCCCTCCTCCGATGTTCGCAACACAACAGCATGTATGGCTATGCAATCCACTGCAAGAGAATTGTCATTGCTAACACATTTTGACAAATACCAAGACAGGGAATGGGTGGAACACCATGATCCAGAAGCACGGCACTACCCGGGAACAAGAAAGCAGATGACATAGGAATACCAAAATTAAGGGTAGCACAGCAGGTAGTGGCCCCCTTTTGAATCAGAAATGTCTGTGATCAGGGCAGTTCCTTCCTTGGAACGTTAGGGCATCGCTCCCCCTGATATTTTTGGCCCCCTGGCCCTAATTAAATGTGAATACAAACAAGTGTTAATATTAAGCCCACAGCAGTCAGCTGTCAGCCGCGGGCCGGTTCCTTTAATCCTTTTGAGCCTCAGAGTGCATGGGGTGGGCCTGAGGGGGGCTTATGATTGACAGCAGAGCAGAAAATGCTCTGCTCAGCGACAGTCAACAACAAAGAGGCATGTCAGGTTGGACTGGTACCTTTCCCCGGCCAGCCCGACATGCGCACTCTCGACAAGTCTCACCTGCATAGTTAGTGAGCCCCAGGGGTTCAAAGCCGCAGTCCTCCGGTCTCCTAATGAGTGGTGATTTGGCCTACCTAGGCCAATCCTAGAGCTGGTCTCATGCTGTGTTGACAGCAAGGGAGCAGCGTCTGGACTGGCTCAAAGACGCAGGTTACTTGGACCTCTGGTGCAAACTGCAGAGGCAGTTATCACGGGGTGGGAGGCTAAGTCCTGTCCATGCCACTGAGCAATGGGAGTATAATGAACAATCACTGTATGACTTTATTGTGAAGCAGTGCAGCGATTGGCCATTCTGCCTTTGCTGCTCAGTCTCTCTCTCCCTTCTCTCTTCGTGCGCTTTGCCAGTAACGGCACTGCACACAAGGGAGAGTGGAGAGAGTCGAGACGAGACCACGCCTCACCTGATCTCGTGGCCTGATCCTCCAAGCTTGATGCGAGGCCTTGCACAGTCGCAAGCAACTGAATTAAATTGCCCTGCTCTCTCTCTGACTCTGAGGAGCCTGCCTGAGCGCAGATAGTGTCTGGTCAGTACAAAATGAAATACTGGTGTAATTTGTCACTAAATTAATAGTTGAAAATTGCTACCGCTTGGCTACATTATTGCACTAGTGCTCAATCCTTCGTGCCTGCGTGTGGGAAGATGGCGTCCAGTCTGAAGACGTCCCACTGGAAGAACACCTATGCGCGGGGTATGTCTGTCGCCTCAACTGGGCCTGTGCAAATGTGAACTCAACCACCTGTCTGAGATTGCTTGAATGTGACTGTTTACACCCTGTTATCCATATGTGGTGTAGGAAACTGCATACATGAAAGTTTCAGAGCGTTTAATGTCCATCGGAAGCCTTTTAAAACATCGTAATGCCATGCATCTACACTAACGGGCAGATCCCACATATTGCAGTCATTGAAAAGACAGGACATTATGCTAAATGGAACTGAAAAACAGGTTTACAATGAAGGGACCTTGAACGTTAAATGGACGCTTTCCGACTAAAAAGGTTAATGTAACATGTTGAAGGCTGAATGCATGTACACAGTGAGATAAAGACCAGGTACGTTTACTGTAGTTGAACTGGAGCCAAGGAGTAGGGTGACCAACCCTCCGTAAATTTCACGAATCGTCCGTAATTTGGATCTCACGTCCGTTGTCCGTGACGATCCCTTTTACAGACGCCTTTTGTCCATAGTTTTGGGCATTGGGGAACATCACTGTTCTCCTGCCAGAAGCCTCAGCTCCCCGCCCATTGTCATTCTGTCTGCGGCTTATTGCCACATATAGAAAGACAATGGGCCAGTCTGTGCTCTTACTGCATGTGGTGGGCCTCCTCCTGCCTCGGTCTAGGACAGGACATTCAGTCAGGTGGAAGAAATTAACACAAGCATTTGCAATGCAATAGGTCTCGCATTTGCAAGAGTTTAAGCTATTGACATTGTAAATGACAATGCCTTTTATTTATCTGTTGTTTTTAAAACAGATGAATAAAAGGCATTGTCATTTACAATGCCAATAGCTCAAACTGTTGTAACTGCGAGACCTATTCAATTTCAAAGAAGCGGCAGCCACTGTCCCTGGATGTTTGGGAAGTGAAAGCTGAATGTTGCAGGAAAGCATGTTGTGCCTTTAGTAGAAGAAACTTGTTAAAGAAAATAGTGCTACAGATTAAATAAGACATACCGCGTAACAAAAGTAAAAGGGCCAATACATAGAAATGCCTACATAAGTAAAACCTTAATTGATGGAAGCTTTATCAGATGGACTTACAATATATGGAAGAGTTAAATGTAAAACAGCAGGAAGGCTCAGCGAGTTGAATGTTCACCACTGATAAATGCGGTTCTGGATTAGCAGGTCCCAACAAACAGTTGCCATTTTACACTGGGAAGGCTAAGTTCATTGCCCTTTGCATCCTTTTGTCAGGGCTGACAACAGATCCCAAACAGCCTTATGGCGGGCACCAGGCCATGCAAAGCAAATAAAGGACGGGGCGCAGCCCCAAGAGGGGGGAGAGCCGGGAGAAACCGCATAGAGATGTTATAGAGGCAAGCACGCGGAAAACAGACACTGGCAGTAGTGCAGACCGAAGAAACGCAGAGATCAAGTAAAGGTAGAGACATTCGAACAAGTAGAAATTTTACTGGAATGAATAAATAAATAAAAATATTTGGAAAGCGTTACAGTTGCCCGAAAGGGCGTCCTGGCGCTACGGTAATATAGGAACGACAGCATGCTAGCTTAATTAATGCGTATTAACCAGCCATGTTTTCAATTTTTACAAAAGTGAGGCAGTCACTGCATGATCACAAGACAAACAGACACGTGGATGAAATCCACACATGTGACGAAGCTGGAGACCAACATGGGTGGGCTGCAGGTCCTATCCTCTAGTACTCACTCGCTTACAACAGCTGTGAGATCTCTTTTAATGGTATGCTGACTAGACAAAAAAATTACTTGATTGGCAGAAGATTCTCTCACAAGTGAACATGTTGAAGAGTGAGAGAATTCCGGACAGGCAGAAGAGACACTGATACATATAAAGAAATTAAGTAATAAAGTTTAGATAGGCAGAAGAGAGGCAACTGAAAGATAAATGGGCATTGGGAAGGGCGGAAAAGAAAATCAGATACGTGGACAGGTGGTAGTCTGATAATACTGAATAGGCTAAGGAGAGTCTGACATCTGGTGAAGATATAAAGCAGGGATTTGGATAGGAAGAAGAAAGAGAATCGGACACACATATGAAATACATGGGTATTTACATAGGCAGAAGACAGACATGGATATACAACAGCAGAAAAACAGAGATATGGATATAAAAGAGAGACCGACGGAGAAATAAGGAATGCAGAAAGAGACCGAGACACATTTGAAAAGGGAGGTAAGATAAATGGCCATGTAGAAAGGTAGAGAGATGGAAATAGTGTTTTGACTGGAATGTGAATTTGGGGGCTTAGGGTGTCCCCTGTGTGGAACTCTGGGGTGGGTTCAGTTGGTAGTTGCTGCCCGACGTTGGGAGCCGACGGCTTAATAAACAAGAAGCTCCTTACCTCCGTTTCTGAGCATTTTAGTGGCGACGGGTGGTCTGTCGGCTCCAGCGTCCTCCACTGGATCAGTTGTGCCTCATCCATGCTGTCGAGGCTGCCCTAGGAGTGTCCGCTCTAAACCAACTGCTGCGCGCTATGTTGTAGTGGCGGTGATTGTTGGTGCATTGTTTCCGCTGCAGTTTGAGGTGGGTGAGCAGTGTCCTGGTCGTGCCTCCCCTTGGACTGCGATTTTGAGAAGTTGCAATTAGAGTGCACATATGTGCACACGTCTTTGCGGCGGCCGTGTGAAGTTCGGCATTGGGGCACTGCGCCCGATCTACTGTAGAAACACGTTACGTGTGCCACAGAGCAACGATTTTGATTTGGGTTTGTGAAAGCGATGAACAACACCTAATTAACCTAGACCCGGAGACGCCGTGCGTGTTTTTAATAAGGAAAGCTGCCCCGCTCTTCCCCGCACACTTCCCATGCCTGCTATGTACGGCACAGGGCCGATTAAAATAAAACTAGGAGGGCTGCGGCTGGCCGGTCTGTGGAAGTGCTCGCAGCTGCAGGGAGCAGACCTAGGCAGCGTGAGGGGCGGAGAACAGCGCGCCAGAGCCCGCTGGCGTAAGCTGGCACAGCGAGCGCACCTCCGGCCAGCGTGCGTGTCTGGACACTGATGTGGGAAGCAGCGCCGTACGCGTGCACATCTGATGTACGGGCACGTGCACTAGGAAAGTGAAAGCGCGCCATGCGCGTGTTATGCTAAAACGACGGGAGCCGTACACGTGCACATCGCCTGTCCGGCCGTGCGTGCACATCTCCTGTCCCCCTTCGGAAGCAAAACCCACGACAATAGATCTCGCCAAGGCGAGCAGCGCATGCGCTGCGTCGCTAGGCGAGACCTAAAAAACACCCATGCTACTAGGTGACAATCCAGTTCATGAAAAGGAGGTGAAACAAGTTTAAAAAAAAGTTTATGGGTCTTTCACTGTCTCATCATTTTAAAACTGATGCATTTTTAATGTTATATTCAACAAAGCCTTGCATGGTTGCTGCTTTTTTTATTTTATGCAACTAGCAACCATTGACAAAGCCAATAGTTCTGGCTTGTAGGTGTAACACTACTTGTTGTGTTATATATCTGGATGCAATGACAGAAGCAGCAAATTACCAGTCGGGCCGCACACTATACTAAGCACAGATTTTTAGCTTAGGTGTTTTAAGCCATGCCCTTAATTACATTGAACACCCCCTTTGGAGAGACCCCCCAGTTTTTTCCTCCCACTTAAAGCCCTGGAAACAACACCATGTCACAGTGGCACTGTGCATCATGCATGACTCATGACTTCCACTTTTTCAGTCTGCCTATGTACAGGGGCATAGACGGGTAAAAGGATGGATGGATGAGTGAAAGGATGGATGGATGAGTGAAAGGGTGGATGACAGGCAAGTGAATGGGTGGATGGATGAGTGAACTGATGGATGGATTGATTAATTGATAAGCTAAAGGGTGGATGGATGGATGAGTGAAAGGGTGGATGTAAGGCTGGATGAGTGAAAGGGAGGGTGGACGGACAGAAGGGTGGATGGATGAGAGAAAGGATGGATGTGTGAAGGAGTGAAAGGGTGGATGGATGAGAGAAAGGATGGATGGATGAGTGAAGGGGTGGATGGATGAGAGAAAGGATGGATGGATGAGTGAAAGGATGGATGAGTGATAGGGTCAATGGATGGATTCATGAATGGATGAGAAGATGGATGGGTGGATGGAAGGATGGACGACTAAATGAGGGATGAGAGAGAAAGGGAGGATGATGGATGACTGAAAGGGTGGAAGGATGAGTGACTGGGTGGATGAATGACTAAGTGAAAGGATGGCTGGATGGTTGAAAGGGTAGATGGCTGGATGGATGAGTGAATGGATGGATGAGTGGAAGAGTGGATGGATGAGTGTACAGATGGATAAAGTGAAAGGATGAATGGAGGGATGGATGAGTGGAATGATGGATGGATGGAAGGATAGATGATGGATAGGTTTATCAATGGTTGAATATTGATATGGATGGGCATACAGATGGAAGGACAGAATGAATGGTGAAAGACTGAGTGAAGGATGAAAGAATGATTACACCTTGTAACCCCCATTAGCTTAAGTACATTTCCTATAGATTGACTTTCACATTTATATGAGTCATTGTCTCTATATAATATGTGTGTGCTGTAACGCCCTGTTCTACTTACTTGGGATGAGTAGCACAATAAAAGAAATTAAATACACATGAGAGAGGGTCTATGTGAAGAGGAGGGTCACCATTGGAGGGTGGTAGCAAGGCCGGACTGGCCGGACCGGGCGTTTCCCTGGGAGGCTGGAAAGGTGGGGGGAGGGGGCGGTTTTCTTACCACAAAAAGACCTGCACATTTGCTCAAAGCTGCGCACATACTGAAAAACCATGAAGTGCACAATTGTCTCAACCTAATATAAACTTCTTTTCACTTGTACTTAACCCCTTCGATGCTCATGACGGAATGGTTCCGTCATGAGCATCGGTGCCCCTGTGCTCATGACGGAACCATTCCGTCATGAGGCCAGGGGCACGAAATCCCTCTGCTGCAGACAGCAGAGGGATTTCCTTTTCTCCCCCACAGCCTCGGGAGAGCTTCCCCAGCTCCCGAGGCCCCCCGTCCCTTTCAGTGAAATGAAGATCAGCGCGCACGTCGCGCTGACTTCATTTCACTGAAAACAAAACTAAAATGAGCCTTTAGGCTCATTTCAGTTTCACTTTCTACGTGCTCAGGGGGCTATCTCAGCCCCCTGAGCACGTAGAAAGACGGGAGAGGTATCATTGGAAACGTATTGAGGCAACATTGAAATTGCCTATCACAAAATGTTTTGGGCCCTTGCCTGTCGCGGGTACTTGGGCCTCCCACCCGAGTGAGGCACCATTTTTATTGGGAAACCTGGGGGAACGCTGGGTGGTAGGAAATTTGTGTCATCCCGGTGATGCCACAACTGTCCCACACACAAATGTGTGAAAAAAGTGATTTTTTCAGCAAAATTTCAGGTTTGCAGGGGATTCTGGGTAAGAAAACGTTGGGGGATCCACGCAAGCCATACCTCCCTGGAATCCCCCGGGTGTCTACTTTTCAGAAATGTGTGGGTTTGCTAGGTTTCCCTAGGTGGCCGCCGAGCCCCGGGCCAAAACGTCATGGGACCCCCTTTGCAAAACCAGGTCATTTTCTGATAGGCAATTTTGATGTCGCCTCAATAAGTTTTGGGCCCTTGCCTGTCGCGCGTACTTGGGCCTCCCACCCGAGTGAGGCACCATTTTTATCGGGAGACCTGGGGGAATGCTGGGTGGTAGGAAATTTGTGTCATCCCGGTGATGCCACAACTTTCCCACACAAAAATGTGTGAAAAAAGTGATTTTTTCAGCAACATTTCAGGTTTGCAGGGGATTCTGGGTAAGAAAACGTTGGTGGATCCACGCAAGCCATACCTCCCTGGAATCCCCCGGGTGTCTACTTTTCAGAAATGTGTGGGCTTACTAGGTTTCCCTGGGTGGCCGCCGAGCCCCGGGCCAAAAAGTCATGGGACCCCCCTTGCAAAACCAGGTTGTTTTGTGATAGGCATTTTTGATGTCGCCTCAATAAGTTTTGGGCCCTTGCCTGTCGCGGGTACTTGGGCCTCCCACCCGAGTGAGACACCATTTTTATCGGGAGACCTGGGGGAACGCTGGGTGGTAGGAAATTTGTGTCAGCCCGGTGATGCCACAACTTTCCCACACAAAAATGTGTGAAAAAAGTGATTTTTTCAGCAAAATTTCAGGTTTGCGGGGGATTCTGGGTAAGAAAACGTTGGTGGATCCACGCAAGCCATACCTCCCTGGAATCCCCTGGGTGTCTACTTTTCAGAAATGTGTGGGTTTGCTAGGTTTCCCTAGGTGGCCGCCGAGCCCCAGGCCAAAAAGTCATGGGACCCCCCTTGCAAAACCAGGTCGTCTTCTGATAGGCAATTTTGATGTCGCCTCAATACATTTTGGGCCCTTGCCTGTCGCGTGTACTTGGGCCTCCCACCCGAGTGAGGCACCATTTTTATCGGGAGACCTGGGGGAATGCTGGGTGGTAGGAAATTTGTGTCAGCCCGGTGATGCCACAACTTTCCCACACAAAAATGTGTGAAAAAAGTGATTTTTTTCAGCAAAATTTCAGGTTTGCAGGGGATTCTGGGTAAGAAAACGTTGGTGGATCCACGCAAGCCATACCTCCCTGGAATCCCCCGGGTGTCTACTTTTCAGAAATGTTTGGGTTTGCTAGGTTTCCCTAGATGGCCGCCGAGCCCCGGGCCAAAAAGTCATGGGACCCCCCTTGCAAAACCAGGTCGTTTTGTGATAGGCATTTTTGATGTCGCCTCAATACGTTTTGGGCCCTTGCCTGTCGCGGGTACTTGGGCCTCCCACCCGAGTGAGGGACCATTTTTATCGGGAAACCTGGGGCAATGCTGGGTGGTAGGAAATTTGTGTCAGCCCGGTGATGCCACAACTTTCCCACACAATAAAGTGTGGAAAAAGTGATTTTTTTCAGCAAAATTTCAGGTTTCTTGGAGATTCTGGGTAAGAAAACATTGGGGGATCCACGCAAGCCATACCTCCCTGGAATCTCCCATGTGTCTACTTTTCAGAAATGTGTGGGTTTGGTAGGTTTCCCTAGGTGTCGGCAGAGCTAGGGTTCAAAAACTACAGCTAGGCACTTTGCCAAAAAAGCGTCATTTTTCACAGTGAAATTGGGGTGTGTCCACGTTGCGTTTTGCGTCATTTCCTGTCACGGGCACTAGGCCTACCCACACAAGTGAGGTGCCATTTTTCTCATAAGACTTTGGGGAACGCGGGGTGGGTGGAATTTTGTGGATCCATGCAGATTCCAGAACTTTCCACCACAGAAAAGTGAGGAAAATGTGTTTTTTTTACACTTTTTTAGGTTTGCAAGGGATTCTGGGTAACAGAACCTGGTGAGAGCCAGTCAAGTCACCCCATCCTGGATTCCCCTGGGTGTCTAGTTTTCAAAAATGTATAGGTTTGCTAGGTTTCCCTAGGTGCCGGCAGAGCTAGGGTTCAAAAACTACAGCTAAGCACTTTTAAAAAAAAGGGTAATTTTTCACTGTGAAAATGTGGTGTGTCCACATTGTGTTTTGCGCTGTTTCCTGTCGCGGGCACTAGGTCTACCCACACAAGTGAGGTACCATTTTTCTCGGAAGACTTTGGGGAATGCGGGGTGGGTGGAATTTTGTGGATCCACGCAGATTCCAGAACTTTCCACCACAGAAAAGTGAGGAAAATGTGTTTTTTTTGACAATTGTTTAGGTTTGCAAGGGATTCTGGGTAACAGACCCTAGTGAGAGCCAGTCAAGTCACCCCATCCTGGATTCCCCTGGGTGTCTAGTTTTCAAAAATGTATAGGTTTGCTAGGTTTCCCTAGGTGTCGGCAGAGCTACGGTTAAAAAACTACAGCTAAGCACTTTTCAAAAAAAGGGTCATTTTTCACTGTGAAAATGTGGTGTGTCCACATTGTGTTTTGCGCTGTTTCCTGTCGCGGGCACTAGGCCTACCCACACAAGTGAGGTACCATTTTTCTCGAAAGACTTTGGGGAATGCGGGGTGGGTGGAATTTTGTGGATCCACGCAGATTCCAGAACTTTCCACCACAGAAAAGTGAGGAAAATGTGTTTTTTTTTACAATTGTTTAGGTTTGCAAGGGATTCTGGGTAACAGAACCTAGTGAGAGCCAGTCAAGTCACCCCATCCTGGATTCCCCTGGGTGTCTAGATTTCAAAAATGTATAGGTTTGCTAGGTTTCCCGAGGTGCCGGCAGAGCTAGGGTTCAAAAACTACAGCTAAGCACTTTTCAAAAAAAGGGTCATTTTTCACTGTGAAAATGTGGTGTGTCCACGTTGTGTTTTGCGCTGTTTCCTGTCGCGGGCACTAGGCCTACCCACACAAGTGAGGTACCATTTTTCTCGGAAGACTTTCGGGAATGCGGGGAGGGTGGAATTTTGTGGATCCACGCAGATTCCAGAACTTTCCACCACAGAAAAGTGAGGAAAATGTGTTTTTTTTTACAATTGTTTAGGTTTGCAAGGGATTCTGGGTAACAGAACCTAGTGAGAGCCAGTCAAGTCACCCCATCCTGGATTCCCCTGGGTGTCTAGATTTCAAAAATGTATAGGTTTGCTAGGTTTCCCTAGGAGCCGGCAGAGCTATGGTTCAAAAACTACAGCTAGGCACTTTGCAAAAAAGGGGTAATTTTTCACTGTGAAAATGTGGTGTGTCCACGTTGCGTTTTGGGCTGTTTCCGGTCGCGGGCACTAGGCCTACCCACACAAGTGAGGTACTGTTTTTCTCGAAAGACTTTGGGGAACGCGGGGTGGGTGGAATTTTGTGGATCCATGCAGATTCCAGAACTTTCCACCACAGAAAAGTGAGGAAAATTTGTTTTTTCTGACAATATTTTAGGTTTGCAAGGGATTCTGGGTAACAGAACCAGGTGAGAGCCAGTCAAGTCACCCCATCCTGGATTCCCCTGGGTGTCTAGTTTTCAAAAATGTATAGGTTTTCTAGGTTTCCCTAGGTGCCGGCAGAGCTAGGGTTCAAAAACTACAGCTAGGCACTTTGCAAAAAAAGGGTCATTTTTCACTGTGAAAATGTGGTGTGTCCACGTTGCGTTTTGGGCCGTTTCCTGTCGCAGGCACTAGGCCTACCCACACAAGTGAGGTACCATTTTTATCGGGAGACTTAGGGTAACACAAAATTGTAGAGCAACTGTTATTATCTATTGACTTTTGATGCATTTCTGCCTTCCAAATGAAAGACAATGTGTAAAAAAGAAGTCATTTTGAAAAATGTCCTATAATTCTCATGCTAGTATGGGTACTCCCAATTTCGGAAATGTGCAAATATCTACTATTTCTAAACTCTATATTTTGTTCCCATTTCAGAAATACATAGGTGTCTTTCATACCGATTTTTCCATGTATAAATTTTCCCAGAATAATTGCTATATACCCGGTACATAATAAAAAACCATTGCAAGATGCTGCTCAGTTATTGGCTCTGGGTTCGTCGGGTTCTTGGTGAACCTACAAGTCCTATATATCGCCACAACCAGAAAGGTCCAGCGGATGTAACGGTATATTGCTTTCAAATATCTGTCATAATTAGAAGAAGTTACAGGTGAAAACGTTGACACAAATGGCTGATTTTTTCGACTAATTTTCAATTTTTCCTATATTTAACTGTTTGTTTCTATAAAGAAAACTTGAAGGATCTACACAAATGACCCCTTGCTGAATTCAGAATTTTGTCTACTTTCCAGAAATGTATGGCTTTCCAGGATCCATTATTGCTTTCATACCCATTTCTACCATTAACTGGAAGGAGGTTGAAAGCACAAAAATAGCAAAAATAGACTATGTCCCAGAAAAATGCCAAAACTGTGTAAAAAATGTTGGTTTTCTGACAAAAGTCTGCTTGTCCCTGAAAGCTGGGAAGATGGTGATTTCAGCACCACAGCCCCTTTTTTGATGCCATTTGCAGGGAAAAAACAAGACGCTTTCATCTGTAGCCCTTTTTTCGCATTTTTCCCCAAAAAACCAAAATTTAGCTGTATTTTGGCTAATTTCTGGGTCCCCTCCAGGGGAATCCACAAACCCTGGGTACCTTTAGAATCCCCATGATGTTGGAAAAAAAGGACGCAAATTTGGCGTGGATACGTTATGTGGTCAAAAAGTTACAGGGGCCTAAGCGCGAACTACCCCAAATAGCCAAAAAAAGGCTTAGCACAGGAGGGGAAAAGGCCTAGCAGCGAAGGGGTTAAGTGGTTGTCTATTTACTTACGTATATACTATTGCGCAACCTCTTCTGATGTGTCTGTAAAACTTAACTTTTGTCCTGAATTTTGACCTCCTGTCCTGAATTTTTGTCCTGAATTTTGACCCTTTGTCCTGAATATTTACACTCACCGTCCTGATTTTGCACCCATGCCAGTTGGTCACCCTACCGAGCAGTGAACTATCCTGACATTCACAGCGACATAGCAGTATGTATGAGAATTCAGATCAGAGGGGCACTCTTGTCCTCTGCGCACCATCATCCTGCTCCCTGCATCCACCATGCACCCCTCTGTGAGGGCCGCTGCTCACATGGTTCCGTGCCTCCCAGCCCTGAATTCATCTAAAACTCTCCAGAGAATCACTGTTAAAATATACCGCCTTTACTGTCTCCAAGTACGAGGCAAGCGGACTGCGGTATCTTCCTAATTCCCTTTTGTTTCTTACATAAAGTCTCCTGCAGTACTACAGAACACTATTACCTACAACTGCTGCCTGCATCCACCATGTTGCACCCCTCTTTGACGGCCTCTGCTCAGAGTGTTCGAAGCATCCCAGCAATGAATTAATCTAAAATCCTCCCGAGAATCACTGTTACCATTTATTGTCTCCAAATACGGGGCAAGCAAACTGTGGTATCTTCTTAATTCCCCTTTTGTTTCTTTTTTTTTTTAAAGTTTTTTATTAAAATTTTTACAACATGCTCCTACATAGCCAAGGCTGTACACAAGAGCCAAAAAAAGAAAAAAAAAAAGAACAAAAAGACAAATAATAAATTATTAAGCCGATTACATGATTATTACTGCAGAATCATTATCGTGTCTTAAGAGAAAAAGAAGATAGGCAAATCAGGATAAACATTTGGCATGAAAAGGAAACATGTGATCGGGCATACAGCTTGAGAAAAAAAAAAAGGCAGTTTGGCATTCACCTTATAAAAAAAAAAATGGGAAATCTATGATGCTACAGTCAAAAATTGATTAAACAGATCATAGGGAATTAAATCCCCAAAACCCACCCAACTCCATCTAAATCCAACAATTTAAGCCACCTCAAATTTCAATCACACTGCCCAATCTGATAAAGGCGCCCAGATTTTAGCACCTTTTATTCTTTTCCTTCTACCTTTAGTTTTATAGATAGAAGATTCAAAGTTATACATAGTAAGCAATCTTGTACGAAAATTAATAAAGGTGGGTGGATCAGGACTGATCCATTCATTGGTAATGCAGGCCCTTACTACTGCCATAATAATAAATAAAAGTGTATTTATATCTTCTGATCTTGTGCTAGCATCAATATCCGAACTTACACCAAAAATTGTCAATCCCACACTAATTTGGATAGGGAGCCCAAATATTACATACAAAAATTTCTCTATGTTTTGAAAGAATTCCCCCAATTTTGGACAAAAAAAAAACATATGGCTTGAGTCAGCCGAAACCTGTCCACATCGATTACACTTAGTTCCAGCAATTGCCCCCCAGCGAGCCAGTTTGCTAGGTGTATGATACAGATCATATAGAGCCATGTAATGTTGGCTACGTAGTCTTCCTGTCATTAAGACTTGATTTGCCAATTCGATAGACTTTAATATATTTATATCATCTAAACCTAATATGTTTTGCCATTTTTTTTACGTGCATCTAAATCATCCGGGAGTGTTTCCAGAAGTAGCTGATAAAGCTGACCAATTGGTGTTTTTTCTTCATTTTTTCTATTAGGGGATGGGCCCGAATTGATACATCGAACCTGAACCCCGACTAGTCAAAAAACTGCGTACCTGAAGATACTTAAAAAAATCCTGCTACCATACACCACCTGTAAATCAGAAAAAGTTAAAAGTTGATCTTGATTAAACAGATCACCTAAATTATGTATGCCCTTTTGGCCCCATCTAATTGTTACCAAATCTTGAAAAATTGGAGGTAATAACCCAGGAGCCAGCAACGGGGTGTAGGCATTAAGATTCGAAATTTGAAGGCTCCGTTTAATTTGTTTCCAGCCTTTATATGCTGCCTTAAGTATCTTAAATTTAGTTTTTTTAAAGTAGCTAGGTTCGATAACTTTTACAAAAAAACCATTCATTTCCTCACCCAAACCCAGCTCATAGATAGATGGCCTCTGGCACAGGGGGATCTCAGCTTTAGCCCCAATCACCAATGGACTTATATATTGTAACATTGCAGCCCAATAGTACATACTAATATGGGGGATGTCCCACCCACCATCGTGCCTTGGTAAGATCATTTTCCTGTAAGCCCTTCGCTGTTTCCGATATCCCCATAAAAACCGAGAACAAATTCTTTCTATTTTAACAAAAAGTGACGCCGAAAACTCCAATGGAATAGTTCTAAACAAATATAAAAATTTTGGAAGTATCAGCATCTTCAACACATTGTTCCGGCCATGTAATGATAAGTGAAGATGATCTAGCCTTTCTAAGGTTGCGTTCACTTTTTCGATTATTGGGAGAATATTAAGTTCAGGGATCTTGTCTACCGCTGATGTAATTTTAATTCCGAGATATGTTGCTTCCGAAACAATAGGTATATTTATCGGGGGTTTTTGCCCGAGTAGACTACCTGAGTTTTCTGTTCATTCATTTTATACCCTGAAAAAGCCCCAAACTGCTGTGCCAAAGATTTAATTGCGGGTAAGGCAGTTACAATGTCCCTAGAGACTATGACAATATCATCTGCATAGGCAAGTGCTCTATATTCAATATTCTGAATCCTAACTGGGATAATATCTGCATGTTGGTTGATTTTGTTCAGAAATAAATCAATAAATAAAGCGAATAACAAAGGGGAACACGGACAACCTTGCCGTGTACCCCGGCTTATAGTGATCGCAGTGGACTCTTGCCCAGAAATCCGGATTACGGCAGTCGGGCATATATACAGAGTCTTAATTGCCCGAATAAACTGTGGGCCGAACCTTTTCATGTGCATCATCTCCCACATATACTGCCAGGAGACCCTGTCGAACGCCTTTTCGGCGTCCAGCAGCATCACCCCGAGTCCGGACCCTGTTGCCTGTGCCCAGTCCAAAAGTGCTATGACACGTCTTACGTGATCCGCCGTATCCCTACCGGGTATAAACCCGTGCTGAAACTGGGAAACCAGAGGGGTAATGACACTTCCCAACCGCTGTGCCATAATTTTAGAATTTTTTTTACTGTCAGCATTAATCAGTGAAATTGGTCTATATGAAGAAGGGCATAGTTTGGGTTTTCCCTTTTTAAGGAATACAATAATAATAGTTTTTTGCCACGATTCAGGTGCTTTACCCTGTTGAGCCGCATGAAATAATGTCAGGAGCTCCTCCTTTAACACTGTGCGAAACGTTGTATAAAATTCTAAAGGAATACCGTCCATACCTACGGCTTTTCCAACTGCTAATGACAGTACAGCCCCTTCCGCTTCCTCCCAGGTAATATCATCCACCAACCCTTCATTCTGCTCTACTGTGACTTTGTTAATTACCATATCTGAGTTAAACGCCATCATTTTTTCCACTGGATCCCCCAGACATTCCTCTGTGTATAACTTCCCATAATACTTGCAGAAAACCGCCAAGATTCCTTCTGGGGAACTTTGTATCTGGCTAGAATGGTCCTGTATCTGTAAGATCTTATTATGCACACTCCTCTGCTGTAATCTTTTCGCTAAAATCCGCCCTGAATTTTCCCCTGCTTCGTAAATTTGGTCCCTAAAAATTGCCAGTTTATTCGCAACCTTCACCGCGAAGTGCTGATGTATTTGCATTTTTAGGATTGCAATGGCCGATGATAGTTTTGCTAGGTTACCCTGCTGAGAAATTTCCCTCATTAGTTCTAATTCCAAAAGCCTTAATTGATGCATCTGGACTTTTATTTCCGCCTGGGTTTTACGTTGTTTATTTAAAGAAAAACTAAGGGTTTCTCCCCGAAACCCCGCCTTGAATGTATCCCAAACAATGGAATCTGAAGCAGTTCCCCGATTGAATTTAAAAATTCACTAATCCACCCTTCCATATGTATACGGTAATCTGGATCTAATAAAAGTTTTCGTTCAAAGGTCCATGCTTTAACAGGGACCCGGGAACTAAAGTCAATTTCTAATAATATCGGGTTATGATCTGATATTACTCTTGGTAGAATCAGCATCTTAGAGCCCCTTACTTTTTCCGCAGATACAAAAAAATAATCGAGGCGTACATGTTTTCTATGGGGCGCCGAATAAAAAGTTTCTCCAGGATCTGACTGTCTCAGTGAATGCCACACATCCACCAGACCAAATTCCTTAACTAACCCCCTAATAGCCTTGAAGACTTTAATTTTTTTACCCATATAAGGGTTATTGCTATTGAGATCATAGCTGCCCTCTAAATGAATATTCAGGTCTCCACAGATAATAAAAGGGGCTGGCCAATTGGCTAATTCGATACTAAGATAGTGAAGGACCGCCGGATCATCTACATTTGAGCCATATAAGGAGCATATCGTCACTTGTGAGCCATTAATGGTTATCCCTGCAATAACCCACCTACCCAAGGCATCTTCCTTTAGCCGATTACAAACACCCAATCCTCTCTTCATCAATATCGCCACACCCCTCGTGTTGGAGCTCTGTTTAGTGCACCCCAATACAACCAGACCCAAGTCTTTCAGCCAATCCTGATTGTTCCAAGCTATATGAGTTTCTTGAACACATATCAGATCCAAACGCATTGCCTGTAACATCTGAGCCATCACCCCCCTTTTTTTCTTATCATTTAGGCCACAGATGTTTCATGAACAAATAGCCAATCTATTAATCATTGTTATCCTCTGAATCATAACACAGATTTACAGATAAAAGATCATACATTCTCATAGAAACCAATATGTGATAAGCCCATTTGCCCTTGACACAAACCACCAATTTCAGCACCAAAACGTAGTAATTCTCAAATATATCTGCAGTAGATTTAGCACCATCTTTATCATGTACAGCCAAAAAATCAGAAAAACCGCTATCCTCACCCAGTCTCCCAACCTTCCCAGCCTCCCCCCCTACCCCCCTTTGCCCCTTGGCCCACCCCCCACCCCTCCCCACTTGAGGCTTAAGGACAGAGTGTCCTCAGTGATGGTTAGTGGATTGAACAGCACCACTCCTCCTCACCCCCATTTACAATTAAAAAAAAAAAACATATTAAAAAAATATTGAAATCACCCCACTAAGTCAAGAACTCCATATTCAACCAACATCAAATTGTAGTCAAAAATTCCCTTGCCAAAATTTCTGAAACAAAGAAGTGAGCCTTCTCCTTATGAATTATCTTTAGCTTAGCAGGGTTAAGAAGGAAGACCTGTACCCCTTTTGCCTGAAATAATGGGAACAGTTGGCGTAATTGCCACCGTAATTTGACCGTGGCCTGACAGAAATCAGGACGAACAAAAAATTCAAAACCAATTCCGCCTCTCTTCCTGTCAGGCCGTGCCAGATCGTATAGTGCTTCCCTCAGTAAAAAATTATTGAGACAGATCAATATTGCCCTAGGTTTTTCATTAGCACTCCCTCCTTTGCTACGTTGATTGAAAGGGAACCTGTGTGCCCTCTGTAATTCTAATTCCCAATTCCATTGACTAAGCTCTGGAAAGGCTTTGGTAAACAAATCAATAACAAACTTCCTAACATCTTTACCCTCTTGACCCTCTGGTATACCCAAAATACGTAAGTTATTTCTTCTTGAACGATTTTCCAAATCCGTAAGCTTCAAATCAACATCGTCTCGTAAAGATTGTAAAGATGCCACTGTAGTCTTTTGTTGCCCTAAGTCATCTTCCATCGCTGAGATCCTTTCCTCAGCTTCTCCGATTCGCGTGGATATCTCCGTACAGGTCTTGGCAACTCTTCGCACTGTATTCTGTAGTTTACGCACCGCCCCTTGAGTCCGTAAACCTTCCACCTTTGTCTCTTCCCGATGGGCCATGATTATTTGATATATTGTATCGAGTGTAATTTCTTCCCCACCAACTGCTTCATTGTTAAGATTTCCAACCTTTTTAGAGACATTCCCGTTTTTCCCAAGCTGAGGAGAGAATGAATAGTCCCAAACCAGTGATCCCCCTATATCTGTTTGCCCACTGGCGACTGGACCTACTGTATCTCTCCCTTTCCGTATTGTTCCTAAGCTCATAGATGTCTCCGAATCAGTCTCCTCATCATCCTCCATATCACCCTGCAGGTGTTTGCTGGTGTCGCTCTTATCGTCAGCCCAATCCACTCCCTCATTCTCCGAGGAATTCGAGGGGTCTGACAAAGAATAAAATCTGTCCTCCTGAGTCCCCAGAATCAAGTTCTTTATAAGTTACTTTAGCAACAAAGGGAGTAGCCTTATAATCCGAATTATTGTCAGTCCCAACCCCAAAATGATTTGACTCCACTGGTTCCCCTGATTCAATATCCGAAACATCCCTCTCTTGGTTCAAACTTTCCACCGGCAAAGGGGATTGTAGCATTTGAGACGAGATTCCATTTCCCCCCAACGCCTGTGCATTTTTTTTGGCGGGATCCCCAACCTGCTGCCCTTCCACCTGCTGTGTTTCAGCCCGAGAGAGAAGCGATACACTGTTTTTGGCCGACACTGCTTCTATTCCCTCCGTCTTTTTATTCACATCAGCATCACACTGAGCAGCCTTTCCTCTGTCTATAATTCCATCTGACACATACGGCTGTAATATTTCAGGAGGGTCCATTGAAACATTGTTGCAAGAATAGTTGCTAGCAGAGTTATCTACCAGTCCACCGGATTGTAGTTTCCCTTCGACCTCATGTGAAGCCTTACCTCTACCGTTTTGCTTTTTAAACATGCCGGGTATGCTCCGCTGAATTCCGACCGCTTCAGTATTCCTCCGAGTTCTTCCGGGGGGAAATCCCTTTCCTTCCTGCTGCAACCCGGAGCCGACACCGTGATTTCCTTTTCTCCCATACTGCTGGACGGGGGAAGCCGGGCTGGTTGCTGCCGCTGATGACCCAGCCGTTGCGACAACCCCCCGGGTCTTGGCACCTCTTCCAATTGTTTTCGGCGGCATTACTGACCTACTCCGGAGCCTCGCAGCCACCGAAGACCGCCCACACCAGAATCGCCACCAAGGTAAGACCCGCTGGGCACGAAGCACTCCACGACAGCTGGTAGATACAATGCTGGATGCAAAGTTTAATATCGGGCTCATTAAACTTATTTCCGCATACCGCCACAACATCTCGAAATGACCGCACGGCTTACCCCCGGCATTTTACGATATTCAAAACCGTGGGGGTGAAAGCCCGGAGGAGCGCTCTACAAGCCACTCAATCGGCCGCTGCTGCGGCCGCCATCTTGCCTCCATTCCCCTTTTGTTTCTTACCACATAAAATCTCCCACAGTACTATAGAACCCCATTACCTACCTACAACTGCTGCCTCCGGAGTCTTATTAAAAGATGAAGATTCTCGATTTCACACTGGTGATGATCTTTGCAGCTTAAGGGGTCAACCTCAACATGACTTGTTTTTTGTTTATATCCATAAAACAAACCACTTTCTTTCCATTCTCTGTTGCTGATGATAGATTTGAAATTCAATCACAACAAACAATGGAGGTGAGCACTTCTTTATTGCTCTTGTATTTTGAAACAAAGCCCCCTTTGAAAAACAAGCATTGGCATAGCCAATAGGTCTCGCCTTTGGGACCTTATAAGTGTTTAGCCATGCAACAGTTGATGTTGTTGCACCAAGGATATTGTGCTGCATAACTAAATACTTATAATGTCCCAAAAGTGAGACCTATTGGCTATGCCAATTCTTGTTTTAATTATTATTTTTTAGAGGGCCTGCCAACTGCAGTTTGCTGCCGGGTTGCTCCTTTTACACAATGCATTTTTGGAAAGGCTCGTTTTATTTTTATTCATCGTTCCAAGATCGGTGCCTACCATAATGGATTGGTAAATATAAAAAATAAACAAAATGGAGGATCTCTCATTTTGTATGTATGCGCATGAGTTGTGATGTGCACATGTACATGTGTCATTATAGCTGTGAGGGTAAAATACGCTTTTAGCTTTTGTTTCCAATGCTGCACTACATATGCAAAAAGTATTGGCAAAGACAATAGGTCTACATTGACAAACAAAAGGCGAGACAATTGTCTTTGCCAATCCTTGGAAGATCTTACATCAGCAAAATGTGCTGGGCAGCAAGTTCGAAATATGGCCAGCAGAGTGCGCTGTCGGCCCTCCAATTGCCGATGGTATGCATGCTCAGCAGTGCTAAGGAGTCAGAGAGGAAGCTGAAAACACACGTATCCCCTGGATACGGTCAGTGTTAAGTCCCCGTGACAAGGGTGCAAGCAGAGGGTAAAATTATTTCAAAGCGAGCACGCTTGTGAAAGATCATAGGAGCCCGCGGACATTGCAGATGCTTATATAGCCGCTGACACTGGGGAAATGTGCAGAGTGTGTGAGGGAGATTGAGGTGGAAAGGGCAGTAGAGAGAGTGAGGTGGGGTGAGGGGAGGGGAGGAGAGAGAGATGAAGAGGGGACCTAGAGAGACTGGTGTATGGGCGCGGAAGCATAGCTGCCAAGGTTTCAGATTGCTATGTGTGACATTTTCATAATTTAAGTGTAATTATGAGTGACATTTCAACAACTATGAGTGACACTTTCTTGCGCGCAAAATCAAGCAATGAAGACGAGGGAAACATATACATATCAGAAATTACACCCATTTGAGCAAAGTGACTGCGCCAGGAAAGGCACATTTTCACAGCATAGGAAGTCAGTGCAACGGTAGGAGATCATGATTTACAGCATATCCGCCACGTTTTCAGATTGGTTATGTATGACATTTCCATTGTTTTTTCTTGTTGGGTTTGAGGCTTTTGGATAAAGAGGAAACAAGTGAAGGTTTGGCTGGTGTGAAGGAGGAAAAGTTGTGGGCTGCTGACGGGGACTACTGTGGTGATGTGTCGGGTGCACCGCTTCTCAGCACAACAGCTGTTCTGATTTTCTGCATTTTGTCTACGGAAGACGAAGCCAAATTAAACGCAAACCCCTTGGGTTTGGTGGTGGCAGTTGCTGTGCATGAGGGTAAAACGAACATTTCGGCTACCAAGAAAAGTTCACAGGGAGTGTTAATGGTTTCTCTTACCATTCCTGAAGTTTTCAGTCAACAGGTGTGACCTTGTTGTGACCTTTGGCAGGCAGGAGTGACTCTGCGGTGCGCACTGGGCCCTGGGGCGGGTGCCTTATTAAGTACAGATGCTACCCACATTAGCACACACACAAGCCATTTGCACTCACGTTTAATTGTCCATTAGAGGCCATTCTCCGCCCAGCCCATATAGGCGCTGAGAGGGGACAGCACTCTGCACCCATTGATCGTAACCGACTTCCCTCTGCGGATCCAGTCCTTTTAGACATTACCACCAGCTTAATGTAGATGTTTTTCTTGTGCTAGAAATGGAAACAATCATGCCTAAAATAAATACAGGGAGATATGTCGAAAGACCGCTTTGCCAGACGAAGACTGTGGAAATCCGGTGGAGCCGTGGGAGAGTCAGTAACGTTAGCCATACCGTCAACAACAACTGCTGCCCTCGGAGAGGTGCGCACTTCCAACTCGTGAGTGGTATCTTGTCGCTCACTTTCCCTAGGGTAATAATCCTTTGTTTATCTACTTGTTACTGAACTGTTTCAACTCTATTGTAAAGCGCTCCGGGCCTAGCCTGCGCTATATAAAATCATAAAAATAAAGACAAAAAATTTGGCAGTCGCGCAGTGCTGCGATTTCTCTTTAGACCGACGTCGTCAATGCACTTCTGAGTGGCATTGAACTGCAAATGAGTGAAACTGACAGTGATATTGAAAAAGCTAAAATACAAGAAACTTCAAACTATTGAGAAGTGATAAGGTTTAAAATTACTTGAAACTATTGCAAAACTCCTGAAACCCGCTTTCTGAGTTGATCATTATATAAAACAGTCGAGGCACCATTGTTCATCTCAAGTAAGTAACTGCTGCATCAGCCAGTATAGACAGCGCTGAAGAAGACGGGTTTTGCATATTTCACACTCCGTCCATTTAAGCTTGCTGCCAGAATTATTTTTTATCCGAACAAAAATCAGGAGTTTAACCCAGCACACCCAAGCACGCCCGACAGGCCCACAAACAGACTAAAATAATCACCCCGGCCGGCCCACCCATCCAGCGGCGAGAGGGAGAGAGGAAGGAGTGGAGTTACAAGTGATGGATACTGTAGGAAGAGAGCCGTGTCAGAGCGTGTGGAAATGAGACAGGGTCTGTGCTCTCTTGCGTGCGCTCATTACTGAGGTGTTCGGATGTCAGCAGGCCGAGGCTGTGTAAGCACAAGTGTGCCCGGCCTGGCCCTGCCGGTGACACTGGAAGACGGATCGTGCGCTAGAAGTGGCCCCAAGACAAGCAGTGGAAAGAAAAACAAGCACTCGTGCTTGTGCTGGCATCCACCTTGCGGGAGCGAGCAGCGGCGCGCGGGCCATCTGTTTTCAATTAGCGCGCGCGCCGCTGCTCGCTCCCGCAAGGTGGATGCCAGCACAAGCACGAGTGCTTGAAAAGAGCTGACCGATTCCTAAAGGTCACTCCTAGAGCAGCGCTGCGCGCTACGCTCTAGGCGAGACCTAAAAAACTAAAAGGAAGCTCCTTTTGGCCTTCAGTATGTGACAAGATCTTATCGCACCGCAGGAGTGCTAAGTTATCTGATTTCAGTATCAGACGTTTCCAGCATATCTTCAAAGCACAACAACACTGCGTGTGTTATGTAAAATTAACTATTACAGAAGGCTTCTCACAAAGCATTAACAGCGTGAGTACATACCAATTTCATATCTCAGTGCATTTTCAAAGAACTGCAGAAGAGCGCGACTCAGATATGGATAATTTATTTAAAAGAACACTTTTCTCAATGTGTTAAGCACCAGTTCATTTACTTTTCCAGTCAGACCGAGAGAACGCAAGTTTTTTATTTCCTCACATCATCTACAAACGGCTTAAAGATTCACCGTATCTCCGCTGGCCAGCTGCTGGCTCCGTGCCTCATCTGGGCATTTATTCAAATCCAGGTTGCACAATACACATCAAGCCTTTTACAAAGAAAAGGACATGTTTTCAAAGAGCCTCGCCGACCTGACATCTTCTGTCTTGTACAAATGTAAATTTAATAATGGACTCGGGGTGTGACAGCAGTGCTTAATTTGTAAAAAGAAGAAGTGCCAGGGCCCTCCTCAGGAGGCCACTGCAGACTGCACCACCCATTGCCCCTGCCATCCCTGTGAATCACAGTACCAACACAACTGCTAACCTTCACACTCCTATTCGATTGACAATTCAGACTATTCCACGCCCCCAAAGCTATGATGGCGACTTGGGCAGCAGGCATTAGTCCTCTTAAATGTTTATTTAATCAACAAACAACTGTTATGTGCTCATCTTTAATTTAGACAAACAGCACCATCATTTGGCAGACTATCATAAGTACCAGTGTTGACAATTGAGTGCCCCTGCTGAGCACTGGAAACCACCAGCTCAAATTAAGCACTGTGTAACAGTCATGCCTGCGCATCAAGGCAAGGATTTCCTCCTCCAGCATAGTTTACAGCCTACTCAGTCCTGTGTGCTGTGTTTGTTTATGGCCTGACAAATGGCTTTTTATTCCAGAGGACAGCTCCTGGATCTTCAGGTACAAGGAAGGTTGCATTGCAGGTCTATGAACTTTGAGCTTCTGGCAGGCTGCCAGGTGTACGAGTGTGCAGGTTGTGAGGCACTCATTCCGCTGGGTATGGCTGGGAATCCCCTTAAGGATACTCGTCAGCCCCATCCTTTGTTCCTGAAGCCTTCTTTTACGGGATATCTTGTGAACGCCAGATCTTTGATCAGGAACAAGGTAGAATTTAAGGACTTTGTGTCCCTTCGAAAACCTGATTGGGTATTTATCACGGAAACTTGGGCCAGAGATTGCTCAGGGCCTGACCTGGTGGAGGCCATCCCCTCTGGGTATGCTCTTTCTAGACTTGATAGGGAAGGGAGGATAGGGGGGGGTTTAGGAGTACTGTATAAAGACATCTATTCGTGCTTCACTGAGGCCCTCACCACTCCCTCAGATCCCTATCAGGCCCTTTATTTTTCTTTGAAGGTCCTACCAACTGAAAGTTTTGTTGGAGTAGTGACCTATCGGCCTCCTGGACCCAGAGCAATGTTCAATCAGGATTTCAGTAATCGAATAGAGCCCTATCTGGCAAGATCAAATATAACTCTCCTGGGTGATTTTAATTTTCACTTGGAGAAGACCCTGTGTACAGAAACGCAGGTATTCTTGGAAACTATGGATTCTTGTGGTCTCCCCCAGTTGGTTATGGGCCCCACTCATATAGCAGGACACATTCTTGATGGCATATTTTCTAATGATCCTAGGATTGAGGTGAAGGATCCTATCCCACTCTCCTGGTCTGATCATTATGCCATTCCATTCCATCTGCAAATTATAGGATCCCACCAAGACTTTAATATTAAGAACAGGGTGGAGATGAAGAGAAACCTTAGGCTCATCAACAAGGAGGACCTTCTTAACAGACTTAGCAATTATGGATGCCTCCGCTACGCGGATGTCAATTCAATTTACGACGACTTTTCCAATTGGCTCTCGGCAGCCTTGGATTCTTTTGCCCCCCTTAAAGAGCACTATGTGGCCAGAAAACGGCCCTCGGCTCCTTAGTTCTCGGAAAGACTGAGAAAGCTTAGACAAGGATGCCGACTCCAGGAAAGGAAATGGCGCCGGGATCTTACGGCAGTCGAAAGAGATCTACACAAACTTAGATTGAGAGAATACAAGCTAGCTATTAATGAGGAGAAAGCATCATATTATTCTAGGATGACGGAATCCCTAAAGTCCCCTAGGGAACTTTTTATTGTGATTAATTCCCTCCTAGCCCCCACGGCCATTGCTAACACTGACGTTTCCCAGGATCTTTGTGATAAAATGGCATGCTTTTTTCATGCCAAAATCAAGGATATATATTCCTCCCTGGAGATTCTCAATGCGCGGGGGATAAAGGTAGATCTCCCTTTGGATCCTTTGGGTGCGGATCATTTGGTAGGTCCTATGAAGGAAGCCCATTTGTGCTCCTTCCCTCCCTTAACGCAAGAAGACACTGAGCGGCTGTTAAATGGAATCAGCTCTGGTTCCCCGCTGGAACCTTGTCCCTTGAAAATCTTGAAACTAGGTATGGAGGCTATTGCTCCACCTTTGACCTCCATCCTTAATGCTGTTATTACATCGGGCCAGTATCCTACCGCGTGGAAGACTGCAGTGGTTAAACCTCTTTTAAAGAAGCCCTCTTTGGACCCTGCGGAGTTAAAGAACTACCGGCCCATTTCCCTGTTGCCTGTCCCAGCAAAGATTTTGGAGAAGCATTTGAACCTCCATCTTAGTTCTTATTTGGAGGATCACCAGCTGCTCGATGGCTCGCAGCATGGGTTCAGAAGTGAGCACAGTACCGAGACGGCGTTAACCGTTGTACTCAACAACATCCGAAATCAGGTTGACGCCGGTTACACCACCTTACTGATCCTTCTGGACCTTACGGCGGCCTTCGACACCATCTCTCCTTTAAGACTGGCTGGGAGACTCAGGGAAATAGGGATTGAGGGCTCCGCTCTTAATGTGCTTACCTCATTCCTTATGGATCGGTTGCAAAGAGTTAAGATGGGCCAATTCTTCTCAGCTCCCAATCAGTTGTTCTGTGGAGTTCCTCAGGGATCCTCATTGAGTCCTACTCTTTTTAATATTTATGTAGCCCCCCTTGCCAGGGTTGTAAGATCTTTCGGGCTAGAAGTGTTATCGTACGCGGATGACACTCAAATTATGATCACTATTACTGAGAGTGTTGAAGCATCAGCGGCAAATTAAAAAAACTGTATGCAGGCAGTGGCTTCATGGATGGTTGAGAACTATCTAAGACTCAATGGGGATAAAACTGAGGTTTTAATTTTTGGAGACAAACAGGAGATTTGGTCAGAGGCCTGGTGGCCCGATACGCTTGGATCCTGCCACCGCCCTGGCCTCAGTGCGAAAAATCTAGGCATCATAGTTGACACCTCCCTTTCTCTGGGCCCCCAAATAAATAGAACAGTTTCCACCTGTTTTGGGATGATAAGGACCCTTAAAAAGATCTCACAATTTCTCTCCTTCCCCTCGCGGAAACAGGCAGTGGTGGCCCTTGTGTTGTCTAGATTAGACTATTGTAACGCTCTTTATGTGGGCATAAATAAGGGGCTTGTGCATCGACTTCAACTAGTGCAGAACGCCGCTGCCAGACTGGTGATGGGCCTTCCCAAATACCACTCTGTCTCGGCAACTATCAGCAAGTTGCACTGGCTCCCGCTGGGTCGGAGAATTGTATTTAAAGCCCTGTGTCTGGTACACAGGACTTTCTACAATATGGGGTCAGAAGGCATTAAAAAACTATTTCGGAGATATGTCCCCGCTAAGCAGCTAAGATCTTCCAGCAAGAACCTGGTGATAGTCCCCAGGTTTAGGAAAGCCAGATGGGGGGGTATGGCCTTCTCGCTGGCTGCGGCTAAACTTTGGAACTCCCTTCCTCTTTCAATTATGGCTCTGGAGAGTCATTTTCTGTTCCGTAAGGCCTTGAAGACCTGGCTCTTTACCATCTCAAATCTGTAAGCCTTTTACTTATGGGCATCTCTGTATCCTGATCCCTTTCCGCAGCGCCTTGACGCCCCTGGGCTAAGTTCGCGCTTTACAAAGCTTTCATTCATTCATTCATTCATTCTTGCACCCTAAATACACTGGTTTGATGAAAACAGGGTCTTCCAAATGCAAGCAATAAAATTCAAGCCATTTATCAGGACATAAACAACAAGCATTGGCATAGCCAATAGGTCTCGCTTTTGGGACCTTGTAAGTGTTTAGCCATGACGGCCGTGAGTGCTTCTCTCCCATTAGCTAGTCTAGTTTGCATTAACATGCACGTGTTTAATATTTATGTTCACAAAAAGGCAAAGATTATTACCACAAGCTCTCAGTCTGGCAGTAGTTAACCATTGTCTGCCTAAGAGGTATAAAGGGCCACTGTTTGTTTGCAATTCAATTCTTTTTGAAATGTTAAGAGGTAATGGGGCATTCCTACTCCTGCAGATCAGTGGCAGGAAGGAGGAGCCAATAGGAGGAGTCCACTCCATGGAGCAGATGTGCTGGCAGTTCAGAGCCAGGGATTAGGGTCTCCAACCTTTTCTGTGATAAGAGTTACTTAGATTTAATGAAAATCATCACAAGCTACTATTATAATAATAAGTGTTGTAATAATTACCATTATTATAGGGGAGAGGATATAGCCTAACGGCTAGGACGGGCAACCTTAAATCTGGGGAACCAGGTTCAAGTCTCGGCAACGACGCTCAACATCCTGTGATTCTAGGCAAATCACTTAATCTCCCTGTGTCTAACTAAAATTAATGTATCTGTCTGTAACACAACTGGTGCTCATGTAAAGTGCTCTGATACCCAATACCTCAGGGTCAAGTTTGCGCCATATAAAACTCAGGAAAAAAAAAGACCATAACAGAGATTACATTAGTGGGCGCTATATACAAGATTACTAGCAGTGATCACCTCAGTTTATCAGGCACTCGTGCCAGTGCTTGTGTAAAAAAATGTGTTGTCACTGTGGAATGCCTCTACCTGGGTAATACATAACAGACAACATAGCTACAATGAACCACTCAAATAGACGTAGATATATTTTGGAAAATCAACGATTTTGGTCCAAACATTCGCTTATGAGTTCTGAAAATACATACATTGACATCTTGAATATACACTTTTAAATGTTGGTATACATATATTAATGCAACCAAGCAAATGTATCTAATAGGTTTCAGTAGGGCGGCACGCAGGGGAGTTGCTTATGGGTAGCTGGAGAGCTACCAGTAGCTTGTGATCTACTCATTAGAGAAGCTTGGATTAGAGGGTGCAGGCCAGTAAAGTGAAAGGGGCTAAGACCACCAAGTCTGAAGGTCCCTCGGGGGAGTAGCAGCGATGGGGTTGTCGTCATGGGGAAGGGAGCATATGCCTGTGGTACAGAGGCAGAGCCACCGCTCCATTTCCAGTCTTGCATTAGAACACAATACGCTAACTGTAACCTCACTAACTCACAGGCCACGCTGCATAACCAGTCGCTTACCATCATTTAAAAAAATCACAATGAAATAATAATCCCTTCCAGTGCCAAAGGCGTAGCTCTCAATAGTGCAGCAGATGCACAATGGTCTCAGTGACCCACTGCACCTAAAAAAGTGTCTGTTTTTTTAATACCAACCAAGCAGATGGGAAGCCAGTTTGCTTCCTGCATTAAGGCCAATGCCATCCTTGCTTTGCCACTGTCCTGCATTTATACCTCCACCACATTATATGCTGATTATAGGGCAAATCTTACAAACAAGCATTGGCATAGCCAATAGGTCTCGCCTTTGGGACCTTATGTGTTTAGCCAGAACTTTTCGCTATGTTGTAGAGCATTGTGGCGGCTGTGCATCATGTTGAAAAGTTATAATAAAAATTGTTAAGCATTTTTGTTACCTTTATACAAACCAAGACGACATTATATACAACTGAACAACCTGATTAAAAAAAGATTTTAACATAAAAAATGTCTTCTAGTTTTTTGTACTTGCACTGCTGGCAACTTCTTCCTGCCTGTTCTCATGCTTGTTTGTTATAATATTTTTTGTTATGGGGGAGCGGGACATAAATAACGGGGGAGTGGAGGTTGGAGAACAGTAATTTAATTAGAACACGAGCAGCGGACGGACACTAGGGGAGAATCAACAGATGCCAGATTCCGAGGGCAGACTGACGTGATGCTTAGATGATGTTTAGGTGATGCTTAGGTGGTGCGCTGATGCAAAATGGTGGTGGTGAATAATGCTTGGTGCTCAGGTGGTGCCACTATATGGTGTGAATTGGAGGTACGTTGTGGATTGTGGAGTTGTGGAGTTGAAATATGTTGTTTGGTGTGTAATTATGTGGTGTGTATTGGAAATGTGTGGAGTTGAATTGTGTGGCCTGGAACTGTGGTGTTGAGTGAAATTATGCTTAGTGAAATTGTGTCATGGTGTGGAGTGCATTTATGTTGATTGGTGGTATGTGGCATAGAGTGCATTTATGTGGAGTGTATTTATGTTGCATTGAGTAGAGTGTAATTATGTGGCATGTAATTATGTGGTACTGAGTGGTATGTGGCGTGTATTTATGTTGCATTGAGTAGTGTAATTATGTGGCATGTAATTATGTGGCACTGAGTGGTATTATGTGGAGTGTATTTATGTTGCATTGAGTAGAGTGTAATTATGTGGCATGTAATTATGTGGTACTGAGTGGTATGTGGAGTGTATTTATGTTGCATTGAGTAGAGTGTAATTATGTGACGTGTAATTATGTGGCACTGAGTGGTATTATGTGGAGTGTATTTACATTGCATTGAGTAGAGTGTAATTATGTGGCGTGTAACTATGTTGCACTGAGTGGTATTTTGTGGAGTGTATTTATGTTGCATTGAGTAGAGTGTAATTATGTGGCGTGAATTATGTGGCACAGTGGTATTATGTGGCGTATATTTATGTTGCATTGAATAGAGTGTAATTATGTGACGTGTAATTATGTGGTACTGAGTGGTATTATGTTGAGTGTATTTATGTTGCATTGAGTAGAGTGTAAACATGTGGCGTGTAATTATGTGGCACTGAGTGGTATTATATGGAGTGTATTTATGTTGCATTGAGTAGAGTGTAATTATGTGGTGTGTAATTATGTGGCACTGAGTGGTATTATGTGGAGTGTATTTATGTTGAATGAGTGGAGTGTAATTATGTGGCTTGTAATTATGTGGTATTGAGTGGTATGTGGGGTGTATTTATGTTGCATTGAGTAGAGTGTAATTATGTGGCATGTAACTATGTCACACTGAGTGGTATTATGTGGAGTGTATTTATGGTGCATTGAGTAGAGTGTAGTTATGTGGCGTGTAATTATGTGGCACAGTGTTATTATGTGGAGTGTATTTATGTTGCATTGAATAGAGTGTAATTATGTGACATGTAATTATGTGGTACTGAGTGGTATTATGTGGAGTGTATTTATGTTGCATTGAGTAGAGTGTAATTATGTGGTGTGTAATTATGTGGCACTGAGTGGTATTATGTGGAGTGTATTTATGTTGCATTGAGTAGAGTGTAATTATGTGGTGTGTAATTATGTGGCACTGAGTGGTATTATGTGGAGTGTATTTATGTTGCATTGAATAGAGTGTAATTGTGACGTGTGATTATGTGGTATTGAGTGCTATTATGTGGAGTGTATTTATGTTGCATTGAGTAGAGTGTTAATACGTGGTGTGTAATTATGTGGCACTGAGTGGTATTATGTGGAGTGTATTTATGTTGCATTGAGTAGAGTGTAATTATGTGGCTTGTAATTATATGGTACTGAGTGGTATGTGGGGTGTATTTATGTTGAACTGAGTATAGTGTTATTATGTGGTGGGTAACTATGGCACACTGAGTGGTATTATGTGGAGTGTATTTATGTTGCATTGAGTAGAGTCTAATTATGTGGTACTGAGTGGTATTATGTGGAGTGTATTTATGTTGCATTGAGTAGAGTGTAATTATGTGGTGTGTAATTATGTCACACTGAGTGGTATTCTGTAGAGTGTATTTATGTTGCATTGAGTAGACTGTAATTATGTGGCTTGTAATTATGTGGTACTGAGTGGTATGTGGGGTGTATTTATGTTGCATTGAGTAAAGTCTAATTATGTGGCGTGTAACTATGTCACACTGAGTGGTATTATGTGGAGTGTATTTATGTTGCATTGAGTAGAGTGTAATTATGTGGTGTGTAATTATGTGGCACAGTGTTATTATGTGGAGTGTATTTATGTTGCATTGAATAGAGTGTAATTATGTGACGTGTAATTATGTGGTACTGAGTGGTATTATGTGGAGTGTATTTATGTTGCATTGAGTAGAGTGTAATTATGTGGTGTGTAATTATGTGGCACTGAGTGGTGTTATGTGGAGTGTGTTTATGTTGCATTGAATAGAGTGTAATTGTGACGTGTGATTATGTGGCACTGAGTGGTATTATGTGGAGTGTATTTATGTTGCATTGAGTAGAGTGTAATTATGTGGCGTGTAATTATGTGTCTCGAATGCTCGACCTAAAAACCAGGAGAGACGAGAGAGTGGTGGAAGACAACGATATGTGCGGATGTGATGCCGGATATCTCTGAGGCAATTCCACAAGGTTTGCAACAGAAAATTGACTAATACCACGGAGGTGTATAGAAATATGTACACTGTACGTTTGTTTTTTGAGTGACACAGTGATTATATATGTTGAACAGCCAAACGGAGAATGACTATATTACGGGACATATAATCTGCAGTAATGGGGATAAAGCGAGGGGTTATGAAACATTGTTTGCAAACAGTTTGTTTTTGTCGCACATAAAATGCTAAATAAAGATTTTTTTTTTTAAAACCTTGCTCTAATCATAATATAGACCGAGATTTGCCAATTCTTGCTAATGCTCATAGTCTGCAAACGCTTTAGTTAACTGACCTTGTAAAGCGAAAGGATTTTGAACAAGATAGGATGGCAAAACATGGGTTTAGGTCCCTTACACAGAGGGATCCTTGGCCAGGACAACGGAGGGCATGGACAGGCTCTTCTCATACACATGCTGCTCTGACGTTTTATGTCCTCTGTGTCTCCAGGGTAAATGTGGTAGGTTGTAGTGGTAGTATTATCAGTAGTTTACGTTCTCTAGGGCACCAGTGGTGACAGAACGCCGGTATGCCATTGTTCAGTGCATATTAGAGTGCACGAAGGTTACAATAAACTCTCTTGTTTATTTTGAAAGTGGTTCCATTAATACTTCTTTAAATGGACTCTGCTTACACTTCAATAGGTGCTACGCTTGGAGTCCTACAAAACAGGGTTATCATAAAAGGCCCATAAATGTCATCATGTTTACAATAGCTCATAAATCTTCTAACCGGGCCAGTGCCTTGAGGCAAGTAGGGCTAGCTTCTTGGTTTCAGGGGGCAGGTTGGGCCCCAGCAAGACCAAAGCAACAGGTATTGGAGGCTTGGCGCACTCAAAGATATGTGAGAATTAGTAAGAATCAGAGCGATCAGGCGAGATTCAAAGTGGGCTCCACGGCCCTATCTTGTCTTGACAGAGGCACTTGGTGACGTAGTCATGAAGTGAAGAAAAGGTCCCGGAAGAGAGAGGCTTTCGCTCATGGTTGAAACACGATACACAGTCCCTGAATTAATTTGGCCCGTCGCCCATTTACATTTTCTCAAAGGTGCATTTCTGGCGCTAAAAAACACCAAACTGGAAACAGGTGGTGTCGGGTGTACGGGTGGTGTCTAACGACGACACTGTTGCCACCAATATACTATTAGAATGTTGACGGTTAATTCATTTTAAAGTAAGGAAATTGCTTCATATGGCAAAGGGTGCCAACTGCTTCACGTAGCTATAAATAGTGTAGCAGGTGCAGTAGCAACGGGGTCCAGAGTCTCGGGGACCCACGGCTCACCAATTATAGCGGGTGTTTTGTACTATGCACCTGTGCGGCGGGGGCATTTTCCTTGCTGTGTCAGCGGTTGGCTAAAAACCCAGGACAGTAGGTGGTGCTGCTGACGTCGGCGCAGCTGATATCCCTGAAGAAAGTTGCACTGAGATGAGGTAAATGAAGGCGGCAGCAACGTCTGCAGTCATCCTGTTTTTTCCGGATTCGTAACAAATTTTAGAATTACAATCTAGGTACACAAATGTATAAGCAACCCACAGCATTCTTTCTTTTGATTGTTTTTTCCTCTTGCAGTCTGCTCATTGAATTTCATGGCCCAGAACTACTACCTTCTAGCAACTCGCTGGCTTAGATATGTGCACACAACAGAAGCAAAGAAATTCTGTGATTTATAAAATACAGTTACGGGATCAAATTTATCATTCCACGTCCATGCCGTTCTCTAGCCAGAACAACAGCAGCTGTACGAGAAGAGTTCAAAACAGTAGAACATTGTGCGCTGTTTTTGTCAGGATAGCTGTTGTGCAACCCGAGCATCTCTTCCAAGTATTGTTTATTCAATTCATTGAAAAGGGGGTTTACTTGTGCGCCAGATGTTGGAAGGACGTGTTTAACCCGGGTTTCAAGACTGCAAAAGCAATAGCTGAAATCTGACATCACCTTATGGCACAGAGTCCACGATCCGAATGAGTTCCTAATGATAGGAGGGGGAGGGAGAGCAGAGCAAATGCACAAGAATGAAAGGGAAACCAGCATGCTCGTGGAACTGCTGGGGAGCAGTGCAAGTGAAAGCTCATTAGAAGAAAAAAAAACAAGTAACCTGAGACTGGAATGCAGCCTAACCTCCATTTGGCACACTGCGCGCTGCAGAAGATAATTAAAAACAGATGGCACCCGGCCACGCTGCTGCTCGCTCCCGAGCACCCTAGGCCAGGGGACAAAGAAGGCGGGACATGCACCCGCCTTGGCCCAATTGTGTGCTGTCTTTCTTAGAAAGACGCATGCAAAGGCCAGTTGCGGGAAAAGCACACGCACGAGCGTGTGTTCAGAGTTAAAAAGCCCTTGCTAAAGCCTCGCAGAGCAACGCATGCGCGCTGGCTCAGGCGAGACCTAAAAAGTTAAAATGACTTACTTAAGGTTAACCATCAAAGAGTGTACTTTCCAACATGTCTTTGCAAATATGTATGCTAAAAGGCTTCAGAGTTTTCATGGCACATGAGAAAGTCGTTCAGCTACTCAAGATTTTTTTATGTACTCTGGGACTTATTCCCTTTTGGGATTTATACACCTGACTTACTGCTGGGTGAAGAAGAGTATGATAAAACCTAGCCTGGATTACGTATTCATGCATGGACAAGGGAAACATGAGAGTTCAGAATTGTATTGTATTAATGTGCTTTTTATAACGTCTCTCTACAAAATGTAAATAGGTTGGGTGTTGACTGGCTGTGTTCTGCACTACACAAAAAATAAAACAACCCTAAGATAGCCCAGCCCTGTGGAGCGGGGCGACATTAAAACTGAGCAGTTAGTGCAGGACCAGCAGGTGTGGGCAGCCCTTCAGTCCAGCGGGTGCAGGGCAGTGGGAACAGTACTTCATCCCTGTAGAACACACAGTGTAGAGTTTTAATGAAGGACACTCTCATCCCACAGAGCAGTGTGTGAAGAGCCTGCGTAAAGGGTATTGTAGCCCAATGAAACAGTGGGAGGGATGCTTATGGGAGGGGGGCGCTCCGCAGAGCACTGGGTGCGGGGCCGGCAGTAATGGTACTTTAGCTTCACAAAGCAATGGATGGCGGGTCTGTGGGAGGAGACAGCTTCAAAGAGTAGCGGGTGCAAGGCTTGTGGAGGGGTACAGTAGAGAAATCGAGCAGTAGGTGCGGGCCTGCCGAGGCATTATTATAGCACTGCAGATCAGTAGGAGTTGATCTGCAGGATGGGTACTCTAGCCCTGTAGATCTGGGTGAATAGAGTCAGTGGGAGGGTATTCAAGCCACACACAGCAGTGGTTGTCGGGCCTCCAGAAGTGGTACTCGAGCATTGTGGAGCAATGCATATGGACCCTGCCTGAGAGGTACCCTATCCTTGCTTAGCAGTGAATACATTGCCTGCAGGAGGGTCATCCCCATAGAGCAATGGGTTTAGACCCTGCAGGAAGAGTTTATATGCTCAAAGTTGAGTCAAACATGGGACTTCTTCGTGATTTACATGGTATCTGCTGAGGAACTTCAACTAAAATCCTGGGACTTATTGAAGCACATATGCCTCACAGTCCTGTCGTTTTGGGGTCGCAAAAATAAGTCTCATTAACATGGTCAGTAGAACAGGCTAACGTAAAGCTTATTAGTGGTCCTTTGGCAGCAGTTAGGTGTCAAGTCTGCGCTGCTAACAAGTGTGACAACGCTACACATTGTGACTGGGTCTACAAAGTACGGAATGTGAAGAAGCAGGCTGATAACGTAGGGTAAGGCGTATCACCAACCACTTGGTTTGAACAGTGGAAGTTCAGTACCTGGGACAGCGGCTTTGGGGCAACTGGTCAAGACCTAGATGGAGAGGCTTTGTTAATACGGGAGCACATGGAGATCGCCTCCTGATGGCAACAGCATAATACATCTGAGTTCAAATGACTCACCTCCAGGGCCGGACTGGGAAACAAAACCGGCCCTGGCAAACAGCTCGGCCGGCCACCCTGAGGTAGAAGGGGGGTGCGGTCGAGCTGTTTGATACGGCAGATTTCAGCCGTTTTTGTTACAGGGGGCCGATATTGCCGGCCGCCGGTAACAAAAACGGCCCCCCAGGGCCTATAGCCGGCCCCCTCCCTGGCGGCCTACCGGGGAAACGCCCGGTGCCCGCAACGGCCAGTCCGGCCCTGGTTACTATCATGCCTGGCATTAGGCAGTATACTCTCTATGCACGGCTTCCACTTCTATTGCTAGTGGCGCTGTACGTATGTCCCTGTGTCGCTGCTGACTGTACTGGAGTGCACGTACTGACTTTGAAAGTCATACATACAATGCAGACTTACTGTAAATATTTATACAGCACAATTGTGCTCACACGTGGGGCTTCAGAGCACGCGCTATGACATCACAGCATGGGCTTGGCTGGTATCATTGGGCAGGACTTTGACATTGTGCAAAAGGGAGGGTGACTGGCATGATTGCCTCACATGACTATGACGTGCTCTGCTGGAAGAATGTGGGTGAGGTGGTGTAGCATTACCCAGCTACGCATGGCTCATGGATAGCACTGAGGGCGGCATATGAATATTTAGTCTAGTGCAGTGACAGGCTGATATGTGGTCTCAGATTGACATTACCGGGAGAGTTACACAAACCACGGCTCATCAGTGACTAACAACTGCCAGTTCTACCCTTTGGGCTCCCAGCCAGGGCACTCAGAAGAAAGGGCACACCAGTCACGCTTCTACCCTACTATCTGTCCTTTATAGGCTCCCAGTTATAGAGCATAGGATTTTTTTAACTTCTTATTATTATGAATCGAACACTCTGTGGTCATTTCTGCTTTTATTCGTAAATGCTTTGCCATTAACTCCCTCTTACAGATTGTCCTCTTTCTACATGCTGTCCATTCCAGGCTGAAGGAAATCTTGTCTAGGAGGGCACAGATTTTCAGGTTCAAATCCTTTTAAATCAATAGCCCTTAAACCTACGTACAATGATCTTGGTGAGAGCTTTTACAAAAGCCTTGGAACCCGGCTCTTTGACAGAGCGTTAATCTCTCTGAATTCTGGGATTCTCTGGCATCCTGAAAACCTTCTTGTCTACGTGACCTTCAACAGTGGCCATAATGTGAAATAAGGTAACAGTGGAGTCAGAATCATTCGGTGGGAGAGGCAAGTCTGTGGAGATGGTTGATTTGTAAGTACGGGTCTCATGGCCTCAACACCGCCAGCTGTCCCTGAAAAGTGTCACTTGGTTTCAATACCTTTGTTAAGGCGCTGGACGAGAATGTAGCCCAGCCTCCAGTGTAGGCCATCCAGCCTGAACAGACAATACCACTGAGTACTCTGATGGTAACTCATTCTGAGAGGGATGCTTATAATGCCCTGAAGAACGCTGCCTTAACATCAACTAGGTCTAGTGATCGAGCGTAGACTGAACGTGAGCATGGTGTCCTAGCCGGGTTTCATGACTGACTCTGGCTGTCTGCATTGCAAGGACATGTGGGTGAGCAAGACAATATTGGTTCTAAGACTGACCACGCCTTGGGCCTACGGTCTTCTTGCCGGAGCTTGGACAGATTATCCAAAACTCATACTTTGGGTCAAACTGCGCCAGAGGGTAGACTTACCTGAGACCCCAGAGACCAACTTACATCTGGACCCCGACACTTAGCCAAGCACTGAAGCCAAGATTAACACTCTCTGAGTTTGTCTGGCTGTGCCCTCTCTGCAAACAACCACATATAACTCTTTCATGAAGACAAAAACAGGACAGAATCCACGAATTACACTATGAAACAGAGGAACCTTGCACATGTCACTGCCTCTAATAAATGCTAAAAATGTAACTATGCTTAAAAAAAGCATGCTTATTATTTGAAGAAAAAGCCCCACCCATCTAGTCTCCCTCCCACATGCACTCACAATCACACAACCTAACACCAGACACACGCGCCACTCTTGTCCTGAAGAGGAAGCGCTCTCCATGGCTGAGTTGTAGATAATGCACATGAAATGTAGGCGTTATTAACTACAAATCCTCTCTTTATTCTGGAATATACCGTTTCTTGCTAAGGATGCTACCTGGTGCTGACAGAGGGGACATTCCTGGTCGAGTGTAACATTGCCCAACAGGGGCATCCCGGCCATTGCAACGCAGCAGGGTGGTTTTTGGATAGCATGAAAATGTGAAGTAGTAACACATCTTGTGTGTGATGGCATCCGGGGGGGGGGGGCGTATGCTTCATTCAGACTGTGAGTTTAAATGTGTGTGTGTGTAAGTGACACTTGTGAAATATCAGTCAGATGGAGGCTGTGCTTGTATGAGGTCTGGAGTGAGCGGCTACTCTGCATGAGGCTACCTACGTGTGTGTGTTTATTTAAGTCATGTAGTGTGTGTGTGTGTTTTAGATTGTGTGTTTGATGCAATGTCTGCTTGACAACGTCTGATTGCTTATGATTAAGATTGTGTGTGTGTTTGTAAAATGTAATGTGTGTGTTGGTTTGATAGGTCCAGCATGTATGTGTTTTTAATTGCGCGTGAGCGTGTGAGTGTGCCTGTGTGTGTGCACATGTGTGTTTAGCTGTGGGTGTCTTTTGCTGAGACTGTATGTGTTTAATTTACACTATGTGCCTTTCATAGAGGTCGTGTGTCACTGATTAAGATTGTGTGTTTTTATCCAGGTTGCCTTACAGTGTGTGCTTCAGCAGTGCTCTGTGTGTGCTTGTTGTGTGTGGCTGTATATTATTGTTACCCAGCTCAGTGGTGCTTCCGTGTGTGCTTGATGCTGTGTGTGCACTTGATACATCATCACGATTATGGTTGTGTGCAGTGTTAACATACTTCATTTTGCTGCGAGTGCAGGCGGCAGAGCCTTCCTCCGGGTGTGTTGTGTGGTTAACCGACGGTGTGCCTCAGTGAGGCTGTGTCACCACCTCGCTCCGCCCTGCTCACAAATCCACTGCGCTGCGCAGAACCGGGCCGGGGCCCATAAGGCTATATACTCTGCTTTATTAAATTAAATTGCTGGGCTGAAAAAGAGGTGTCCGGGTGGCATGAAGTCACCTGGTAACCCCAATAAAAATAACATCACTTCTTACAGACATGAGTGCAATTTCTATCTTTTCAGTGACATTTATTGGGACAAATATTTTGGCAGTAGCATATTAGAAGTCAAGTACTTGAGTGTCCCTTTAAAAAGAACAGCTGAACATAACCACAATGTTCAAACCGTTCAGCATGTTCTTAGCTGCTTGTCGGCGCAGTATCTTGTACAACACCTTCAGACACTCCCGGTATTTTAGCCTCCTGCGCATTTTGCATTTTGGGACTTTCATATTTAGCAGTGTAGTGTGAACTCAAAAATACGAAGGTGCAAAGTCTGTTCGGCTAAAAAGCTTTGTAGTCGGACTTGGATGAAGATGTGACCGCTGGCGTTGGGCCATTTACTAGCCGGATATAATGTGAAAAAATAAAAGACGAGAATGCACATTAAGTTTGGTCAAAATTCCTTGGACAGTATATAGCGGCTGTTAAAACAAATAACATGAGGCCCTGGGATGAGTTTTAGTGAATGGGTGAAACCTTGAATCAGTTCGACGCAATGATTATCTATGGCTCGAGGTGTGGTTCAAGTGATTTCACTACAGTGGTGTTTACCAGCTGCACGGACACGGACGGTGCAGCATTATTTATGCAGATAGTTGTGCTTTTTAGACGCGGAGTAGTACAGTAGTCTGTCTGATGACCTCAGTCAGGCTACTGAACTGACTCTGACTCACGGTCACGGACCGAAAATCGGCACCAGCAACAAAACCAGCCCCCTGTCAAAAAAACGGCCCCCACCCCATCCAGCCTACCGGGGGATTGCCCGGTGCCCGGAATTACCAGTCCGACCCTGGTACTGACAGTGACATTCCAGGGAGCAGGTTTTCCATGGACTGAACGCACACCATCCTGTGCAGCGCGAGTCCTTGGAAAAGACGCCGGTCTCTGGGAAACCCCTCAGCACACGGGTTTCCCAACAACAAAGGCGCAGTGGAGTGGATGCCTGCCTATGCCCAGGGGACCATAGAGTGTTGAAGTGATATAGAAGCACTCTAGTGGGTCTCTGCTTGTGCTCCAGGGGCACTGTAAAGTGCACGCTACATGAGAACGAAGGAATGCCGAAGACACACGTCAAGCTGGAAATGGAAAGGCAGGGGTTAACAGCTGGGCGTGAGGACTGTGTACGCATTGCTGCTCGCTCCTGCGGCAATACTACAGGGGAGTCAACTTTAAAAAATAAGGTGGGACATGCACCAACCATTAGCCATTTGGAGGCTACGATTTTTAAATGACAGGAAAAAAGCCAATCCAAACCGTGGGAGGAGTCAGACCCCACAAAGTACAGACAACAGATCGCTTAACAGCGCAAGCGCTGTATAGGCTCGCCCTAAAAACACAGGGCCTGGTAACAGATTCGATGGGATGGCACCATTGCCTCGGTCTGAAAGGAAATCCCAGGAGGCCCCACTTCCTTTTGATGCGCTGTGCTCTTGTAAACATTCCAGTGAGTTAGCATAGCACACAATGACAGAATACATTGTTGTCTGTATAATTTATGTGATATTGATATAAGATTCTTATATTGATATAACTTACAAGTTACATAAGATGTTGAAGACAAGAAGTGCCTTGTTACTTGCAAGCAATTATAGAAGAAATAATAAAATGTTATTTTTGTAGCACAGGATTGAACAGCAGTGATTGCATTTTGTACGTTCATGTGTTAAATAGTAGTTCTATGACCAGCTTCCATTCCGTGCCTGAGGTGAGGTTGCTTAAAGTGCCAATTACCATCAGCCCCCTAAGGCCCACTTCCAGAATGTGAAAGCGCGTGCATAGCCATTGGGTGAAGGTCTATGATGTGGTCTGCCATGATTGAAGGCTGCAGTGGTGCTGAAATAATTTTCAGAGTGGGGGTGCTGGTGTCAATATTGCGTGACTGACTGAAATGATAGGTATTGTGAAAAATACAAAGGACAAGTGTTGCAAATTTGCAACAGCCTACACCCATTCAGCATGAAAGTGGTAAAAGTGTAGTATGTAGTTGGTGGTGCATTTGGGGCACACTGTCACAAATATAAGTTCCACTGATAAAATTATAAAACAGACAATGAAAAGTGTGGAAATTGGCCTTGATTCACACTTCAGAAATACCAAAAAAGTGCTTCATTTGTTCTTCCCCAGCTGCTTATTTTCAAATATTTGTACAGTTTATTTGCAGGTATTGACATTTTATTGAGTCAGAAAATGTGTTTACATCCTACAGCCTTAGTCTTCACACTCCCAACACAGCAAGATTGTTGCACACTTTACACAGGGTCGATCTTACGTTAAACCATGCTTGATGAGTCAAGGCTGGCTTGGGGGCTACCCAGAGCTGTATTTATCAGTGAGGGATAAATCCAGTAAGACCATGCACTGGCTTTGCTCGAGGGCAGCCGCCGAGACCCTATCCCCTATGTCTTGTACAACAGGGGAGAGCAGGTAATGGGGGACCAGCCCATTACTCAGGCCTTTGCGACCTACTATAGAGCGTTACATGCTCGTCAAGATGTTGAGGACCCCTTAGAGATAGCCGCATTTGTAAAGGACCTCCCGGCTTTCTCCCTCTCACGTGAAAACAGGACAGCCTTGGACCTTGATATTATGGTAGATGAAGTAGGGGATGTGCTCCAGATGCTCCACCCAGGCAGATCCCCGAGCCCAGATGGATTTCCAGCAGAATTGCTTAAGGCACATGAGCACTTACTGGTCCTCATTTATTGAAAGTATTTCAGGAGGCTCTGGGAGAGAATCCTTTACCTTTGAACCTTAGGACGGCAGACATCGTGGTTATTCCTAAGCCCCATCAGCCACCGCACCGATGCGAGTCATATCAGCCAATCTCTCTTTTGAATACAGAGATCAAAGTCTAGGCTAAGGTTTTGGTTAACCACTTGCTTGGGTTATTATTAGTCCGGGTACACAGTGGTACACTCAGACTAGTCCGGTTTCATGCCAGGGAGGTCTACCCGACACAATATACGACGGGCGTGCAACGCAATCATTTTCTCCCGATGCTGCCAAGTAGACAGCGCTCTCTTACAAGTCGATTTTCGCAAGGCCGTATCTATTCTCCCACCTAGATAGGTTGAACTTTGGGCCCCTGTCCCTAGTTACGTGAAGCACCTCTACACAGGCCACTTTGCCAGGGTGGAAGGGGAATGAGGAAGGTATGTCCCCTTTCGCCGCTATTATTCGTCCTGGCCATCGAATCACTGGCTGCCTGGATCAGGATAGATGCACAATTGCAGGGGTTTGTATGGGACTCCAGAGCAGAGTACAGAATAGCTCTATATGCCAGCGATGTGCTTATTTTTTGTCAGACCTCTCACACTTGGGACCGCACACACTCCAGATGCTGAGGATCTTTGGAGATTTTGCAGGACTGCATGTGCACCCTGACAAGTCCTTGGTGCATGTGGTGGGTGTTGATCCATTGGATTTGTCATGGTCCTCTGGGCTCGAGGTTCTCCACCAAGGACTCTGGTATCTAGTTTATATTCCCGCTGACGAGACCCAGGCTTGGGTAATGAATATACCGCCCCAATTAGATAGACTGGTGGCTGATTTTAAGATTTGGGAGACACTTCCCCTATTTCTCTTGGGCAGGTAAGCCATTTTAAAAATGGTGTCATTACCTCAATTGATTTACCAGCTTTAGAATTGTCCTTTTCCCCTTCCGGGATCTTTGTTCTCCCACCTGGAATCGTCATTGTGGAGCTTCTTGTGGAAACATCGTCCACCCTGGATCGCTGTATCCAAATGTTGCAAGTCAACCTACGGTGGTGGCATTGCCACCCAAGACATGAGATCCTAATATAGGGAAGCTCAACTGACGGTTTTGAATGATTAGTGGTCTCAGGGCTTTACAGACCTGGCTTAAGTAGCGGTGGGTTGGGCGATGGGACGCAGAACTTCCCTCTCCTGCTGTATGGGGAGAAGATCCCCAGGGCCTCCCTCCCCGGCTACTAGAGTGGTACTTGGTGCCTGGAGAGATGCTGAGGTGGCCACAGGTTGGAAGGGCCGCATTACCCAGGAAACTCCTCTGTAGGATTGCAATTTCTACGCCAAGTGTCTGGCCTACAGGGGTTTCAATACTGGGACCTCATTGGTATCTCACGATTAGGGGATGTGCTCAAAGGGAACTCACTGAAAACTTTTGCTGATCTGCAAGAGGAGTTCCAGCTCCATAAGTCTCAGTTCTACAAATATCTCCAGATCTGTCACGCTCTTCTGCCATATCTGGCTCGCCTAGAGGAGATGCTAGAGTTTACACCTCTGGAGGGCAAAATACTCTTGACACACATCACTGATCACAAATCTCAGCTTTATACACTCCCTAATCAACAATGCCCCGGACACCTTTGGTTCGCTTTCGGGAGACATGGACCCGAGACTTAGGTCCCTTGGAGTATGAAGACTGGAAAGACGCGCTGGCTTCTCCTAGGAAAGGGGCTATTGCTTCCCAGTTCCGTCTCATCCAGCTAAGATACCTACATAGATTGTACTATACAAGGGAGAGGCTCTGGATGAGAGGGCTCATTGTGTCTGCAACATTCCAGCAGTGCCGGGGGGCCCATGAAGATTTTTTGAACACAACCTGGAGTTGCCCTGTCCTGGCACTCTTCGGGGAGGCATTTTTAAGTGCCTGGAGCGGGTGCTGGAGCAGATGCTGATGCGTAACCCGCCCTGCTCCACATTTCTGATAACACTGACGTGAACAGAAATAGGCGGACCCTCCTGTGGCTGGGCATAGTCATAGCCAAGCGAGATATCGCACAGGCATGGAAGGATGCCATCTCTCCCTCGCTGGCACGTTGGAAGTGGGGTCTAGACCGATGCATGGGATTGTATCGCCCCAATTATATAGTGCGAGGGTGCTCCAGGAAATATTAAAAAATATGGGAAAGATGGGCGGCCTATTGGGGATCTGCCTAGAGCCATGCCCAGAGCCACAGCGATCACTTGAGGAAGAGATCAGACTCTACACTGCTTAGCAGCCTTTGCAAGGGGGGTGGGCAGGGTGGGAGGCGGGGACGTAAGTGGGACTCGATTTACTGTGTTCCACCCCATGTGTGATATTTTCAATGGGTGTTGTTTTTGTTTTGCTTTTGACGATTTTGGTTCAACTGTCCAACATTTCTGATATGCAAGTTGTCAATCCTGATCATGGCCTGATGAGTGTTGATCTCCATGGTCCATCTGTGCTCCTACATGTTTGTAATTCATTTCAGTGGTGTCCAGATATTGTTGTATGGTTTTGTTTCAAAATCAAATAAAAAGTTATGTAAAAAAACAAGATGGTCGCCCACTTTATCACATTACAAAATCCTCTCAATCAATCAATCAATAAGGTCTTTATTTCGATTTACAAAATCATAAAAGACAAAATACATCAGTAATTAAAAAAAACTTGGAATATAATATACAATCTACAATCGTCCAGGCTTATATAAAACCACAGATGTATTTACATATGAGTTAAAAACGTTGTTACATAAAATGACAGAATTATAAAAATAAAAACACCTTTAAAAAGCCCATAAAAAAGCAATATACATACAAACACGAAAACTGAACAGGGCAGTTCTTTCCTATTATCAGCCCAAGATATAGGAACCAGATTTAGATGAGGGGTCGGCAAATAATCATCTCTTAAGTTGCCGAATCTCGGGGTCTAGACAGAAATTTATTTTTCAACAGGCCCATTCCATACTATCTCAACTCTCGAGAATAAAAATGTCAAAATTAGTGTACCCTCATCTTGTTAGCACGGATGACCCACATCCAGCTCAAAAATTTTGCCACAGCTACCACTATGGAGTCTTTGGTGTTTGTCCTTAGGATCCTTAAGGCATCTAGGGCCAATCTTGTGCCCAAATTCATACAAATAGGTTTGAGCCATTTGGTCCTAGGTAGATCATAGGCTGGGCATACGAACATAATGTGCGCTAGTGTCTCAATTTGGGCCGGGCATGAAATACATTTGTCATCCGTTGGCAAGTGCCAACTACTAGTAAAAGCTCTTATTGGAAGTGAACCTACCCTGAACTGGTGATACAGTTTCCTGTCTATTGGCCTGGTAATGAGGTCCCAATATGTTTCAAACTTGGTCTCGTGCTTGATCTCCAAGAATTCTCTAGTCAGGGTAGGCCTCATAATAGATGAGAACCGCTTAGTTTTGACCATACTCCAGTAAACTGCCTTAAAATTCTTTTTAGATGGAAATAAAGTGGCAGCTGGGTCCTCCCACAGGATGCTCATCCCCATATTAACCAGGGTGGTCTTGATGTTATTAAACCAGGGGATCTTGTATAGACGGCCCAACCCCCGAACTTCAAGGAGAGCTTTAGCATACAGAGAAAGCTCAGGTGTGGTCCAGAGCCTTCTCCAGAATGCTATAGGTCTGAAGCGTGCCAAGTCCTCAATACTATAGCAACCCAGATCAAGATAAAGAGGCGTAAGTGGAGTGGATTGCGGAAGGCCTAATAATGTTCTAACAAATTTGTTTTGGGCTAATACCAATGGTGTTAGATCCTCAAAGCCCCAAAGTTCAGCACCATATAATATTGAGGTACTGATTTTTGAGTTGTAAATCTTAAGGGCGGGGGCTATGGGTTTGGTCTGAGAAAGCCTCTGCTCCTTTATCAATACACCAGCTAATTGTGCATGTTTTAAAGCCAGCATATCGATCTGGGGTTTCCATTGTAGTTTCCTACCTAGTGTTATACCCAGATAGGTAAAAACATCAGTCTGTTCCAGGGGGACATTGTTCATATACACTCTCGCGGTTATAGCTTTGGATTTGTGGAGCACCATAAACTTTGTTTTCTCCACATTTACCACTAATTCATGGTCGCGGCAGAACACCTCGAAGCGGGACAGAGCGGCCTGCAAGCACTGACGTGTCTTGGATATTATCAAGGTGTCGTCCGCGAACATGAGAAAGGATATTTTCATACCCGCTAACACTGGAGCATCTGTGGGATGGGTAGAAAAGTACTGTACAACCCTGTTTATGTACAGGGAAAACAGGGTTGGGGCTAGTACACACCCCTGGTGCACCCCCTTGGAAACCGAGAACCTCTCAGTAACATTTCCCTGCTTTCCCCAGCGGACTTGTGCATAATTTGAATTGTGCAGTTTCACTAAAATAGCCAACAATTCCGGTGGCATCCCCATATCCACAAAAGCGCTCCACATTTTTATACGGGGACTAAATCAAATGCGGATTTTAAATCAATAAAAGACGCATAGATTGCACCCCCTCCTATGATAACCACCCGCCAATAGATAAGCACAAATCTAAGAACCTGATCTAAGGTACTAGTATGTGGTCGAAACCCCGCCTGAAAAGGTGTCAGGATTTCTGTTTCGTCTATCCAGGCCTGGATTCTGCCAAGAACTAGCCTGGCAACAATCTTCTGAATGGAATCAATAAGACTAATTGGCCGGTAATTACCTGGTAGTGAGCGGTCACCCTTTTTGTAGATAGGTATGATTTCGGCACCTAACCATGTTTCGGGAATGGAAGCACCGCTAGCTATAGCGTTAGCCAATAACTTTATATAAGATACCCAGTGGTCCTTATCATGAACAAACAAATCTGCGGGTATACGATCGGGGCCAGGGGCCCTACCTCTCGGGATCGTTTTTAGCACTGATTCGACCTCTAAACTAGTGAAACACAGGGTGGTTGTTGGAATAGGCCATAGCGGTAAGTCATCACTGCCATTAGTGGCAGAGAATTGAGCCTCATAGTGTAGAACCCATTGTTCGGGGGCAACATAATTAGTGGGTATCTGATTTAATTCTCCACTGCCCCATTTAACAAGCTTCCAGAATTGGATCATATTTTTCTCCTTACTGGCAGAGACCAGATCTTGCCAGCGATTCTCATCCCATTCCTTCTTCGCTTGTTGCTGGGCTTTCTTATACCTTACTCTAGCCTTTTTGATATCGCCCACAACTTTGGATCTAATAGCCCTGGATAGAATCTTATAGGCCTGTCTGCATGTACTATTGTACCAGGAAGCCGCCTTTACATAAGGTTTTTACTTGGTTGACTAGTTTTAATAAAAAAATATTTCAGTTGTTTGAACAGGTCATTGTGGACCTGGGGGATAATAGAATTAATATCCTTCTGGGAATCACAGTTAAGAAGGGTGGCGGTCGAACAAGCAACCAATTCCTTCATTTGTTCCAGGGCACCCTCATTTTCAATAATCCTAACCCATTGGACTCTCCTCATATCGTTAGTGAGCATAGCCTCTGCTGTTACATATTCAACTGCCCTGTTATTTGGATTTGAAAAGGTCGAAGCGTACAATTGTAAGACCAACGGATTGTGATCACTTTCGGTCCGCTCCTGCACTTTCATATCCAAAAGAGATGGCCAGTATTCTACATTAAGAAGGATGTAGTCTATGCGGCTACTACGAAGGCCATTATCAAAGGTAAAAGCACCTTTCCTATCCGACTGCGTCCGCCCATTAACTGCCCTTAGTCCCCTTTCCAGACACAACCCTTTTAACTGTAGTGCAGCCTCTGTCCATTTATTAATGGGACATAGTTCTAATTGCGGGATATTCCACTGCGCGTCCTCCTCTGCGCTAAGGTTTCCGTCTTCATGGTCCAGTGGCTCAAAACAACAATTAAAATCGCCTGCGATTATCAAGTTACAGTTGCCCCTTGAACTTTCCAAATAGGTATCAAGGGCAGTAACCACGCTTGATCCCCTGCCCCCGGCTGTCCTCTTGCATAAACATTGACAATCAAGACATCAGGTCCATGCTCCCCAATGATCCGTATGGCCATGATGTCCGGACTATCAATGAATACTTCCTTTACCAAAATACCCGCTTGCTGTCTAACCCAGCAAGTCAACCCGCCTATAGGTCTCCCTCTCTGCCCTCCCAAGGCAGCCTTCGAAAAATTTAAAAAGCCAGAGTGATAAATTTTATCCAATGACCAAGTCTCCTGAAATATCCAGACATCATGACTATCGATGTATGTTGACCACTCTGTTGAAGTGGTTTTGGAAGATAGACCTGCGATGTTCCAGGAGACTATAGACATATATGTTTTTGGGTGCCCTTGGATAGCGTTACTGCTATTTACTTCGGGGCTAATTGCGTGATCATTTTCCACAGTTACCAGACTAGAAGTACTGGGTGAGGTGAGAGATCTTACGAGAAATGTATGGGATAATATGTTCTTATCCACCCCGGTTATAAGTTTCGTCTGGGATTGGTGCACACCCCCTACAATGTCAGGGCTGTTGGCATGAATAGCCTTACTTCCGGTCGCAGATGCAGATGCAGATATTACACTAGGGTCAGGAATACGCAGTCCTAGGGCAGACCCTATCTGGCCCAAAGATGCTGATGTTCCATTTAGAGGAGGGTTTACTATATTGCCCAGTCAATCTATATCCTCTAAAGAAGAAAAGATTTCTAATCGATTACTTGTGGTCACCGGTCGGTCATGTTGACTATGTGGTCTAGATAGCCCCCTCATCTCGTTGCACCCAAGGGTGCTGGATGGTTGATAAAAGAAACCCAGTGGAAGGATGTTTATATCATCCTCCTTAGTGAAGCAATTACCAGCCCTCTCTAGTATGTGCTGAACCAGTCTTGGCGACCTGAAACTTAGGACCTCACAATCACCAGGTAAAGACTTATGGGATTTCCCAACCCAGGGAACTCTACGGACCATTTTAAATTCGGAGAAAAGATGGTCCTTTAAGCCAATCCTATTACCCAGCATGTATAAGGCCTTATTTCGTAGTGTTGACCAGTGCTCCTGTGCATTAGGTGGGAGCATTGGAACGTTGACCAAAACAACTGTATAGGGAGTGGATTCCGGGGGGAGATGAAGGAAAGTGTGATGGTTCTCGGCACTAACAGCATGGTGCTCAGGAAACCGTCCCCTGGAACCACTCTTCCCTTGATGCGAAATTGATGACAACAGCATTCCTACCTGCGGGGCGTTGGCGGGTTGGGTGGCCTCCAAGGTTATTACTGGTGATCTTGCTGTTGATGATGGAGGACAACATGCATTTTCTAGGGATCCCTTTAATACTGATGCGTTTCCCCTCACCGATTGGGTTGTAGACCCAACATACATCGGCCCATTGGCATTATCAGGGGGGCTACTAAAAATGCCCTGCTCTATTTTGCTAAGTCTGTCTTCAATCAGGGTCAGCTTCTTGAGCAAGGGGTCAATCATAGTATTCAATTTCAGTTCTATCTGTGAACAAAGCTCGTCCATGTTAAACAATGGCGGTAGATGGGCAGCACTAGTAGGGGAGCATATAACAGTGGTTGGCTTATCTTTGGACTGTTGGCTCCAATTATTTCCATTACCGTTTGTAACTGCCTTGCGTTTTGCTACCCTAGAAGAAAGGGGGGTTAGCTTCAATGCGCCTCGGCATTTCATTTTTTTCGAGGGCGGTCCACTACCTGCAGCCCCAATGAGCTTCTTACCCCTAGTGGTAACCATGGACGTATTAATAGAGCAGTCCAGGTTAAGAGGAATGGGTGCAATAAGTGGCACTGGTTCCAATTGTATCGTCAAAGACTGGCTGGAATGCGATACCAAATCATTGGTGCAGTTTGTCAACGATTGAGAGGGGTGACCTATAGAGCTCTGTGTGCAAAGGGGTGTTTGAGGTTCAAGTGATAACCTGCGCTCAGTGATTTGGATCTCATGCATTAGCGCTGATTCTGCCCTAGAAAGAAAGGCATCAAGCGTACCCACAACCCCTGCTCCCACCTTCCGTTTACTCATGTTGCTAAACCCTGACCTCCAAATAACACACTTCTATGAATAAACCGTTGTATACCACAATGGCTTACTGTACAGGCGTTAGGGAGGTGGCCCAGCCCAGCCTCTTCCAGTCACTGACGGGCAAGGACGAGCCCGCCCTTGGCCCGGGCTTCGCCCGGGCGCAGCCCGCGCGCTTCCCGCGCTGCGGGTGTCTCCAGCGCCTTTTGGGCAAGTGGCAGCAGCGTGGCTCCTCCCTCCTGGGAGAGCTCAGGATTCTGGTCTGTGCAGTTCCCCAAGCGGTAGCAGTGTCTTAGCGTCCCGCGCTGCGGGTGTCTCCAGCGCCTTTTGGGCAAGTGGCAGCAGCGTGGCTCCTCCCTCCTGGGAGAGCTCAGGATTCTGGTCTGTGCAGTTCCCCAAGCGGTAGCAGTGTCTTAGCGTCCCGCGCTGCGGGTGTCTCCAGCGCCTTTTGGGCAAGTGGCAGCAGCGTGGCTCCTCCCTCCTGGGAGAGCTCAGGATTCTGGTCTGTGCAGTTCCCCAAGCGGTAGCAGTGTCTTAGCGTCCCGCGCTGCGGGTGTCTCCAGCGCCTTTTGGGCAAGTGGCAGCAGCGTGGCTCCTCCCTCCTGGGAGAGCTCAGGATTCTGGTCTGTGCAGTTCCCCAAGCGGTAGCAGTGTCTTAGCGTCCCGCGCTGCGGGTGTCTCCAGCGCCTTTTGGGCAAGTGGCAGCAGCGTGGCTCCTCCCTCCTGGGAGAGCTCAGGATTCTGGTCTGTGCAGTTCCCCAAGCGGTAGCAGTGTCTTAGCGTCCCGCGCTGCGGGTGTCTCCAGCGCCTTTTGGGCAAGTGGCAGCAGCGTGGCTCCTCCCTCCTGGGAGAGCTCAGGATTCTGGTCTGTGCAGTTCCCCAAGCGGTAGCAGTGTCTTAGCGTCCCGCGCTGCGGGTGTCTCCAGCGCCTTTTGGGCAAGTGGCAGCAGCGTGGCTCCTCCCTCCTGGGAGAGCTCAGGATTCTGGTCTGTGCAGTTCCCCAAGCGGTAGCAGTGTCTTAGCGTCCCGCGCTGCGGGTGTCTCCAGCGCCTTTTGGGCAAGTGGCAGCAGCGTGGCTCCTCCCTCCTGGGAGAGCTCAGGATTCTGGTCTGTGCAGTTCCCCAAGCGGTAGCAGTGTCTTAGCGTCCCGCGCTGCGGGTGTGTCCAGCGCCTTTTGGGCAAGTGGCAGCAGCGTGGCTCCTCCCTCCTGGGAGAGGTCAGGATTCTGGTCTGTGCAGTTCCCCAAGCGGTAGCAGTGTCTTAGCGTCCCCCCAAAATCCTCTCATTTTAATAGTGACACTTCTGCCAATGCCTACCATTGATTTACCAACACTAAAACTAGGGATCCTACCTCTTCAAAGGAATCCTTTTTTGCCTAAAATGATTTTCACAGGCATCTTAGTATGTATTAACTTGGCTTTGACATATAAAATAATTTAAATGTTTGGTTGTCACTACTAATTTTGTACTATATTTCTTTTCATCGTCTGATAAAGCCTAAGAACTTTACATCATTTTTGGACAAAGAAGAGAGTTCAGAACGCAACCTCCTTTGCTGCTATTGTACCAACACAACACCAGGGTTTAAGGTAAGGAAACTGATGCTATATTATTTTACATGGTAGTTAAGGGCAATGTATGTGGTCTGCATAGTGGGTGGGGTCCCATCAGTATCAATTTGCAGCATGGAACTGGGTAATCAACATTAAAAGATTGTAATTTTGGGAGTTCAATTGGGGGGCGGAGCTTGCCGGAGCCTAAGGTGGCTGCTTCCTGAGCGAGCTCCGTGAGCCACCGGAATAATCCGATAATATCCTGCATCCTATTGTTTGTTGGAAGCATATTGGACAACCGGAGTTACCGGAATCACCACTGCAGCGGGCGGTGAAGTCTGGGCCAGAAATAACAGCTGTGGCCGACGATTGGGACTGGGGCCTCTGCCCGCGAACGCTGCGCGCACTGCCTAGGTCGCGTTCCCTGCCAAGCCCCGCCCGCCTGGAGTCCAGTCCGGGGAGTACGGCACATCGGGGGCGAGCCTGGGGGCATGGCGAGCTGTTGGTGGAGGGAGCTAGCCCCGGTTTAGAGCGCAACCCGGAGCGGTCCGAGCTGCGGCGTGGGGCGGCCTCAGCAATAACTGTCCTGCCGGTGTGAGGCCCGCTGCTGAGTGAGGCTGCTGCACGGGCGAGTGACTGAGCCTTGGGGAAGTGCAGACCGGCATACTGCACCAGGAACAGGCCTTGCGGCCACGCTGAGGCCATACCTGGTTGCAACGAGAGTCTCCAGACAAACAGCGGCTGCCGAGCGGTGCGGAAGCCGCTTACAGGAATTGCGAACCTGGGAATTTCATCCCGTGACGTCACCACCACGATCCCTTGACTTTCACTGAGGTGCGGAGGCCTCGAGTGACAGGTAGCCCAGGGACTGCTGTGCAAGGGACACAATATCCCTCTTTTCGTGCTGCGGGACTAGAGGGCGAGGGGCTTCAATTGCAATAGCCAGCACTCCCTGTTCCCTCCTGCCCTTGCTGGATTAAAGCGCCTACCGGCTGGAGCCTTAAAAAGAAAATACGACCGAGGTGTCCCCTGGGGCCACACAGCTGAGGAGGGATAATTGTTTGGCGGCGCTGACGGAGATTGAATGGATGAAGAAACAGTGACCCTAGTGCCTTTCTGAGTGCCCCACGTCCTGAAAGAGGGAAGCCGGTTTGAGGACTACGAGATTGCTCGGGGCCCCGACGAGACGGTTCTCTCCACCTGGCTGCTCCTGAATACTGATGTACCTCGCGAGCGGGCCTATGGTCTGGGGATACCGCCGCGACTAGCTGGCTTATGGTGGGCCTCTGGGGTGACTGCAGGAGGGGAGACCTGGACATCCATAGCCCTCACTGCGTGGGCGAACCCCTCTACGCTTCGGCGCCTGCTCTGTGCATCGGGGGTACCTGGCTGTGCAGTGTGACCTGAGATCAGGAGAGTCCTACCCCAAGGGGAGGGGGGGTTGAACCGGAACCCTACCTACTGCCTGGCGCTTGTGCGCAACCTCTATAAGCGACCTCCGTGCTCAGCCTACCCTGGTGATACGATATGGGGAAAGGTGACAAAACCCAATCTAAGCTGCAATTTGAGCAGCGTAAATCCAAATCTAGGGACGTTGAGGACGCCCCCTCCCCTGAAGATCGGGACGACATGCCGGAAGAGGCCAAGGGAGAGCTAAAACAAATACTCTCGACTATGCAGAAAAGCCTACAGAAAAGCCTCACGACCATCGACGGTAAGATTGACTCATTAGCTTATCGGATGGATAGAATGTCAGAACGGCTAGATAAGCATGCTGAGCGCATTGACATGACCGAGCGCAGAGTCACGGAGGTGGAGGAGGCCCAGTCGGAGGTAGGCGCAGCCCAGAAGCAGTTCGCCAAATCTTTGGCTGTACTACAGGATAAGGCAGAAGATTTGGAGGCGAGATCACGGAGAAGCAATTTGCGCATCACGGGGCTCCCGGAATCCACAGCAATTAGCAATATGGAGGTCTTTATTGAAAAGATGTTGATCACTCTCCTGGGGCGGGACGCCTTTTCGGACATCTTCGTGGTGGAGAGAGCACATCGTTCACTTGGTCCTAAACCTCCGCCGGGGGCTCCGCCACGTCCAGTGATCGCAAAGCTCCTTAATTATAGGGACAGAGACGCGGCATTGAGGCAAGCGAGAGCTAAAGGCAATCTGCAATTCGCGTGTTCAGCGATCTCTCTGTTCCCGGACTTCACTATGAAAGTACAGGAGGCCAGACGACAATTTGCTCCACTGAAAAGACGCCTACTTGAACATAACATCGACTACGCCATGCTTTACCCCGCAAGGCTGAGGGTGAACATGAATGGCCACTCTAGGATTTTTCTAGACCCGAAGTCTCTCCAAAAGGCTATGAAGGACCTCCCCAGGACACCGGGACGCAGCCAAGAGACTGAGGGTTCGGACGAGGCATCCGGTGGCGCGACTGGTGGCGAAGAATAGTGGAGCGCACACTGAACATCCCCGGACAGTCCTCTTCTTGAGATGCCAGACTCAGTCCTGTTTCCCCCCTTGTTTGCCCCTGTTCCCCCCCCCCCTCTCTCTAGCCTCATCGATACGCCGAATGGCGCTGGACTCCTGAATCAGGCTCCTCATTCCTTTTGCAGACGTCGTAACGCAAGTATTATTGAACTGAACGGGATGGGGGTCGGGGTGGGGATCCTCTTGGCCTACTGGACCTCGGGCCTGGACTGCTTCGGGGAGGTTGAGCAATGATAACGGTGGGAGTTGGACTATTTTTGCTAACATGTTTAGTTAATTCCAGACCAATGTGGATGCTATATATTAGCAAGGAAAAGCGGGGCTCTGTCTTCTAATTTGTGGTATATTCTTTTGTGGTATCCAGGTAACATCCGCCCCCGCATGTTACTCACTGCTTTGTCTTTTGTGCACTAAGCACGTAGTTGGGTTGGGAGGGGGGGTGGACGGGAGTCGTCAATGCTGAGTTGGGGTTTGCATGGCGTGGGTGGGGGGCCTGGGTTGACACGTAATGTTTGTTTACAAGGTTATTTACTGTCACAAAATGTAATTCGCATAAACAAAAGGCAGCAGAAGCGGCTGTATGCAGGTTGGAGCATTGGAGGGTTTGCCCATTCAGAACTGGGGAGGAGGCTCAGGATACGATTGTTCCATAAGTTAGATACCGGGTGATACACTGAAGCTCTTAACTTGGAATATTAGGGGTCTGAACGACTATCGGAAAACTAGGAAAGTGATTGCATATCTCAACAGACATAATGTAGATATCGCGCTGATGCAGGAAACGCATTTGCCCGTTGACTCCCAGATGCTCACCACTAGACGCCTACACAGAGCCTTTCATGCTTCAGGCTTCTCTTCACATGCTCGAGGGGTGCTCACATGGATCAACCCCAAGAGCAATATAATCTTGGAGGCATTAGAAACCGACAGGGAGGGCAGGTTCGTCATCTCCAAGATCAAAGAGAAGGGGATGGAATTTATTGTCATCAATGTGTATGGTCCTAATTTCGACAACCCTCAATTTTACAGGGACCTACTAGAACGGATGCGGAGATGGGCGGCGTTTCCCCTGGTTTGGGGAGGGGATTTTAACTGTATCCTAGATCCTAAAAAAGACAGTTCTGGGGGCCCGATTCGCAGGATTTCAGCCGCGGCACAGGCAGTCGGGGACGTTATAGTAGAATTGAACATGATAGATGCATGGCGCTCCAGGAATAGAGACCCGGGGGGCTTCACGCATTACTCAGCCCCACACAATTTATACACCAGGATAAATTACTGGTTTGTCTCTAGTCTATTCTCCACAATGATAAGCAATTGCGAGGCTCACCCGCATTCATACTCAGACCACTCCCCCATACTGTTGCAATTGAACATCCCGTCGAAGAGGCCTGCACCTTTTACATGGAGATTCCCGCCCTATGCTCTACTCGATACGGTGTTTAAGACTGAAATGGCCGAAGCCATAGAGGTCTTTTTCGATACCAATATTGGTTCCGTTCCCTTTATTTTCTACTACGTGGGAAGCTTTTAAGGTTTACATAAGGGGGATCGCCATGACTAAACACTCAGGGGTGCTCCAATCTATCAGAGATCACTTGGTAGCTCTGGAAAAGAAGCTTGCCTCACTTGAGCAGGAAACCCTAGAAGTCGGTGCAGACAGGGTGGAAGCAGAATTAAAGAACACACTGGAAGAGTATCATGAGACTGCTGACAGGGAAGTCAAATTCTTAGGAAAATACGCAGTAGCTAAGTCTTACGGGGAGGGCAAGCGCCCGGGAGCCACACTAGCGGCAGCACTGAAGGGCAGACGCGAAAGAGCAGGAGTCACGGAACTCCGTGCTGCTAGCGGGGAGATACTGCGTGACCCAGATTCCATAGCAGACAGATTTAGGGATTACTACTCTGAATTATATCAATCAAAGACGGCAAGAAATAGTGATACTGCCCTGGAATATTTGGAGCACATAAAACTCCCGTGGCTGTTAGATGAGCACAGGGAATACCTGATGAGGCCCCTTGAGGCCTGGAAAATCCAAGAAGCACTAAAATCTATGCGTGCGGGGAGCGCGCCCGGCCAAGATGGTCTAACGGTGGCGTTTTACAGGGAGTTCGGGGAACTCCTGACCCCCCCACTTAATCTCCTTATTTGAAGAAATGGTTGAGAGTGGAATGATGCCGCCGACAATGCGGGAGGCCCTACTGGTCACTCTCCCGAAGCCAGGTAAGCCTCTAGATGTATGCTCATCGTACAGACCGCTCTCGTTATTTAATGTCGATACCAAGATATTCGCTAAGGTGCTGGCTAACCGTTTGGCACCTTAGGTCCCGACGCTGGTAGTACCAGAGCAGTCGGGGTTTGTGCCGGGGCGCACCCTTACTTACAATCTACGGACAGTGTTTGGAGCCATTCAGCACACGACTCCCGAAGTCAAAGGTGCCGCGATCTTCCTAGATGCCGAGAAGGCTTTCGACTCGGTTGAGTGGGACTTCATGCAACTGGTTTTGCGGAGGATGGGTGTCGGTGATCTTTTCCTGCGATTAGTGTCAGTGCTATACAACTCCCTGACTGCCAGAGTCAGGGTGGGCAACCTAGTCACCTCGCCCTTCAGAATTACCAGGGGTACACGACAGGGGTGCCCGCTGTCGCCACTTCTCTATGCTATCGTGGCGGAACCACTGGCATGTGCTCTAAGGGAGTATCATAGTCACAGGGGGATTAGATTCCCTGGATATAACTTAATTATCTCCACCTACGCCGACGACACTCTCCTCTACATTAGAGAACCCGAGACTAACCTGTCCCCGGTTCTGAGAGAGGTGGTGCAATATGGTGAGTTCTCTGGTCTTCGTATCAACTGGGCCAAGTCCGCAGTCTTCCCTCTCACACCAGCGCTGGGCCCCATTGAGCTGGAGTTTCCACTTCAGTGGACTACAGACCCGGTGCGGTATTTGGGTATCCAGATACACACCAACTCAGAGGTAGTAGTAACGGAGAACTACGGAAGGGCGATGGCGAGGTTGGAGGACGACATTAACAGATGGGCGCGGCTACCGCTGTCTCTTATGGGCCGCATTGCCTTAATGAAAATGGTGGTCCTTCCACGTTTTTTGTTTCTGTTCTGTAACATACCAATGGTGCCCCCAACTCCTTTTTTTAAACAACTTAGATCTTTACTGATCCATCTGGCTCCAACAGTCCCGCCGTCCTCACCTACATATCGAGGGTCGCGGCGGCACCCCTCCCGTTGGCGGCATCCCTGTTTAGAGCTCCACATAGACGCGCTGGTACACGCGACTCAATTAACGCCATGGCATATGCATGGCATAACATTTTGAAGTGACAGGCGGCCTCTGTCCTGTACTCTCCGCTTACTCCAGTCGATTTGTGTTTCTGGCAACCAGTGCTCGTTGAACCAGAGGTGCGGCGTGCGCTCTCTACACTTAATATTTCTTGCATACGCGATTTTTTTGAAGACGGCATGGGGCGGGAATGGGAGGATATGGTCCCGGCTGGGCATGAACTCCCTCCACTGGTGAGGTTTCATTATTACAGGGCCAGACACGCGTTACGTGATACGCTGGGCGATGACTTGAGCGAACCGCCTGAGGTGGTCCCCTTCTCCTTCCTGTTAAGGGCAGACTCCCCCCAGAAGGTAATTTCCAAGATTTACTCTCTAGCTCAGGATTACAGGAAGAACCACTTCACTAAAGCCAGGTTAGATTGGCAAACTGATCTAGACGTAGTAATTGATGATGATACTTGGCGTTACTGCTGTGAGGCCACACGTCGTGTATCGCTAAATGGGCGACATCGTCTTATTCACTTCAAATTTATAAACAGAGTATATTATACCCCGATTCGGCTACATAAATATGGGCTCCGTGAGATGGCAAAATGCGAGAGATGCGGTATGGAGCCAGCGGAGTTCACCCACATGGCATGGCTGTGTCCAGATATCGCAAATTTTTGGATGGCTATTTTCCAGAAACCTGGAGATGTAATTGGGGAGCCCCTGCATCCGGACCCATTGTTAGCTCTACTGGGCTTTACTAAAAATATAAGGAAAGGGGTAAGGCGCCTTGTAGAGATGGGACTGCTAATAGCTAAAGGGCTAGTTGCAATACATTGGGCCAGAGGACCCCCCCCACCATAGCACAATGGTCCCGGGACATGCTATATTGTAATACACAGTCAGAGTTATATAGTGAGTTACTTCCCCCCCGGAGGCGCCCCAAGAATTTTTGGAGCCTATACCAGGATTATATAGCGGGTAAGGTGTAAACGGGAGCGCTGTGTTATAGCTCCTCCCTCTCCACGAGGGGGTGGGTTGTGGGGCAATGGCGAGGCAATGTCGATCACTTCAACAAAAGGTTGACCCTATGTATCGACCAGTAAAGGTAGCCGTAGGTCGTTACTGGGCCTTACCACGGAGTAGGTCTTCACAAATGTATCCCTGTATCTTACCAGCTCACTATAGACACGATTGCTAAAGATTATAAGGGGGCCGTTCGCCCCTCCTCTACTGTATAGATCTACGCCTCTGGATATTAGTTGGCAGGAAGTTCCCCTGCATCAGACATATGTACACTGTGACGGATTTATTTTTATTGTTTATTGCATTCTTTGCATTTGTAATTGTCTGTATGTTTTTTTTTTTCTTTATTTGTCCGGGAAAATCAATAAATAAATAAATTTAAAAAAAAATAAAACAAATTGGAAGTTCAATTGAAGACAATGAATTGACTCAGGGCTATTAATGGCTGGTGTAAGCTTTCTGCTCCTACATTTCAATGTTGGTCTTTCTGTTTCTCCCTTTTTAATTAAGAACACCCTCAGTGAATGGAATGTAATAATACCTTTATAGCCCAGCTGAATCAGGCTATACCCGGTTGTTAAAGGCCTTCTCTCTTGCCTTATTATAGGCCCTCACCTGTTGCTGGAGATATATCTCTGGTTCAACAACCAGTATGGCCCGCCAAGGTATCAGGCTATAAGGATATATTAATAAGTCATGTTGTGCAAAGGTGTGTTGTTGTTGGAAATATATTGCTATAATACACAAGATATGCATTTATACAGAAATATGAGTTATGTTTTTGCACCAAACCTTATACATTGTAGTTTGATTATTGACAGGTAACTTTAACCATGAATACAGCAGAGCAGCTACTTGCAAAACCATTCCTTGGACTGAGACATGAAGACAAACCAAATCTAAAAAATTAGAACCTGACCGGCTAGACCTAAAACTACAACAAAGTGCCCAAGACAGGGGGAAGACGTACAAACATACATTCTCAAACTCCTGGTACACAAAAGTTGATTGGCTTACAGGGAGTACTTTAAACAAATACTCTGTTCTGCTTCCCCTGCTTGGTGGTGACATTCCTTGGACTAAAAAAGGAGTGGCAGACTTGAAGCATTTGTCAGATAAAATAAAGAAGCATGCACACTCGAAAATCCATATGGAAAACCTGACAAGACTGGAAATGTTGGGAGACACACCAATTGAAGCCCACATACGTGAAGCGTACCATTAAGCAATAAAGAAACACAATGAAGCAGTTGATAAGAATAGACACATACTGTCAAAAATAATTGATTGTATTAGTTTCTGTGGTGCTTTCGATCTGGCCTTACAAGGGCATGATGAAGCTGAAAGTTCCTCAAATCCAGGTATATTCAGAGGCCTTGTTGTTTTAATTGCGAGCATACACAGTGAAATTGAAGCAAGTGCTACAGTCTTCAAGGGCACCTCTAAAACAATACATAATGAACTGCTTGAGTGCATGCTAGAGATTATTAAAAAGCTATATTGTGCAACACTTGAAAACCACAGACTTTGTGGCTATTCAGGCTGATGACACCACTGATGTGGCCACCAAAACACAGTCTGTATATTGACAATGACAGTAAAGTAGTGGAGAAATGCTACGGTTTCACACATCTAAGAGACTCTAGTGCAGAAGCCACTGCTACTGCTATACTCCGTAAAACTAATGTGATTTTTCCAGAGCACCATCAAAAACAAAAACATATTGCACAAAGCCACGATGGTGCTCCAGTAATGAGTGGAATCTTTGGTGGAGCACAAAAAAAAAATTAGAGCTATGTACCCTAATGCCCATTATGTGCACTGATATGCCCACCCACATAATAATATTATGCAACAAGCAGTAGCAAAGATCTCCGAGGCACACATTTTCTTTTTGGATGTAGAAGGAATGGCAGCATTCTTCTCATGTTCCCCCAAAGAACAGAAATACTTCAGACATTGTGGCCAGAAGGTTTTTAAAGGGATCCCCAACTCGTTGGAAATTTCACATACGCACAATCAACCTAGGGTTGATCTTCAGAAATGTTTTGACACCATAGAAGCCAGTGGTGACTTTGAATCCAAAAGTGGGAATGATGCCCGTGGCTTTGCTAGAACACTATAAGACAGAGAGTTTCAGTTCTTTCTGTTTTTGTTTCATGAAATAATGTCTCATATCGACATATTACACAACCAGCTACAAAAATGCAAAATAGATACTGTCTGTGAAAAAAGCTACCATTCAGTTTGTCACCAGCATGAACAAATTCAGAGAAGGGATTGACAATTTAGACAGCAGACTGCCAAATGATTCTAGTTTCTCAAACTGCAGAAAAAACATCAGCAGTCTGGTCCGAATTGAAATAGAAATATGTGACACTATAGTTGTGCATGCACAGGAACGTTTTTCTCTTACAAAGCCTTTGGTGAGTGCCACATTACTGTAAAGTGATCAGTTTGCAAATTATATTTCCTTCCCTGAGCAAGCACTGAACAAGGCTGTGGAAGCTTATCCTGTGCTCAACAAAGAGGATCTGAGAACTGAGTTAATTGTACTGTACGGAATGCATGTATATCGGCAGGCCACTGGTGCCATTTCTTTGCTCGTTTTAATTCAGAAACTTAATATGGAAAAATCACTTACGGAGAAAGTGGCTTTACTAAAAAATTGTCATTAGCACTCCTATGATGACAACAGAAGAGTTGGAACAATGTTTTTCAACTTTAACAGAATCAAGACATTCTTGAGGATCACCATGATTGAGGAAAGACTAAGGATCATTTGTACGAAATTTCCATTTTGCATTTCCTAAATAGTGAATACCAAGAAATTGCTATTTAGGAAATGCAAAATGGAATGTACAAAAATAGAGATTACCTAATAGCGATTCCTATGGAGTAGAAATCGCTATTAGGGAATCGCTATTTAGGAAATGCTAAACCATTCGTACTTATGGGCTTAAGGGCCCCCTTGATGCCTCCCAAAAAAAGTGGTGCACATGTAAAGCTCACATATGCCCTAGGGGCAAGTGAGCGCTTTATGGCACTTCAAAAAAAAGCATTTTAGGGTGCTTTTTTCAAATTGCCCATGGTTACCATCGACTTGGAATCAATGGTAATAGAATTTCCTAAATGCCCATTTTGATTTCAGGAAATGCTTTGTACATGTGCTAAGGAAATCACAAATAGGAAATCCCAATTTGTGATTTCCTATTTAGGGAATCGCAAAATGCAATTTCTACTGGGTAGAAATTGCATTTTGAGATTCTCTATATGCCTTTGTACATTACGAAAGGCTGCTTTGCATTTCTTAAAGGGCCAAAACTGCGATTCGGCCCGTTGAACAAGTTACTAACCTTCGGTAAAGCATTATCAGGAAGAGACAGGATCTATCAGCTGATTCCTTATTTTAGAATTCTCCCCCAGGTGCGAGTCTGGATCCGGAATTGTTTTCCACAGCACGCCCGCACGTTGGAAGAGGGCGCTGCGCGCTCTGTATCGATGTCATCACATGATATGATGTCGACGGAATCCATATAACCCCCTCGCTGGCGTCAGTTTGTTCTGTGACTATTTTCCGTGCTCAAAACGTGGAGCCACATATAGAAACTGCCTATTGAAACAGTGTGCTAAAATGAAAGACACCTCTGTGTCAAAAATCACTGAATTACAATTCAGTATTTGGATGTTATAACGAAAACGCTGAGATGAAAAAGGACACAGTCTCAAATAAACACTGATTTCTTAGGTCAGTATGTGAAGTCTCATAACTAAATTATAGAGACCAAGAGGACTCAGTTCGCAGACCGGGGAGGATGGGAGGGGAGTAAGGAATCTGCAGCTAGATCCTGTCTCTACCAGATAATGCGTTACCAAAGGTAAGTAACTTGTTCATCTGATAGAGACATCTCACCGCAGATTCCTTACTATAGAATCAAATGCCAAAGCATACCTTACCCAGAGGAGGATCTGCGAACTGAGACCACCAAAAGCTTCAAACTAGAACAAAACCATCCTAGAACCAGAGAAAAGACCGGACTATCAAAATAATATAGGTGAGCAATAACATGCTTTATGATCAAAAATCTGTGGAAGAACCACAAGATAAGTAAAGTCACAAAGCATGGGAATAAAATTATCTATGTTAGCATGGCAAATGTGGTAGAAGCCAACCAACAAGATGAATATAAATCATCATGGTCTTAAGTGTTTATTTACTTATTGCTTTCATCAAATTGATGAAAGCGATAAGTAAATAAACACTTAAGACCATATAATTCATTGAATGGCCTTAGTCTGTTAAAAAGGCTGTTAAAAATGTTAACAGCAATCTAAGAGTGACAGTTAGTTCATTGTTATTGTTGAATCTCCTTAATACCGCAGCATAAGAGGAACTCACTTCTGTTGATATACCAGGTGTAGAAAGTAAAGTAAGTAAAGCTGAGACTGGAGAAGACCGAAGTCCACTAGCCTTACCAAGGTCAGTCAGCCGATTTTACTCCAAGGAAGGCTGGACAGTATTGCCCACAGGGTTTTGACACCCTATATTCTCCCTTTCGCCTGTCAAACTATGTATTCCCATCAAACTAGGTATTCCCATAGGAAAAGCAGAAACAGACTGTATAGGGGCAGGTGGAGAATTGCCTAAAGCGGACTGCTCCATCTGCGCCGCATCCGACACAGGTGCTGCAATGTGTCGACGTCGGAAAGAGTAATTGGCATCGATCAGTGCAGCTGAAGTCATTGGCTGATCTGACTCTGATGGCGAAGGTGAAGACCCCGAAGAGCTATACACCGGCTATACATCTCAAATCCGATAACAGATTCAGAGGGCCTGACTGGCACCAAGGGCAAACCCGCCAGCGAAGATCCAGTCGGGGCACCTTCCACTTGCTAGAAAGCGTACCAGAAGGGAATGGAGGCCCAAAGACTTTATGCAGGGAAACTTAATATTCCCACATTTGAGCTAGAGTCACCCCGCCTCCAGGATATTTAGGGAGGCACGGGGTGGAATACGGAGAATGCTCTGTAACCGAAGGTTGGGAGACGGCGTCAGAAACAAACGTACTTTTCAAGCGTTGGAGACTCCCTTGGCGGAGACGGCCTCTCACCCGAACGACTCCTCGACCGGTCTCTGGACTTCGACGAGGACTGATGACTCCGCTGTGCCTCAGATAGTTGCGCCGCCAGAAGTTTCATTCAATGCTCTCTCAACGCCTTCGGCCAAAGACACTGACAGGAACCACACTCCTCTGAGTCATGGTGGTCTCCCAGGCACCACAAACAGATGGTATGAGGATCTGTGATCGACATGTGTCTGTCACAGATTCCACAGGGTTTAAACCCTGAAGGCATTGCAAAGAGCACACTGTTTCTCACACAAAATGTGGAGATGGGCCGAAAAACAGCCCCTTAACCACTCCCTATCCGCGTTGCAAGTGTGGACAAGAAGAAACTGACGTCAGCGTATCGGCAAGGGGGTTATATGGACTCCGTTGACATCACATCGCATGATGACGTTGATACGGAGTCGCACAGCACCCTCTTCCAACGCTTTGCCTTAGACATCATCCTGGCCACGGAAGGTAAAGTTAGCGAGGTCATACACTAGAAGTGTTGTTCATACATCCTGGACAACAGCAGTAATATCAGTAAAGCAATAGGTAACATAAGGGATGTAGAAAAACAGGCACATGAAATACAGGAAGGAGACATATGGGCATCTCTATCATCCTGGTTAACAAACTGATGGGCCTGGTCATTGAAAGCTCTGGTAATAGGCATGGTGGTACTGATTACAATATGTGTCCTAGTTCAGGTGGCTCTTACCTGCCTGTCCTCCATCATGAACAGATGTTTTTCCCGAGCTCCTCCAGTGCCATCAGCGCACCAGTATGTAGAATTGAGAGCAATATACCAGAGACCCTGTCCCACAAGAGCGGAGAGTTTGATAAGGACAACAACTAAGGAAGACCAGGAACAGGAGGGAACAGTAGCTATGGAGGGTCAGGCATAATAAGGATTACATCAATGATTATCAGAGAAGGGGAATGTGGAATTCATTTTGGTTCTGTCTTGTCCTGTGATACTCAATGATGACAGGGCCTGCAAAATGAGCGCAGAGGTCTGATGACCTTGGATAAACTAATGCACCCTGCTGAAAAGCTTGTAATGCGAGTCTTACTCAAGGGCACCTCATATGACATGCATTTCCTCGCTCGCCCAGCAACAGGCACTCATATCAATGGCTACATATAGCTTGGGCCAAGTGCCTGCATTTGATTGGACAGGTATTGTGCAAATACTGCCTGCTGACGCACAGGGGGTTAGCATGTGGACATCACACCTGCCGATATCTTGTATCACGCTTGTATCACATGAGATTATTATACCGTAATTGGCTGTGCACTTTTTTTTTCAAGGTATGTGTAACAATTCATGCACAATATTAATCACAAACAAATACAGAGGCAATCAATCAACATATTTCATATATAGCATGGTCCATTTAACTGACAACTGATCATCAAAAAGCTTAGAATAAGAGAACTAAAGATATAAAACATATAACAAAAGTCATATAATAGCAGCATAGTAACACCATAAGGTTAAATCTTTAGAGATAAAGTGCTTAATAAATATTAAAGTGCAAACGGTGATTTAGTATATCAAAGATAAAAAAAACAAGCCAAATAGTTGCAGCCTAAATAGCACCATAAGATGAGAATAAAGTGCTTGAAAGGTATTTAGGTGCAAACATTGATCCATTATATCAGGATCCACATAATGACCCCATTAGCATAGAGTAAAAGGGGTTAAAGTATAAAACATACAGTACATGATAACACCATATTAGCAACATAATCATCCCGTAGGGTTTCTAAAGTACTTGAAGAGCCTTAAAGCGCAATTATTGCAGCCTTCGGAGTTCCTCCTTCATTAGCCAAACTTAAAGTGACATGTGCTTACAATGATCTTATTTCCCCGAGGACCCCCGCTATACCTCATTATTAAGGCCCAATTCCATCTATTATTCCAGGGTTGACCTCTTCGCCCCCATTCATACCTTCCATCCATTCTTCGACTGAAGCCCAAATCAAGTTATCCAGCTTCTTTGCTCTCCTCCCCTTTTGCTCATAGAGGCTTTTCTCCATATTATAGATAACCAAAAGCGTGATTTCCACGCTGCAAACGTTGGGAGATCAGGACTAATCCATTCAGATGCCAGACACATCCCTGTCATAGCCATTGCAACAAAAATCAGATAAGCACCCCCTCTAGAGAGCTCCTCATCATCACTATCCCCGAGAAGAATTATTTGGGGTATAAGATTAACATGTTGCTTCAAAATCATTCCTACAAAACGTGAGATATCTTGTAAAAAGTTAGACACCCGTGGGCATGTACTAAACATAGGTATTATGTTGGCATCCTCTATAGCGCATCTATTACATTTAGAATCCGTCCTCTTACCCCATTTAAATAACTTCCTGGGTGTATAATATAGATCAAAAGCAGTTTTAAAATGTTCGCTCTTGAGGCTAGCAGTCAAGAGTGTCTCACTACAAAGTTCCAAAGTGGTCTCTAACAGCGGTCCCTTTGATCCCACCCTTACCTCCCACTTCTGATTCTGTAGTTCCATATCATCTGGGAGATCCTCAATCAGGGCCCTATAAATATGCCCAATCCAACCACCCTGGTCCACTATGTCTATTACTGGATATTTAATGCCTGACCATTGCTTTTCATCCAGCTTTCCCAGGTAGTCTCAAATCTGCAGGTATTTATAAAACTTCTCCTTGGTTAATCCATATTTTCCCTGCAGCTGCGTAAATGAGCAGAGTTGTCCATTGTCTAAGAGATCCCCAGCTTTAAAATTCCACAAATCTTTTTTTTTTTTGGTTTAAATGTGTTTTTATTGATTTTCAATTTTACATTATATCAGTACACTTCATGCGATAGTATTTCAAAACATTCGTAATTTGACACCAGTATTTCACCTGTATCAGTTTTCTAGGAAAGCGCATCTAGATTAGACATCAATACATCATAAACATAACTGGTGTTTTCTCTTAGTGCAAATTTTGCAGCCTAGGGGATAGAGAATTAAACTGTTTGCAACACAACATTAGTATAACCAACTGTAACCTCACATTGACTCCTGCGTTTGAAATGATAATTTGTTAAACATAATACCACGGTGCACTTCCAATATTTATTAACTGCAAATTCTATTTGCTCGCTTGCACGCAGCGCTTGGGCCTGTTTTGGTCGTATTGCACTCTATCGTACCATATGCCTACTATGCCATGATTGTATGCTATGCACTGCGCTATCTGGCTTGGACAACAGTCAGTGAAGGGTTTTGCATCCGTCTCCGTATACTCGCTTCTAGACAGGTCAGCGACGTGGGTCTTGCGACTCTGTTCCACAGTTCGGTCAGGTGAAGGAGTGGGCTTGTCAGCCTGGTTCTGCCATATAGTGCGAAAATCCGCTAGGAGTGACTGTTTACGAATGTCTATCGCATCCTCACGACGCAGCTCTATGCTCTCGGCCTGTGCCCAGCAGAGTAGCGATTGGAACCAGGCCCTCTCTGCGGGGGTGTCAGGTGACTTCCAGCGTCTCATGATCAGCCTTTTGGCCACTATGAGACCCAGGTCTATATAACGGGACGTCACTTTGTGTTTCTTAGACCTGTGGTATAATCCCAATATGCATACCTCCCAGGTCCAACTGAGCGCACGCTCCGTGCACTGCGTCAGGGTCGCAGTGATTGTTTTCCAGTACTGCTGCAGTACCGGGCAGGACCAGACCATATGAAGCAAGTCAGCCCCTACTTCACCACATCTCGGACAGCCGGCATCAGCACGATTGAAATATGTATTGATTTTGGCTGGTGTTAGGTAGGATCTGTGTACTATGTAGTACTGGATGAGCCGGAATCTTGCGTTCCGTGGGATTCGGGTGGGACCCTCGAGGATGGCCAACCATTCACGCTCAGTGCAAGGACACTGCATGTCTGCCTCCCAATGAGCATGTAATGAGTTCAATTGTGGCACCGTGTGCGTTCTCAGTGCCCCCGCTAACCATTTGACAAGATGTCGGCCTGTGCCTAGTTCGTGCAAATATTGTACAACTAGGTGCATGGGCGGTTCCTGTGCTATGTTGCACCATGTAAGTTGCAGCATGCGTACCACTGCTGCATGCAGTAAAAATGGGCCCTGCGGCAGACCCGAGTCCTCCGCCAGCATCTCAAAAGGTAATAGTTGACATTCATTGAATAAGTCCCCAACTGTCAGAACGCCAGCCTCCTCCCATTGCGCCAACTCAACTCCCGTAACAGTGCAGTGCCTCCTGGGCGTGCCCACTATGGCAAGGGACGGTGCATATGAGGTCACGCTGCGCGTGAGCTGCAGGTTGCGGCGATAACAATAATGGGCCACATCAAGCATTAGCTGGGCTGGCGGCCTGCCCTTCCTGTTGGGGTGGAATAACTCAACCACTTGCGAATGAGTGAGAGCCGGTGCCTGAGTCGCCAAGTCCTCCAGTTGGCGTGCGCTCAACCATCGTGCCACCCATTGGAATTGAGCAGCAAGGTAGTATTGCTCCATATGTGGCAATGAAAGGCCTCCGCAAGTTGCTGAGGGATACATTTTAGCCATGGCCACTCTACTGCGTGATATGCCCCAGATAAACTTCCTCAGGTCTGCTTCTAGGTTTTTGAACAGCACCGGCCTAAGACAGGACGGCGAGTTTACAAAATAATACAAAAGACGCGGAAGCACCACCATCTTTATCAGTGCGATTCAGCCCATAACTGTTAATGGCAGTGTGCTCCAAAAGGCCATCTGCGCACGCACCGCAGTGATAGCACGCAATAGATTGCCATTGTGGAGGTCTGTCTGGTCTCTGTAGATGTGTACACCCAAATACCGAAATGTCGACAGTTGCCAATGTACTGGTCTACCATCAATGGTCAGGCATGGGTTCGGAATGGTGGCTACAAAGGGGTACAGGCATGACTTATCCCAGTTCACCCAGAGTCCTGAAACGGCCGCAAACTCTAACAGTGTTCGCTCCACAACCACGCAAGGGAGTCTAACGTCTTTTAGGTATATTAGCAGGTCGTCTGCATACAACGACACTACGTGCAGGCCATCACCTGATGGGATTCCCCACTCCTCTTGTGTTTTGCGCAGCGAAGCGGCCAGGGGCTCGATGGCCAGCGCAAATAGAAGCAGTGACAGCGGGCAGCCCTGCCTGGTGCCCCGCTCAATAGGAATCTGGTCGGATAGGTATGGGCTTGTCTTGACCCTGGCCATCGGTTGGGTATAAAGTAATCGAACCAGACTCAGGAACTCATCACCCAAATCATATTTGCGCAGTGCGGCGAATAAAAAGCCCCACTCCAGGGTGTCAAACGCCTTCTCCAGATCTAGCACTAGGCATCCTGAGGACTCCCAAGCCGTTCCGGAGTAGTGTGCCACTCTAAAGAAGCGGTGTAGATTTAGTGATGTGCTGCGCGTGGGTACAAATCCGTTTTGGTCTGAATGGACCAGCGACGGGACCAGCGGGCCAGTCTGGAAGCTAGAATTTTTGCCAACACTTTGTAGTCAGTATTTAGAAGCGCCAGTGGACGGTAGGAGCCAATTAGCTCCGCATTTCTATTTGGCTTCGGTAGCGATATCAGGAGAGATTCCCGTAGGGTGTCAGGCAGGGCGCCCGCCTCCCGCGCCTCATGAAACACCTTGAGAAGTTGCGGTGCCAAATCCTGTCAGTATGGTTTGTAATATTCGGTTGGGAAACCGTCAGGTCCCGGTGATTTGCCTGTGGCCAATGAGCTTATCGCCTCTTGGACTTCTAGTAGAGTTAACGGCTCATTCAGCTCATCACGTTGTTCGTCAGTAATTTGTGGCAAGGTCAGTGGAGTAAGAAAGGTGTTCATATCTGGGGGTCTTTCAGTATGCGCCGAGCGGTACACTGCAGTGTAGTGTGTCGTAAGTTCTACATGTATATCATGCTGTTTAGTGAGGATGCGCCCATTTGCTGATTGCAAACGCAGTATGGGTGCTTGTGTCTGTTCCTGTTTGATCATACGCAGGAGTAGCCTACCTGCTCTGTCTGCTGCTGCGTGCGTACGTGCAGCATGAGACGCATAATTTAAACAACGCAGTCTCTCTAATACCTCTGCATGTTTCTGCTTCTGTGTTTCTATTTCATGCTGAAAGTCTACGCCTCGCGCTAATTCAGCTTCCAACCTCGATAATTTATTTTCTATGTGCGTTATTTCATTGTCTAGCTGTTTTCGGGTGCACTAACTCGGACCCAGACATTGACCTCGGATCGTGGCTTTGCCCGCATCCCACAGCAGTCCCGTGTCAGCCACCGAGCCTGTATTCTCTGCAAAATACGTGTTGATCGCCATGCCAACTGCTTCTCTGAATGGGGGGTCCTCCAGTGCCAGAGGCTGCAGCCTCCATACGCGCATAGTGAGCCCCGTTTTCTCCCCTTGCAGACGCATTATATGTGGGTTATGATCTGAGTGAGTTTTGCCCAGGTAGTCCGCACCTGTGCACTGGGTAAGTATCAGTTGATCTGCAACGAAGCGGTCAATACGAACATGTAGGTCATGCGGATGAGAATAGTGGGAATACATGCATGTCAGCGGGTTGAGTGATCTCCAGACATCCATCAATCCCCAACGATGCATCCATTACCCCAGCCCTCGAGCATTAGATGTTGCTGCTGTCTGCAAGAGTGGTGGAAACGATCTATCTAGGGTGGTGTCAAGTACTGCATTGAAGTCCCCGCCCAGTAACCAGGGAACATCACACCAGCGCGAGAGCTGACCTGTCGGTGTCTGCCAAAACTCTTTCTGACTAGTGTTTGGGGTATAGATGGAACCCAGAACCAACGGCTTCCCATTTAGGCGCCCTTTGGAGAGGACACATCTACCATGTGGGTCAATTTCGGTTACCCCCGGCGTAAACTGCGTTCCCGGTCTGACCCAGATCAGAGCCCCCCTAGCAAAAGAGGAGTATCCCGTTGCTAATATCTGCCCCCTCCAGTGCTGCTGCAGCCTCCCTATCTCTGGCTTGGCGATGTGGGTCTCCTGCAGGAATGCCATATGGGCTTTATGCCGCTTGAGATAAGCGTAGACATTGTATCTACGGGACGGTGTGTGCAGCCCCCTGACGTTCCAAGTAATTATATTAGTGTGTGACATACATAGCAGAGATAGAGTGGTGCTGCGTGCGTGTATCGTGGCGTGCTTGACCACGGACGGTCGTCAGGTGTGCCTACGGCAAGTGCATGATGTTTCTTCAGTGCTCGGGTGTTCATGTGCATTTCATGTCGAGGAGTTGTGAAAACGTGAAGTCATGTGCAGCTAAACTGAGAAAGAGCAGAGGGACAACAGGTATCTGCCCAAACTAAGAACCTTGCCATGTGGCAACTAACGGCAACGTGCGCCGAGTTAAACATATTAGGGGCGGGGGGATGGGTATCAGAGTTTGGCGCGCAGTGGGTGCTACAATATTATGGACTCATTACACAATGGTGTGATCACACGCTTCGGCTTGGTTTCCATAAGAGAGTGGTCAACTGGCGGTCAGCACTGGGCATAGATGAGCGGGCGCGTGTCGGCGCGATGTACAGCTACATAGGCCAGGGTGTCTCATGAATCGTGTGTATGTCACCCCCCTGTGCTTGTGCATGCTGACCCAATTACATACGTATAGGATGCCTTGAGTCCAGGCAGTCCATCACATCATGTCATCAGCAGTCTGTGAAGTCACCACAGGAAGCGGCTGCGAATCCTCGCCCACCGGCCACACCGCCAAAGAGCCGCTCTCGCTAGATGAATGTTCCGAAGAAGCATCAGTGTCTTTGCTGGGGCGCTGATCTCTCATACGTGCCAGCTGGCTTGGTGGTTCTCCTGAATGTGTTCCTGGACGTCTTCTGCGTCCACTACGGATTCTTGGTCGCAGTTCCGCATTGTTTCCCCTCTGGATCGGCGAAGTGTGATGGCCCGCAGACTCAAGCCATTCCCATGCTTCACTGACGTCGTTGAAACATTCAGTGGACCCATCTGCAACCACTCGTAGACGAGCAGGGAATATGAGGGAATACTTTATCTTCAAGTCCCGCATATGCTTCTTTACCATGAGAAATATATTACGCTGCCTCTGTATCCCCGAGGCATAGTCCGGAAAAAACAGGACCTGAGAGTTGTCCATTTTAACTGTTTCCTTTTTCTGGTTTCACGGAGGACTGCATCTCTATCCTTGTAGTTAAGGAGTCGGAAAAGGAAAGGACGTGGTCTAGCTCCCGGTATCGGTCGGCCTGATGGTACTCTATGCGCTCGCTCTACTGCAAAGTACGAAGAGAGAGAGTCCTCCGGCATCAAGGATTTCAGCCAGGCCTTCATGTATGCGGGGGCATCTCTGTCCTCCATGCCTTCCGGTAGTCCCACCACTCTGACATTGTTTCTGCGGGAGCGACCTTCGGCGTCGTCCACCTTGCGCTCCAGGGACTGTACTCGTGCCTTCAGTTCACCCACCTCCATGGAGAGGTCCTTGGTGATCGGAGCGATTGTTGCTGTTTCTGCTGCCAGCTCGGTCACTTTTCCGGCCAATTTCTTGTGATCCGCATGTAGGAGCGTGGAGTCAAACGTGACTTTGTCTATGCGGTTTTCTAGTGGCGCTCTAGTCTGCGCAAGTGTTTCACTCATGCTGGTTACTGCTTGCAGTACTGAATCAATTTTCGACTCCAGTGTTGAGGGCCCAACTGCCCCCAGGTCTTCAAGTGGCCGGGTTGGTGTCATGGTATCTGGTGCGGGTTGCGTACGGGCGACAGTTGATCCCGCTCGAGGCTTACCCATCACGAATCGGCCACTATGTGTAGTTCACGAGCTGACCAACTCAACAGTGGGCCCCCCAGTTGGGTTTATTAGGTCTGGGCAGTGGCCACTCTCTGCAGCGCTCCAGCCACACCCCCGTAGGCGGCCCCAGGACAGCGCAGCCACCAGGCAGCAAGGTTCAGGGCTTCAATGCTAGCGCGTTCCATGTTCTACGTCACTGCCCGATGTCTAGTGGCTTAATAGTGTGCTGACAATAGGAAGATTCTGCAGGTGTTCACGTGATGAGCTTTATGCCTGGCTTCGAACTTTCACCACTGGCTAGTATATCACACATGTGGGGTGGGCAAGAAGCAACCCACACTCTCTCGGCATCACCACCAGGATCACCGGATGCAGTGCGCAATAGCTCCCGACTCCTGCATTATGGTTTATGCGCAATAACGTGTGAGCGCCGTTCTTGTGCCTCAGCAGTCTCTTCGCTCCGTGTCGCCCGGTAGAGGCGAAGGCGCAGGGCCCCTCAGGGGCACTCAGGTTATGCTCCGTAGTCAAGTTGCCTCCACTGGGACCGCAGTCAGGAGCTGCATACAGTCCGGTGCGTCCCCTAAAAGGTGTTAGCAGGCCCCAGCCCCCGCACTGCTCATTAAAGGAGACATACCAAGCCTCCTTATCACGGCCACATGCTCAGCCAGCGGCTGCTTCTGCCAAGTCTCACTCCGCCGCCGCACTCCCACAGGCACCTCAGCAGTCTGCCTCGCCCACCGCACGTCTCAGCTCGCGGCCCGGGGAGGCCACAGATCACCGCCAGTCACCGGAAAGGGCCCAGCGGGGCCGCTCAGTTCATCCGTCTCAATGTTGCAGGTCCGCCTCACGCGGCAGTCGTCAGAACCCCCTGCGTGCGCCGGCAGTGCCCTCGGGGCCCCGTACGCGTTGTTCAGCTAGGGGTGCCTACCCGTCGCTACCACCACAGCCCACCAGAGTCCGGGCGGAGTCCCCTCAGCTCCCGCAGGTATGCACAGCGGCGCTCATTTACCGCTCACGCCGCTCTTCGCCAGCGGTGGAGTGCTGGCACCGGTCACAGTTGGTTTTCGATCACGCTCCGCACCTGGCTCTATGGCTATTGTGTCTCCGCCGCAGCTCCCGGTCCTGGGGCCGAGTCTCGGTCGCAGGCCACACCTTCCGCGCCGCAGTGCTGCACCAAGACGATCCGTCGTCCACCGGGCCTCCCGAGACATCAGGAGCACACCGACATGATCACGGCGTCCCAGGGCGCCAGCCGAGGCATCGGAGATAGTACTTTTGCCGCTAGCGGTGCAGGATAATTGCTGGATTCCTGAGTCCGTGGACGGAGCTTCTCAAAGCGCGTCTGCCATCTGGGCTGGCTAGCCACGCCCCCCAAAATTCCACAAATCTTATACCGATTACACATGCCATTTTGAAATATACTTGGAAAAAATAGTGAATCCCACAAAGGAGTATATCGATTTATTTTAGTAATATGAAACCTCTTTCTAATTTGACACCAAACCTTAAAGACAGCTTCCACGGTATTAAACATAGTCTTCTTGTAATAGCTTTTTTCTATATTCCTTAAAAAACATCCCTTTACGTCAGAGCCCAGCGTGAGTTGGTATATTGATGGTGCCAAATTCGCATCTTGGGTGTTACCTGTTATTAATACTGCAAAGTGCTGTATCATACAAGCCAAGTAGTATAATGCCATACTAGTAACCCCTCGTCCTCCCGATCATTTGGCAAAATCATAAATTTCAATGCCTGTTTAGGCTTCTTAAACTGCCATATAAAACTATTACACAAGCTATCCAGTTTGGTCAACCAGGTCTTATGTATCTTAAGAGGGATAGTTCTAAATAAATAAAAAAGTTAAGGGAGCACAACCATTTTAATACATTACACCTCCCATGCAGAGATAAATGTAAATTGTAAATTTTATGCAGATCTGTCTTAATTTTGCTAAACAGTGGGGCTAGATTTAATTCCACAATCTTCCCAATATCAGATGTAAGAATCACTCCAAGATAAGTTGCCTCCGTCACCCAACGCTGATCACCAGAATTGGTACCTTCCGTACTTATAACTTAGGTCTTGACCTCATTAAAGTGATAGCCTGATATAGCCCCAACCCATGCGCTTCCTCTTCTATATAGTTTATAGCCTTGCAGGGATATGATGTTACAACAACTACATCATCGGCGTGTGCCAATACTTTATATATTTTTTAATTTTTTTTAATTTATTTTTTTTGAGCTTGAGTCATGATTACTGGCTGTATCCTGCTACTACACTCCAATCGATTTAAAAACAGGTCAATATATAAGGCAAATAATAGGGGTGAACAAGGACACCCATGTCTCGTACCTTGTGCGATATTAACTTGATTCAAATCCCTCCCCATTATCTGCACCCTGGCCGTAGGTGCCTGATACAAAGCCCAAATAGATTTGATGAAACCCTGACCGAGTCCCTTCCACTTTAATAGCTCTCAGAGGCAGCCCCAAAAGACTCCGTAAAAGGCTTTCTCTGCATCCAGGAACACCAACCCTAACGATGAGTTAGCTACTCCTGCTACATCCAACACCGTGATTAACCTACGCACATGATCATCTGTACCCCTACCTGGGATAAAACCATGCTGATGGGGAGACACAAGTTTCGCTATTACCTTGCCCTATCTTGTTGCCAAGCTTTTAGCATACATTTTAGCATCTGCATTTATAAGGGATATTGGTCTATATGACCCAGGTTTCAGTGGTGGTTTACCCTTCTTTTTGAAGACCACGATGTTGGCATCTTCCCATGAATGGCGGTATTACCCCTTCTAACTGTGCTGCCAAAAAGACATAGGATACCATTTCCATGAGCTCCAACAGGAATGCAGCATAAAATTCCAAAGGGATTTTATCGGGCCCGGACGCTTTCCCACTTGCCATAGCTTTCACTGCTGTACCAAGTTCTTCCATAGATATGGGTAATGCCAAATATATTCTTCTGCTTTTCCTAATGAGCTCCCCTTAACTGTACTAAGAAAACTATAATAACAATCTACCTGAGGAGCTATATCTTCCAAATAAAGATCAGAACAGTAAGTACGAAACACTTCTAAAATCTCTATAGGAGTTTCCGCCCTCCTCCCTTGTTTATCACAAATAGCCTCTATCCCTCTTGCTGCCTCCTTTTACCTAATGCGATGTGCCAACAGCCTGCCAGTCCTCTCCCCATATTCGTAACACCCTGCCCTATGCTTTTGATATTTAGCCGACATCTCTTTGCTATAATATTCATTAATTCTAGCCCTGATTATCCTGAGTTTCTGAAGCACCTCTCCACTGTCCCTCCCCAACCTGATTGCCCTCGCTAGGTCAGATTCATATTTTGAAAGTGCGTCATACATTCCTGGTGCTGCCGTTGGTTTTGCTGTTGTTTAGTTAAACTGTAGCTCAGTGTCTCTCCCCTGACTCCTGCTTTAGAACATACCAGACCATACCCAAAGCAGGCGTACCCTGATTTATTAGAAGAAACGCCTTCAACCATCTCCGCATATGCACCCTATAATCATCATCCTTCAATAGCTTCCTATCAAACGTCCAAGGTCTGGGTTGTCTTTTGAGACCTGCCATGTCACATTCTAATACCAATAGGTTGTGGTTTGACATTACACTTGGATAAGATTCAATTATGATTTGTCTTGCTAGGGAGGCTGACACAAAGAAATAATCAAGACGGACCAGTTTATTATGGAGATGAGAAAAAAAGGTATAGCCAGGATACAGGTGTTTCAAACCCCCCATACGTCGATTAACTAATGATCTCTGACCAGTTGCTGAACAGCCTTATAAACTAATGGTTTCCTCCCTAGATACGGGTCTCCTTTTCCCAACTTCTTTCCTACTTCTAGATGTAGATTAAAATCCCCACAAAGAATAAGAGGGGTTGGCCACTTTGACAGCTCCATGTTGAGGGCATGGAACATCCGTGGGTCATGTAGATTTGACCCATATAGCGAGCATATTGTTACCCTCCTTGTACCAATAAGCATATTTGCAATCGCCCATCTCCCTACCTTGTCCACCTTGATTAATTAATGCCCCCACCGCCTGATTGGCCATTATAGCAACCCCTCTTGTTGTGACCGCCTACATTGTGCAACTTAATAATACATATCCCAGCTCCTCTAGTGTTTTCCTATTCTCCCATGGGACGTGGGTCTCCTGTAAACATATAACGTCTGGTCTCATAACCTTAAGATCCATTGCCATTCTACCTCTTTTGCCTTTGTCACTTAGACCACATACATTTATTGTACAGCCTCCTACCGTATCTCACACCTCACTGAGGCATTTGGACCACTCCTGGCCCATGGATGCAAGCGGATCCCCCACCCCCTTACCCCTTAGTGCTTAAAAAAAGAAAATTATAAATCATTTTTCCTTATTCACCTTCTGCTCACCCCCCATCTAACCCACCTGGACTCAACATTTATATAAGTTAAGAAATGCATAACCCACAAAGCTAAAGCTGAAGCCCAGTCTTGAGTACCGTTGTGAGCAAGGCACACACCGTGTTTTGCACAGCCTCCCTTTATTAACATTCAGTTGGACAGTCCTTCATTAAAAAAAGCTCATATAGTTAAGTGCTGTGAAAAAAGTGCTAGCTACAGCTAAAGTGCATACGTTTCCCATCCATCTCCTTTACCCTATTGTTAGACCTGGCACCATTGGCGTGGGTCTCCCTTCCATTTTTTGCTGTTGCCTCTTATGTTTTTGCTGGTTTTAGATGCTTTTGGGCACTGTGCCACTGCTGTTCAGTGCCACAGTGCAAGTGCTCCCTATGGTAAATTGATGTATGGATTAGTGACTCCATGATTGGCTGGTTTGGTTTACGTGTCAGACCCTAGTACAGTGCACTGCGTGTGCCCAGGGCTTGTAAATCAAATGCTGCTGGTGGGCTTGCAGCACTGGTTGTGCCACCCACCGGAGCAGCTTGTAAAGTGTGTCTCAGGTCTGCCATTTCAGAGCCTGTGTGCAGTCTGGTACTGTCATGTTGACTGGGCAAGTGCACCCACTTGCCAGTCCCTAAACCTTCCCTTTTATAGATATTAGTCACCCCTAAAGTAGGCCCAAGGGCAGGGTGCATTGTAGGTAAAAGGTAGGACATGCCCTGATGTGTGTGGCATGTCCTAATAGTGAATTACAGCCATTTTCGTTTTTCACTATTGCAAGGCTACCTGTTCCCCATAGGCCAGAATGGGCAGTTAGATTATTACATCTTATAATCCTAACTGACTCAGGGAACCAGGTAGAAATTCGAGTTTAGTATGCCTGAACTCAGAATGATAAAATACATCTTTTAGTGAAGTTGGTTTTAACATTCTGTGTTTGAAAATACCACTTTTAGAAAGTAGGTATTTTCTTGCCTAACTATCCAAGCCTGCCTCTGCTAGGTTGTGTATTCCTTGTCTGGAGTTTGAGTGACAGGGGCTGGGGGCTTCCAGGAGACAGGGTGAGTCAGCACAGAGCTGAATAGAGAGATCTGCATGCAGATGGGAGGGAGGAGTTGCACCTGGGACCTGAATAGGGCTGTGCCTTTCCTCCACAATGCTGGCTCCACCTCCTGTGGTGTGTCTGATGTCCCTGGCCTGCACTGTCAAAGGAAGAGAAGGAGTCCTGTAAACAAAGTGCTCCAGGACTGACCAGAACTGGTTTGGACTAGGCAAAGGCCTCTCTGCCTTCAGAGAACAAAGAGAAAAAGTAGTAAAAATATTGGGACCCAGACCCAAGAACTTTAGATCACTTCTGGGAATAAAGACGAACCTTTGCTGAGGAGAAGAACCAGGAAGCTGAAGGAGGAGAATACCCCTGTGCTGTGTGTTTGGGGGTTGGCCTGCAGTGGTTGCTTCATTGCCAAAGAAAGGAGAAAAGGACTGAGTGTGCTTTCTATCAACTTGAAGAAGAATCTCCAAGGGCTTGAACTAGAGCTTGCCTCCTGCCTGAAGTCTCAGGGATACAAGACTTCACCAACCAGCTCCCCCCTGAATTCCCTTGCTGGGAATTGAAGTGCCTGCTGTTGTGCTGGGCCTTCTGAGAGACTGCGTATCGCTGGGAGCTGGAAGCGCGACGCAATGACGAGAAGCGTGTCGCCGCCGCAGCCGCTGTCATCGCATCGCAGAGGAAGCGAGACGCCGCTGCCGCTGTCATCATCGCATCCCCGAAGCGCGGCACATCGCCAGAGAAGCGGGACGCTGCCACAGAGGACATCATCGCATCACCGGAGAAGCGCGTCGCAGGGCCTGTCGCGGCTCCAAAGATCATCGAGTCGCCGCATGGCCGTCAGGCGTGCACACATCGCACCAACGTTGTCGCATCGCAACCAAGACGCCATTTTGTCGCATCGCACCGGAGAAGCGTATCGCATCGAGGTGCCATCTTGTCGCATCGCACCGGAGAGCAGTAAGAAACCGACACATCAACTCCCCACACAGTAAGGAAGCGAGCATCAACTCCCCTGCGCAGCAGTAAGGAACCGACGCATCCACTCCCCTGAGTGTAAGGAACCGACGCATCACCTTCCCTGCGACCCTTTTGTTTTCTTTGCGTTACGCATTCAAGGTACATTGAGAGTAAAGTGTCGCATCTACAACTTGAGAGAACTGAGCTATTTTATAACATTTGAAAGTCTATTTTTGAGTACAGTATTGTGGATTTTTGTCGTTTGGTCTTGTGTTAAGTCTATATAAAAATACTATTTTTATAATACAACCTGTGTGGTGTCCATCTGTAGTGTTGTCACTGTATTACTGTATGTGTTCACAAATGCTTTACACACTGCCTCTGAGATAAGCCTGCCTGCTCGTGCCAAGCTACCAAGGGGGTGAGCAGGGGTTATTTTAGGAGTGTAGCCCCTTACCCTGACTAGACGCAAGGGGCCCTATTTGTCACAGGTACCTACCTATGCCAACTAGAGACCCCCAAATCTAACATTGGTGGTCAGCGGTGGGGATTTGGACTTGCATTTGTGATTCATATACAGTGATTGGTATACACTACTAGTGAGTGCAGACCATAACACGACCACATACTTTTTGAGAATTTTTCCTTGGCACTTCTTTTCTATTTTTGATTCTTGAGAACTGCCAGTCTTTTTGCTACCATGAGCAAGTCAGCATCCATAGTATCTGTAGACATTGTTTTGGAAGAAGAGAGAATTGATACTTACACTGTGCCTTATCTCAAAGCTTTGTGCAAGAAATTTAAAATCTCTGTGAAAGGCCTCACCAGGAAAGAGGAATACCAGAAGGCGCTGAGGGCCTGGGTAGAATCTAGGAATGCCAGTGAGCATCCTGAGGAGCCAGTAGTGGAGGCAGAGGATTTAAATGAGCAACTTGAGGGGCCAGTGGGCCCAACCGGAGGGAAAGCACCTTCAGGGGTGGGCAGCAGTGTTTCTTCCAAGGGATTGTCCCCAGGAGAGCTGGAGGACAGAGCAAGGGAGAGGATGCATAAATTGGAGCTAGCTAGGCTCAAAATGGATGGTCAGAAAGACATAGAGAGCAAGAAAATAGAGCTTGGGATGGAATTAGAAATGAAGAAGTTAGCCTTAGAGGAAAAGAGAATGCATTTTGAGCATGAGAGAGGATTGAGGGAATTGGAACTCAAGGCCAAAAAGTTAGAGGTTCCTCCCTCTGGTGGCAGCACACCGCCAGTGCATGTAGAAGCAAGAACCTACATTCCCAAAGATGTAGTTAAAGATTTCCACAAGAATGAGGATATTGGTCAGTGGTTTAGGGCTTATGAAGCTGCAATGCTGGCCCACCGGGTCCCTGAGATGGATTGGGGAGCGGGGTTGTGGGGCCGCTTTGTTAGTGATGGGAGGGACACTTTGTTGGATTTGCCTACAGAGGAGCAGATGTCCTATACCCACATGAAGGGAGCCCTAATGTCCAGATTTGGTTTGACCCCAGAGCTATACAGACAAAGGTTTAGAAATTGCAGAAAACTGGAGTCTACCACTTGGGTGGAATATGGGTCTTTCTTTTGCAGAAGGGTAGCAAAGTGGATAATTTTGAGGCGCTCTATGATTTGCTTGCATGGGAGCACTTGTCAAATAACTGTTTTCCAGAGCTACGCCAGCATCTTATTGATAGCAAGCTGACTAGCCCTAGGAAGCTTGCTGAGGAGGCGGACCGCTGGGTGAGCACCCGGGTCCAGAAGGGTCATGTGGGAGACTTCGCCAAAGGTGGGCAGGGTCCCCAGCAGAAGAGTGGGGGGACAAGGGTAAACAGAGGGAGTTCCAGAAAGGGCCCCAAAGTAATCCCCAAGGGAACCAAGGGAAGGGTTCCCAGCCTCCCCCTGAGAAGAAGGCAGTGGCCCCGACAGATAAGCCTGTTCACAAGGGGCCCAAGACCTGTTTTAAGTGTGGTCTAGTAGGCCACTGTTCTTATGATGCTAGATGTCCCTTGTATGGGAAGACAGCACCCACTGGTGCACCACCCCGGCAGTTGGCTAGTGTAGCCCTGGGGGAGGAGATGGGTGCCCAGGGTGGGTGGGATCCCGCAGAGATGTCCCTTGTCTCTTTAGGAGACTGTGAGGTGGTCCCCAGGACCCAGCTGCCTGATAACACTAAAAAGTACAGACAGTGGGTGACCATCAATGGCAAGAGGGTGGAAGCTCTTAGAGACACCGGAGCCAGTGTGACAGCTGTCAGTTGTCGGTTGGTGTCTGAAGAGCAGGTAGTCCCTAATGCATTTTACCCAGTTGTTGCCGCTGACAACACAGAGAGCCACTGCAAGGTGGCACAGGTTCCCTTTGAGTGGGGGGGGTCTCAGGGACTCTTCAAGTAGCTGTGAGGCCAGCCATGCCTGTTGAATGTCTGTTAGGTAACGATTTGGAGAGCTCCCCTTGGGCTAAGGTGGAGCGAAGAGCTCATTTAGAGATGTTGGGTTTGCCTGAGTGGGCCTGCGTGACCACTCGGTCTATGGCAGCCAGTAAGGGTGTTCAAGAGGACCTGGAGCCTGAGAAAATGGCCCAGGTGCCTGCCTTAAAGAGAAGAGGTAGGGGGCACGGGAAACCGGCCCCTGAGATTCCCACGGCCCAGGAGGAGGCAGACCCTGAGGGGGATGCCCTGGAGCCTACCGGGGAAGAGATTGCTGAACTGGGATACCTGCCTGAGCTGACCCATTGGCAGCAAGAAGGAGGTCCCTCCAGGGAAGAGTTCTGTGAGGAGCAGAACAAGTGCCCTTCTCTTGTGGGTTTGCGGCAGCAGGCTGCAAACCAGGCAGTAGGTGATCAGTCTGGATCACATTGGATCTACTGGGAGAATGGTCTCCTGTATAGTGAGCCTAAGGTTGCTGAGCCTGGGTCAGCCCGTGTGCTGGTGGTACCCCAGCGCTTCAGAGCCTTCCTACTGGGGCTTGCTCATGATGTGCCTTTAGCAGGACATTTGGGGCAGGACAAGACCTTTGAAAGGCTTGTCACCCACTTTTATTGGCCCCAAATGCGCAAGAGTTCAGACAGTCATTGCAGGACCTGTCAGACTTGCCAGGCAAGTGGAAAGAGTGGGAGGAAGCGCAAGGCTCCTCTCCAGCCATTCCCTGTGGTCAGCACCCCCTTTGACAGGGTGGGCATTGACATTGTGGGGCCTCTGGATCCCAAGACAGCCATGGGCAACAGGTTCATCCTGGTCTTGGTGGACCATGCCACCTGGTACCCGGATGCCATCCCTCTCAGGACAGTGACGGCCCGCGTTGTGGGACGTGCACTGATGGGGATTTTTCTCCCGCGTGGGGTTTCCCAGAGAGGTGGTGTCAGACCGAGGTACCAACTTCATTTCTAAGTATATGAAGTCCCTGTGGCAGGAGTGTGGTGTAACCTACAAGTTCACCACTCCTTACCACCCCCAAGGTAATGGGCTGGTTGAGAGATTCAACCGGACCCTCAAAGGCATGATTATGGGTCTTGAGGAACCCATGAGGCGTAAGTGGGACGTCCTCTTACCATGCCTGCTGTTTGCATACCGTGAGGTGCCACAGAAATCTCTAGGGTTCAGTCCCTTTGAGCTTCTCTATGGTCACCCAGTGAGAGGACCTTTGAGTTTGGTAAAGGAAGGCTGGGAGCAATCTCCCAGGAAACCTCCCCAGGATGTATATAGCTACATGCTGGCCTTTAGGAACCAAACTAGGCGATTCAGAAAACTCGCTGAGGCGAATCTGGAAGCCAGCCAGGAGGAGATGAAGCGGTGGTACGACCAGAATGCCACTCTGGTTGAGCTTCAGCCTGGTCAGAAAGTGTGGGTCATGGCCCCCGTGGAGCCCTGTGCGCTCCAGGATAAGTGGACCGGACCATTTGAGGTGGTGGAGCGCAAAAGTCCGGTTACCTACTTGGTGGACTTGCGGTCTCCCAGGAACCCCTTGCGGGTCCTGCATGTCAACCGCCTGAAGCCCCACTTAGAGAGGTCCGAAGTGGGCATGCTCTTAGCAACAGATGCTGGAATGGAGGAGGAGACTGAGCCTCTTCCTGACCTCCTGTCTGCAACCGAGCAAGTTGGGTCAGTGGATGGAGTGAACCTCTCTTCCACCCTGACCCCTGAGCAGCAGAATGACGGATTTTGCTCCTAGCAACGCTGCACAGCCCTAACGATGCTGACTGCCTCCGCGAGCTTCCGCCACATGACCCCGGAAAACCTGGGTTATACTTCTAAATCTGGTCGTCGGTAGTGCCAGCTGAGTATTCCTCGTTCTGACTTTCCTCTGCTCTGCTGTAGCCATCCGCCGCCAAAAGATGACCACACAGATGGCACCGGATTGTTAGACAGATGTATCTGCCCTTGTCCACTACTATGGAGCGTAACCATTTGGCGACTGAATAGTCTTTAGGATCACATAAAGTTGGAACATGCCTAAATAAGAAAGCAGACACTATCTGGAGTAAGGCCATCCTACAGTTTAGAAAATTGCCAAATCCTCTCTTTTGGACCCGTATTCTATTTGATCCCCTCTACATATTGATGAACCCCACCTACAGCTTTTGAAAATTAAAAGAATTATAATTGGTCCTGATGAAGGTGGTATATTTAGGTTCCACCGAAACGTGCGTTGACCTTTACAGTTAGCACCTGGGGATCCAGAATGAGACATCTATAAGAAGAGAACTTGGATGGAATTTATTTTCATATTGCACTAAAAAAAGTTTTTAGTGGCTGTACTCAACATTTCTGGATCCCGCTCTATTTTGTGAAGTACTGTGTGATCTTAGTGGTATGTTGGATGTGTGATAGTATGGATGTGTTGTTATGACAGGTATGATTGAAGGTATGACTGATGAATGTGGGGTTGTTTTAACGGTTGTTTTAACAATTGCTTTCTTTTTGAGAATTTTGTTTTTGTCTTCATTCATTTTTCAAATTAATTCTTTGTTTGCTCGCTGTTTTGACCAATTGTAATGTCAAGTTATATATGAAATTGTATTCATGTAAAGTATCAGAGCACTTTGAACACTGGTCTGTTTTCTCTGATATATGTTTGTGTTTATATAAAAAATATTCTATAAAAAATGATTTTTGAAAAAGAAAAATAACAAAATTTAAATGAATAATAAAAGTAACTTTACTAAACTTATCTTGGTCTTAATAGATACCTTGGGGAAATGTTGAATGTATGAACCATATAGGTCATTCTCAGAAATAATATAGGTCAGATTAGAGGTTTTCCTTAGTGTTTTTTTTTCTCCCGTCCTCTAGGACCTACAAGTATAAAAGGGGGTGCCTTCTTTCTATTCAATTCATTCTGCATACCGTGAGGTGCCACAGAAATCTCTAGGGTTCAGTCCCTTTGAGCTTCTCTATGGTCACCCAGTGAGAGGACCTTTGAGTTTGGTCAAGGAAGGCTGGGAGCAATCTCCCAGGAAACCTCCCCAGGATGTATATAGCTACATGCTGGCCTTTAGGAACCAAACTAGGCACTCAGAAAACTCGCTGAGGCGAATCTGGAAGCCAGCCAGGAGGAGATGAAGTGGTGGTACGACCAGAATGCCACTCTGGTTGAGCTTCAGCCTGGTCAGAAAGTGTGGGTCATGGCCCCCGTGGAGCCCTGTGCGCTCCAGGATAAGTGGACCGGACCATATGAGGTGGTGGAGCGCAAAAGCCCGGTTACCTACTTGGTGGACTTGCGGTCTCCCAGGAACCCCTTGCGGGTCCTGCATGTCAACCGCCTGAAGCCCCACTTAGAGAGGTCCGAAGTGGGCATGCTCTTAGCAACAGATGCTGGAATGGAGGAGGAGACTGAGCCTCTTCCTGACCTCCTGTCTGCAACCGAGCAAGATGGGTCAGTGGATGGTGTGAACCTCTCTTCCACCCTGACCCCTGAGCAGCAGAATGACTGTCACCAGTTGCTGGGACAGTTTTCTGACCTGTTCTCCCTGATTCCCAGTGTCACTGATTGGTGCGTCCATGATGTAGACACAGGGGACAGTCCTCCTGTCAAGCACAAAACTTACAGGGTGACTGACAGGGTGAGAGCTTGCATCAAGGAGGAGGTCTCCAAGAAGCTTGCGTTAGGGGTGATTGAGTCCTCTAACAGTCCTTGGGCCAGCCCAGTGGTCTTGGTCCCAAAGGCTGCCGCACCGGGTGTCTCACAAGAGCTGAGGTTCTGTGTGGACTACCGAGGGCTCAATTCAGTCACCAAGACTGACGCGCACCCCATCCCCAGAGCTGATGAGCTCATTGATCGGTTAGGGGCTGCCCGGTACCTCAGCACATTTGACTTAACGTCTGGGTACTGGCAGATCGCCTTGACTGATGGGGCAAGAGAGAGGTCAGCATTCTCCACACCAGATGGGCACTACCAATTCCGGGTTATGCCCTTTGGGATGAAGAATGCCCCTGCCACCTTTCAGAGGTTGGTCAACCAGGTGTTGGCTGGACTGGAAGAGTTCAGTGCCGCCTACCTGGATGACATTGCGGTGTTCAGCGCCAGTTGGGAAGAACATCTGCGCCACCTCTGGGAAGTGTTGATGGCGCTGCGGAGAGCAGGCCTCACGATCAAGGCGAGTAAGTGCCAGATCGGGCAGGGTTCCGTGGTGTACTTGGGACACCAGGTTGGGAGCGGCCAGGTGGCGCCCCTACAGCCCAAGATTGAGACCATCCTGACTTGGGAACCCCCCAAGACCCAGACAGAGGTGAGAGCCTTTTTAGGACTCACTGGGTATTACAGGAGGTTTGTCAAGGGGTATGGCAGCATTGTTGCACCCTTGACAGAGCTGACTTCCAGGAAGCAGCCCAAGAGAGTGATTTGGACTGACACCTGTCAGAGAGCTTTTGATGCCCTGAAGACTGCCATGTGCACGGCGCCCGTGCTCCTGGCACCCAACTTCTCAAAAGAGTTTATTGTGCAAACAGACGCTTCAGAGCATGGTGTGGGGGCTGTTCTATCACAGATTAATGAGGAGGGCCTAGATCAACCTGTAGCCTTCATCAGTAGGAGGTTACTTCCACGGGAACAGAGGTGGAGTGCAATTGAGCGTGAGGTATTTGCTGTGGTCTGGGCACTGAAGAAGTTGAGGCCATACTTGTTTGGGACTCACTTCCGGGTTCAGACAGACCACAGGCCCCTCAGATGGTTGATGCAGATGAGGGGTGAGAATCCAAAGCTGTTGAGGTGGTCCATATCCCTACAGGGGATGGGCTTCACGGTGGAACACCGCCCTGGTACAGAACACGCCAATGCTGATGGTCTGTCCAGATTTTTCCGCCTTAGTGATGAGAACTCCCCGGAGGTAGGGTAGTTCTTCCCACATTTCAGCTGGAGGGGACACGTGTTAGACCTGGCACCATTGGCGTGGGTCTCCCTTCCATTTTTTGCTGTTGCCTCATGTTTTTGCTGGTTTTAGATGTTTTGAGCACTGTGCCACTGCTGTTCAGTGCCACAGTGCAAGTGCTCCCTATGGTAAATTGATGTATGGATTAGTGACTCCATGATTGGCTGGTTTGGTTTACGTGTCAGACCCTAGTACAGCACTGCGTGTGCCCAGGGCTTGTAAATCAAATGCTGCTGGTGGGCTTGCAGCACTGGTTGTGCCACCCACCGGAGCAGCTTGTAAAGTGTGTCTCAGGTCTGCCATTACAGAGCCTGTGTGCAGTCTGGTACTGCCATGTTGACTGGGCAAGTGCACCCACTTGCCAGTCCCTAAACCTTCCCTTTTATAGATATTAGTCACCCCTAAAGTAGGCCCAAGGGCAGGGTGCATTGTAGGTAAAAGGTAGGACATGCCCTGATGTGTGTGGCATGTCCTAATAGTGAATTACAGCCATTTTCGTTTTTCACTATTGCAAGGCTACCTGTTCCCCATAGGCCAGAATGGGCAGTTAGATTATTACATTTTATAATCCTAACTGACTCAGGGAACCAGGTAGAAATTCGAGTTTAGTATGCCTGAACTCAGAATGATAAAATACATCTTTTAGTGAAGTTGGTTTTAACATTCTGTGTTTAGAAAGTAGGTATTTTCTTGCCTAACTATCCAAGCCTGCCTCTGCTAAGTTGTGTATTCCTTGTCTGGAGTTTGAGTGACAGGGGCTGGGGGCTTCCAGGAGACAGGGTGAGTCAGCACAGAGCTGAATAGAGAGATCTGCATGCAGATGGGAGGGAGGAGTTGTACCTGGGACCTGAATAGGGCTGTGCCTTTCCTCCACAATGCTGGCTCCACCTCCTGTGGTGTGTCTGATGTCCCTGGCCTGCACTGTCAAAGGAAGAGAAGGAGTCCTGTAAACAAAGTGCTCCAGGACTGACCAGAACTGGTTTGGACTAGGCAAAGGCCTCTCTGCCTTCAGAGAACAAAGAGAAAAGTAGTATAAATATTGGGACCCAAACCCAAGAACTTTAGATCACTTCTGGGAATCAAGACGAACCTTTGCTGAGGAGAAGAACCAGGAAGCTGAAGGAGGAGACTACCCCTGTGCTGTGTGTTTGGGGGTTGGCCTGCAGTGGTTGCTTCATTGCCAAAGAAAGGAGAAAAGGACTGAGTGTGCTTTCTATCAACTTGAAGAAGAATCTCCAAGGGCTTGAACTAGAGCTTGCCTCCTGCCTGAAGTCTCAGGGATACAAGACTTCACCAACCAGCTCCCTCTGAATTCCCTTGCTGGGAATTGAAGTGCCTGCTGTTGTGCTGGGCCTTCTGAGAGACTGCGTGTCGCTGGGAGCTGGAAGCGCGACGCAACGACGAGAAGCGTGTCGCCGCCGCAGCCGCTGTCATCGCATCGCCGAGGAAGCGAGACGCCGCTGCCGCTGTCATCATCGCATCGCCGAAGCGCGGCGTATCGCCGGAGAAGCAGGACGTTGCCACAGAGGACATTGTCGCATCACCGGAGAAGCGCGTCGCAGGGCCTGTCGCGGCTCCAAAGATAATCGAGTCGACGCACGGCCGTCGGGCGTGCACGCATTGCACCAACGTTGTCGCATCGCAACCAAGACGCCATTTTGTCGCATTTCACCGGAGAAGCGTATCGCATCGAGGTGCCATCTTGTCGCATCGCACCGGAGAGCAGTAAGAAACCGACGCATCACAAATACAAATAAAAAAAAAAGGAAAACTAAATGTAGTGTTCTTCTCTTTAACCCCTCTGTTCTCTGCTGGAACACTGCTGCCTCCGTGTTCCAGAGAGTGGCGGTTTGAATTGAATTGTCGCTTGAAGCCGCCGGGGGTACTTGTATTAGACTGTTCTCCCACATTAAACTGCCTATGTTTAACTCTCGTCTCTTGCCACTTACTTCACGGTTTCATGTTTGTTCTCCCATTTCTGAGAGCGCGGCAGGAGCCGTGAGCACTGATCCCACCTGTAGAACCGCGGACGCGGTTCTCCGCCCTCTAATCCAGTTCAGGTGCGCGGCAGGAGCAGCGAGCACCTCTAACTTCGTCAAGACCACAGGAGCGGTCTGTTGTACAATTTACTCAACCTGTAGTGCACGGCAGGAGCCGCGAGCACTACCCCAGCTCCGTGAAGCCGCCGACGCGGTTCATTCTCTGTTTGCTTTCCTCCCGGTGCGCAGCTGAAGCTGCAGGCACCGCCACGCCTCCCCAACACCGCAGAAGCGGTTCATTCGTTGTTTGCTTTCCTTCCCGGTGCGCGGCAGGAGCTGCGGGCACCACCACGCCTCCCCAACACCGCAGAAGCGGTTCTTTGTTTGTGATTCACCCTTCGTAGTGCCGTGAGGACCCGCAAGCACTACTCCAAGCCTCCCACACCGCAGGAGCGGTTCTTTGCTTGTTTGCTTTTCTTCCCGGTGCGCGGCAGGAGCCGCGGGCACCGCCACGCCTCCCAACACTGCAGAAGCAGTTCTTTGTTTGTTATTCATCCTTTCACAGTGCGCGGTAGGACCCGCAAGCACTAACTACTCCACGCCTCCCACACCGCAGGAGCGGTTCTTTGTTTGTTTCCTGAGCCTTGCACCATATCACTAGATTAGGAGGACTTCCTGAAATTTACCCAGTACCAGAACGATTCCACAAGACACTACATATCCGTGCAGCCTGGTGAGTGCACCGCCTTTTCTTCCTTCTGCCACTGTAGAGTAGGTCTTTTGTCTGTTGTGCACTTACCTGTTTCTTCTTTCCTTCTTTAATATCCTGCTCCCGTTTTATGTATTCCAGACCTGGGACTCCCCCCTCCATCGATCCCAAGACATCAACGTGAATAGACACTGTCTGCTGTCCCCTCCGTCCCGTTTCCAAGAACTCCAGAACTCCCCTTCTGTTACCCATATGCCCGACCCAACAGGCTTCCGGTTGGGCATACTTACGTCCCTTTCCCCTTGAGATAAATCGTCCATCCTGTTGTAGTCAGTGTGGAGGATTGGTCTGGAGGGGCGAGGGGGGGGGCTCTCTCCGTTTCCACGGTTCCTGGTTTTCAGGTGAGTGGGGTTGTGACACTTACCTCTGGATTGGACCCATAAATAAGGTGAGTGCCAATATGTAGCATTATGACAAGTTCTGGAAACCGTTATCCTTTATCTTTGACATTTGAAACTTGGCCAACAGGAACAAAGGGACAACTATGGTATTCGTCTGTGGAATTAGGTATGTATGCTAGACAATTCTTCTGAACTTTTCTATTTACACCCATAAAACTGGAAATGCAACAGTAAACTATCAGGGGTTGTTAAACCAGCCTATATTCTCTTTGGGGCACACATTCCTAAACTGAGGTGAAATACGCCCTTGAGCTGCAATTTAATGATTGTATGCAAATATCAGAAGCAGTTCGTTTTACAAACAACACTATGGTCAATTGATGCGTACTGCTGGGAATTTTTGCTTCAGGGGAGCGGTGACATGCGTGTGCCAAAACAGAAATCAGGGAAGAAGCATGTGCATGAAGGTGGGAAGCCAGACACACCGCTTCTTCTCCGTCAGTGCCACTCATCAGGACAAGCAATGCCAGAATACATCAATGGCACACTTCTTATTATTCACTGATGTCAATAATCACACTGTTCTTCTCCATTAGTGCTACTTATCAGGACAGGCAATGCCAGGAGACATCAAAGGTATACATCTTAGTCTTCACTAAGGTCACTAATTGTGGATGACAATATGAGGGGATACCAAAGTGAAGCATGGCAGGAAGGCCAGGAGAGTGAGTGAGGATTCTCAGCCCTTATGAATTGGAGAGTCATGACAGCAGCGTTTTTCAATGGAAGGACAGATAGAGAGGTACCCTTCGTCTATCTTTCAGGGCACATTCTTATGCACCACTATCCAACAAACAAGTCAGGAACAGCTCACTCATCAAACCACACCCAAGGATGAAAAACGGATGAAGATGGAAAGAGTTCAGAAAGCGGAGTCAGAATGAGGTTTTTAGCCACTATAACAATGGACCTGCAAATGCCACTCCCTTTGTTGGTTTGCTGTTACAGGAACATGAGCTGAACAAGAGTTGGCCTGCCCTCCAGTCATTAGCCCTTGATAAAGAAACAAGAGAGGAAAAATCCATTATACATTACGATACGAGCTTGAAAGAAAGACTTTATGCAGTTCTCTCAGCTCTTTCTTCCTTGACCAAGTTCAAAAATTCGGAAGTAACACTGCACCTTTTTTCACCACCTCGACAGAACAGTTATCCACACCACCAGAACAAATGCTGCAGCAGATGTTAAGCTTTTCTGAAGAACTGACTGCTAACATAGCCTTCTCATTCAAGTCATAAGACCAAGCAAATGCTTAGAAGACCTTTGCCCAACAGATACTGATGCCAAACGCATGAAACCCTTTGCCACATCCATCACAAAGTTCAATAACAATTGCATTCACAGTCAAAACCCCCACTACCACAACATAAAGCACTCACCCCGTTTCAAAAACTACTACCTTAGACTCATCAGAGCCAAATAACTACTGCTTTACTTCACACCTTCTTTAGATATCAAAAGAAAGGGAAACAACTGTCACCGACAAGCTCAAAACTTCACAGATCAGCTCCTCACGGGGTGTAAGACAGAAATGCATTTTCCCCCTTTCTTTTTCTCCTATATACAAATGACATCAATAATCATCCTATAGGGTTAGGGAAGGACATGCCCAGAATGGGGAATCAACACATACCAATTTTGTTATACGCAGACAATGCAGTTTTAATTTACCCCACCGCAAATGGATTACAGGTGCCATTGGATTCTTACTTGGATTATATGAAAGATCTAGATCTAAAAGTAAATTATTCTAAAACATATATTATGATTTGTGGCCACCCAAATATAAAAGCGAAGTCATTTTCAATGGGGGGGGCGCCCCTTTAGGGAAAGTAAAGTTTTTAAAAACTATTTAGGAACCACCTTTAGCCATACCTTTCCGGGAAACAGTTTTTGAATGTAAGAGAGCAACAATTTGGGATTTTTAGATGGGCCCAGACACAAACAGATTAAGGCGATGACGAACCTTGTAAAAGCAAAAGCATCTCAGTAGGGATCTATGGAGCAGGCCTTTGGGGGTAGTGCAATGTGGGGGCCCTCCAGAAGATAGAAAATGGCTTTGCTCGTAGACTGTTGGCAGTTCCAAAAAACACCACAACTTTAATTTCTTATGAGGAATAGGCTTACCATACATTGAGGGCCAAATTGGGCTAACCCCTTTTTTTATTATGGATTAAGTGCTGGGCAAACCAGGAGGCAGCCCTTGTTAGATGCTGTATGGCTGGCTGCTTAGCCCTAGATGGCATTAATCACATCCCCTGGTTTGCTTATCTCAAAAAACACTTTAGGGAAACTAGGCATGGCAGAGGCATGCACAAAGCCACAAAATCTCAATCTAAAGTACAAAGAGACTGTCAATGAATGTTACCTTGAACATTGTACAGAAGCAAGATTAGTGAAGGCCCAGGAGCTGCAAACAGCTGTGAATTATTCCAGGGTGTCGACTACCAGAACTATTGAAGCATATTTATTCTGGCTTGTAGATCCAATCCACCAACTTCATCTCACCCATTTTAGGCTAAATATTATTATTCTTAAGATGGCATTCCTTGTGCAAAATGTCTGGCAGCATGATCTTCCAGCATGACGTTGTAATAATGCCGCAAATCAAAGTACTAGCCACTTCACATTGCTCTGTTCACTGCATTTTGCTCCGCGCTCATTGCCACTGTGCAAATCCAACATCAGACAATACTAACCAGGACTGGAATTTCTGCAGAGTTTATCCACTCTGGAGATATGTGATGCAGTTTTAAATTACATTAAAACAGCTTTGATGATTAGGAAATGTTATGAAAAAATATAGATTTGAAAATAGGCTTTAAAATCGGTATCTCTATTCAATTTTAAATTCTGTTTGTATGATCTTGCTGTACGAAATAGAGGTCAAAAGCACCTATCACTTTATACTGTTGTGTATATTATAATTGATACACTCTGCATAGCATATTAGAGACCCACTTCCCAGTTTTATCTTTTGTTAAATCTTAGAGACTTATTGTGCTTTTTGTTTCTACTATTTCTAGTATTTTTAGATGTTTTGCAAAATTTCTGTTTGTATGAGCTCTCTGTACAAAATAGAATCCCAAAGCACCTCTCATTTTACATTGCTGTATATATTATACATGATATCCTCTGCAAAGTATATTAGAGTCCTACCTGCCAGTTTTATTACCTGTAAAATCTTTTTAGAGACCTATTGTGTAGTTTTTACTAATTGTATTATTTTTATAGTTTTTTTTCCCTATAAATTAGGGCAAATCATGAAGAGACATTTTACAAAATCTTATGATGAAAACTCTGTCCAACTGTCATTTATGTGTATAGAACAAATTCTATGGAATATATTTTGTATTTTATGGCATTGGCCGAATAAGGCTTACTGAACTGAACTGGGAAACAACTGTCACCAGACAACTCAAGCCCAACTTAGAAACTAACAAATTTCAGTACAGCTAACAATCAGAATTCTGCCCCAAACCAGAAAAAAACAGCTATTATCAATGTCTGGAACAGCACATGGAAATGACACTTGTTATGCTACCCCAAGTGATGGCCACTGGTTAGACTTATTGCAAGTATTCCTCCTATCACCTTTTGTTTGATTGATGTACCACCCTAAATGGCAAGGGTATGCCGAATCGTGGCTCTCATACTCACTGTGCCACTGGAATTAAGCTACACCTGACTGATGAGCCCCGATCAGGGTGAAACTGTTCTTGGGTTGCTTGTGTTCTGGGTTCAAGAAGGACCTGGCCTGGCGGTTCAGGCTGGACTGTTCCTTTTGGAGCAGGGTGAAGACTGATTTGCATATGGCTGGATCCAAACTGAGATAGCCGATTGGAGAAAACATTATGGGTTGGGATTCTACCCCGAGCGATTCCCAGTGGTTAGACTTATTGCATGCACTCCTCCCATCACCTTTTGTGCATTCAATTCTTTTCTCACCTTACTGGTCACAAGTAATCAGACTTGGCATGTTTTCTGTTATCCTACTCACCCAGTAAGTTGCATGGTATGTAACAGAACTCCCTTACATTTTCACTCTTGAAAATAAACAGTAAACCTCTCATGGACTTCCTCATATCTTACAATCTTCTACTCCACTCATATGCCAAGACACACAAATATACTTGTGAGCCACAGGAGAAGTGGATCAATTCTGTAATGTCTCAAATGGCATATAACATATCAAAACATTGATGAAGCAAAGCAGTCCATCATTTAACAGCTATGAGACAGAAAGCCTGGTTCTATGCCCACCCCATCTCCTACAAAAAAATGACTCAAATCAAGTGCAAGGTCAAGAATTTGGGCACCCTTGTTATCCCCAGCCTAAACTTACAAATTGGAGAAGTGGTCAGAGCCTCCTACCAACAACTACAACTGCAAGAAACTCAAACTTTCCTACCTACTGAACACTACCATACAGTAGTATGACCACTTCTGAAGTTCCACTTTGACAACAGAATCTCTCTCTACAATGACCTGCCAACTTAGCAAGTCAACGGAATTCAAAATGCTGTATTTTGTCTGATATATTGGTTAGGAAAACAACAGAATTAATGTGCACCACAACAATCTCTACATACTACCAGTGACAGAGAGGCACATCAAAATACTCACCTTCGGATGCTTAGAAAGATCTGCCCCATTATATCTTTGGAAACAAATCCCTGTTAACCTCTCTGCTCTAATGATCCCAACTTCCTCGGGATTCCTAAAACCAACTGAAGACCACAGGACAAAGACGTGTCTCAGTGTCTGACCATTGCACATGAAATAATGTTTCATGACCTATATGCAATTCCCACATCATCATAAAATGAGGTAAAAACTGAACACCCACCTATTCTATATCATCATTGACTCTGTCATGCCTCTTCCAAGACTCTACCTTGCAAGTGACTAGAAGCAATTCAATTTATGGGGTGCATGTCAAACAAAACCTAAAAAAATCTACAAGCATGCAAAAGAAAAGAAAAAACATACCTTGCCAGTCGTTTCAATGCCTCTGATTGTGCACACGTACAGAACAGCCCAGGCACATGCCAGGCATAGTACAAGCCACCATTGAAAAGAGCCGGAATCATCAATCGATTTGGAAATATTTAACGTTTCTCTGTACCAAAAGTAATCAACTGGACTACTATCAGCACATTCCTTCACAAAACCTGTAAATATAAGAATACACATTTCATTACAAAGCTCCCAGTTATAAATAGTTACTTCATTTTTCATAAATCCTAACGTAGGCACAATGCAAAGTGATGTAGCAAGCTTGTTAAACTACTTCAGGGAAAAGAAAGTTCCCTTCTAATTGTTGTGCACTACTTCTTTAGGATACCATCAGCTTGAAAAAGTTAATCATATCCCTATTAATCAATTCTGAAACATCACAGAGATGAGACATTGGGAAGGATCTGCTTGGTCTGTTTTCCCCCACCTGGTCTGGCTCTTTAGAGATGGGATGGATACGGGGTGGAAGGGTTGGTGCTGTTCTACCACCTCCACCAAACTAGCAGAGATCCAAATAAGGGGTTGGAATGGTGGATGGTGATCCAAAACCTTCCTTTTTCCTTCTCTGCCTCGCTCATCTCTACATTCAAGCAGTGGTTGAATGGATGATGACTATGCCAATTCCACCCATCCTCTTCTCTGCCTTCATCCTCTACAGAAAACAGATATCTACTGTGCTCTGCATTGGCTCCTGAACGCAGTGCCTGTCTCCACTTGCTCTCTAGTAGAGAAGGAATAGCGTACTCGAGGAGTGTGAGGATGAAATGGCAAAGGTATGTGGGGAGGGTAGAAGAACATCAGGTATTAATAACTAAAATATATGGAAAAGGAAAGACTAAGTGTCTGGGGAAGCTGGAAGGAAACAAGTTATATTACGTCTTTTTATTATTACTTAAAGGGATGGCGGGTGTAGCATTCTACCCAGCCTGGGCACTCACCAACGACTACGCCACACATGGAGAGTAGTTATACACGTCTTTATTCTTCAGTGTGTAAGCAATAACTCCCCTAACAAAATCTCCCCTAACTATTATCATGGTGGACGCTGCTAAAGCCTTTGACAGAGTCCACTGGCCTTATTTTTATGAGGTAATTAAGCAAAACGAGCTAGGGGTTAACTTTCTTAATGCAATAAGATCTATATATGCTACCCCTACAGCAAGAATGCTCACCTCACAATATCCTATTGGCAGGGGTACCCGGCAGGGATGCCCATTGTCGCCCTTGCTATTTAACTTGTGCATAGAACCACTGGCAAGAAGAATAAGGGCAGAGCAGATAGTCTTGCCTTTTCAATATTTAGATTGGGTTAGGAAAGAAGCTTTATATGCAGACGACCTCATAATCTACACATGTAACTGGAAAGCGTCATTACCAACTATAATAGAAATATCAGGTGACTTTGGAAGAGTCTCCGGGTATATGGTTAACGAGTCCAAGACTGAGATTATGACCTGGAATGGTCCCTTCGACTCCCCTTTAGAAAAGTCTGAAATTAGATGCTTGGGGGTAAGTGTGGTCAAAGATCTGGATAAGATTGCTTATATAAACTTCAATAGGATCATGCTGGAGACTAAAATACTTTTACATGCATGGGCTTACCTACCTCTCTTTTTTAGGTAGAACAAATACAGTAAAAATTATGATTTTCCCCAAATTCATCTTTATTTTTAATACTATCCCATTGCACTTTAAAACAGAATGGTTTAGAAAGCTGCAAGGAGAAATAAGTAGCTTTGTATGGAGGAACAAGTGTATCAGAATAGCATGGAAAAAACTCCGGAAAAGAAAACAGATGGAGGGATTGCATTCCCAGATTTTCAACTATACTACTGGGCATTCTTTCTGAAAAACACACGACAACTGTTAATGGATAATAATCACAATATTTTATCTCAGTTTAAAGTGTTAACAAAAAACCTCCCAGATGAAGGGAATCGGTTTCTCTTTAAGTTTGGCCACCCTAAGTACTTCAAAAAAATCTAATTTAAGATCTTAATCGCTGCATGCAAACTTTGGACTCAAGTTAAAAGGGTTCTTGGAATCCCCTATTATAGCAGCTATGCACCAATATGGAAATTGCCAGGGCCCCCCCAGGGATTACAAGATACTCTAGCTACCCCTCTGTTCATCGCGGGTTTGGTATGCTGGGGTCACTTATTTGAAGAGGGATCCCTGGTGTCATAGGACCTCCTAGCAAAGAGCACAAATCACAGTTTATCTAGATTTAAATATTATCAGCTGGCAAGCTGGGCCCGTGGACAATCCAATATCGGGCTCAAAACAGAAAGGGAAGAAGATTTACAGAGGAATCAGGTTTACACAAAAGATGTGTCCACGTGGTATTGAGCTCTAGTTCAAGGTGAAGATGGTCCTGCTAACCTACCAGAGGTGATTTGGAAGGCGGACCTGCCAGGAGTTGATGTCTCACATTCATGGCAAGTATCTATGTCTACACTATGGGTAATGATAAGATCTGCACCCCTTAGAAGGAATCATCTATTTACCTTATACAGGGTGTATTGGTCACCTAAGAAGCTCGCGAAGATGGGAGGAAGCAAGAAGAGGCTTTGCCCTAAATGTGCGCTAGAGAATGTGGATGATGTTCATCTATTATGGCAGTGTCCAGCCGTCCAACTCTTCTGGCAGTAGGTGGGCAAATCTCTTACGGGAATCTTTGGGGAGAACATAGAGGTAAGCCTCAATTCGATTATTTTCGGGATTTTAGCTGGTGAGGGGGCTGGACACAAAATGGGGAATCTCGTGCTTGACTACTCTTCACTTTGATAATTATTGCCTGCGGAGAAATATGTATAAAATGGGTCTCCCTTATTCCACCCTCTTACTCTTATTGGGTGGATTATGCTAAACATATTGTGAGGTTGGATTGCTCTATCGGATCGCAAAAAAGAAAGAAAATGTGGGACTCTCTATATTCTAACATGGGGTTAAGTTAAAATAACATGACGGGTTGGTCTTGACTTCTTGGGTGGTCAGAAGGTGGCCAGAAGTTGTAAAAAAATCACACACACATATCCACAAAAGTCCAAGGATTAAGACAATGTTTCAAACAATTGAGGAGATGGTGACGGTCGCCACAGAATTCTCCCATTAGTGGTTTGAAGGAGGTATAAGGAGCTAACCCCAACCAAGGGTCTTGTTGCATTTTTGGGTCGCTCCTAGGTTCTATTTCCTCCCTATGTCATATATGAGGACTATAAAGAAAAAAAAAAGATGAGGTCTTCCTGAGTTACAGACAGTTCATCTCTGGCATTTCTGAATTGTAAGTACTCACGGTCACTGGTGAGTGGTCGAGAGTGCTGGTTCCAAGATTGGTGAGCAATAATGTCTTTCAATTTCAGCATGTCACTATCTTGGCTCATGGCAGTGACAATGTGTTCTAATGACATGGCAGCCAGTGTGCTTAGTTTTAGAATGAAATGTATGTAGGCTTCAGCCGTCTTAGATGGGGTACCAGGGCATTGTAATGGCATTCTTAAAAAATAATCAGCAGGATTTTGATCTTTACCTGGATGGTGAACAATTGTGTTTCTTGTAATCTCAGACCCCAACGTTCAATAAGAGAAGGCATCTTGGTTTTTGGATTTCCAAATACTGTCAATAGTACTTGATGATCGGTCACTACTGTGAAAGACTTTCCATATAAGGACACAAGGAAATATTCACAAGCCCACACCAGTGCCAAGCTTTCTTTCTCAGGTTGTGAATAAGCACGTTCAGTTTGTGGCAAGCTTTTACTGGTGATATGCCTTTGGGCATTTGGCTCTCCATTAGTCTGTTCAGGGATTGTACCTAACCCAACAGGGCTAGTATCAAATACAACCTCTGTATGAAGCTTGGGATCAAAGTAGGCCATTTCAGTAGCATTCTCGATGGCTTGCTTCATTTTCTTGAAACTTTCTTTGCACTCATGTGACCACTGAAACACAACATTCTTTTTTGTCAGTTCTCGTAACAGTGCACTGACAGTAGCAAAGACTTGTATGTATCTAGAACAGTAACTGATCATTCCAAGGAATGAACGTAATATAGAAATGTCCTGTGGGGGATTAGCAGTAGATAGTGCTTGCACTGTAGCTTAATCAGGTGTCATATCCCCATCAGAAAAGATATGACCAAAGAATTTAAATTTTGTCTTATAGAATTCATATTTGTCCGCATTCAAAATCAAACCAGCAATATTTAGCAAATGACATACTTCCATGAGAGCTTTGTCATGCTATTTCTGAGTAGCTCCGAAGACTAATATGTCATTACTATAGTTGAAGGCATTTACAACAGGCTGTATGATACGTTGAATGACGTTTTGGAAAAGTTCTGCAGCAGAGGATACACCAAAACTCACTCGCTTATAGCGAAACAGACTAATGTGTGTAGAGAAGATTGTAACATACCTGCAATTCTCTTCAAGTTCCAGCTGGTGATACTCTTTGTTTAAGTCGAATCGAGAGAAAAACTTTGCACCATTCAATTGAGTTATCATATCAGTAATGTGCGGACCTGAATGTCGTTCTCTCTCGATTGCTTTGTTGGCCTGACGCATGTCAACGCAAATGTGTACAGCTCCTCACTGTGTCTTTTAGGCACTACTACCATGGGAGAAACCCATGGCGTTGGCCGAGTGGAGCGTTCAATGATATCGTGTTTGAGCAATGCATTCAGTTCTCTTTCAATAGCTTTATGCAAGTGAAATGCAATTCATCTGTGTCTTTGAGCAACAGTATGAACATCCTGATCTATATGTAACTGTACTTCCATAGTCCTGAGTATTCCTAACCCATGAAATAATGAAGGAAACTGACTGACCAGTTCACGATGAGCATTCATTTTGTAGTTCACTGATATCAGTCCCATATAAGAAGCAGTGTTAAAACTGAGCAGACAGGCACTTGAAGCCGTCCCTTGAAGTACATGAATGGGCGCTTGTATCACTCATTTCTTGTGTTTCATCATAGCTGCAACTAAACCTTGACTTTTTAAAGGTATCGATGCAGACCATGTATATACTTTAGTTTTTGATGGCGTAAGTTGTGGTAAGGGAGACAATTCACAATATATTTCAACAGGCATAATGTTTATCAACGCGCCGCTATCAATAATAAAAGGTATCGAACACCCATTTATCTTCGGGGTAATCTTCGGACAATGTTTGTATATCTGTGAAGCTTTTCACGTCGGACTTTCTTTCATCTGTTTTTTCTCATATTCGACTAGTCCCACATGTTCATGCCTCTCTGAAGTAAACATCGACATTGCACAATGATCATTGTCACTTTCACTTGAAACCTACACTGAGGTACTCTTTGACGATGACCTTGATGATGAGTGACTTCATTTGGTGTCCATTTGCCTCAGTTGGTGTGACGGCTTGGCCTTGTGGGAGCCCGTCAAACATCGCTGATACAGCACACGGTCGGTCATTTTGTCTTCACCCTGTGACGTACTTACTTATCCCTTCGCCTAGCCAACCATTACAAAAAGATTTGCTTTGTCATAGCAGTTGCAAATCTGTCCAATGGCGGGACATCTACCATTGGGTGGAAACGACAATCCACATCTGAAACACATTTTCTTTTTCAGGAGAGACATCGCTTTGCATCCCTCAGCTTTCTACTTTGGCTTACTTTTTATGTTCAGGACTGATGCATTCTGGGCACATCTGGCTACCATGTCAGTCATTGTCGATTAGCACGCTCTTCTTCTCGGGCAGCTGTGAAGACTTGCTCGAAGCTGAGAGTTTCCTTCAGTATTCAACGTTGAAAGGAATCTGACAGACATCCGTCTATAACCCTGAGGCGTGTAGCTTCTTCATCATTAAATTCATTGAACTTACAGAGTTTATAAAGAGATCAAGTCTCTCAACAAATTCATCAAGGGTTTCACCTACCCTCTGACGTTCTTGACTGAAGATGTATCTTGGTCATCTACATTTGGCAGTGGATTGAACTTGACATTCAAGGTGGCTTTGATTTGATTGTGAGTTACTTCACCATCTTGTGGTATCTTTTTTATTGCTTTATTTACACTTTCACCAGCCATGTTCTTCAGATACTTGATAATCTTTTTGTCATCTGTTTCAGCTTTTGCATCTATGAAATCCTCAAAAGTCTCTATCCAAGCAGTCCATTCATTACCAATATTGTGTTTTTTGGCAGTATCAAATGATGATGGTGGTTTTAAGAAAGCAGAAGCTGTCTAACCATTGGTGGACAGCAGTGGTCTCTCTAATGCTTCTAGGTGAACTTGCTCATGCAAACTATCTCTAGAGCCTTGTGTCGTGATCGCTTCAGGGTCAGTCTTGACAGTTGGAGAAGCTTTGGTCTCAACCCTTGCTCTCCATTGGCACTCTTTATGGTGATGGAGATCTGTGGAGTTGTTCAGAGCCCCCACAAAGCAGCTTTGATGGCGGGCTGCTTCGTTTATGGACAGCTCTGCAAGCACGACCCCGGCCCTCCGTCTGGGGCCACTTTACAGCAGCAATGCAGTATGACGACTCTCTTTAGTTGTTTCGGTAAGTAGACAAGTACTTTCGTGTTCAAATGATTTGATAAGAAGGTAAAGTTATGATACTCAAATGGCTTTGCGCTTAAATGTCTCTTTTTAAACACCTGATTGATCTCTGCTTTATGGCACATCAGATTACAGCTTAATTTGTACTGGATTATCACAATACGCTGCTTTTCAAAACCTGGTTGCATCCGCCTTTAGCACTGTCACTCTGTATGCCATATAGGATTAAATTGTGAGATAGCACGGTACCTCTGTTTGCAGCCTTTTCATTTGATTTTCGGTCACTGATTTATACAAGTTCTATGATGCTTTCTGTATTCTCGAAAGCTCTATACAGTCTGGCATTGCACTGACACTCCACAGGTGCCAGGGCAATTCTGCACTTCGACTGCACAAGTGGCACGCACAGGCAGGTTGCTGGACCAGGGCAAACTCTCTGGGAGTGCGCTGTTGATCTATGGGTTACTTATTCGTCACAAGTTCTAGAGTCATACCGAGCCCGGGTACTCGCCAATGACTAAGCCACACATGGAGAGTAGTTATACATGTCTTTATTCTTCAGCGTGTAAGCAAGAACTCTACGTTCTAAACCTGCCTTCACATTATTACCCTCCAACGCTTACGTCACAGGTGTACGGAGTCCCTCAGGAACCTAAAGAGTTTCCATCATTCTTTATTTACACAACACTACAGTGGGAGGGTCCGTTTTGGCAGTCATGGGGAAGATTGGGAGGTTCGACTATTGTCTTTTATGCATTTAATGCAGTTGGAAGGGTGGCTATGACTAGGATAGGGCAATGGATGGGAACAGTATCAGAAGGCCCAATGGTTACCAAGTAGACGTCTTTTGTGTGGACCCCCACAACTACAAACCCCTTCTCATATGGTCCATGGGATCCACTTGAAGGGCCTAGGAGCAAGTGATGCATACATCTGTGGACAGATGGCTATCAACAAGGAGAGTGTTAGTCATTCCTTGCTTCTTTCTCTTCATCTGTGATGTTATTTTGAATCCCTCTAGGAAACATTACTGTTGTTAACAGCTTCTCATCTATAATATTATCAAATTCAAAACCTGGCCATTCGTTGTTCTGTCCAATGCGTGGTCACTTTTCAAATCCCAGTTCCTACACCACAAAAGTAAAAATAATTCAGGTTTCTAATGCCGTGACTTCCGAAACAACACTGAAAAATTCTGCAACTGGGTTTTGTTTCCAATAAGCATGAGAGAACTCACCACAACTACAACAATAGGGCAAAGTCCGTTATATGAAAATGAAGAGGAAAAACAAACTAGCCTCTAAATACAGCTGGGACGTTAGGGTTCCAGCTGAAAGGGCAAAAGGGGAACGTGGCTGTTGGGGTCCTATGTTATAGGCCGCCAAATACTCCAAGCTCATCCCTCTCCCCTTTCTTGGACACTATATCTAACATGACGCTGACGCATACCAACCTTTTCTTGTTAGGAGACTTCAACCCCCGGGCAGAAGGAGACTTGCTCCCGGCATATAAGGAACTGATGAGCTCTTGTGAGAACATTGGTCTCCAGCAGCTGGTTCAAGGCCCCACACATATTGGTGGTCATACTTTCGACCTCATTTTCTCCCCAGAAGGATTGATATCAGTCAGGGAAATCACTCCTCTGTGCTGGACAGATCACTCACTTATTACCTTTTACCTACACATGGGTAAGGTGGGGCCTTCTCAAGAATACCACCTTATCTAGATCCAAAAATAGAGCTTGGCAAAAGCTTTCTATGCCTGGACCAGAGCCTGTTTTTAATCTTTCAAACTTTTTTAACCCCTTAGACTCTATAGAAAAGAATTGCCAAACGTTCGAATATGAGATTTTAAAAGTACTCGATAAGCAGATTCCCTTTACAACCCAAAAACCTAACATAGGTTTGTCCACCCCTTGGTACAATACAACCTTAAAGGAGGAAAAACTAATTTGTTGGCAACTTGAAAGGAAATGGCTGCAGCATTACCTAAATGAAGACAAAATACGTTTAAAGATATCCCTAAATGACTACTAAAATAAAGTCAGGAAAGTGAAAGCTGATTAATATTGTGGATTAATTTCGGCTGCCTCTAATAAAGCCAAAAAGATCTGTGAAATACTTTGCGATCTCACAAATCCTTCCTGTCTCAAGCAAGAGATTATATCATCACAGAAATTATGTGATGATCTATCAGACTTTTTTGAAAATAAAATTAAGTTGATTTTAGAAGATATTGAAAATTCCTATGAATTAGAGACTTCAGCCTCCAATACAAGTGGTGCACCCCGGCATGCCATCCTCCTTAACAGAGGTATCAATGAGCTTCCCATTGTTTGTAGCGATATATTATAGTCATCCGACCCCTCTAAAGCAAAGCGAAACAGTTTCAACCCTATTCCCATAGACGTATTCAACACTGTTTAGTTCACTTAGGTCTGGATCCCCTCTTGATCCCTTTCTCCCAAAGCAATGGAAAAGATGGGAAGATAAATTGTTGCTTTCTTTGTTACAACTCTGTAACCAGTCTCTGGAAACCAGTGTGGTGGCAAAATGCTGGAAAAGGGCTATAGTTAAGCCACTATTAAAGAAAGTTTCAGCGGATCCTACAATCTTGGCCAACTATAGACCAATCTCCCTCCTCCCTTTTCCAGTAAAAATATTAGAACTACACGTTAGCAAAATGTTGTCCTAATACTTGGAGGACCACTCATGGTTAGAGGAAGACTAATTTGGCTTCCAACCTGGCCATGGAACTGAGACTGCATTGCTTTGTGCTACTGACGAAATGTGTAGGATGACAAACAGCGGGCACTTGGTGGTGTTGGTCCTCCTTGACCTGTCGGCAGCCTTTGTCACAGTGAACCACTACACTCTACTGTCTAAACTATCCTCAGTGGGTGTTGGTGGTCCCGTGGCAAAGTGGCTAAAGTCATATTTACAAGATTGCTGTCAGGCTGTGGCCATGCCCCCTTTCTGCTCTAAATTCAGAACAATTCAAAATGGCGTTCCTCAGGGATCCTCACTCAGTCCAATTTTGTTTAATGTCTATATCAAGCCATTAATCTCTCTTATCGAATCCTACAAGGTTATCAATTATGCAGATGACACTCAACTGATTCTTTCACTCAACAATAATCAGTTGGATTTGATTAGTAATTTTCAGGCCTGTATATTAGACATATCTAATTGGATGAGTGTAAATTCCTTCAAGCTAAATGGAGGTAAAACGGAGCTCCTTTGTTGTCCTCCCAGTAAAATCTCAGGATCTGTACCCTCCAATTTCTGGCCTTTGCCTACAAAGACCCTTCTTGGCATCTCAACGATGGTCCAGAATCTGGGAGTAATGCTGGATGAAGATCTTTCACTTGAGAAGCACATGAATGGAGTAGCTGGAGTCTGCTTCGCCCTTGTCTGAGGTCTCAGGAAATTGTACCCAATGTTACCTGTCCAAGCAAGATCCCGGATTTCTAGATGCGTAATACTCAGTAGGTTGGACTATTGTAATGCCCTCCTTCTGTGAGCCCCTAACTACTTGTTAAAGAAATTGGATCGCGTCCAGATAGTTACAGGCAAATTAACATTAAACAGACCTCGGAACTCCTCTGCCTCTGGTGCTCTTAGAGATCTCCACTGGCTACCCATCAAACAGAGGGTTATTTTTAAATCACTCTGTATTGTTTTCAAAGCTCTGCATAATAAAGGACCAAAGCCATTGCAGGCTAGGTTAAGGAAATTCACTCCTGGAAGGTCAGTTCGTTTTACCACACTCAATTTTGTCCAAGAACAGAGATTTAGCAAAGTGCGGCAAGGAGGACGTGCCTTTGCTGTTAAAGTGGCACAGTTATGGAACAAGTTACCATCCCAAGTAAGATCCCAGACTGACTTGCTTAAGATTAGGAAGGCCCTTAAAACTTGGTTCTTCCCTAACTTATCACTGGGAGGACATTTTGGACTTCCGCTGCTGTACCCTCTTTTTCACTATTTCTGCTTTCATCAATGAGTTGTAGCAATCTAGCGCCAGGATACCATTCTGGTCACAGTGCGCTCTATAAATAATTGATAAAAAATACAAATACATTTCAAATGAAAAAAGGAATTTAAGTTAGACGCAGGAACAATAGTTGGACAACATGTCATTACAAAAAAGTGATCAAATAACAACCGAAAGGCAGGCATTCATAAAAACAGATATAAACATATTGTAGTGTTGTCATCCTAGTTTGTTGTTCCTGAAGCACACAAACCGACACTTACGACCAATGTGTGTAAAAGGAAGCCCAGGGGCAGGCAACAAGAAGAGAAGTGTTGATCAGGGAGAATTCCAGACAACCATGATTTACGCACCCTATGCTCTTCAATATATCCTTGACATGCAGCAGATCTGTCTCTGTGTTCCAATTCTACCTGAGCATGAAATGGTTCTTTGTGATACAAGGTGGTACAATAAAGCGATTTCTTGCTGTTAGTGATTATTCATGCAATACACTGCCGATGAAAAGGCTGGGGGGGAGCAGGCTTCACTGAGGTCAGCTCCTGGCTGATATTCTCAATCCCCTGGTAACCCTGGGCTCCCAGTGACCCATGTAAGACATCTGGGACAGGAATGGACTAAAGGAAGTGCAGCAAGTGTAACGAGAGTCCTGCAAGCCCTGGACTGAGATGTCTGCAGTAGGAGAAATCAGAGGAAAGCAATCGGGTCCTGAGCGCAGGATGATACCCGCTGTGTAAAGGCAGGGCATAGCAGGTCACCCCTAGATGAAGGCACTCCTGGCCTGAGGCAAGTGGGGCCCCGCTGAATGAATTGATGGGTAATGTATCTGTGGGCTTCGCCTGCAGGTCTGCAGCCATGAGTGAGCCGCGTGGAGATCAAGGCCATGCAGTGGCTGCCCAACAAAGCCATTCTAAGGCCTGAGACAGAGCAGCACCTTGGCTACGATCACACAAGGGGCCTGTGGCACTCTACTATGAACTGTGTTCTCACAAATGATGAGATCTGCGATGTCATAAGTGTTGTAAATGCTATGATTTCAGATGGTATAAGTGATATAATATGAAAGGGTATAAACAGTGCATTGAGAAGGCGCGAGCTATAGTTAATGAAGTGTAGCCACCAAGTTCAATAAAAATGATAAATTTAAGGTATACGTTTGGAATGTCTAATGCTTGTGTAGTTTAAGTTTGGTTTGTATAGAAAGAATAAATAAAGTTACATTAATGTAAACGGTGGTGAGTAAATTATAAATTTAAGTTATAACTATGACTTTATAATTTATAATCTTTGTGTAGTTTAGGTTTGGTTTGCATAGAAAGAATAAATAAAGTTTTCCTGACTATAACTACAGTGTAACCTTGGTTTTTATCCTTGAATTTTAATGTTTTTCTTTTAAATAAAAGGTGTTTCAAGTTGTACAGTCCAGTGTCATCGAGTGGAGTGTCGTTAAGTGTGTGTTGTACAACAGAGTGGAGGAGAGTGTTGCACAGTGTAGTGTCGTAGAGTGTAGTATTGTAGAGTGGAGTGGAATAGAGTGGAGTGGCGTAGCGTACAGTGGAGTACAGTGCATAGAGTGGATAGGCGTACAGTAGAGTAGTGTGGAGTGCAGTAGAGTGGACAGCAGTAACATAAAGTTGAGTAAAGTGTCATAAATTGGAGTGGCATCCTGTATAGTACAGTGTAGTGGTATGTGGTAGAGTGCTGGAAAGTGTCGTAAATCAGAGTAGAGTGTTGTACAGTGTAGTGTAGGGGCATAGAGTGGAGCACATTGTAATATAGTGGCAAAGAGTGCAGTAGAGTCTTGTAGAGTGGAGTTGCATAGAGTGGAGTAGAGTGTGGTAGAGTGGAGCGGTGTAGAGTGGAGTGTCATACAGTGGCATTGGTTGGGGTAAAGTGCTGTGCAGTGGAGTAGAGTCAAGAGGAGAAGGGTAGCATAGAGTGGAGTAGTGTGTTGAAGAGTAGCATGGAGTGGAGTAGAGTGGGCTGGTGTATCATACAGTGGATTAAAGTGTTATAGAGCGGAGTAGTGTGTCGTACAGTGGAGTGGACTGGTGTGTTGTAGAGTGTCGGAAAGTGTCATAGAGTGGAGTGCCACAGAGTGGATTACAGTGTAGTATAGTGAAGTGGCGTGGAGAAGAGCAGAGTGGGGTACAGTATAGTAGAGTGGAATGGCATAGACTATCGTAGAGTTGAGTGGCATAGAGTAGGGTACAGTGGAGTGGCATAGAGTGCAGTAGTGGAGTACAGTGGAATAGACTGGAGGAGTGTCTCAGAGTAGAGTATAGTAAAGTTGGATGGAGCGGCGCAGAGGGTGTGTCAGGAGTGTCATACAGTGGCAGTGAGTAGAGTGCTGCAGACTGACACGGACGAGTACATTGTTGTACAGTGAAGTGCTATAGAGTGGATTAAAGTGTGGTAGAGTGGAGGGGCTTAGACTGTGATTGAGTGGAGTACGGTGTTATTGAGGGTAGTACAGTAGAGCGGCATTGAGTGGAATTGGGTAGAGTGGAGTGGCGTACAGTGGAATAGCATAGAGTGGAGTGGTGTAGAGTGGAGTACCATAGAGTGAAGTGGCATACAATGGAGTGCCGTCAGTCGAATAGCATGGAGTGGCATAGAGTGGAATAGTGTATTGTGGAGTGGCATAGAGTGGAATAGCATATAGTACAGTGGTGTACAATGTACAGTGCAATGGCGTAGACCACAGTGGCGTATAGTGTAGTGGCGTAGAGTGGAAAAGTGTACAATGGATTGTCGTACAATGTAGTGGAGTAGAGTGGAGTACAGTCGAATAGCATACACTGGAGTGGCGCACAGTGGGATGAGGTAGCGTGGAGTGGTGTAGAGTGGGGTGGCGTGTAGAATAGCATATACTGGAGTGCCGTGGAGTGGGGTAGAGTGGAGTGGCATAGACTGGAGTGGTGTACAGTGGAGTGGCAAAGAGTGAAACAGTGCACAGCAAAGTGGCATACAATGGAGTGGCGTAGCATGTAACAGTGTACAGTGGAGTGACGAAGAGTGGAGTGTCTTAAAGCGAAGTAGCTTACAGTGGAGTGAGGTAGATTGTAGTGGCATTCAGTGGAATAGCATACAATGGAGTGACATATAGTGGAGTGGCGTAGAGTGGACTAGCATAGAGGGGAGTAGCATACAGTGTAGTGGCGTAAAGTGGAGTGCTGTAGAATGGAGTAGAGTGGAGTGGCGTAAAGTGAAGCGACGTACAGTGAGTGGCATACACTGGAACAGCATACAGTGGAGAGGCATACACTGGAATGGCGTAGAGTGGAGTAGCTTAGAGTGGAAAAGAATAAAGTGGGGTTGCATACAGTGGAATAGCAATGAGTGGAATAGCAATGAGTGGAGTAGCATAGAGTGGAGTGGCATAGAGTGTAATAGCGTAGAGTGGAGTGTCATAGAGTGGAGTAGAGTGGAGTGCCGTAGAGTGGAATAGCGTAGAGTGGAGTGGCACAGAGTGGAATAGCGTACAGTAGAGTGGGGGAGAGTGTAATGCCATAGAGTAAAGTGGCATAGAGTCGAGTAAGGTACAGTGTGATGGCGTAAAGCAAGGAGTACAGTGGGGTGGCGAAGAGTGTAATACCATAGAGTGTAGTGGTGTAGAGTGGAGTGACATACAGTGGAGTGGCGTATAATGGAGTAGTGTACAGTGAAGTGGCGTACAGTGGAGTAGTGCACAGTGAAGTGACAAAGTGGAGTGGCACAGGAGGAAATTAGGGAGCAGATAATACACTATTTTGAGGACAACACTGACACGACATCCTCCAAGGTAAGTATCCAGGAACCCCACAGAGGCTGTGTGCAGAGTGGAAACACAGATGCGTGCCCAATGGAAGTCAAGGGAGAAGTTGCTGTTGCAGTTTTAAAGAAGAAGGACCCTTCCTGGAGGACCCCGAAGAAACCCTTTGGAAGACAGAAGGTTGGAGTGCCATCCCAGAAACCAGGTTATCTGCACCAGGGAAGCCAGGTGCATAGGGGTGAAGTGACGTCAGAACCTGCCGTAGACGACAATGGGAGACTTCGAAGAAGATGCCTCTGGAGAAGACTGTGGAGGAGTCGGGTGGAATCCAAGAGTGGATTCTGGAAGTGAAGAACCTGTAGGCAGAGGGAACAGAGTCTATGCGACTCAGAGGTGACCAGGAGGCATGGGAGCACAATGCCCACCGATGTCGAGAGGTTCAGGAGAGACGACAGTGACCTTGTCGCTACAGCCGTGTGGACCAGGCGATGCTGAAGAAGGCCAGGAGCCATGTATGAGCTGTCAGATGTCGGTGTCTAGGTGGTCGGTGTCCAGAGGGAGCATCAACAAGCCTTGGTAGCCGCAACTGGTGTGGAAAGCGAAGAGATGCAATCGTTGGGACCAGCAAGGTCCAAGACACTCACCAAAAGCAGGAGAGTCGGAGCAGGCCCAGAGCAAGCAGAAGAGCCCACTGAAGCAAATGAAGACCCTTGAGAGGACCCATAGGCCGAAAGCACAGGAGTTGCAGGACGGCCTCAGGCAGCTCACCAAAGATGGAGGCCCACGGTGCAGAGGATGCAGTGAGGATGCAGATCTTCGTAAAATAAGGTGCTGGAGGCTGGAAATTCTTGTAGCCCGAAGATCTCTGGAGTGCAGAGCCAACAAGCCTTGGCAACGGCAAGTCAACACGATGCACAGGTGTTTGGTCCCAGCGTGCCGGCAAGGGATACTGTCCTCAATTTGGCTGAGAAGACAGGTCAGGCCTCTAGGGAGCTGCAGAACAACAACCTGTGTTGCTGGGCCTCAGGAAGTCTGTGGGACGTCAGGAGAAGCAGACCGGTCAGCTTTGTTGCAGTGCCTGTAGATGCAGGGGAGTGACTGCTTCACTCCAAGGGAGATTCATTTGGATGTCCTTGATGCCCTAAGGCCTTCTGGAGAACCTGGATGAAGCACAGACACAGACGACACAGAAGACTCAAACAACAGCGAGACCAGGAGCAGCAGGAGTCTTCCTTGATGCAGTCTTGGTTCCAGTCAAAGTCCAAGTGTCCAGACAGTCAAAGAGTGTCTTAGTTTCAGAGGTGAGTCTTGTTCCACGACAAATTGAAGGACCCACCCACAGGAGAGCCCTTAAGTACCCTAGGGAAAGGGATGGAACGACTCGGTGTCCCTTCAAGAGGAGGGGCTGGACAGAGAGGAGGATACTCTCCTCTCCTTTGTCCAGTTTCGTGCCAGAGAGGGAACCAAGGGTTCCTGAACTAGCTCAAACTGGAGTATGCAAGGAGGGTACCAAATGTGCCCTTCTAAGTAGCCTGGTGGCGCTGGCAAGCACCCCCACCCCAGCCCAATACACTAAGTCCTGTTTGGGAGGTGGTCACATCTCCCTGTGACAGGAAACCTATTGTTCTACCTTCCCCTGCTCAAGCCCAGCTCAGTAGCAGGAGGGCAGAATCGTATCTGTGGTCGGCAGGAGCACTAGCTTGCTGGCAGACCCTGAAAGGCTGATACCGGGAGTACAGGGGGAGTCCCCTAAGGAGCCCCCCAGTACATGGGATCATACTTCCAGCACCAGAAACGGCATTGGGGTATGATTCCAACATGTTTGATACCAAACATGACTAGGTCCGGTGCAGCCATCATATAGTTAGACATCTCGTAATGACAGATGCCAACTATATATCTTAAAATGGCTGACCGCACTTACAAAGCCTGGAGAATCGACTCCGGGGTGTGTACGGGGTGTCCTGCTCATGCAGGGGCACCCTCACACTTGTAATCAAGCACCCTGCCCTCAGGACTGAAGAGCCTGCCATGCTGGTGACTTATAGGTTTTAAGTGCAGTGACCTCGGATATAAGGAAATTTATATCTGTCGTGAGAGGTGCAAGCGCCAACTCACACAGGCTGCAATGATAAGCCTGTAGTCACAATTTAAATGGACTCCCATAAGTGGCACAATACATGCTGCAGCCCATGGGAGACCCCTGGTGTACCTATGCCCTGGATACCTAGGGACTTATAAAGGTACACCAGTAGCCAATTGTGGAGGTACCGAAGTACTTACCAAGCCAATTTAGGGGAGAAAGCACAGATGCTGGGGTCCTGGTTTGTAGGAACCCAGCAGATTAAGTCAAAAACATACTGACATCAGACAAAAAGTGGGAGTGACCATGAAAGCAGATCCTACTTTCCTACAATGTCACTCCACTATTTGCCAATCCACTGTACACCTTTCTACTCTACGCTAATATACTCTATGCCACTTCACTTTATAACACCCCAGTCTGTACTTCCCTCCACTCTACGCTACTTCCCTGTACGCTATTCCACTGTAAGCAACTCCACTCTGACACTACACTCTACACTGTAATACTGTATGCCACTTCAGTGTACACACCTGTCCTGTATACTTTTTCACTGTACACCTCTCCACTCTTGCCACTCCACTGTACACCAATGAACTATATGCCACTTCACTCTACGACAATCTAGTGTACGCTTTTGCACTATACAACAATACGTCATTCCACTTTACTTCACTGCACTGTTTGCCACTAAACTCAACATTATGCCACTCTACACTACTCCCCGGTACGCTACTCCACTATATGCCACTCCATTCTATGCCACTACACTCTATGCTATTACAATAGGCACCTCCACAGTCTACAACACTCAAATCTACACCCCATCCATAGTACACTATTACACAGTACATCACTACACTACACACTACCCTGCTCCACTCTACAAAACTCCCCTCTACAGTATTTCACTCAACAACACTCCACTGTACACCACTCCACCATACGCCACTCGCCTGTACGCTATTCGAATTGACACCACTGTATACCAATCCACTGTTTGCCACTCCACACCACTCCACTCTATGTTATTCCACTGTATGCCAGTCTACTCTACCACACTCCATTCTATGCCACTGCACTGCTCACCACCCCACTGTATGTATGGCACTGCATTGTATGCCACTCCATTGTACGACACTTGTCTACATCACTCCACTGTACGTCACTACACTGTACGTCAAGCCACTCTACACTATTCCATTGTAAGCAACTCCACTATACGCCACTCTGTTTTATGGTATCCCACTCTATATTACTCCTTTGTACTACTATATGCTATTCTTTTTCTACGCTACTCCACTCTATGCTATTCCACTTTACGCAACTCCACTCTACGCTATTCCAATCTACACCACTCCACAATCACACCATGTTATTCCACTGTACGCCACTCCACTCTACACCACACCACTCCACTGTATGTTATTTCAATCTACGCTATTCCAGTGTAGGCTACTCCACTGTATGCCGCTACACTTTACGCTACTCCACTGTACGCTATCTCAATGTATGTTAGTCTTCTTTATGCAATCCACTGTATGCTTCTACACTCTAAGACACTCCACTCTACACTATTACACTGTACTCACCTCCACTCTATACTTTTCGACTGTATATTATTGCGCTCTAACCCACTCCCCTGTATGTCACTGCAGTCTATGCCACTCCACTCTAAGCCACTCCACTGTATGTTATTCCACTCTACCCCACTCCACTGCACGACACTGCAGTCTATGCCACTCCACTGTACGCTACTCCTGTATACGCTGTTCTACTCTGTCACTCCACTCTATGCTTATTCAGTGTATTTCACTCCACTCTACGACACTCCACTGTTCGCTGTTCCATTGTATGCCTCTCCACTGGACAGTACTCCACTCTACACAACTCCAGTGTACATCATTTCCACTGTTCACCACTTAATTCTACGCTATTCCACTGGACAACTCTCCACTGTACGTCAGTCCAATCAATCAATCAATCAATCACAAGATTTGTAAAGCGCACTACTTACCCGCGAGGGTCTCAAGGCGCTGAGGGAGAGGAGGGGGGGGTGTTGCCGCTACTGGTCGAATAGCCAGGTCTTGAGTCGTCTCCTGAAGGTCAGCAGGTCAGCAGGTCTTGGGTCTGTCGTAGGTTGAGGGGAAGGGTGTTCCAGATCTTGGCGGCGCGGTGAGAGAAGGATCTTCCTCTGGTGGTGGTTCTCCGGATGCGCGGGACGGTGGCCAGGGAGAGGTCGGCGGAGCGGAGCTGACGGATGGGAACGTAGAAGGAGAGTCGACTGTTGAGGTAGGCTGGGCCTGTTTTGTGGAGTGCTTTGTGTGCGTGGATCAGGAGTTTGAAGGAGATTCTCTTGTCGACGGGGAGCCAGTGCAGGTTTTTCAGGTGGGGGGTGATGTGGCTGTGGCGTGGAATGTCGAGGATCAGGCGTGCAGAGGCGTTTTGGATTCTTTGCAGTCGTTTGATGAGCTTGGTCGGGGCTCCTGCGTAGAGGGCGTTTCCGTAGTCGAGTCTGCTGCTGACGAGGGCCTGGGTGACTGTTCTTCTCGTGTCTGTCGGGATCCACCTGTAGATCTTGCGGAGCATGCGGAGGGTGTTGAAGCAGGAGGAGGAGACTGCGTTGACTTGCTTGGTCATGGTGAGCGTTGAGTCGAGGATGACTCCCAGGTTGCGTGCGTGGTCGGTTGGTGTCGGGGTACCCCTAGTGACGAGGGCCACCAGGAGTCGTCCCAGGCTGATGGGTTGGAGCCGAGGATGAGGATCTCCGTCTTGTCTGTGTTCAGCTTAAGTCGGCTGCACTTCATCCAGTCGGCGACGGCTTTCATTCCTTCGTGGAGGTTGGATTTGGCGGTGAGGGGGTCCTTGGTGAGGGAGAGGATCAGTTGAGTGTCGTCGGCGTAGGAGATTATGTTGAGGTCGTGCTGTCGGGCGATGCGTGCGAGTGGAGCCATGTAGATGTTGAACAGTGTCGGGCTGAGGGAAGATCCCTGGGGTACGCCGTAGATGATCTCGGAGGCTTTGGATCGGAATGGGGGGAGGCGGACGCTCTGGGTTCTGCTGGAAAGGAAGGAGGTGGTCCAATCCAGGGCCTTGTCTCGGATCCCTGCGTCGTGGAGGCGTGTGCGTAGAGTGCGGTGGCAGACAGTGTCGAAGGCGGCGGAGAGGTCCAGGAGGATGAGGGCCCCCGTCTCGCCGTTGTCCAGCAGGATCCTGATGTCGTCTGTGGCGGCAATGAGGGCGGTCTCGGTGCTGTGGTTGCTGCGGAATCCTGACTGGGAGGGGTCCAGGATGCTGTTATCTTCGAGGTAGCGGGTGAGCTGTCTGTTGACTATCTTCTCGATGACCTTAGCTGGGAATGGAAGCAGGGAGATGGGCCGGAAGTTCTTGAGGTCGCTCAGGTCCGCCTTGGGTTTTTTGAGTAGGGCGTTGATCTTGGCGTGTTTCCAGCTCTCTGGGAAGGTCGCGGTCTCGAAGGAGAGGTTGATGACATTGCGCAGGTGGGGTGCGATGGAGCTGCCGGCTTTGTTGAAGATGTGGTGTGGAAAAGGGTCTGATGGGGAGCCGGAGTGGATTGTGCCCATGGTCTTGGTTGTGTCCTCGGTGTTCACGTTGACCCAGGCTGTCAGGGGGTCGTGGTCGATGGGGTACAGCGGGTCTGATGTGTCAGGGCCTGTTGGGGTTGTCCGGGAGTCGAAGCTGTCGTGGATGTCGGCGATCTTGCGGTGGAAGAAGGTGGCGAGGGAATCACACAGGGCTTGCGACGGCGGGATGTCGTTGGCGTTGGAGCTGGGGTTGGAGAGTTCCTTCACGATGCTGAAGAGTTCCTTGCTGTTGTGTGCGTTGTTGTCGAGGCGGTCTTTGAAGGAGGTCCTCTTGGCGGACCTGATGAGGTGATGGTGGTTGCGGATGGCGTCTTTGTGGGCTGCGCGGCTGTCCGGCGTCTTCTTGCTGTGCCATTTGTTCTCCAGTTTCCGGCAGGTGCGCTTGGATGCTAGGAGTTCCGGGGTGAACCAGCTGGCTCTCTTGCTGGTGTCTTTGTAGGTAGGTTTTTTCAGCGGGGCTAAGGTGTTGGCGCAGTCGTCCATCCATCGTCTGAGATTGCGGGCGGCGGCGGCGGAGTTGGATGGGTCGGTGGGTGGGCTGAGTGCGAGGTTTGTCTGGAGTTGGTCTTCGGTGACTTTGCTCCAGCATCTGCGGGGGATCTGTAGGGTGCGGTGGTGTGCGGCGGGTTTCCGGAAGGTGAAATGGATGCAGTGGTGGTCGGTCCAGGTGAGTTCGGAGGTGTGGCTGAAGGAGACGTGGGAGCTTGAGGAGAAGATGGCGTCGAGTGTGTGTCCGGCGATGTGGGTCGGCGTTGTGACGAGCTGTTTCAGTCCGAGGTTGGCGAGGTTGTCGATCAGGGTGTAGGAGTTGCTGTCGTTGTTGTTCTCCAGGTGAAAGTTCAGGTCTCCGAGGAGGATGTAGTCGGTGGAGGTCAGGGCGTGCGTGCTGATGAAGTCGGCGATGGAGTCGCTGAACTGGGGTCGGGGTCCGGGGGTCTGTAGATGAGGGTGCCTCTTACGGTGGTGTTGGGATCCGTGTGGATCTGGAAGTGCATGTGTTCGGCGGTGCTGAGAGTGTCGTCGGTGCTGTTCGAGACCTTGATGGTGTCTTTGTGGACGAAGGCGATTCCTCCTCCGATTCCATTGGTGCGGTCTCTGCGGGTGATCTTGTAGCCGTCGGGGATGGCTATGGCGATGTCGGGTGCGGAGGATTCGTTCATCCAGGTCTCTGTCAGGAAGGCGACGTCCGGTGATGAGGTGTCGAGTAGGTCCCAGAGCTCGACGGCGTGTTTGCGTGCGGAGCGGGTGTTTAGTAGGATGCACCGGAGATGGTTGAGGTCCTTCTTGGCGGGAGTCTCGGGCTCTCCGAGGCAGGTGAAGCTGCAGTTCCGGCAGGTGAAGGGACCATGGGTGCGTTTCGGGGCGGCCTTGAAGCAGGTGGAGGTCCGTCCTGGGTTGAGAGCGATGAGGGTGCTGGCGTTGTATCGGAGGTGGTCTTCGTGGCGGATGCGGGGGCCAGGGGTTCTGGCGCTGGACGCGGTCCAGGCGCGGACGGGCGCAGACGGGGTTGCCTTCGGCGCGCCTTCGCCGCGATAGCGGCGCGGCCGCGCAGCGGCCGCCATATATGTGGAGGTTGGAGGGAGGAGCAGCTGGGAGGCGGGAGGCAGGGGCAGCGAGTGGTCAGCGAGGGGGGCAGGGCCGCAGGGGACACAGCGACGGGAAACGGGAGGGCAAAGGGGTACAGAAATCAAAAGGGGCACAGGGGGGCACAGAATGAAAAACAGTCACAGCAGTGGGGGCACAGAACGGAAGGGCAAAAACTGTGGAAAAACAGTGGGGGCACAGAACGAAAAACAGTCACAGCAGTGGGGGCACAGAACGGAAGGGCAAAAACAGTGGAAAAACAGTGGGGGCACAGAACAAAAACAGTCACAGCAGTGGGGGCACAGAACGGAAGGGCAAAAACAGTGGAAAAACAGTGGGGGCACAGAACGAAAACAGTCACAGCAGTGGGGGCACAGAACGGAAGGGCAAAAACAGTGGAAAAACAGTGGGGGCACAGAACGAAAACAGTCACAGCAGTGGGGGCACAGAACGGAAGGGCAAAAACAGTGGAAAAACAGTGGGGGCACAGAACGAAAAACAGTCACAGCAGTGGGGGCACAGAACGTAAGGGCAAAAACAGTGGAAAAACAGTGGGGGCACAGAACGAAAACAGTCACAGCAGTGGGGGCACAGAACGGAAGGGCAAAAACAGTGGAAAAACAGTGGGGGCACAAATATAGAGGGGAAAGACAATACCAGTGACGCTCACAACGACAAGAACCTACCTACGGCCTACCACTGGCCACCAGGGATGAGGCGCAGGTGGTAGCCTGCGGGTGGAGGAGGGCCTCAGATCAGCAGCAGCAGGGAGCTGGACGCACAGGTGGCGCTGTGCGGATGGGGGGCGACCTACCCAGAGGTCAAGGGTCGCTCGGTCCACTGTATTATATTCCACTCTTCCCCACTCCAGTGTATGCTACTCTCCTGTACACCATTCCAATGTACACTACGGCACTATATACTATTCCACTCTACGCCACCCCACTCTATCTAATCCACTGTATGCCACTGCACTTAACGAAAGTTCACTGTACGCTATTCCACAGTATGCCACTCCACTGTACGCTACTCCAATTTACACCACTCCAGTGTATGCCACTCCACTCTACACCACTCAAGTCTACGCTATTCCATTGGACGTCACCCCAGTCTACAGCACTCCACTGTGTATTATTACACTCCACACCCACTACACTGTATGCTACTCCAGTTTACCGAACTACACTGTTCACCTCTGCACTCTACGCTTCTCCACTCTACACCACTCCACTGTATGGTGTTACACTGTATGCAACTCCACTATATGCCACTGCACTCTAGTGTATGCCACTCCTCTTTGCCTCACTCTATTTATGCCACTCCTCTTTCGCCACTCTATTGTACGCTATTCCATTGATGCCACTCCACTATATGCTATTCCATTCTACGCCACAACACTATAGGCTACTCCACTCCAATATACGCTATGTTATTCCATTGTATGCCACTCCAATCTAAACTTCACTGCATGCTATGCCACTGTCCACTATTCCACTGTATGGTACTGAACGCCACTCCGCTCTACGACAATATCCTCCACTCTGTATAACTCCACTCTATAAAGCACTACTATGCTTTATGGCACTTTACTCCACTCTACTACACTCTATCCCCATACACTCCAATGTAAAACTCTAGACTCCACTCTATACCCGTATACTCCGTTGTACAACACTCTATTCCACTGTACAACACTTTTTGAATACTTTACAACACAGCACTCCACTCTACTAAACGGGACGCCACTCCAATTTATTACAGTTTGGCCGACTCAATGCTGAGATTACACTGAACTCCACTCTACTCGCCAACATGCCTATACATCAGGAATAAAATCACCAAACGGTGGCACCTTGCCTCAAAATCCCAAGATACAAGAAAAAAAACATAGGTGGCACATCTTCTCTGTTCAAGCAGAGAAACTCTTTACCCCCCAACATAAGATCCACGGACAACCACCTTATCTTCAGAAAACTACTCAAAAATTGGCTCTTCCCGACATAAGCACCATACGCAAACAGAAATATACAGCATATCCCTCTGTATATAAGCATTTATTTGTACTATAGATATGTACCTATATATGTGTATTGCTTTGTGTAAACATGTAGAATAATTGTTTTAAAACAAATTAATAAAATACAGTTTTAAGTACAACAACACTTGAAAGCCAGAGTTTATTTAATGCATCTTTAATCTACATATACTTACTTCCTTTATGCATCTATATACCTTCCATGTACTTGGATCTATATATTTATTACTTTTCTGCAAATTCAGCATATCCAATGCACTTCCCTATTTCTCACCCTATACCTCTCACAATATATCCTCTACCTCAACTCTCTGACGCATCTCAAACCTCTTTCTACTACTCTTTCCAATGCACTACCCTATTTCTCACCCTATACCTCTATCAATATCTTTAATCTACATATACTTACTTCCTTTATGCATCTATATACTTTCCATGTACTTATGGATCTAAATATTTATTACTTTTCTTCTAATTCAGCATATCCAATGCACTACCCTATTTCTCACCCTATACCTCTCTCAATATATCTTCTACCTCAGCTCTCTGACTCATCTCAAACCTCTTTCTACTACTCTTTCCAATGCACTACCCTTTTTCTCACCCTCTACTTCTATCAATATATCCTCTACCTCCACTCTCTCATTCATACCAAACCCCGTACCACTATTGAGATCCCCGAAATAATCCTTTCTAGACTCTTCCCTACTCTACCTCTCCTTGCATCATCTCATACCTCTTTTTATTATGCCGATCCCCCCCAAACAAGCCTTTCTAAACCCTTCCCTCTGACTCTTCCCCTCCACATCCCTTTTACTCATCCCAAGCCTCGTCCTACTGCTATGACCTCCAAAACAAACAAACAAAAATCCTTCCCTCTTCTATTCCTCCACTATCCTTTTCAATCCAAATAACAAACTAACATGCCCACTCATATTTCAATATACTAATCACTTATAGATTCCAGAGTAGCATGCTACTCGCTGAAAAAGCGCTTCAACACCTCATCAGGGGTAGCAAGCGCTATATAAATGCAACCCTTTTTCCCTCTTCTATCCCTTTGCTACCCTTCTCACTCCAAATAACTGACTAACATATCCACCACTCAAATTACTTTCATATTTCACTATACTAATTCACCACTAATCCTTTATGGGTTCCGGAGTAGCGTGCTACTTGCCGAAAAAAACGCTTCAAAACCCCATCAGGGGTAGCAAGCACTATATAACTACAAACCTCTTTCCCTCTTCTATCCCTCCGCCTACCCTTCTCTATCCAAATAACTGAATAACATATCCACCACTCAAATTACTTCATATTGCACTATACTAATTTTCAACACTAATCCTTTATGGGTTCCGGAGTCGCGTGCAACTCACCAGAAAAGCGCTTCAACACCCCATCAGGGGTAACAAGCCCTATATAAATGCAAACCTTTTTCCCTCTTCTATCCATCTGCTATCCTTCTGAATCAAAATAACTGACTAATATATCCACTACTCAAATTACTTTCATATTCCACTATACTAATTCAACACTAATCCTTTATGGGTTCCGGAGTAGCGTGCTACTCGCCGAAAAAGCGCTTCGACGAACTCGTCAGGGGTAGTAAGCGCTATATAAATGCAATTACAATACAATACAATACACTCTATTATACTTTACTCCATACTATGTTATGCCACTCCACTCTACTCCACTGTACAAGACTTTATCTCTCTCTATGCCACTGTACAACAATCCACTCTGCATAGCTCCACAGTACGACACTACTGTACTCTATGCAACTCTACTCTACATTATTCTATTACAATCTATGAAACTCTCCGACATTTTGCCCCACTCTCTACCCCTACACTCAACTCTACAGCGCTATACTATACTGTATGCCACTCTACAACACTCTACTCTATGCCGCTCTATGATACTCTAATCCACTATACCACACTGTACTCAACTCTTTGTATGCCACTGCATCCCACTTTACTCCACTGTACTCTATGACATAGTACTCAACTGCACTCCACTGTATGACACTCCACTCTATGCCATTCTACTGTATTACATTGTATGCCAATCCACTCTAGCACACTATACACCACTGTACACTACTCTACAGTAGAAAACTGTACTACACTGTATGCAACTCTACTCTTCTGTAGTCTACAACACTTTCGGACCCCAACTCCACAGACCTCATCGACTGCCTAAACAACATTGGACATGCATAACTCATCCACGATCCCACGTATGCCGCAAGACAGACTCTCAACCCCATGTTCACCTCCAGAGACAGAATCACACCTGAACGGACCACTCCGCAGTACACTTCAGCCTCACCATTTCACCCTCCCACCTCCACTGCCCCTGGAAGGACCAGTGACCCCATCTGCAACTAGAGCAAAGTAAGAGTGTCAGACTGGATCATCGCACTCACATCCAACCAGCCGGAACCCATCGGCAGCCTGGACCTCAGCGTCAGATATTTCAATGCATGAATCACAGACTGCGCTAACACCCTTGCACCAGTCAAGAACACCAAACATGGAAGAGTCAACATGCAAGCAAAATGGTACACGGAAGACCTCAGGAACTCCACAATCCACTGCAAACAACTAGAGAGGAGGTGCAGAACTAGCAGAGACACCACCGATAAGACCTCATGTAAAACTGCACTCACCCGTTACCATCACCAACTAAGAGAAAGTAGAAAAAAAGTCCTTGCAGTGGGAATCAAATCCAACCCCTACAACAAGGAACTCTTTGTGATCATCAAGAAATTCTCCAACCCTTCAGCCACAGCCTACAACATCACCCCCTCGCAAGAACTCTGCGACAACCGCGCAGATTTCTTGCACAAGATAACCTAGGTTTACAGAAACTTCAAGCCTCAACCCAAACTGTCGGGTTTCATCAACCCCCCCCCCCAGCACCACCTGCTCGACAGACAGCCAACTGACCGAATGGAGCCAACTTACCTAGCAGGACACAACCGCCATCATGAAAACAATTCACTCAGGGGCCCCCACTGACTCATGCCTCACCACATTTTCAACCTCGGTGGATCTGAGGTCAGCCCTTAGCTCAAGAACATCATGAACGCCTCAATCACAACCGCCAGCTTTACAGAAAGCTGGAAACACACAGAGGTCATCGCCCTCCTAAACAAACTATCGGCTGACCCCAGCAAAGTCAAAAAATACGGACCCATCACACTACTACCCTTCCTGGCCAAAGTCATGGATAAAGTCATCACAAAGCAACTCATCAAACACCTGGTACACTACCAACTCCTGAACAGCTCACAAACAGGGTTTCACTGAAACCACAGCACAGAAACGGCCCTCATTGCAGCCAGACAACATCCGTGCCATAATCGGCCAGGGTGAGACAGACGCACTCATCCTTTTTGACCCCTCTACAGCTTTCAACACCTCCTCACACCACACGCTCATCTCCAGACTCCACTACATCAGAATCGAAGGAACAGTTCTCAATTGGATCACCTCCTTAATCACAGGAAGAACCCAATAAGTATGCCTCCCATCCTTCACTTCTGCACCCAGAGAAATAACCTGTGGAGTCCAACAGGGATCGTCGCTCAGCCCCACCCTTTTCAAAACCTACATTACTCCACTAGCCAAGCCAGACCCCACGGACTCAACATCATCTCCTACACTGACAACACTCAACTTATTCTCTCCCTCTTGGACAACCCCACCAACACCAGGAACAACTTCCACAGCTGCATGACCAACATCCAACACTGGATAAAGGGGAACTGCCTGAAGCTCAACACCAACAAGAAAGAGGTGCTGATCTTTGGTAGCAAGAACTCCTCAAGGGACTCCTCCTGGTGGCCCTCGGAGCTCGGCCCCACACCGACCCGGACCGAGGACGCCAGGAACATTGGAATCATCCTCTAAACAAACTCTCCATGTTATCAGAAGTCAATGCCGTTACAACCTTCTGTTTCTTCATCTTACACATGCTATGCAAGATCTTCAAGTGGCTCTCCCAGGATTCAAGGCGCACCATCACCCAGGGCCTCATCACAAGCAGACTGGATTGTGGCAAACACACTCCATGTCGGAACACCAGCCCACCTCCTCCAAAGATTCCAGACCATCCAAAACGCCGCCACCAGACTCAACATCAGCCTCCCTCAATGCACCCACATCACCCCACACCTCAGGCAGCTGCATTGGCTCCTGGTCCAGAACTATGCCATTTCAAACTCTTCATACACGCTTTCAAGGCATTGCACAACACTGGACCCTTCTATGTCAACCACCACCTCTACTTCCACCAACCCTCCAGGCACCTTCACTATACCTCCTTCTCTTTCACCCACATGTCCCGCATGCACAGAAGCAGAGCCGGGGGGCCAATCCTTTTCCCACCTCGCACCGAAGTGCTTGAATGACCTTCCACTCCACATCAGGGCCTTCACGTCGCTGCTGGAATTCCGAAAGAAGCTGAAGACCTGGCTTTTCAACTAGCACTCTAGTCCCTCCATCATACACTGCCAGATTCAGACAACACCCCCAAGCACCTAGATACCCTTACGGGTGATAATCTGCGCTCTACAAATCCAATAACATAACACACTTTCCAGTACTGTTCGACATGCCACTGTACTATACTGTACAAGACGGTACTCGAATTTATAACACTTTACAACTGTATGCTACGCCACTCCACTCTATTGAAATCCACAGCACTATACTCTACAACACTCCACTCCACTCTGACACTTTATGCTAAATCACTCCAGTGTTCTCCACTCCAAGATACTCCACTCCACTTTATCCCACTCTATGCCACTGTATCATACTGCGCTCTACGTCTCCCCATTGTCCGACACTCTACTCCACTGTATGCAACTCCACTCTACAAGACTACTACACTCTATAACACTACTCCACTCTCTGCCCACCCACTGCACACCACTGTAGTACACACGATGACACTCGACGAGACACCACTCCACTTCTCTCTATGACACGATACTCCATTATAACACGCCACTCCTCTGTATGACACTCTCCTCCAGTGTACTTTACAACACTCCTCTCACCGATACTCCACTGTACAACACTACTCCACTCTACTCCACTCCATTCCACTCATCTCTATAAAACTCTACACCACTCTATGACAGTGTACAACACATAACCCTACTGTACGACACGCCACTCCACTGTAGGACATGCCGCTCCACTCTTCAATACCTCACTCTACGACACATAACGCAACTCCACTGTACAAGACTTTTCTCCACTGCATGTTACCCCACTCCACTGCACTTTATTCCACTAGACAATGTACCACTCTACCACACTACACTCTACGACACACTCCTTCATTCTACTGCGCAACACTCCAATTAACAGCACCTCTGGCTGTTTGTTGGCTGAGAGGAGTGAGTAGATACTACGCTACGAAAGGAGGAAGAGGAGTAGGCATATGGGCAACTGGGCTGTCGAACCACTAAGCTACAACGAGCCGCCAAGCTGTAAGACGGATGCCAGCTCCCACTGCCAATCTCTGCCTCTACCACCACTGCGACTCGGATCCCTGGGCGGGTGAAAAAAGCAGCAGTGAGCTCGCAGTGAGATAGTTGCAGTGGGGGGAAAGAGTTGAAAAGTAGTAAAGAGCGGCACGTCTCAGCTGAAGCCCAGCTCTGCTGCTCGACTGGGACGGCCTGCTGATTAACGTCCACCTGACAACAGCCCGACTGCTGCTACCTGGTGACAGCATAAGTGAAAGCCAGGCAGGAGTGGCCCCATAAAGAGATTTTGGCAGATTTCTGGCTACAATACACATAGTCGGCCCCGGGGAAGGTGGGCCAACCTTTCCAGTGTCAGTGAAGGTGGCAGGAGGAACGTTGTCTGGGCAACAGAGGAGGAGGAGGACTGCCTGGATTTCAGATGCTGTCACGCAGCACCACAGCATGGAGTGCAGGAGTACAGTCCAAGAGTAAAGTCAAGGGTCAAGGCTTAGGGGTGGGTCCCTTTCTATCCCCCACTTGCGGCATTGTGACAATGTGTCCTGCACTGGCAATACTGCACTCGGTCTACCTGAATTCCCCAGCTCCCTGGTATATTCATCATACTGAACAACCCCTTCATTTCTAAAATTGGGATCTTCAGTATCCAGGGGGACCAGAAAGTTTGAGTCAGATATATTCTGAGCCAGGTTTCGGCAAGTGGAGAGGTTAAGGGGGTGCTGTAGCGTGCTGCAGGATGGCTGTTTAGACAAGCCATACCAGGTTGAGTGCAGCTAGACGGAGACATTCCCACTAGGTGGGGTGCGGTTTGTGTAGCTAGCATATGTTCCTCACTGTCTCACACCCCTGACCCTATACCTCACATTGTTGTTTTCTAGGGTTTGCTGAACCCGATACATCAGCTTCTCCCACTACGTGAGTGGGCCATAAAAGTCAACTAGAGCTGCGAGGAGCCTGTGTAGGCATAAGCAAACTGTGTAGCAAACTGAGTATCAACTCAACTTAACCTAACTTATCCAACCTCGGAAAATGAGATCAGGACATATAAGACAACAGGCTCCCCCCAAACGATCAAAACGCATTAATTAAAAAAGGAATACCAGGAGCCTAAAGGCCACCAGCGTATCCAAAACAAATGAAAATAACCTTCTGGTATCACCAATACACAACTTTTTTGGTAAAGGGGCCGACAACTATAAATTTACTTTCCTTAAGGACCCGGCGGCTATCATCTATTCAACTACAGAAAATCTAACAGGTCTTCCAAAACCACTCATTCCACACAAAAACAGTTTAAGCCCGAAACAAGCTCACGGCAGCAATATGGACGTAATTATGGACAAAAATGCAATTTCCCTACTAGATTATAAAAACATCAATGTGCCGGTGACAAAAGCTATTGAAGTACAAGCCCAGGTACATGGAACAAATGATGGACGGAATGCTAAACAATGCAAACGTTCACCCCCCAGTCACAAAGATATGGGTTTAATCCATCGTTCTTTTGCTCACCACGCCACCCCAGTTTGGACCCAGCCATATGCAAATTAGTCTTGACCCTGTTCCTCATGGGAACAGTCCAGCCCGAACTGCCAAGCCAGGTCCTCCCTGGACTGGAAACAAGCATACTGGGACAGGTTTCGGGGCATCACCCCTCATCAGCCAGGCTAGCTTGAATCCAGTGGCACAGTGAGCACAGGACCTACATCTGGGTATATCCTTCCCACTTAGGGCAACAAAAGCAAAAGGAACAAATGATTGACGGAATGCTGAACAAAGCAAACATTCACCCCCCAGTCACAAAGATCTGGGTTTAATCCATCGTTCTTTTGCTCACCACGCCACCCCAATTTGGACCCAGCCATATACAAATCAGTCTTGACCCTGTTACTCATACGAACAGTCCACCCCGAACTGCCAAGCTAGGTCCTCCCTGGACCCGAAACAAGCAACCAGGGACCGGTTTCGGGGCATCACCCCATATCAGCCAGGCTGCTATTCAATGTTTATGCAGACCCAAATCCAGAGGAAAAACTAATCATTTCTAAGAAGTTAATCTTCGAGATAACAGAAATAAAGTTTGTAAACCCAACATGGGAAATAATTCTGAAACGGGATTTTAAAGCTAACCTATTCCACACTCCTGATGAAGATGATAAATTAACAGCTGAAGATACATTTTGGAACGTACAACCTCAGTATTGTCCCTTATCAAAATTCCATGTCATCAAAGGTGAGCGGCTCTTCACATCCTTAGAAAATCTAGGCCTAAGAGTCATAAATGGAAAAACGCAGGATGACATCCCTCGCAATTATACATATCACGGTGCCAACACACAGTCAATCCTAGATTATACAGTATTATCTTTCACTTGCAAAATTATTCAATTAAATATTCTATTCAAAGTGACCACTCCTATCAGCAGCATACGTTGGGCATAAGCCCCCCAAAGCAAATTTGTGACCCAGCTGAATTTGGCCTACTTAAATTAACCAACTTAAAACTATTAAGGTGGGTTAATAAATCACTAGCTGGCCTGTCCTGCCTGGCTAAGGATCCATTAGAGGCAAGTACTGTGTCCACACGTAATCAAATGGAAAGCTGGACGGTATTTGCAACCAGGTTATTAGCGCACGCACCTCCCGTAGAAGCTACTGAGTGGCAAGTTTGTAAGCAATCGACAGGCCTTTGCCTCAAATGCCAAATTTTAAAAAGGGACCTAAAAAGGCAATTAATAATTCAAAGAAATCAAATGCCCAATCAACCTCATAGAAAACAATAAAAACTTTGAAAAAATAATATAAAAAACGGCCCAGGGAAGATCAGAAGTTAAAGTCTGATGCGTTTTGGGCAAAACTCATCTTTGATTCAAAGTCAACAAACAATAGGGCTTTATTGGGAGAACACAAATGGCCTTGCAAGACCTTCCAAGGTAATAAACAATTCAAATGTGTCGGAGGAAGCCTGGATTGTGCATCTGGGCGGGACATTTGCTGGGGTCCCTAGTGTAAGGGCAGTGGGGAGAGATCTGGAGATTTGAACTTTTCAATCAAAATAAGATCACCACTGATTACACAGTACAGAACTCCTACTGGAAAAACAGAAGCAAATATAAGGGAGACGGAAAATAGAATGTCCAACAGGCCACTGGATGAGCAAGACAGTCTGACTGAATATGAGCAACCTTCCTAACTCACCCAATAAGGTGAAAAAGAGTGATGGAACGCCAGGACCAAATGTTATCCCGCAGGCTATTTTCAAACAAGATCCTGAGTACTAGGCAAATCTGCTATACCTATTATATAGGAAAGTTAGGTACCATCCTGATGAATTTGAGAGGGTCGATAATTAACCCTGTTTATAATGGTGAAGATCGATCAATCCCCGCCAACTATCGGCTCATGGCATTAATAGACTCATAAGCCATGTATTATGCCTCCCTAACCTTAATAGACCTGATTGAGTGGCCAAATCTGAGTATCATGATGCCAGCAAATCAAACTGGGTTTAGAAGAGGGTTTGGCACAACCATGAACATTTTAATACTCACATTATTAGCGGACAAGTGGAAGTGACACCGAAAAAAAACTGTACCTTTGCTTTATAGACTTTAAAGCTGCATTTGATCGCATAGATCGAGGGATTTTGTGGAGTAAACTGAAGGAAATGAAAATCTTTACAAGGCTTCTATGAGCCATTGAACAGCTAAATACAAATACCTGGATGTAAGTCAAACTGGGTGATGGTACAAGGCTCTCGATGAAGATCCCTACGGAAAAGGGCTTGGAACAGGGGTGTGTGTTGGCGCCACATCTTTTTACTCTGTTTATGGCTAACTTATCCAAGAAGTAGGACTGTGTAAATTCGCATTCCCAACGTTTGGTTCTCTTAAGTCTATCACATCTGTCCTATGCGGACGACATGGTATTACTGAGTCTAATGAAAGTTGGAATGCAAAGATCAGTCACTGAATTTAGTAAATATGTTAAAGTAAATAACCTAGAAATTAACACTGCCAAAACAAAAATAATGACAATGAGGAATCGAATTGGGCCAGTGACTAAGATTTGTTTGCATGATGAGACATTAGAGGAGGTTAAAAGCTATAAATAGCTGGGAGTATACATAGATAATAGGATAAATTTCCTTGAACACAAACAATATATGACAAGGAAAGGAAATGCCCTAATCTAGGCATTTTGTACTCTCGCTATGAAGCTGGATGGTCCCTCCTTTAAACCATTACTATCAGTAATGGTGATCTAATTGCTTCCAACCATGGCTTATCCAAGTGTTGCCTTGCATGGGAAGGACGCACTCCTTTTGGACAGATCACCACTTTCAAGCGGGTATTCAGACACCCCCAAAATCCATCCCCAGCGAAAGTCTGCTTGGAATTTTGTCTCATGCACCAGGCACTTGGAAAAAGATATACCACAATAAAATCCTGGTACAAAATTAGGTTGAACCAACAATACCTGTTAAACAACACTCTATGGACAGCCCTGGAACCCTCTCTCTAGTCATTATAAATATCTCTACACATCGATAAAGCTGACTAACACAACTGAGCTCAGGAATAAGAATCTGCCTTTTTCAACATTCAGGCAAGTGGTAAATAGAGTTGCGAAATTGCATTCTCTTGTGGATGATAAGTAGGCGCTCCCATGCCTCGATGGTTCTTAAATATTATGACAGGCTAAAACCAGCATTATACTTAAACCTGGTATTCTCTGCATACATAAAGAGAAGACTGATGGCGATCGGTTTTGGCCAGTTACCATCACTGGCAGACCAATCGTCCTGGAGATATAGTGGTCTTACTTCATGTAGACCATGTGGATCTGAGAAGGACAATTTCACACATCTGATCTGCATCTGTCCCATTTTACAGGAAGAACATGTTACACTACTTAAAAGGGTCTTAAATTCTGGGGCCATACGAACATGCAGGTCGGCAATAATGAAAAGACTTGATCCGGGGTTCCCTCAAGTGAATTGTAAGTTGATAAAACTTCTGTTGATACATGAAAAGGCCATGCAATATAAACTGAAATGAACGCCTATGCCTATTCTAAATTGGAGCGAAATTATATATATTAAATATGGAATGGTTCCCTATGCAAAACTACCTCCAGGAGAACATATTATTTGTATCTTATACTGGTCACTTTAAGGTAAAACACGGACATTGCTGTATTTTATTGGTAATATGAACTGATCACTTTAAGGTAGAACATGGCCATTGCTCTATTTTATTAGTCATAATTAACTTTACAAATTGGAGTGACCTTATATATTAGAATGATTCCCTAGGCCAAAACTACCTAGAATATATTGATTTTATCTTGTACCGTTCACTTTAAAGTAAAACGCGGACATTGCTGTATTTTATTGGTTAATACGAACCTTTTACTGTGGCTGATATACTTTAATGATTAAGGTTCAATATCGGCACTATTAAGCTTTATTGATTATTCTTCCCTTGAATCAATTTTATATGGCTGATTTATAGATCATTATGATATTTAAATAGTGGTATTTATGACTTTTCTTTTTTATTTATATAATATTAATAATTTGGCAGTTTTATAATTAATTATGTTACTTTTTTTTTTGATACTCAATTTTATTGATTTTTGGAATAAACAGAGAACAGAACAGCACAGGTAAATGATAGCAATTGATACAATGGAATAATTATCAGTGTATTCATGCGCTGACATACATGCCGCTCTCACGGCAAGCGTGTTGTCATATGCCATCATATTCCGGGAAGAGACAGGGTGTACATACATCACAATTGGTTCAGCCATTTGCCCCAGACCTTTGAGTGCTTGGTTGGGCAACCTCTAGCCTCGAAGAGTGACTTCTCTTGCACTGAGCACCAGTCCACACCCTTACGCCATTTAGCAATGCTTGGGGGATCAGACTGTTTCCATGCCGCGGCGATGTCTCGCTTGGCCACCATGGTGGTCGTGCCTAGGAAGAGCTTATCTGGTCTAGACCCATCTAAGCCATCCATGATGCCCAGGAGGAGGTTCAGGGGGTTATGTGGCACATCCCAACCCAAGACACCCATGAGTGCAGATTCTATTGCTTCCCAGTAGGGGGCGAGGCGGGGACAGGACCAGACCATATGGTAGAAGTCAGCCGGTTCTAGACCGCAGCGTGGACAGGACGATGAGGGTCGCCGGCATGCTCTATATCTATCAGGGGTTAAGTAGGCATTATGGAGGTAGTGTAGCTGGATTATGCAAAATTTGGCTGAAGTGGTCACGGTCTTGGGGGCCATTAAGGCGTCTCGCCAGTCCTCGTTCTCTAGGGGACCCAGCCACCCCTCCCATCGGCGTCTGAGTGAATCAAGTGATGTTGGACTGTTGTTGGTTAGCGAACGATATACCCGCGAGACCCCGCCCTTTCCCAAGACACCCATCATGATTTGTGCTTCCATTGCACTGAATTCGGGAAGGGCTGTACCCGTTGTTAGGTGTGTATTGAGAGCGTGGCGTAATTGTAAGTATTTGTAGAACTGTGAGTGGTGGAGGGTGTAGCGATGCTGTAGGTCTTGAACTGATCGTATGTAGTCCCCCACCCAGACGTCCCCCAATTGTGATATTCCAATAAGGTCCCAGCCTCTGAATCCCTCCAAGGCTCGCACCTCCCTCAGCCAATCTCCCTGCCAAAGGAGTGTGTGTTGAGTCAGTTTGGTATACCACTGGGTGTGGCGCAAGGCCGCGCGCCAAGCCAGCAGGGTCACCGAGGGCAAGGCTCTTGGCACCGAACCTCCATACATCATAGTCTGGATGTGTGGGTGTCCCAGGTCTCTTAGCTCAACCCTGTAGGCAGGATTGGACCATCCGCCTGTAAACCAGTCATGTAAGACGAGCAATCGGGTGGCTAAATAATACAAGTAGAGATCAGTCATCCCCATGCCTCCATCGAAAGGCAGGATCCTGCAGTGGGCCAGAGCTATGCGCGGCCTCTTGCCCTCCCACAGGAACTTCATGGCCAAACTGTCCAATTATCTGGCCCAGGCCAGCGGAAGGTGAAATTGGGTATTTTGGATAATGTACAAGAAGCGGGGGAGGATCATCATTTTGAAAAGGGCCACTCTGCCCAGCGGGTTGAGTGGCAATGTTTGCCAGCCCCGGAGATCCTCTTAAGCCTTCTTGACTACAGGAGTGATGTTTAGTGCCCACTCTAGGTCGGGGAGTAGAGCCACCCATATCCCAAGATACTTGAATGACTGTCGCCTAATGGGGATGTTTGATTGCCAGTCAAAGCACTCTTGTGAAAGGTGGAGGGGCACCAAGGTTGACTTGGCAGGGTTGAGGCGAAGGCCAGAGACCTGCTCAAAGGTGTGGAGGACCCAGAGGCATCTGGGCCCGGACTGGGCTGGGTCTGCAAGAAAAAGAAGAACGTCATCTGCATACAGTGCAATTTTGTCGGTGTGGGCGTGATCCCACTTCCAACCCTGGATCTGAGCGTCGGCCCGGATGGTGCAAGCCAAGGGCTCCATCGCGAGGGCGAGGGCGAACAGGAGAGGGGGCATCCCTGTCAGTGCCCCTCTTAATCGGGAATGCCTCAGAGAGAGCTCAGTTTATGAGTACCCTTGCTCTTGGTCTGGAATAGAGGACCTGGACAAGACGGCGAAAGGGCTGGCCTAGTCCTGCTGCAGCTAACACATCATCGAGTATTGCCAGTCCACTGTGTCGAAAGCTTTTTCGAAGTCGACCAGCAGGAGTGCCAAGTAGGGAGTGAGTGATTGGCGGTGCACCATGGCCAGGTGTAAACGTCGTGGCAATGTCTTGTACTACGTGTTGGCATGAAACCGCATTGGTCTGGAGGAATCAGTTTACTAAGGATCGGTCGCAGGCGTTGGGCCAGGATCATGGCGTATACCTTTATCTCCGTACTGATCAGTGAAATTGGACGGTAGTGCTTGCAGGTGGGTGAGGGTGGTTGGGTCTTAGGGATGACTACAATAGTGGCGATATCTGTTTCAGGAGGGAATGTCCCTGTCTCCGCGACTTCTTGAAACAGTGCGAGAAGGTGGGGGACCAAAGTGTCTCGGTATGAGGTATAGTATTCCTGCGGTAACCCGTCGGGCCCTGGCGGTTTCCAGCGGTCATCAGGGAGATGGCGTTGCTGATTTCCTCTGGGGTGAAGGGGAGCTGCAGGTCAGCCGTGGGTGACATCAGAGCGATCCCGGACCTCTGGGACAATACGGTTAGCTAAGGGGTAGGACGCAAGCCTATGCAGTATCTTCCCGTTCTTGTCCCCCCCACCCATATACTCTAGCAACAGAGGATCTCCATAGTAGCTTAGCCGACTCGAGTGAGATTTGTTTGATCTCTTCCCTTAGGATCACAAGTTGCCTATCTTGTGGACCGTCTTCCCCTCCCAGGCAACTCCTCTCCAGGCGAGCTGCCTCCGCCTCGAGAAGGGCTGTCCTGGGACCACCGCTGTGCCTTAAGCTGGCCCCTGGCGAAGCCTCAAATAGTGGCCTTACTCGCTTCCCAAAGGGTTCCCAGAGAGGAAACAGAGTCTTGGTTAGAGTGGAAGTATTGTCGGAGGTCTTTCCCTATAGCTTTTTAAAAATCCTTGTTTTGGAGGAACCAGGCATTCAGCCTCCAGATGGGGCGGAGCAAGCCAGCGGAGTCCCCCAAGTAAAGGAAGAGGGGAGAGTGGTCCGAGATGCCTTGGGGAAGGATACTGACATCAGACACTCTGGCAGTCGGGGGCTGGCATGAAGATCATGTCTATACGTGCATGTGTGTGGTGCGCCTCCGAGGTGTGGGTGTACTGGGTTTCTCGGGGTTCCAAACTCTCCAGATATTGCAAAGGCCCAGTGTAGTCGCCCATTCTGCCAGTCGCTTTGCCTGTGAGATTCTGCCTGGGGAGGGTATACCTGTGGTGTCAAGGTCTGGGCCCATGACTGCATTGAAGTCTGACCCTGTGCCTCATGGGAACAGGATGCTTGTTTCCGGTCCAGGGAAGACATGGCTTGGCAGTTTGGGCTGGACTGTTCCCATGAGGCACAGGGTCAGACTGATTTGCATATGGCCATGTCTGAACTGGGGTGGTGGAGTGAGCTAAAGAATGATGATGGATTAAACCCAGATCAGTTGACTGGGGGTGAGTGTTTGATTTGCTCAAACGCTCCGTCCATCATCCCCTTTGGTATCGCTTTGTTCGCCCTAAGTTGGCAGGGTATGCCCAGACGTGGGTCCCTTGCTCACTTTGCCACTGGATTCAAGCTAGCCTGGCTGATGACGGCTGAATAGCCAGAAACCGGTCCCAGGAAGCTTGTTTCCGGTCCAGGGAAGACATGGCTTGGCAGTTCGGGCTGGACTGTTCCCATGAGGCACAGGGTCAGACTGATTTGCATATGGCCATGTCTGAACTGGGGTGGTGGAGTGAGCTAAAGAATGATGATGGATTAAACCCAGATCAGTTGACTGGGGGTGAGTGTTTGATTTGCTCAAACGCTCCGTCCATCATCCCCTTTGGTATCGCTTTGTTTGCCCTAAGTTGGCAGGGTATGCCCAGACGTGGGTCCCTTGCTCACTTTGCCATTGGATTCAAGCTAGCCTGGCTGATGACGGCTGAATAGCCAGAAACCGGTCCCAGGATGCTTGTTTCCGGTCCAGGGAAGACATGGCTTGGCAGTTCAGGCTGGACTGTTCCCATGAGGCACAGGGTCAGACTGATTTGCATATGGCCATGTCTGAACTGGGGTGGTGGAGTGAGCTAAAGAATGATGATGGATTAAACCCAGATCAGTTGACTGGGGGTGAGTGTTTGATTTGCTCAAACGCTCCGTCCATCATCCCCTTTGGTATCGCTTTGTTCGCCCTAAGTTGGCAGGGTATGCCCAGACGTGGGTCCCTTGTTCACTTTGCCACTGGATTCAAGCTAGCCTGGCTGATGACGGCAGAATAGCCAGAAACCGGTCCCAGGATGCTTGTTTCAGGTCCAGGGAAGACATGGCTTGGCAGTTCGGGCTGGACTGTTCCCATGAGGCACAGGGTCAGACTGATTTGCATATGGCCATGTCTGAACTGGGGTGGTGGAGTGAGCTAAAGAATGATGATGGATTAAACCCAGATCAGTTGACTGGGGGTGAGTGTTTGATTTGCTCAAACGCTCCGTCCATCATCCCCTTTGGTATCGCTTTGTTCGCCCTAAGTTGGCAGGGTATGCCCAGACGTGGGTCCCTTGTTCACTTTGCCACTGGATTCAAGCTAGCCTGGCTGATGATGGCTGAATAGCCAGAAACCGGTCCCAGGATGCTTGTTTCCGGTCCAGGGAAGACATGGCTTGGCAGTTCGGGCTGGACTGTTCCCATGAGGCACAGGGTCAGACTGATTTGCATATGGCCATGTCTGAACTGGGGTGGTGGAGTGAGCTAAAGAATGATGATGGATTAAACCTAGATCAGTTGACTGGGGGTGAGTGTTTGATTTGCTCAAACGCTCCGTCCATCATCCCCTTTGGTATCACTTTGTTCGCCCTAAGTTGGCAGGGTATGCCCAGACGTGGGTCCCTTGCTCACTTTGCCACTGGATTCAAGCTAGCCTGGCTGATGACGGCTGAATAGCCAGAAACCGGTCCCAGGATGCTTGTTTCCGGTCCAGGGAAGACATGGCTTGGCAGTTCGGGCTGGACTGTTCCCATGAGGCACAGGGTCAGACTGATTTGCATATGGCCATGTCTGAACTGGGGTGGTGGAGTGAGCTAAAGAATGATGATGGATTAAACCCAGATCAGTTTACTGGGGGTGAGTGTTTGATTTGCTCAAACGCTCCGTCCATCATCCCCTTTGGTATCGCTTTGTTCGCCCTAAGTTGGTAGGGTATGCCCAGACGTGGGTCCCTTGCTCACTTTGCCACTGGATTCAAGCTAGCCTGGCTGATGACGGCTGAATAGCCAGAAACCGGTCCCAGGATGCTTGTTTCCGGTCCAGGGAAGACATGGCTTGGCAGTTCGGGCTGGACGGTTCCCATGAGGCACAGGGTCAGACTGATTTGCATATGGCCATGTCTGAACTGGGGTGGTGGAGTGAGCTAAAGAATGATGATGGATTAAACCCAGATCAGTTCACTGGGGGTGAGTGTTTGATTTGCTCAAACGCTCCGTCCATCATCCCCTTTGGTATCGCTTTGTTCGCCCTAAGTTGGCAGGGTATGCCCAGACGTGGGTCCCTTGCTCACTTTGCCACTGGATTCAAGCTAGCCTGGCTGATGACGGCTGAATAGCCAGAAACCGGTCCCAGGATGCTTGTTTCCGGTCCAGGGAAGACATGGCTTGGCAGTTCGGGCTGGACTGTTCCCATGAGGCACAGGGTCAGACTGATTTGCATATGGCCATGTCTGAAATTGGGTGGTGGAGTGAGCTAAAGAATGATGATGGATTAAACCCAGATCAGTTGACTGGGGGTGAGTGTTTGATTTGCTCAAACCCTCCGTCCATCATCCCCTTTGGTATCGCTTTGTTCGCCCTAAGTTGGCAGGGTATGCCCAGACGTGGGTCCCTTGCTCACTTTGCCACTGGATTCAAGCTAGCCTGGCTGATGACGGCTGAATAGCCAGAAACCGGTCCCAGGATGCTTGTTTCCGGTCCAGGGAAGACATGGCTTGGCAGTTCGGGCTGGACTGTTCCCATGAGGCACAGGGTCAGACTGATTTGCATATGGCCAAGTCTGAACTGGGGTGGTGGAGTGAGCTAAAGAATGATGATGGATTAAACCCAGATCAGTTGACTGGGGCTGAGTGTTTGATTTGCTCAAACGCTCCGTCCATCATCCCCTTTGGTATCGCTTTGTTCGCCCTAAGTTGGCAGGGTATGCCCAGACGTGGGTCCCTTGCTCACTTTGCCACTGGATTCAAGCTAGCCTGGCTGATGACGGCTGAATAGCCAGAAACCGGTCCCAGGATGCTTGTTTCCAGTCCAGGGAAGACATGGCTTGGCAGTTCGGGCTGGACTGTTCCCATGAGGCACAGGGTCCGACTGATTTGCATATGGCCATGTCTGAACTGGGGTGGTGGAGTGAGCTAAAGAATGATGATGGATTAAACCCAGATCAGTTGACTGGGGGTGAGTGTTTGATTTGCTCAAACGCTCCGTCCATCATCCCCTTTGGTATCGCTTTGTTCGCCCTAAGTTGGCAGGGAATGCCCAGACGTGGGTCCCTTGCTCACTTTGCCACTGGATTCAAGCTAGCCTGGCTGATGACGGCTGAATAGCCAGAAACCGGTCCCAGGATGCTTGTTTCCGGTCCAGGGAAGACATGGCTTGGCAGTTCGGGCTGGACGGTTCCCATGAGGCACAGGGTCAGACTGATTTGTATATGGCCATGTCTGAACTGGGGTGGTGGAGTGAGCTAAAGAATGATGATGGATTAAACCCAGATCAGTTGACTGGGGGTGAGTGTTTGATTTGCTCAAACGCTCCGTCCAACATCCCCTTTGGTATCGCTTTGTTCGCCCTAAGTTGGCAGGGTATGCCCAGACGTGGGTCCCTTGCTCACTTTGCCACTGGATTCAAGCTAGCCTGGCTGATGACGGATGAATAGCCAGAAACCGGTCCCAGGATGCTTGTTTCCGGTCCAGGAAAGATATGGCTTGGTAGTTCGGGCTGGACTGTTCCCATGAGGCACAGGGTCAGACTGATTTGCATATGGCCATGTCTGAACTGGGGTGGTGGAGTGAGCTAAAGAATGATGATGGATTAAACCCAGATCAGTTGACTGGGGGTGAGTGTTTGATTTGCTCAAACGCTCCGTCCATCATCCCTTTTGGTATCGCTTTATCCTGGAATACGACGCGGAGGCGAGCTGGAAACAATAATCTGTACTGGAGGCAAAGTGCGCGCAGTTTTTGTTTGACATCCGTATACGAGCGCCGCTGGGCCTGGACCTCCTTAGTGTAGTCCGGGAAGATCATTATAGTATGATTGTGGAAGGCCAATGTGATTTGGGCTCGTGCCTCACGCAAGATTGCGTCTCTGATCTTAAAGTTCAGGATCCTGGTAATGATGGGATGAGGAGGCGCACCGGGAGGAAGTTTGGGCGCCATGGAGCGATGGGCCCGCTCCACCGCAAACCATGCTCATATGGTGTCTGTTCCAGGACTCCAGCCATTTTTCTAGGAAGGATGTCATCTGGCCTTGCTCTGTCCCCTCAGAAAACCCACCAGGCAGAGGTGGTTACGCCTTGACTGGTTTTCGGCGTCTTCAGCCCGTCTATGTAATTCCTTGGTATGGGTTTGCAGGCTGGTCAACTGTTCCTTCAGGTGGCGAACGTCATCTTCTACCGTAGAGATACGAGATTCTGCCTCAGAGTTGCGGGCCGTGGTGTTATGGAGATCTTGCCTGATGAGGGCCATGTCTACCCTGACTTCGCCGATTTTGTTCTCCACCGAGGCTTGCGATGTACTGATGGCTTGCAGGATCGTGGTGAGATCTCTTTCAGGAAGGGCCGATGTGCCCGAGGCCCCTTCCATGTGAACTGGTCCATCGTAGTTTGTGTTTGCGTTGTTGTTGGCTTCAGGCTGCAGTCCTTCCCTATGTTGCTGAAAGGGAGGGATGATTGGAGCTAGCGCCGACACCAGGCCTCGCAGTGGGTACGGATGTGGAGCAGAAGGCCGGGCGTCGCTTCACCTCCAAAGTGGCATGGGGGGAGGTCAGTCTCTAGGGACGTCAATTGGGTGAATGTCTGGGCCTAGCTTGTGCCGAGGTGGCAAGGCTTCGCGTGGGGCCCCCTTCGTTGATCAAGGGGGGAATGAGAACTTGTGTGAGCAGTCTTTAAGTATTGTATCGATGGGTGCCCACTGGGGAGTGCAGAGCGGGGGGAGGTGCCACCCCCAGGATTGATGTGGTCAGCTATTTCAGGACGAGGCATGGTGTATGTTCAAGGGTTGCGGGCCGGATATCTGCGGCCCCCGGGTTGCAGTGGTCTTCAGGGCTGAGCGGCTCGGGGTCCAGTGGCCGTGTGACCTGCGTGGCTTGTGCCAGCGTCCACTCACGGGGTTCACAGTGGGGGGGGCCCAGGATGTTCGCTATCCCAACCAGTGGTCCCTCAGTGGGGCATGGGGGCCGGGGGGGCACAGGGAGAGCACAGTCTGTGAAAGCTCAACCCCCCGGGCCTCTCCCCTCCCCGCGAGGCTCGATTTGGGCCCCCAGCTCACCTCAAGTTCAGTCCGGATGACAATGGCCTCAGCAGGCCCAAGCACTCCTCAGGCCCCAAACGGCGGAGGTCTAATCCCCAGGCCGTCCGTGCCACAGCCTCCGAGGAGGGCGAGGCTCTCTAGCGCCGGCCTGTCCAGCGGGCCACGGGCCACAGGCAGCGAGCGGGGGAGGGGGGCTCCAGCCGGACCTCGTGGCCCACCGCTCGATTCACCAGCGCCGCGAACCAGAGCACGTCAATTGGCCGCCATGGGGGAGATGTCTTTTCCATCTGGGTCCTCTTGCCGGGGCCTCCCCGGAGGGTGGGGGAGGGGTAAAGTCCACTCACGGGGTCCACAGTGGGGGGGCCCCAGGATGTTTGCTGCCCCAATCAGCGGTCTCTCGTGGGGGTCGGGGGCCAGAGGGGGCACAGGGAGAGCACAGTCTGCGAAGGCTCGACCCCTCGGGCCTCCCCCGAAGCTCGATCTGGGGTCCAGGCTCACCTCAAGTGCGGTCCGGATGGCAATGGCCTCAGCAAGCCCAGGCACTCCGGAGGCCTCAGGCGGCGGAGGTCTGTTTTCCAGGCCGTCTGTTCTGCAGCCTCCAGGGGAGGGCGAGGCTTTCCAGCGCAGGTTTGTCCAGAGGGCCGGGGCCACAGGTGGCGAGCGGGGGAGGGGGGGTCCAGCCGGACCCCGTGGCCCACCGCTCGATTCACCAGCACCGCGGTCCAGAGCACATCGGCGAGCCGCCTCGAGGAGATTTCTTTCCCGCCCGGGTCCTATTGCCGGGGCCTCCCCGGAGGGTAGGGGAGGGGGGGAAGGTCTCATTGCTTCGGTCGGGGCCCACCGAGGGGGCCGATCCTTTCAGGTTGCCTCAGAGACAGAGGTAAGTCCGCAGTCTAGCGGGAGCCTCTCCACCGGCGCCGAGCAGGGATCGCTACGGACCACGTCGGACAAGTGTTTTAGGAGTTGTGCTGGACTCCGGAGCTCGCCGCCGTTGTGGTGAGTGTTTATCCTCAGTCGAGGGTGACAATGTGTAGCCGATGGGCTGAGTAACTTAGAGCGGATGACGGAGGGGTCCGGAGCACTCTTAGAGTGCGACCGCCATCTTGACGCTCCAGGCCACGCCCCTTTGTTACGGTTTTAATTAGCCAAACAAAGATTCATTCGCTCAACAGTACAATTTGAAACACATTTTAATAAAAAATAAAAACCATTGAAATTCAATGAAAAAAAACAAAGGTTAGGGATAAGTGATAGTTAGGAAACATTCTTTATTCTTTCTATACAAACCCAACTTTAATTACACAAACATTAGAAATTCTAAAGTTATAGTTAAAACTTTAATTTATAATTTATGCACAACCTTCAAATTACTATAAGTCGTGCACCTCCGTACCCAGTGTTGTCACCTCAGTCGCCACACTACATTAACTATAACTCGCACCTTCTCAATGAACTGGTTATATATACCCTTTCATATTACATCACTTATAGCATGTGAAATCATAGCATTCTTAACAACACTTATCAGATCTCAAATGACATCATTTGTGAGAGCACAGTGCATGGGAGAGTGGCGAGTTGTAGTTAATGTAGTGTGGTGACTAAGGTGACAACCATGGGTACAGAGGTGAGCGACTTACAGTAATTTGAAGGTTGTGCGTAAATTAAAGTTAAAACTATATATATTTCTCTCACAGTGGTGGTCGCCACTGTGTAGTTATAGTTAAAAACGGGTTTTCACCGGAAATGGATTTTTTGGTTTGCTAATAATTTTGGTGCCATTTGACGAATCTTCACAAAAATGTCCACAAAAAGGGCTAAACCCACACAACTCCTTAGTGAGACATTTGGGGAGGTCCGTCATGCAATGACCAAAAAAAATGCTGTCTCAAAATCCGTTTTCCACAAGCAATTTCCAATAGGAAAATTGAACAGAACGGCACTACAGCCAAAATGGCTGAACACAATTGCATTAAATTTAGCAGAAAGCTGGATCTTTACCCAGAAAGCGTGTTTTTGTGATTCGGTGTAAATCTATTCAGTAGTTATTAAGAATTTAATGTATGTTGAATGTTTATATAGCGTTGGCCTTCCACAGTGGAACTACCACGGTACTGCAAGCTCAAAATGTGCAACCTCATTAGCTGAGCTTAACATGAAGAAAAAGTTGCAGACTTCATTTTATGGCTCGGGGACTCGGTTCCTGTGTCATATAAACTGATAAAATAAAGAATAACTGTACAAGTTAGGTGTACCCTGACCCCTGTGGGGGGTTCCAGAGGTAAACAACCTGGGCAAAATTAAAAAAGTTTCTTTTTGTTTTTCAGCACTGTGGCAGTACCACAGGGCCCCTGTGTAATTTTGCGGTACAGTGGTGCTGCAGAACAAAAGGTGGGGCCTTGGGGCATCGCAGGACTATGGGGGTTGGCTAGAAAAGAGGTTTTGACTGCTCATAGGGGATTAGGCACAGGGCAAAACCAAGCCCTATGGCCAACCTCATGGTGCGCATGGTCAAAAGCCATGCGTGGCAGGGTGGCCACAGGCGGGAGGTTGGGCACAGGGCCTGGGTGGCTAATCCAATGCTTCCATGCATAGCTGGGGAATTGGCTGCCCAAGGGGGTTGGGCGCAGGACCTAACCATAGGCCACGCCCTGCGGCCAACCTATGCTGAACAAGCCCGAAAGGAGGATGTTGGCAGCCCAAGGGGGATTGGGCATGGCCAACCCCACATTACACTTAGCGGAAGCGGGTTGTAGAATTGCATTTTTTTGGCCTGAAGAATGTTGTTAAAAAACAATCAAAGACATGTTTATTTTTTTCAGTAAGGTGTTATTGAAAATATTTTCTGACTATCACTTTTATTAAACATTGCAATGTGTACATTTATAAAATATACAATTGATTATAATTGTTCGTGATGTTTTGACAAAGAAAATAGGTCTGCTTTATATTTGTCTATGTGCTGACAACTTGATAAGGCCAATAGGTCCGCTTTTTATATTTTGGTGTTATGATCATTTGACAAAGTCAGTAAGTCTGCCTTACTTAAAATGAAACCCTCTAAATGAAACCCTCTAAAATGAAACCCTTTAAATTTTCATATCACAAAGTCAGCCGTGGGGGGGTTGGGTGCAGGGCAAAACTGAAGCACATCAAGAAGCATCATGGTGTGGTCATATGGAAAAATCGACTTGTCTCTGAAAAAGTGTTTACAGGCATATATCTCAAGATCGTGACCAATGCAGGTGTACACTCAATTGTGTCTAGAGCATAACACTTTCTCTTGAGGACCAGTGATTTAAGCAAGTAAGCGGGACTGCCATGGGAAGTTGCTTTGCTCCTAGTTATGTAGGCATCTTTATGGGGTTGTGGGAGGCCCAGTACATCTGGACAGAAGCAAATGAGAAATGGACCTGCCATCTCCCTTTTTGGACACAATATATTGATGACCTCTTTTCAATCTGGGATGGTCCACAAGAATTTTTTTTCTTTTTTTTCTTGGCATTTTGAGTTAAGAACAAACCACGTACAGTTCAAGGTAGGCATTACATTTGCATGTCATGAATACAGTGGTATAGCATTAGCAATGGGTTTAAAAAATTTTTTTTTTAAAAAGGATCAGTACACAACACAGTATATCTTTCCTAGGCATGGAGGGCACATTCATTTACACAACAATAGTTCTGGAGGACAACCCCGCTAGTTTGTGGCTTGTCGGCCTTAGGCTATCAGCTATTCTATGCCTGTGAGGCGTTATCTTCCGTGGTGTCTGCAGTCTTCTTCCGGAGGTAGGCAGTGAGGGGCATCCAAATGTCCCGGGGCCGTGAGCGGGGTGGGATTAGCTTGGCATATATGGTGTTTTGCTCCTGACAATAGGTAAAGTCTGCAAGCCAGTCCTTAAATTTAGGCGCCCTGCCCCTCCCCCACCTGCATGCGATTTTTCGTTTGGCTATGAGGAGGCCTATCGCTAGGAATCTTTTTAGTACCGCCTTTGTATCTGGAAAGGTCTCCTAGGAGACCCATTTCAGGGGTGAGCTCAAGCTGCTCTCCAATCATTTCTCCTAGGGCCGCTCCCACCTCATCCCAGTATTGCGCTATGGGCCTACATTCCCACGCGACGTGTAAAAACCCCGCTCCTTCCTGCCGGCAGCGGTCGCATTGTCGTTGTCTCGCAATTGGAATTTATACATTTTCACTGGGGTGTAGTACATTCTGTGGAGAAATTTAAAGTGTATTATCCGAAATCTAATGGTGGCTGTGATACGTTCAGTTTGCTGGCAGCAATACGCCCAGGCCTCCTCCATAATTGGATGCCTAAGTTCCATTTCCCACCCCTGCTTCGCTTTCAGGGTATTGTGCATCCCTGCCCCTATAGTGGTTTTGTATATAAGCGACACGGCATGTGGTGCCCCGGCATGCAACGTTTGGTGTAGTGGAAGCAATGTGGGGGGTTCCTCTGGAAATGCAGGCGTGACGGCTCTAACATTCTGTCGCAAGCGGATATATAGAAATTGGTCCATGGTAGTAGGGGGGTGTTGCCGAAAAACTCTGCCACGGCCTTGAATTGCCCCGAGTGGTACATATCTCCCCAGGTGTTCAAGCCCCGTTTGAGAAGCATGCGCTTACATATGCCTTCCTGCGTTACCGGGAGAGTGTGTTGATCACGTAGGGGAAGTAACGGGGAATATAGCATGGGAATCTGAGACCGTTGAGCTATAGCGCGCCAGGCATTATTGGTGCAAGCTACTGTGGACCTTTTTCCCCCTGCTGTTTTATCGTCTGCTCCCAAGAACCCTGCGATAGGCGTGGGTGCCATAAGTCCATGCTCCACTGCCAAGTGTGTCATAAAGGGCGGTGGCTCGAACCAATACGCGGCATAATGTGCCTGGGCACTGAGATAGTAAAGTTCCGGGTAGGGCGCTTCAAACCCTCCCTGAGCGAACCGTAGCGTAAGGGTACTCCATTTGATGAAATGAAATGAAATGAATTTGTACTTGTAAAGCGCACTGCTACCCTGAGGCATCCTGGCGCTGAACGCATACCGCTGTGGAACCCTTCCTGGCTTTTCCCTGTGAAATGTCCACTCCTGGGCACCCCCAAGGTGAAGCCAGGCATCCCAGCGCTGGTGGGGCCGTTGTGGAGATTAAGCAAGCTATTGCCCAGAGTTGCAGAGTGGGACCCATGATTAGAATAGGCACCAAGGCGAGAATTATCAGGTCCGAGGAAGTTGAGCCCAAGACCCGCCGAGGCGGGAATTGAACCCTGGTCCCGGGCCAGATCTCTGCATCAGGGTCTGCCGCTCTAACCATTGAGCCACACTTCTCCATCTGAGGCTGTTTCCCGCCCCATGCCAGACGAATAAGCTGACTCTTCAATTTTACAAAAAAGAGTCGGCCCGGTGGGAAGGGAATGTTTAAAAAGAGGTATAAAAATGTTGGCATGATGACCATTTTCATTAAAGCTACGAGGCCAGCAAGGGAAAGCGGTAGAGCTATCCATCTGGTAATCAGGTCTTCCACCTTGTTAAGAACCTCTCCGTAGTTCGCCCTCATCAGTTCATCTTTATCGTTGGTTATATTGATGCACAGGTAGCGGACTTCGTCTGCGCACCATTGCAACGGGTAGTCCATTGGGAAGGGGGCGGTACAACTGGTGAGCGGCATGACCTGAGATTTACCCCAGTTGATAATGATACCCGAGTAGGCCCCGAATTTTATAATTTCGCGGATCATGGGATTTAAACCTTCTGCGGGATCCCGCACATATAGTGTGATGTCGTCCGCGTAAAGCGAGATTAAAACAGGTCTTGTAGGGTAGTCCAGCGCATACTGTTTATGGTGCTGTCGTAGCATGGCTGCCAGCGGCTCCATTGCTATCGCGAATAGCAGGGGTGAAAGAGGACACCCCTGCCGCGTCCCTCTGGAGATGTTGAAAGCAGGGGAGCGTTCTCCATTCAGGAGCAGGATGGCGTGGGACTGTGATAGAGCAGTTTAATCCACATGAGGAATCCCGACGGAAATCCCATATGTGTCAACACCGCCAAGAGGTACCCCCATTCCAGGGAGTCGAAAGCTTTAGTGGCGTCGAGGAAGACCGCCACCGCCTGGTCCTCCTGATCGATGCCATGCATTATGGAGAAGAGGGTCCGTAAATTGTGGGAGGTCGACCGGCCAGGAATGTAACCAGCCTGATCCGGTCTGATGAGGTTGCCCATTAAAAGCGCAAGCCTGTTTGCTAGTACTTTGGCTAATATCTTGACGTCGCAATTTATTAGGGATAGAGGCCTGTACGAGTCTGGGGAGTCGGGAGGTTTCCCTGGTTTCAATAGCGAGACCAGCATCGCTTCCCGCATGGTAGACGGGAGTGTACCCGCTTCTTCAAACACCTCTTTCAGGAAAGGGTCTAGCACATCGATGTACGTCTTATAAAATTCAATGCCGAGGCCGTCAGGTCCCGGCGCCTTTCCATTCCCTATTTGCATAATGGCTTCCCGGATTTCGTCTACCCCAAGATCAGCAGCTAAGAATTCTCGCTGCCTATTACTTAGCCAGGCTAATTCTATCTGTTGCAAGTATTGTGGGGTTTCGGTTTGACGCGCAGCGCATGTAGAGTACAGTGTTTGATAGTGGGTGGTGAAGACCCCCATTATAGCCGGGGTATCCCGGTGCGCCATGCCCTCCCCATCCCGGATGACCATCACATGGTTCGCTGTTTTAGGTGGTCTGATGGTTTCTGCTAGCGCTCTTCCTGGACGCTCCCCCTCCCCATATCTGCGCGCTGTGTGATATTTGCTGCGGAATAGGCATTCCTGTTCCGCTTCGTCCTGATACTCTGTAAGGAGTTTGCGTATCTGAGCCAGGGCGGGACCCCCTTGTGTCTCTCGGGTGTTTGATTCCTGTTGCCTGATCTGGCGCTCTAGGCTAGCGATGGTTGTGCGGATGGCTTTTAGGATACCTCCTGCTTTGGCTATGCAGTGACCCCTAACTGTGACCTTCAGTGCTTCCCATACAGTGGTCAATGATGACACTGAGCCTATATTGAGACATAAGAATTCTTCTAAAGTGTCCCCCAGCTCCGTCTTAAAGGCCTCATCAAGGAGCGCTGTGGGTTGCAGGCGCCATAGTCGGTGTTGGGCCGGCGATCCCAGTGAAATCAGCTGCATGAGCACCGGGGAGTGGTCCGAGTATGTGCGCGCTAAGTGACGGGTGGAAGTAGCATGCATTGCTATGCCCTGAGATACAATCCACATATCCAGCCTCGACCAGGTGTTGTGTACCGCCGAGTGGAACGTTCCCTCACGCTGGGTAGGGTGATGATGGCGCCAGACGTCAACCAGCAGGTTGTCCGTTATTATTTGTTGCAGTTGTCGTTGCGCTTTGGAGTAGTGGTGCAGCAGCGGGTTGGAGCGGTCTTGTGCGGGGTAAGGAGTTAAGTTGAAGTCCCCCCCATATGAGATGTGTTGAGCCTATGTTCACTATGCGCGCCCACAAGGCAATGAAATAGTCTTCGTCGTCTACGTTAGGCCCATAGCTACACATTAGTGTTATGGAGGCGGACCCTAGCCTGCCCCATGTCATGCAGTACCTGCCCTGGAGGTCAGTTGTAGAGCCTTCCTCAGTGTATGGCACTGTTCTTTTAATTAGGATAGCCGCACCTCTCGAAGTCTGAGTACGAGGAGAAGTATCTGTGAGAGGCCCACCTAGAGGCAAACTGGGGCTGTTTTGTGGGGAGAGTGTGCGTCTCTTGCAGCATAGCAATGCTGACTTGGTGCCTGTCCAAATAAGCTAATATGTGCCGTCTTTTCCTGGGGTCCCCTAGCCCCCTAACATTCCATGTGAGGAAGCCCGTGTGTACTATAGCATCAGCTCGCTGGCCTTCACCCGCCATTGCCTAGTGACGCGTGCATTTGCATGTGTTGTATACATGTGTCGATTTCGGAGTATGTACTGTACCTACGCAGCCCACTGTCTTGAGCAAACTTAGAAATGCCCACCCTGATGTCCCACCCTTCCTCCCACACCGGCAACCCCAACTTGTCGTGCATCTTTCCCTCCCACCCAACCCATCCCAACAGATACCAAAAGCCCCAAAGAATCCGTGTCACAATTTCCCCATTCAAAGACTGCTCCATTCCTAATGCGGAGCTACAAGCCATGGGTGGTTTACAGACTTGTGTACATGATGTCATGGGGGCGCAGCCAGTGCATTGGAGAGATAGAGATCACATTAAGAAAGCATTTCTGAACATCCCCCCCAGTGTAATCACAACAAAGGCAACGGCCTAACAGTTCAGTTCCCAGTCCTGAGAAAAAGGGGAGCACCCTTAGAGGCGTGGGTTCCAGGGGGTGTGGCAGCACCTCCTGCTTCAACGTGTCGTGCAGGAGGGGGCCCCGGAGTACAGGTTTTAGCTCCTGCTGGGGTCGCGCTGTCTTAATCTGAAGATGGGGCCAGGTCAGGAGAACCCTCAATAACAACATGTAATGTTACCTGTCACTCGAGTTGTACGGCCATGTGTGCAATGTCCCCCTTCAAACCTGCAGGCGGTGGTCGGCAGGGTCGCAGCCTGGTTTCTAGATCTCCTCAGGATGCGCTGCTCCATCCCTGTCACTGGACGGTGGTCGCGACGCTCTCTTGGCAGCCAGGACAGATTTTTTGAAGAAGTCCGCAGCCTGCTGTGGAGTATTGCAGATGTGGTGTATGCCCTCATAGGTGATCCTTAGTCGTGCGGGGTAGAGCATGGCATACACCACCCCTTCTTGCTGCAACTTCTTTTTAATGGGCATGAATTTCTTCCGCGCCTCTTGGACGGTGAGAGTAAAGTCAGGGTACAGGGATATGGCATTGTTCTCAAATATCACCGCCTTCATCTCTCTCGCTCTACGTAGAGCAGCATCGCGGTCACGGTAGTTTAGTATTCTGGCAACTATGGGCCGGGGCGCCGCCGCCGTAGGGGGCCTTGGCGCCAATGTGCGGTGCGCCCTCTCCACGATGAGCATACGCGAGAAGGACTCCGGCCTGAAGCATGTGGTGAGCAGTCTTTCGATGTAGTCCTCCAACTTCCCAGTATTAGTTGTTTCCGGAATTCCAGTGATGCGGATGCTATTCCGCCGTGAGAGAGCTTCAATGTCTTCGTTTTTTGCTGCAATCACTTTGAGGAGCCGATCAATGTCTGTGAGTTGCCCGGTTGCCTGTTCATGTCCATCTTCAAGGGTGGAGATACGTGTTTCGGCCTCCTTTATCCTGCCGTCCTGCTTTTCTATCTTTTGAGTGATCTGATGCATTCTGGCGCACATAGAATCCATTTTCCCTTCAATCGAGGCAAAGCTAGCCTTCATTGTATGGAGCAGTGTCCTCATGTCCACCTCGTCCGTGCTTTGGGTCACTTGCCCCGTACCATTGTGTTCCGCGGCAGAAGGCTGCCCTCTGGGCGTTCTATGAGTGTCGAATGTGAGCTTAGATTGTTTGCCGTCGGACTTCCCCATCTTTGTGCCGGCCTGGGTGAGCTGCACAGGTTCCAGAGGTTGGTTAACGGGCGGCCCCTGCTCAGGATAGTGCAGGTATGTTCCGGCACCTGGGGGACGCACAGCAGGTGCCTTGTTGAGTACCAATAGTGGCTGGGCGGTTCAGCGAGTGCGGCAGCCGAGCGCAATATCTGTGAAACGTACCGCAAGGGCTAGATTCCTCCGGGCCCCTCGGCGGTGCACTAGCAACAGCAAGCGAGTCCAGCAGCTCAGGATCTGTGAGGCGTGGGGTCCCCACACGCACGAGACCACATGGGATGGGAGCGGACCGTCGCTATATCAAGCCCGTAGTACGGCAGCGTCCGGGAGTTGATGTCTTGCTTTCCGGCCCCCCACAGCATAGGAGAGGGGTCCCCAGCCAGGGTAGTACTGTAAAGTAGCGCTGGTGCTGCGCTGAAATGGACAGAATTGGATACCTCTGGCCCCACAGGCCCGGCAGCGGCGATCACGTCCGCAATCCAGGCGGCGCGGGTCGGAGCCGCCAGAGGGTGGCCCCGCGGGAGTCCCCAACGCGGTCTCCGGGGGTGCAGCGCTGTCTTTGTCCACTGCCCCACCGAGCATTCAGTTCCAGGACAGAGGGGTCGGGCCTCACGCACTACTATGCCCCTGTAAAAGCCTTGGACCGGCGCGTGTCGCTTGCGCGGCCTAGGCTGTAATAACGGGACACCACACAGTGTGCTGGGTAAACTCGCGTGGTCCCGACTGCCGCCGCGGGCCACGCCTCCTTTATTGATACTTGCCAGTGCATACACTACGGGCGCGGGAGCACTACACTGCTACCCGGCCCCCTTTAAACATTACATTCCTTCTAACCTTTAAATAAAACACAACCAAACAACAAACAGTCGATCTGTTACCAGTTCCTGGTTCGGGGTATCACGTCCACCACCTGGCACCCCTTTTCGATCAGCTAGGCAGTCTCTGTTCCTTACACCAGAAACCCGGCCAACCGGGATGACGGGGCAGGATTGCCCCGTAGGCCGTAACCACAGCCGGCCCCACGTGTCATTGGCAAAACGACACCTCCCCTCGGTGAGCCTCTGTCCGGTGTACCACTCTCCCTGGGACAACGCCGTCGACCCTCCTGTGTTCTGGCCGGCGACAGCTGGTCGCCATTCGCTCCGGCTCCCCCAGCCGCTGGTTCCTCCTCGGGATTGGTTTCTCCCATATCGTCCTCCTCGGGTTCAGCTCCCTGGGTCCCTGTTTGGACCTTCTTGAAAAATGAGATATTTCTAGTGAGTTCCTCTGCTCCTTTTCGGGCGGTCACCATCGTGCCTGTCCGGCGGGTCACAGTCCAGGGCCGGCACTCATAGGGGAGACGGAATTTGCTCCCCGGATATCGGTCTTTCACGAATACCTGATCCATCTCCTGGATGTCCGCAGGGCACGCTCTCCGGTCCCTGCTAGACCGGTCATTGGTGGTGGTCCTCTTCGCCAGAGTCCTGGGGCCATCAATGGGGTTTGGGATCCACGTCGGGTGATGGGGAAGAGTGTCTCGTACCAGCCTGCCCAGACAGGCGGGGCCTGGTGCCCTTTCCGTCGTCGAGTGTGGTGTCATCCTGTATTCCCTCAGGAAACTGTAAATGGCTCTCTCCAGGGGGGCATTCTCAGCATGCGCTATCCGGATCACCCTATTGAGCGTGCGCATGAATCTCTCTACTTCCCCATTTGCTTGGGGCCAGCGCGGGGTGACTTTGCGGTGTTGTATCCCCCAGGACTTTAGGTAGTCGGCAAGCTCTTGCCCTTGAAATGGGGGGCCATTGTCCGTTTTGACCATCTCGAAGATCCCATGGGTCGCGATGATCTTCTCAATCTTCGTAATGACCTCCGTGGCGGTCTGGCTTGCCACCACCTCTACCTCTGGATACTTCGTGTAGTCGTCAATGACTACAAGGGCATGTCGCCCATTTGGCAGGTGCCCAAAATCCATGCTGACCCGCTCCCATGGTCTCCGGGGATTATCCTCTGTGATGACCGGGTGAGGGCGGTCTGGTTGGCCCGAGACCTGGCACCACTGGCAGGTGCGAACAGTTTGTTCAACCAGGTGATCCATCCCCGGGAACCACACCTTTACTCTTAGACGTCCTTTGGTCTTCACGATCCCCTGGTGACCTCTATGGGCAAGGTCTACTGCTTGTTGGGCCAAACCTGATGGAATTTCCAGCCGAGGGCCTCTTAGTAAACATCCGCTGTTGTCAACAGATAGTTCGTCCTTCACTCTGTGCAGCAACTCCAACGCCGCCTTGGCTTGGGCCGTCCTCCGGGACAGCGTGGTCAGGATGGTTCGCCAGTCATTGGCCCTGACGGCCGCTATAGCCAGCTGTAGGCACTCGTCCTGTTGGGTGGCCTCCACAATGTCTTCCAAGCTGATGGGTAGCGGTCGGGACCTTTCCGCTATGAATCGGACATACTCCTCTGTGTCATTTGCTTCATCTTCCTCGGCCCTTGTGGCCGCTCTTGGGTGCCGAGACAGGTAGTCCGCCGGGTTGGCCGACCCGGGCTTGTACTCCACCTTATAGTCGTACTCCTGCAGCTGGAGAATCCATTTTTCGATCCTCGGTGGCGGCTGGGACACTGAACCCTGGAAGAGTGGCACTAGGGGTTTGTGATCCGTCGTGACGGTGAACGGTTTGCCGTACACGTAAATGTGAAAGTAGCGGCACGCCCAGTGTATGGCAATCGCTTCCCGTTCTATCTGGGAATAGCGTTGTTCAGTCTCCGTCAGCGACCTGCTCGCGTACGCAATGGGGATCCAATCCCCGCTGGACCCCTGCTGTGTGAGCACGGCCCCTAGCCCGTACGGGCTGGCATCCACGGCCACGTTGGTGGGGCGAGCCGGATTAAATTATGCCAGGGTGGTGTCTGCTGATAGCGCTGCCTTTGTGTCCTGAAAGGCTTGCTCCTGGTCAGGGCCCCACTGCCAGACGGTGGTAGACTTGGTCAGTTCCCGGAGGGGCTTGGTGACGTTGGTGAGGCCTGGCATGAAACGTCCACAGAAATTGACCATTCCAAGGACGCTCCGGACTTCCGAGATGTTGGAGGGCGCCGGAGCTTCTCTGACGTCCCTCACCTTGTCTGGGTCTGGAGCCACTCCTTGGTCAGAAAAGGTGTAGCCAAAGAAGCTGATCTTCTTTCTCAGAAATTGGCACTTCTCTTTGTGGAGCTTCAAACCTGACTCTCTGATCCTCTGCAGGACGTTGCGTAGCCTCTGGTGATGATCATCCAGCGAGGTAGCATACACCAACAGGTCATCACTCACGTTCAGGACCCCCGGGAGCCCGCTGAGGACTTCTCGGATGGTGTTTTGGAACACCTCAGCGGCGTTCGATATCCCGAAGCTGAGGCGTTTGTACCTCCGGAGGCCCACATGTGTTGAGAATGTGGTGATGTACCGTGAGTCCGGGTGTAAGGGAAGCTGATGATACCCTGACCGGAGGTCCATCTTTGAAAACCATTTTGCTCCGTTGAGCTCCCCGAGTATATCGTCTATGGTAGGCGTTAGGTGACGCTCTCTTTTTATAGCGGCATTGGAGAGTCGCATGTCGACACATATGCAAACCTGGCCAGGCTGCTTCGGCTTCCTAGCCACTACTATCGGGGACACCCATGGGGTCGGTCCGTCAACTTTCTCAATGACCCCTTGTTCTTCCAACGCTTCAAGTTCTGCCTCCACCTTCTGTCTCAGGTGGAAGGCTATGCGCCTGTGCCTCAACGCCACCGGTTGGACCGACGGATCAATGTGGAGGGCGACTTCCTTTCCTTTGAGGCACCCGATTCCTGTGAAGATGTCACCGAACTCCTCCATGATGGTAGACAACTCCTCCTCTTGTACCGCTAGTGCAAATGATATGAGCCGTAGCTCCTCAGCCGTCTGGCCGCTCACCAGCATGCCGTTGCCCTCTTTAGTGACATACACTGTGGTAGGGGTCTCTTGCTCCTCATGTTTGATTTTCGTCGGGAAGCATCCCAGCAGTGGGATGGGCGTCTTCTGGCCATATGCGAACACGCAAATCTTCGCTTCGTGCAGTGATGGATGGGGGTCCAGCCGGTTGAACACATCCTCCGCCATCAGCTCAATGGATGCTCCCGTGTCTATGGTGGCTTGTACTTCCTGGCTGTGGAGCATTACCCTGCACTTCGGCAGCCGCCGTCTCTTCTGTATTGGTTGATTTGCTGCGAACACGTAATGGACTGGGTACCTTCGTCGTCGTCCATGTCTTCGGGCTCTTGGGCCTCTTCTACCATCTGAGCCTGCTCTTTTTTGTGTTCTGTAGACCTGCAGACTGCTGCAAAATTATTAATCTTGCCACAGGCTGAGCATCTCCGTCCTTTCGCCGGGCATTCCTGCATGCGGTGTGGCGTTCCTCCGCAATAGCCACATTGCCTCTTTTTGTCCGGTGCGCGCTTCCCTGGGTGCGGGCGCGGCTTCGCTTGGGCCATATTCACTTGTTCCGTCTTGATGGGACGATGAAGGGCTGCCTCCATATGGGATGCTCTCACTCGCGCCAACTCTTTGGATCTCCCCATCGTGAGGATGTCCGCGAGGGGCTTCCCCGACTCCTGGAGGATGTGTTCACGGAGTTTGGAGGAGAAACACCCTTGGATAATTGGGCCCGGATCTCTTCCTGCTCATCTGTGAACCCACACGTGCTGGCTAACTCCTTCAACCGCCCATGAAAGGCGTCCAATGACTCTTCCGCCTCCTACTTTGCCTGACAAAAGATAAATCATTCGTAGTCTCTGTTAGCCATAGGCTCAAAATGTGCGTTAAGGGCATTGAGCAGTGTAGCATAGGTTTTGGGGGTGGCCTCTACCAGTGTTTTGTAGATCCGGTGAATGTCCTTCCCACCCAAATGAAGGAGCAACGCCCTGCGCCTCTCACGGGAGATGCCCGCCTCCTCGAAGTACAACTGGAGCCTCTCCGTCCAGTCTTTCCACTTTGGGGCCAAAGCAGAGGGAGCGCCGTCAACTACAAAAGGCTCCATGGCCGGGATCGCCGCCATTTTGGGGTAATGAGTGGTCCTCCTCGCGGCACATGCACTGTCCCTCTTGCTGGAGCGGGGAGCAGCCACCTGGCCGAGGGAACGAGGGCTGAGATGACCCTGTGTGCTGCGCGGGGCGATGGGGGCTCAATATCCGGGTCACTGCCCCTTACCTTCACTCCCTAGGAGCACTGGAGCAGCCTGCACAATGCCTGCCGGTGATGATGGGCAGCAGGCCTGTCTGGTCGCTGTGTGCCTCTCCTTCAGGGCGCCTGATGCTCAGGGCCACAGCAGCTGGACCACCTGGTGCGGAGGCCGTGGCAGGCCTTCCTTGCAGCTCCACGTGCCTCGTGGCCGAGATAGGCCTGCAGGGTGCAGTACCGCTTTTCGCCACCGGGGGGGCCCACACGGCGCCCTCGATGTCCTGTGCTGCGGCGCGGGCCGTCACCCGCCTCGTCGCCAGTGAAAAAGCCTTGGACCGGCGCGTGTCGCTTGCGCGGCCTAGGCTGTAATAACGGGACACCACACAGTGTGCTGGGTAAACTCGCGTGGTCCCGACTGCCGCCGCGGGTCACGCCTCCTTTATTTATACTCGCCAGTGCGTACACTACGGGCGCGGAAGCACTAGACTGCTACCCGGCCCCCTTTAAACATTACAGCCCCGTAGGGACACAGGGTCACGATGGCAGCGCAAGGCAGCGGGCAATCTACTGTCCCCAGCTTCGGTTTCGCTGCTCCCCGAGGCGCGCCTCCAGCCCGCTTTTGATGTAGGCCGCAGGCCCAGGCCCGCTGGTCAGCGCGGTCCCTCCGCCCGGCTGGCCCCGCCGCCTGCTTAGATCGCAGCCGGCACCCGCACCGTCGGACTCAGCCCCGGCGCCCAGCCAGCGGGTCCCCGTCACGGCCCAGATTGATATTGCGGCTCACCAGAATGGCACAAGGCCTCAGCCTCGCGTGAGCGGCTCCCCAGCACGGGCTTTCCCCAATCAGACCGCAGGCCCGATGCGCCGGGGCCGCCACGCCGCTCAGCCTCTCCTCAGCACCTCCGCCTCACCGTCAAATGATGCGCTGGCCCAGCTCAGGTAATCCGCAGCAGGGGTGCACTCTCGTGGGGGGAGCAGGCACAGCTCGCAGACGCGATAGCGGCTCCCCTTCACACTCGGCCCAGCCGGCGGCTCCTTGCCGCAGATATGATCGGCGTTCAGTTTGGGGTCAGCCGGCCGTCCGCGCTCCAGCAAAAAGGGCTCCGCTGTAGCTGCCGATTTACCGCCGCTTGCCAGGGGGTTTGCAGCTGGAGATGATCCCGCAGATACAGGATTATTGTTGGATTACTTCTCCGGGGCGGACGGAGCCTCACTAATGTGCGGCCATCTTGTCCGCACGCCCCCTAGCGCCTCCGGTCCACAAGAATTGTTAGGTGTTTTTCTCATTTGGATTGGAAACAATTACTTGAATCGTACATTTACATACAAGATACAAAAAACACCATGGAATGCTTAGGGCCAAAAGGAACAATAGCACCCCAGATACATTTAAGACTGAACAAACTAGGATGGTAGGAAGTTTTAGAGCCAGGGGGTACCTCATAAAGGTCAGCACGGCAGCCTGTGTGAAGGTTGAGGGGTCAGCAGAGAGAGCTTGCTAACACCTAGACAGAGAAGGAAAGACAGCAAAAATGTGAGACTTATCACAACTTTTACTAGTGAGTCCGACTCAGTTTGACGGGTACTTAAACACTGGCCCATCATTAGATCAAACCAAGTTACTGGTGATCTGATGAGCATTCGTCCCCTTATAACTTACAGAAAGAGCGGGTCTTTGAAAGACATGCTAGTGCACAGCTACCACACAAGACAACAGGCACAATGAGGCTCCTGGCTTAGGGAACAACAGGGGTTCTTTAAGTGTGGTAGGTGCAAGGCATGCTCCCACAGCGCTAACTAGGAAAACCTACACACTACCGATGGGAGGGAAAGTTAAGATCCAGAAGATTATAAATTGCAACAGTGACTATGTAATCTGTGTCCTGGTCTGTCCATGTTGTTCACAGTATGTGGGGAGCACGATTTTCCCAGTCAAAAAGAGTTCACTCGAACACTGGCGAGCAATTCGAAAATAGGATTCCAACTATCCTGTTGCACGTCATTGACATCTGGTACATGCAACTGACTCACATGAAATCTCGTTCTTTTGGAATTGACAGGGTTGGAGCACAGAAGAGAGGAGGCGACAGGGAGCGCATACTGAAAAGAAAAGAGTCAGAGTACATCATGCTGCTCAACAGTAAACACCCGGGGGGCTTCAACCAGGACAAGGAACTACACGTGCATATTGGCTGAGCATTTAAACCTTGAATATCTCCTTTACTAAAATATTTTTATTTGGATTAGTTATCTTATGATAAATTTGCCATAATGTGATGTTTGTGTTCAGGAGTAGAATTGGGTTCTTTTCTATTTTCCCTTTCCCTTGTATGTGTCGTGATTGAGGCCATGTGACACATTATCTATTTGAATATGTTGTCATGATGTGTGTGTTTTCATCTTCATGTTACACCCTTAGTATTATGTGCTTGCCTTGGCCACTTATTGACGGTCCTTACAAAGTGATGCCCCTACCAATTTTATTTGTGTGCTTTATGTATTGTCTCCCTTCCGTTCCAACTATATGGTTTTCACTACAGTGTGCACTGCTTTTCATTAATTTCATGTTTTGTCACTCATGATTTCTGTAAACTAGTTAATTTGAGCTGTTCCATGGAAATGCAATCAATGTTGCCTTGCAATAAGCCACTCTGCTGTTGAGCATGTTTGTTGTATGTTTATTTCTGTTGATGTTGGTTTTGCTACTGAGCACTGTCTGATAAGGGTGACAACGCAAGATTTTCCCTAATTTATTCAGGAGTTTGCACTATTTTGTTTAGATGAATTTGTGGCAACTTGTAATAAAAATGCTGTATGTTGTAATGATGAAATTTACCATATACGTGAATATTATTTTGTATTGTTGAACACAAGTATCGCTTTTATGTTAACATGCTACACAAGTGACTATATGTTAGTCTTTTCACCAATTCTATCTTGTGAGCAATGAGTATTGTTTTTAAAGGGAATAGGGCACTATTCACGGCTTTGACAAGACCATCCGGTCAAAATGCGTCAGCCAAGCAAAATAAAATCCTGAAATTGACTTCATGAAGTGCTGTCTTTCTTTTCCAGTTACGCTTGAAAATCCATAGGAAAAGCTCTTTTTGGTTTGCTTTGTCGCTCTTAGACGAATCTTCATGAAACTTTTCAAAAGAGTCTCATCCACCTCAACTCCTTTATGGAAAGTTTTGGGGTGATCCGTTAAACTGGGGCAAAGAAAAAGGGGGGTCCCAAAATGCATTACCCCCATATTTCCATAGAAAACTTAGATATACCTACTGCCAAAATGGCTGAACGGAAATACACCAAATTTGTCAGAAAGCTAGATCTTCATCCAGAAAGTGTGTTTTTAGTGATTTGGTGTAAATCCGCTTGTGAGAAGTTAGTGTTCAAAATTTATAGATATTTCACACTGCAGAGGGCCCACTGAGCTGACAGATCTCTAGATAAGATTTGATTGGCTGCCAGCATATAAACAAAGATATGGCTGCAGCCATTTTAGGACTCAGGAACTCAGTCCCCTGTCCTCATAAAAAGTTTTTTAAAAATATAGGAGGAAGAGTAGAGAAACCCAGCCCTCCAGGCCTGGTCGGGAGGGGGCCATCTCCCCGGGTCCCAAAAAATCGTTTTTTTTATCGGGACAGCGACCCTGCAGTGGCGGCCTCGCCGAGGGAGTGCTACGGGGCGGGGGAGGGGATAGGGTGGGGGGGTAGTGGAGTCCGACATACGACGGACAGGAGTAAGGTAAGTAATTAAATAAATACAACTATTTACCTTGCGCTCGCTGCATCGCCGAGTTGGCGATGCAGCGAGCGCAAGGTAAATAGCCCATTTAATCTATACATAGGAGAGCTCCTGGAAACTGAAATAAGGAGAAGACAACAGCAGGGACAAAACCATATATCAAAATGAGAAACAGCCTGCTCCAATTCTTTTATAAGGTATAACTCAAACAATAGTCACTCGCATGAGACAGACCTCTTCAGAATTTTTTTTTAATACATATTTATTGTAATAATACAATTTTGGGCTCCCTAATTTCAAAATCCATATCAAACTACAGACTCATACACGATACCACTCATGCACAATCATTCAAACAAAACCCATCCAATCCACACATTAAAAACATAGTTTAAACTTTAAGCTAACGTAAATATATACACCTATCTGTCTATTGACATGCATCACTAAATGATCTACATTAATGCTATTCAGTATATTTCTGGCAAACACAAAACAAGGTCCAAAAAATGGGCAGGCGCCCATTTCGGTGAGAAAAGGCTCAGATTGAAAGAGACGCGTTTGCCAGGGCGCTGGATGTAATACGATGGTGGTGGCAGAAGCCATCCAACACAAAGACAGATATATTCAAGGAGCCCGAGTCCAATTTAGATAGGGTTGTAGACACGGGCATCTGACGTTTCACAGCCGCCGTTTAAAATGTCAGTACGGGACGCTATGTGTCAGTAATTGCAGGTACTGAGAATACAAAGGAGCGCTGAACTATATAGTACCCTGCACAGCTCTGCATGCCTAGGGTGACCAACTGGCATGGGTGCAAATTCAGGACGGTAAGTGTAAAAATTCAGGACAAAGGGTCCAAATTCAGGACAAAAATTCAAGACACGAGGTCAAAATTCAGGACAAAACTTCGGGACAAAAGGTAAGTTTTACAGACACATCAGAGGAGGTCACACAATAGTATATAAGTAAGCCCATCCATATCCAAACATATTCCACCATTTGCAAACCTGTCCATAATGTATCCTTCCAGCCATCATTTCAATCATCCATCCCTCCATCCACCCTTTCACTCATCCATCCATCCACCCTTTCACCCTATCCATCCGTACACTCATCCATCCACTCTTCCATCCATTCACTCATCCATCCAGCCATTTGCCCTTTCACCCATCCTTTCACTTACTCATCCATCCACCCAGTCACTCATCCTTCCACCCATTTACCCTTTCAGTCATCCATCCATCCTCCCTTTCTCCATCAAGCCTTTCCCTTAGCCATCCTTCCTTCCATCCATCCACCCACACATCCATCTACTCATCCATTCATGAATCCATCCATTGACCCTATCACTCATCCATCCTGTCTCTCATCCATCCATCCTTTCACTCCTTCACTCATCTGTCCATCCTTTTGTCCAACTACCCTCCCTTTCACTCACTCATCCATCCTTACATCCACCCTTTCACTCATCTGTCCATCCATTCACCCTTTCACTTATCAATTCATCAATCCATCCATCATTTCACTCATCCATCCACCCATTCACTCGCCCATCATCCACCCTTTCACTCATCCATCCATCCATCCTTTCACTCATCCATCCTTCCTTTTACCCATCCATCTACCCTTCCACCTATACATCCATCTATTTATCTTTTCTCTCATCCATCCTTCCACTCACTCATCCATCCATCCTTTCTCTCATTATCCATCTATTCACCCTTTCATTTATCCATTCACCCTTTCACTAATCCTTCCAGCCATCCCTTCACTTACTCACTCGCCCACCATTTCATATTAATTATGAGCTGAGCCTTTGTCTGCAGAGTTGCAGACAGACGAGGCCCATCAAGAATGTCACCCTTGCTGTAGTTCCTAAAGCAAGGGGTGGGGTGGGGGTAGGGGTAAGGTTCACTATGCCCCTGCAAATAGGTAATCTGAAAAAGTGGAAGTCATGAGTCATGCATGATGCACAGTGCCAGGCCATGGGGTGACTGTGACATGGTGTTGTTTCCAGGGCTTTAAGTGGGAGGAAAAACTGGGGGGGTCTCTCAAAAGGGGGTGTTCGATGTAATTAAGGGTGTGGCTTAAAACACCTAAGCTAAAAATCTATGCTTAGTATAGTGTGCCGCCCGACTGGTATTTTGCCTCTTCTGTCATTGTATCCAGATATATAACACAACAAGTAATGTTACACCTATAACAAGCCAGAACTATTGGCTTTGTCAATGGTTGTTAGTTGCATAAAATAGAAAAGCAGCAACCATGGCTTCGTTGAATATAATATTGAAAATGCATCAGTTCTAAAATGATGAGACTGTAAAAAAGAACTCTAGCCCTTTCTTTTTAACTTCTTTCACCAGCTTCTTTTCTTTAACTGGATTCTCACCTAGCAGCATTGGCGTTTTCTGCACATTTGTTCCATCTGACAGAATGCCCTGCCCTAGACGGAGGCTGGGGGAGGCCCACCACATGCTTTGCAGCCCAGACTGGCCCATTGTCATTCTGTATGTGGCAACCAGCCGGCATACAGAATGACAAAGGGCAGGGTGGGGCTGCTCTTGTGCTCCGAGGAGGAGTGCGAGGAGGCCCCATCAGGGAGCTGAGGCAACATGCAGAGGAACAGTGATGTTCCCCAATGCCCAAAATTACGGACGAAAGGCGTCCGTAAAAGGGATCATCATGGACAACGGACGTGAGATCCAAATTACGGATGGTTGAGATCCAAATTACGGATGGTCCGTGAAATTTACGGACGGTTGGTCACCCCAGCATGCCCTCGCCGCCGCTTAAAATGGCCGGACGGGATGCTATGTGTCCGTAATTGCAGGACCCATTTACTCCCTGCACGGGCCCAGATATTTAAGAACAGACCGTGTGACCTCAGATGTCCTTAAGCTGTAATTCATAATTATTTTCTTCGTCGACCCTAAACTCTTTCACCCTGCGTATCGCTTGGAAGCTCATCCAGGAAAGGTGTCATCTTCATCCCTTGGCCTTTTTCCCTACATCCATACTTGGCCTATGCTGAAGTATCTTGAGCTCTTCCTTCTTGACTGCTTCCCTGTTTTGGAGAATATTTTCAGTATATATGCCATCCATCCGTGTCTACAATCCTATCTAAATTGGACTTGGGCTCCTTGAATATATCTATTTTTGTGTTGGATGGCTTATGACACCACCTTCATATTACATCCAGCGCCCTGACAAAGGTGTCTCTTTCAGTCTGAACCTTTTCTCACCGAAACGCGCGTCTGTTAATTTATTTGACCTTGTTTTATGTTTACCAGTAATGTACTGAAAAACATTAATGTAGATCATGTTGTGATACATGTCATTAGACGTATAGGTATATATAATTATGTTAGCTTGGAGTTTGAGCAATGTTTTTAATGTGTGGATTTGATGAGTTTTGTTTGAATGATTGAACATGAGTGGTATCATGTATGAGTCTGGAGTTTGATATGGATTTTGAAAATAGAGAGCCCGAGATTGTATTATAAAAATAAATATGTGCTAAAAAAAAAAATATGTCCTGAAGAGGTCTGTCTCATGAGAGTGACTATTGTTTGAGTTATACCTTATATAAGAATTCGAGAAGGCGGTTTCTCTTTTTGATATATGGTATCCAGCCCCTTTTCTTTAAACCACTGTAGGTTCCCTTGCTTGGGGGAAATGCATTATCTGTATTTTCTCTTCTTCCTTGGCAACAGGAAAAAGATATAGGATTCAATGTGAGTCCAAAAACACACAAATTTGACCAGTCAGGGCTGGTCTGATTGTAGACTCTGGGTTCAGAAGCCCACAAAATCTGCTCAGCAATAGGCACGGATGCATGTTCTTCTGGGATTGGAGGAGCGTGCAATTTTACAAATGTTTCAGTCTCTATGGTTGGCTCTGGCATCCCACTGCGACTACAAGAGGTGTATAAGTACTGGATATCTCAGCCAGTTCTTGGTTGGTCTTTGTCATCTTGGCAGCAAAGAGACTTGTACATCAATGCTGGCTGGAGAAAAGACTGCGGACCACTGAGATCATCATCACTTGGCATGAGAAGCTTTTTCATCCCCTTCAGGCATCAAGAAGTGTGAACCATCTTAATTCCTGACCCTGTGCCTGTAGGGTAGCTGTATCGTCTGTCTTCAAGCCCGGGGGGGCTCCTTTATACTCATGAGGCCCAAGCTGTGGAACCACTTACCATTAGCTTTGAGACAAATCCCTAATTACCTTACCTTCTGGAAAGTTCTTAAAACTCATCTGTTTCTATAATGCTTTTGCTTCATTGGTTAGACTAATCATTGTTTCTTAGTGCCTGGAAACTCTTTGTAACAGAGTGCTTTAAAAAACTTGTTAGACCTGGCACCATTGGCATGGGTCTCCCCTCCATCGTTCGCTTTTTGTCTCCTCTGTGTTTGCTGGTGTTAGATGCTCTGGGCGCTGTGCCACTGCCATTCAGTGCTACAGCGCGAATGCTCCCTATAATTTACAATAGGGAGCATTGACTGGATGAATTGGTATTCCCATAATTGGCTCATTTGATTTACCTGTTAGTCCCTAGTATAGTGCACCGTGCGTGCCCAGGGCTGGTAGACCGAATGCTGCTGGTGGGCCTGCAGCGCTGATTGCGCCACCCACATAAGCAGCGCGTAAAGTGTGTCTCAGACCTGCCATCACAGAGTCTGTGCGCAGTCCAGAACTGCCATTTGTTGACTGTGAAGTGAACCCCCTTCCCAGTCCCTCAACCTTCCCTTGGCATCATGTAAGTCACCCCTATGGCAGGGTGCGTTGTATGTGAAAGGTAGGACCTGCCTTGGTCTGTGTGGCAGGTCCTGATAGTGAATTACACTCCATTTCGTTTTTCACTATGGCAAGGCTATCTGTTCCCTTAGGCTAGAATGGGCAGCTTTGATTATTACATCCTATAATCCTAGCTGACCCAAGGAACATGTTTGGAAAGTCGAATTTAGTATTCCTGAGCTCAGAATATTAAAATACATCTTTTAGTGAGGATTATTTTTATATTCTGTGTTTGAAAATACACCTTCTAGAAAGTAGGTATTTTCTTGCCTAAGTCGTCCAGTGTGCTCTGCTGTTATGTGTATTGGATGTCTGGTCTTGGAGGGTCAGGGCAGGCTGAGCCCGACCTGGGTCGAATAGCGAGATCTGCAGCGGGAGTATGGGGAGGGGTGACCCTTTGATCTGAGCAGGGCTGGGCCTGGCAAGGTGAATGATGGCTCCAGCCCCCACTGTGCATCTGATGGCAGGCCCCCTCTCCCTCAAAGGCAGGATGCAGCCTCGTAAATAAAGTGCTCCATGACCACACCGAACTGGTTCTGGCTGGGTTCAGTGACTTGTGACTTTTGAGAACAAAGACCTGTGGGGTATAAAGATCTGCGCCGAAACCCCTACACGTGTGTTACTTCTGGATGTCAAGACGAACCTCTGTCCGTGTAACTAGAGGGAAAGGACTTTGAAACTTTCATCCATCTTGCTGAAGCAACTACCCAAGGGCCTGATTTGAGCTTGCCTCCTGCCGAAGTCTCAGGGACATTAGACTTCACCCCTCAGCCTTCTGAATTCCTATTGAGAGGGGTTCTACTCGCAGGTGAGGCGTCTGTCGAGAATTCCAGAGCCTCTGGATCTACTGCGGGGAACGCGGGCTGAGAATCATCGCTATCGCTATTGCGGGCCGCTGCAGCTGAGGAGCTGTTGCCGCTGAGAGCCCGCATTTGTCTGTCCTACGAGGATCATCGCTATTGTGGACCGCTGCAGCTGAGGAGCTGTTGCCGCTGAGAGCCCGCATTTGTCTGTGCTAAGAGGATCATCGCTATCGCGGGCCGCTGCAGCTGAGGAGCTGTTACCGCCGGGAGCCCGCATTTGTCAGTGTTACGAGAATCATCGCTATCGCTATTGTGGGCCGCTGCAGCTGAGGAGCTGTTGCCGCTGTGAGCCCGCATTCCATCACCATCTCAGGATCATCGTGAGTGCACGCCGCGGACCGCTGCAGCTGGGAGCTGTGGCCGCTGCGAGTCCGCCTGTCATCATCGCGGCTTCCTCCCGAAGCTGCGTGCCGTGCCCCCTTTAAATCCCAGGTACATTGTGCATCACCGGGTCGCGTAGACCCCGGCTCCGAACTAAGTTCGTTTCACACGCTTTTGAGTGCTTTGATTGCCTTTTTAGTGAACTTATATTTACGTGCATTGTGGCTCTTTGATCGTATTTGAGCCTTGTGTTAAGCTGATATAAAGATGCTTATTTTTCTATAACTACTTGTGTGGTGTCCCTTTGTGGTGTCTTCACTGCGTTATTGTGTATGGTCACAAATGCTTCACACACTGCCTCTGAGATAGGCCTGTCTGCTCGTGCTACGTTACCACAGGGTTGAGCAGGGGTTATCAAAGGGTGTAGCCCCCTTACTCTGACTTAGGAAGAAGGGTCCCTACTCGGACATTGGTGCCAGCCACTGCCGACTAGAGATCCCCATTTCTAACAAAACTCTAAATAAAATCAGATCCGATCAAAAAGGAAGCATTCAGGGGGCATGGTCACACCGAGCAGCAAGAAAGCTGCTAGATAGAGGGCTCTGCCGTCCAAACTTTACATCCGTGCATAATCCAGCTGTTAAGAGGTGCAACAGTCTCTGGAACCAATTAGCATGAAACTCCACTACGTCCCGGACCTGTCTGGTGAGGTTGAGAAGTCCTGCGGCCCCCCTGGCACCTGTACGGCTGATTCATGAATTGGCCTACCATTGGCCACCATGGTGTGGGCCGGGCTGCAAGACACACTGGGGCTGCCGGGCCGAGGGCGTCTCGCTTAACGGCATCAGAAGCTGATCCTGTGGAATTTGATCACCTGTGGTGCTGCAGTGGCCCTCTGGAGCCCTCCAGGCCCGTGCGCTGGTCTGTCTGCTGCTTTGCGGAAGTAGCCAGGCTGGGGAGGAGCAGTCTGCAGCGCCCAGGCTGGGCTGGTCTCCTGTCCGCACTACCACGCTCCTGAGGCGGGGTAAGGCGGAATTGATTATCGGCGTGGGGCCACGGCTGGCGGCACTACACTAGCTGCGATACCTGGTGAGTGATAAGCCGCCATATGCATATGTGGTCTACTACTGATTAACAGACTGATGATTTGGTCTCTTGCACTCGGCACCTCTGTTTGTTCCAGATCCTTGCGTTGCGACGCCCTGGACATACCCTGTGGGGCACTTGGCAATTAATATAGCACTGGGCCCCAAGCATTGAGACGCAGATTATTCGGAGGACAGTTGGCTTCTGCTTTGGAGGTGCTGCAGCCTCCCCTCAATGCGAGTAAATAAGCCCCTATGTGTGCCATTTCACCAGCGCCTATTTGTACTTGATGCTGTACTATTGGCGCTATACCACTGTTAGTCTCCTGTTGTTAATTCATTTGCCCTGATGCTCGCGCTGTCCTGACAGCGTGGATTCTGCTCTAATGGGTCTACTGCCATATAAGATTGTACTATGGCTATATTGCAACTCTAGCCACTCACAGCTTCCACCGTCTGGAGCGGCCCTCTTCACTGTATCTGCCACCTCCAATCTACTTGGTCCCTTCAGCCTGTATTGTCCCCTATCAACTATCGCCAGCTGGCGGTGGAGTCTGCTCGTGCCCCCTGTGGTGGCGTCTACCCAGGGTGTGGCGGGACTCTGCGGACCCTGCTATTTCTGTATAATTTGGGATCTGCTTCAGTTGGATGGACAATACACCTTTCCACGCTCTCTTCCGACTGTCTGTCCTGAATTGTGCCTACTCTCTACAGATTGACCGCTCACGAAGGCAAAATGGACAAACATGATACTATGCAGACCAAACTTTCCTTTGAAAACCGTCGCCTTACCGGAAACGTTGAGCAGAGCCAGAATCCGGAGCCTAACGCTACACAAATGTGCGAGGAAGACACACAGGATATAGATATTCGTGCACTACTCCTGGATGTCAAAATGAGCCTCAAAACCATTGATTCTAAATTGGACCTTCTTATAAGCCACCTGGATTAGGTCAAACACTGCGTCGACACACATGAAATTTGATTGGACTAGTTGGAGAACAGAGTTTCAGATGCGGACGATCTACAATCAGAATCCAAAGAACATTTGCTACAGATGGATAAGGTGCTCGAACTGATCAAAGCTAAAAATGAAGACCTCCAAGTGTGTTCCAGTTACAATAACCATCGCATTACTGAAATTCCTGAAACCAGAACCATCTCTAAGATGGAAGATTATGTTGAAAATTTGCTATGCAAACTCTTTGACAACAGTTTATCGGCTGTTTTCATCGCGTAGCGGGCCCACCGGTCCCTAGGGCCTAAACCACCTGTGGGGGCAGCTCTGCCCCCCAGTTACCGGATTTTTTAACTATCGGGACAGAGATGTGATTTTGCGACAGGCACAATGTGAGAAGTTGGCCTGGTATATGCTGTCCACTGATTAAAGTGGGCACCCTGTACCAGTCCAAACAACCCTTATGGTGATTTAAGAGGTCAAAGATAACTTTAGAAAGCTATCCAAGTGGTAGCTGTGGATAGCAGCCTTCAGGCTTAGTCTCGAAGGAATGTTAAGCAGCTTGTTTAACCAGAATGCAACCTTATTGTATTGGTTAAATGAAAGGAGAACCACACAGTAGTTATAAAAATATGTATTTATTATTATAACACACTCTAAATACTTCACAGTATCTGCTACATGCAGATAAACACAAAGCACACAATACTGTAGCACAGAAACAATCGTAAGTAGCACTAATACACAGTGGGCTCCAGGGGGAGACCAAACCATATACTAAAATAGTGGTATAAGAACCACGACTCGAGTCAAGACAGTTTCTAGAGGATGTAGAATCGCTGGGACCCCAAGGAACCACCCAAGATGAGTAAGTAGGGACCCCACGGAGGACGGGTGTAGTGTGAGAACACGACCGCGTGCTACTTACAATTCAATGGGAGAGTCGCGGTTGCAGTTTTAAAGTTTAAGGACCCTTCCCAGTGGATTACGAGGAAACCCTTTGGATCATAGGAGGTTGGAGCACCGCCCCATCTGTGGATACCATAGTACCAGAGTTACCTATCCCACGGAAGCCGGGTGCATAGGGCTGAAGTGATGTCGGAAACCGCTGTCGATCTCAATGCAGGACTTCAAAGAAATGCCACTGCGGGAAAGAAGAAGAGTGTCCGTTGGAATCCAAAGGTGGATTCTTGTCGAAGAGTACCTGAAAGCAGAGGGGACAGAGTCTGGGTCACTCAGTAGTGACCAGGGGCTCGGTAGACGAATGCCCACCGTTGTCGGGTGCTTCAGATGCGTTGAGGGGGTTCTTGACTCTGCAGCCACCGGGACCAGGAGATGTCGAGGATGACCAGGAGCCAGATACAAGCTTTTCCACAAAGGATGTCGAGTGCAGAGGGGTCGGTGTCCGATTGGAGCGCCAAAAAGCCTTGGCAGCGGCAACCCATGAAAATGGTCAAAAGGAGCTATGGTTCAGACCAGCAAGGCCCAGGAGACTCACCAAACACAGGGGAGCAAGAGCAAGCCTGGAGCAACCAGAGGAGCCCAAGAAAAGTAAAGATGACCCTCAAGAGGACCCACAGGCTGGAGGCACAGGAGTCTTGAGGGGACCTCAAGCAGAATTACAAAGCAGCAGCCCAGTGAGCACCCAGTGTGAAGAGGCCAAAGTTCTTTGGTGGAAAAGGTGCCAGAGATTGGGGCTACTCGGAGCCCAGTGCACTTGTTTTGGGAATGCCAACAAGCATATGCACTTGCAAAAGTACGCGGTGCACAGGGGTACGGGTATTGCAGCCCCCACGAGGGATTATGACCTCAAACTTGGTGAGAGGGCAGCTCTGACCTCGAGAGACTTGGAAACCCACCGCCTGTGTTGCTGGAGCCTTCGGAGTCCACAGGAGCTCAGGATCAGCAGACCGGTCATTTGAGTTACGGTGCCTGCGGTTGCAGGGGAGTGACTCCTTCATTCCAAGGGAGATGTCTTTGGTTGTCCTGATGCTCCACAGGTCCTGCAGGGAGCCTGTATGGTGCATGGGCACAGACAGTGCTTCAGACTGAGAGGGAGACGAAGTCAGGCCCAAACGAAGTCCAGCGAAGTCCAGAGTGTCCAGACGGTCGAAGTTCAGTGGTTTCTTGATTAGAATCTTGTCCATGTCGAATCTAAGGTCCTACAGCCAGGTAAGCCCTTTTGTACCCATGGGAGAGGGTTGGACAGATTCAGGGGACCCTCCCAGGGGAGGGTCAGGACAGTGGGGAGGTTACTCCCATGTCCTTTGTCCAGTTTTGCGCCAGAGCAGGAGCCAACGGCTCCCAGGACTGGTTTGAACTGGACTATGCACAGGGACACCAAGTGTGCCCCTCGTGCAGACTTTCAGGCACTTTGGAAGTGCGCCCACCCAGCCCCAATACACTAAATCCTGTCTGGGAGGTGGTCACACCTCCCTGTGACAGGATGCCTATTGTTCTGCCTTCCCCTGCTCGAGCTTGGCTCAGCAGCAGGAGGGCAGAAATGTGTCTCTGGTTGGCAGCAACCATTTTGTGCTGTCCGGGTCGAGAAGGCTGGTACCGGGAAGACCAGGGACCCCACGAAGCTCAATTCAGAAGGGTGGAATCATACCTCCCACACCGGATATCGGTGTGAAGGTATGAGTCCAAGGTGTTTGATACCAAACACAACATGTTTTGTTGTAGCCGTTTTCGAGATAGCATTTTACGCTAGCATATAATGCACCTCTACCTATATGTCTGGCTGCATCACCGACAACCCGGGAGAATGGTCTCCAAAGGCTGCAGGGGTGCTCTGCTCATGCAGGGGCACCCTCTCACGTAAAACCTAGCACCCTGCCTTCAGGATTGTCAAGGCCTGCTAGAGGGGTGACTGATAGGTTTTAAGTGTAGTGACCTATAGATATAGTAAACCTATATCTTTCGTAAGTGATGCAAGCACCAGCTTACACAGGCTGCAATGGCAGACCTGTAGTTCCATTTTGCATGGCCTCTCATGGGTGGCATAATACATGCTGCAGCCCATGGGAGGCCTCTGTGGTACCTATGCCCTGGGTACATGTGTACCATATACTAGGGACTGACAAGGGTACCCCAGTATCCAATCTGGAGTGTACCTAGTACATATCATAACAGTTTTAAGGGAGAAAGTAGATAGGCTGGGGTCCTGATTAGCAGGATCCCAGCCAGACTAGTCAAAACAGTATTACATTCAGCAAAAAGTGGGGGTAACCATAAGAAGCAGATCCTACTCTCCTACACACAAGAACAAGGGTCTATTTAATACCAGGGCAACAACATAGCCTTCTATCCAGATTTTACTCTATCGGTCCAGGCGGCCCGCCGCAAATTTCTTCCTGCCAAGATAATAAGCTATAACAAGCTGACATCCTGTACGCTCTACTTTATCCAGCCAAGCTTTGTATCCCTTCTGAAGGATAAAATTCACTTTTTCACGGATGCTAAGTCAGCTTTAAAATTTGCTAAACACATCACTAAGGCACGGTGGTCCCCGGCGACCTCTTCTCATTCTTCTGTGGAGACCTGGCTCAGCGACAATGATTGATGGCCTCTGACTGCCACTCTTGCACTGTCTCGAGGGCAATCTTGGGGGGCCCATCAATTGTTTTCACCAGTACACCGTCTATTGTTTCTGTATTACATATATGCCTAGTTTTCATGTTTGAAACTGTGCTTTCACTACCGTCATTGCATTACTTCAGCTGCCCCTTGAACACTAGTTTGGCCACCCAGCTGACCTCTGCAAGGTTGTTTGGCCGATGTTTTCATGTCCCCACAGGATGTTTCCCCAACTACAATCCCTGTTTGTTCGTAGTTATTCGGGAGGAAGGGTAGGAAATAAATCTCCACCTAATTGGGTGGTTGGAGTGGGTTGCGGGAGGTATGGAATTGGATTGTTTTATTACATTTTTTTTGTTTATTTCCTCTTTCCTTCTTTTGTTGCACACCCCCCTCACTCATTTTATCAGCATACATTATAGATTCTACATCGCGAACCTCCACTTGTCACATCTCTTTCCACTACCACAACTCCACTATGGCTAATATCTCATGTATTACATTCACGGTCTTAACTACCACAGAAAATCATACCTTATACGCGCTCACTGAAAGAGACATAAAATAGACATCTGTTTCTTGCAAGAGACACATCTGCGCCACCCCTCCCCTTCTGGCTTATGTGCCCACAGATGAGGGGAAATCTACGCTTTAGCATACTCCAATTGTGCTACGGGTTTTGCAGTGCTCTTCCGTAAAGACCTCCCATGGCAATTGTTACAATCCCTTATAGACCCTGGGGGACAGTTTGTTATACTAGCCGGTGACTTATGTGGACAGCCACTGATGATGGCTGCAATATATAGACCTAATTTCGCCGATCCTGATTTTTTTCGGAGATCTGGGCTAAAATAACTACTCTATGCACCCGTGCTTTGATTTGGGGAGGAGACTTCAACGCCATAATGGATGATCAATTAGATCGTCACAGCATTTCTAAGAGTCTACACCCACCAGCCGCCACAATTCTCAAAGCGATTATGAAAGATAACTGTTTGCTGGATACAGTCGCGGCCGACATGACTAAGGGTGGGGGGGGATGGGAGTCGCGCAGGGAGGGGTTCGCGCAGGGGGTTTAATTTAAAATAAAACTAAATTTCAAAAAGTTAACTTACCTTCGCCGGTCCAGTCCCAGTCCTGCGCCGCGTCTGCTCCTCTCCTGGAATGGGAAGCAGGCAGCCTCCCTCCCCTCCCCTAAGCCAATCACAACGCTGCAACGCCGACCAGCCAGGCGCCTATGGAGAGGCCATTTTGTTCATGTAGGCTACATACAGCCTACATGGAGAAAAGGCAGAGTGCGCATGACTGGTTGGGTCGGCCCCAGAGGGCCGACCAAACAGTCAGCGACCTCAGCAGTGGGCAAGCCACTCCTCCCCTGCCCTAGAGCAGACCTGCCCACCCACCCGCCCCCAACCAAACCCTTCTGCTTTCTCGCTGTGCGAGAAGCAGAAAATAAAATGGTAGTTTTACAATTTTTTATGTTTCTGCTTCTCGCACTGTGAGAAAGCAGTGGGGCGACGCTCCTCCGCCCTAGTGGATGAGCTGCCCCTGGATGGATATCTGGCGTCGAATACACCCACAGACCCGAGAGGGCACTTGTATTTTGTCCTTTCATAATGCATGGTCTCGACTAGATTTTTGGCAGGTATCCGGAGATGTTAGCACCTGGACCACTTCTGTCTCCCACTTACAGTGTACTTTATCTGATCATGCCCCGGTGCTCTTGAATTTGCATATACCACGTGCGTTTCCTCATGCTTTCAGCTGGCGACTACCAGCGGGAGCGCTCCTCGATGCTGCCTTTTACGAAGAGATGCGAAAGGATATACTCAGTCAGCATCCACACTTAGGGAGAAGTTCAAAGTGGTGATACGGGGCGCCTGTATTGCAAAACAATCCGGGGTTTTAAAATCAATTAGGGGTACGCTGTTGAATCTCAAGGGAGATATTCGTTATGCTAGAGTAAAAATACTATCAAACCTGCGATACAGCCATATTAGCTGATATCCGGGTCAAGCTTTCTGAATTCCAGGACAAAGCTCCTTGGGAAACCCTCTTTCTAACTAGATACAGCCAGGCTAGATGATATGGGAGGGAGACCGCTCGAGTAATACTTACCAACCTACTCCAATCCCCCCGTACAGCCAATTATATCACTGAACTCCTTTACACCGACGGCCCAAAAAACACCTTTTCATCTGAACTGCTAACCGCAATTACCTCTTTATATGTGCAACTATACTCTGCGACTATACTGTCGGACCCAGTAACCCTTTCTGAGTATTTTGACACCATCCAGCTGCTCTGGCTTGATAATGTACTCGTGCCTATCTAGATTCGCCCTTCACCATCGAGGATATTGTCCATGTGATTAGAAGCCTGCCAGGTGATAAGGCACCTGGACTAAATGTCCTCACAACTGCTTTCTACAAAAAAAATGCCCCCATATTGGCCCCACATTTACTTGCTATGTTTCAAGACTCCCTGGATACTTGTGCTTTGCCCCCTTTGTTTAGGCAGGCAGCTATCATTACTTTACTTAAGCCAGGGAAACCTGCTAACCTATGTGACTCTTATTGTGCCCTCTCTTTAATAAATGTGGACAATAAAATCCTAGCCAAACGTCTTGCTAATTGATTGAAACCTCTGCTGCTCATAATAGTTCACCCTGACCAATTGGGATTTATTCCTGGCCCTTCTACCACTCACAGCCTGCACACTATATTTGCAGTCATGCATCATCTTGACCCTCGAATAACAGCTGCAGCTGGCGGCCGCCACTAACGGATGGTGGGGTGGATGGGGGAGCGTGGGAAGGGGGGGTGGGGGGACGATTGCGCGGGGGTGGAGGAGCGCACGAGGTCGTGTTAATAATAATTAAAATAAAACTTACCTGAAGTCGCGTCACTCCTGCTGGCCTCTTCCTGGTCCCAGCACCCCATGGGACAGACTCCAAACCAGTCCCCGTGCTGCAGAGCAGCGCGGGGTTTGGTCTGAGTGGGCTGGAAAGACTATCCGCTCAGGTCATGCAGTCTGTGGGGTTTCTCCAGGCCGGCTGCTGAATGCAGCCGGGCTGGAGAAACCTAAGTGAGCGTGTGTGTTTTGGTCAGCTTGTGACGGTCGGCCAAACACATATGCACACATACGGAGCGCACAAGAACTACTCATCCCCCCTCCCATGCCCTGCCCCTCCCTGCACAAGCTGGCTCAGAGCCTGCAAACAAAAAATAAAGCGATGTGAGAACATTATTTTATTTTTCATTATCTGGGTCTGTGCCAGGCAGTGGGGCAATGCTCCTCTACCATTGCGGACCACTAAGGCCTTCGATTTTTTGGAATAGGGTTATCTTTTTCCCCTTCTGGGTCACCAGGATCTCAGCACTAGCTTCATCAAGCAGGTGTGACTTTTTTATTCTTTTCCCATGGCACAGGTGCGCTTAAATGGGCGATATCTGATCCTATCCAAATTAATCGCAGCACAAGGCAGGGGTGCCCACTGTCTCCGCTTCTATTTGCTATAGTGGCGTGGCTACATCAACACCATGCAAACAGGGGTATCGGTTTTACCACAAGGGTATTCGTGATTTCAATGTACGCAGACAACCTCACTCACTATGTTAATGAACCGGCAGAGAACCTCGTTCCCATGACACTTGAGGTGGTAAGGTTTGGAGGTTATTCGGGGATACACATAAACTGGGCAAAATCTATCATATTCCCTCTCACTGATAACACGCATCAATTCACTACAGATTATCCATTAAAATCGGCCATCCACCCAGGTCGCTATCTTGGAATATGGCTAAGTCGCGACAAGGAAGAACTTTGGCAGGCAAATTACAGCAGTGCTATGACCTGGTTGGAGGGCAGAATAACCATCTGGACCAAGCTCCCTCTATCTCTCACAGGTCATATCACGATAGTAAAGATGGTAGTCATCCCCAAATTCCTATACCTATTTGCCAATATCCCACTCCCATTTATTTCAAGATTCCTCGATCGTTTGAAATCAAACATGCTAACATTAATATGAGCAGGTAAACAACCTAAAGTCTCCTGGGATCTTCTCACTCTTTCCCTTACTCAAGGAGGTATGGGTTCACCAGATTTAGCATTATACGCTTATAGTGCCCAAGGCCAATTTCTTCATTTCTAGTTGTACCAGACCACTTTCCAACCAGATGTTGCCATTGAGTTGGACAGTGCTGCTCCATATGCACTATTGGTAGCACTGTACTGTGCCTACAAATATCCCAGAAAACAGATTAATACTGTTGAGTGTGTTCGCTGTGCATGGGAATGCTTGGGGAAGAAAGAAAAGTTGCCACATCTCTATGCCCCTTCTATCCCTTTGACTAATAACCCTCAGCTGCTTCCACTATCAGAAAGTGGAGCTGCTCTTCGTGCAAGCTTAGTATAGTCTCCCACCTCTATTCACAGGGGCAATTCCTACCATCCTTCCAGCCACCTGATACGCCACCTCTCACGTTTCTAGATACCCTTTTATATTACCTACTGCAGGCCACATGTTGTGCAACCCATACAACTGTTTCTGCTTCGCCCCCAGCCCTCCAGACACTGGAACACATTCTCACCAATTCGTTGTCACAAAAATTAGTTACATGCTTATATAACACTATGCAACACTCTTTCCCGATAATAGTGCAGAGGGCGCGGGAAATGTGGGAGTCAGATATTGATCCTCCTATATCAGATGCCCAATGGGCTTGTTGTTGTGGAAAATTGAAATTTCTGTCCCCGTATTATCGATTGAGGTTAATTCACTTTATATTTTTACATTGGGTCTATTGCACTCCTCAACAATTGTTTCATATAGGATTAGTAGCTGATTCATCTTGCTTGCATTGCAGAGGACTGCAGGCTTCCTTTTTGCACCTTGCTTGGCTGTTCCCGAGGGTGACGTCTTTTTGGAAGGAGGTGTTTAAATTGGTGTTCCCGATCCATCATCATTTCTACAGTTCCAATAGGAGTCCCAGACCCTCGAATTCATGTCCCTACCTTTCGTCCTTTCATCCGTTCCATGGTGTTTCACCAAGGTTCTCAAGCCGGTGGTCGAGTTTTTGAGGGCATCAGGGATCCGCATGATAGTATACTTGGACGATATACTCATCATGGACCAGTTTCCTCAAGCTCTGAACTTGCACCTGCAGAGCACAGTGGAGCTCCTTCGGCCCACTCTGATTTATAATCAACAGCAAGAAGTTGGCCCTGATCCCGTCACAGTCTCTGATCTTCTTGGGTTTCGTGATCAACTCAGTAGAAGTGGCATTGAGTCTCCCTTCACGAAAGATAGCCATAATTGGACACGAGGTATGCAGAAACCTGGCAAAACCCACAACTTCTCTCTGACAGATAGCCAGGGTAGTTGGCCTTCTGTCCTCCTCCATCCAGGCCATTTTTTGAGGCCCCCTTTATTTCCGGGCCTTACAACCCCTGAAAGCATCACACCTACACCGTGGCAGGCCAAGGATGAATTACGGTGCTCACACATATGGAAGCCTGGAACTGGCTAGCCATTTTCAGATCCCAGTCAGACATTGTGATAGAGTCAGACGCCAGAGGTTCAGGCTGGGAAGCACATTGTGGGGAATTTACCAGAGGAGGCAGATGGTCCGCCTCTGAGCAATCTCTGCACTTCAATTGTCTGGAATTGATGGCAAGCTCCTTCACTGTGAGGTGTTGGACGAGACATCACAGCCAATGTTGTGTCCTTCTGACGGTGGACAATGTAGCGGCAGTCCGCAACATCAACCGTTTGGGGCGTACGTGCTCCAGGGCGGTGCCAGACCTGGCAAAGACTTTCTGGGAGTATTGCCTCGACCATCATGTGCCAATGATGGCGGAACACCTTCTGGGCTCCGCCAACGAAGTGGCAGATTGGCAGTGCCGTCAACTCAAGGACATGAGCTTGTGGAAACTGATGCCAGTGCCGGAGGTGTTTCAGGCCCTATCAGCCTGGTGGGGCCCCTTTCTCCATTGACCTTTTTGCATCCCGATTGGGCCATCAACTTCCACGGTAGTACTTCAGTTGGAGACCGGATCCCGATGCAATAGCGAGAGATGGCTTTATCCAAGATTGGTTCAGGGGGAATTCCTATGCCTTCTCTCCATTCGCAATGATCATGAGACTCACAGTGCAGATACACCGACAGTGGGTGGACCTGGTGGTAGTGACCCCTATTTGGAAGTCGCAAGTCTGGTTTCCCGTTCTTCTGGAACTTTCTCTGGATTTTCCATCAGTCTTCCCCAAGAACGATTTCTCCTCAGAGGTCCCTTGGGGAACCCTCACCCATTAGTGATCAACAAGTCGCTCTAGCTTATGGCGTTGAGGATAACAGGTCATGTTGGCAAGTCCCAAGACTTTGGAACTAGGCTGCAGACCTCATCTCCCGGGCCTAGGAGGATAATATGGTTAGAAGAACCCAATCGGCCTGATCTCGATGGTTGGGTTAGTGTCAGTAACTGAGTTTGGATCCTATGGGGACAAAGGTTGTCCACATCTTGAACTTCCAGCCACATTTGCAGTAGAAGGGTTGGCCTATAGGTCAGTCAACACCTTTAGATCTGTGATTTCCTTGGGACATGCACACGTTGGGGGCTGTCCAGTTGGTGAGCACCCTCTGGTCTGCAAGCTTCTCAGGGGTATCCGACTGTCTCTTTCTCCAGAACCGGGATATTCGGTGCTTTGGCATGTTAACAAAGTATTGAATCTCTTCCTTTCCTGGCCTTGGCCAAGTATCTTTCAAGGAAGCAGTTGTCTGCGAAATTGGCTACATAGCTGTGTTTAATCTCTTGTCGCCGGGTCGCAGATATCTAGGGTCTGGACATTACCGGTCACACGTTTACTCCTGAAGGGGTTTCCTTTCATGTGTCCAGGAGGACAAAGTGCAATTCTAGACTTATATCCAGCTTTCCCGGATTCTACCAAGCTGTGCGTTTGTTGCGTCAAACAGTACGAGTCAATCACTGAAGAACTTCGGCCCCAAGGAGAGCAACAGTTACTTCTTGCCCTTTGTAAGCCTCATAAGGCTGTCTCCTCTCCCATCATTGCACATTGGGTACGCTGGGCCATGCACGAGGCGGGTATCGAAGCAAAGGTGTTCGGAACTCATTCTACCAGAGGGGCTATGGCGTCAAAAGCATTCGCCCTAGGGGCTTTCTTGGAGGATATTATGAACACTGCAGACTGGTCTTCGGATTCGACCTTTAAGAGGTTTTACTTCAAACCAGTTCCCTCCATTGCGACCCTAGTGGTAAACAAGCTTTAAACTGGCATAATCCTTGCCTCCGGGTCCTGACATTGAATGAAAAATTTCCTAGCAATCGTTAAGGAAAGTTTTATTAAGGACAGGGAGGCGAGGATTAACCCACCCAGTTTGCTTCGTAATATTCGCCCACCCACTTTATTGGACAAAGATTTATTCTTATTGAGTGTAGTAACTGAGCTGTGAAGTGCGTGATTTTAATTGTAATTGTATTTACATAGCGTTTACTATGCCTAAGGAGATGTTGAAGGAACAGTTATGTAAAAAAAATTGCATTACATACCGCCAGGGTATTACTAAAATCTAAATTTTGTAAACACCATTTTATCATAAAACGTTTTGTGCGCTTTGCAGCAGTCTATCTTATACTGTGTGTAATGCAAGTATAAAATAATTACTTACATATTCACAGTGCTTTCTGTCACAGGCTGTGACCTTGTAGCACTTAAAATACACAAATCACTATTCTCCACTGCAACAACCTAGCAAGCCATGTGCACAGCTCCTGTGCTCAAAACCCCTGACTTCTCCAAGGAGTTTATCGTTCAGACAGATGCCTCAGAGCATGGCGTAGGGGCAGCACTATCCCAACTTAATGAGCAGGGCCCAGACCAACCTGTAGCCTTCATCTCCAGGAGGTTACTCCCCAGGGAACAGAGGTGGAGTGCTATTGAGAGAGACGCTTTTGCTGTGGTCTGGGCACTGAAAAAGTTGAAACCATACCTGTTGGCACTCACTTCCTGATTCAGACTGACCATAGGTCCCTCAGGTGGCTCATTCAAATTAGGGGTGAGAGTCCAAAACTGTTGAGGTGGTCCATTTCCCTTCTGGTCATGGACTTCAGGCTGAAACACAAACCTGGGGTATACCACGCCATTGCAGGTGGTCTATCTAGGTTTTTCCGCCTTAGTGATGAAAACTCCCTAGAGGTTGGGTAGATCTCCCCTCTTTCAGCTGGGGGGACACGTGTTAGACCTGGCATCCTTAGGATGGTCTTCTCCTAGACCTTTTCCTTTTTTACCTCCTGTGATTCTTTTTGTTGGCCTTAGGATTCTAAGCACTTTACCACTGCTAACCAGTGCTAAAGTGCATGTGCTTCTCTCCTAAACATTGTGACATTGGAGTATACCTGATTGGCATTTCTGATTTACTGTAAGACTCTTGTAAAGTGGTATAACATATAACCAGGGCCTGTAAATCAAAGGCTACTAGTGGGCCTGCAGTGCTGATTGTGCCACCCATATAAGTATCCTTTCAAACCTGTCTCAGGCCTGCTATTGCAGTACCTGTGTGTGCTGTTTGCTGCCTCTTCGACTTGGCATTTAAAATTAATTGCCAAGCCTTTAACTCCCCTTTTATTACATATAAGTCTCCCCTAAGGTTGGCCCCAAGTAACCCTAAGGAGAGGGTGCCATGTAGGTAAAAGATAGGACATGTGTTTTTAATCTTTACATGTCCTAGAAGTGACAAATACCTAAATTCATATTTCACTACTGTGAGGCCTACCCCTCTCATAGGATAACATTGGGAAATCCTTTCTACACTTTTAAGTGGTAATTCCCGATCAGAGAGAAGTAGCTTTTTCATGTTTCATATCTTTGGAATAGTAATGATGAATCCTCCTTACTGGTGAAGTTGGATTTAACATTACTGTTTTAGAAATGCCACTTTTAGAAAGTGGACATTTCTCTGCACTTACTGCTCTGTGGGCCTGACAGCCTATCTCCAATAAACGTCTGGGGTGGGTGACATCTACACTTTGGGCATTCCCTCCAGACAGCCACAACACAGGAAGGGTAGGTGTGTCTGAGAACCCATCTACATACATTTGCATTCTGATGGCCTTGCCTGGTCAGGATGGAAGTGAGAGGTTAACACTTCATTTGAATAGGCTGTGCCCTGTCCCCACACAAAGGGCTGATTAGCCCCCACAGGCAGCCTGGCAGACAGGACTGGGTTGAAAGGGATCCTTGTGCACTTAAGAGAGATGCTTTGAAGTCACCCCCACATCAAAGGCACTTTTGGGTATAAGTACTGGGTCTCTGACCCCCTAAAGACTGACACTACTGGACTTGTAACTAAGCTCTGCCAGAAGAACTGCTGTGCTTCTCAAAGGACTCAACTGGACTGTGGATCTGGAAGGCCTGCTTTTCTGTTTGTTGCTCTGCTGCCTGCTGCTCTCTGACTCTGCTGAAGGAGAGCTGGACTTTGCCTTCACTCCAAGTGATCTTCAAGGGCTTGTTGGCTTGCCTCCTGTTGCACGAGACTCAAGGATAACAAAGTCTCTACATCTGCTCCTGTGCCTGGCTCACTGGAAGTGGCCCAGATACTTGCAACACAGCTTTTGACGCATCTCCTGTCTACATGTAGCAGAACCGGTTCATCGACCCGGTTGCGGGAGTAAAATGGATGCATTACCTCAAAACCATCGCTCTGCGTCCAAGGATCGGTGCATCGGACAGCGTATCGCCACATCCCCTTGACTGCATGGCAGAATACGGCACATCGCTCGACACCTCTCCACTCCAGCACCCGTCTTTGAAACTGACGCATTGCCTTCACTGCATGGAGAAGATCGACTCATCTTGCTGTTTGCGACCAGGAAAAGTACATTGTTCACCGGGGCCTGCGTGGGTCCTGTAGCTGGCAAGTACTCAGTTACAGTCAGCCCGAATTTTGACTTTGCCCCAGTCCGGTGTGACCTAAAATAACCTTTTTAGTGCTACTTGCTTCTAAGCACTTTACTGCATTAATTTCTTTAAAATTCTATATCCCAACTTATATACATTGGATATTTGTCATTTTGGTCTTGTGTTGTCCAGAATATAATAATCTACTTTTCTACACCTGTGTGGAGTCTTTTTGTGGTGTATTCATTGTGTTACTGTGTGTGTGTGTGTGTGTGTGTTGCAAAAATACTTTACATAATGCCTCTTTAGATAGGCCTGACTGCTCTGTGTCAAGACACCAGAGGGTGAGCACAGGTTTTCTCTTAGTGTGTATCTAGCTTACCCTGACAGAGTGGTGGTTCCTGCCTCAGCCAACCAGGAATCCCATTTCTAACATGAGCATAATGTCTTCTGCCACCCTGATGGACAGAGGTGAAACTGCCATACTGAAAATCAGACCTATAGTTGGGGTGCAGTTATCATCTAGAGACTCTTGAGACAAAAGGTATTATTGCCTTGCAGAACTGATAGAGAAGATGCTTGCCACTCGTAACTGGTCAGGCCTGGGCAGAACTAGCCAATATGAACAGACAAGGCTAGAGTTACCACAAGAAGTCTGGGAGCACATTGTGATTGATTTCTTTGAACCAATTGCAAAGGGTTTGTATCTTTTCATGGTGATGAATGACATTTCCCTATTCTGGGATTGTCATAAGATTTCATTTTTAGGTCAAGCCTGGGCAGCGCATGCGCTGCTCTGCGAGGCATGCTGTATTCAGGCAGGGACTTGAAGATCCGTCCACTCTCCGCCCATATTTTTTATTGGCTTGTGTCATTGTCCACTGTAAACTTTGTCTGTTCATCGGTCAAAAGGCTTAGTAACCTCATTTTGTAACCTTTCGTGGCGACACCCCCTGTTACCTGTGTTGTTACTCAGTAGGCTTTAATTACAGCCTCCAAGCACTATTTTCTCAAATAGCTTTGTCCTGCCTGCTGTGGCAGGCAGGATATGCTCTCTCCTAATGCTTTTAAATTTTTTTTATAGCACAGGCGATGGCATTTGCAATACAAGAGGTCTCGCATTTGCGAGAGTTTAAGCTATTGGCATTGCAACTGACAATGCCTTTTATTGATCTGTTTTAAAAACAACACATAAATAAAAGACATTGTAATTTCCAATACCAATAGCTCAAACTCTCGTAAATGCGAGACCTTTTGCATTGCAAATGCTTGTTTTAAGCTGGCTACCATCATATTGTGTACCTGCCCATCATTTTCTCAGGGCCACAAGGTCATATAGGTTTATAACTATTGCTTATTTTTCTATTATTGCATAGCGATGCGTGTGATTCATTACAGGTTTGATAGTGTGTTTTTAATTTTATAGTCACATACTTATATTTTGAATACGTGTTCTATATTGGCATAGATAGACTGTATATTTAGATGGGGAAATAATTCCAGAGGTCAGTTCTCATAGATTTTCTCTCATATTAAATAACGTGTGATAATGATACTTTGACAGGATCCTTTTTCAAATTAGTATAAAGGCCATGTTCTCCACACTCTTTGGGACAGAGAACAAAGGGTCATTGTCTTTCTGTCAATGCTGCCATCTGAGAGTATCATTTTTATTGGAAGAAATGTGGGAGCGGTGAGTGGTAGGAAGTTTTTGGATGCCTGCAGATTCTGGACCTTTCCCTCACATAATTATGAGAAAAATGTATGCTTTTAGCTTAAGTTTGACGTTTGCAAGGAATTCTGGGTACGAAAATGTAGTGGGATCAACGCAAGTCACACCTCTCTGTAATCCTCTAGTTGTCTAGTTTTCAGAAATGTCTGGGTTTGTAGGTTTCCCTGTGTTGGGGCCAAGTCTGGGCCCAAACCTGCAGCTACCAACATCGCCTTTTCAAGGCGAAATCTTGATATCTCCTTGTTGCATTTTGGGTCCTTTCCTGTCAAGGGTGATAGGACCAGTTACATAATTGGGGTACCGATGTTATTGTGAGAAGTGTGGGAGTATAGAATAGCAGAACATTTGTTATTATCAATTGAATTTGTCTCCATTTGTGGGTTCTATGTTAAGTTTTTGTAAATCGGCCATTGGGGCAAAAAAATCCGGATGAAAACCTTGCCATTTGTTTCCTACTTATTTTCATATTTTTTTTTATTTCACTTATTTGTTTCTTTGTGAAAACCATGAGTGATCTAAACAAATGACCTATCAATAAATTTGGAATTTTATCAACTTTTTAAGAATTTATAGCTTTCCAGTTTTAATAATATGTTTTGCACCTGTTTTTACCACAAAATGCATGTAGTTAGAAGCCACCAAAATGGAAAAAACTGACTACCACTCAGAATAATGAAAAAACATTGGAAAAAATTATTTTTTTACAACTTTGCTTGTTCTTGAAAGCTGGGAGAATGGTGATCTTAACATAGCCTACCTTTTGTTGAAGCAATTTGTAGAAAACAATGCTTTCTTGCACAGCACTTTCTCCCATTTTTCCACAAATAAAAAACACTATTTAGCTATATTTTTGGTTATTTTCTTGGTTTCCTCCAGGGGAATCCACAAACACTAGGTAACTCAGAATCCCCAACATGTGGGGGGAAAAAGGAAACAAATCTGCCCAGGATATCTTTTGTGGTAAAAAACAAAAGTTAATAAAGGTTAAGCACAAAGAGCCCCGAACATAATAACAGGGCTTAGCACTGTGGTAGGAAAAAATGCAGAGCCGTGTCCTCCCAGACTATGCGGGTTTCCTACAGTGGTGGAAAACACACAATTTTGTTAAAATACCCCTCACACACCAAAAGGGCCCTTGATGTCATGCTTCATCATAGGGGTCTTCTCGCCCCGCTGCGGGACGGGTCGTGCTACGACCTACGACTATGTGGGAGCACTGTTTTTGGAAAAAACAAGACTATGTGTCGTGTAGGAGTGTGAGTGGAAGGGTCAGGAGTGAATGAGAGAGTGAATTAAAAAAGGGATTATTTCCTTCCCCTCCCTCACACGTTCACCAATGGTGCCACATACTTTCCTGAGTGCACAGAACGCACCAATTCTATAGGGACAGCGATCTTATCTCGCTAGTCTCCTAAAAACAAATTAGTAGCCTCTTACATTAAGGCCCTCATAGAGCACACTTTGGTCGATTATTCATTTTGTATTATATTGTGTAAATATTTCGATCTTAAGAATATCGATGGTTATTTAACATGCATATTCCCCAGTTTGCACAAATTAGGAAAATTCATTCCTTTTATTAATTTCCTAATACAGGATAAAGACCGGGTCTGTGTAACATGACGCCTCGTAACTACGGAGGGCATTATTTTCAACAAGCACGTACATGAACCATGGCCATAACAGAGAACGGTCTCTCTTCTTTAGGCACCAAAAAGGTTGGCAGCCTAGCCTTCGTTAGACTCCTCAAAGCCCCGTTACAGGAAGTGTTTCATCTGAACTACTTCCGGGGGACTTTGAACAGGCACACGCTTCTGGATTATGATTTGACAGCATTGACGGTGAGAGAGAGCAGTCTCTTTCCCACGGCACCAGGGAGGTTAGCACTCTAGCCTTCCTCACTCTAGTGCAGTCCTCGCTACAGGAAGTAGATCGTCTGAAATACCTCCGTGGTACTTTTAACAGGTGCACACAATTGAACACTTATCTGACGGCGGGAACACTAATTAATCTGACTACTTAAGGGCACACCCCACGCAGTCCCATTGTTCGACGGAGCCGCGGGGAGGCTTGACACAGTGAGGCAGTGTCCTTGGAGTAGTAAGTACGGCATAGCCGATTGACACTAACAGGTTACGTGAGGACAAGACCAACGGTCGATAGAAATTCGTTATAACCGGCTTTTGCATTTTCCATTTTTATTTCCAGAGTGTGACTATAGGCACCCTTCCCACCCGTTTAAAGGCTCATGGGGCATTATCCCCTAAGGGAACAAGTAGGTTGACAACCCTAATACCAACTGTACCTGTCTCTCTTGGCACTATACTTATTTAAAAATACAGTTTGTTTCTTAGGATGCACTTACCATCTCTTGGACTCGCTAATACCAGTCCTTTGATATAGAGTGTGTGATTTATGTTCAGTGTGTGTTTGTCTTTGTATTGTCAATTTTTAACAGCAGGACACATCACCATTTTTGGCTTCACCAAGTACGGATAAGGAATATATTATCACATATCACTTTCCTTGCAGGTCACCATCGATCACGATGTATGATGAATATGTTGTGCTTTTTAATACTATGTCATTTTCCTTCCAGATCACAAAGTAGTATACCAATTTAGGTATTGTATACTGTGCATGGCTATTTAGCATGCTCATCACGTAGTAAATACTATATGCACATACACTACTTTCTAGATACCTTATAGACATCGCTCATTATTATATGGTGAGTGTAGAAGGGATCGTTTTGGTCCTGAAGAAGAAGCCAGGGGAGGGCTTCGAAACATGTAGACAGACATAGGAAGGACTGCTCATTTAGGCAATATACCTCCAACCCCGTTTCCCCTCTTTTAATAATACCAGCTCAAAGGAATATTAAAGTTTTTTAATCCAAAGAGCCAGGTATTTTTTAATTCACTCTCTCATTCACTCCTGACCCTTCCACTCACAATCCTACACGACACATAGTCATGTTTTTTCCAAAAACAGTGCTCCCACGTAGTCGTAGGTCGTAGCATGCCCCGTCCCGCAGCGGGAAGACCCCTATGATGAAGCATGACACCAAGGGCCCTTTTGGTGTGTGAGGGGTATTTTAACAAAACTGTGTGTTTTCCACCACTGTAGGAAACACGCATAGTCTGGGAGGACACGGCTCTACATCTATCTGAGGGTGGATCTCTATGTTTTGTATCTATTGACTTGAGGAGGACGTATCCACCTCCGTTGCTCCTGTGAGCAGAACCTCTTCACTCCCCTTTTTGTTTTTTTTTATATATAGACAGCGTGCAGCTGTGGGAGTATCCCAGAATTTCTGGTTATCGCATATCGGGAATTACACCGATAGTCCTGAGAGGTCAGTCGACCACTCTATTTTGCGAAAACACCACTGAACACTTACACACACGTATCTAGTTTATTTCACATCATCTGCATCGTAACCATCAATACCTGAACATGGCAGAAACAACAGGCCTCACCTTCGCTGAAGAAGAGGTTGATAGGATCCTAGCAGCCATCAACCCTTTTGAAGGGTTGAACAGTACTGATCCCGGCCCTAACAGTGCTGACTGGGATGAATTGGCCAATCTGAGGAGAACGCAGATAAAAACAGCTTTACACGGATTGCTGATGACGGAGTATCTGAGGGCAAATGCGGCTCCACAAGGCTTGATTGTTCGTAATGAACCATATATTTTCCAGCACGACAAGGCATTAAAAAAAGACTGGTCACTGATATCGTGGCATTGTACCCGTGACTGGCTGATCTTGATTATCAAGACAGCCACAAGGCTTACCCAGGAACTCAAAATTGAGATTCAGCAACTAGAGGTACAACTCAAGACCTACCAGTCTCCGAGCGTCCTCAAAAAACGCCTGGAAGAACTTAACCAACAGATGAATGAGTTCGAAATCACACTAAAGCAGAGCAAATATAAGAAACTAAAAAAAGATACTGCACGCTTTAGTCATGAGAAGGTGTACCCGTATATACGGGACGACTACACATCAAGGAACTCGAATCAAGACCAGAGTTCGGATGGAGATACATCCGACATGGGATCCAATAGCTCCAACTCCAGCAGAGGAAGCGGCCCACGATACCATCAGGGGGAGGCCAATATCAACGACCATATAACCCAAGACGGAGAGGATGGGGGAATCACCAAGGACCACCGTCCTTCCCACCCTACCCCTATGGACCACCACCAATGGGAGGACCATATCAACACTGGATACCTCCGCCACAGGAATACAATTACAACTACTATGGCCCACCACCTTTTTTAGGAGCGCGCCATGGACCCCGGAGAGGCAGGAACCGGAGGGGCAACAATGTCCACTGGTCCACCTCAGAGGACGAGACACCACGAGTCTCCACGAGGAGTATGACGGGCGCATCGAACAATCAACCATCGACCAGCAGGAGAGGACTTAGTGGTGAACTTGACAGATTACGAGCTGACACAGGCACAAGAACGTGTCTTGGAACGAGGACTTGGATTTGTACCGACTAGCAGAATGGATAAATTCAAACTGTGTGCAGAGGTGAAGGAGTTCATCCGCAAACTGGAGTTAAGAGCTTTCTTCAAAGACAAAGAAAAACCGGAAGGAGACGGCGATGACACTGGCCTAGAGTCAAGTCCACCTTTGTCCCCCCGGATTCCACACTGCCGGTAGAACTATTGACATTCGAGAAAGCTGTAATGGAAGAAATGAAGAACATCTCCGCGCAGGGGAACACAACTTTTCAGAATACATCCAAAGAAGAGAAGGAGGCAATACGTCAACTGTCACTCAAAGAAAATATTGTCATCAAGCCAGCCGACAAGGGCGGGGCCATAGTTATCGAGACCACCACCGCCTACGATAACGAGTGTAGGAAACTCCTCGAAGACCGTAGGAACTATGAGATCACCTGTGATGACCCTACAGAAACCATCCGAATCCGGATAGCTTCTATGGTTGAGGAGGCTATGGCTCATAATTGGATCTCTAAAAAGGAGGCTGAGTTTCTAATTAAAAAAAACCCAAAAACCCCATACTTCTACACCATACCCAAGATTCACAAGAATCTTGGACAACCACCGGGCCGCCCAATCGTCTCGAGTATAGATTCCATTCTGGAACATCTATCTAAGTTCGCTGACGCGTCCCTCCGCCCTTTGGTCCAAACAACGAGGACTTACTTAAAAGACACTAAAGCAGTTCTACAACTACTCCGGGACATGAATTTTGATCCTGACAAAGACCTCCTCATGGGACTCGATGTGGAGAGTCTGTATACGAGTCTTCCCCATGATGAGACATTGACCATAATTGAAGAGGTCCTTTTTTCCACTGAATGGGATTATCAAACACCACGCAATGTAGTGATGGAATGTGTGTCTTTGGCACTCACAAATAATTTCTTCATGTATGAGGACACATTCTATTTACAGAAGCACGGGACCAGCATGGGGAGCACCTTTGCTCCCAGCATAGCTGGTCTCTATGTGCACCATCTGGAGACCAAAAAAATCTTGAACCCCAGCAACCCGTTCTTTCACCATATAAGAACTTGGAAACGGTACATTGACGACGTCCTGGTGGTATGGGAAGGGGACATTCCATCCACAGAGGCCTTTATGATCTGGCTAAACCAACAGAATACCTTTCTTAAATTCACAAATACAACCTCACGGGACAACCTGGTCTTTCTGGATCTGAATATATACCCAGATGGAGGAACTCTGAAAACGACCACACATTTCAAAGCCACGGCTAAGAATTGCTTACTTCTGTACAATAGTTTCCACCCTCGCCACCTCTGGGATAATCTACCTCACGGGCAATTCCTCCGCCTCCGGAGGAATTGTACGGAGCTGAAAGATTTCAAGATTCAAGCATCCGACCTACAAACCAAACTTAAGAAACGTAATTACCCCACAGGAATCATCAACAAAGCGATGAAAAGAGCACGAAATAATAACAGGGATGCCCTTTTGGAGGACAAGGCACCTGGGGAACATGAAGAAAGGCCTATCTGTGTCACCACGTTCAACACCCACTCTAACCAGGTATCTAAGATTGTAAATAAACATTGGAGACTCTTGAATTGCTGTAAACTCAACCTCCCGAAACCTATGTTCGCACATAAGAGAGGAAGAAATTTGAAGGACATGCTTGTCCACACGAGACCACGAACAGGATTACCAAAAACACCTGAGGGTCTATATCTCCCACCTATACAGGGTCACCACCCCTGTGGTAACTGCAGTACGTGCCACTTAACCAGGAGGAGCAGACACATAAAATTCAGGAATGGTACCGAATGGGAACAAAGAAGTTTCACCATTTGCAACAGCAAGAATGTAGTGCAGTGGTGGCTGATGACATTTGAAAGTGGTGGGGCGTAAAATTATTGGCATACTGCACCGCAGCGAGCGAGCGTTGCGAGCGAGCCCGAACAACCTAAGGGGGGTTCGGGGGGGTTCTCCCCCCGAGAAAATTTTGAAAAAAGAGTGGACAAATGGTGCATTTTTAAGCAAATTTGAGAAAGCAGGAAGGTTAATAAAGCAATTGTGAAAGTGCAGTTATTACATTAATAAAGAGATGTCATATAACATAGGTAGCTGCTTATTCAAGCTTTCTTTCACCCCATAGTCCAGCAGGGTCTTGATACAAGACAGATAAGAGAAAAAGCAGTGTGGTCCTCGACCAGGAAGACACTCATATTTTGTTGGTAAGAAGTCAAAGGATTGGTCAAATTGAAAACCTGAAATGCAATATGCAATCAAACAATTTGCAAGTACATCTCATCTATGTTCAACAAGCCATGTTTTACCCATGATTGGAATTGTGAATCACCAAATAAACTGAGCCACTGCAATCAAAAGCAGAGGGCCTCCTCAAAAGTATGCCCTTAAGAGAGTTCTCTCATCTCATGTCCTCTCTATATTTTCTCTGGAAGTTGAAAACTCATCACATTCTACTGCACAAACCTGAACCCTTCTGCATATTCCAACACCAGAACTCATTCTTGGCCATTTAGTTTGGAGCCATTCATACCAGGAATACAGAAAATACCTTTAAATAGAGTAGAAGGTATTCCAAAACAAGGACCAGCAATCACGGGTAACTATCCGGAGTCTTTGGTGAGTCTTTGGTGGGAGATTTAATAGATTTGTGTCAGTGGTCTCGTGAGTTGAACCTACTATGAGTTGCTAAATTTCCAATTTAAAAGTTATTCAATGCTTTTACTTTTTGCTTATAGACAGCAAAATAGTCTTCATCCAAACGTACATTCCAGTATGCCTCCCTTACCGTCTCTCTCTCTCCCCCGTTTCCCCAGGGCCTGATTCTATCTATGTCTGTATTTCAGTAAACACAAGGGATCTTAGGGAACTCGGGCATGTCTATTTGAATACCAGTTATAGCCTTGGTTTTGGCACCTTCAACTCCCAGGAAAATTACTGCTGTCTGGATTTCCTATGGTGGATGCGAATACTCATGGCATACCTCCATGAGTGCCTGAATACAAACACTTAGCAATTGTACATATACTATGAATGAGAGCCAAAGGAAACTCAAAAAAAGGAATAAAGAAGGGAGCAACACTCAAACACAATTCATGCTCCGGAACGCCATAAAATTCTCTATGTGGCAAGTTCATCACCTATAGCAGAACACAGTACATTTAATGTCTCCCTCAGTTTAGCATATTAAACAATGGCAAGTGGTAATTCTTGTGATATGTACTCATCACTGTAGACTATTGTAGACTAGAGGTGGAGCTTTACTCTCAACATGAGTACTTGAGTAATGAAGCAAAGGACATTTGGCGGTAATGAATCAGCAGGACTTCTTAAACTTGTCGATGAGGAATGAGGTTGTAGAGGGGAAAGGCAAGAAGCAAGGTCACTGAGAGCATCCAAACACAACAAACATGTGCATGGCGGGAAGCTGAGTGCCAACTGGTATGTTAGCAAAGGAGCCCAACAAGATGCATGATTTCCAGGTAAGGAGGAGCTGGCTTGAACTGATTATATACTGTCTCTGCTGGGGCTTAAACCGAAAGTAATGTGTCACATGCCTCCACCATCATGGATAGGGAAAATCTCCAAACCGTGAAGAACACCAATTATATATAGGTTTTAATAAAGTAATAAAGAGTGAGGATGGATTCCATAGTCTCACGGTATTTGCTTCATGCCACGTGTACTTCAGACTAAAATATTTTTGGGTGATTATTGGTGTCATGAATTCTAGCACAGCAGTGTGGGTACACTTGTAGCATCTAACTGGTCTGTGTATGCCTTAGCGCCTCGTGAATACACCCCCTCCCGGTGCTATGAGGAACATCTCGACTTTCCAGTGGGTGAATGCTTGCGTCATTTATACTCTTCGGTTATTCTCCATGAGGCACACGGAGACACCAAGCAGATGCTCTGCAAGATCTAATGGAATACAGAATCCCCATGCAAATAGGCAAGTTTTGCGAAAAGTATCTTTCCTTCTCAATGGGGGTTTGGAGCGGTCTTTTAAACGAGAGAAATCCATACCACTATGTCAGCATCGTTGATACCCTTCAGCAAGCACGAGGGAGGAGAAACGGTGATGTTACCAACTTTATGTCAATTGCCAAAGGACTCACCACCTCACTCTGTCTCCCTCAGTTTCACCTGGTAGTGGCAACCTATATTAGCTACTACGTCACTTCCTGCACATTTGCCTATACATATTCACATTTACGTACTTTTAAAGACTTTTGCCTTTAATTGACTTCATTCACATATATTTTCTTTGGGGTTTTTTCTAGATATACGTACAAATGTGTTAATTGTACATAACATCAGACAGACACTAACTAACCCTTTAGATATGGTAAAGTTGGAACATTTACTCGGTCTTTTGATAATTACTTAGCTCTAGACACTCACTACTCGGACTGAACTGAAAGCAGGCTGCCACTTCAAAGACGCTGTACTGACCTTGACACCCCTCACTTTTCTATATTTTCAGTGGACTACCTACAGTCATCCATCTCCGATATGGAACATGTTGCATCCTCACTGTTCTATATATACTTTTCCCTGCAACATATGGCTATAAGAGAGCAATTAAGGAAGGTGGAGGCTTTCATTCTGAGAACATTAGAGAACGAGTGTAGAGACAAAGTGATTGCATCAAGGCAGCCTTTGAAAAGGCAACAAGGCATCCACTGCACTTATTAGCGCTTATGAGGTGGAAGCAAAGGGGGTCTGCCAGGGTGAGGTGTGGAGTCGATTGAACAAACACAAAAAAGATGATTGGAGGAATGCTTGCAAATGTCTAAACCACTGGCAATCACTCTGCTACTTTCTAACCCATCATTTTTCACCCGTTGTGCCACTCTAGACAAAGGCTTGGCTTATAAAAATCAGAACTGACCCTGATACTCCTGGGAACAGTCCATCCTAAACTGCCAGGTGTAGCTCCCAAAAGAAGGGAGCATAAGCAACTCCACACAGGTTTCGGCGCTGCTAGTGAGTAATAGCTTGGATCCTGTGGTAGAGCAAGCAAAGGACCCATCCATGCATGGAAATATGCTTGCCCATTTGATGCATTACAACAAACATACAAAATGTGAATGAAGGAATGCTTGTAAATAGTCGGAACCACGTCAGTCACTCTAGGCAGCATTCTAGCCGATCGGTTTTCAACCACAGCCAGACTGCGAACCAAACCCATCCCTGCAAAAATGTTCAAACCAACTTTGCTCCCTTCGTCTTCGCTCTCTCATTTCTTTCTCCCTCACTCCTGAAGAACCCCTTCCTTGTGCCTGCAGCCGCCCCTTTCCCTAAAACAAAGGGCCTCCAAAGACTCCTGCCATGGGGAAGAAATAGGTAGCCCCGGCTTGTGAAAGACTGTGCCTCCTGTGTCCAGGACTCTGTGATGGAAAGGATATCCAACGGATGCTGGGAAATGACTGCAGATTTCTGTGCCATGCTTGCTGAGCGAGCGAGTGTTTTTAAACGCCAGGCACATAATTTTCAGCCTGTGCGGAGGTGAGGCGGGAAGTGCAGGTAAAAAGAACTGGAAATTGAGACGAAAGGAAAACCAGCAGGAGCTCAACTGTTCCCTATATATATAAGGCACATTTCCACACTTACTGAGACCAGCAGGCGCACAGAGCATCCTCTGGGAGCCGCCACTCCCCTGTGAATGACAGTGGCGTTTGTGCAGAGTTAATCCGTCCCAGGGGGCGGTAAAGGGGGGGGGGTGTGCACGGGGACCAGTGGGCCATGGGTAGGCAGGGAGGGGTTGACAGGACACACTATGGCGCTTGGGGGAGAAAATGTGGGAGGCTTAAAGGCAGGGGTAAAATGCATTGAGTGTGTTTGGTGATGTGTAAGCAAATGAAACGACAGCCGATATAAAATGGCAACCTTTCTATAATGTACTAAAAAATTGGGACCCTCATAATTTTGTCCACTCCTACCCCACATCCTAAAAAAAACCAGGACAGGTGACAGCGGGGGCATTTTTGTGGTGCCACATACCTTCCTGAGTGCACAGAACACACCAATTCTATAGGGGCAGCGATCTTATCTCGCTTGTCTCCTAAAAACAAATTAGTAACCTCTTACATTATGGCCCTCATAGAGCACACTTTGGCCGATTATTCATTTTGTATTATATTGTGTAAATATTTTGATTTTAAGAATATCGATGGTTATTTAACATGCATATTCCCCAGTTTGCACAAATTAGGAAAATTCATTCCTTTTATTAATTTCCTAATACAGGATAAAGACCGGGTCTGTGTAACATGACTCCTCGTAACTACGGAGGGCATTATTTTCAACAGGCACGTACATGAACCATGGCCATAACAGAGAATGGTCTCTCTTCTTTAGGCACCAAAAAGGTTGGCAGCCTAGCCTTTGTTAGACTCCTCAAAGCCCCGTTACAGGAAGTGTTTCATCTGAACTACTTCCGGGGGACTTTGAACAGGCACACGCTTCTGGATTATGATTTGACAGCATTGACGGTGAGAGAGAGCAGTCTCTTTCCCACGGCACCAGGGAGGTTAGCACTCTAGCCTTCCTCACTCTAGTGCAGTCCTCGCTACAGGAAGTAGATCGTCTGAAATACCTCCGTGGTACTTTTAACAGGTGCACACGATTGAACACTTATCTGACGGCGGGAACACTAATTAATCTGACTACTTAAGGGCGCACCCCACGCAGTCCCATTGTTTGACGGAGCCGCGGGGAGGCTTGACACAGTGAGGCTGTGTCCTTGGAGTAGTAAGTACGGCATAGCCGATTGACACCAGCAGGTTACGTGAGGACAAGACCAACGGTCGATAGAAATTCGTTATAACCGGCTTTTGCATTTTCCATTTTTATTTCCAGAGTGTGACTATAGGCACCCTTCCCACACGTTTAAAGGCTCATGGGGCATTATCCCCTAAGGGAACAAGTAGGTTGACAACCCTAATACCAACTGTACCTGTCTCTCTTGGCACTATACTTATTTAAAAATACCGTTTGTTTCTTAGGATGCACTTACCATCTCTTGGACTCGCTAATACCAGTCCTTTGATATAGAGTGTGTGATTTATGTTCAGTGTGTGTTTGTCTTTGTATTGTCATTTTTTAACAGCAGGACACATCACCATTTTTGGCTTCACCAAGTACGGATAAGGAATATATTATCACATATCACTTTCCTTGCAGGTCACCATCGACCACGATGTATGATGAATATGTTGTGCTTTTTAATACTATGTCGTTTTCCTTCCAGATCACAAAGTAGTATACCAATTTAGGTATTGTATACTGTGCATGGCTATTTAGCATGCTCATCACGTAGTAAATACTATATGTACATACACTACTTTCTAGATACCTTATAGACATCGCTCATTATTATATGGTGAGTGTAGAAGGGATCGTCTTGGTCCTGAAGAAGAAGCCAGGGGAGGGCTTCGAAACATGTAGACAGACATAGGAGGGACTGCTCATTTAGTCAATATACCTCCAACCCCGTTTCCCCACTTTTAATAATACCAGCTCAAAGGAATATTAAAGTTTTTTAATCCAAAGAGCCAGGTATTTTTTAATTCACTCCTGACCCTTCCACTCACACTCCTACATGACACATAGTCTTGTTTTTTCCAAAAACAGTCCCACGTAGTCGTAGGTCGTAGCACGCCCCGTCCCGCAGCGGGGCGGGAAGACCCCTATGATGAAGCATGACACCAAGGGCCCTTTTGGTGTGTGAGGGGTATTTTAACAAAACTGTGTGTTTTCCACCACTGTAGGAAACACGCATAGTCTGGGAGGACCCGGCTCTACATCTATCTGAGGGTGGATCTCTATGTTTTGTATCTATGGACTTGGGGAGGATGTATGCACCTCCATTGCTCCTGTGAGCAGAACCTCTTCACTCCCCTTTTTGGTTTTTTTGGTAGGAAAAAATGCAGCAGCTAAGCAGTTAATGCAGCTATGTTGTCGGTGTTCATAATATTTACTCTCTGCTCATTTATGATTAGTGCAGTTAAACAAAAGATATATATAGATTGGCCTCAACTCATAGCCTTCTAAAAATGACGCTTCATATTTCTTATGTGTATTCTATTGGGGAAAGGAAAAAGGGATCCCATGTAAAATCCTGTGTTTATGCAAAGTACTATTGTATTTCATCATCATCATCATCATTCTTTATTTCGGCTTTATAAAACCACAAAAATACAAATATCATTATGTTGATTATGTATAATTTGATTATATGCAGTTTAAAAACCCCTAAAAAACACAATATAAAAATGAATCATAAATCATCTCGGCAAGAAACAATACATAATATGCCCACAAAAACACATTCAACAATTAAAAATAATTCACCTCGAGATTCCGCTTCTAGTATTGGCTAGCTTAGATATTAGAGCTAAAAATACCTTGATTTAACCAATTTAAATCCTGAATTTAAGACCATTACATCTATCTGCCAAATTTTATATGAATGTTTTTCTTACACACCATATCGAAAACAGATACCCCGAGACAGCAAAAACGATTGGTTGATAAGTATCATATTTCAGTATTCTAAGAGCTGTTTGGCAGTTAGAAATCCCTAGGGGCCAGATGTATGACCCTTTTTTGCGGCCGCAAAAAAGGGTAATAGCATGTACAAATCCTATTTTGCGAGTCCCTGACTCACAAAATAGCATTTGCGACTCTCGCTATTAGGAAGGGGCGTCCCTTCCTAATAGCGAGTCAACATGCAATGTACTAGTGTTTTGCGACTGCATTTGCAGCCGCAAAACACTCGCAGTTTACCACCTACTTCAAGTAGGTGGCAAACCACTCGCAAAGAGGAAGGGGTCCCCAGGGGACAACTTCCCCTTTGTGAGTATGTTGGAAAATATTTTTTAAGAGCAGGCAGTGGTCCCAGAGACCACTGCCTGCCCTTAAAAAAATGAAACTGAAAAGTTTCATTTTTCTTTTTTAAATCCATCCCGTTTTCCTTTGAGGAAAACGGGCTGCATTCAAAAAAAAAAAAGCTGCTTTATTAAAAAGCAGTCCCAGACATGGTGATCTGCTGAGCCCAGCAGGCCACCATCCCTGGGAGGGCTGTCATTCCCAATGGGCTCGCAAATTGCGAGAGGCTCATTAATATTAATGAGCCTCACAATTTGCGTCCCCATTGGGAATTGCAAACAGTGTGAAATACACTGTTGTACATCGGAAATTGCGCCTGGCAAAAAAGTCGCAATTTGCGATGCGCAATTTTCTTGGTCGTACATCTGGCCCTAGATTCCTACAAATCCGAACTAGCCCCTTGTGCTTATGCTTTTTGTAAACTGGATAGAAAAAAAGGAACATAAGCCTCGGTTTCTTCTAAAACTCCACATGAAGGGCATTCCCGATCTTGCGTCTGACTCCAGGAACTAGTAAAGAGACGCAACGGGAGGATACCATGCCTAAATTGTAGGTAAAGTTTCCTGGCTAAAATTGGCTGAATCTTATCCAGGAATATCTCTGAACTATAAACGTCTTTGATCTCAATAAATCTCTCAGTGAGAGAGCCCAGGGTAAGACCCGTCAATAGAGAAGAATGCTTGAACCCCGTAAAGCTGTGCACAAGCTTCCTCCTAGAAATTACCAATGCTCCTGCTACAGGATCACACCATAAGTATGCTACTCCTATACTACTCAGGGTATCCCTGATATAGGAGAGCCAGGGTAAGCTTTTTGCCCCTGGTATTACCAATTGTTCCTCCAGGACAAGTCTATATGATATCAACTCTGGCGTAGCCCAGATTCTCCTCCAAAAGAGGAGAGGTCTTAAGCCAATTCCCTCCGTGATAGGCCTCAATCCTAAATCTAGGCAAAGCAGAATTAGGGGAGCGCCGGGGGGAAGCTTCGCTAGCTGTCTAATATAATTATTTTCCACCAGTAAAATCTCTTTCACAGGTTTATATCTCAATAACTTTGCCCCATAGGTGATAGCTCCCAGGGCTTGGGTTTTGTAAATATCTACCAGGGGGCTAATAGGCTTAAAAAAGGAGGCCCTTTGTACCTTGGCAAGACCATCAATGCTCTACCTAAGTTTCAACCTTTGTTTGCCAATGTGAAAGGACCAATCCATATACTCATTAAGAGTTAGACCCAGGTAGTCAAAAATAGAGACCCTCTCCAAAGGGATTCTATTCAATAAGGGGTTAGCTCGTGTGGAAGGCACTGGATTGAAGACCATGAATTTTGTCTTGGTAACATTAACCTCAAGACCCTCGAAATACGGAGCTAAGCCCAGCTAGAATCTTTGCATGCCCATAGGAAATTTTGACAGAAGTAGGGTGTCATCTGCAAACATCATGGCTGGGATTGTGGAGGAAAAGATCTTAGGAGCATCATTATCTCTTACCCCCATTCAAAATGTCCACCAAACCATTAATATACAAACATAATAGGGTGAGGGGCAATACACAGCCCTAGCACACTCCCTGGTCACAGGAAATGGTTCTGAAAGCTTGCCCAATCTCCCACATCGGGCCTGTGCAAAGCTCTTCTCATGCAGCTTCCTAAAAATATGGCAAAGTTAGGTAGGGAACCCCATCGCTTAATACAGACCAAAGTTTACCCCTGAGGACTAAATCAAAAGCAGACTTTAGGTCCACAAAAATCAGGTATAAACTGCCACACTCCAACACAGCTGTTTTCCAATAAAGGAGTTGGAGGCGAAACACCTGATCAATGGTGGAAGTTTGCTTTCTGAAGACTGCTTGTAATGTACTTAGAGCACTATGGTCCTCCATCCACTCTTGTAACCGCTCCAGTATTATCCTGGCGAAAAACTTCTGCATTACATCTATTAGACTGATGGATCTGTAGTTCTCTGGTAGCAAGGGGGAGCCTTTCTTGTACACAGGTATTATTTCTGCACGAGCCCAGGACTTGGGGATAGGCATTCCCCCCATTATACCATTAAAAATGACCCACAAATATGGGCCCCAGACTTCTGGTTCAGTGAGATACAATTCCCCAGGTATTTTGTCGATGCCAGGTGCCTTGTGAGGAGCTATTTTAGATATAGCACTACGTACTTCTGTGGCAGTGATAGTGGGAAAGTCCTGTGAATCATCCTGGTGCAAGCCAATTATGTGCTGGCCAGTAACAGTATTCACCCCTTCCTCCTGTCTCTCCTGCCCATCATATAATGGCCGAAAGTACCCATTCCATACTTCAGCGGCAATATTGGGCTCAATGTTGGGTCTTCCTTCCCTATTCCCAAAGGTAACTATATTCCAGAAGGCCCTGGAATCTTTGCACTTAAGGGCCTGGAAGAGAGAATCCAATTTAGCCTGGTCCCAGTCTATTTTAGCCAATTTAATAGCATTCCTATACTTAACTCGCACACTTTGGATCCGGCTGTTGTCCTTAGATTTTAGTGCTGATATTAAATCGGTTTTGGCATTTCTACATTGGCCATTAAACCATGAGGGGATAATTTGCTTATGCTCTCGGGATCGTACTTCCACAAAAAAGAGGCGCTTCAGAGAGGCTGTTAACACTGCATGAGTCTCAGCCACTCCCTCTATTGGGTTACTTTTTCCTTCTGTCTCAGTGCATTTACACAACTCTTCAATGGCATTACCCACTACCTCATATATGGCACTAATAGAATTGGGAGATTGCTGTACCATGGCCCAATGAATTTGTCGCCTAGATGACAACAAGCACAATCTGGCATCAAGTGGGTCTCAACACTTCCCTCACCTAGTTCCATCTTGTAATAACAAATCTAATACCAAAAGATTATTGCTATCATGTTGAGATAAAAGGACAAAATCTAAAACCGAGGGCCACAGTTTTCTGTCCACAAGGACATAATCAATTAAAGACTGGGACCCTTCCCGATTGAACTTAGGATGTCCTTGCCTATCAGTCTGAGTTCGACCATTACAGGCCTGTATTGAATGGTTCAATGTGAGAGCATTTATTTGTAAGGCTAGGGAAGACCATTTCTTGATAGGGAGGATTGATAGTGCCTGTATGGCCCACAGCCTGTCTTCATCCCCTAGGGTGTCACGCTGTCTAATGCCCAAGGGCTCAAATTGTCAATTAAAATTGCCCCAGATGACCTTGAAGGCAGACCCCATAATAGAGGATAAAAAGGTTGCTAAATGTTCCACTACTGGGGATTCTTGTCCATTGCTCACAGGTCAAGAGTAAACATTGACCACAGCTATGACTACTGCAGGGGTGAATTTCAACAAAACACACAATACATCGGGCGACCCCGTCTGAATTTCCCTGACCATACAGCCCAGGTGAGTGGCAATCCATATGGTTAACCCCCCCTGAGGATCCACCCCTCTCACCAGACCCAGCAGGCTTGAAAAAGGTCACAAAGTCAGGGCACCGTAGTGCCTCTTTGGACCAGGTTTCCTGGAATAACAGCAGGTCATATTGGTCTATAAATAGCCCCCATTCACAACAGTCCTCCTTGTTTCTGAGTCCCGCAACATTCCAGGAAGCTCCCTTGATGGTGTTAGTTGGTGCTTTGATGTCTAATGTAGTGCCCTCGATGTCATCCTCCTACATGTTCTCCTGAGACTGACCGCCTAGGTCTGTACAACTATCAATATACCTCCTGTTTACTGTCCCCTGTTTCCCCATATCACTATTGTCCAACCCAATCCCCCTCACTGCATCTGAGAAAGAAGGCGTTTGAGGTATGCCATAAAAGTCAGAGACCACTTGTGGGTTTAAGTCATACCTGACCACGTCCGCATACGAGACCAGGCAGACTCTTTGCACAGATCTTTCCTGTTCAACTACCCTGTAAACGGACTCTCCACTTGAACCTACCAAGTTCAAGTATGGACTGGGAGAAGGGGAGCCATTGACTCCATGGGCCCTTACAGGATGGCTGTCTTCATTCAGGGTCCCTGGAACCATGATCTCCTTGGACCCAATAAATCAATCCACTCCATTCTGTGCCTCAAATCTATTGTATACAGGTATAACATGGGGGGGGAGGCATACATCTGAGGTGGTTGGGAGACAGACTTGGGGATGGAATTTGTAATCTGCCGGGAATGTCGATATTGCATGCCTAAGGGTGGTCTATAGAGGTAGCTCAGTGGAAGGACCATCACAGCCAAGTTTTGGGGCTGTGTAGATAGATCGCCTAATAACAGATTATAGACCAAACTTGGGTCTCTGAAATGAATGACAATTCCCCAATCCAACTGACTCTACGTGTTAAAAAGATGTCACCTGCTCTATCAAGAAGTTAATGCCTATGCCTTGACAACCAAAACAAACATTTATTTCTTAATTCCTCATGTGTTACTCTCTGGTTGGTTTTCAGTCCAGAGCCCCTGCTAGAACTACAACATAGGGGCAAGAGGCTGGGGACAAATTAATGATTGGAGGTTTCACAGCAACACCCCAAGGAACCTGATGATACTCCCCCTCTGCTCTGCTAGAAGCAGTTCCTAGTGGCAGCTGTGTCCTAGAACATGTAACATTTAACCTCATCTGATCCCCTTCCCAGTTCTGCTATTAATCTCCTCCGTAGCGTTTGAAAAACATGGCCCTGGATGCTTGGCAGGGACAGCTTTGACAGCTTGGTCAGTTTGACATCCAATTTCCCTGCGCTCATTGGACCCCCCACGTCTCTTGTTGTTAGCCTCTCAAAATAGTTTACTCAGTTTATCAAGATGCATAAAGAGAGGGCTCAGTTCTTCACTTATAATGGTTTTAACTTTCTCTAAAATATCCCTTTTGAGGCTTGCTACCCAAGGGAGTTGAGCCTCATCTCTCCTATTGTTGTGAACAATTGAAGAGATGATAACATCCCTGGGTTCGCCTGCACTTTTGGTGCCTTTCGGTGCACGACATGGAGCAGTCTTCTTTTTAACAGCCCCACTAGCAGTACTTTCCTCTGTTTGAGAACTGTTAGAGCCCCTGTATGGGCCAAGGCCACTTGATTCTTGTCAAGAGGCACATTAGGACTGCATAGAGAAGAATGCTGGTGACCAGAAGTTCCACCCAGGGGATCAGTAGACGGAGACATCCGTCTCTTAGTTAATTCATTCTCTGTTGCCACCACACCAATTGCTCCCTGCAGCATCTTGTCAATGGAGGTGACTTTAGGGGACTTGAGAGGTGACACAGGTCTTCCTTGGCAGTTTCTTTTCACTATGATAGCGCTTGGTCATGGATTAATTAGTTCTTTAATCACCGAGTTGGCCCCTGAGATCCAACAAAAGAGGCTGCAGAATAAAATGAAAAGAGATGATTCAATATGGGCAGTACCTTATACTGATGGCTGTACAGTATATAAGAATCAGGCTCACTCACCCACTCTTTCCTTTGCATGAAAGAGGGGTGGCCCAGCCAGCCTCGTCTGGCCGCGGACGGGGCAAGATGGGCCCGCCGTGGCCCGGACATGCCTGCACGCCTCCCGTGCTGCGGGAGCTGCCCTGGTGGCGTCAAGGAGGGTTGGCTCCTTCTCCCAGGTGAAGTGTTTGCTGGGGGACCGAGTCCCACGCCAGCGGCAAACAAACAAACGTTGCGGGCTTGTCCAGCATGTTCAGCGCGCTGCTGGAGCTGCCCTGGCGGTTTAGTGGCATCAGGGCGGGTTGGCTCATCCTCCCATATGAGGTGTTTTCTGGGGGACTGAGTCCCACCCCAGTAGCAAACAAACAAACGTTGCAGGCTTGTCCAGCCCATTCAGTATTGTATTTCTGTTATACTCACTCTCTCTGGGTAAGTTCACTGGAGATAGCAAATTTTAAGTACGTGCACAACCTAATATTCAACCACTCTTTGTGGGTAAGCACAACATTGGTGAAAACTCTGAACAATCAAATTAACCTCTTCTATGAGGCCTTTACACTAGTGCCCGGGGACACATCCCACAAAAGTGGGAGTGCTACCAGTCGTCTAAGTTCACTAGAGACTCATTGAACACCACCTGTTTGTTTTCCCAGTTCAAGCATGTTAGCTGTTATACCTGAGCTTGGGACTAAAGGAAATCTATTGGGTGTTGTTAGGATTGACCTCAAACACACAACAGGAGTTCATGCCATTCCCAACACATTTGGCATTCTGGAAGAAGTCATACCTGACAATAAACTGCAGTTCAATGGTGAAGAATGTATCAACCATGCAATAACTACAGTTAAAAATGACACTCCCATGATCTCTCCCATGATGTAAAAAGTTGTGGAACGTTTCTTGGACACCCTAAGGAATGTTTGTAAATTCCACAGGTTGCAGTCTCAAATATTGGATGAATTATGCCAGACACAAAGAATTATCACAACACCGCTCACAGCACAACTGAAAAGTGACCCTCTGAACTTCTTTTCGCCCTAAAACTCCAACACTCATTTCACAAGCTTCATCATTATTACATTCTGATCACCAGGAGGTGCAACACCAGTGGTTGTCACAAGAGGAGAGGGGAGAAAACTACTCAGACCGGAGGAGGTAGGTAAAAAAATACTCAAGACTCTCCTAAGGAGATCAAGTGCTCGTCCATTCTAAAGCTCCAGCAAGGATGATCTGTCAACTGATCCTCGAACAAATTTGAAAACTGACATAAAGGGATTCAGGCGCATGGTGTGGAGGGACGCAGATGCACTTACACAACAATATCTTATATTTTTGCTTGCTAAACGAAGATTGTTGTGAGCTATCATCCAATGATAAACTATCAGACACTGAGCAAGTTCCCAAAGAAGACTCCTCTCCTGATTATTTTACACCAGACCCTACCAGTCGGCTGCATTTTCACTTCCTCACTCCAAGTTTTGAACCGCAACCATGTCATCCTCATGCAAACTGAAAGAGCCCATGAAAAACTCAACCCTATGATGGACTAACAGCTTCATGTTGTTATTTAGTTTGTGAGAGATGTAGAGTTGCCATTGTAGAGTGTCACTCGCAACACACACAAAATGATAGACTGCACGCATCCTTGAGACATGCGAACAGGAATCTGAGTTGATACTCCTGCCTTTTGAGGTCTTGGACATATCCCTAACAGATTTGTGTACAATTCATGCAACGCAGCAAAGCCACTAAAATTGCAGCACTGCGTTATGTAAAAGTGAGACAGTAGGACAGTGATATATCTTCTAAGATATGGCGCTACTGCTGTCATCCCATGCACTGGAGCATATTAGACTGGCTTGCGTCATGCACACACACTTGCACCATAGTGCAAGTGTGTCTTTGTTTTCTCTATCATTTGCTTTGTACTAGACAGGAACACTTTAGATACAAAATATTATGTTTAGACATAGTAAAAACGTTTCCAAGTTTGTATGTGTGCTGAACGTTATAGCACACATTCAAAGATAGAAAGTTTTTGAGGGAAAAAAAACTTCTCAAACATTATCACTGCCTCGAGGAGGTGTAAATTTGTGGTGTAAAGCCCTAATAGGGCTTTGTGTCAAAATCCATAAGTGATTGACTTGGAATGCCCATGTACTACCCATTGGATGCTCTCTTGTCCCAAAGTAGCTCAAACTAGCGTATAGTGCTACTTTGTGTTATTTTAGGGATACTTTCCAACACAGATCAAGATTTGCGTTGGAAAGTAAATCACAATTCAATGTTTTGCGCCGGTTTACATCACTTTTTGTGACACTGCATCAGCACAAAACCTTGATTCATCTGGCCTTAAATATTTAAGCAAGTGGAGAAGTTCAGGTGCCATGCTATCAATGTGACCTTGTAGTTCTGTTACCTGGTGCTGAAAGTTCATGGAGGATGAGGGCCATGTATATAGTAGATGGAAATTGTGTTGGTTAATTTGACTTATATGCTGATAGTGTGTGATGCTTGGGTTCCAAAGATATGCCCCTATGGGTTACCTCTCAGTTTTTCCCTGTTCTGCTAAATTTATCCAAATATATGGTAAGTCCCATTTACAATTGAATGTACATAGTTAAATTGTGTTCCATCATCAGAAAATATGTCAGTTGTTTGTTAACCCCGGAACTTCCTCTGCTAAGAGGATGGGATGGGTACCCATGTGCACAAAGCTCAATGGATTACTGACACCTTTGCTTTTTACAGTAAGAACAAGCAGACTACACACATCATATGGACACAGTATAACACGTCTACCTTATTTACAACAAGAACTTGTAGACTATCCAGGACAGCCAAACCCACAAAGCAAACCGTAGTAAGAAGTATGCAACCACACAAGATGGAATTGTGCCATTCACCCACCCTACAAGTGGTCCTCTGTCTTGCTCTGGCGGAGTTCGGTGTCGCCAGCCACACGGCCCCATTTGATTTCGATCAAAGACACACTCCTATTAGATATATACATGATAGCATATCCCCTTTGCCAAATTCTCCATGCCTGCACCAACGTTTCTGTTCTTTGTCTCTACCCCATTAGAATGGCACACCACCCATTGCAAGCCTCTAATACAGACTTACATCCCCTGCCTCCAAAGTGATCCTCCTTCTTGCCATTAAGTAATCCCGCAACTGATACGATGTTCAATTGAGTCTCTGCCCCTGCAACCACTTCTTTATTCCTTATCCCTGACCCCTTTATAGTGACACCACCCTCCGAAGTCACACTATTTTCCCATCTTGGTTAGCTATATTTCCTCGAAAGGGTTATATGTAGTATGAGCTCGTATTTTCTTCAATATTCCTATTATGATACACTTTGGAGTTTGGGTAGGTTATTGAATGTTTATGGTAGTCAATCGTAGGTTGTGATTTATACGAAATGCTAAAGTCACTCTCACATATGTATTTATAAAATGAAAATTTCAATAAAGAAACATTCTGAATAAAATAACAGGCATGTGACCTCAAGTAGTCTGCCCTCATACAACCCACCGGGAACAAAAAAACACAAAAACAACATGCTTGTCACACCACAGACGAAGGAGTGCGTGCGTCTGCCCACGACTAAACAGCACATCATCAGATAAACTCAACAGAAGCATAAAGCATGCAACCATGTGTTTGTCCTTGACTTAATCACAAGTTTAACACAAAACACTGAATGTAAAGAAAACTATGAAAGATCATGGACTACATGACACAGTGATTATAACTACAATGTTATGCTGCATGTAACTACACGCAGCCTGTCTGCTTCATACGCATAGCACCGCAAGCACACTGAGCAAGAAAAACGAATACATAGTGTGAAACCCTTTAAGTAAAAGGTTATGCCCTCATCTTAATAAACTTTGTTTTTGGGGTGGACACATAACCATGACTATGCTATGTGGTGTGCAACCCTAAGCCAGACACCATATTATTGACATTTACTACAACAGCAGGGCCCATCATAGGGCCCATCATCTATCAACAAAACTGTAGCTATGCACCCCCAAACATGCATGACACTCATCAGAAAAAACTACCTTCTCAAGGACAAATCTTGCAGCATTGTGATACTCCTAACTATTTTTTTGAAGTAAAACCTATGTTTGGAAACAACATATATATGCATTGAAAACACTAAGAGCATACTCTTGCAGTTATTGTCCTATACATTTTACTGCATACAAACCGATCAACAGCTCACTTCACATAATCCAGAACACACATACTGTGCACCAGGTAAACAATCGCACATTAGTGGCATATGTTAGGATGTCATCACTTCTGTTCAGGACATCGTCCAGCCCCAAAAGTGTTTCAATGATGGCATTCTGAAAAACCTCAAAAGCTGATGACACCCCAAACACAATCTGGTGGAATGGCTCAAGTTGCATGAATTGAGAACGTCATAACGTACTGGCTAGACTCATCACGCCCCAATTGATGCTAGCCAGAATTAAGGAATTAATGTAACGTTTTGAGAACCCTCTAGTGACAACAAGGTTGATTAGAATGTTGCAATCAACAGTTGCCTATGGCATCATTTAATAACCTCCTGTCAGTGCAAATGTGGGTGGCATTTGTCTGTTTCGGTTTGGTTGCTGCTGCCATGGATGACACCCAGGGTGTAGGACCTGTCACTTTCTTTATCACAGCCATTTGCTCAAATCTCTTCAGTTCATCTTCTGTCTGTGACATTAGTTAGAGCAGTATTCGGCTGTGCTGGAACGCAAAAGATCTCAAAGACATGTGAACTGCAGCTTCGTGAATTCCACTTTCAAACACATCAGACAGATAAACGATTACTATACTCTTTGACTATTTCTTCAATGTCTCCGGTATTAGCAGGGCAAGTAAAGAAAATGAGACCCAGATTCTCATCCTCTGCACAGCTCAGCTGGGTGTCAGCATCACCTTCAGTGATAAACATTTTGGTTCCGATGACTGTATTGGATAATATATCAGCGTGATATGTCTCTGCTTGTGGCATCAGCGTTATGTCTCCATAAGCACAGATGTTTTTTCCAGTTAGTATTATATTTGGTCTAAGTCGTAAATGGCGAAACTGTTGTACACACGGCATGTTCACTGACACCCATGAGTCAATCAGGGCAGAGATGGTAAGTCCTTGTAACCGCACTCTGCATTTTGTGTGTGTTCTCTCTGTGGGATCTATGTGCCAGTAATATGTGTAATATCTCTTCATCCTCCTCATCACTTGTGCATGTGTGCAGGGCATTCTTTATGCCGAAGGTCCCTGCCCACTCATCACAGCCCTGCAATATAGCTTGCAGCGATCTAGTGGCCTTGGTGGCAGCACCTCTTCTGGTTAAATGGCCTCCTTTGCCTCCCTGACATACTTTTGTGAAGTGGTCTTGTCTTCACATGTGTAGCATGTTTGCCCTTGTGATGGGCATTCATCTGCTGGGTCGGCTTCACCTCCACAGAATCCGCAATTGCTTTGATCACTTAGGGCACTTGGTCTTCTGCTAAAGGCGTCTCTGTCATATGATATGCTTCTCACTCTATCAACCGATTCCCACTTGATAGGTTTGATGTCATCTTGGTCTGAGATTCAGTTGTCGTCTTCCTAGTGTTCAAACCTTTGGATCCAAGGTAAGTATGTCATTCAATGTCATGTTTGGCTCACAGACCATTGGGTGCCTTATAACTGACGATCTACAGCCCTGTATCTATAGGTAAGGTCTCTCAGTTAGGCATATAAGTTATTGATGGATGTGCCTTCCTGCTGCTGTGCTTGATGTCAGACAAGCTTCTCGCAGTCAAAACTGAATTGTGGCTGAAGTGTGGTTCTAGAGCAGCAACCCTGTGTCATAGGTGGTGTCATACCCCGTGTTGATCAGGTTCTGAAAATCTCAACAGCATAGTGTAGGGGTAGTGAGTGTTCAACACTCTGATCTATCTCCCTATTGGACACCAAACAGTTGGAGAGCTTTCCCATCCATACAGCCCATCTTGGCAACACTGTAGTTGGTGGAAACAGTTCACTAAAGTGAAGCAGCGTGCATGCCAATGCATCAAGGTGGGCACCAGGTGGTGGATTTACAGCAAGTTGTGCGGGGCAGGCGCGAGCCCACCTGTTTGAAGTGCAGCACTGTCTGTAGCTATTTATTTGAAGTATTTGCAACCTAACCAACTGGCAGCAGAGTCTTTTACGGGTTTCAAGGTGTAGGAAGTTGCATTTAAGGTTAGCTCTGGCGTGTTGGATAGAATGGAAATAAGGGAGAGATTAGCATTTGTGTCAGTCGGGGAGGTAACGTTTGAAGAGCTGAGTTTTTAAGTCTTTCCTAATAGCAAAAAGGTTAGGATTAAATCCTAAATTGGATATAGTTCCATAATCTGGGGGTTAGACATGAAAGAACTTGGTTTGATGTTTTTGCGTTCTTGGTTTTTGGAATTTCCAGAATCATACAAAATATGTTTCTTGTTTTTCATTAACCGCCTATGAGTTTGAGGTTATTATTCAGACGTGAAGGTAGGGTGGTGTTGATTGCCTTATGAGGGGTACATGCAATCTTAAAATGAACTTTTCCTTTGAGCAGTAGCCAGTGAAGGTACTTTATTTGCACCAGTGACTAGCATGACAGCTGCTTACAGTATAACATGAAGGGGTGTGGTGAAGAATTTTGGAAATCCTACCAGTATGGAGTTTCTCCCATCCAGATAAGTAAGAACGCAAATTTGAACTGCAGATCTAAAATCAGTGGACAAGATGGTTGGTGTTAATTTACTTATCAGATGGAGTTGGTAAGATGTCGATTTAGTTTGACATTGTGATCATTTATGGTAAGGTTATTGTTAAGGATAGATCCCAGCGACTTTGCAAGAGGAGCCAATTAAGGGAAAATACCTAAGGAATGAAGAGCAGCAAACCAATTTTGTACGGGGAGAGTTTTTTATTGAGAATAAGAGAAGGTTTTCGGTGGTTTTCAGGGTTCAGCTTCAGAGAGAGTGATTGCATCCAGATCGCTTGATTGCTGAGGAAAGATTTCACACCTGGAGTGTTTGATAGCTCAGTCACAGGGCCGGCTTTAGGGCAGTGCAGCATTGGGCGCTGACCTGGAGCGGGGGAGGGGGGGCGCTGTGTTTAGCAATGACTTACGATTTAAAAACACCTGCTGTAGTGTTCCTTGTGAGTTCAGCTTTCAGGCAGCAATAAAAATGTCATGATAGCTATTGTGATTAATGTTCCTTCTAGATCGAGAGCAATCAGAGTTGTGTCTATCAGCATTTTGACTCACCATAAAGTAGCGCAGGGGATTAATATGCCTGCTGTAAAGAACAGATCTGTATTTTATGTGGATAGCTGAGTGGATTAGTAAAGCCAGCCTTTACCAGCACTTCAAAATAAATGAAATGTATGTGTGAGAGGGGCTATGGAGAGCTGAGGTACACTTTTGCCGGGTGGTAGCGAGGGAACCTGTGGAGGAGGTCATATGAGGGCGGGGGGTTGTCGCACCGGGCGCTACCAGCGCTAAAACCGGTCCTGCTCAGACACACAAAGGTATAACTAAGTGTTGTTTCTGTATTGATGACTAGACACAGTATTTTCTCTGAGGATTGTTGTTAGAGCTTCCATATCTGCTGAATTAGTGAGATAATAGGACAGATCCTTGCAGCACGCCATATTTCACAGGATGTGGGTACTATTCAAACACGTCAAATTTCATGAATTGCGATATTGAGGAGAGAAAAGATGCAAACCATTTTGGAACAATTCCTTCCATTCCATTTTATAGTGAAGGATCTCAAGCAGTGGATATTGATCTAGCATATCAGATGCTGCATAGAGCTAATAGAGAATAATTGCAAACCTCTCCTTCATCTGAGATTTTAGTGCATCATTCATATTTTCGAAGGTGGCAGTTTCAGTACAAAACTTGGAGCGAGAAATTAGATTATGAGGTTACAATTCATACTGTGATTTAAAAGCTGGTATGCCACAGTTCTTTCAATTATTGTTGCCTTGAGAAGTAACTTAGAGGCTGGCCTGAGCTTCTGAAGGTCATTTGAGTCCAAGTTTTGTTTCTTGAAGAGAGGAGTAATTTGGCCAGATTTCAAAGTTTAGAGGAAAGTACCTTCTATTTTGAGAGGGCGTGTGATGTCCTGTGTGCATTATTTGATCAAGAACGCCAGTATGTAAGGCTCTTGACATTGGAGGAGGGATGTGTAAAAATAATGAGTTGTGTGACGGATTAAAGATGAAGCTTTTCAAATGCGGTCCTCCATCCATGCTAGTTTAGTTAGTTGTTGGGCAGTGGCCACCTGTGCATGCGTGTTGTTTGGTGCGCAACAACAGTGTATCACAGATTGTCTCTGAATATACTTGTCACTTCCACACATCTTGCATTGCCGTCTATAGGCTCAATATTTCTTTTCTTTGTCGGAAGCGCTGAGTATGTTAGTCCTTGCATCCTCTTGATGGTTGTTCTGGGCCATCTTCCTCTGGTGGTTTAATTTTCTGGCCCACCAGATGGTAATATCCTTGTAATTTAGTGGGTCCCAGCCATTCAGTAAATCTCATCTGGACTCTCCTGTATCACCTAAGTATCATGTCAGTGTGTATGCACTTCACAGTGTAAGTAATTTTACCTGCCCCAAGGGCCCTCATTACAGATGTGGGGAAGTATGGATACAGCAGTCAAGTGCAGTTGTTGTGCACCCTTGCTACTGTCTCCCAAGAGACATGTTTTTTGATAAACTCCTTTGGCGAAAGGCAGTTTGGCGAAGAACATGCGCAATGTTATTGTCCTCGTCGCCAGTGCAATGGGCCCCTCATGGAGCCCAGAAGGAAACACACTGCTCGCTTGCTGCTGGTATACTGGTCTTGTGCGCAGCAGCTCTAAATTTATTGTTTCGGTGATGAAGCGTCCGTCATCACCGTGAATGTTCCTACAAGACAGTGCTGGGTGGCACACTATACCAGGGTCAGAGGTAAATTGGAATCTTGCCATTGCTGCATACTGGACCATTTTGGAGTTTACGGAAGCACCAAGAAAGAGGATATTCATGTGTGTTCCCTCATATAAAGTTGAGTTGCCAGCTTTAAATTCCCTGGAAATCATGAAAAATTATTATCTGATAGAGGAAAAGGAAGATGGCTGATTGACTCCGCTGCGGGAGAGCACGTACCTGAGGCTGCACCCACTGTGACATACTGCATTACCGCTAGAAACGTCTTCCAAAAACGGACTGCCCATCAAGGAATGAAAAGAGATGCTGGGAGTAGCGGAGATTTCCTCGTCTTCATGTTTGCATTACAGGCACGGACTCCACACACATTTTTCCAGCTGACGAGGACTTCGAGGTGGCTGGCTGAGCCGCTCTGCTCTCTATTGGTCATGGCTGAGTCCAGCTCCGACTCAAACTAGCGGTATCGCCTGCAAAGAGGCAGTGCATCAAGAGGAGCTCGTAGCTCCCGTATCCCGACTTCAGTCCCTTCAGAGATCGCCATAAAAGAAACTCTGCCAACTCTATCAGCTCGGGCAGAGGCGTGCAGACGCTATGCGGCAGCGGCAAAAGGAAGCGGCTCCCGGGTCGGGAAGCCGATGCTAACGCTGTTACAGTCAGGGAAAGCGGCCGACATCCTGCAGACTTGTGGCATATCAGATTCTTCGCTCAAAGTGGCAATGACTGACACTTTGCTGAAAGCAGTCCGCCTCAAACATGAAGATGCGGCTGCCACCGTTGAAAACAATGGATCAGCAGATGCTGTCGGCTGGATACAACAGGAGATGAGGACAGTGGAGCTGTTACAAGGTAACAGAGTAACTCAGCACTTGATAAGTGAAATGAATGAAAGCACTAATAACAATAACAATGTTGCAAGTCCAGATATTCTTCCCCCGCCACAAATGCTTTCACTTCAAATGGAATCAAAAAATGCAAATGTGACGGAGAGGGGTTGTCAAGTGGCTCAGGAGGCAGAAATCTGTCAAAAATCCTTCGAATACTCTGGAGATGGGATGGGTATGGACGCGCACGATTTGTCTAAGCCTTCACTTAATATCTCTGAAAGTCCAGGAGGGGAGGCTACATCTTTTGGAAGCTGTATTGAGGAACAGCCAAGAAAACTGGTCACAGAACAAGGCACTGATTTAACTTGTAAAACTCTTTCAGATAAGTCTGCATTGCCAACTCTGCCTACTGGCGTTGCTGAAACTCTCACAGACGTTTTAAAAAGCTCAGAGGACATACAAGTTGAATCCCCATTCCGGGGAAAGAAGAAACAAAACAAGACCAAAAGCTTGACGGGCATGAAAAAAACCCATTGAGCATTCAGAGACTCTACGCACTGGCTATACCTCGCATGCTCGAAATAAAGCAGGGGTCAACGGGATTCCCCTGCGCAAATGGGTTACTTCCAAAGGGGAAGTGAAGGCTATAATATCTAGACTGTCAGGCTCGCTTACTCACGATGGGGTACTTCTACCACCTTCAGCAACAAAAGGCACTAATAACGCTGAGATACGGGAGGTGTATGACAGCTTAAGGCCCAGCCCGGGAACAGTGGGAAACTCAGTCTTCCAATCTTTTCCTCTCTGATTCTCCGGTAACTAATACTTTCCTCCCCCCAAAGCAACTGACTCTTGCTACACAAACGAACCCTCTTTTTTTATTTTTTTTATTGTTATATTTATTTGGTTACACAGTAAATGGGAAACATGTTACACTTCTGCAAGTTATACAATACGTAGGACTTATTACTAAGTAAACGTTCGTGTAGCCTTATGAATATATGTGCCATGAAAGATGCAATGTAACCCTTTTTTACGTCAATAAAAAACACAATCAAACAAGAGCCGCAGTGAAGGCATTAGGTGATCATAACAGGTACATCTCCTTATCTATATATTACAGTTCAGTCGATAGATTAGATACGCAGCTTAATTACAGGCGTCCGTGCCTCATTAGCTAATCCTATTAACATTTATCCTGCATTACCCCCCGTGTCAGGGGTTGTGTCCTTGGTCAAAGGGTCCTTTCCAGCTAGGAATGTTTGGTATAGCCCCCAAAAGTTTTTGGGGCGACTTCGAGGGGGAAGTAGCTCGCTGTACAATTCAGTCTGAGTGTTACAGTACAGCATGTCTCGTGACCACTCCTGCATGGTGGGCGGAGGACCACGTGCCCAACGCTTAGCTAATCTGCGCTTTGCAATTAAAACACCCATTTCAATCAATCGTCTGATTCCCTTCTTTAATTTTTTGGTATAGCCCAACAATGCTATTAACGGGTCAGGGGGTATTGGGGTCTTAGTGATCTCACTTAGTGTCTGAAATACCTTCCCCCAGTACCTGGCTATAGCCGGGCACAACCAGGCTGCATGTAAAAAATCTGCCGGACTCCCCCTACACCTCTCGCACTCAGCCGTTTCACGCAGCCCATAACGAAAAAGGCGCTCCAGAGTATAGTAGACTCTCTGCAAATAAAATTAATTAGTCGATGTCAACCGTTTAGGGACACTCTACGGGTCATCTCACAGCTATACCTCCAAGTATCGTCATCTATATTCAAGCCTAGGACCCTTTGCCATTCTAGTCTGGACTTTGTATAGAAGTTTGTGCGATAGTTTTGGGCAGCTCTATAAAAATTAGACACTAATTTAGTAGGAGTTTCTGCTTTTAGCATAAGTTTAAGTGGGGTGACCTCAGGGGGTTCTGCCAAATCCTCACCTTGTATCTCATGCATAGCGTGTCTCACCCTATGATAGTGGAACTGGACTATGGGATGACCGCAGTGCCCTCTGTCGCTATCTCGTCCCACGTACGAGCTTTCCCCTCAGTGAAAAGATCGCCCGCTACGGTTGCGCCCAGTGACCGCAACGCCTTGAGCGCAGCGCGGTCTTTGTACATAGGGAGCCAAGCGCACCATTCCAGCGGGGCCAATGGAGAGTATAAAATGTTACAATCTTGCCTTTTAACCAGGTCTTGCCATGCATGAACCGCAGAATTTATGGAGTCTAGAATGCCCGTGCGGTGATCGGGAGACCGGAATATACTAATGGGAAGAGCCGACGTGGAGACCGCCACTTTCTCGATGTGTAAATGCGGGGGGTCCAGTGTCGGATGAAGCCAGTGAAACGCATGCGAGCTCTGCGCTACTCGGTAGTACACGTCCATATCTGGAGCTCCTAGGCCTCCTAGATGATAGGGTAGTGTAAGGACTTTTCACTGTACTCTCAGCTGCTTCCCGGCCCACGCCAAGTTTATCAATATGGAAGTAATGGTTTAAAAAAATGGGCTGGAAGGACCATAGGAATATTTTAAAATAAAAATAGGAACCGCGGCAATATCACAATTTTTATCATCAAAATCCGCCCAAGGAGTGAGATAGGCAGTCGATTCCATCTTTCAACGTCCTCCTCCAGTTTCGTGATAGCCCTACCATAATTTTCTTTAAAAACTATCTCTGGGTCAGTAAGAAATTGTATTCCCAGATAGCGGACCGGCTCCGCAGTCCAAGTTAAGGGGAAATCTAGCTCAATAGGAGTGGTGGATGGCGTCAGCGGGAAAATTATGGACTTAGTCCAATTAATTTTTAAACCAGAAAGTTCCCCAAAGCGAACAACTTCCCCGAGCACTGGGGATAGGTTAAACTCTGGGTTCCTAATATAGAGTAACGTGTCGTCAGTGTATGCCGACACTATTAAGTTATAGTCCGGGAACCGGAGCCCTCGGAATCCATGATATTCCCTGAGCGCACAGGCGAGGGGTTCTGCTACAATAGCATATAGCAGAGGTGACAACGGGCATCCCTGCCTAGTACCCCTAGAGATTTTTACTGGGGCAGTGACCATATCACCCATGCAAATTCTTGCTGTTGGAGAATTGTACAGTACTGCTATTAATTTCAGGAAAACCCCACCTACTCCCATTCTTTCCAGCACTGCCTGCATAAACGGCCATTGCACCGAGTCAAACGCTTTTTCTGCGTCTAAAAATACCGCTGTAGCCTTGACCTCTGGGTTGACATGTTGAAGTACTCCGAAGAAAGTGTGCAGGGTGTATGTTAGGTTGCGACCCGGAACAAACCCTGCTTGTTCTGTGCTGGCCAGACTCGGGACCAAGGGGGCAAGGCGGTTAGCTAATATTTTGGCTTGCCAGGTTTAAGTATAGTGACTATCATGGCCTCCCTCATTGAAGGGGGCAGTTCCCCTGTCTCACAGAGCTCCTTAAAAAGCGTTACTAAATGTGGAATAAGGAGATCCTTAAATTCTTTATAGAAGGCCACTGTCAAGCCGTCTTGCCCCGGGGCACTGCCGGATCTCATATGGCGAAACGCCTCATGGAGTTCCCAGACCTCCAAGGGTCGCATCAAATACTCCCGGTGGTCGTTTGTAAGCCAGGGTAATTTTATGTGCTCTAAATAGTCGCGAATAGCACTGTCCTCTGCCTGCGAACGAGAGCTATAAAGGGTCGTGTAGTACTGTTTGAATTGGTTGGCTATACCTTCAGGATCAACCAGCATCTCACCCTCCTCCGATCGTATTGCCGTCATCGTAGATGTCCCTCTCCTGTTTCTCATCAGCGCCGCTAGCGTGGCTCATGGCCGTTCTCCCTCCCCATAACTTCTGGCTACCGCGTATTTCCCCATGTGTTGGACTTTACTATCTGCAGCCTCCTGATATTCCACAAGTGTTTTTTGCAGTTCGTCATCGCCCTCCACCGCCCCACCACCACATAATGCCGCCTCCAACTCAGTTAGGCGTTTCTCCAGCTGTTCTAACCTGGTCCTAATTGCACGTAGCACCCCAGAGTGCTTAGATACAGCTATGCCTCTGATATAAACCTTAAAGGTTTCCCAGACCGTGGAGAACTGCGCTACAGATCCTATATTATTTGCAAAAAAGTCTTCAATTGCCTCTGCCATCTCAGCTTTAAAGGCTGTATCTAGCAGCGAATATGGCGGAAACCTCCACGTGAACGGGGCAGGTCGCCTCAGTGGGCTGTGCAGGACTAAGAGCACAGGAGCATGGTCTGACAGAGTGCGCAGGTGTACCCTACAGTCTGTAACTTCGGAATACATTATCTGTGACAGTAACCAATAGTCTATTTGTGTATGGAGGCCATGTGGCACAGAGTAATGCGTGTACCCTCCTTGTCCCAAAAGCGTGCCCTCCAAACATCTACCATATCCAAACGTATTGTTGTATCCGTAATGAGTTTAGCTGATGCCGAGGTGCGACGTTCAGGGCCGCCAGAGCGGTCCAGCAGTGGATCTAGAACGCAATTAAAATCTCCTCCGACCAACAGAGGGAGCGTTGCATTGATACTTGGGGATGCGAAAAGCGATTGGTAGAATTGTGGGGTATCATAATTGGGTCCATACACATTAATTACCAGTAAGTCTAGTCCCTTCCCCCTACATCTGGAGATGGTAAACCTCCCCTCTGTATCCGTCACTCCTGGATCAATTATGAAGCCTGACTTCGGGTTAACCCATGTAAGTACCCCTCTGGCATGTGAGGTGAACCCAGAGGCATGGAATTGTCCCTGGAACACTCTCTGTGTTAACATTGTACTATCTGGGGGCAGGTGAGTTTCTTGCAGTAGGGCTATGTCTATAGAGTGTCGTTTAAGGTATGAATTACATTTCGCACCTTGCGATGGTTGTTGAGGCCTCGGACATTCCATGTTATAAATCTAATTGTTTGTCCTTCCTGCTGTGTCATCAGATAGGGATACTGGGAATGATAGGTAGCAGAAGCAGCCCCGCCATGTCCACCCTTGCCAACTGATATGAGTAAGTAGAGTGTTTCTTGTGTTTATTGCTGTGCTGCGGCTCAAACAAAAATTCCCAACAAACACCCTCCCCCACCCACGTTGCGCCAACCCCAACTGGACACAAACGGTATTCCCTCCCCCCCCCAAAAATCAAACAATGATGGCGAAGAGCCATCTGGTGTTATACCCACAGGGGCGGATGTTGCCACTCCGCCGTCGCGCTGCCGGTAACCGCCAAGGTTGACCAACAGCCATTTCAATCCTATTATGGCAGATACTTTCCATGCTTTAATTATAAGAATTCTCTCTCGTACAGTCTAAGTCAGCGTCTTGTGACCATTGGCCGCCACTCAAGTTCAGTAACTCATTTACTCTAAAGTTTGCAACTACAATATCGTGACCTCTGCTACCTCCTGGTTTAGTGCTACTTTTGTCACATTAGATCTGGGAGATAACAAGGTGCCCCCACGGGGCTAGTGCTTACTCATCTAAATTAGAGACACTAGACTATTAAGTGAGCAATCCCAGTGCCCACAGAGCCCTATATTGTGTATGCATGTATGAAGTGGTGTGCAGCCATAGCATCCCAGCCATAATAGTCAGACTTAAGAATACAATTTTATGGGGAACGTCCCATACTACAACTACCGGCCAAGAGCAATCCAGGGCGTCTCCCTAGTTGTCTAACAACCAATAACACAACCTGATCAGTATCCTGATATCCCACTGTGAGCTATGCGTACGGTAGTAATCTAGTCGTTTTCGTCCATGGTGCCCCCTTCAGCTCCCTGTAATTGTCCACTGGTGTTGCACGTGTTGCACCTTAGTGTAGTCCTTGAGTGCCTTCTGCAGGGACTTAGGATCAAGAAAAATCTTTGAGACCCCATTCATGGTAACTCGCAGCCTCGCAGGATATAGCATGGCGTAATCCAATTCTTGAGCGCGGAGCGCACGCTTTAATGGGGCAAACTGTCTTTGCGCCTCTTGAACTTTAGCTGTAAAATCGGGGAACAAGGAGATCGTGAGCTTTAAAATCGGGGAACAAGGAGATCGTGGAGCCCTCATATTGCAAAGTTCCCAAGTCTCTGGCTCATTTCAGGGCTGCATCCCTGTCCCTATATTTAGAAACTTGGCGATAATCGGGCGCGGCGGAGCACCCGGGGGAGGAAGTGGGCCCAACGAGCGTTGCGCCCGCTCAATAACAAACATAGTGGAAAAGGTGTCCCGGCCCAGGAGTGTGACCAGCAGAGTTTTGATGAAGAGTTCCATATTCCCGGTAGATGTAGACTCGGGTAGGCCCGTGAGGCGTATATTGCTCCTTCTAGACCTAGCTTCAAGGTCTTCTGCTTTGTCCTGCAACTGCGCCATGGCCTTACTCATCTGTTTCTGCGTTGCGTCCATCTCCGTATGGGCCTCCTCCACCTCGGTAACCCGCCGGTCCGTCATGTCGAGCCTCTCGGTATGTTTATCAAGGCGCTCAGACATCCGATCAACCCGGTAGACCAACGAGTCTATCTTCCCATCAATAGCACTGAGACTAGATTGTATTGTGGTCAGGATTTGGCGGAAATCCGCAGGGTTCTCCTCGCCTACTTCACCTTGGTCAGGAGGGGATTGAGAGTCGTCTCGTTCCCTACCTCTGGGCTTTCGTTGCTCAAATGGAAGCTTGGACTGAACTTTGTCTAACTTCCCCATTGCCGCCAGATTGTGTCGCAGGTAGAGCACTTCGAAAATCCCAACCGCTTTAGGATCACAGCAAACACCAGCTGACCCGGCGCCCGCTCTCCTATCAACACTCCTAGGAAGGCCGCTGCGCCAACAATTAGGTAGTGGGAGGCCGAAGGGAAGGCCTCAGTAGGCCCCGCAGCACCCCACAAAGCTCTTTGGTGGCAACTTATTGTGGCTTAGTTCCGCGAATGATCTGGCTCTCCAGCCCCCTGGGGGTATCAGTTCTGATCGCTGCTAGCTGTAGTGACCAATTGCTGGGCTTGTAATGGCACACTTCAGGGACTATCACCCTGCGTGCACTACAGGCTTTGGGCCAAATCTGTGCACCTTAGTCTGCTCAGTGCTCCCCAGCTTACGGCAAATCCGCAGGGACACCCAAGTTCGCACTTCGCCAGTAGGCCAAGCCAGTAGGCAGTGCAAAGTCTTATGCAGGGCAACTGTGGGTCCCACTTGCTCAGGGAGGCTCCATCTTGTGATGCTGCAGAGAAGCCCCGCTGCGCCGCAGGTATTAACAGTGGGGGCTGGTGAAATACGCTTTCGTTGGGTAGATACAAAGGCGCTCGCTGCTCACCGTGACTGAAGGCTGGCAATCAGGTCGCCGCTTGAATGGCGTGGTGCAGGGTGTTCCCCGGTAGCTGCGTCACTCGCTGCCGCTCCGGCCTAGGCCTCGGGTCCTCGGCCTCCAGCCTCACCACGCCCTCAATCCGGCCTGCTAGGCAGACCGCCGATCTCGGAGGGGATCCGCCGGGGCGTGTAGCCCGCCCGCACACCCCGCTCACCTGGGCAGGGCTTCTGCACTAGCTCGGCTGCCTGGCGGTTGGGCACTTTCCTTTCCTCCGGAGCTCTGCTCGGCAGGACACCAGCCCGCGCCGACGTCTGCAGGCATGGTGCTCGTCAGCAAGCGGCAGGTGTATCTCAGTCGTTTCGTCAAGTTTTCCGCTCAGAGCAGCACGGATCGGCTCCTCGGGACCTCCGATCTTTTAGGCGCTCGAAATCGCGCTGTTTAGGATCTTGTACCTGTCAGGATTTTTAAGGATAATGCGATGGCGTTGCGGAGCTCCGCTAGTCCGCGGCCATCTTGCTGAGCCGGCAAGCTCCGCCCACCAAACGAACCCTCATTGTCTACAAACCTCCAGGCACTCCATGATCAAAGGGCAGAGGCACAAGAGCACTATACTCAAGCCAGAGCAGACAGTCTTTCAATACAGCAAGCTTTGGCCGAAGTGACTGGCAAAGTGGCTGTATTGGCAATTGGCATAGCAGAGTTACAGCAAAGGGTGGCGGATACGGAGGGCTTTACTGTAACAACGGCCAAAACAATTAAGGTGCAAGACGAGCAGCTCCACCTTCTTTAAGAAAAAGTTGAGGACCTGGAGAACCGGCAACGCAGGAATAATCTGAGACTCTTTGGGATACCTGAAGGAAGAGAGGGGTCTGCCCCACGAGCTTTTATAGTGCAGCTATTCCAGAAGGCATTTCCTGATTTGTCAGACTGGGACTCTCAGATTCAGTGAGCCAATAGACTCCCAATCTTTCTAAGTCATGAATCTAGAGCAAATCGACAGCATCCACGTCCAATACTTATCTATTTTGGCAATTTCTTGCTGTGACGGGCTGTTTTCTTCAGAGCTCGCCCTGCGGCCTACATTACAGCTGAATCTCTAACCTTCTTTGTGAGATCAGAATTTTGTAAGGATGTGATGGAAAGACACTGGAAAATGAGTCCGCTGATCGACCCACTGAAGGTGGCTGGAGCACAGGTGTTCCTCCAGGAACCAGCATGTCTAAAAGTTATTAGGGAGGGTCGTTCTCTGATTTTTCATACAGCCACTGAGGCTCAGCAAGCCCTTAGCTCCTGTGGGCACCAAGCATATAAGTGCTGATAATAGAGACTATCTAAACTAATTAGTTTTATGCCATTGTTGTTTCCTTCCCCTAATGCCACACAATTGATATTTTCCTTCCTTTTGGCAGAAAGTCAGGTTATGTATTGAACGAAGAGACACCTGATCTGCACAATACAGGTGCTAATGTATTCTTGCCAGCTTGTCTCTCTAATACCACCTTTAATTGTTTTCTTTATAAAAGTTTTTCTGTTTTCTCCTGGCTAGGGCTGGCGTGGATGTTGCAGCAGGGAATCCCGGGGGTCTGGTGCTCTACTTCCTCTGTCATTCCATTGACAGCTTACATTAGGATGATTCCTTTTTCAGGATAAAGGGGGTGGGTAGGGAGGTGGGAGGGCTCTTTGCGTTACACAGGAAGAAAGTCTTCCAACTTATTTTACTTGTTTTCACAGGTGCTTTACTAATGGGGTTGGAAGGCGGGTTGAGGGGAAGAAGGGGGTGGGGAAGGGAGCAAAATGTCAAAGGGAATAAACTTGGGAGGAACGTAATGAATCACGGCATTGCAATTCCGAAGTCAAGCGGGTTCGGAAGATTAATTTAACTTGGCCCTTTAGATATAAAAATGGGTAAAGGACATAGACTACTTATAGAGGTATCTTACTTACATTACAATGGGGATAATTAAATGTATGTGCTGAAATGTTGCTGGCCTAAACCCAGCCAGTAAGTGTCAGCTGGTCCGGGAAGAGCTGAGATTTTACAAACCTCAAATAATTGCGCTCACAGAGACTCATCTGGCATATAAAGATAGACATTTGCTTAAACAGCTAGGCTATAAAGTAATCATCTGTACATCCCAGACTGTATCCATCAGAGGGGTTGCCTTCTTGATCGATAAGTCATTTGGCTGTACTCTTCTTAAGACTTCTCATGATCAGCGGGGTAGATGGGCAATTCTACAGGTCTTAATTAAGGATACAAAATATGTGCTATGTACCATTTATGGGCCTAACTCTGATGACTCTGAACTCTCTGATACATTAACATTAGAACTACTGGAATGGCAAGGGGAGTTATTAGTTATAGGCGATTTTAACTGTATTATGGACCCTACCATAGACTCCACTAATCGGCGTGCTTCAGTAAGGATGGGGAAAGTGAGGGCTTCTATATTAGAGATGGCTCACCTGCATTGTCTCAGGGATGCATGGCGGACACTATTTCCAACTGAGCCCGGTTATACATATTATAGCGCCCCACATAAGCACTACTCCAGGATCGACATGGTCTTTGCAAATAATAAGATTCTGGACTCGGCAGATATGGAGGTATGCCCTAAGATTACTTCAGATCATAACCTTATCTTATTTTCATTTCAGCTAGATGTGGCCAGCAAGCAAACACGTTATTCTCGTTTCCGCGATATCTGATGGCAGATTTGGAATATATCTCATTAATTAAAAGATATATCACAGATTTCTTTCAAGAGAATGAAGGTTCTGCCTCCCCCCTCACAGTCTGGGATACAATGAAGGATTGTATAAGTGGCATTACCCAACAATACATCTTTCAACAAAATAGAAGCAAAGACAGTGTTCTTAGAACAGCTTGTCATACGATCTTACAATTAGAAATTATCAATGCTGAAGAAGCCAGGCAGATGGGCCACAAGCAAACACAAACCTACCTCTCTCTGATTGAGAAACATTCCACCTTGGGGAGGGTGCTAAAAGAAAAAGAATGCGGCTAGATACAACAAACATCGCTCTCTTCAATATGAGTACGGAGAACAGGTGGGGAGAATCCTAGCACATCAACTTACTGATAAAAAATCTAAAATTCAGATAAAGGCTATTAAAGGGGAGAACAGATCATTATATACACAACCTCAGCTAATAGTTGAACAGTTTGCCCAGTTCTATAAAAAATTATATGGTCAATCTGATATTTTTGATATTGAAAAATACGCTGAGTATATAAAGAGGTGCGAACTTCCAAGGCTTAATGAGGAGCAGATGAACTCTCTTCATCAAGAGATCTTGCATGGGAAGATTCAAGAGGCATTAACAGCCTTGCCTTCTGGTAAAGCAGCAGGCGATGAAGCGATAACAGACAAATTTTTATAAAACTTTCAAAAACTGTATTGTCTCTTCAATGAGTAAGGTTATACAATACGCAGGTGACAGCGGGGAATTGCCTGGCTCATGGGACATGACAAATATTGTCTTCTTTCGGAAAAAGAACAAACCCCCAGAAGAGTGCGGATCCTACCGCCCTATCAGGTACATGCATCAACCATTTTGCGAGCGCAAACGGTGCGATTCGCAAAAATCGCCCGTTTGCGCCCGCAAAAAGGGCATTTGCGATGCATGAAGGGTCAAGGCACTCGCAATTTGAGAATTCGCAATTAATTGCGAGTTCTCAAATTGCGATTGCATTTAAGGAATCGCATTTTGCGATTCCTTAAATGCAATGCAAGAACCACTTTGAAGTAGCGATTTCGCTACTAGGGGCGCAAATTACCATGAAGTTGAACTTCATGGTAATTTACAAAAACTTTGAAAAATGCACTAAAGTGTATTTTTCAAAGTTATAGGTTACACACACACATGTCCTTAGGACATGTGTGTGCGCTACATTTGTGCACAGATCAATTTCAGGGGTGCTACAGGGTGTCCTTTTGACACCGTTGCACCCTTGAAGTAGCATGCGCAATTTGCGAGTACCAATTGGTACTCGCAAATTGCGCTGTACTTCCCATTCATTCCTATGGGCCTGTAGGCCCATAGGAATGAATGGGAAGCCATTCCTTATTTGCGACTCGCAATTTGCGAGTCGCAAATAAGGAATGTGTAGGAATTGCTATTTTTATAGTGATTCCTACATGCATAGGCTTTTGCAAGTCCTTAATTGCGATTCCTTATTAATCGCAATTAAGGACTCGCAAAATCCTACCTTGATGCATGTGCCTGTTAATCTCTTATAAACGCAGATGCCAAAATCTTTGCTAAAATCTTGGCAACTCAATTAGCACGTTTGATGCCAGAACTTGTGTCAAGTCAGCAGCATGGGTTCATATTAGGCAGGGATACTACAGCTCATGTGAACACCGCCATAGTAGCCTTTGACGTAGTGAAAAAGCTAGGGTTAGAAATGGGAATGGTACTGCTTGACGCTGAAAAGTCGTTTGATTGAGTTGCCTGGGATTGTCTATGGGCTACCCTGGCGGAGTTCGGCCTCCGTGGTCAGTTTTGTAAATGGGTACAAGCCCTATACAATCCACCAAGGGCAAAACTGTCTTACTTACAATCGCAGTCTGCTTCTTTTAGTATATATCGGGGCACCCGTCAGGGTTGTCCCCTTTCTCCACTACTTTTTGCATTATATATTAAACCATTCATATGGTCATTACTTTTAAATATACATATACTCCCGGTTCAATCAGGGTTTCCGCGAATTAAAAGTAACGGCCTATGCTGATGACATAGCGTTTTTTTCTGTGGACCCAGTAACTGCTACAGACATTATCCAAACTGAGGCTAATCAGTTCGGCACCTTCTCAGGCTATAAGCTGAATATAAGCAAGACACAGGTCCTTCTTAATTATCAATCTAACAAGGCAATCTCGGGGGCCTGTTCGGTAGCTACTTACTTAGGGGTATAGATCTCCTCGAAGACGGACCATGTTGTAAGACTTAACTATGACCCTTTGCTAGAGACTGTCATTAAAAACATGAAGAACTGGCATAAACTATCTATTAGCATTATAGGGAAATGTAATATCATCAAAATGAATATTATACCTATATTTCTTTTTCTATTTAAAGCAATACCATTACAGGTCCCGAATTATTTTTTTCAAAAATTACAAGGGGCAATTAGTATCTTTATCTGGGCGTACAGGCAACCACGCCGGGCAATAAAATATATTTAATTCCCCTATAAACAAGGGGGCTCCAGCTCCCTGATTTTAAATTATATTACTGGGCCTCCTTTGTGGGACGCCTGCGTAGTCTGCTCTTTATGGGCAGTCAAGATTATTGTTATATTTTTGCATTAGGACCTGATAACAGAATGTTTTTGTATAGAACGAATGACCCTAATTATTTCAAAAGAGTACGTTTTAAGACAGTCGGGGATATTGTCTCCATATGGGGGGAAATGTCATCTAAGTGCTCCCTCCCTCTTACCACACTAGTTTCCCCCTATGGGGCAACCCATCACTCCCGGAACAATTTCATGACAGCGTAGGTAGAACATGGGCAGACAATGGGATCAGCCAACTAGGGCATTTATATGATTCAAATGGGTTTCGAGCATTTAAAAATCTTCAGACTTTATTCGCCTTTCCCAGCGGATGTTTTTTAAATATCAACAGGTTAGAGATTTTTTTGGGGGGTAGAAGGATATAAGGGCACTCGAGAACCCTGATTTTATGAAATACCTACATTCTGTCTCCCAGAAGCCATCAAGTAGCAGTGTCTATCACATACTCTGTCAATATAGAATCCATGACATCTCAAATTTAGCATCTAAATGGAGTAAGTTACTGTCAAAGGATATTATTCCCTGAGACATCATTGATGCATTAGGAAATTTGGATGAGGCAGTACACTCCATTAGTTTAAAACTGCAGTAATTTTGAGCTATATGTATGCTATACTACACCCCTGACAGAATAATCAACTGGACTTGGAATAAGTGAAGAGACATAGGGGATAAGGGCATATGCCTTAAATGCGGGTTGGTCGCTGCAGATAGCTTGCATATGTTTGCCACCTGCCCAGGACTGAGTCTGTTCTGGAAAGAGGTGGGTCAGATAGTTGCAACCCGACTAGGCTTGGATCTTCAACTAACAGAAGGGGAGATTATGCTTGGGTATAAGCTAGCACCAGATCTGGGTCAAAGATCTTTTTTTTCCATTATTACAGTCACTGCCCGTCTCTGTATTGCTCGGGTATGGATATCTGCAACACCTCCAAGGGCTTTAGAGTGGTGGGTAAATCTGAGAGAAATATATGAAAGAGAGATGGCCCTAGTTAAGACTAGAGGCATTCGTTCTTTAAAAACATTTGTACGTATATGGGGGGGTATGAAAAATGGTGGTCAAAAAGATCTATCGCTGACCCTTTGGTCCTTCAGTTATCTTCACTTTTTTGTGCTTTTGGGCCTTTTAATTTGATTCTTGTGTATTGCGGTGGTAACTTTAATGATATATCTGTTTACTTATCTATATATATTCTTTTTCGTATTGTTAAGTAATTTAGCAATTACATTGCCATTTGTCTGTATTCGATGTTTATTCCCTAAGATATGAAAAATGTTTTTTTTTAAATTAGTATCTATTTTTATACATATGTGCATGCCCTTCTTAAAGGGCACAAGAATATAGCTATTCACAAGATCCACAATTTCCTTCTATTGGCTCTACATTGCTTGAGAAAACAAAACCTCTGCATATATTACAAAACCCCCATCAAAATACCTTGCAAAGGCAGACATCAGAAACAACATGGCATTCTGTATTCTTTCATGAAACCCCTATTGCCAGCGTAAAAACATGTGAACCACTTTTAAAAAACAGAGATGCAAAAAAAAAGAAATATCTTTGGTAATTTTGCATTTATGCATGCATGCCATTGTCAGGCAGTCAAAATCAGTTTATTTCATAAGTCTTAAATGATTACATAAAAATATGTACACATGATTACTTAAACATGCACATTCAAATTAAGTCAATTACGGCTAAAATGATACAGTGTAGCAGCAGACAGGATTCCATTACAACTGTTTGCATATCCCCACAGACACATGCATCAATTGTTACAGTCACAAAATTCAACTTTCTGATACCTTAAAAAGTTTAAAGAATATGTAAAAATAATACCTTGTGAATCACTTTCAATAAGAGGTCATTGCTGGAATCAAGAACATCAAACTTCCCAAGCCTGTAGAAATTTTGCCACAGTACACAAACTATTGGCCCGTTTGGTATCTCAAAGACTTTGCTAATCATACTCTCATTTTGTAATTTAAGAAAGTAGGGCTCAGTCATTTTAATTTCTGTCTAGCATTAGATACACAAAAGAAACAAAGTACATCAATGACTCCTGTGATAACCCATTACATGTTAAGGCACGGTCTACCTATACGTTACTAGCATTGCTGCAGCGTGTAGTTAATGTTGCAAGCAGTAAAATCCAGTAGAATGATGAGACATTAAGGCAGAGGAGACATCTTTACCAGATATGCATTCCCTATCCCATCTAACTTTAGACACCAAGGAGTGGGGCCCTAAACTACTGATTAAAGCTTATGCACATAGTATTAAATGTTGTTTACAGCAGTAGGCAAATTTCACTATACCTGCATTCCTAGAGATTATCCGTTCCAGGGAGACCCATGTATTGCTCAAGTCAAGACCTCGCAGATGATACTCAACAAGCTTGAACTATGTAAACCAGTCTTCAGATCCAACAATAGAAGTTCTGCCATATGTGATTTGTATACTTGAGTACAAATGATTGCCCCTCATCATTAGCTAGAAAAAAAAAGTCATAAGGCCCACTATCAGGCCAATATCATTCACTGCATGCTCCATTTTTATTGGAACTAACAATGCCTTGGTGTAGCTGAAGTAATGATCATGGAAATGTTTTTTCAGCCTTAACAATATAATAATACCTCAAAAAATCTGAATTCAGGTCCATGGAGAGCATCAACTACAGATTTAGCCTGGTAAACAGAGGGTTTAAAATTGAATATCTGCCAAAATGACAGTTAGATTTTAAGAGACCACCCGATGATCAACATTATCTCTGTATTCTTAAGCTGAGTGCATCAGGATCCAGAATATGTATTCCTTGCGTTCAAGTAATTAAGTGGAGACAAGTTCAAATGTTTCTTCTTTCGACTGCTATTTTGTCAAAGAGAAGAACTAGCTGTCAAAAAATGTCTCAGGATCTCATGTAAAGTTGGATGGAAGGAATGCCTAATTGCTGTGGCAGCAGAGGCAGTGCATCCATTTGTCAGCCTGGCTGCTTTTTATGGAGTCACTTGCTCATACATGGTGGGAGCACTTGCTCTTGCGAAAACTGATAGTGTTGGCCCATCACCATTCCATGTCGCCGTGACTGACTAGGCTGCATTTTTTCCATTTATTCAAGACAATCTTTCAAACTGTTTGTTTTTGGAAACTGAAAAATCAATATCCCTGATGCACTTATGTATGTATTTTTATAATGGTAGTTGTATAGAACAGACCTAGCTGGATAGTAAAAGCGCACTGAATAATGGCCATGAGCCTTACATATGTTCCAAGACAACTTATAATGAGACTAATAATACCTGGGTTCCTATTGTGTATGGTGGTATTCCCCTTTTGAACAGATGTATCTTCAATGCCTCTCTGCATTCCAAGTGGGTAAGAAGAGTTCTAATGTAGATGGAGACATTATACCAGGCTTTAAGAGTGTAGATGGAAAAGGCTTGCCTTTTGGTCCTTTTGGTCCTTTTGGTCCTTTTCTTCTTTTATTCCTTTGTCTTTAGTCTGAAGATGTCTTGTTATGGCACCATGTACATGACATGCTTATTTTGTCAGCCAGTTTTGCCTGGGTGCTGCTTCTGGTATCTTTGTAGGTGGTCTGGAATATTGTGCAGACTTGGTGGAGCAGCAAGTAAAGTTGTTTCAGAGTTAGGTTGATGTGGACAAACATCTACAGGCAGCTGACACATGCTGCCAGATGTAGGGTGCTTTTGAGGGAACCAATCTAGTATCATGGAGGCTATTGACCAAAGGATGGTCTCTGTCTTGTTTATAAAGATTTGAATTGTTGTTCTAAAGTCGGAGTTGGGTGGGAAGGGTTTTGCTTTTTTCAAAAGTAAAAGCTGGTACCACACTGTATTGTATTTCAAGGTGATTTCCTCTTAGTAGGAGAAGCATGTATCAAGAGTGAACCAAACGATTTTATACTTGACTGTTGGCTTTGGAGATTAAGCTGTCCAGTCTCACAGAGGATAGTCAAGTGTAGATATGTGGTTGTTTGCTGCTATTCAACAGAAAGAAGACAGAAGGAATTCTGTCTTGGTTGAGTTGAGCTTAAGGGTATCGCTTCACATCAAATTCTGGATTAGATCAAGGCAGGTTGGCAGGCTAGGAGATTTTGAAATGGAGTTGAGCTCTGTCAGGGCATTAATGGATCTTGATTAGTAGGTAAGCAAGAGGTTTCATTCGGCAATTGAAGATGAATTCTCACTGTGCTCCACAAAAGGAGGGGAGTTTTTGAAACTTGATGTTCACTTTTGCACTAGTTGGAGACAGCTGGCGAGGTATGACACAGTCTACTGCAGGACAATATCAGAGATGCTCATGCATTTTTCTAAGGTGTGGGTAAATGCTTGAGGGATCGATTGAGTGCCAGAAAGAGCAAGCAAGCTAGAAGTCATGGGTTGCTTTTGTTGTTGATGACAGACATTCATCAATAAATTGGAGAGTAGAAGTCTTCATTGTGCTGCATTATCCTAAGTCAAATTGGAAGTCATGCAGAAGGTCATTTGTGTGGATCTGTTCATGAAGTCATAAAGGGACTCCATTTTCAATGTTTTCTTAGATGAAAGCAAGTGCATGATGAAATGGTAGTTGGCGAAATTGTCTGGATCAAGAGGGGATTTGCTGTAAGAAAGGGATGTATCTGTTCTGTTCTTAGGTCATCTGAAAAGGATCCTTGGCTGAGAGAGGTGTTGATGCTGAGGGTTAAGAGGGCTTCTCCATAGCGGATTTCATAATGGAGAATGGAAGAATTTGGTCTTCACAGGAGGTGGCCTTCAGGGAATTAAGGATGAACATAAATTAAATGTGCTACAATAGGTTGAAGCTGAGTATTTTCAGTTTGAGAGATGGGATGTTGGAGGCACCATAGATTGCTGATAAGTGTTGTGAATGGGAGCTCTGATTTTGTTCATTCTCAGTGAAGAGGCTGATGGTTTTGAACTTGTTGACTAATTGTGTAATTTGTGGGTCTGTGGCTGCAAATTACAGTGCTTTACTGCCCTGAAGAGTGTTTTGCTTCCATTGGTGTTTGCTTGTCTTGTTCAAGGTAGCTCTTACTGTGGTAATGAGGGATTTGCATATTGAGCGCAGTGTTTTGAGTTGTGTGAGGTCAGTGAGGCAGGAGGTCCAATTCCATTTCTTTTCATGTCTGCAGATTGCACACTTGTTCTCTGATTGTCACCGGCCAAATTATGGTGTTGAGGGATTTTGTCACCATTGTGTTGCAAATCTCTTTTTACCCTAGTCATACACAGTATGGTGTCTGAGTCCCTGAAGTTCAAGATACAGGCAACAGTAGGCCCAGCGGGGTGGAGAGGGGGTAGGAGATAAAACATGCTCTGTGCTTGTATTCTCTCTTTCCCATTGTGGCTATGTGTTATGGGACAAAGGCAGAGATAGTGGGGATAGTAGTCTGTCAACGTTGAAGCAGCAGGAGGCTGAATATAGTGTCTTCAAGCCCCACACTGATACTGCAGATCTCATACCACCAGTCAAAGATGTCACATCAATCAGACAGAGCTATAAGCAAAGTGTGTGGGGAAGATGTAATGTATTGTAGCAAGTCAATAGCTAATGCATGCTTGTACCATATCTCCTTGCATCTGAACTCAACCACTCCGAAGGGGAACAAGTATATGGGCCTCTTCCTACTGCAGCCCATGTGACACTTGTGATATCCAGTATTAGGCAGTGCTGTAGCCAGGCGCATTTATTTTGTGGGCCGTGGGCCCCAATAATACCATTACAAATGTAGGTTTTAGGACAACGATTTCTGGACTCTTGAACAAAGTTATCAGCTAATCTACCATGCAATTCATGGCTGGGTTATGACCACAGTGTCTGCTGTCCTTGCCTCTCTGCCTTGGTACTAAGCTACTCATTGCCACATCATTATTTCTTCATTAGATATTTAGTTAGCTCTTGATGTCCAGTGCTCTAAAATAACAAATTGGTAATATTTAAGCACTTTAGAATACCTTAATGAATCACAAGATATAGGCCCCATCTTTTTAATTCATTAGAGAGAGCAGATCCAACATTTCCATCATTCCTCAGGAAAAACAGAGACCAGTTGGGCTCTTAAGATGTCACTGAACTCCAGTTCACTGTGGCTTGGGTCTCTAACTAGATACTGGTGACAGGATAACTGGTCACCAGAATATGGCTGGGAGCAGAGGAAGTATGAAATACCTTTATGGGTGGGGTCCTAGCTGTTTGGTCGTGGGTTTTTGGGCTCTACCTTTATATTTAGCATGGCACCTTTTATTCTGACCTTCCCCTGCTTTTAGCAGTGACAACTTTTATTTCACCCTGTTATATCACAGAGGCATCCATAGACCAGAGTTGAGTCTAGACTCAATGTATCAATATCTATTGCCAAAATGAGGGTCACCTTTGAAAAGGTTAAGCTCCTACTAAGTTGGGAACCAAGATCTTACAAAACTCCTTAAGTCAATCTGAAACAAACCCCCATAGGAAAACAGAAATCTAGTGCCTTGTGCTAAGAAGTTATAATGTGGAGAGAATGTGGCCTAACGGCTAGGGCGGTTGACCTCCGAGCTGGAGAACCGGGTTCAAGTCTTGGCAGGGACGCTCAACATTCTGTCATTCTGGGCAAATCACTTAATCTCCCTGTGCCTAACAAAAATTAATGTGTCTGTCTGTAACGTAACAGGTGCTCATGTGAAGTGCTCTGACACCTTCGGGTCTAGTTAGTGCTATATAAAACTCCCATAAATAAATCATAATGTCTGGAGTTCATATCTAAGCCCTAAAAGGTGCTTTCTGGATTTGTATGTATGATTTATTTTAAGTACTTACTTGTTAAATATAGTTGCTTTTTCTCCTAAAGCTCTGTTTCGAAATAGATTTTATTGAGTGTTATATACTGAGTCATACTGAATCTGAGCTGCTAACTCCATCCACCACCTGGAGTAATAGGTCGTCACTGCTTATCCTCACTATCACAAGAATTCCAAGTACCTAAAGTCAGTAACTTGGATATCAACCTGAAGAGCACCAGTAGTGTGGCTGTGGCCTGAGGGAGCCTTGTTACAATTTGTACTTGTGTCTTGAAACTCATGGAAATTATCAGCGGCACGCACTGAACTCACTAATAGACGGCTAGAGCACACTGAGTTCAATGGTAGTCACTGATGCATGCTGTACTCTGCAGGTCATGAGTTTGATCCTGCTACAATCAGGGAAATTTGAGATTCACCCCCCCTCCCCAATCTTAATGACTAAGCTACACCTGTTTCTTGAATCACAGGCACATCACAACACACTCAAATGTGTGGACTGAGTGCAATGACTGTCAGGCTGCTTAACCCCAGGCTTGGAGAGTGATTTAGGGGGCCCAGACTAAAATATGGAGGGTTGCACCCCTTTTGCCCCCCTCCTTTTAAATAGATGGACCCCCCACACTTTAAACACATAATCTAGAGCTCAAGAGGGTGTAATCCCCCCACTCTAGCCGTGACTCTGTAGTCTTTTGTTTTTAGTATAGCATAGGAACCCAGCTAATACAATTATTTTGTGGGGCTCCGACAGCTATTTTTAATCCACAACCACTCCCTCCCATCTCTACTTTTGACACACATGCCCCACGAACACTTCACATCGGTAAAAAGAGAAGACCTCCGGCAAAGAGCCCCCCCACGGGGCCCGTTGGGCATTGCAGTGCCGGCGCCACGAGGAGCTGCTAGATCTGGAAGCATGACACCCCGCGTTGTGTGAGGGCCCTTGCTCCTAATTGGAGCAACTCCATGCTCACCATCTTTTCCACTTTTAGACACCTGACCTCCTTCTTCTCTCTTCTCCCCTTCCCCCCCCCCCCTTCCCTTTAGGAACTGTATAATTTTGCTTTCACTACTATTATCAGGGGACCGTATGCTGGACCTGTCAAGCCCCAGTCTCTCCCTTTATGTTTGATACATGTGTATTATTGCCATTTGATATAACGGAACTTACTGCAATAAATATTCCCCTTTATTTGGCAAATTAGTGTTGAGCTTTGTTCATGTTGTACTTTGGTATTCTAGAGTGTAGGTTCCTATTTTGAAGAGTGTTAACGTTGTGTCCTGGTATTTTGAAGTCTTGCCCAGGTGTCCTGAAGAAAAAAGCAAGCCATTTTGGCATAATGAACAGGAGACAAAGTGAAAGGGGCAGAATGTTTGGCAGAAAAGCGAAAATGGATAAAGCGGGTTCCCAGATACCAAATGAAATACTAGGATGGTAATTAGTTCCATATAGTCAGCTTGTTAATGAGTGATCGCAATGTGCTGGGTTAAGTGAGAATTGGAGTGTGTGTATATATGCAGCTAGAAGATGTATTAATTTGCGTGCAAAAAGTGCCAATTGAGAAAGGAAAGGGAAGCACTTATTGAAAAGCATTGCCGCCAAGGGACTCAGTGTCCCAGAAGCACTTGAAGTAAGGAGGAGGAGCTGGTCAGCACGCCTGTGCGAGCTGAAAAGCGCTGTTTGCCTCCCGCTGCAAAGGAAGCACTTTTGGAAAAATATTGCCGCCAAGGGACTTGGTGTCCCAGAAGCACTTGAAGTAAGGAGGAGGAGGAGCTGGGCAGCACACCCTCGCAGTGCGTGATAAAAAGCGCTGTTTGTCTCCCGCGGCGCAGGCCGCACCTGGGCAAAGCCCGGGCCAAGGGTGGGCCCGTCCGTGCCCATCAGAGCTTGTCAGAGGCTGGGCTGGGCCTCCCCTCTTGGTCCTCGACCTTGGATCCCGTGGAAGGAGCCTGAAGTGCGGCTGTGTGGAATACCTCGGCTGAAGCGACAAGGGATCCACTAGCAAAGAAGCCCTGTGGGGCATCATCACTGCCTTCCAACGCAAGCAGGTAGGAGGAAGTCCTACTGCCCTCTCGGTTTTTGGTCAGGGGGATACTGGTACTGTTTGAGCCTAGCTTGTTTAGCTCAGTACTTGCTGTGAGCCCCTGCCTGCCTGTGTGCCATGGGGAAAGGTAAAGGCCCCATGGCAGTAGCCCCAGGGCCATCAGCATCAACAATGTACTCCTTTCTATTAAGAGCTGCAGGGATCATTGACAAAGAGATTGAGTTGGTGGCCTGTCGGCTCTCCCGTTTCCCTGTAACCCACCCCCTCTGTAGCCCACCGAGTACATTAAGGGCCAGCGCATCCCAGACCATCCAGCCAGACCCAGGACCCCTTACCTTATCAGTAAGCAGTCTGGGGATTGAGGGAGGACCTGTGTCGGCCATCAACATCAGGCCGGAGTCACCATGCTTGATGGTCCGAAGCAAGGGCTCAGAGCGTCCCATCCAGACAGGGAGCATTAGAGCAGGGTCAGGATCGGGAGTTAAAAGGAAAGGCTCCTTGACTGGGAACAAAGCAAAACGTCCAAGGGCGTAAGGGATAACGCAACGTGCTAGCAAACCGCAAACCCTGACCAAGGATGATATGGCGGGCATTATGGAAGGCTGGCTGGGTTCTTTGCTGGCAAATATGGACCGTAAACTAGATCCTATAAGACAACGCTTAGCTACCACAGAGTTGGAGCTCTCGAGGATCAGCCAGCATAGCCTAGTGGGGAACAGCGACTTGAAAAATAACTCTGGGGGGGCATCAGCTGGCTTTCGGTCAGAGAGTGCCAGAGCGGGTGAGCAGGGACCAAGTGGGCAGTTGCAGTCAGCTTTGTTAATTCCTGCGCAAGGTAGTGACACCCTTTCCCCCTGGTCCCTGATGGATCTAAACCCTGTGGTGGTAGACCCACTGGGTGGTGTGGCGGTTCCAAAAACCCAGAGGCCTGGGTAGCAGACCCCATGGGCCAGAGACAGTGGCAGAGGTTACCAATTTTACATCTTCATCCCTGAATCATCACCTTATGTAGTGGTACTTGGGAATGTTCTGGTGCTTCCCTCGGGCGCCGTTGAAGACTATGACCAATTAAAGAATAAAGTACTGCACTGGCTGAATCGTAACACGGTCCTGGGTCTAAGGATGGAGAGATTTATTAACATGGTGCGTAGAGTTTTCTGGGTTGGAAGGTCCACAAAATATATGGCGGGAGACTGTGTCATTGTCAATTTCAACAGACGTCACCTGGTAGAGAGAATTGTGCATGCAGTTACACAGAGTAACTTATGTGGTGTCGTCTCGTCCATTGTGGCCCTCCCGCTGGGGCATTTCTATAGACCTTTGTGCAGCGTGATGACATCTAGTGAGGTGCAGCCATGGAGGTTCCCTGCTCAGCCTGACTGGCAGATGGTAAATCACGACACACCCCTCTTCAACAGATTTGCCCCTTTGGACACACTGGACTCCTGCGATTGACTCACAGTGCAAAACCAGTAGAACCATCATCCCCTTATTTAAAGAAGACACTGGGTCTCTCATTTGGACCAGGGGATGGTAGGGCCTGAAAATTTGTATCATGGAACATAGCTGGGTTAGCGAGTAAGTTCACTGACCCTGGCTGGAGCTCATTTATAAATGGTTTTGACATGATATGTCTTCAGGAGACATGGTCCAACACGAACAGTTTCTTTCTAGAGGGATATAAGACCTTTTTTGTGCCTGCCATCCCATCCAGGGTGGGAAGATCAAAGGGTGGGTAGGTAATTTATGTCTCCTTAGCAGTACGTTGTCGCCTGACAGTGTTGCCAACCGGTAATCCTTGTTTGCAGGCTTTGCCACTTCCCCAGGGGTCTGATAATCTGTTGTTATTGAATTTCTTTAATGCTACCACTGTTTCTCCAGATGCTTGTAACATTTCTAGGATGGGTTCCTTTCTAAGAAATACGACCCTCAAGGCTCCTCATAATGGCTACCTTATGGTTGCAGGAGACTTTAATCTCCACCTATGCGGGGACCTGACCTCTTTATATCTTACTGACATGGGATGCCCGCATTTGATGGCCATGCATGTAGAACATAACAAGCAGGGAGACACCCTCAATTCCCTAGTCAATGAGTTAGATTTAACCCTGGCCGTGTGCAGGTGGGACCGAGGCAGGAAACCCATCATTCCCACCTTTACAGGGAGGGAGAATGCATCCATTATAGATTATATTTTTGTTTCAAGTCCACTTACTCACTTCTGTTGGACTTCTCCATTGAAGATAGCATCTTTAGCGACCATAACCTGCTGGGTATTCCAATTAATTGGCCTTCACTGGGGGAATGCAAGATGACAGTAGCTAGAGGGGCACTAAAGGAAACAGACCAGGGTAGAAGGTTAAGGTGGGCTCAGATAACTCCAGATTTTTTCTATGAGTCCCTTTTAGCTATGTGCAACAGGGAAATCGATATTTGTAAAAATGCGCAGGTAGCGCCGGGGATTGTCCTAGAAGCTTTCTCTGCCATCTCGCATACCATTGGAGACCTATTAAAGGCATTGTCCATGTATCCGATGGACCGAGCCCCGAGATGATTTGATCGTGATTGCTCTCGAGCGGCCAGGAAACTGAGGGGAGCGTTAGGCACTAAACCGAGGGATGCCGTTTTGATAAAAGCTTGCAGAGGGCTATACAAAGCGGAATTAGTAAGGCACAAGGCTGAGTTGAGGGATGGGCATGGACCAAGCTCTCCGAGGCTAGCACCTTAAAAAATAGTGATACGTTTTGGAGCGCTGTTAACAGTCCGTTTCTGGCATGAGATGCTACACAGGTTCTTGACGCTCATATCACAGAAGAGGAATGGGTTGGCCACTTTGAGGAAATGTTTGGCAGCCTGTTAGATGTTAGTATAGCCAATAGTAGCGGAGAAGGGAAATCCTCTCTCGTCATCACAGCTGATGAAGTCAGAAAGGGTGTTAAATGGTTGTCTAGAAACAAGGCACCTGGACCTGATGGTATTCCCCTGGATCTTTATATATCCAACCTACAGTTGTGGGTGCCAATCCTTACTTCTATTATTAATGCAGCTATAAGAGATTTCCTGCCTAGCACCTGGGCTATATCCACCATTGTCCCAGTTTTTTAAAAAGGTAACAGGGATAGTACTCTCTGTTACAATCCAATATCCCTATTGGATTCAACGGTCAAGGTGGTGGGACGTATTCTATTGGACAGGCTAACCACATGGGCAGATGATAACAATATTCTAGCAGACAACCAGTATGGTTTTCACCCGGGGAGATCAACAGTGCATCAATGCTTGAATTTGTACATGATTGTAAACAAGTACATGGTTGCCCGCCCCGGTACTATCTATATGGCCTTTATGGACTTGTCCTCCGCCTTTGACCGTGTGAATAGAAGCAAGCTATGGGAGACCCTATTGTGTATGGGCTTGGAGAAAGAGATCGTCCTCTTTTTACGTGAGCTCCATAGGGACACTAAAGCTGAGGTATGTTATACCAACCATTGTAAAGTGACCCGACAGTTTTTAATCCAGAGAGGTGCTCAACAGGGTTGTATATTGGCTCCATTTTTATTTAATTTATATATCAATAACCTGGAGAGGCTATTAGTAGATACACAGGTGGATTTTCCCCAGGTCGGACGGCCTGGTTTGCCGGTATTATTATATGTGGATGACGCGGTCCTCATGTCCCGGACAGCGAGGGGGTTGCAAACTCTAATTAAGTCCTTCGTGATGTTTATGGAAGACAAGGATCTGTTGGTTAATAACTCCAAGTCATTTGTGATGCAGATGGAACATAGTTTAAAGAAGTATTTTAACTTCAAGGTTGGGTCTATTTCAGTCCCTAAGACAAGTGCTTTTTCTTACCTGGGGATCATGCTGAATCCCAAGTTAAATTGGGGCCCACTAAAAAGTAGAAAGCAGGGGGAATTTTCTTGGGCAAATGCTGCCATTTTTAACTTTGCCTCTCGTTTGGACAAAAAGCTGATAGTCGCACTACTGCAGATTTATAGAGCCAAGTGTATAGCACAGGTGGTATATCGTAGTGAAATCTGGGGCTACACCTCTCATGACAAGCTCCAAAGAGTTGAAAACAGGTTCCTGAGACGGCTCTTATGTGTACCTCATGGAACCTCTACCTTCATCGTACATGAAGAACTGGTATGTCCTATTTGTCAGACCTATTGTCTTTTCTCTCCATTTCCCATTGGCTCAAAGTATGGTTAAGTAACGGAACCGCCTTACACAAAGAGATCCTAAGGGACTGCCTGGCCTTGACTATGTTCATCACATTCCCTGGTTTAGATACGTATGGGATGGTTTTAGGAGTCTAGGAAGATCGGATCTCTTTAGCAATCAGGATTCAATCAGAAGGAAGGACCTGTTATGGGCCAAGGAGTCTTTTTTTAGACAGCGGGTAGTGGACAGGGAACAGCGTGAGCTAAGTAAGCCCAGTGTACATAGATTTATCATCTTGAAAACTGTACAGTCCACGGAACCATATCTTCTAGGGCTCCCTAGCTCGCATGGACCTTTTCTAATGAAAAAATTTCGCCTTGATTTATTCCATCTTCTCCTCGCCCATCCACGAGGGAGTAACAACGGTGGGACCCTGTTGCCCTGTGGCTGCAACGGCAAGTCTCCACAGGATATGCTACACTTTTTAATGTTCTGCAGTAACTATGAGGTGCCGAGAAAGACGTACTTAATTCCGATTTTTTTTTTAAACAAGTGCGTCCTGCTTTTACCTTTTTATTAATGCTCTCAGTGACCATGGTATGGTATGTTCTTAGTTTTTTAAAGGCTGCTGTCAGGCTCAGATAGAGCTGTGAGTAAATAGTGTGCGCGGGTCAGGCTTGGACACGAGGTTTCTTTGATACCTTTTAATCTGTATTATTTGTACTTTTCGCATGTGTATTTTTAGTATGTGTAATGTAATGAAGAAGTGTAATCAATGGATGATGATATATAGGATGGGTGTATCCTCAATCGTTGTAATTTTGAATTTTATGGGTTTTTTTAAAATAAAAGTTGAATAACGTATTGTTGAAAGAGAAAGGAAAAGAGTTTTGTACATTGGGTCCAAGAGGTTGGATCCTCTTAAATGCTTATAGGAAAATGCATGAAAAATGTATTCAGTTAGAAAAGGAGCATGAAGCGATGGAAAAACAGTTAGTTGAAGCCAAGAATACTTCTGTAGTGTTGTCATGTCAGAATAAATTGTTGCAAGATAAGTTGGAAACTTATCAGCTTGTGGATGAAAAAGCGGCAGGGCGTGTGGCAAAATATAGGTGGAAAAAGCGGAGAGGAAGGGTTAACAAGAGAAAAGTGTTTTTGGCTATTGCTAAGGCTGGTTTAAATTGGAACTCAGAGGAGTGAGATGGTAGCATATGATATTCAGCAGAGTTTTCGTCAGATTCTGGAGGAGAGTGTTCTCAGGATATTAGTCAGAATGAGACGGAGGGTTAGAAAACCATCTGAGCACAGCCAATATACCAGCGAAAGTTACAGCAACATCCACAAAATCCACAGGGGGCTGTGCTGGACTCTTTGGAGGATTTCACACAGCAGGAGATTAGTAATATCATTGACAGATTCCAACAGAGGTCGGGTGAAACATTGATTGCATGGATGGTGCGCTTGTTTGATTCAGGGGCACAGGGAGTGTATTTAGATCATGGAGATGCGGTGAAGTTTTGCATACTAAGCAGTGATCCTTTTGTGCAAGATGAGTTAAGGAATTTTCAGGGAAATGTACAGATCACTTTACTGCAGTTGGCGGCAGAAGGGTGTTCATGCAAATACCCAACTGAGTCAGATTGGCTGGCAACTGATAAGTCCTTTTTACACTAAGGGATGCAATGCAGAGAATAAAGGAGGATGTAATGAAGGTTGCAATTCTCATATGTGCTCCCCATGATTTGATGAATGGACTACTAAATACATCAATGCAAAATAAGATAATTAGTTTAGCTCCCCCAGCCTACAAATACGTTATAATGATGTTGTTGATTAATCAAACTGGCAATCCTTGTCAGAGGTGCTTGAGACAGTACGTGAATTGGGTGAGTTGGGGGAGTGGAACTAGACTGTCTGAAACTCGTACTGATAGGGTGTCCAGGAGAGGCATGTTTATGGCATTGTTAAAAGACGGGGGGTGAAGGGAAGAAATTGATGGCATCGATACCAAGAGTATGTGGAAGATGTATCAGAGGCAAGGGTTGGATAAAAAGGAAGGAAGTAGAAAGGTGAATAAGAAGGGTAATAAACAGGTGAATCAGAAACAGGTGGAGTCAGAGGTGAAGGAGGAAAGAGCAGAGATGGAGAGAGAGATGGAGAGAGAGAGAGAGAGAGAGAGAGAGAGAGAGAGAGAGAGAGAGAGAGAGAGAGAGAGAGAGACCTGCAAGGAAAAAGAGAGAGAGAGCCCTGTCTGATGGGGGGAATAAGTTATGACCGGGCCGATGAGGATAGGAGCAGCAGTGGGGGCAGAGATGAGGAGTTTTCCTGGAAATTATCAGAGAGTTTATCCGGATATAACATGGGCAAAAGTGTGCAGGGCGAATTTAGATTAGGGAAGTGGACAAGCTCCAATGCAGGAATGGGCTTGCAAGGATAACAGGCCCCATGTTAGGGTTGAGAATGGGGGCATCCAAAATGTGCGAGCCCTAGTGGATACCAGAATGGAGGCCTCTTTTATACATGGAAACCCAAAAAGTTCAAAGGACAGTGGGGCATATTAGCAAGACCGGCGATAAAATTATCGCCGTTTTAGCGGCAGGAAACTGCCGCTAAAGCGGCGATAATGGGCTTGCTAATATGCGTTATAGAATTCCAATAGAAGCCCAGGTTAGATGTCCTGCACATCTAACCTGGGCTTCTATTGAATTCCATAACGCATATTAGCAAGCCCATTAACGCCGTTTTAGCGGCAGTTTCCTGCCGCTAAAACGGCGATAATTTTAACGTGGGTCTTGCTAATATGCCCCTGTATTTTACAATTACAGGTTTGGGTGGAAAGGAAACACCAGCAGTACAAACAACAGTCTATATGAGAATTGGGAGCTTCCCACAAAGAGAATACACTGTCTTGATAGTGCCCATTCTCAAGTACATCATTGGAATTGACATCCTAAAAGGCATGCCTCTGTATTTAGAGGATGGATGTTATCAGTTTGCATCAAAAAGGTACATCTCAGTTGCGACCACGAGAGTGGGTCATTTAAAGATTCCTCCAGTGAAGGGTTCCCAAGCTACTAAGAAAATTCATATGAAACAGTACAGAATTCCGGGAGGGAATGAGGAGATCAGTGAGACCATACAATACTTGATAGAGGCAGGGGTGGTGATTCTAATCACTACCGCCTGGAGTAACCCCATGTGGCGCATGCGCAAAAGTGATAATAGTTGGCGCATGATAGTTGATTATCACAAATTGAGCAAGCATACTCTTCCACTGACTGCCGTTGTCCCAAATATGATTACATTAATTGAGAAAATACATGAAACTCACTGGGACGTGGTATGCGACTATTGACATTGCCAATGCTTTTTCACTATACCGATAGCCCCCGAGAACCAAGACCAATTTGCTTTCTCCTGGAATGGTAGGCAATTTACATTACAATGATTTCTTCAAGGGTATTTGCATAGTCCTACCATATGTCACCAGCTGGTAGCGGAGCACTTGGATGAAGTATCAGTCATTCCCGGGGTGCAGCTTTGCCATTACATTGATGATGTGATGATACAGGGACAGACACAAGAACAAGTGCAGATCCAACTGGACAGGATTGTGGAACACTTGCAGAGTAAAGGGTGGGAGATAAATCCTGCAAAGATACAGAGACCCTCTCAAATTGTGAAATATTGGGGTATCCATGGCATGAGGGACATAGAGAGGTGGTGCTGCAAGTGAGACAAAAGGTTAAAGAATTTGCTGTGCCGTGAAATAGGAAGGAAGCTCAGAGGTTCATTGGATTGTTTGGTTTTAGAGACAGCATATTATCTCACTTAAGTCATATTTTGGCCCCTTTGTACAACGTTACTCTAAAGAAACATGAGTTTGAGTGGGGAGAGCAGCAACAGAACGCATTTGAATCACCAAAGGAGGCTATACAGCATGCCTTGGGTTTGTGACCAGTACGAAAGGGGGATGTTGAGCCGAATGTGACAGTCCAGGGGCAGTATGCCAATTAAAGTTTGTGGCAGAAACAAGGAAAGAAGAGGGTGCCTTTAGGATTTTTGGCAAAGAAGTTACCAGATGCTGAAGAGCGAAACACTCCTTTTGAAAAGCAGTTCCTTGCATGTTATTGGGCCCTGATGGACACTGAGCAGTTGACCCTGAGCACAATGTGATTTTGAGACTTGAGATTCCTATAATGCAATGGGTGACGAGTTACCCCAAGACTCATAGAAAAGGGCAGGCGCAGGAAGCTAGCATAATCAATTGGAAGTGGTACATACAAGACAGGGCCAAAGTATGCCCCAAAGATACTGCAGTGTTGCATGAGCGGGTAGCGCAGGCCCCAGTAGAAGATACAGAGGTGTTACAGGATGTGCCTGAGATACAGGAGTCGCCTGTGAAGTGGGGTGAGCCATTTGCAGCATTGTCTTCAGAAGACAAGAGACATGTATGGTTTACTGATGGCTCAGCCAGGTATGTGGGGGCTAAGAGGCATTGGAAAGTGGTGTTGTACAATCCTGTGACCAATAAATTGTTAACCAATATCGGAGAGGGAAAGAGTAGCCAGTTTGGAGAACTATATGCTGTGAATCAAGCTTTGAGACACAAATTACCTGGAAAGTGTCACATTTACACAGATTTGTGGTCTACTGCCAATGGGTTAGCAACTTGGCTTCCCACATGGCATGCCCATAACTGGATGATACATTCAAAAGAGGTGTTAAGGGTAAGGAGTTGTGGTAAGAGATCTGGGAAATTTTACCACAAAGCACAGTTTCTGATTATCACATGGATGCTCACTGCCCAACAGACTCATTAGAACAGTGATGTAATTCCTTTGCAGATGAAAAAGCCAAAAGTTTGAAGGCCAGGGTGGCGACACAGGATTCTGATTTCGTGGGAATGGCTAAGTGGGCACACCCAAATTGTGGAAAACCTGGGAGAGAAAGCCAGGTGGGCAGAGAATAAAGGGATACATATTTCTCTAGATTTGATCAAAACTGCGATTATGCATTGTCCCATTTGAAAGCATACACAACACAGACCAGTCCCACAGGTGGTGAGAGGTCAGCTAGGTAGGGGAAAACTGCCAGGGCATATGGCAGATAAATTACTTTGGGCCAATGCCAATTAGTCAGGGTTGTCAGTATGCATGTACAGTGGTTAATACTTATTCTAGCTACTTGATAGCCGTTCCATGTAAACGCGCCACTCAGAATACTTTGAAAACACTGAATCGACTTATTTTGTATTATGGTATGCCATTACAGATCCAAAGTGACACTGCTTCTCATTTCAAAGGCAAAATGGTGCAGGATTTTTGTGCACAGCACAACATAGAGTGGCTATATCTATCCCTTACTATCCACAAGCTGCGGGACTGATTGAGAGAATGAATGGATTGTTGACAGATGGGTCATTAAAAGGTTGGAAAGATAATTTGCATGATGTATTGCTAATTTTGAACAGCAGGCTTTTGACAAATGCAGAATCTCCGTTAAGGGGAGTGTTGACACCAGCTTTGCAGATTCAGCCTCACGTGGCCACTAACACTATCTTGTACTGGGAGACAACTCCTGGAGCCATAGCTCCATATCGGCCACCCCAGAGGCAGCAGGTCTTGATTTACATGCTTTGCAGATGCACAGACTGAAATTCAGAGATATAGCTCTAATTGAAACCGGGCTTGGAATTCAGATCCCCCCGGAGCATTTTGGCTTGATTGCCCCTCGACCAGGGCTTGCCTTATAAGACATCCAAGTTTTGAGAGGGGTAATAGACTCTGATTACCAAGGAGAGATATAAGTTATACTGTTGAACAGTGGAGACACTGATTTAGTAGTGCAACCCGGACGGAGATTGAGTTGCTCAGATTATCATCATGCCAGTTTATGGAGGAATTGTTAGGAATGGGACTGCCCCAGCCCTTCTTACTGTACGAGGGAAGGGAGGGTTCTGCTCCACTGATAAGAACCAAGGAGCCAAAGTATGGATTGAATCCTCCAACAACCCTCCTGAACCCGCTGAAATTATAGCTACAGGAAAAGACAACATCCTAGTTGTAATGAGACCTGGAGAAGAGAAATGGGAACAGGTGCCTGGTGATAAATGTTATTTGCGAAAATGATCATACATGTCTGTTCTCTGTTCTTCTAGGTCACAGTTTATGTCCTGATTGCACTGTTTGGAGTGTAATTCGGTGTGTCTGGAGGGGACCGGGAGGGTCCAGGGATGCCAACAGCCAAGGGATTCAACCACCAGTATCAAATGACAACATTATTACAGCAGCCGGAGAACATGTTGACCTATTTGGCCAAAAATGTGCTCAACATATCTCATTTCTGTATGCAGAACATTAAGAGCACCCTCGACGTTATCGCCACCTGTTTAGTTGTAAAACCTACTCCTGTTGATGTTCGGTTACACATCTTTAATACTACCAATGCTGATGAGGTGGTGGAGGAGAGAGATGTTAGAATCCACCTCTCTTTATACGAGTATTGTAAGTTTTGCCCTGAGATAACAGGAAATCTGTGGAAAAATATGACTCATATCATAACATACAATATCTCTGTTGGAGGCGTTTGTTATAACCTTACATGTGATCCTGATACAGTTATCTTTCCATACATTTATTCTTGTATATATATATATATATATATATATATATATATATATATATATATTTTGTATTTCTAAACGCCCTGAAGCATTAAAAGGAGCACTCGACCATGCTCCCAACCATTGGGTCACTTCTGCCTCATTGCAGCTTGTCCTTCCTTGGCCATTAACTTTCTCTGATGCCGACGCGTTTCGAGGCATACACGCCTCTTCATCCAGGGCACAATCAGCCATTGAAAACTCGACTCATCAACCTGTTCCGGTTATTTATTCAAATCGCCCCCAGTGGGCATGGCTTGGCATAACATTCAAGCATGATGGACTTTGTAGTTCAAAGCGTGCCCTGACTTTGTCCATCCTACCTAAGGAAAGTACACAAAGGAGAACAATGGCAATCAACACATTGAACTTACTAAAAGATGTCACTAATCTCGAACTCACAGGACTACAAAGTCCATCATGCTTGAATGTTATGCTAAGCCACGCCCACTGGGGGCGATTTGAATAAATAACCGGAACAGGTTGATGAGTCGAGTTTTCAATGGCTGATTGTGCCCTGGATGAAGAGGCGTGTATGCCTCGAAACGCGTCGGCATCAGAGAAAGTTAATGGCCAAGGAAGGACAAGCTGCAATGAGGCAGAAGTGACCCAATGGTTGGGAGCATGGTCGAGTGCTCCTTTTAATGCTTCAGGGCGTTTAGAAATACTATATATATATATATATATATATATATATATATATATATATATATATATATATATATATATTCACTGAAAAAACCATAGGTTTTAGGGACAGTTATAGTTAGTTGGACATTTCACTCGTACAAAACCATAGAAATTCCCCCGTTATAGTTAGTTCAGCTAACTATAACTCGCGGCCCCGCAATGCACTGCTGATGACGTCACATATTACATCACTCATGACATGGTCAGTGACATCACTGATGACATCACTGATGACATCTCAAATGACATCACTGATGACATCACTGATGACATCATCCAGTGACTGTGTGTTTCTGTAAAGTTTAAATATGTTTAATATATATAGGGAAAGGCGTATTGAAGAATGAGTGGGTGTATAAGTGTCTGAATGGATGATTTAGTACGTGAGTGACTGACTCTACAAGTGAGTGATTAAATGTATCTTACTGAATGCATGGGTTAGTGACTAAACTGTGTGAATGTCTGTATCCGTCTGTCTGTTGGTTTGTAAGCGGCTGCATGGCTTTCTGAATAGCTACATGAGTGTCTACATGGGTTATTGATTGATTGTCTGAGTATCTGTATGGGTGCCTGAGTGTTTGTGTGGGTGGGGTGTGTGTGACTCTGTGCATAGATGTGTGAGTTGGTGATTCACTGGGTGCATGGTTTCAAGAGTGCATCTGTGATGGACTGTATGGGTGGGTGAGTGTGTGTATGGGTGTGTTAGTCATTGAATGTATATCTCAGTGGTACATGTGTGAGTAACTACATATGTGAAAGGCAGAATATATGTGTGTTGGAGTATATAAATGGCTATAAGTGAGAGTGTGTGATTGTGAGAGTGGCTGTATGGATGAGTGTGTACTTGTATCAGTGATTGTATAAGAGCGTAAGAATGTGCTAGTATTTGTATGAGTAAGTGAGCTGGTGTGTGTATAACTGTATAGGTGAGTAAATGGGTGTGTGATTAAGTTTTTTGCATGACTGACTAGGTGTGTGAGTACCTCTATGGATGAGTGACGGTGTGTGAGTGTTTATATAGGTGCATGAGTGCATATGATAGTCCTGTACTGAGTGACTAAGTATGAGTGACTGTACGGGTGAGTGAGTGGATGTGTGTGTAGACCTAAGAATCAGTGAGTGGGTATGTAGTTTTTGGTGTTGGAGTGTCTATGGTTTTGAGAATGGCAGTCTGTAATTTAGAGTGGGTGTATCAAAAGTTATATTAGGGTGTGAGAAGATGCATGAAATTATCACATGGATGATGTCATCAGTGATGTCATTTGAGATGTCATCAGTGATGTCATCAGTGATGTCACTGACCATGTCATGAGTGATGTAATATGTGACGTCATCAGCAGTGCATTGCGGGCGCGAGTTATAGTTAGCTGAACTAACTATAACGGGGGAATTTCTATGGTTTTGTACGAGTGAAATGTCCAACTAACTATAACTGTCCCTAAAACCTATGGTTTTTTCAGTGAATTTCAAAGGTTTTTTAAATGCTAATTTCTAACTATAACGTGTCTGAAACCTATGGTTTTTTCAGTGAATTTCAAAGGTTTTTTAAATGCTAATTTCTAACTATAACGTGCCTGAAACCTATGATTTTTTAAGTGAATTTCAAAGGTTTTTTAAATGCTAGTTTCTAACTATGCCTACAGAGGTAGGACATGTGAAGAAAGAAGAAAAACGCACAGAAAGAAGCAAAAGATGTGCAGAAAGAACCAACAGAGGAGCAGAAAGAGGCCTTGTTGCAAAATCATCCTGTGCCCACAACTTTTTCAGACGGGTACTGGTGGTAACTGACTCTGACTAACCAGAGCCAGTGCTATGCTAAAAGACACTTAGAAAACAGTGAAAACACCTACATACACTAGGGAACACTATGCGTTGGGGTACCCCTGTGATTAGCATGACCTCCTCTGCAAGTCCCTAGTACATAATAGGGCAGGGGATTAAAATTACCTCTTAAAACGCGCTACAGGGCGCGTTTGCACAGTGGTGAAGGGAGGGGGGCCTGAGGTGACATGTGTGCAAACGCACCCCGTGGCGCGTTTTAAGTTGCGGGATTAAGTCCCCTTGAATTCTGAGGGTCCCTGGGGCCCAACTAGCCCCCAGGTACCTACAGTTAGGACCACAGAGCTGAGTTGCAGAGAGGCGTTCCGAGGCCACGCACCTTTTTCACCTCTCTGCAACGCAACTCTGTTGTGCTTACTGAAGGTACCTGGTGGGCTAGTTGGCCCCAGGGTCCCTCAGGATTCAAAGGGAATTAATTCCCCAACTTAAAACGCACCACAGGGCGTGTTTGCGCACATGTCACCTGAGGCCCCGCCCCTGCCTTCACCACTGTGCAAACGCGCCCCGTGGTGCGTTTTAAGTTGGGGGATTAGGTCACCTTGAATCCTGAGGGTCCCTGGGGCCCAACTAGCCCACTAGGTACTTCCAGTAAGCACCACAGGCCTGCGTTGCAACGCCTGTAATAAATTGTGCAGTTGTGTTTAGGTAGTGAAGAGGGTCGTGCTGGGGGTAGTGTTTTAGGGTTTAGGGTAGTGCAATGGTGTTTGTGTAGTGTAGGGGGTCATGCTGGGGGTAGATTTAGGGTTTAGGGTAGTGCAGTGGTGTTTGGGTAGTGTAGGGAGTCGTGCTGGGGGAGTGTTTTAGGGTTTAGGGTAGTGCAGTGGTGTTTGGGTAGTGTAGGGGGTCGTGCTGGGGGTAGTGTTTTAGGGTTTAGGGTAGTGCAGTGGTGTTTGGGTAGTGTAGGGGGTCGTGCTGGGGGTAGTGATTTAGGGTAGTGCAGTGGTGTTTGGGTAGTGTAGGGGGTACTGCTGGGGGTAGTGTTTTAGGGTTTAGGTTAGTGCAGTGGTGTTTGGGTAGTGTAGGGGTACTGCTGGGGGTAGTGTTTTAGGGTTTAGGGTAGTGCAGTGGTGTTTGTGTAGTGTAGGGGGTAGTGTTTTAGGGTTTAGGGTAGTGCAGTGGTGTTTGTGTAGTGTAGGAGGTCGTGTTTTAGGGTTTAGGGTAGTGCAGTGGTCTTTGGGTAGTGTAGGGAGTCGTGCGGGGGTAGTGTTTTAGGGTTTAGGGTAGTGTAGGGGGTCATGCGGGGGTAGTGTTTTAGGGATTAGGGTAGTGCATTGGTGTTTGGGTAGTGTAGGGGGTCATGCGGGGTAGTGTTTTAGGGTTTAGGGCAGTGCAGTGGTGTTTGGGTAGTGTAGGGGGTCGTGCTGGGGGAGTGTTTTAGGGTTTAGGGCAGTGCAGTGGTGTTCGGGTAGTGTAGGGGGTCGTGCTGGGGGAGTGTTTTAGGGTTTAGGGCAGTGCAGTGGTGTTCGGGTAGTGTAGGGGTCGTGCTGGGGGAGTGTTTGAGGGTTTAGGGCAGTGCAGTCGTGTTCGGGTAGTGTAGGGGGTTGTGCTGGGGGTAGTATTTTAGGGTTTAGGGTAGTGCAGTGGTGTTCGGGTAGTGTAGGGGTCATGCTGGGGGTAGTGTTCTAGGGTTTAGGGCAGTGCAGTGGTGTTTGGGCAGTGTAGGGGGTAATGCTGGGGGTGGTGTTTTAGGGTTTAGGGCAGTGCAGTGGTGTTCGGGCAGTGTAGGGGGTCGTGCTGGGGTGGTGTTTCAGGGTTTAGGGCAGTGCAGTGGTGTTCAGGCAGTGTAGGGGGTGGTGTTTCAGGGTTTAGGGCAGTGCAGTGGTGTTCGGGCAGTGTAGGGGGTCGTGCATGGGGGTGGTGTTTCAGGGTTTAGGGCAGTGGTGTTCGGGCAGTGTAGGGGGTCGTGCTGGGGGTGGTGTTTCAGGGTTTGGGGCAGTGCAGTGGTGTTCGAGCAGTAAAGGGGGTCGTGCTGGGGGTGGTGTTTCAGGGTTTAGGGCAGTGCAGTGGTGTTCGGGCAGTGTAGGGGGCGGTGCAGGGGGTGGTGTTTCAGGGTTTAGGGCAGTGCAGTGGTGTTCGGGCAGTGTAGGGGGTGCTGCAGGGGGTGGTGTTTCAGGGTTTAGGGCAGTGCAGTGGTGTTCGGGCAGTGTAGGGGGTCATGCAGGGGGTGGTGTTTCAGGGTTTAGGGCAGTGCAGTGGTGTTCGGGCAGTGTAGGGGTCGTGCTGGGGCTGGTGTTTCAGGGTTTAGGGCAGTACAGTGGTGTTCGGGCAGTGTAGGGGGTCGTGCTGGGGCTGGTGTTTCAGGGTTTAGGGCAGTGCAGTGGTGTTCGGGCAGTGTAGGGGTCATGCTGGGGCTGGTGTTTCAGGGTTTAGGGCAGTGCAGTGGTGTTCGGGCAGTGTAGGGGGTCTTGCTGGGGCTGGTGTTTCAGAGTCTAGGGCAGTGTAGTGGTGTTCGGGCAGTGTAGGGGTCTTGCTGGGGCTGGTGTTTCAGGGTTTAGGGCTGTGCAGTGGTGTTCGGGCAGTGTAGGGGGTCGTGCTGGGGGTGGTGTTTCAGGGTTTAGGGCAGTGCAGTGGTGTTTGGGCAGTGTAGGGGGTCATGCTGGGGCTAGTGTTTCAGGATTTAGGGCAGAGCAATGGTGTTCAGGCAGTGTAGGGGGTTTTGCTGGAGGTGGTGTTTCAGGGTTTAGGGCAGTGCAGTGGTGTTCGTGCAGTGTAGGGGGTGGTGTTTCAGGGTTTAGGGCAGTGGTGTTCAGGCAGTGTAGGGGGTCTTGCTGGGGTTGATGTTTCAGGGTTTAGGGCAGTGCAGTGGTGTTCGGACAGTGTAGGGGGTCGTGCTGGGGGTGGTGTTTCAGGGTTTAGGGCAGTGCAGTGGTGTTCCGGCAGTGTAGGAGGTCGTGCAGGGGGTGGTGTTTCAGGGTTTAGGGCAGTGCAGTGGTGTTCGGGCAGTGTAGGGGGTCGTGCTGGGGGTGGTGTTTCAGGGTTTAGGGCAGTGCAGTGGTGTTCGGGCAGTGTAGGGTGTCGTGCTGAGGGGTGGTGTTTCAGGGTTTAGGGCAGTGCAGTGGTGTTCGGACAGTGTAGGGGGTCGTGCAGGGGGTGGTGTTTCAGGGTTTAGGGCAGTGCAGTGGTGTTTGGGCAGTGTAGGGGGTCGTGCAGGGGGTGGTGTTTCAGGGTTTAGGGCAGTGCAGTGGTGTTCGGCCAGTGTAGGTGGTCTTGCTGGGGGTGGTGTTTCAGGCTTTAGTGCAGTGGTGTTCGGGCAGTGTAGGGGGTCTTGCTGGGGGTGGTGTTTCAGGGTTTAGCGCAGTGCAGTGGTGTTCGGGCAGTGTAGGGGGTCTTGCTGGGGCTGGTGTTTCAGGGTTTAGGGCAGTGCAGTGGTGTTCGGGCAGTGTAGGGGGTCGTGCTGGGGCTGGTGTTTGAGGGTTTAGGGTAGTGCAGTGGTGTTTGGGCAGTGTAGGGGGTCGTGCTGGGGCTGGTGTTTCAGGGTTTAGGGCAGTGCAGTGGTTTTCGGGCAGTGTAGGCGGTCGTGCTGGGGCTGGTGTTTCAGGGTTTAGGGCAGTGCAGTGGTGTTCGGGCAGTGTACGGGGTTGTGCTGGGGCTGGTGTTTCAGGGTTTAGGGCAGTGCAGTGGTGTTCGGGCAGTGTAGGGGGTCGTGCTGGGGGTGGTGTTTCAGGGTTTAGGGCAGTGCAGTGGTGTTCGGGCAGTGTAGGGGGTCGTGCTGGGGCTGGTGTTTCATGGTTTAGGGCAGTGCAGTGGTGTTCGGGCAGTGTAGGGGGTCGTGCTGGGGGTGGTGTTTCAGGGTTTAGGGCAGTGCAGTGGTGTTCGGGCAGTGTAGGGGGTCATGCTGGGGGTGGTGTTTCAGGGTTTAGGGCAGTGCAGTGGTGTACGGGCAGTGTAGGGGGTCTTGCTGGGGGTGGTGTTTCAGGGTTTAGGGCAGTGGTGTTCGGGCAGTGTAGGGGTCTTGCTGGGGGTAGTGTTTCGGGGTTTAGGGCAGTGCAGTGGTGTTCGTGCAGTGTAGGGGGTCGTGCTGGGGGTGGTGTTTCAGGGTTTAGGGCAGTGCAGTGGTGTTCGGGCAGTGTAGGGGGTTGTGCAGGGGGTGGTGTTTCAGGGTTTAGGGCAGTGCAGTGGTGTTCGGGCAGTGTAGGGGTCGTGCTGGGGCTGGTGTTTCAGGGTTTAGGGCAGTGCAGTGGTGTTCGGGCAGTGTAGGGGTCTTGCTGGGGGTGGTGTTTCAGGGTTTAGGGCAGTGGTGTTTGGGCAGTGTAGGGGGTCTTGCTGGGGGTGGTGTTTCAGGGTTTAGGGCAGTGCAGTGGTGTTCGGGCAGTGTAGGGGGTCTTGCTGGGGGTAGTGTTTCAGGGTTTAGGGCAGTGCAGTGGTGTTCGTGCAGTGTAGGGGGTCGTGCTGGGGATGGTGTTTCAGGGTTTAGGGCAGTGCAGTGGTGTTCGGGCAGTGTAGGGGTCGTGCAGGGGGTGGTGTTTCAGGGTTTAGGGCAGTGCAGTGGTGTTCGGGCAGTGTAGGGGGTCGTGCTGGGGGTGGTGTTTCAGGGTTTAGGGCAGTGCAGTGGTGTTCGGGCAGTGTAGGGGGTCGTGCTGGGGGTGGTGTTTCAGGGTTTAGCGCAGTGGTGTTCGGGCAGTGTAGGGGGTCTTGCTGTGGGTGATGTTTCAGGGTTTAGGGCAGTGCAGTGGTGTTCGGGCAGTGTAGGAGGTCTTGCTGGGGGTAGTGTTTCAGGGTTTAGGGCAGTGCAGTGGTGTTCGGGCAGTGTAGGGGGTCGTGAAGGGGGTGGTGTTTCAGGGTTTAGGGCAGTGCAGTGGTGTTCGGGCAGTGTAGGGGGTCATGCTAGGGTATGTGTTTCAGGGTTTAGGGCAGTGCAGTGGTGTTCGGGCAGTGTAGGGGGTTGTACAGGGGCTGGTGTTTCAGGGTTTAGGGCAGTGCAGTGGTGTTCGGGCAGTGTAGGGGGTCGTGCTGGGGGTAGTGTTTTAGGGTTTAGGGTAGTGCAGTGGTGCTTGTGTAGTGTAGGGGGTCGTGCTGGGGGTAGTGTTTTAGGGTTTAGGGTAGTGCAGTGGTGTTTGTGTAGTGTAGGGGTCATGTTTTAGGGTAGTGCAGTGGTGTTTGGGTAGTGTAGGGGGTCGTGCTGGGGGTAGTGTTTTAGGATTTAGGTTAGTGCAGTGGTGTTTGGGTAGTGTAGGGGTCGTGCTGGGGGTAGTGTTTTAGGGTTTAAGGTAGTGCAGTGGTGTTTGTGTAGTGTAGGGGGTCGTGCTGGGGGTAGTGTTTTAGGTTTTAGGGTAGTGCAGTGGTGCTTGTGTAGTGTAGGGGGTCGTGCTGGGGGTAGTGTTTTAGGGTTTAGGGTAGGGCAGTGGTGTTTGTGTAGTGTAGGGGGTCATGTTTTAGGGTAGTGCAGTGGTGTTTGGGTAGTGTAGGGGTCGTGCTGGGGGTAGTGTTTTAGGATTTAGGTTAGTGCAGTGGTGTTGGGGTAGTGTTTTAGGGTTTAGGGTAGTGCAGTGGTGTTTGTGTAGTGTAGGGGGTCATGCTGGGGGTATTGTTTTAGGGTTTAGGATAGTGCAGTGGTGCTTGTGTAGTGTAGGGGTCGTGCTGGGGTAGTGTTTTAGGGTTTAGGGTAGTGCAGTGGTGTTTTTGTAGTGTAGGGGGTCATGTTTTAAGATGCAACGCTCCAATACCTGACCAGTCTGCACTACATAAAACTGCAAAAAAACTAAAAATAAAAAGTGTTTTGCACACTTTTGTCATTGGGCTATATGTGGGCTACATCTGGGTAATATTTGTGCTACATTTGGGCTCTTTTTTCACTGGTGGCCATCTTGGAAGACTTCTTTGTTATGAAGTTTCCTAATTTCTTCATTTACTGCAGTCTCCTCAGTAGGAAATGCTTTCAGTTTTTTACTTTGATTCCATCAAGAAGGCATTCAGATGTGTCACACATTTGCCATAAATTCAGAATGTTATTACTCTAGTTGTTCATTAGATCACTGTAGTAAAGCTACTGCTCACCAAGGAGTTAACTGGAAGTCTACTGCTGGTATTGAAAGTGATTGTTTCAGTCTGCATGTCAGAATTTTCTAATGAAATAGAAGAGGATTTGAGATCTCACTTAAAACATGCACTAAATATTCTTTTTGCAGCACTAACCATAATTTCTATGCCAAAATGAACCCCCTCATTTTGTTCCTTTTAAATTAAATGTTTTAAGTGTTACCAGTTTATTCCAATCAAGATGGCTTCAGGTGTGCCATACTTTTGTCATAAGTAAGGCTGTTAGCACTCTAGTTGTTCTTTAGAACACTCTGGGAAGCTGCAGTAGAACACAAAGGCATCAACTGACAGGCTGCTCCTGTTGAAATATAACAGGAAGATATTTGAGATCACACTTGAAACATGTCCTAATTTTTCTTTCCAGAGCACTAACCATAATTTCTATGACAAGATGAACCCCATCATTTTGTTCCTTTTTAAATTAAATGTTTTAAGTGTTACCAGTTTATTCCAATCAAGATGGCTTCAGGTGTGCCATACTTTTGTCATAAGTAAGGCTGTTAGCACTCTAGTTGTTCTTTAGAACACTCTGGGAAGCTGCAGTAGAACACAAAGGAATCAACTGACAGTCTCTGCCCTTGTTGGATGTACATGTTTTACTGAGAATGTCAGACTTCATTCTCACATGACTGAGAAAGATAATGTGAATTTACAGAAAATATGCTCTCATTTTAGCTTCTGGGGCACCTTCCAAAACTGTATGGGACAAGCATGTGAAAATAGTTTTCTCTCAAACATGATTCATGATATCCCAGCAGAAGGTTTTTCACAGGGTAAAATCACCTTAGAACACACCACAATTCCTGAAATTAGTATGGTACCATCAACAAATGAATTCTAATGTAACTAAAGTCTGTTATCACCCTTTATAGTTCTCCTTTTGGTAACCCTCAAAATCTTCGATTCACTACAATGCATTTCAATGGGGTACTATCATTTATATTGGTCCCAAGATGGCTGCCAGCAATTCCAGGATGAAGTGCTGACAGCCAATCAGATCTCACGATGACATGTGTGGTTAGGCTCCGCCCAGATATATATGTGTTTTTACTTTTGATTTTCTCAGCAACTACTGAACGGATTTACACCATTTAACAAAAGGGTTCTTTTTGAACCAAGAACTACCTCTTTGCCAAATTTGGTGTAATTCCGTTCAGCAGTTCGGGCTGTAGCCTTGCATAAAGTTTCCTATGGGAAAATGATTTTTTGACTCTTATTTTTAATTTCTCCGCAACTACTGAACGGATTTACACCATTTAACAAAAGGGTTCTTTCTGAACCAAGAACTACCTCTTTGCCAAATTTGGTGTAATTCCGTTCAGCAGTTCGAGCTGTAGCCGTGTCTAAAGTTTCCTATGGGAAAATGAATGGGGAAAACACGTTTTGGGACCCCCTTTTTCTCGGCCCCCGCTTGACGAATCACCCTGAGACTTTCAGGGTAGGAGCGGACCGGAGCGGGCCATAAAGTTTGAAAATTTCGCGAAGATTCGTCAACCGACGCAAGAGTTATTTCAAATAGAATGTCGTGGATTTCCTATGGAAAATAGGTCCTAACTATAACTATCTACTGGCGACCGCCAGTCGATATCTATATATATATATATATATATATATATATATATATATATATATATATATATATATATATATATATATATATATATATATCTAACACGATCCACCCTGGGAGTCGAACACGCGGCGGGTGCTTTTGATGGCGGGGGGTGCTACCGCCTTTGTTCCACAACAACTACTGACTCGGAGCACTCACGGGGTAATTCATTTGATTTCTTTAATGCAAATGCATTTCGGCATCGGCCTTCTTCAGTGCATAGAATTCAATCAAAAATGAGCACAGCTTCGCGATATTTAAATATTTCAAAGTGTCTCTTATTGGTGGAACTGTAACCAATCACTGGACGGCATCTCCAACGTCAGGGATATCTGTAAAAACGTGAAGGCATCAATGTCCCATAATACATCATAATTCTTCATTTTTTGCCACTGCAGGTAAATTATAGTTTTTGCCCTTCACTGTAATCACTCTTACTATGCCGCCGTTACAGTCACCTCCTAACATCCTTCCGCTGTGCCCATCTCCCTCGCCTGCTGCTTGATGTCACTCACGGTCTTCCCGTATATATATATATATATATTCACTACATGCATTTATTTTACATGTGTATTATTGCAATTTGATATATGGGAACTTGCGGCAATAAATATTCCCTTTTATTTGGCAAATGAGTGTTAAGCTTTGTTCACATTGTATTTCGGTATTCTAAAGTATGTTGAGTCCCATTTTGAAAAGTGTTCATGTTGTGCCTTAGTATTTTGAAGTCTTCCCTCGGTGTTCTGAAGAAAAAAGCAAGACACTGCCTAATTTAGATTGGTGGACATATAACTATTTTTCAATGTCCGTCATCGTCAGGAAAAACACTGGCATTAAGGGGCACTGAAAAGTGCTCAATGCATCCCTCTCCATGGAAGAAAACTCCCCTGGTGAGGGGGGCATTGTTTTTTTTTATTTTCAAAAAGAAAATCATGCTTTGTGATTTTCTTTTTGAAAATAAACATAAATGTAAATATGACGTGTGGTCCATCATGTTTGACAGAGCAGTGTGGCAAAATTACAATGCATTGGCAGGAACCTCCATGACAGCGGTTCATGTCAATGCTTGAAATACCCGCTGGGCCAGTGGACATTTCATTATTTGGTGGCGGCTTCTCCATCAGGGTGACAGAGTAATTTACTCCGTCACCCTGGCCGTCCACCAAATTATAAATTCGGCCTTAATCTCCTTTGCCACACAAAAACATGAGTATGGCCTCGTGTAATGAAACTGGTGCTCATGTAAATCTCTCCAATACCTTTGGGTCGTGTTCGCGCTATATAAAACTTCCAAAAATAAATGGTTGCTCCTGAAAACAATTTTTATGCCTCCATTCATGAAAGTGCATTGGACTAGTTCCCCATCTGAGGTGCTGGTCGAGCCGAAGCCCTTGTTTACATTATCGCTCATCTATACCAGTCTGTTTCTTGGTGTAGCACAGCATGGTAAACGATATCTCATAATTCTGTTTACTATGGGAATGCATCAAACAGGCGGTTAATGTGAGATAAGGTCACATGCTCCAATGTCACAAGAGTTTCAATTACTTTTCTCACAGTTACAACTTTCCAACAATAGGTATCATTACTGTGCATTTATACTGTATGTAAAGCACATGTTTATGTAGTACTTCTGAATCTTGTCCGGAATGTACAATACAAGTACTACATTATTTATAATTTTAGTGGAAACTAATCAGAGGAATAAGTATTGCATGCTTCAGTTGACACCTTTGGACATAAATCATGTTGGAAACAGCTGCAAAGGTTAGTACAAATTAATGACATTTTCAATTGTAGGCTCCAAAATGTGTCTTTACAAACAAGGATATCGGATGTTAAATTCGGTACCTGTTTTGTTTAAATTCAGTGGACAGTCACTCCATGGAAGTGGTTCTTGGAAGGAGTTGAAGAAATACCACATCACCCATGCAATTATCGTATTGTAGTACAAACCCACGAGGAATGATACTAACATTGAGGCAATACCTGAGAAAATGAATTGGATAATTGTTTGATATTTGCCTTACCATGTCATTCATCAAACTGTCATTTGCAAATTGGAAACATGCACAAGATAATTTTGAATAAGCTTATAAAGGCCGTCAACGAACACTAAACTTAAACAACACTTAACATACCGTTTATTAAGGAATCAAGCTGTTAAATAGAGCAGATTCAGAGTAGAGGCTTAAAGATTCTGTCAGGAGGCTAGTCATGCATCTTTATGATTATGTTGTTTGTATAACGCTCACTCGAGAACTTAAGGCCTCATGTACAAAAGAATTCTGTAGTCACCAAGTATGCAAATTACAAAGTTCAAACATACGTTTATTGATACTGTAGTCAATTAGCATAAAACAATAAATATCATCACATCACTAATTACAATTGTATCTCTAAATAAAATAATCTATTCAAGAGCACAATTCCTAATCACTAATGAAAAACGTCCTGTGGCTCAAACAACATCTAAAAACTGCATGGAAATAAAAACGTAATTGCTTTCAATGGGTTAATCACTCCACATTTCATTATGATAGTTTTTAAAAATGTCCACCTTTCTATATATAAAATAAAAAATCCAATAAACAGTGGAGGCCGGTAATTTTAGCAGGCAGAGAGTGAGCGGGCCATACGCACACAGAGCAATATCACAAAATTGAATGATGGACGGAATGTTGAAACTTTCTAACACTCATCCCCAGTCACAGATCTGAGTTTAATCCATTATTATTTTGCTCGCGACGTCAACCCAGTTTAGACCCAATCATATGCAAATCAGTCTTGACCCCGCTCCCCATGGGAACAGTCCAGGCTGAACTGCCAAGCCAGGTCCTCCCTGGACCAGAAACCAAGCATCCTGGGACATGTTTCGGGGTATCACCCCTCATCAGCCAGGCTAGCTTGAATCCAGTGGTGCAGCAAGTAAGGGACCCACGTCTGGGCATAGCCTTAGACACTTAGGGCGCACATCGCAATATCACAAAACAAAATGATGGACGGAGGGTTGAAACGTTCAAACACTCACCCCCAGTCACAGATCTGGGTTTAATCCATCTTTATTTTGTTTACCACATCACCCCAGTTTGCAAATCAATCTTGACCCTGCTCCCCATGGGAACAGTCCAGCCCGAACTGCCAAGCCAGGTCCTCCTTGGACCGGAAACAAGCATCCTGGGAACGGTTTCGGAGTATCACCCCTCATCAGCCAGCCTAGCTTGAATCCAGTGATGCAGCGAGCAAGAGAAAACACAAGGATATGATGGACGGAATGATGAAACTTTTCAGACACTGACCCCCAGTCACAGATCAGGGTTAAATCCATCATCGTTCTATAGCTCAGTTCACCACCCCAGTTCAGACCCAGCCATATGCAAATTAGTCATAACCCTGTTCCTCATGGGAACAGAGCAAACACAAGGAGATGATGGACGGAGTGCTGAAACTTTTCAAACACTCACCCCTAGTCACAGATCTGGGTTGAATCCATCATCATTCTTTAGCTCACTTTGCCACCCCAGTTGGGAACAGTCCAGCCTGAACTGCCAAGCCAGGTCTTCCCTAGACCGGAAACAAGCATGCTGGGACCGGTTTCGGGGTAACACCCCTCATCAGCCAGGCTAGCTTGAATCCATCGGCAAAGTGAGCAAGGGACCCACGTCTGGGCATACTCTGCCAACTTAGGGTGAACAGAGCAAACACAAGGAGATGATGGACGGAGATCTGAAACTTTTCAGACACACACCCCCAGTCACAGATCTGGGTTGAATCCATCATCGTTCTTTAGCTCACTTCGCCACCCCAGTTCAGACCCAACCATAAGCAAATCCATCATCTTTTTGTTTTGCATTTTCACCGTAAGTGGGAAGGGTATGCCCAGATGGGTTTCCTGTGCTCGCTACGCCACCGGTTTCAGGCTAGCCTGGCAGGATGAGGGGTTTCTGGTCCAGGGAGGACCTGGCACGGGAGTTCGGTCTGGATTCTTCCCATGGGGCACAGGGTCAAGGCTGATTTGCATATGGCTGGGTCCAAACTGGAATGGCGCGGCAATCAAAATAATGATGGATTAAACCCGGATCTGTGACTGGGGGTGAATGTTTGACAATGTTCAACATTCCGTCCATCATCTTTTTGTGTTGCATTTTCACCCTAAGTGGGAAGGGTAAGCCCAGATGTGGGTACCGTGTTTGCTACGCCACCGGATTCAAGCTAGCCTGTCTGATGAGGGGTAATGCCCTGAAACCGATCCCAGGATGTTTGTTTTCCAGTTCAGGGAGGGCCTGGCCTGGCAGTTCGGGCTGGGCTGTTCCCATGGGGCACAGGGTCAAGGCTGATTTGCATATGCCTGGGTCCGAACTGGAATGGCATGGTGAGCAAAATTACAATGGATTAAACCCAGACCTGTGACTGGGGGTGAATGTTTGACAATGTTCAACATTCCGTCCATCTTCTTTTTGTGTTGCAGCGAGCAAGAGACCCATGTCTGGGCATACCCTTAGCCACTTAGGGTGCACATAGCAATATCACAAAATAAAATGATGGACGGAATGTTGAAACTTTCAAACTCTCACCCCTAGTCACAGATTTGGGCTTAATCCATTGTTATTTTGCTCACCACGTCATCCCTGCTTGGAACCACCAAAAAACAAATCAGTCTTGACCCTGCTCCCCATGGGAACAATTCAGCCTGAAATGCCAAGCCAGGTCCTCCCTTGATCAGAAACAAGCATCCTGGGACCGGTTTCGGGGTATCGCCCCTCATCAGCCTGGCTAGCTTGAATCCATTGGCGCAGCGAGCAAGGCACCAAAGTCTGGGCATACCCATAACCACTTAGGGCGCACATAGCAATATCACAAAATAAAATGATGGATGGAGTGTGGAAACATTCAAATACTCACCTCAGTCACAGATCTGGGTTTAATCCAGCGTTATTTTGCTCACTACGTCACCCCAGTTTGGACCCAGCCATATGTAAATCAGTCTTGAACCTGCTCCCCATGGGAACAGTCCAGCCCACACTGCCAAGCCTAGTGCTCCCTAGACCGTAAACAAGCATCCTGGGACCGGTGTCAGGGTAACACCTCTCATCACCCAGGCTAGCTTGAATCCAGTGGCAAAGTGAGCAAGGGACCAACGTCTGGGCATTCCCTTCCAACTGAGGGCTAACATATCAAACACAAGGAGATGATGGACGGAGTGCTGAGACTTTTCAAACACTCACCCCCAGTTACAGATCTTTGTTGAATCCATCATCGTTCTTTAGCTCACTTCGCCACCCCAGTTCAGACCCAGCCATATGCAAATCAGTCATGACCCTGTTACTCATGGGAATAGTCCAGCTTGAACTGCCAAGTCAGGTCTTCCCTGGACCGGAAACAAGCATCCTGGGACCGGTTTCAGGGTAACACCCCTCATCAGCCAGGATAGCTTGAATCCAGTGACAAAGTGAGCAATGGACCCACGTCTGGGCATACCCGGCCAACTTAGGCCGAACAGGGCAAACACAAAGAGATGATGGACGGAGCGCTGAAACTTTTCAGACCCCCATTCACAGATCTGGGTTGAATCCAGCATCGTTCTTTAGCTCACTTTGCCACCCCAGTTCAGACCCAGCCATATGCAAATCAGTCATGACCCTGTTCCTCATGAGAACAGTCCCGCCGAACTGCCAAGCCAGGCCTTCCCTGGACCGGAAACAAGCATCCTGTGACCGGTTTCGGGGTAACACCCCTCATCAGCCAGGCTAGCTTGAATCCATTGGCAAAGTGAGCAAGGGACCCACGTCTGGGCATACCCTGCCAACTTAGGGTGAACAAAGCAAACACAAGGAGATGATGGACGGAGATCTGAAACTTTTCAGACATACACCCCCAGTCACAGATCTGGGTTGAATCCATCATCGTTCTTTAGCTCACTTCGCCACCCCAGTTCAGACCCAGCCATAAGCAAATCCATCATCTTTTTGTTTTGCATTTTCACCGTAAGTGGGAAGGGTATGCCCAGATGTGTGTCCCGTGCTCGCTACGCCACCGGTTTCAGGTTAGCCTGGCAGGATGAGGGGTGATGCCACGAAACCGGTCCCAGGATGCTTTATTTCTGGTCCAGGGAGGACCTGGCCCGGGAGTTCGGTCTGGATTGTTCCCATGGGGCACAGGGTCAAGGCTGATTTGCATATGGCTGGGTCCAAACTGGAATGGCGTGGTGAGCAAAATTGCAATGGATTAAACCCAGACCTGTGACTGGGGGTCAATGTTTGACAATGTTCAACATTCCGTCCATCTTCTTTTTGTGTTGGAGAGAGCAAGAGACCCATGTCTGGGCATACCCTTAGCCACTTAGGGTGCACATAGCAATATCACAAAATAAAATGATGGACGGAATGTTGAAACTTTCAAACTCTCACCCCTAGTCACAGATTTGAGCTTAACCCATTGTTATTTTGCTCAGCACGTCATCCCTGCTTGGACCCACCAAAAAACAAATCAGTCTTGACCCTGCTCCCCATTGGAACAATCCATCCTGAAATGCCAAGCCAGGTCCTCCCTGGATCAGAAACAAGCATCCTGGGACCGGTTTCGGGGTATCACCCCTCATCAGCCAGGCTAGCTTGAATCCATTGACGCAGCAAGCAAGGCACCCAAGTCTGGGCATACCCATAACCACTTAGGGCGCACATAGCAATATCACAAAATAAAATGATGGATGGAGTGTGGAAACATTCAAATACTCACCTCAGTCACAGATCTGGGTTTAATCCATCATTATTTTGCTCACTACGTCACCCCAGTTTGGACCCAGCTATATGTAAGTCAGTCTTGACCCTGCTCCCCATGGGAACAGTCCAGCTCACACTGCCAAGCCTAGAGCTCCCTGGACCGGAAACAAGCATCCTGAGACCGGTTTCAGGGTATAACTCCTCATCAGCCAGGCTAGCTTGAATCCAGTGGTGCAGCGAGCAAGGGACCCACGTCTGGACATACCCTTAGCCACTTAGGGTGCACATAGCAATATCACAAAATAAAATGATGGACGGAGTGCTGAAACATTCAAACACTCATCCCCAGTCACAGATCTGGGTTTAATCCACCGTTTCTTTGCTCACCACATCACTCCAGTTTAGCCCCAGCCATTTGCAAATCAGTCTTGACCCTGCTCCCCATGGGAACAGTCCAGCCCGAACTGCCAAGCTAGGTCCTCCCTGGACCAGAAGCAAGCATCCTGGGACCGGTTTCGGAGTATCAACCCTCATCAGCCAGGCTAGCTCGAATCCAGTGGGAAAGTGAGCAAGGGACCCACGTCGGGGCATACCCTGCCAACTTAGGCCGAATAAAGCAAACAAAAAGAGATTTAAAACTTTATTTATAGATTTTAAGCAAATACAGAACTGCGACACACTGCCCCAAAAGAAGGAGTATCAAAGATTCCTACAAGAGGCAAGTTAGCACATTTAGATATTCAACTATACAGTCATCCAGTCACGCTAAAAGGCGATACAGCTATATGTGCAAAGTTCAGTAGCGTTACATGTTCATGCTAGTTGTGCATCAGCTCGGAGGGCAGCAGTCGCCAGTCAACCAGAATGAGTAAGAAAGACAGAGTGGAAAGGGGGATCAGAGGTATAGATCAGCGAGAGGGGGGGAAGAAAGAGGCAAGGGGTAGGGAGAGAAGAAGAGAAGGGGGAGGGGCATCTCTCTGGTCAAAAGAGGGGGGGGTACTCCGACATGTGGAGCGGTCCCCCGATAGTGGCATACGCAGCACAGTGGCCGTTTACACCTCGGGCACCAGGGCGCTTGCGAGGTCAACAGAGTGAAGTTGTAGAAAGCTCTGCAGGGGTTGCCAGTTGTTATGAGGGCGTGACTGTGTCGGCATGAGTTCCCAGAATTCTGACAACTGGTTATGGCAGAAAGCAGCATCCCTAAGCCAGTCATCCCTACGCGGTTTACGCTTACGGCCCCAGCAGATGGCTACCCGCCTCTTGGCCAATAGCAGCATCATGGCAGCCAGTCTCCTAATATCAGCCGGGAGGTCCTTGACATATCCTAGCAAAGCAATAAGTGGGGAGTGCTCCAGCCTGCATTCCAGCATTTCTTCCAGCGCTTCGAAAACGCGGGCCCAGTAATTTGCTACGTCCGAGCATTCCCAGGCCAGATGCATGAAGGAGGCCTCGGGTACTCCACACCGCACACATCTTGCATCAGCACTCAGACCCACTTTACACAGCCATACAGGAGACCTATATAACCTATAAAGGAATTTAAAATGGATAAGTCGCAGTCTAGAATTGGGTGACATATCCCTAGACTGTGCGCAGCAGTAGGCCCATACCCCTTCCCCGAAAGGAGTTCCCAAGCTCGCCTCCCATTTGCGCTGGGCGGGGGGTGCACATACTGGATATTCGCGCTGCATGCCAGAGTAAATGCGTGAAATAAGTTTGCAGGGGGAGGGATTGGTTAAAAATGCTTCCAGAACTTGGGAAGTTGGGGGTGCGATCGGGAACGAAGGATATTGGGCTCGAAGCGCCGCCCGTAGCTGGAAGTAAGTCATCATGTCAAGGAGACCAGTATGGTCCTCTCCCAATGCAGTATCCACGTCAACAAAAACGCCTTCCGGGAAAGCATGCCCTAGTGTATGTAACTGGAGCTTGCATAAACGCTGGCAGACCCCAGTCTCAGCCGTGAAAGGCAGTGCAGGGTGTCTAGTTAGCGGCACCGATGGAGCGAACATAGTGTCCAGATGTGCTCTGCGGTGAAGATGCTGCCACGCCCAGACCGTGCATCCCACTGTATCAATCCCAGGCCACGGGCGACGCTGTGGGTGAAACAGTGCCATGTGTAGCGGAACTGGTTCCGCTTGATCGCTTTCAGGGGTGGTATGTGCCATAAAGAGTGTCGGGTAGATCCAATGAAACCCAAAGTGGGCCTGCGCGCAGCTGTGATATAATTCCATGTCAGGCGCTCCCAATCCCCCCTGCTCAAACGGGAGCGTAAGGACCTCCCAGGTCGCACAAGGCTGCCCACCCGCCCAAGCAAGGGAAATCAGGTTTGAACGCTGCCTCCTCTTGAATTCGGAGGTGAGGGGGAGTGGGAGATTCACAAACACATAAAGGAATTTTGGTAGGACCACCATCTTAGCAATGGCGATCCGGCCAGGGAGAGAGGGAGTTTTCTCCAACGGGGAAGCCTACTCTCAAACCACCCCATGAGCCTGCCATAATTGCATCTCCACAGTTCCTCATTGTCCCTACTGATCCAGATGCCTAGATACTTCACTGGGGAAGTCACCCACTTGAGAGGGAATTCGGACTGAAATAAGACCATTGCAGCTGTGAGTGGAAAATCATAGACTTCCCCCAGTTAACATTGACGCCTGAAAGTCCACCGAATCTGGTGATTTCGCGAGTAAGGGGGTCGAGATTGGTCTCTGGGTGATTGACGTAAAGAGTGACATCATCCGCGTACATTGACTCCAAGATTGCCCTAGGCGTGAAATCAAGCCCCCTCCGAGCATGATGCTGCCGCAATCTGGCTGCCAGAGGCTCCATGGCTATGGCAAAGAGGAGGGATGAGAGTGGACACCCCTGTCTCGTACCTCGAGCTACAGCAATTGGGGGGATATCACACCGTTAATCCGCAACCTGGCAGTCGGGGAGGTGTACAATAATGCGATCTTTTGGAGGAAGGCAGGGCTCACACCAATACGGGTCAGGTGCGAGAACAGAAAAAGCCATTCCAGCGTATCGAACGCCTTGGTTGCGTCCAGAAATACAGCAGCGGCAGGGAGGGAGGGATCCACCTCCTGCATCACCGCGAAGAGTGTACGGAGGTTATGGGCGGTGCTCCTGCCAGGAACAAATCCACATTGGTTGGGCGAAGTATCGTGGGGAGCAGCGGAAGTAGCCACGTAGCTAATAACTTAGCGAGGATTTTATTATCCACATTAATCATTGAGAGTTGCCTGTAGGAGTCACAGAGTAGTGGATCTTTATCCGGCTTAAGGATGGTGACTATCAGTGCCTCCCGGAGAGATGGGGGAAGAGCGCCCCGCTCAAGCGAGTCTTCATACATGTTGAGAAGGTGGAGTGCAAGAAGCGGTGCAAACTCCTTGTAGAAAGCAGGGGTCAAACCATCCAGGCCCAGGGCCTTGTCCCTGGGCATGGCCCGGATTACCCTAATCACCTCCTCCTCCGTGTAAGGCTTATCCAGATACTTTCGGTGTGCGTCGCTGAGCCACACTAACTCTATGGAGTCAAAGAAGGGAAGTAGGTCAGGAAGTGTCTCCAACTGTTGCGCGGCATACAGGGAAGAATAATAGTTGGTCATTTCAGCTTGAACTGATGCCTGTCCGACCGCAACCGTCCCCTCGTCTATGCGCAGCACTGATATAATCAGTTGCCCATGGCCTCTTAAGTAGGCCCGCCAGGGTTTTGCCGGCCCGGTCGCCCTCACCATATTGGCAGGCGCGCGCCTCCCGGCCCAAGTAGTGCGTTTCTCTGTGCGCCGCCTCCTCAAACTCCGCTATCTTGGCCTTAATCTGCCCAAGGACCGTGAGCTGACCAGACTCGAAAAATTTCAATTTGAGCAAGCGAATCTTCTTTTCAAGCCGCCGCAGATCGTTCCTTAACGAGCGCAGGACATCGGACTGCGCGGCGATGCACTTGCCCCTGATGAAAGCCTTGAACGCTTCCCATAGCATGGACTGGGACTCTACCGAGCCCACGTTAGTAGCAAAGTAGTCCTGTATGGCGGACCCGATTTCCTCTCGGAACACCTGGTCTTGAAGAGCCCCAGCTGGGAGTCTCCAGCTGAAAGCTCTATTCGGCACGTCCAGTAAAATAAATTCTAGTAATACTGGGGCATGGTCCGAGAGCGTTCAGGGAAGATGAGTGCAACGTCTAGCCCAGGTGTCTACGTCACGAGATATAAGCCAATAGTCAATTCTAGACCAAGTGGGGCCCGCAGAGGAGGTGCAGGTTTCCTCCCGGTCATGTTGGTGTTGGCGACGCCAAACATCGATTAAATCGTGGTCTTCCATAAGGGTCCGAAGCTGCGCCGCAGCTCGAGGGTAAGGCTGGCGAGAGCCGCTCGACCTATCAATATTGGAGTTGAGTATTACGTTGAAGTCACCCCCCAGAGTACCGCCCCGGGGCCTAGGGAGTCACACCTCCGTGAAGAATTGGGGATCGTCAGTATTAGGGCCGTAAACTGATATGAGTCTAACTGGGCAACCGGCGAGGACCCCTGCCACCAAAACATAACGCCCCTGGGGATCGCATATCACAGTGCGCGTATGCCAATGGAGACCCTTCCTAAGGATAATGGCTATGCATCTGGCGTAATTGGAGTAACCCGCTATAAACGTTTCGCCCATCCACCCCGCCCGCTGGCGTGAACAGTTGGTCCCCATAAGATGTAGCTCCGGTAAAAAACAAATGTCCACCCCATATCGATTAAGGAGCGCAGCCACCAATCGCATCTTTCTACCATCATTCAGACCCCTCACATTCCAGGTTACCGCTTTGAGGGCGGGTGCCCCGTCAGTAGTTACAGTCATCCTTCCATTTCCATGCATACATGTGCACCACACGGAGAGCAGGGGTCAGCAATTGTACAACCCAGACCAGAGAGAGGAGAGGAGAGGAAGAAGAGAAAAGAGGCAAAGAAGAAGCAAAACAACCCATCCCAGGTAGCTCACCCGCCACCCACCACCCAAACAGCCCATCCCCCACCCACTACAGCCACCCAACATGGCTGGAGAGCATCTACCCTGCCCATACAAGGCCGAACAAGGCCAACAACAAAATGAAACATGGGACTCATCCCAGGGGGTGGCGCCAGGGGGCTCGGCGTAACCCAACACCAAAGAGTCAGGTGGCTGGAAAAAGGGCGCCCAAGAGGGCAACAGAACCAAGCAGTCAGGTAGCCCAGTCAAATGCCGACTCCCTCACATGCTCATAGGGACACAGAGCACAGTAAGTCCGGATGTGCGCCAGTTCAGCCGGTTGCAAGAGTCTCCCCAGACGAGTGTGCGGAACAGAGCACTACCAGACTGGCTCAGTCATTTTCATTGAGGGGGTCTTCAGCCACCTGGTCCCCATTCACGGGGCCCTCCGGTCTCGAACGCTTGAGGCTGCGTGCAAACTTGGCTGCAAGCTTGGGTCTGTGAAAAAGGATGTCTTGCTGGAGTGGAAGATTCGAAGCTTCTCTGGGTAGAGCAAGGAATACTTGATGTCCTGTTGCTGCAGCAGTCTTTTGACCGGTACAAATTCTCGGCGGGCGGCCTGAACAGACAAGGTGAAATCAGGGAAGAAGGAGATCGAGTTGCCCTGATATCTGAGGTCGTGGTGATCCCGGGCCTTTCGCAGCACAGTGTTGCGGTCCCTATAGTTTAAAAGTCTCGCAATGATTGGGTGAGCCGGGGCCCCAGGGGGGGGTCTCGGACCGAGGGACCTGTGGGCACGCTCCACTATGCACATCGCTGATAGAGCCTCACCAAAGAGGGATCGTACCATTTCCTCGACGAAGTCCTCTACGCGGGTCATCGCAGTTGTTTCCGGGATTCCAAGAATGCGCAGATTGTTGCGCCGGGACCTCGCTTCGAGGTCTTCATTTTTGTTTCTGATGACCTCCAGCACTTTCTCCATACAGAGTAGCTTCTCCCGGGTCGTCACTCCCTCATCCTCCAGCGCGGATGTCCTCTGCTCAACTTCTGTGAGGCGCTCATCATGGTTCGTCACCTTGTCCCGGAGCCGGTGCAGGCGATCCGACATCGAGTCAATCTTCAGGTCAATGGCGGATAGAGAATGTTTCAGATCGGCAAACATTTCATGAATGTTGGGCTCTGGGGCAGAAGTGGCATCCATGGTCGCTGCGGTTGGGTCCTCGACCGATGAGGTGGTCCCCCTCGGGGTTTTCCGCTGCTCGAACGAAATTTTGGGTTGCCTCGTGTCCGTCTTACCTATGGCAAACTGGCTGGTCAAGCCACCAGAGATGACTGCCTCCCGCGCAAATCCGTCCGATCCCAGGGTGAGTACAGCGGGACGCTCAGTGCAGACAAGTCACGTGGCCGATATGTCTGGCCCACCACGCTTAACTTCAATGCCATTGGTGTAGCTCAGCGTGTCCTCGTGGGGAGCGCGTGACAATCGTGGCCTGAAAATGTCCATAAAAAACCTCTAAGTGGGTTGCTGAAAGCGGGAGCTCGTGCTGCAAAGTGTTTACCCTCAGTGACAGTCCTTTCTACCACATTAGTCACCTTTGCACAGATTAGGCAGTATGAAAATGTCTCAGCAGCGGACTGAACAGAGAGGCAATTCATGCGTCAAAGCATGCAACATTGAGGGTATTTGGTTCTGGGACCAGAAGCAGTTGTGGACACAAAGGGAACAGTCAGGTGGCAAAAAAGGTCCCTCAATGCGTGGGCCTTACTGGGGCCCGTCTCCAGGGCGTTGTAGTAGAAGATGCCGGATTGCAGATGCCACAGAGCAGCACCGCCCCCCATCTGTTATCAGGGGCCCACGTGGTGAGTCCGAAGGACCCCGGTGGCAGACGGGCCCCGTCAGGCACAGCGCTCGGGCCCGGGGGGGGGGGCACCACGTACCCCAGTACTCCAGGCGTGGGCACAGCAAAACAGAGATTCAGGGGGGGCCGGTATCCATCAGGGGACTTAGGGGGCAGCCACAAAAGAGGAGACGAGTCACCAAGGCAGGCCGGTTGGCGGATAGCAGGACTCCGGTAGTGAAGGGCTCTGGGCCCTGCTAGCCCCGGTCAGTGTTATCCCACCGGACCAGCAGCCCAAGACGCAGGCGAAGCAAGGCCTCTCAATTTTGCACCACAGCAACGACGCGGCTCACCAGACTCCCGCGGCTCCACAGCAAGTCGCGGCCGCACACTCACCAGCCGGAGTCAGTAAAGCAGGCCCAGCCGGGCCGGGCCAGGAGTGGGCCCCGCAGGTATGTTCTCCGCCGCCCAGTCGCCGCAGACTGCTTGCGTCCCACAGGACACCTCGCGGCGGCCCCCGCAGCACCTCTCGCCGGGCGGAACCCCGGCAGATCTCTCTGCACCCATTCAGGCCAGGCAGTGGTGGGGCCCATCTTCGCCCCGGGTCCCTCCCAGGGTGTATGCCGCCAAGGCCCGCAGCGGAGCCCGCCCACGGGCGGTCTTCAGCCAGTCAAGGGTACTCACGGGGCAAAGGCCGCACCCGCTGCAAGCCCAATCACCGCAGTCGCAGCCAGGGCGCCGGGCCGTCCGTACTCCACAAGACCAGGCTCCGGTGTGCCCACCGTTTAGGCCATGGCCGCCATTTTCGTCCACCCAGCAACCGCCGAGTCAGAGCCTCCAATCCACCGCAGAGGCCCCCAAGATGCAGCAGACCGGTATATGGTGGCAGTCACAGTGAAGAGGAAGCAGAGGCATGTTTTTGTAAGCCTCGATGGGCCCGCAGACTGCAGGATAATTATTGGATTGGCAATCCAGCCTGCAGAGCCTCACTACGTGGCGGCCATCTTGCAGCCGGCACACTAGCGCCCCTGCAAACACAAAGAGAAGATGGACGGAGCGCTGAAACTTTTCAGACACTCACCCCCAGTCACAGATCTGGGTTGAATCCATCATCGTTCTTTAGCTCACTTCGCCACCCCAGTTCAGACCCAGCTATATGCAAATCAGTCATGACCCTGTTCCTCATGGAAACAGTCCAGCCCGAACTGCCAAGCCATGTCTTTCCTGGAACGGAAACAAGCATCGTGGGACCGGTTTCGGTATAACACATCTAAGCAGCCAGGCAACATTAAATCCAGTGGGAAAGTGAGGAAGGGACCCACGTCTGGGCATATCCTGCCAACTTAGGGCGAACAAAGCAAATACAAGGAAATGATGGACCGATCGCTGAAACTTTTCAGACACTCACCCCAGTCACAGATCTGGGTTGAATCCATCATTGTTCTTTAGCTCACTTCGCCACCCCAGTTCAGACCCAGCTATATGCAAATCAGTCATGACCCTGTTCCTCATGGAAACAGTCCAGCCCGAACTGCCAAGCCGTGTCTTTCCTGGAACGGAAACAAGCATCGTGGGACCGGTTTCGGTATAACACATCTAATCAGCCAGGCAACCTTAAATCCAATGGGAAAGTGAGGAAGGGACCCACGTCTGGGCATATCCTGCCAACTTAGGGCGAACAAAGCAAATACAAGGAGATGATGGACCGAGCGCTGAAACTTTTCAGACACTCACCCCAGTCACAGATCTGGGTTGAATACATCATTGTTCTTTAGCTCACTTCGCCACCCCAGTTCAGACCCAGCCATATGCAAATCAGTCATCTTTTTGTGTTACATTTTCACCTTAGGTGGGAAGGGTATGCCTAGACGTGGGTACCATGCTCGCTACGCCTCTGGTATCAGCTAGCCTGGCTGATGAGGGGCCAGAATGCTTGTTTTCCAGACTAGGGAGGAACTGGCCTGGCAGTGCGGGCTCGTCTGTTCCCATGGGGCACAGGGTCAAGGCTGATTTGCATACGGCTGGGTCTAAACTGGAATGGCGTGGTGAGCAAAATAACAATGGATTAAACCCAGATCTGTGACTGGCAGCGAATGTTTGACAATGTTCAACATTCCGTCCATCTTCTTTTCGTGTTGCAGCGAGCAAGAGACCCATGGCTGGGCATACCCTTAGCCACTTAGGGCGCACATAGCAATATCACAAAATAAAATGATGGAAAGAGTGTTGAAACATTCAAACACTCACCCCCAGTCACAGATCTGGGTTTAATCCATCGTTATTTTGCTGACCACGTCACCCCTGTTTGGACCCAGCCATATGCAAATCATTCTTGACCCTGTTCCCACTGGGAATATCTAGCCTGAACTGCCAAGCCAGGTGCTTCCTGGAACAGAAACAAGCATCCTGGGACCAGTTTCGGGGTATCACCCCTCATCAGCCAGGCTAGCTTGAGTCCAGTGGCGCAGTGAACAAGGGACCCACGTCTGGGCATACCCTTAGCCACTGAGGGCGCACATAGCAATATCACAAAATAAAATGATGGACGAAGTGTTGAAACTTTCAAACACTCACCCCCAGGCACAGATCTGGGTTTAATCCATCATTGCTTTGCTGACCACCTCACCCCAGTTTGGACCCAGCCACATGCAAATCAGTCTTGACCCTGCTCCCCATGGGAACAGTCCAGCCTGAACTGCGAAGCCAGGTGCTTCCTGGACCAGAAACAAGCATCCTGGGACCAGTTTCGGGGTATCACCGCTCATCAGCAAGGCTAGCTTGAATCCAGTGGCGCACTGAGCAAGGGACCTATGCCTGGACATACACTTAGCCACTGAGGGCGCACATAGCAATATCACAAAATTAAAATGATGGACGGAGTGTTGAAACATTCAAACAGTCACCCCCAGTCACAGATATGGGTTGAATCTATTGTAATTTTTGGGCAAATTCAACACAGTTTTCAAACATTGACCCTCTATACCTTCCCAATTTTGCATCCTACTGAAAAATAAGGTTTCTGTCCCATTTAGCAACTTTTCTTGTACCATTGCTTTAAATGCGGTTAGTATCGGAACTAGATCAGATCCCCCATAACTCTTTTTAATTTGTGCGGCCCCACTATTTTAGGTAATGCATTGGACTTCGCCACTTTAAAATGGCTTTTCTAGTTTAAGGGACTGATTTAGATTTCGGGAGACAGGTTGCGCCATTACAACCGTGATGGATATCCCATCTGCCTAACTATAAAACCCAAAGGATATTATTTGATTTATATTTCAGCAGAGGGGATATCCATCATCGTTGTGACGGAGTAACTCATCTGCCGAAATCTAAATCAGGCTTTAAGTTTGCAGAAAAATGCATACGTATATATCTATAGAATTTTACTTCATCCCCCTTTTCGTTACCGATGAGCCATTTAAACGCATTCTCCTTTCACCCAAACACCATTATTTTTGTTTTTTACATATTGGCTATCAAGATTTTCAATTCGCAATACCTGTGAAAGTTTTCACTGCAGGCCTACTTGTGCCATATTCATTATCACCAAGTTGCCTGCATAAAGGGAGGCATGGCACATGACCTCCCATCTTAGGAGAGAAAGAAGCAGTACTAGATAGAATTGATGGCAAATCCTTTAAGTAAAGTGTTAATAGTGTAGGTGCCAGCACACATCCTTGTTGCAGTCCATTTCTTATTGCAATTTTCTCGGATAAGCTGCCATTGTGATCCAGTTCTACTCTACTCCCACCCAATTCTCCTATGAGTTCTTTAAATATATTCAGTAAGCGACTTGGGCTTTCCAGCTCTTTTAAAGTATTCCAAATTATCTCTCTGTTCACCTGGTGAAATGCTACCTGGAAGTCGACATAACAACAAAAGAGTTTTATGCTTGTGCTGCATTTCTATATGTTTGCTCATATTTGGCACTGTGCCTTCTTTGTGTAGCATTGTATATAAGGCACTTAAACTTGTCACTTGGGGAAGAAGGAGCCTGTTCCACATGCACAGGTTATGTGTATGTCTTCTCTTCTCCCTTAGCCGGCCAACAAGCATTGGTACCTACAAATATATTTAGTATATTCCTGAGGCCCTGGTGTCTTCTTTTCTTCGCTCCGGTGATGGTGCAAGAGTTATTCCCTGACATTGCCCGTAGGCTGAAACAACGGTCCGTTGATGAATGGCCTTCCTTAAAGCCACCTTGTTCAATAGAAATTATACTATTTTCCTTGGTGCAAAGACCTTGTCCCAACGTCCATTAGGCTTACTGCAAATTGCAAAATAACAGGATTTGCAGCTGCAAAATATCTTTTTGGCATGGACAAACCCGTTTTGTGAGTCAGAGAAGCCTTTCAATATGGCAAAATGTGTTCTGTGTTTCATTCAGTAATGTGTTTCTAAAAAGCTTCAAAAAGGCCAAAGCAGTGTGTGTTGTATTACAACATACTACTAGCTGCAAAATTCTCAGATTGTCACATGGTCCATGGGGACATTGTCGTCTTCTCTAAGTTAGCATGAGCATGTTGCAGATTGTTTGCTGCTTTGCGCACATTACTATAAGACTTTATTTTTACAACTGTCTCTATTGCCGTTTTCACATGAGAACCCATCGCTGTGTTCACACACTACAGGTTCCTGGGATTTTGTCTGAACATTGTGAGCAAGGTCGAACAACAATGCCCCTTGTTATTTTGTTCTGGCCAGGCCTTAGCACCTAGACAAAACATGCTGATGCAGGTGTTGTTTGGAACAACGTACTTTGGTCTTATTGGAATACACGAATAGGTAGGAGAAACTTGAAGAGGGACCTTTCCAGAGAGAAGAGCGAGATAGTACCTATGATGTAGATTTACCATCTATAGACTAAGGTATGGGGTCTGCAGACAACGCCCAGAGATCTTCTAATATATAATAATACTACTTCTATGTCTTTTCATAATGACATCTCCTCATAATTGCTATGCTGGCCGTATTTGTATTATGCATTTTTCTGCTTGTTGTTGCACGTATACTGCATATTAGAGAACGTTAGTTAAAATAAACATTTAACACTTGTTTGTGTCTCTGTTAGATCTTATTGTGGACAAGTACAAGAGTGCGAGCGAAAGAGTGTGTCTTGCAACCGCGATTCCTGAGAGATTCAGGAGTGTTGTGTTCTGTGGTGTCTAATCATATGTTTCTCTGTGAGTGAGTAGGAGAGCAAGTGAGACACTATAGCTAGTCGGTCCCGGGCTCATGGGTACTAAGGTGGTAGGATGACTCAGTCCCTATGCACTGAGGTCACATAATCCTACGCATAGTTCTGTTTTTGGGCAGAATCCCTGCAACATGGCGCCACCAACGTTTGGTCTGGTACTTGGAGACGTCCGTGGTGGGGGGGGGTGAGAAGTTGGCCTGGTATATGCTGTTCACTAGTTAAAGTGGACACCTTGCACCAGTACAATTCGACTCTTATGGTAGGTAGGTTTAAGACAACCTTTATAGAAAGCTATCCTAGTGGTAGCTGTGGAGAGCAGCCTTCAGGCTAAGTCTTGGAGGAATGTAAAGCAGCTTGTTTTACCACACAATCTCTTGAATCACCAAATGAAAAGACACCACACAGGTATATATATCAAATATATATGTATTTATTACTAAACAACTCTCTACTAATCTCTTTATGAGATTAGAAGTCAGGAACATATGCACAAATCAACGTTTCACAATAAATGAAGCACAAATATGGCTGGGGCCCTAGGGGCATACCAGACCATATACTAAAAAAGAGACTTAAGAACAACGACTTGCAAAGGGACAAGGCCCAGGGCCTTCAGAAGTGTTGGGGCCTCACGAAACCACCCAAGGCAGGTAAGTAAAGGACCCACGGGGAACGCGTGCAGTGCGTGAACACAGGCGCGGATCGCCGTAGACTTCAATGGGGCAAGTCGCAGTTAGAAATTAAGAGTTTAAGGGCACTTCGGGAGTAGCTACAAGCAAGTCACTTACAGGGTAAGTAGTTCTAGGGCCAACACCCACAGGAGCACCGTAGTGCTGGAGTTACCTCACCCAGGGAGGCCGGGTGCATAGGTGTCCTTTGGTGTCGGGTCGCGGCGTCGTTTTCAATGGGAGCCAATGAAGACTTGCTGCTTGTAAAGTCCGAAGAAGTGTCCGGTGGAATCCAAGCCTGGATTCGGAAGAAGGAAGTCCTGAAAGCAGAGGGGACAGTGTTCAAAGTCACTGGGCAGTGACCCGGGGCAAGGAAGATGAATGCCCACCGTCGTCGGCAGATTCAGGTCGTTCACGGGTGTCTTGACTCTTTGGCCACGAGGTCCAGGAGGTGTCGACGACAACCAGGAGCTGGATTCGCCGTGTCCCACAAAGTCTGCAGCTGACTGCGTTGTCGGCAACCCTATTGGAGCCAACAAGCCTTGGTAGCAGCAAGTCTCGTGGAAAGTGTACAAAGTCAATGGTGCAGACCAGCAAGGTCTGGGGAACTCACCCAGCGAAGGTAAGTCAGGGCAGGTCTGGAACAATCAGGGAAGTCCTTTGGTTCCTTAGAAAAGTCTTCAGGGGACCCACAAGTTGGCTGGCAAGGGATCGCAAAGACGCCTCTGGAGGATTCCTTCAACAGGGGCCCACGGTCACTCAGGACAGGGTAGGCCTCTGATCTTCGGAGGGTTCCTGCTAGAGGCTGGGACCACATGTGGTCTAAAGCACAGGTTTGTAGAACATTGTAAAGGGGTTGCACCCAACAATAGTGCATGGTACCCAGGGACTGCGGTTCCTCATCACTCGTGGGGTCCACTTGCCTCAGCTTCACTGGGGACTCACGATGGCCTGGGAGAAGTCAGGAAATCCTCGTCTTGGGCTGCAGGGAGCTCGGGCTCCGGCGGGAGCAGCGTAGTTTGCGACCGTCGTTTCAGTTTTTGGTGCCTGCCAAGCAGGGGAGTCACTCCTTGACTCCAAGGGAGATTCTTCAGCCTTCCAGAGGTAGTGGAAAGTCGAAGGTCCAGGATTCTTCTTCAGAGCATCGTCCAGGGGTATCTAGTTTGCAATGCACAGGTTCCCTCTCTTATACTAAAAGGAAGGGAGGGACTAGCTCTATGACCCCACCTATGGGAGGGTCAGGGGAGGGGGTTGCTACACCAACTTCCCTCTGTCCAGTTTCGCGCCAGAGCAGGGGCAGGTAGCCCCTGAGCTGGTTTGAACTGGCATATGCACAGAGGAGCCTTCTGCTCCCCCAGTGCAGGACTTCAAAGCACTCTAGGAGTGCACCCACCCAGCCCCAATACACTAAACCCTGTCTGGAAGGTGGTCACACCCTCCTGTGACAGGATACCTATTGTTGGGCTTCCTCCACTGCGAGTTTCGGTCATCAGCAGGAGGGCAGCCCAGTGACTGTGACTGGTGGCATCCATTTTGTGATGCCAGGGCTCTTCAGGATTCTACCGCGTTTCCACAGTAGGTACATGTCTATCCCTCTAGAAGGGTGGAATGCTACCCCCGCCGCCAGAACTGGTGGGGGGGTAGTATTCCAAGATGTTTGACACCAAACACGACATGTTTCCGTGCAGCCATCCCAAAGTTAGCATTTAACGCGAGGTTATAATGCGCTTAAGAGTATATGGTCAGGCTGCACTACAAACAGCCTCAGAGAAGGGTCTCCGAATGCTGCAGAGGGGCTCTGCTCATGCAGGGGCACCCTCTCACATAGGAACCAAGCACTCTGCCTTCAGGATTGATAAGGCCTGCCATAGGAGTGACTTATAGGTTTATATGTGTGTATCTATGTAGTGATATAGGTAGCCTATATCACAGTAAGAGGTGCATGCACCACCTTACCCAGGCTGCAGTAGCAGACCTGTGGTGTCAGATTTAGTCTGCTTCCCAGGGGTGGCATAATACATGCTTCAGCCCCTGGTAGGCCTGTGAAGTACCTATGCCCTTGGTACCTAAGGTACCATATACTAGGGACTCATAAGGTACCACAGTATCCAATCACTAGTGCACCTAGAGTGCACTCCAAGTCGTTTAGAGAGAACAGAGAGGCTGGGGCCCTGATTGGCAGGGTCCCAGCCTGACTATAGCCAGAAAGCAGTGTAAACATCAGAAAAAAAGTGGGGGCAACATAAGAGGCAGATCCTACTCTCCTAAACAACCCCCCAAACGCAGGGACACTAAACCAACCTTGACCAGTTGAGTCTTCGTGCTCTAAGTGGAAACACCTTGAGAGTCCATCTGCATTGGCATGTTGGGTCCCAGGCCTATGTTCCACTGTATAGTCCATCCCCTGTAGGGAAATGGACCACCTCAAAAGTTTTGGGTTTTCACCTTTCATCTGTTTAAGCCATAGGAGGGGCTTGTGGTCAGTCTGAACTATGAAGTGAGTGCCAAACAAGTATGGCCTCAGCTTCTTCAGGGCCCACACCACAGCAAAGGCCTCCCTCTCTATAGCTGACCAACGTTTCTCTCTAGGGGTCAGCCTCCTGCTAATAAAAGCTACTGGCTGGTCTTGACCTTCATCATTCAGTTGAGACAGTACAGCTCCCACACCCAGCTCAGAAGCATCTGTTTGGACAATGAACTTTTTGGTGTAGTCTGGACTCTGTAAGATGGGGGCAGTGCACATGGCCTGCTTTAGGTCTTCAAATGCCTTCTGACAGCTAGCTGTCCACTGAACCTTTTTTGGCATTTTCTTTGAGGTCAGATCATTCAAGGGGGTCACTATAGATCCATATCCCTTCACAAACCTCCTACAGTACCCAGTCAGGCCTAAGAAGGCTCTCACCTGTGTCTGGGTGGTTGGAGCAACCCATTCCATTATGGTTTGGATTTTACTCTGTAAAGGCTGAACCTGGCCTCCACCCACAAGGTGGCCCAGGTACACAACCTGACTCTGCCCTATCTGGCACTTAGTGGCCTTGATAGTGAGGCCTTCTTTCTGCAGAGCCTCCAAAACATTTCTGAGGTGGACCAGGTGATCCTGCCAGGAGGAACTAAAGACAGCAATATCATCTAGATAAGCTGAGCAATAAGTTTCCATCCCTGCCAGAACTTTATTCACCAACCTCTGAAAAGTGGCAGGTGCATTTTTCAATACAAAGGGCATCACCACAAAGTGGTAGTGCCCACCAGGGGTCGAAAATGCTGTTTTGGCTTTTGCATCATCAGCTAACCTGATCAGCCAGTAGCCAGCTGTTAGGTCAAATGCACTTAGATACTTGGCTGAGGCCAAAGTATCAATCAGCTCATCTGCCCTTGGTATGGGATAGGCATCAGTCCTGGTGACTGCATTGAGGCCTCTGTAGTCTACACAAAACCTCATTTCTTTCTTACCACCCTGGTTATGAGGCTTGGGTACTAGGACTACTGGGCTAGCCCAAGGGCTATCTGAAGGCTCAATCACACCTAACTCCAACATTTTCTGGACTTCAGTCCTGATACAGTCCCTGACATGGTCAGGTTGCCTGTAGATTTTACTCTTGACAGGCAGACTGTCTCCAGTGTCCACCTCATGGGTGCACCAGGTAGTCTGACTAGGGGTCAGGCTAAACATATGTCTGTACTGTTGCAGAACTTGTCTGCACTCAGTTTGCTGATGGTCAGTGAGGCTGCTTGCCAAAGCAACACCATCTACTGACCCATCATCAGGGTTCTGTGAGAGCAGGTCAGGGAGAGGGTCACTCTCCTCCTCCTGTTCCTCATCAGTTGCCATGAGCAAGCCCATGTCAGCCCTGTCAACATATGGCTTTAATCTGTTGACATGGAGCACCCTCAGGGGGCTCCTGGGAGTTCCAAGATTCACCAGATAGGTGACCTCTCCCTTTTGCTCAACTATTGTATGGGGGCCACTCCATTTGTCTTGGAGGGCTGCTGGGGCCACAGGCTCCAACACCCACACCTTCTGTCCTGGCTGGTACACAGTCAGCACAGCCTTTGGTCATGCCAAGCTTTTTGTAATTCTTGGCTGGCCTCCAGGTTTTTGGTTGCCTTTTTCATGTATTCGGCCATCCTGGAGCGGAGACCAAGTACATAGTCCATCACATCTTGTTTGGGGGGCTTGAGAGGTAACTCCCAGCCCTCTTTTACCAAACATAATGGACCTCTTACAGGATGCCCAAACAGAAGCTCAAATGGGCTGTAACCAACCCCCTTCTGTGGAACCTCTCTGTATGCAAACAACAGGCAGGGAAGAAGAAGGTCCCATTTCCGCCTAAGCTTCTCTGGGAGTCCTTTAATCATTCCCTTCAGGGTTTTGTTGAAACGTTCAACCAACCCATTGCATTGTGGGTGATAGGGGGTGGTGAACTTATAAGTTACACACACTCCTTCCACATTGCTTTCAAATATCCTGACATGAAGTTGGGTCCTCTGTCAGAGATGACCTCCTTTGGGAAACCCACTCTGGAGAAAACTCCAATGAGGGCTCTTGCCACCACAGGGGCTGTGGTGGTCCTCAGGGGAATTGCCTCTGGGTACCTGGTGGCATGATCCACTACCACCAGAATAAATTTGTGCCCAGATGCAGTTTGAGGGTCAAGGGGACCAACAATGTCAATCCCTACCCTTTCAAAGGGTACCCCCACCACAGGTAGTGGTATCAGGGGGGCCTTTGTGGTGCCACCTGCCTTGCCACTGGCTTGGTATGTGACACAGGAGCGACAAAACTCCTTTGTGTCCTCTGACATATGTGGCCAATGAAAATGTGGAACAAGCCTGTCCCAGGTCTTGTTTTGGCCCAAGTGACCTGCTAAAGGGATATCATGTGCTAGGGTCAAGAGGAACCCCCTAAACTTCTGAGGTATTACCAACCTCCTGGTGGCTCCAGGGGCTGGATCTCTACCCTCAGAATATAGGAGTCCCTCATCCCAATAAACTTTATGGGACCCACTAGCACTCCCAGCAGCCTCAGCACAGCCTGCTGTCCGAGGGGTTCAAGAGAGGGGCAGCACTGTTGCTCCTTACTCAGATCTTCCCTAGAAGGGCCCCCTGCCCCCAAGAACTCAACCTGATCAGGCTCAAGTTCCTCTGGGGCAGTTCCTTCTTCAGGATCTGCTCCTCCTCCCTTAAGAGGGGAATCAATGATCTGAGACAGAGGGGAAGGCACTGCTTTAACCCTACTGCTCCTCTTCTTGGGAAGCATCTGGTCCATAATTTCAGGATCCAGAGCTGGTTCAGTGTCATGCATTTTGGCCTGTGACCTGGTCACAGCAAATACCTCTGCAGGGATGCCTAACATCTTAGCATGAGTCCATAACTCTACTTCAGACCAGGCTGAAGTTTCTAGATCATTGCCCAATAGACATTCTACAGGGAGGTCTGCACTGACTACAACCTTCTTGAGGCCAGTTACCCCTCCCCAGGAGAAATTCACAACTGCCAGACTATGGTTGGTCCTGACATTGCTTGCATTGGTCACCTGGTACATTTCGCCCAGGATGATCTGTCCAGGGCGATACAAAAGGGGATGATGGACGGAACGTTTGAGCCAATCAAACACTCACCCCCAGTCAACTGATCTGGGTTTAATCCATCATCATTCTTTAGCTCACTCCACCACCCCAGTTCAGACATGGCCATATGCAAATCAGTCTGACCCTGTGCCTCATGGGAACAGTCCAGCCCGAACTGTCCAGCCATGTCTTCCCTGGACCGGAAACAAGCATCCTAGGACCGGTTTCTGGCATTCCAGCCATCATCAGCCAGGCTTGCTTGAATCCAGTGGCAAAGTGAGCAAGGGACCCACGTCTGGGCATACCCCCGCCAACTTAGGGCAAACAAAGCGATACAAAAGGGGATGATGGACGGAACGTTTGAGCCAATCAAACACTCACCCCCAGTCAACTGATCTGGGTTTAATCCATCATCATTCTTTAGCTCACTCCACCACCCCAGTTCAGACATGGCCATATGCAAATCAGTCTGACCCTGTGCCTCATGGGAACAGTCCAGCCCGAACTGCCAAGCCATGTCTTCCCTGGACCGGAAACAAGCATCCTAGGACCGGTTTCTGGCATTCCAGCCGTCATCAGCCAGGCTTGCTTGAATCCAGTGGCAAAGTGAGCAAGGGACCCACGTCTGGGCATACCCCCGCCAACTTAGGGCGAACAAAGCGATACAAAAGGGGATGATGGACGGAACGTTTGAGCCAATCAAACACTCACCCCCAGTCAACTGATCTGGGTTTAATCCATCATCATTCTTTAGCTCACTCCACCACCCCAGTTCAGACATGGCCATATGCAAATCAGTCTGACCCTGTGCCTCATGGGAACAGTCCAGCCCGAACTGCCAAGCCATGTCTTCCCTGGACCGGAAACAAGCATCCTAGGACCGGTTTCTGGCATTCCAGCTGTCATCAGCCAGGCTTGCTTGAATCCAGTGGCAAAGTGAGCAAGGGACCCACGTCTGGGCATACCCCCGCCAACTTAGGGTGAACAAAGCGATACAAAAGGGGATGATGGACGGAACGTTTGAGCCAATCAAACACTCACCCCCAGTCAACTGATCTGGGTTTAATCCATCATCATTCTTTAGCTCACTCCACCACCCCAGTTCAGACATGGCCATATGCAAATCAGTCTGACCCTGTGCCTCATGGGAACAGTCCAGCCCGAACTGCCAAGCCATGTCTTCCCTGGACCGGAAACAAGCATCCTAGGACCGGTTTCTGGCATTCCAGCCGTCATCAGCCAGGCTTGCTTGAATCCAGTGGCAAAGTGAGCAAGGGACCCACGTCTGGGCATACCCCCGCCAACTTAGGGCGAACAAAGCGATACAAAAGGGGATGATGGACGGAACGTTTGAGCCAATCAAACACTCACCCCCAGTCAACTGATCTAGGTTTAATCCATCATCATTCTTTAGCTCACTCCACCACCCCAGTTCAGACATGGCCATATGCAAATCAGTCTGACCCTGTGCCTCATGGGAACAGTCCAGCCCGAACTGCCAAGCCATGTCTTCCCTGGACCGGAAACAAGCATCCTAGGACCGGTTTCTGGCATTCCAGCCGTCATCAGCCAGGCTTGCTTGAATCCAGTGGCAAAGTGAGCAAGGGACCCACGTCTGGGCATACCCCCGCCAACTTAGGGCGAACAAAGCGATACAAAAGGGGATGATGGACGGAACGTTTGAGCCAATCAAACACTCACCCCCAGTCAACTGATCTGGGTTTAATCCATCATCATTCTTTAGCTCACTCCACCACCCCAGTTCAGACATGGCCATATGCAAATCAGTCTGACCCTGTGCCTCATGGGAACAGTCCAGCCCGAACTGCCAAGCCATGTCTTCCCTGGACCGGAAACAAGCATCCTAGGACCGGTTTCTGGCATTCCAGCCATCATCAGCCAGGCTTGCTTGAATCCAGTGGCAAAGTGAGCAAGGGACCCACGTCTGGGCATACCCCCGCCAACTTAGGGCGAACAAAGCGATACAAAAGGGGATGATGGACGGAACGTTTGAGCCAATCAAACACTCACCCCCAGTCAACTGATCTGGGTTTAATCCATCATCATTCTTTAGCTCACTCCACCACCCCAGTTCAGACATGGCCATATGCAAATCAGTCTGACCCTGTGCCTCATGGGAACAGTCCAGCCCGAACTGCCAAGCCATGTCTTCCCTGGACCGGAAACAAGCATCCTAGGACCGGTTTCTGGCATTCCAGCCGTCATCAGCCAGGCTTGCTTGAATCCAGTGGCAAAGTGAGCAAGGGACCCACGTCTGGGCATACCCCCGCCAACTTAGGGCGAACAAAGCGATACAAAAGGGGATGATGGACGGAACGTTTGAGCCAATCAAACACTCACCCCCAGTCAGCTCTGTGCATATGCCAGTTCAAACCAGCTCAGGGGCTACCTGCCCCTGCTCTGGCGCAAAACTGGACAAAGGGAAGTGGGTGTAGCCACCCCCTCCCCTGACCCTCCCATAGGTGGGGTCATAGAGCTAGTCCCTCCCTTCCTTTTAGTATAAGAGGGGGAACCTGTGCATTGCAAACTAGATACCCCTGGACGACGCTCTGAAGAAGAATCCTGGACCTTCGACGTTCCACTACCTCTGGAAGACTGAAGAATCTCCCTTGGAGTCAAGGAGTGACTCCCCTGCTTGGCAGGCACCAAAAACTGAAATGACGGTCGCAAACTATGCTGCTTCCGCTAGAGCCCGAGGTCCCTGCAGCCCAAGACAAGGATTTCCTGACTTCTCCCAGGCCATTGTGAGTCCCCAGCGAAGTTGAGGCAAGTGGACCCCACAAGTGACGAGGAACCGCAGTCCCTGGGTACCGTGCACTATTGTCGGGTGCAACCCCTTCACGACGTGCTACAAACCTGTGCTTTGGACCACGTGTGGTCCCAGCCTCTAGCTGGAACCCTCCGAAGATCAGAGGCCTACCCTGTCCCGAGTGACCGTGGGCCCCTGTTGAAGGAATCCTCCCAAAGCGTCTTTGCGATCCCTTGCCAGCCGGCTTGTGGGTCCCCTGAAGACGTTTCTAAGGAACCAAAGGGCTCCCCTGGTTGCTCCAGGCCTGCCCTGACTTACCTTCACTGGGTGAGTTTCCCAGACCTTGCTGGTCTGCACCATTGACTTTTTACGCTTTCCATGAGACTTCCTGCTACCAGGGTGAGCACCTGAGCAGGAGGCTCGGTCCCTGTTGATACCCGATGCTACATTGTTCCTCTATTTTAAGTACGCACGCTTTAAACCAGTTGCACTTTTAAATTGTATTCCCTGATTTTAACGCTGCTAGTGTGTTTTACCTGTTTGCTGCCGAGATTCTCTGTTTTTGCTCTGTGTCTTGGTCGCGGTATTGCTGCTACGCAGGATACCGCTACCCTCTTCACTTTCTTTTGGCCTTCTAACGGCCATTTTTCTCGGGGGTCAGAGCCGAGTTTGGGCGCCATTTTGGGTTGGCGTTCTAGTCTTGCTTTACCTTCCTTTCTCTCCCCTACTTATGGCCAGTGCCCCGCGGACGCGCAGCGATGAGCAGCTGAGCAGGAGGCTCGGTCCCTGTTGATACCCGATGCTACATTGTTCCTCTATTTTAAGTACGCACGCTTTAAACCAGTTGCACTTTTAAATTGTATTCCCTGATTTTAACGCTGCTAGTGTGTTTTACCTGTTTGCTGCCGAGATTCTCTGTTTTTGCTCTGTGTCTTGGTCGCGGTATTGCTGCTACGCAGGATACCGCTACCCTCTTCACTTTCTTTTGGCCTTCTAACGGCCATTTTTCTCGGGGGTCAGTGCCGAGTTTGGGCGCCATTTTGGGTTGGCGTTCTAGTCTTGCTTTACCTTCCTTTCTCTCCCCTACTTATGGCCAGTGCCCCGCGGACGCGCAGCGGTGAGCAGCTGAGCAGGAGGCTCGGACCCTGTTGATACCCGATGCTACATTGTTCCTCTATTTTAAGTACGCACGCTTTAAACCAGTTGCACTTTTAAATTGTATTCCCTGATTTTAACGCTGCTAGTGTGTTTTACCTGTTTGCTGCCGAGATTCTCTGTTTTTGCTCTGTGTCTTGGTCGCGGTATTGCTGCTACGCAGGATACCGCTACCCTCTTCACTTTCTTTTGGCCTTCTAACGGCCATTTTTCTCGGGGGTCAGAGCCGAGTTTGGGCGCCATTTTGGGTTGGCGTTCTAGTCTTGCTTTACCTTCCTTTCTCTCCCCTATTTATGGCCAGTGCCCCGCGGACGCGCAGCGGTGAGCAGCTGAGCAGGAGGCTCGGTCCCTGTTGATACCCGATGCTACATTGTTCCTCTATTTTAAGTACGCACGCTTTAAACCAGTTGCACTTTTAAATTGTATTCCCTGATTTTAACGCTGCTAGTGTGTTTTACCTGTTTGCTGCCGAGATTCTCTGTTTTTGCTCTGTGTCTTGGTCGCGGTATTGCTGCTACGCAGGATACCGCTACCCTCTTCACTTTCTTTTGGCCTTCTAACGGCCATTTTTCTCGGGGGTCAGAGCCGAGTTTGGGCGCCATTTTGGGTTGGCGTTCTAGTCTTGCTTTACTTTCCTTTCTCTCCCCTACTTATGGCCAGTGCCCCGCGGACGCGCAGCGGGCGTGCGCAGCGGGCGCGCCTAAGGCAAGCCCGTCTGCGCCCGTCCGCGTCCGGAACGCGGTCGGCACCAACCATGCTGTCCTGACTGATCCTGGGCTACGCATTACCTGGACTAGTAAGCAGCTTTTAGAGCTTAATGTTGCACAATGCACGTACCATATGTTTCCCAACTCTGACTTGACATATTGGAATCAGACATTTCAATGTAAAGTTTGCTCTCAGGTATTTGGAGGTCAAGAGAACTCTCTGGGGGGCGAAGCCTCACTCGTGATGCCTGATACTGGCATAAAAAGGTCAACTCTTAGAGCTTGCCTGATAAATTGTAGATCTCTCCCTAAACACTGTGATGACATTTGGCTCTCTATTGAGTCCAATCGCTGGGACCTTATGTTCTTGACAGAAACTTGGCTGACCGACACATCCTACCCGGACATCGCCCTTGCTATTCCCTCTGGCTTTAAAATCTCTAAGGTTAACAGGGGTGACAACAGGCGAGGAGGGGGCCTCGTAATTATTTTGAACGACAAGTGGGATATTTCGTGTAAAAAGTAGAGAACATAGGCACTATTGAAGCCATGTCCTTTTCTATCCAAACCTCACCAGGGCATACGATTGCAGGCTTGTTGGTTTACCGCCCTCCTGACTCATCAGCTGCCTACCTTCCCAAATTAGGTGACATTATTGCGGATCTTACACTAAGATATACCAACCTCACAGTCCTGGGTGATTTTAACGTCCATATGGACGTGTCGGACTGTGGGCTGGCGCTTCAGGTGACTGAGATGATTGGAGGACTCAATTTGACTCAGCAGGTTACGTCTGCCACACACCGGGCTGGTCATATCTTGGATCTTATTTTTTCAAATGACCCTACTATTAAGGTGGAGGCTCCTATGCCACTGACTTGGTCAGACCACTGGCTGGTCCCCTTTAGCCTATTAAGAAGAGAGGGGACTTGCAGTGCGAAACCTGAGGTCAAGATGAAAAGAAACTGGAAAAAGGTTTCTATTGAGTCCATGGATCCTGTCTCACTTAATATTCCACTCTTGTTGACAGGTGACCCCAGTCATGATGCAATTGCCTTTAATGACTGGGTTACCACCTCCATTGACTCTATTGCTCCCATGAAAATGGTGAAGCAAGTCAGGAAAAAGCCATCCTCCCCCTGGTTCTCTCCAGAACTTCAATCAGTGAAAAGTGCATGCAAAAAGCTAGAACGCATTTGGCGAAAAACTTACAATCTGGACGCTAAAAGCACATATAAAACTGCACAAAAAAATTCCACGCTCTTAAACGCAAAGCGATCAAAGATTTTTTAGCAAATCAAATTAATGACTCTAACAACTCTTCTAAGGAAATTTTTAAAATCGTGCATGATTTTATGAAACCCCAAGCCACCATCAGTAAGATAACGCCAACAGCTGATCTTTGCAGAGATCTGTCGACCTTCTTCCAGGAGAAGGTACAGTCTATTTATTCTTCCTTCCAGGGACTAGGGGACAGGTTGCCCATCCCCGCTGCCCTTACTCCTTCCTCCCATTGGTCGGAATTTCAGACTTTTTGTCCAGTGGCATCTCTGCAAGATCTAGGAAGAATTAAGTCTGGCTCACCCTTAGACCCATGCCCAGCCAGATTTTTTAATCTCCTGGCTTCCCTTCTCAATCCCCATTTAAACATGATTTGGAATACCTCTCTAAGGGTTGGCAGTTACCCTTCAGTTTGGAAAAAGGCGTTTGTTCTGCCTATCCTTAAAAAAGAAGATGCAGACCCTAGTATTCTCATGAATTTTAGGCCTATTTCACTCTTGCCCGCCCCAGCTAAGATTTTGGAGAAGGAAGTGCAGAGACAGCTATCTACTTATTTGGAGTCCAATAATCTGCTGCACGACTCACAATCGGGCTTTCGGAAGGGCTACAGTACTGAGACCGCTCTGCTGGAAGTTGCGGAAACCATCCGAGAATCCCTAGACCAGGGCAGTAGCGCTATGCTAGTGTTGCTGGATTTATCTGCAGCCTTTGATACGGTCTCTCATTCGATTCTTTTAGACCGTTTGGCTCAGATGGGTATCTCAGGGACCATCTTGAACTGGTTCCATTCGTTTCTGGAGGAGCGGTCTGAGCAGGTCTTACTCCGCCCTTATGTCTCCTCTCCTAGCATCATGGGCTGTGGAGTACCACAGGGTTCTGCGCTTAGCCCGACCCTGTTTAATGTATATCTCGCCCCTCTAGCATCTACAATGAATAACTGTGGTGTACGACTAATATCGTACGCGGATGACACACAATTGGTGTTCTCTTTTTCAGCTACTACGCGAGCTGCATTCGACAATTTCAGGCTTTGCCTTACTAAGATCTCCTCTTGGATGACAGACAATTGTCTTAAACTGAATACGGAAAAACCGAGGTGATGTTTTTTAACCAGCCTTCACCCCTTTAGCTGACCTTTGGTGGCCGTTGCAACTGAATCCTCCTCCCACTCCTGTATCCTCGGTCAGAAACCTGGGCTTTAGATTCGATTCTGAATTGTCTGTTAAAGCCCAGATTGGCCAAGTATCCAGAGCGTGCTTCTGGAAACTTAAATCTTTGCGCAGATTTCTTCATCTCCTGCCTATGGACTGTCGGGCCACCATTGTCCATGCCTTGATTACATCTCAGCTGGACTACGCTAACAGCTTGTATTTGGGCATTCCGGCCTATCTTATTCAAAGGCTGCAGACAGTCCAGAATGCAACAGCTAGGTTTATTAGAAAGGTACCCCTCCGGCACCATATCTCCCCTCATTTGCACAGCCTACATTGGCTGCCGGTAAAAAGGAGAATTCAATTTAAGGCCTTATCTTTGGCCTTTAGAGCGACTAGAGACTGTGGGCCTGGTTATCTTAGGCAGAGACTCCAGATATACCATCAGAATAGAACTCTGCGTTCAAACTCACAGTCGTTGCTCCGTGCTCCCCGCTTTCGGAGAGCAAGGATGGGAGGGCGTGCCTTTGCTGTTAGAACAGCCGCCCTCTGGAACGAGATGCCTATTCATTTGCGCAAGGCTGAGTCCGAATCCCTTTTTAGGAGCTCTTTGAAAACTTGGCTGTTTGATCTGTCCTAGTCTCTTCCCCTCCCTCACTGCTTTAACCTCATAGCGCCGGGACACCGCCGTAGGTGGTAGCTGTGCGCTTTATAAATGCTATTAACTTGACTTGACTTGACTATCGTAGAGCTACGTCTATTATACACACAGTTGGTTCATCTTCATAGACGAGTCATACAGTTTATGTCTTGTTCACTTCGGCAACTCCGGCTGGAGCTGCTCCTCCAGCACCAGGTCACGGCGAAGGGCTTGTGATTAGTCCTGTCATGATTAACTCAGTGATGGGCAAACGTCCTCAAAATCCTGATGACTTGCCATTTTGGCTCGCACAAACGTTTGAGCAGCTTGAGGCTGTTTTTCCACATACATCTCCTGTCGAAAAACACAGGATCCTTACAATGAGTATGCAGAGTGGTCTGATTCCTCCTTTAGTGGACTGCACCACCTGGGGGACAGTGTTTGCTTCAGTGCTTAAGTACCATGTTGTTATTAAAATACTTAATCTTTCTGGAAGCATTTTTATCCAATCCTTCACCCCGCAAACTTATAACCCGTCTTTACTCTGGCATGCAGCATGATTCCCCAATAAGTGTACCCTCTGCCCATTGTGCATGGGAGGAAAGCTTGGGAGCCCCTTTCGAAGAGGGTGTATGGACCTTTTGTTGTACGCTATCCAGAGATATGTCGCCCAACTATAGGTTTAGGCTTATTCATTTTAAATTCCTCCTTAGATTATACAGAACTCCTGTGTGGATGTGCAGGGCAGGGCTGAGTATGGATGCGCGCTGTGTTCGATGTGGAATGCCTGAGGCCTCCTTCATGTACTTGGCATGGGAATGCTGGGAGGTGGCGAGATACTGGGGACGTGTGTTTGATGCACTGGATGAAATGCTGGAATGTAGGATAGAGCGCACCCCGTTGACAGCTCTACTAGGCTATGTCAAAAACCTCCCTAAAGACAATAGAAGACTTGCGGCCATGATGTTGTTGATGGCGAGGAGACGTGTGGCGATCTGCTGGGGCCGCAGGCGCAAGCCGCTTAGGGATGAATGGCTCAGAGATGCAGCTCTCTGCCACACCCAGCTTTCTGAGTTCTGGGAACTAATGCCTGAACAAGCATGCCCTCAGAACATATGGGAACCACTGCAAAGCTTTCTACGCTCGCATCAGGTTAACCAAGCGCAGCCCCTGCAGTAGATGGGTAGGCGAGAACGAAGAAGTCCACGGCACAGGGGGGGAGCTGCCCCATGCACCTGCACACCACCCTTTTAAGCTCAGCCAGAGAGGTCTTCCCCCCTTTCCCCCTCTTCCCCCCGCCTTCCCTTCCTCCTTCATTCCTAGTTGCTCCCCTATTGTTAGCAGGCGACTGCTGCCCTCTGGGTGGATACAAGGCCTGGCCTTGGTATATTTGGCTCCGAGGACATTGCATGACCAGCTGGACTCTTTTTTTTCCCCCCTGAAATGATAATTGTCTCTGTGTAGTCAGGCATGCAAACGTAAATTCTTAACTGTGTTTCTGCCCTCACCTTATTCTGAGGCAAAATGTCACTGTTTGTACTTGATAAAATTTACAAATAAAGGTTTTAAAAAAGAAAAACTTAGGGGCATATTATCAAGAAAGGCGTTAAAAATTATCGCCGCTTTAGCGGCAGAAAACTGCCGCTAAAGCAGCGATAATGGGCTTGATAATATGCCCTTGTGAATTCCAATAGAAGTCCATGTTCTGGTGTGAACATGGGCTTCTATTGGAATTCTCCAGGGCATATTATCAAGCCCATTATCGCCGTTCTTGATAATATGCCCCCATATCTTTCCTAAAACGTAAAAAAAAGGTGTGGAGCTAAAACACAACCTTGTTTTAGTCCAATCTCCGTACCAATTTTCCTCGTGAGCCTCCTACCGTCAGCTATTTTAACTTGCATCCACGTGTTTGTAGTAAAGCCTTAAGGGACTGTAGCAGGGACATCATAAGGATTTCGGGGGCCCTGGGCCAAATGTATTTTGGAGTCCCTGTTCGTAACAGCTTTGAATTTATGATCCTCTTTCATGCCTACTTTGACCAGGTCACTGACAGTGCCCAAGAACAATCTTCCAAATGCTAATTCTTTTTACATCTAATATTCAGGGATAGTGACAATGTTTTAAATATTGTAACACAGCAGCAGCTAACAAATCTTACTGCAAATAATATCTGCAACACCCTCCCATTTCTCATATGTTAGGTCCTGTTTTAATCAAAAAGAAACATTTTTTTATGGCTGTGACATGTAACTTAAAGCTGTTCCTTCAAAGAGAGGGAAATGAGGGAGGGGAATCTGTTGGTCGGGACAGGGAAAGGGGCTGATCAACTGGATCGGGGGATCCGATTGATCAGAAGTGATGGCACCAGGCTGCACTCTTAGAACCTAAAACCAGGTCTAAAGATGACATTAACACTTGTGTCACACTTCCACTCCAAACTTCAGCCACATAAAAAGAATTATACGGAAACATTGGCCAATTTTGCATTTAGGTTCCCTCATCATCCCTCGCCCACACTTTGCATTCAGACGCACTCAAAATCTCAGAGATATGCTGATACACAAGAGACCTTGGGCTGTCCCAAGGATAGAACAACGTCCCATTTGGAACCTTCCCCCAGTCACATGAAACTACCTGTGTGGCTCATGTGGTGTATGTCATCTTACAAAAGCAACAAAATGAAATCAAGTTAGATCCTTTGCATACGTGGACACAGAGGGGAAACACCAATTGCAATTCCAAGAACTGCTTATATTTTATCACCTACCCTTGTTCCCTAAAATACGTTGGCATGACGACAAGACGGGCAAAGACTAGGATCACTGAACACCGCAGTAATATACGGTGTAATCGAAGTACCACTGAGATGAGTACGCATTTCGTGACCAACAGTCATACCCCTGATGACCTCCAGTGGACCATCCTGGAAGCACGCAATTGTTGGGACAAACAAACTCTGTTCCGGAGGGAACAACACTGGGTCTTTCATCTGGCCACTCATACCATTGGCCTAAATGACGACATCCCATGGAGTTAGACACTTGACTGATCAGACCCCATGGATCAGCTTTGTCAATGACACTGTTGACATAGGGTGACAGAACATCCCCCCTTCCTTGTTTTACACCTGCCCACTGAGGTATCTTTCTCCTCAGTTACCACAGGTTCAGGTGACACACACCTGAATCACTACCGGTACTACTTTCTGCAACTTGTCCGTTATGTACACTCAGATCACCCAAAACTGAAAGAAGTATTTAAATGTGCCGATATGTTGCTTTCATAGACAAAATAATGATTGGATAAAGCTGTTGGTGCAGACATTTCAAAATCTTTTTATCAAGTTTCTTTTCATTTGGTGATAATTATGGGTAAAGGAAATATTGGCCCTATAAACAAATGATACTTAAATTCTTACTAGGATTTTAGATTGCTATATGTTTTTTTCCTATTTGTTTGACTGAATAAATGCAAGGTTGTACAAAAACTGTTATGACCATAATATTGTTACAAACAGAATAATATAAGAGTGTAAAATATCGTCTTTTTATGTTAGTGTGAAGAGATGATATTGTATTACATTTAGAAATGTAAAGTTTTCATAGTAGGCAACCATTGCTGGAAACGTTTTAAAGAAATATGACAAATATTTGTAATGTTTTATTTTTTTATTTTTATTTTAAATCAGTCAAATAAAAACTACAAATTCAAGGTACCTTTATGATCACTATCTTGTGGCATTAAAATGATATCGACATGGTCCAGAAATCCTAAATTAAAATAAGGTTTTAATGCTTTAATGTGCATTTGATTATGTGGCATTTCAGCAGGGCGAGTTGAATTAAGATTCATTTGAATGGCATGTGTAATGCAATTTTAAATAAATCAAACCTGATAGTTTGGAGCTCTTTGTTCTAATAAATCTACTGGCTACATTGGTAGCCAACGAGAACTACAGAAATTTAATAAAGTTATTTTATTCTTAAAGTAATCCTACAAACTAATCCTACAAACTATGGCCATTAGTGTAACTTACCAACTCCCTTTAGATGCGGATGGATAGTGCTCCAGACACCCACACTTCCCTTCCTAAGCCGCTGTCCAATGGCAAATTCAAGGTGAAGCAATGGGATACCCTCAACCACCAGCAAGATAAGGAAAGGGATCATAAACGCTCCTGCAATGACAAAACAGCACCATTCAATATGCAACATGGAAAAATTTCTAAACATATTTGTACGTTTATTAATTTTGGGGATGGTATAGTGAGAGCATGTCACCTGGAGGTTGATTTCGAGGACAAGAGTGATGAAAAACAGGAGAGAGTAGTGCAGGTCAATAAGCGAAAATAATAACATGGGGTTTCATTCGTTTGCAGAATTTTCAATGGTTTATTTTCCACCTTAGGGTTTCTGGTAAAAGTTCCAGAGGAATGCCACAAAAGCAGGAGATCTATGATCATTCTATTGCAGTTAAGTACAGGTTATGCATTCAAACTACCCTTCTATACATGCACACTCTAATGCACCATCAATCTGCTGACACACTATAGTGAAATACCTAAAAACCCTACTGAGATAAGTAATTATTTAAAGGGCTCTCTATGCACTTAATTGTATTCGATTTCTCTTTCATATGATTTCCCAATTTCTTTGTATTTTAAAGCTTTGACAAGGACATAACATACTTTTTTTTTTTAAATCATTTGTTCTGTCATACTAGTGTCACACCTCCCAATATTTGAACGTTTGAAAGAGGACATTTTCCATGGTATTTCAGCTACAGATCAACCCACCGGAAGGATCTGACGGCAGGCACCAAGGTACAGCCTGTCTGGAACACAGACAAAATAGTGTGACCACAAATGGTTATATATAATGGGGTCAATGACAAAAAACCTGCTCATGGGCCAAGTTGATGCAATACTGCTTCCTTTTGAATGACTGAAAGCATTATGCCCTTTTCATGCTTTGGCAGTAAGATTGTGGTGATTTCAGTTTAAGTGCGACCTCTTCTTCATTCTTCAATTAAATGTGGTCACTAAAAATGTGTTAACAAAAATATTTTATCTTTATGTCCCTCTTCTTTATCCCAGATCTTATTTATTTATACTTTAAATGCTGTGTGTGCCAGCCCCACCCTTCATAGCTGGGTATGATAAAAGGGATGGCATTCCCAGCACTGCCCTTCTATAATTTTTCCTGTCTTCATTGGGAACACGGAACTCTAGTTCAAGGTCTCTGCTGGGCTTCAGCCTACATCTAAACCTCTAGTGGGTCATGTCTTCCAACTTGCTTAGGTTGGAATTGGTCAACAGCTTTTTTTAACCCTTGCTCCTATCATCTGATCTCAGGTAATGTTCTTTGCGGGGGTTTCAGTGGGCCTTTTTCCCTGAGACTGAGGTTCTGGCCATGTGATCTCTTAGTGGCCCATTTGGGGTTGACAAACTTTGGTCCCAAGTTGCCACTTTATGGTATGGGCCTACACTCACAATCCTTGTATTCCTCTGTTTGGTTTCCATACTTGAAGTTGTCTTTTGTAGAATATGTTTAACCAACTTAATGCCCAGTCATAGGAGCAAAGAAAAACAGAATATCGTACCAACTACAGCATATGCGCCTTAAGGTACATTAATACAAACACAATCGATCGCTGTGGGCATAGTTATTCTATGGAGAGGGTTAGACATCAGTAACTAACCTTGGGGGCTGTCAGGTCAGCTGCTGTGTGCTTAATTCACCCTAAGCCTACATCAAGTTAGCATGGAGTGCTGTGCAGTGCATGCGTTTTTTATATGCTGGGTGTATGTGTGCCTGTAAATGGTACAATACATGGAAGATTCAAGGTTCCGTTTTCGCACACCCAGGGCAGACTGGAGGAGCATGAGGTGATAGAGAAATCCCCCACAGACAGATTTGGGGATTGCTGCATTGCTATGAGCTGGGTGGGGCACACACTGGAGGAAGGAGAGCCAGGCTCTCCAGCACACATCCATGGGTGCTCTTTGATTCAGAGAGAGGCCACTGAAAATGGGCCTGGGCACATCTCAGGAAGGAGATGAGGCTAATTTAAGAATTATAAAGAGTAGGGCTGAGGCCCTTTGTTAACCTTTTCATACACAAATCACTGTGGCTGACATCCAGGTGTGAAGCTGTGGTCAGGTCAGAGGGCAGGACACTTCAAAATGAAGCAGACCCCCAACACAAGTTTCAAAGACTCAAACCCAAAATCACATTTGGTGTCTGGATATGGACTATAAGAAGGGGAGATCAAGGCCCCTAAAATTGTCAACTGTCAGGAGCCAGATGGGCTGTGTGAGAAGGGGAAGCTCTGCATGACTTCTGCTTTTGGCCAGGGTGGAGGCTAAGGCTTGCCACTGATAGAGCAGGGAAAACAAAATATTTTTGTACCCCTTGGAAAGTTAATGACCCCATAACGATTAAGGATACTAACCGTTTGAAAACGCATGAATTAATCAACAAATGCACCTTTTTATTAAACATTATACGTGGGCAATTTGCTAGCATCGCGAAATCTAACTTATTTACCAATGTGAAGCAAAATAACATGAGCATTGTAGTTTGAGTAGTAATTAAGAGTAAATTGCATGATTTGTGTTATGTAGTAAAAATTGCACTGTGGCAAATGATGCAGATGGTAAGTAAAACAGCTTTAAATGTCGCTTCTGCTAGGTAATACCTAACACGGGTCTTTAGAATGGCGGGTGGTAAACAGAAAGGCTTATTTACTGTGTTTTAATTTCGGTTGTGTTTGTTCTTATATTAGTTTCGTTCGGGCCTGCTAGGCCATGCTTCGAAAATGGCCGCTGGAAAGGACAAGATTGCGTGCGCTGAATAAAATGGCCCCCACGCATGGGTAGAATGAATGTTCCAGTCACGTGTATGCGGCCTGTGCCCGGAGTGAGAGATGTCAAGGCCAGTCTGACCTGCAACAAGAAACGCGCCAAAAGTTCAGCATATATGCATGGGAACGGATGAGAGAATCGAGCAACAATGGATGAACTAATGTGTGACCATCGGAGTTTGTAACAAAATACATTAACAAATTGAACTACCTTTGGACAATTGACGATCATGAGACTCAATGTGCGCGTTATTGTCCCCAAACTGGTTCGAACAAGGAGGGCGATGAGGTGACCACCACCACCCCTCCAATGGACCAATTAGCGTGATTTCTGCCCCTACAAATTGCAACTTTAAGTGCAGCGAGTCAGAGAATAGGGTATAAGAGAGTCTGCTCTTACGTTGTGCAAAGTTCGCTTCTACTATCCTGTTGCTGCACGAGACTCTGTCATCCTGAACTCTGAACTTTGACTGGGAAAGGAACGAGACCATTGCGGGAGTTGCCCGGGAGGAGATTGCGTCCGAGGAGGTTAGCGGGACAGTCAGACAGTTTGGGAGTCCTATCCTGTGACCTGCGGTTCATCCTTCTTTCCTGGTGAACCATTCTTGACATCGCCCTATGGCCAAGGGTAATGAGTATTTTCCATCTTTATACTAAAAATTCTACTTTAATGCTTACTGATATTTTAAATGTATTTACCTAATTATGAACTTTACTTATTTGCTCAAAGAATTAAGATAAAATTATATGCTAACTCTAAATTGAGTCTGTGGTACTTTAAATAAAATTGTGAATAATAAAAGTTAAAGGTTTAATTGTGATTGAGCTGGTCTTAATCGCCATCAACTGATTCTACTAGTTGGTCCATCGACCGAATAGCAGAGTACCTTGATGTTTGAAACCGACAGGATCCTAAAATAATGTATATAATGTGTAGGTTATAATTCTGTCGTTTTAATAAGGTATCCCGTTCGTCCAGCAACTTATTTTCCTTAGCGTACTGATCCAGAAGTAGAGTGAATGTATGTATGTGGTGTTATGGGCCCCACCGACATTAGGTTTTTATATGATTGAGGTTAAGTAGGTGTTTTTCTGGATTAGTGTTATAGGGAAAGATTTACTTTAGCCGCGCTGGATCAGATTTCTTGGTAGCAGAGTTATGGTTGCTATAGATTAGTTTGGTGATTATTGATTACTGATTTAAAAAAAAATTCCATGTCTAACACTCTATGTTGAGTTTGTATTACGTTATGTGTAGTCCGAATTTTGAAGCTTTCGGGAAGTAGGAAGTGGACACGTGTGGCAAGAGAAGTCACATGGAATTGTACCTTGTCTGATTTCAAATTTGGTGATAACACAAGACTGTGTTATGTTAGGGAAATTTCACGTATGAATTGCTTGTGAGTGAAATAGCAACAGGTTTTCTTGTGAAACTTTGGCCTTAATTCTCAGGAGCAGTGTAGTCTCCACATGTGTTTTATCCCCAGAGAAACGGGTTTACCTCGTGCTTGAGAGAAGGGTAAGGTAGAGAGAAGTGCTACACTTATCGAACGAAACAGTATTCTTGTAGGTGGGAATAAACTATCTCTTTTGTTTAGAGAAACAGACAATGGTAATGTGTTTTATGTTGTAACTAATCGATTTAGTCAAAAAGAAAAGTAAAAGAAAAGTGCCGATAATTTTTGTAAAGGAGGGGTCAGTAGAAGCAGGAGTAGAACTGACGTCACAAGAACCGCGCTGGTATTGGCCAGTTGTGGAAGAACGAAGAGTTTCCTGATTGGTGCGTTAGTGTGAGACGCGCTGGAATAGGTTAGTGTGAGAGTGACGTAAAGCTTTCTGATTGGTGCGTTGGTGAGAGACGCGCTGGAATAGGTCAGAATAGCCGAGCGGTAGTGTTGGACTTGGCCCTTTTTGGCAGGTTCACCCCTAAACTTTTTGCCTTGTCTGTGACCTGGTGTTAGTGGTTTTAGGCCTCTGGGCACTTTCGCACTGTGGTCCAGTGGAAAGTGCGTGCGCTCTCTGTGCACATTAAGTGAGATTGACCTGCCCTCCCATAGGAATGCATTGGGGATAAGTGTGTCAGTGGTAATTCCTGTTATGAGAGGAGCAGTGTGGTCAAGTCTGGTATGTATGAAATTGTGTGAATAAATGCTGCGCAATGGTGTGCGCAGATTTATTGTGGTTATTTTACAAATGCAACTTTTAGAAGTTGGCATTTCTGTGTGCTATGTGTCTGCCTGCCTGATGTGAATTGCATGTCTGGCTTTGTGAGTGACAGGGGCTGGAAGGTGTGTGTGGCTCCAGGAGGGGCAGGGTGAGTCAGCGCTGGGCTGAATAGGACCTCTGGGCTAAGAGTAGTGGGAGGGGTAATCCCCTGACTCTGAATAGGATGGTGCCTGCCCTAGTGAATGCTGGCTCCGCCCCCTGTGGTGTGTCTGATCACTTAGCCCCCACCTGACAAAGGGGAAGGGGAGCTTGGCAAAACAAAGTGCTCCAAATCCCCCCTAAACCAGTTCTGACTGGTATCCCCAAGCCCTGTGCTGTGACACAAAGGGAAATGCTGATATAAATATAGGGGCTGTGACCCCATGAAAGTGCGCTGTATTTGTTCCTGAACCTGCGGGGCGTGCTGCTGCTGGAGCCCAGGGGGGGCTGCCAGGAGGGCTTGCCTCCCTGGGCCCTGCATTGCCCCCTTCTTCACTGAGGACTGATTCTTTTATCTACAGGACCTTTTGCCTGTTCTAGCGCATTGCGAGCGCTTTATTTTCATTATTTTCCCAGCAAAGGAGCACGAGGGCTCCGCAGCGCTGAGCTGCAATCATTTCCAGAGGGAATCCCAGCGTGGGGATTCCCCCCCTTACGGAGGCGGAGAGAAGCGGGTGCCCACCCCGCATTGCGCCACGAGCGGGAGCCTACCCCGCTTTTGCCCGGAGAAGAGGAGTCGCCGGGCCGCTGCCGAGCGCGACCCGGAAGTGGAGAGGTGGGCGGGGCCGGCGCCCCAAGCACGTCCAGAGCCTCGCGGGCTCCCAATCAAAGTCCCGGTCCCGATAGAGAGGGGACCGGGCGAAGCATCGGAGAAGTCCTGAGCCCTAGGAGAGGGCACAGGCAGAGGCAGAAGAACAGAGGGCACAGAGGTGCCGGGCCCCCCTTCATGCAAAGTGCCACAGCTGCGCCGCACCAGCGCGGGCAGCTGCAACGAGAGGGGCATAAGTGTGAGATGTCCCTGAGAGGGACCAGAGGCACAGAGGTGCCAGTGAGTTTCCCAGCTGCCCAGCAAGTAGTGGGCAGCTGCTACGTTTAGGTTTGCGCAGTTGCGCCCGTGGATTCTGCTGCATTGGCAGCCGCCCTGACATTTTGGACACAGGGCATTTGAGCCCCTTTGAGAAGGCCAGTTGGCCAGGGGGACTGTGAGGTTAATAGGGCGCCAGGCCCTAATGTGATTAGTGCCTCTACTATGGTCTTTATTAGGAGACTATGTGCTAATGTGATGTATGTGGTGCTAGGAAATGTGATTCATGTATTATGATTTACTCACCCTGATTTATACCTCTAAATGTGGTTTTATGATTATGAGGTTGTGCCTACTAGAAAGAACCGATTGGTAAAGAATTGGGTGATTTAGCTAGGGAAAAACAACAGTGAAATATGCCTCATTACAATGAATGTGTTAGAGAAAAACCGTCATGGTTTGCAAAGCTTAAAAATCTTTTTGAGAAAGACAAAAAGGTGGTGACTAGGGAAGGAGAAGTACTTCCTCGCCGAAAACACCAGCATCTTATATGATGGTGAAATATGGCTATCATACTTGCATATGGTTGGAAGATTGGGAGAAATATACCAAAGACGATGGAGTATTGGCATTTCCGGAAAATGGTTCATTTAGCACAGCTGTACTTCGAAATTTGAGAGAAAGAATGATGAGACTTAAACCGAGACCTAGACCGACACAGTTTGAAGCCTTAGGTGAATGGGAAGATGAGATGTATGAAAGAGAAAGACACAGAGGTACAAAGAATTATAATTTCATTCATGAAAGAGTATGGGGTTTGAGTCATGAAGACAGGATGAGACGATGGCGGTATGTTAACATGACGGATGGTTTGTTTCCTGCCAGAACAGTTGAAGAATTAGCAGGGAAAAAGTGTACGGAGAAAAAGAAGCATGTAGTGCCAGAGAAATATGGATATGGAGTTAGCGACACAGAGGATGAGTTGCTGGAGGACATTTTGGATAAAAGACCCCCCCATATCAACAGGATTCTGTGGTGGTGACACCAAATGCACCGCCAAGACAAACTGTAATAAATCAAAGCCCTGAACATTTTTCTGAAATAGATAGTCCATTTAATAGACTAGAAACACCACAGACTGTGAAACATGATAATGATAATACGGCCATTAAATTCTAGTATGCAAAAAGTAAAAGAAGGGAAAATGCAAGAAAATAGAGAGGCAAAAGATTCCGTTGGTCCATTTAGGACAAGTCCACCTGTAAATTTGACAGTTAATGAGAGTCCGATAAATAAGACTCCCATAAGAGCCGAATCAGCGAGTGAAACCCCGGAGAAAAGTGTAAACAGGGTAGATTTAACTAAAACCCCTGTGGGTCCCACTGCAGAGGAATTAAATGATTGGGTGAGGAGCTTGCAGAAGAAGGATGTCGAACCACAACCTTTGGATGTGGTCAGATTAAAGATAGATATGGAGGAATTGATTCTAGGAACTATTGGTACAGATCGATTGAAGTCCTATCAAGATGATGAATTGATGTTTATGTGTAAAAGCATCATTGGAGAGCTAGGAACTTGCATGAAAAACTGGAAGAAACAGCAAACGAACTAGGAGTAGACTTTGCAAAAATTAGGGGATTGAAGAAACCGTACAGGGTAGATTTTAGTGAAAAGGACATAGAAAATCTGAACACTTCAGGACGACTAACACAGATAAAAGAACTAATTGTTTTATTGAGAAAATGGGGAGATGTAGACAAATGGAGAAGTAGGTGGATAAGGAGAAAAGAGGGAACAACTGATAAAGCATCACTGACTTTTCCAGTAAGAGAAAAGGAACCAGCGGTAGTAGAATATCCAATGAGAGAAATTCCAGGAGGAGGTTATGTACACGTCCCATGGTCCAGACAAGATATATTGTCATTTACAAATGATTTTCCAAGATTGAGAGAAAAGCCTGTAGAATGGTATAGACAGGTAGAAAGGTTTGTAAAGGTTTCAAAAGCATTGTGGGAAGATCTGGAGGGATTGTTTGAGATTGTTGTTCCTGCAGATTTATGGACAGAGTGTAAAATTACGATTGATTGGCCGAAAGAAGAGTATCCTAGGGATGCAAAAACAGGAGCCCCAAGTTCAGAAGTAATGAGAAAATATGAACAGGCAATTACATTCCTGAAAAATAAGATTCCACCAAAAGAAACGGACTGGGTAAAGATTGATAGAACAACTCAGGAGAATAAGGAATCTGTACATGCTTACTATGAGAGGCTGCTCTTGGTTTTTAAACAGTATAGTGGATATGAGAATTTGAGTGAAAAAGACATGAGTCATTTTGTGTATCGATTTGTGTATGGTTTGAAACCTGAGATAAGTGAGATGATTAAGCAGCATATGTTATGTTGGCAGACTAGCACAGTAGATGAGGTACTACGGTATGCAAAATATTGCAGTGATGATATTGAGTCTAGACAGCGTAAACTCAAGGAAAAGGCAATGTGGGCACAAGTAAAGGTTGCAGAACAGCAAGAAGCTCAGATGAATAATCAGCCTAGTGGCGCAGGACAGACCAAGTTCAGGCCGAATATTGGTAAGGGAAAAGGTCAGATGAGTATGGAAGAAGCCAAAAAGAAATGGCCATGTCATAATTGCGGAAAATTAGGGCACTGGAGAAACGAGTGTAAATTACCTCCGAGAGTTAATACCGAGAATCAACCATTAAATCCACAGGTGCAGAATGAGGTGAGTTACCAACAGCCGCGACAGCCACAGGTAGTTACTCAACAGTGTCAGGTACCGAAACCACCTCTTCCAAAGAGTGTAAATCCTCAGAGATACAGTACAGAGGCAGGATTCTACGGAGGAGAGCAGGTAACGAAATTGCCGTGCGCAGCTGCTGTTTCACAATATTGGTTACGGCAAGATGGAGATGAATCGGATGAAAGCTTATGACGGTGCCTAGGAGAGGAAGAGGAGTGCGTGCTTGGTGCAACTCTAGAGGTAGATCAGTCAGGTCCATTTGTGGATGGAAAGGTGAATGGTGTAAATGTTACTTTCCTTGTGGACACTGGTGCTACCCGTTCTACTGTTAGATCAGTGGAAATTTCAAACCTTCCACTCTCAGGAGAATACATCCAAGTTGTAGGTGTTTCAAACAGGCAAATTAAAACCCCTCTTACAAAACCAGTAGAGGTAAAAATTGGTCCATTCAAAGATATGCACCGCTTTGTGGTGTGTGATAGTAGTCCTGTAAATTTATTAGGACGCGATCTGCTTTGCAAAATGAATTGTACCATCTACTGTACTCCAGATGGTATTGCTTTCCAGACACCAGATGATGATGTTTTGTATACAATGACAATGGCAGAACTAGAACCAGGAATGTATGATATGTTTCCTGTGTTCGATGCAGAGAAAATCCCTACTGAATTGAAAGGAATAGTCAGGTCTGATGTGTGGGAGTTCACAGGTGAAGATATTGGCCTAATGAGAGAAGTTGATCCTATAAAAATTACTGTAAAAGAAGGAACGAATTACCCAAACACCCCGCAGTACAAACTGACGCCAGAAATTATAGAAGGAATAACACCTGTAATTAATAAGATGATTGAAAAAGGAATTTTGAGAGAAATAATGAGCAGTCCATATAATTCTCCTCTAATGGGACTGAAAAAGCCAAATGGAACATATAGAATAGTACAGGATTTGAGAAAAGTGAACAAAATTGTTATTCCTTGCTGCCCAATTGTGCCAAACCCAGCTGTAATACTGTATCAAATCCCTCATGATGCAGAATGGTACACAGTTATTGATTTGTGCCATGCATTCTTTTCTATTCCATTGCACCCTGACAGCCAGCCACTATTTGCGTTTCGGTTTGGAGAACGTATTTTGGCATGGTGCCGAGTTCCTCAAGGGTATACTGAAAGTCCTTCTATTTTTAATCAAATTCTGAAGAAATCCTTAGAAAGTTTGAAAATGCCTGAAAAATCTGTGATGGTCCAATATATTGATGACCTATTGGTGGCATCAAAGACCAGAGAAGCATGTGTCACGGACACAATTGCTTTACTGAATCGTTTGGCAGAAAGAGGACACAAAGTGTACCCATCAAAACTGCAATTCTGTCAACAGGAAGTACAGTACTTAGGTCATAAGATTGAGAAAGGGATAAGAAAAGTGACAACAGAAAGAATATGGATTATTAAAGGAATGAGAGCCCCACTGACACAGAGAGAGGTGAGAATGTTCCTTGGAATGGTTGGTTATTGCAGACAGTGGATAAGTGGATTTTCATTGATTGCAAAACCTTTACAGCGATTGACAAAGAGTGATGTCAAAGATCCGATTGCGCTGGATGAGGAAGAAATGAAGGCTTTCGAGGAACTAAGAACAAGTTTGTGTGAAGCACCAGCATTGGGAATGCCTGATTATGAGAAAGAATTTGAGCTGTATTGCAGTGAAAGAGACGGGTGTGCACTTTCAGTATTGGTGCAGAGGCATGGAAGAATGAGATGACCGATAGCTTATTTTTCAGCTGTTTTAGACCCGGTAGCAAAAGCGTTGCCTGGATGTTGAAAGCAGTAGCTGCTACTTGTGTGAGTCTGGAACAGAGTGAAGGCATTGTGATGGGATATCCTTTGAGAGTATATGTTCCACATTCAGTTGAAATCCTTCTGACTAGAACAAAAACACAATTCATGACACAGTCGGCTGACTAGGTATGAAAAGGTGATCTTGGGTGCAGACAATGTAACCATTGTAAGTTGCACGAGTGTGAATCCTTCCACCTTGCTGCCAGATGCAGTAAATTCAGAGGTCAAAGATGAGATTGATCATGACTGTCTGGATGTGCTTGAATTTTGCACAAAGCCACATCCTGACATCAGAGATGAACCTCTAAAAGAGTCAGATAATGTGATGTTTGTGGATGGGTCATGCCTGAGGACGGATGAAGGAGTTTTAAGTGCGTATGCTGTATGTATGGTGGCAACCATAATGGAAGCATCTTGTTTGAGAGGAATATGTTCAGCCCAAGTTGCTGAGCTGGTTGCTCTGATTCGAGCTTGCAAACTGGGAAAGAATTTCCGAATTACTGTGATCACGGATAGCCAGTATGGCTTCGGAGTGGTCCATGATTTTGGACAGATCTGGTCCCAGAGGGGATTCCTGACTTCTTCAGGGTCTCCTATTAGGAATGGTGAGTTTGTGAAAAAGTTGCTTGAGGCGATACAGCTGCGTAACAGATTGCGGTGGTGAAATGCACTGCCCACAAAAATGGAACTGATTACATTGCAGTAGGTAACAATTTTGCTGATGAATTAGCTCAATATTGTGCCAGAAATATGACCTCAATGAATCGGAGAAGGGAAAAGGAAATTGTTTCATGTCCCTTGCTGTTTACTAACCCAGTTGAAACATGGGAAGAGGTGAAACAATTGCAGGAAGAGGCAAGTGATGAGGAAAAAGACGTTTGGATAAAATCAGGTTGCAGACGGAGAGAGGAAGATGAAGTTTGGGTTTACAGGGATGAAAGACCAGTTATGCCTGATAGCATGATCTCTAACATGGCACGGATGTACCATGGACAGGCACACATAGGTAGAGATGCCATGATCAGACTTTTCAAACAGACCTGGTAGAACCCAAAGTTTAGGGCTATAGCTGAAAGCCTTTGCCAAAGATGCCTTATATGCCAACAGATAAATCCTGGAAGGAAGACAGTAGTGAGTTTGGGAACAATAGGACATGAAGGAGGTCCTTTTACTAGAATGCAATTAGATTTTATTGAAATGCCCCCGAGTAACAGATTGAGGTATGTCCTGGTGGTCGTCTGTTTGTTTTCTCGTTGGGTGGAAGCCTATCCGACAAGAAGGAATGATGGAGTTACTGTAGCTAAGCTCCTACTGAGAGAATTCATTCCTAGATATGGTTTTCCAGTAACGATAGAAACAGATAGAGGAACGCATTTCCAGAATGAAATTATCCAACTGATATGTGAAGGACTAGACATACAACAAAAGCTGCATTGTGCCTACAGACCAGAGGCTTCTGGAGTGGTAGAGCAAGTAAATGGCACAGTAAAGAATAGGTTAGGGAAAATGTGTCAAGCCACAGGACTCAAATGGGCAGATGCCTTGCCCCTGGTGCTAATGACCATAAGAAGCATACCAGACAGAAAAACAGGTTTGAGTCCCCATGAAATAATAATGGGACGAGCAATGAGACAAGCATACGTACCTGTCAACAAACTGCTGACTATAACTGATGATTTCATACTGGACTATTGCAAAGGATTGGCTGATGTGGTACATTCTGTGTTTCATCAGGTTGGGCCGGATGCGACCACTCTTGAGAGAAAACCAGCTCATGATCTGAGTCCAGGAGACTGGATCCACATAAAAGTTCACAGAGGAAGAAATTGCTTGGTTCCACGCTGGGACAAACCACGTCAAGTGATTCTGGTGACAACAACTGCAGTAAAGTGTGCAGGTGTGAAAAATGGGATTCATGCCAGCCATACCATCAGAGTTCCAGATCCTGAAGCTCGACCTGTAAGTCGACATCTGGAAATATCAGATACTAGTTCTGCGTCTGAAGCAGACCAACCTGAATCGAGTGAAAGACAAACGGAAGAGTCAGAAAAACAAAGAACTGATATTGAAACAGGAGAAACTGAACCAAGAGACAGTGACGGTGAACAGCCAAGTACAAGCTTTGGAGAAATTCCTCCAGGAGTTATAGAAATAACTCAAGAGAATTCAGATTCAGACAAAGAGACAGAGACAATAAAGTTCAAAGTTCAAGAAAGTGAAGTGAGATCTGAGACAGAATCTGAAGAAAGTGAAGAAGAAATAAGACAAAGAATAGGACCAAGAAAGAGAACTTGGAAAGCGGAAAGAGGAGAAAAAGAAAACGAACTGAAAAGGCCAAGAAAAGGAGACAATTGGCCCAACGAGGTTAAAAGACTGAGATATAAGCTAATAAATTTGAACAAAGACAATGCAGAGCAAGTAAATGAAATAACAAGTCAGAAAAGAAAAACAAATAAAAGACAGTTGCAGAGACCTAAAAGAGTGAAAAGACCTAACTTGAAATACAAGTCACCTGAATGGGTATACATATCACTGTCGGACATTAAAGAAGTGGATAGCAGTCACAAAACCCAGACAAAGACTGTAAACAAGTGGGTGAGAGTGAACTGTACCAAACTTGAAGAAGAGAAAAGAAAACCGGACTAGAGAAACAAAACTGATAAAGTCAAAGAAAATTTTCTGAAAGTCTGAAAAGTGCACCAAAAGCAATGGGTTCCACTCAAGAATAAAAAGAAGGGTAAAACGGCAGAAAGTCATTCTGAGGTGTGGAAACACATTTTCTGTATATATATATACATGTAGATTATATTTCAACATGGTAGACAATGAGAATAGAAGATCTAGCTGTGAGGTTTTCCGTAGATGGTGTAAAATATGTTTCTATTGTACAGGTTTACTAATGCTCATTTGGTTTATTTTAGCAATAGTAATTCCACTTAGATTGGTTAGAGAAAATACTTCTGCAATCATGAACAACACGAATAGTGACAAGAAATCTAACATAAAGAACACTGCAACACTGATAGATGTTACTGAATTACATAGGGATAAGTCAATAACTGATTTCTCCAAGAATGTCTTCACAAAACTCTTATATGAATATGTAGAGACAATGGATGTTGGAGATTGTTATGTATGTATGCAGTTACCTGCGTCTGTAATAGAGGGTGTGACGTATCATCACCTTCCTTTGACGTATGGAATAACCTGTAGTGTTATAGCTAGTTTATTTTACAAAACAGGTAAATTAGAGTATTACTACACTGACACAGATGCTGTTTTTGCTAAAGTTCCCGTAGTCCCTGAACTAAACAAGGTGAAAATTGGAAAGATTTTAGGAGAATTTTTCTTAGAAACGAAAGAATTAACAACATTACTTGTAGGTTGAGAAAGGAAGAAAAGGTATTTTTAGACATGGTAGAAGACAGAAGAGTTAAGTTTCAAAGAAAAGCAACGGGAGAAAAGACTAAAACGCCACCATGGGTGTTTGAAGAGGGAAGTTATGACAAGAGCGAAACGAATGCAGCTATGGGACTAGATTGGCCCCAACAGGGAAAATTGTGTATTAGTAGAGATAACACTATGTATGATAATTATTTCGTGGGTTCTAGTGAGTGCTGAGATACATACAAAATTATAGGAGGATGGGGATTCAAAGGAGGAAAAGATCCAGTATTCCCAGGAATCTATTATATTTGTGGAAACCGAGCCTACTATAGGTTGCCGGACCACTGGTATGGAACATGCTATCTAGGCCTGGTCTTTCCAAAGATTTTTCACGTGGAGAGAGGAACAAATGGAATTCACGAGATAGGCAAACCATTAACCCGTAGGAGAAGAGAAAGCTTCTCAGAGATAATAGGTGATATTTTTGGAGCATTGATACCAGCAGTGGGTGTATCTTTGAATGCATACACGATTCGAAAATTGTCTACAGTAGTAGATCGTTTATCAACGAATACTGCTGGAGGGTTCTTGATGATAAATACTGAAATGGTTGCCATGAGAGCTATGGTAATGCAAAATCGACTTGCCCTTGACATTCTTTTGGCAAAAGAGGGTGGAGTCTGTGGAATGCTGAAGGTACAACATTGTTGCACTTACATTCCAGACAAAAGTCAGAATATACAGAAGTATATAAAGAATATTACTGATTTACATAAAGAAATTGCCCCACTGGAGGTTGAAAGTGCTTGGGAGAAACTTGGTAAGGGTTTTTCCTCAATAAAGAAGTAGTTCACTGAAATGGGTAGTTCTCTAATTGGAAAAATACTAATTCCAGTGACCATAATAGTAATGATAATAATAATATTGAGATTAGCATATGTGTGTATTAAAAGGAGAAAAGGACAAAATAAAGCAAAAAGAGAAAATGTGAAAAATAAGAAAAAAGAAACTAGAGAACGAGAGATGGAAGAGATTGAATTAGAAGAGTTAAAAGAGAACATGTACAAAAAGTCCAAAAGACAAAATGAAAAGAACACAATTGTCTAAAATAACAAATGCAAGTGGACAAGAAACATTTTTCTAATAAATTTTGTAAGAATAGGTTTTGGTGGTGATGTTAAAAATCACCAAAGGGGGGAATTGATGGAGCAGGGAAAATCAAATATTTTTGTACCCCTTGGAAAGTTAATGACCCCATAACGATTAATGATACTAACCGTTTGAAAACGCATGAATTAATCAACAAATGCACCTTTTTATTAAACATTATACGTGGGCAATTTGCTAGCATCGCAAAATCTAACTTATTTACCAATGTGAAGCAAAATAACATGAGCATTGTAGTTTGAGTAGTAAATAAGAGTAAATTGCATGATTTGTGTTACGTAGTAAAAATTGCACTGTGGCAAATGATGCAGATGGTAAGTAAAACAGCTTTAAATGTCGCTTCTGCTAGGTAATACCTAACACAGGTCTTTAGAATGGCGGGTGGTAAACAGAAAGGCTTATTTACCGTGTTTTAATTTCGGTTGTGTTTGTTCTTATATTAGTTTCGTTCGGGCCTGCTAGGCCATGCTTTGAAAATGGCCGCTGGAAAGGACGAGATTGCGTGCACTGAATAAAATGGCCCCTGCGCATGGGTAGAATGAATGTTCCAGTCACGTGTATACGGCCTGTGCCCGGAGTGAGAGATGTCAAGGCCAGTCTGACCTGCAACAAGAATCGCGCCAAAAGTTCAGCATATATGCATGGGAACGGATGAGAGAATCGAGCAACAATGGATGAACTAATGTGTGACCATCGGAGTTTGTAACAAAATACATTAACAAATTGAACTACCTTTGGACAATTGACGATCATGAGACTCAATGTGCGCGTTATTGTCCCCAAACTGGTTCGAACAAGGAGGGCGATGAGGTGACCATCACCACCCCTCCAACGGACCAATTAGCGTGATTTCTGCCCCTAAAGATTGCAACTTTAAGTGTAGCGAGTCAGAGAATAGGGTATAAGAGAGTCTGCTCTTACATTGTGCAAAGTTCGCTTTTACTATCCTGTTGCTGCACGAGACTCTGTCATCCTGAACTCTGAACTTTGACTGGGAAAGGAACGAGACCGTTGCGGGAGTTGCCCGGGAGGAGATTGCATCCGAGGAGGTTAGCGGGACAGTCAGACTGTTTGGGAGTCCTATCCTGTGACCTGCGGTTCATCCTTCTTTCCTGGTGAACCATTCTTGACATCGCCCTATGGCCAAGGGTAATGAGTATTTTCCGTCTTTATACTAAAAATTCTACTTTAATGCTTACTGATATTTTAAATGTATTTACCTTATTATGAACTTTACTTATTTGCTCAAAGAATTAAGATAAAATTATATGCTAACTCTAAATTGAGTCTGTGGTTCTTTAAATAAAATTGTAAATAATAAAAGTTAAAGGTTTAATTGTGATTGAGCTGGTCTTAATCACCATCAACTGATTCTACTAGTTGGTCCATCGACCGAATAGCGGAGTACCTTGATGTTTGAAACCAACAGGATCCTAAAATAATGTATATAATGTGTAGGTTATAATTCTGTCGTTTTAATAAGGTATCCCGTTCGTCCAGCAACTTATTTTCCTTAGCGTACTGATCCAGAAATAGAGTGAATGTATGTATGCGGTGTTATGGGCCCCACCAACATTAGGTTTTTATATGATTGAGGTTAAGTAGGTGTTTTTCTGGATTAGTGTTATAGGGAAAGATTTACTTTAGCCGCGCTGGATCACCACTCTACCAGTTGCGTGAGGGGACATCACTCAGTGACATCCAAGACCACGTGTCCCTGCAGCACCACTGTCTACCTGCTTGCCAAGACCAGAGAGCCCTGTGAAAGCTGATGGGAGCGAGGTTCAATGTGGGAGCCTGGTGAGTGGATCCCTGTAGCGATGTGTGAAGAGACTGCTGGAGGAAGTGTGGCATCCTATACTGGCTTTGCAGAAAGACACAGCAAATGCAGTAAAGAACACTTTTTGAGGGTGCATGTTAGTCAAACTTTGGAATGACCAAAAGGAGGAGGGCTTTGTAGCTACATTCTTACAGCATAAATGCGTCCCCAGCTTTGAGCCCTATATAGATAGGATTAGCCCTAGATATACTAGTAATCTATACATCAGGTTCAGATTTGGCAATCTTCCACTCAGATCTTTCACATCAAAATGGGACAGGGCCACGAATCCTTCGGCTGGCTGCCCTTTCTGTCCCTTGTTCTTCTGCCCAGGATACCTGACCCCAAGAAAAAGGTGCATTGCACCCGTCTGTAAATTGCTTGGTATAACTCACTATTGGGAGGCCACTAGGTGTATGAGGTGTGATACATCGGAACAACTCGTTTTTGCTACTTCTAGATATTTGCTTTAGGCCTTGAGAATTAGATCAGGGAGACTCGACAAAGCCTCTGATAACCTCCCCTGGGTTAAATCTTTTATGACCCTTTTATCTGCGCTTATTTTGCACTTTTCTATTTTGCACAAGCACTTTAAGCACTCAGTGAAAGATGCCAAAACATATTCTTTCCTTAATTAATTAATTAACTGAGCCAGAATTTGTATTGCTCCGATACACTTAACCATTGTTAGGCAATTGCACATTTATGATTGTCATATATGCATTCTTAAGATGAATTGTTAGTAAGATGCAGATGATTGCTGATTTATGACTATTGTACATGCGTTTTAAGATGAAATGACAGTAAGACGGAGGCAGCTGTATTTTAACCTAATTTCAAGTTGGTACGTTTAAAACATTTTTAAATAACTGTATTGTTTTAGATTTTGCTCTTATGGCCTTTCGCATCAAATTATGGTCACCACTATGCAGTTAACCACCGGCCCTAAGAACATGCAACAACCCTACCATTAGTCATGACGGACCACACCAGGTTTTTGTCTATGGTTAGCGTTCTATGCAGGAACACTTGGAGCTGATATTGAAACAGAGAACTCACACATATACATTTTCTCCTTTCTGCATGGAAGATCATCAAGAACGATGTACTTTATAGCTATATTATTAATTAATTGTATTTTAACTTTGTTTTATTGGGCAACTTTTATGGCCTATGGCCGAAATAAAGTATTTAATTTGCTGCTGCACCACTCGGGTCTTTGCCAGTGTGCAGGTTTAAGTCTACTATCCCCATATGCCAGAGGAGGACCGCCGTGAAGTGAGCTATGAACTTTACTGCACTGATCGAGTTATTGCCCGTGTCCAAATGTAAGTGGGTGACCCCCGTATGTCAGAGAGGACTGCCATGAAGATTGCCATGCCGATCGTGTTGTCGACCATGTGCGGTGTGAGTCGGTGACCCCATATGCCAGACGTGGCCGGCGTGAAGATTTCTACACCTGTGTCTATCGGGCCATTGCTCATGTGCGGTGTGAGCCTGTGACCCCATAGGCCAGAAGGAGCTACAGTAAAGAGAAACCTGCTGCTGTGACGATCAGGCTGTCATTCGAGTGAAGAGCAGGTATGGTGACCCCCGTATGCCGGAGGGGGCTACCCAAGAAAGACAAGGAGCTCAGCCTGGTGGATGCCATCGTCAGGAGGAGCGGCTGCTGTGGTGACCTATGCTGTTCCCAGCCTCAACTGATGATCGGAATCAGGAACCGCCGACAATCCCCGCCCCCTTGAGGGGAAGACCAAAGGAGACTTACAGTTGCATTGGAGGAGCACTGAGTACACCCAGCCGCCATCCCTGCAGAGGCCTGTATGTGAAGCTCACCTGAGGCAGCCACTGCAGCCACCGGTTCTGCGAGAGAGACCCTCCAGAGACATCTGTCAGACAACCCCTGCTGGTGCAGGTAACACTGAGCTATGGGCTGGAAGGCCCTGGAGGAACTTCCCCAGCAGATGGTGGTTCACCTCTGGAACACTTTTGACTTTTCTATCGGAGTCGTAGGTGAGACTCTTTAGACTCTGACTGCTAGTGGGACCTAACCTGAATGTTGCTTATAATGAATGTGGAATAACCATTACCACTATTGATAGGGAAGTGGAACTCAGGAAACTGCCATTAAATACTAGAGCCATGACCTCAGGGGGCTGTGTGCATTGTTTGTGTATGCCGTATCTTACTTTGCGTTCATATATTTATAGTGCTTTTGTCATAAAAGAAAGTATTTGGTTGGACAATAATTTGTTGCTGCTATTGAACTCATTTTGAGATGTAAGCCTGTGCTCACCCCCTGTATCAACCCCCACCCCCGAGAAGGCTTGGACTGCTCAACACTTGCTACAATGAGAGTCAATCGCTGAATGGGGTACTTGGCCCAGATCCTCAGGATCCATTGTAGACGGGTCCCGGGACATTAGGAGTAAAAGGGCTCATCCCCCACTGCTTGCCCCCTGGCCCTCTGAACAGGGTTCTGACATTACCCTTCTACATTCACCCCTCCATGGAGCCCAATACATTTTCTTAGATTCTAAAGACCCTTACTTTTTTTAGTGAGGAAGACTACTCCTGCCGTACTAGAATTTTCCTCCTAGACAATTTCACTTTCATTATTTATTTTTTTTAAAAATATTTTCATTTGCATTTTAATCAACCAAGAAACAGAGAGCAAGTCACATTTGGTTACATTTGTGCAAAGACATATATATACAATCCACATCATATAAAATCCCAACCCCTCCCCTTTCCGGGCTGTATGAATCTGTGATTCCCAGTCAATTATTGATCCCTGCAGCGGCATCCCCCACACTGTGCGTCTCCCCAAGGGTCCGAAAAACAGGCCGGTTGGCTACCCTGGCCAAGGTACAATATGGCCCCAGTCATTGGCCGACTAGTCAGCACCCAGTCCTCCATCCATACCATAATATTTTCTCCATTTACCCCATACCCTGCGGCACTTTCGCGGGCACCCTCTCGCTTTGTATGTGACCCTCTCTGCCGCCATGTACATGTCCATCCCCATCTTCCACTCTCGAAGCTGGGGAGGTAACGCCAGCCCCCATGTGCGAGCTATGTCACGTTTTGCTACTACCAACGCCAACATTGCAAAAATAAGCTGTGGACGGCCCAGATCTACATCTCCGGGTATGCCCAGTAATATGAATTTGGGGTCTAGGGGTAGTGTCTCGCCTAAAACCTTGCTCAGTTCCCCCAGAATCAATTCCCAATATGACTGGATGACGGGCAGTCCCAGATAGTATGGTAGAAGTCCCCCTGCGGCTGGCCGCATCTCAAACAAGTCGGGTCGCTGGCTCGGCCCATACGGTGGAGTCGGGCCCTGTCATAATACACTCTATGTAGTATCTTGTATTGAATAAGTCGGAGGCGGGATTTAATGGCCACCTCCCTATGATGCATCAGGGCCGCTTCTCAGTCAATGTTTTCTAACGTACCCAGGTTCAGTTCCCACAATTCCCTCAATTTCCCCAGTCTGTCTGGTGTATTGTTATTCAGGGTCCGGTATGTTAATGATACCGCCTTAGTGAGTACATGTTCTTGCAGTAGGCGTCCCTCTAGCGGTGCATATTCTGTTAGTGAGGAGGTAAGCGAACTTTCTGCTAACCAGGCATGTCGCAGCTGCGCATATTTAAAAAACTGAGAGGTGTGTAGTCCAAATTCTGCTGCTAACGTCAAGAAACTTTTGAGTTCTCCCTTGGCCACGATATCCCCTAAGGTGGAGATGCCTATGGCGTCCCATCTCTCAAAGCCCCTAAGTTTGGGGAGCTCCTTCAGCCAGGAGCAGTGCCAGAGGGGCGTCTGTTCGTTGGTTTGCGTGTCCAGCCCAGTGCCTTAGTCGCTCTGTCCCAGACTTCTAATGTGAGTTGCGTAGCCGGGAGTAGGCGTCCCCTGCCCCGCCCCGCCCCCCATAGAGAAAATATAGACACGTACGAGGTGTCATAGTATCTCTTTCTAGTCTATAGGTGGGGTGGTCTGCCGTAACATGTATCCATTCGTTCACCGGAGTCAAGTGCTCCGCCCAGTAATAAGCTTCAATATCCGGTAAGGAGATCCCCCCATTATATTGGTTCCGCTGTAGTGTGGCCAGCGCAATCCTCGGCTGCTTCCCGAGCCACAACAGGGAGCGTAGTTCCCCATCTATCACCCGGAATGTCTGCCTGGGGAGGGGGAAGTACTCATTCTGGAGGGCATATAGGAAGCGGGGCAAAGTAATCATTTTAAACATTGCCGCCCGACCAAGGATCGTGAGAGGGAGGGCTTTCCACCTGAGCGCATCGGCAGCGAAGTTAGTTATGACCCGCTGAATATTATTCTGGTACGAGAGCTTCCTGTCCGTGGTGAGATAAATCCCTAAATACGTGAACCCAGTCTGCGCTATCTGTAGGGCCCCAGGGAGAGAGGGCCAGGCCTCTAAGGCTCTTGGGCTATATATGACTGATTTGTGCCAGTTTATGGCATATCCCGAGAAGGACCCATATCTGCCCATGAGCTCAAACAGGGCGGGGATTGTGGCAGCCGGTTGTGTGACGTATAATAAGATGTCATCTGCATAGAGTGAGATCTTTTCTTCCCCCTCGTCAGACGGCGTGATTTGGAACCCCCGTATCTCCGCCCGCTGCTGAATCTCACATGCCACTATCTCTATTGTGAGGGCGAAGAGTAAGGGGGACAGCGGGCAGCCCTTCCGGGTCCCCCGTCTAATAGGAAAATCTTCGGATAGTTGGCCATTCACCTTAACTCGAGCACGAGGATCGCGTATAGGAGGCTTATCCAGTGCCTAAACTTGGGGCCAACACCAAACTAAACCAGGGTGGCCTCTAGAAAAGGCCAGTGCACAGTGTTAAACGCCTTTTCTGCGTCTAAGGATAGGAACAGATGCGATTCTGCACGATCCTGCACCTCCATGAGCCAATTGTGGGTCCTGCGTAAGTTCAGTCTAGTCGCCCGGCCCGGTAGGAAACCCGTTTGGTCCCGGTGCACCAGGGTAGTGTTGACTTGGCGGAGACGGAGAGCCAGAATAGTCGCCAACATTTTTACCTCTATGTTAAGGAGGGAGATTGGGCGGTAGGAAGCGCAGTCATCGGGGGGTTTCCCCGGTTTGTAAATGGGGATAATCGTGGCCATTCGGAGATCCAGGGGCAGAACACCTTCCTGAGATGCATCCCGAAACAGCGCCAAGAGGTGCACTGCCAAGAGATCCGCCCCCTTCTTATAGAATTCTGCAGGGAGGCCGTTTGGGCCCGGGGACTTCCCAGGACGCAATCTAGTTATGGCATCCTTAAGTTCATCGACCGTTATATCCGATTCTAGTCCTTCCCTCCCATCGTCACCCAAAGGTGGGGTCCGGACAGCCCCCAGATAAGCTAGTATCTCCAACGGGGCTCCCAACTCCCGGGCTTCGTAGAAGTTCTGAATGTAGGAAGCGAACGTCTGAACTATCTGCGCATCTCCTGTCTGCGTCCTTCCCTGAGGATCTACTACTTTCGCTACCCACCGGGATTCCATTTCCTTGCGACTAAGCCAAGCCAATAGTTTTCCGGACTTATCCCCCACATCATACAGCCTATGTAGGGTCGCCTGTGCCTGTGTTTTAGCCTCCTCTGTCGCTAGGGCCCGGTAGTGCTGTTGCATGTCTGTCAGTTGCCGGAGAACCTGTGGGTCTTTGCATGTAAGGTATCGCTGTTCCAAGTCAAGAATTTGGGCCTCCAGCATGACCAGCTCTTCTTGTGCCTTCCTCTTCTCCCAGGCTATTCGGTTTTGGGCCCTGTCACGAAGCACCGCTTTATATGCATCCCACAATATGACGCCCGACTGTACCGACCCCAGATTTTCCCCAAAATAAGCTTTCGTGTCAGCCCGGAGACCCTGTAACACCTCTTTATTCTGCAGGTCCCAGGCCGATAGTCTCCAGCCCCCTCATCCCGCCCGGGGCCTCCCCCCCACCTTAGGAAACAGGGGCGAGTGGTCAGATAGTCCGCGTGCCAGATATTCCGCCTCATAGATATTCTCAAAGACACCCCGAGGGAGCAACACATAGTCCAGTTGTGATTGAACCCTGTGAGCCCCAGAGTAATACGAGTACTGCCGTTCTTCTGGATGTAGATGCCTCCACACGTCCACCAAACCCAGGGTATCTGTCAGTCGAGCTAAGTGTGTAGTCGGGGGGGGGTCAGCGTGGTCCCCGGAACAGTCCTTGGGGATGGACATTACATCGTTAAAATCGTCCCCTATAATATGTGTCGTGTCCGGTGTCCCCAAGAGGATGTCGGTCACCCCATGTAGAGTCCTAGTCTGTAACTTCGGAGGGGCATAGACTGATAGAATGGTGACCTTCCGTTTACCCCATGTGCCTGTCACTCCCACATACGTTCCCTGGGGGTCTGTCCATGTGCGTGTCACCTTATAGGGAGGGGACTTTTTAATCAGGATGGCTACACCACGGGAACCAGAGGTGTATCCCGCATGTGCCAGGACCATGTAGCCTCCCCTCGCAAGGAACCCGCATTTCGTGCCTTTAAGATGGGTCTCCTGCAGGAGGACCACGTCTGGGCGAACCTGCTTTATGAATGAGGACACCAGTCCTCTTTTAATCTTATCCCCCAGGCCATTAACGTTCCAAGTCAGCACCGTGAAGGGGCTAGTCTCTGAGTCCATCACGAGCTGCCTGTGTGTAATTACAGGACACATATGCATGGGTAGCTAGGCTATGCCCTGATCGGGGAATGTGGGTGATTGTGCACGCTTTTTTGAATCTGTGACTGCATCTCAACAAAACATAACAAAATAAAACAAACCACATAATTAGAACTGTGTTGAACCCCACACTCCCATCCCCCACCCCACCTCCCTCCTCCCCGTTGTCGCACCCCTGCCAAACGCTCGAGGATGTGCATTAGGGTGGCGGAGGTCTGTCACCCACCCCAGTCCCAACTTACGCTACAAGTTCAAACTCCTGCAGCGGCCCCAGAAGTTCTCAGAAGGAGAGTCCCCCACAGACAGAGGAGGTCCAAAAGAGGAAAGATCACTGCGTTAGAAAAGAGGAAAGATAAACGGAAGGAGAGAGAGCTCAGGAGAGCGAGGGGGAAAGAGAAGCCCAAGTCTGTGGCTACTCCAAGCCTCTCGCCTGCGATACGGTGGGGGTCTTCGGCCACTCCGCAGGTCCAGCAGGTGGAGCAGCAAGGGGGGGTTGAGTGTCCAACCAGCATACTCCGGAGTCTCAGTCTGATACCATGGTCAACCTCACAAGCCCATGGTCACGAATGCGAGTCCGGTGGTTCCCCTTGTGAAGCCAGGGCGTCCGTTGCTGTGTCCTGCTCCATTGCCACTATTTCGGCCACCAACGGGTGGAGAGAGGGCCCATCATCCCCCTCCTCCCCGGAGGTGGTGTCTCTGGTTTCGGCCTCTGTATCCGGATCAGGATGGTCAAGGAGACGGAGGGTGTGCGAGCCCATCGAGAGGCGAGAGTCCAGTGAGCGGCCACTGCGTCTTCGGGTTCTGCCAGTATCCCTTGGTGCATAAGGGGTTGCCTCCTGAAGTCGGTCTTTGCGGGCTCCTCGGGGTCTCAGCGATCTTTGAGGACCAGGGGACCGTCTGGCGTTTCCCGAGGATGACTGGTTACGGCGCAGTGGAATTTCCGGCCGCTCCAGCGCGGGTCGTTCCTCAAGCCACTGCCACGCTTCCTCCGGTGTCTGGAAGAAGTAAGACCTCCCCAAGAATATCACTTTCAATTTTGCAGGGAAAAGTAGCATGTATTGAATCTTGTGTTCCCGAAGTTTTGCCTTCACCGAGTTGAAAGTACGCCTCTGTTTCTGCACCTCTCTGCTGTAATCTGGGAAGATCATTAAATGTGCATTTTCATGTCAGATCTCCCCAAGCTTCCTGGCTTCTCTAAGGATCATGTCCCTGTCAAGAAAGTTTAAGAAGCGGGCTATAACGGGATGTGGCTGTGCCCCTACAGGTGGCTGGGCCATCAATGCCCTATGGGCTCTTTCTATGACAAAGCAGGTGGAGAATTTGTCCTTCGGGAATATGCGCAGGAGCCAAGAGTGAAGAAAGTCCGACATGTTTGATCCCTCAATTCCTTCACTGAAGCCCACAAATCGGAGGTTATTTCGCCTTGCCCTGTTTTCCGCATCATCTACACGCCATTGTAAGTCTTTATGTGATGATTGCAAGTCTGTCATACCCTTACGTAGATCTTGCAGGGTATCTTCCGCTCCCCCCAGCCTGGTCTCCGATTATGTGACCCTGGTCGCCAGGTTCCGCAAATCCTGCTGCAGGAGCGTCACTTCCGTGCCCACTGCACCTTTTTTCCCCTCGAGCGTCGTCCTGGAAGAGTGGATCGCCTGGAGGAGAGTATCCGTGTCAGTGTGGGCGGCTGGCTGTTCTTCCGGGGGGGGGTGGGGGGGGTGGTGATGACCTTGGTGTAGCGGTCCATTTTCCCCTGCCGCGGTGGTTTCGGGTCCCTGTCCTTACCCATGGTTGGTATGGCTAGGCGAGAGCGCGTAGGGGCGTCGTGTAGTAATGGGGGGGAGCGGGACCGATCAGCAGGAGGCAGGGGGCCGGGACCCCACTCTTCCGTCTCCAGTGCTCCCCCCACACTATTTCCAGTGGCAAGGCGCTCAGGCTGGGTGTCCAGACGTAGAGACACCGTAGAGGCCCTCCTCGACGACACTGATGAGCCAGCCCCCACCGCTGGTGTGGCAAGCAGGAGCGCTCCTGCGTCGAGACCCCCGGGTCAGGGCCGGTCTAGGGCGGTAGGATTTCGTCGGATTCACCCCCAACAGGTTTGTTACCGTCCAAAAGCTGGGGGGGGCAGGGAGACTCTGCATCAGGCACCGGCCCCCCTCAAGGCCCCCCGCTGTGTAGAAGTCAGCGATGGGGGCTCACACAGGTCACAAAGCCTCCGTCGGGCCGTCCAGCGCCCCAGGAAGGTTGCTCTCCGATGCGGGGGGTACCGGAACAGCGGCGAAACCGAGCCCAGGCGAGTCCCAGGGCCGAGGCCATTTCACTTTCATTATTAATAGGAAATTACAATTAAAAGTAAAAAAAGAGACAATGTGGTGAAAGAGTACTTGAACAGCTTCCATTGTCTCATCTAGAGCAACAGCAGGAGAAGCAGTTCTCAAGCTCAACAGATACACACACAAACACAAGTTCTCTCGGTGTGCTTCCAAGAGCTAAGGAAGGCCCACACTGTAGTTGAGAAAAGGTGACAAGGGCAGAAAGGAGCAGGAGGTGGAGAAGAAAACAGTGGAGAGTGGGGCGAGGGAAAAGTGGGTCATATGTCCAAGTTGGGCCTTTGCTGACAATTTATAATTGGAATAACGAGCAGGAAATTCGGGGCGCCTCAAAGGCAATATTGTGTAGAGTCTGAGAATAAAACAGATCCACTTACGATCAACAAATACACAAACGAGTCTGCAATTCTGAAAACAGAATGCTCGCTTTCTCTAAAGCCACTAATACCCAACAAGGTCCCACATTAATATATACACAGCCTCTGAATAAAGGTTATATGGAATGAAGTGTTATGTGCACTCTTTACTGTTCTTATGTAATGTGAACTAGTGGTCCCAGAAACAAGTTGTGGCGTTCTAGAAATAAAAAAAAACTTGTGCTATGCACAATATTTGTCCCATTCAATTAAGTGGTGCCATAAGAAGACTTAGGGCCTCATTTAAAGTGTGGTGGACTTGATACGGGCCATAAATGTGACAGATACCCTATATCCTAAACTGATCTTCCGTCTGCCCTATTTAGATTTGGACAGTTATTTTTCTGCTGGCGGTGCCGTTGCTGGCTGTGCCTGCAGAAACCGTACACTGACAGCCTGGCGGACTTGGGGCCGTCAGTTTAAACACATCAGACCTTCTACCATTTTTAGTGTGCACGGTCTGATGGACCTTTTGATTTCTGTTCAAGACCACCAGGTAAAAAAAAGACCCCCCCCCCCTTTCCTAGGACAAAACTTCCAGGGTGTCAGGGTCATTAACTATTTGTTTTTTAAAAAGAAACTCCAGCTCTGGGAGATTGTTTTAAAAAAATAAGAGTTTGCTGAGCGTCCACATTATATGTGGTGGCCCCTCAGTCTTACAAAACCTTTAGCGGTGGCAGCGGCTCCTCTGAAGGTATAAATAACACCGCTAGGATGGCACAGATCTCTAAATATGGCAGGCTGTAGTCCACTAGGGTGGCAGAATTCGTGACCTACCCTCCCTGGCAGACAGCGGGTCTCCTACCAAACCTTAAATGAGGCCTCTAGTGTTACTAAAACTTTCACTGTGTACGCTTTTACATATCCCATTCAATAACTGGAAAGGGGTATTATTACCTTGAAAACAATTGAATGTTAGGCATTAAGATAATGAATAATGTAAATAAGAAAAGAGGCTCAATAATTCACGTTTGTTCCTACATAGAGCGATCTTTCCATTTTAAATCATTACAAATTCTATCACACACAATTTCTCCCAATAAAAATAACTTGACATAGTTGACTTTGTTAGAGATCAGCCCATCACACATCTCACCCTTCCAGAGAAATTTTTCCAAAGAGCTGTATGTAGCCCTGCATGGATCTTCTCAGTTGTCGCCTTCCCCATTCTGGCTGCCATTTCATGTATAACATAGAGCAACAATGATGCATTTGTTTTTCCATGACCTCACTGCATCAATTCTCCCTCTCTTTTCTATACTCAAGCCCCTATTGGTCTGTTAGCCTAAGTATCTTTCTCCTCGGTTAGCTCTAGATTTATTAGGATTGTCGGGCGACCCATTTATTGAAGTTTTTTACATGATATTAAAGGTAGCGACTATTTAGCCACCCACTGGGCAAATAGTGAATTTTCTCTGCTATTTACTTGGCAATTGGCTAAATACTAGAAATTTACTATTTGGCCGCATCCTAGAAAATAGCAGAGAAGCTTCGCTATTTACCTGGTTTCTGACTAAATAATAGAGATTCTGCACTGTTTGGCTTACAGCTGTGCAAACAGCAGACAAATGTCACTATTTACCTGGCCAATGCCTAAATAGTAGAGATACTCCACTGCTTGGCTGCAGGGATGTGGAATTCCTATAGCCCGACACCCAGGACATATTATTTGGGATCAAGGACAGGAAGTTTTCATGTTTATTTTGTCCTTGGGACAAGAAGGTCCAACCCCCTGCAGCGCAAAATCATTGGCTGCCAGATTACACTACCACATTATGGATCAGGGAAGGGCATTGTCTGTAGTTAAGGGAATAGTTGTGCCCATATGTTAATTTTGTTTGAACTTGAATTTAAGGTTCACGCAAGTGGAGATCCTCTCCCTCCTCAGATCTTCTAAAAACTCTAAGATCCCAAAGAAGTAGATACAACAAACTCATTAGAACGGTGAAAGCCAACTTCTTCAAACACCAACTTGACAGCCAAAAATCGCCCGAAACGACTTTTTGAACTCATTAAATCACAATCCAACAACACCGCTACCCACTCTCAGCACCCCGCTCGCCCGCAACCAAACTGCGATGCAGTGGCTGAATTCTTCCTCGAAAAGACGAACAAAATTGAATCAGACCTAAGGTCTGCTGCTCTCACTCTCTCGCCCTCTCCTGACTCCTCTGTCTCCACACCACCCCTGCCCTCGCCTCAGGGTCGCTCACTCAAAAACAATGCCACATGGAGTCACTTCACTCCCCTCAATGACTCTACGATCCTCAACATTCTCTCTACCCTCAAACCCTCAAATCACTTCAATGACCCTCTCCCCCCTAACTTCTTTAAAGAAATGATAGGTTCACTAGCACCCCTCTGGTCCAAAATCATCAACGCCTCACTTCTTCAAGGTGAGATCCCTGACTGCCTGAAGGCGGGCCTAGTGCTCCCTATCCTCAAAAAACCCTCGGTTGATCCTGCTGACCTGAACAACTACCGCCCAATCACAAACATACCGACCCTGGCGAAACTTCTGGAGAAATGTGTTCATGAACAACTTCGCAAACACATTGAGCAATTCCAGCTTCTCGACCTATTCCAATCGGGTTTCCGCAGTGGCCACAGCACCGAAACGGCCATCACTCACATTGTGGACGACGCTCTTACTTTACTTGACCAAAACGAAACCTGCCTTTTAATTCTGCTCGATCTCTCATCGGCATTTGACACTGTCAAACATGACAATCTACTCTTCCTCCTGGAACGCAGAATGGGGCTATCAGGCACAGTCCTTAAATGGTTTGACTCTTTCCTCAACAACAGAACACAAAGAATCAAATCCAACCAGTCTCTCTCCAACCCGAGTCCATGCACACTTGGTGTCCCCCAAGGATCCTCACTCTCCCCCACTCTCTTCAACCTTTTCCTTGAACCACTTTCTGTAATTCTTAAAGCCTCCAACATCCAATATCACATGTATGCGGACGACACCCAACTCTACATGAAAATCTCTTCCCCGAGGACATCAAATCTCTCAACGGAACCCTTCTCAAAACCCTTAATTGGCTAACCACCAACCATCTCAAATTAAACGCCCTCAAGACGGAATTCCTCCTCATTGCACCCGCTAGGCAAACCCCCACTGCGCTGCAATTTCTCTGTAACCTGTCCGCCCTCAACTGCACACCTCATATCGTTGACTCCACTAAATCACTGGGAGTTGTGCTAGACAAAAACCTAAACATGCAAGCTCACATCAGATCATCGACCAAAGGAGCGAACTTTCAACTCTGCATCCTAAGAAAACTCAAACCCTACCTTCCCCAAGATGACTTTAAATCGGCGGTGCAAGCACTTGTCATTTCCAGACTTGAATATGGCAGTGCGACTCTTTGCGGTCTGCCGAAACTCAGTTTAGCACCTATCAGAGCATCTCTAAATGCTGCTACTAGACTCATCACTGGTTCTAAAAGTCCAGTCACATTTCACCGGACCTTAAATCGCTCAATTGGCTTCCTTTTGAAGCTAGAATACAACTGAAGATCGCATGTATGACCCATAGAGCACTCCACTTCAACACTCCACTCTACCTGACAAACAAGCTGGAACTGTCGGGTGGCTCCAGGTCCACAAGGAGCACCGGCACACTGCTGCTCAAGCCCAAGAAATTTAATAAGCTTAAAACCTACAATCGTGCATTCTCTGGCATCGCCCGAGAATCTGGAACTCCCTTCCAGTGGAAACAAGACTGATTTCCTCTACTCTTGCCTTCAAAGAGAAGTTAAATCTCTACTTCTGAACAAACTCTTCTAATGAACAGGGCACTGAACCCGATGTTGTCTTTTATTGACTCTAAGTGACCGTTTTGTCGGGGATGCTCTTGAATGTATATTGCCCTATTTGTAGCTCTCACCCATCTTGCTTCCTCTGCACTCCCCAATTTCATCCTGCTCCCGTTGTATATTGTCCCACCCTTTCCATGATTTCTATCACCTTGCTTCTTTCCTTTGTCTACCTAAACTTATGTAAAGCGCTCTGATACCCACCTGGGTCATGTTCGCGCTATACAAAACTTTAAATAAATAAATAAATTATTACAAAGTCTTTATTATTAGGGTGAGTGGTCTAAGGAAATATAAGTTCAGACTGCACTACTGACAGTGGTTCAAGTATAAAAATGTGTACACACGTTTGCAAAGTTTAACCATATAAGGCTACATATAATGCTTCCAGGATGCTCTCTGATTAGATGCAAATCTATGCAAAAGCTTGAAAGCAAGATTGATGATTCTTTGCTTTCAAAATAAAAGTCACAAAAAATGCAACTAGGAAAAATATTTTTGCTAAACTACTGTGAAATTTTAAGTACCATTTCTTTGAAGCATCGTTTAGCAAAATGTATTGATTCATGCTAGTATTTCCCAAAAATATTCATAATGGAAAAATCAGTGTAACCAGTTGCAACATAATTATAGGGAACATGAAAATAAACAAGCACTGGTAACTTTATTGTTGTGGGAGCTTCCGGGCCCTCATCATTGTAACAAACATTGGCGAAAGAAAAACTATTTTTGGTCTCAAAAACCAAACATTGCCACAGTATTTCCCGTCACTGAACAAAACTACTTTGCGTGCCAATATGCTCGTTGTGAAAGAGCAGGACGCTGGCACGCAGTAAAGCCAGCCAGTAGCTGGAGAACATTTTGATAAAAACAAAATTTCAAACTTAAATAGGGGGTCCAATTCTTTAAAAAAGTCACAAAAGTGCACCCATGGTAAAACTCCTTGCAGTGGTGTAGATTTGAGGCTTTCATGACTTCACAAGAATTTACAGAAGTAGGTCAGGAATTTGTACTGCTAGAAAATATTTGTGAATTGCATTTTAGCTTTGGCAAATAATCATGGGTAGATTTCCTCATGCGAAAATCTGTTGCGCTGTAACAAGTTCACTTTCCCACTGTCCCCTTTTTTCCCCCCAAACCTGGAAGAAGGTTTACCTCTGGCCTTGTTAGGAATACATTTTCAACCCTTCTCTATATGGGAAAATATAAGACAAGCTTGATGAAAGCCCATAAAACATGCAAGTTATTAGGTTTGCACAGACTCAAAAGGGCATTCCAACCATGAGGAACTATTGCTTGCCGCTACCTCCATCGCGAAAGGGTGGCAAAACAAGGGAATTGCTAGTATTCAAACCCTACTATGGTATGAGCTCTGACATAATCAATTAGGCCATTTTCAGAGCTCTTATGAGATCGCTGCCATAATTTGTCGCTGCACTACATGGCACCAAAGGGACAAGTGGATTTTGTTACTGGACAAGTAGTTTTATTAAAGATTCTGTCACATGGATAAGTAGATATTTTATAAAATTCCACATCCCTGAGGCTCCATGTAATCAGAACACTTCTCTTTCTGCAGAAAATAAGTGCATTCTGGAAATATTTCTTTTTCAGTTCAATCAAAGAGATCCGACTAAAACTGTTGAAAACTATGATTTCTGTAAGCAAAGGCCGGAACTGGAAATGTTGTATCTGAGTGACATAGCGCCATTTGATATTTGATGTGATCTTATCAAAATAGAAACAGTTGCATAGGGCCTCTTATAAAGTCACCAACACAGTATAATTGAGAAGCCTCATTCCGATCTCATGCCTGAATGAAGAAAACTATGGGCCTGATTTAGAGTTTTGGGGTCAGAGTTAACTTCGTCACGATGGTGGAGGACAATACCTCTGCCATCTTTAGGGACTTGCTACCACCAGATTTTGGAGTTGCCCACTGGCCCCGTGGACAACTCTCAAAGTTGACAGGAACTGCTGTCATGATGGTTCCTGTCTATTCAGGAAACATTTCAAGGATACTATCGTCAGACATGATGGTCCGCCTGAAAACTTTTCAAACGTTTTCTCCCAGGGAGTTGGGGGGGGTCGTTATTTTTGTCCTGTCAATTACAGCCAGGTTTTACACTAAATAGGGTGGGCAGTGTAAAGTCTGTGCTCCGACGACCCCTACTCTGTCAGGCTACCAAAGGAAGTAACACTAATACTAGAGAGAGGTCCTACCAGTAGTAGAAAATTCTAATGTTGCCTATATTCGCCAGGCAAAATTGTTCTTATTTTTTAAAAGGACTCTCATCCACACAATGTGTGGCAGGCTTCATCATTGAGTCCTATGTCTGGCACCTCTATTGTTGCCGGATGAGCTCAACCCCACTTCAGGAGGGAGCACTTTGGTGGTAGTCCTAAAGACTGTAACAAGGGGCTGGGAATAGTGCAAAGTTAAAATAGTCTGCAGGTAAACCTAAAGACTTATTTTACTAATAGGGCAGCGTTGACTAGATTAAAAAACACATAGCTATTTTAACTTTGCACTATTCCCAGACTCCTGTTGCAGTCTTTAGGACTTCCACCAAAATGCTCCCTCCAAAAGTGTGGTTGGGCCCATTCGGCAACAATATCGGTGCCACGCGTAGGACTTAATGATTAAGCATGACACACATTGTGTGGGTTAGTCTTTTGAAAAAATAAGAACTACTTTGGTGAATCTTGATAACATTGAAATTTTCTCCTACTGGTAGAACTTCTCTCTAGTATTAGTTTTAAGTCTCGGGAAAACTGAGTCTTCCATACATACAAAATATTTCCCTCTCCCCTTTATGGTTTATGATGATACCAGAAGAAGTATTCCGTTGAGAAGCCAGGAGCAGAGGAATGTGACTATAATTAATTGGAACCGAATGTCATTGGAATATGAATGAATATTCCCAGTAAATCAGAGATAGACATATAGGCATCAAAACCCAGAAGAAAAGAAATTGACAAAGATATTTTATTCATTGACGTCATTAAAAATATTGTAAGAAATAAGACTCTGAGTTAAGAGAGACATTTCATTGCCACCATTCTTTTGACCTACAAATCGATCATTTCACAGTTCTACTTTTATAACCATATTCCAGACAGGGGATGTTGATCCTCTGTTAAGGTTTCAGAACTGATTTGGGGTGAATCCGTTTTAAAAATTCAGGCAACCAGAGCCAGAAGGACAAGAGCTAAGAGGACCAGGGCAAGTAAGACCAGTGGGACCACAAACAAGGGGAAAAGGAAGATCAAGTCACAGAAGCCAAGGAGTATCAGGACCTGGCATACCAGGGCAACAAAAAACCAGGATGAAACGTAAAAGGAGGGCCTGTATGACAGGAACCTGGATAACAAAGCTGGTTTTCTAAGAACAGAGGGACCTGAACACAGAGGATCACGTCTAAGTGGACAAGTGCAAAATCAGGATGACAAGGAGCAGGAGGACCAGGTCCCAGAGTATCATAACTAGTTGGAGGAGGACCATGAGAACTAGTCAGGGCAGGGGAAGGTGAACTAAGGTCATTAAGACCACGGACCAGATGGGGAAGGATTAGGAGGACTAGAAACAGGGATGTGGAATTTTATAAATTATCTACTTGTCCATGGGACAGAATCTTTCATAAAACTACTTGTCCAGTAACAAAATCCACTTGTCCGTTTGGTGCCATGTAGTGCGGCGACAAATTATGGCAGCAATCTCATAAGAGCTCGGAAAATAGCCTCATTGATTATGCCAGAGCTCATACCATAGTAGGGTTTGAATACTGGCAATTCCCTTGTGTTGCCACCCTTCTGCGATGGAGGTAGCGGCAAGCAATAGTTCCTCATTGTTGGAATGCCCTTTTGAGTCTGTGCAAACCTAATAACTTGCATGTTTTATGGGTTTTCATCAGCTTGTCTAATATTTTCCCATATAGAGAAAGGTTGAAAATGTACTCCTAACAAGGCCAAAGGGAAACCTTCTGCCAGGTTTGGGGGGAAAAAATGGGGTCAGTGGGAAAGTGAACTTGTTACCGTGCAACAGATTTTCGCATGAGGGAATCTACCCATGATTATTTGCCAATGCTAAAATTCAATTCACAAATATTTTCTAGAAGTACAATTTCCTGACCTACTTCTGTAAATTCTTGTGAAGTCATGAAAGCCTCAAATCTGCACTACTGCAAGGAGTTATACCATGGGTGCACTTTCGTGACTTTTTAAAGAATTGTATCCCTATTTAAGTTTGGCATTTTGTTTTTATTAAAATGTTCTCTAGCTACTGGCTGGTTTGACTGCGTACCAGCATTCTGCTCTTTCACAAGGAGCATATTGGCACGCAAAGTAGTTTTGTTCAGTGACGGGAACTACTGTGGCAATGTTTGGTTTTTGAGACCAAAAATAGTTTTTCTTTCGCCAATGTTTGTTAGAATGATGAGGGCCCGGAAGCTCCCACAACAATAAAGTTACCAGTGCTTGTTTATTTTCATGTTCCCTATAATTATGTTGCAACTGGTTACACTGATTTTTCCATTATGAATATTTTTGGGAAATACTAGCATGCATCAATACATTTTGCTAAATGATGCTTCAAAGAAATGGTACTTAAAATTTCACAGTAGTTTAGCAAAAAAATGTTTTCCTAGTTGCATTTTTTGTGACTTTTATTTTGAAAGCAAAGAATCATCAATCTTGCTTTCAAGCTTTTGCATAGATTTGCATCTAATCAGAGAGCATCCTGGAAGCATTATATGTAGCCTTATATTGTTAAACTTTGCAAACGTGTGTACACATTTTTATACTGGAACCACTGTCAGTAGTGCAGTCTGATCTTATATTTCCTTAGACCGCTCACCCTAATAATAAAGGCTTTGTAATAATGAACCTTAAATTCAAGTTCAAACAGCATTAACATATGGGCACAACTATTCCCTTAACTGCAGACAATGCCCTTCCCTGATCCATAATGTGTAGTGTAATCTGGCAACCAATGGTTTTGTGCTGCAGGGGGTTGGACCTACTTGTCCCAAGGACAAAATAAACATGAAAGCGTCTTGTCCTTGAATATGTCCTGGGCGTCGGGCTATAGGAATTCCACACCCCTGTAGAAGGATCAGAATAAGCAGGACCAGGAAAAAGGGCTAGGCGGACCAGATCGATCATGACCAAGGGCATTAAGACCTGAAGTGCCAAGTGGAGCAGGAGAACCAGGAACTGGGCTATCAGGACCAGGCTGACGAGAATCATGGTGACCATGCCAACCAGAGCCATAACGACCAATGGGACCAGACCAGGAACAAAATGAACATGACCTAACAAGGAGGACCAGAACCAGTGGACACAGTACCAGGTGGACCATAAAGATGGGGACCAGGGCAAGGAGAATCAGAATGACCCAAACCAGAAAGACTAAAAGAGGCAGATCTAGGAGAACCAGGACAACAGAGTGCTTAAAAAGGGGCGAGTTTCTGTGGGTTGACAGCATACGAAACATGGATCCGGTCTAGGTCTTCTCACTTCTGGTCCCCTTGATCTGATGTCTGTGGTCTTGGACCTCCTGTCTCTGGTCCTTCTTTCCATTGTTCTCCAAGTATTCTTCTACTTTAGTCTGTCTTCTTATGTCTGCTACTCCTGGCCTTGTTCATCCTCATCCCTATGGTCCTGGTTAGTGTGCTCTGGCCTTCCTAGCGTTTCTCTTCATTATGGTTCAGGGCTTTCTGGTCCTTCTACTCTTGGACTTTCTGTTCTTTCGGGCCCTTGTCCACTAGGTCCACATCCTCCTGGCCTCTTTGACCTTTCTCATCCTGGTCCTGGTACCCCTAGTCCTGTTTTTCTCTGTCCTGTTTCTCATCATGCTAGTTGTTCCTGGTCTCCCCTGGCATTGGTAACCCTGGTGCTCGTAGATTAGGGCTCCTCTTGCCTATTTCTTCGTGTCCTGGGCCTCTTGGCTCTGGTTGTCCTATCTCTCCTGGTAGTCTACCTCCTGCCATAAATTCTACTTGTCATCCTCCTCCTCCCACGGGCCCTAATTCCTTCCTTCCTCACCTCCCCCCATACACAATGACATTAGTCAGGTACATCCTCCAAGTCTGTTACTCAGAATTTTGCCCTATCTCTTTTATCTAGATACTATTTATTTTCTCCTCTCAATCTTTTGTTATATCGAACCCGATCCTGCGGTCTTTCTTCCAATCCAATATGGCAGATCCTCCTGCATTGCACTTCTGGGTTCCGAGCACGCCCACACTGTTTACGGGGTTAAAACTGTGCAAGCCCAAGGTTTGCCATACTTCCTTTTGGCCAGACCGTACAAGACTTCATATGTTGAGACTGGACCGCTTGATGGAAATTAACTTTGACCTTTGATTGCATTTTGACAATAACATGTCCATTTGCCTGTATTACTCATGGGGTAAGTCCTACTCACATTAAATGGTTATTGTACTCATTTCAATCCAATACGTCAATCTGTGAGCTGTATTGCTATGTGTGCCTGTCGTTGTTCTTTCATATATTCCCAACGTTTTCCAATATGTAGAGAACTGTTCTGGTCTTTTTATTCTTTGCATTCCTAATATTGAAAAGACCAGTGCAGGTGGGCGCTCCTTCTCTTTTTTGGCCCAAAGCTATGGAATCTTTTACCTGGTCATATCAGATGTGGCACATCAGAGAATTAATTCAAGTGCCTTCTGAAGACCCACCTTTTCAGAGAAATCTAATGTTGGCTGGCCTCATTCTGTTTACTCTCAACTGCGTCTTGGGACGCTCCATTTTGGAGCAGCTGTTTTGCCCTCTATACATTTATTTCATTCATTTTTACCTTTAGATGGAACCTCAGGTATTTTTTCATAGAACTGCTGTGCACCTTGATTTATAGTTCTTGCCTGAGACAGCGCATGTGCTGTTGCTTTTTATGTCTCGCCTGAGACAGCTGTTGCTTGCAAGACATTTTGGGGCTTAGAGGCCACTCTTTGCTTACCATTGGTTGGCTTAATTGTTGCCAGACTTATTTGCTGGATCCTGTTTAGTCAGCACCCACTGACTTCACTTTCTGTCTGTGATTTTCCCTTTTCCCTGGAGCATGGACCCAGTATTGCTTCCTTAATTTTGGGAGTGTCCTTTCACTGCTTCCGCTTTCTGCCTTGGTCTATTTTTATCTTCTACTTGTAGCACTTTGTAAGTGTGTATGTGTTTTTAGGTCATCTTGCTTCCTGGTTTTGTGCCACACCGTTGCTTTCACCAGATTGCCCCCAGAGCTTGTTCCCGATTACATTTCATTCTCTTTGGTGCAGCATACAAACACCAGCAGGCCACAGGATGTTGGTGTCGCTTTTAACAATGATTACAAAATACATTAATGGCTTTGCGCTATCGCTATTAAGTGATCACTCGTTTAATTTGAAACAAAGTGCTTTTTTTGGTACGTGTTTCATGATTTATAGAATGTCTTGGGCACGATAAAAAGGTTTTATGCAAAAAACAGGATGTTTTTTAAATTGGTATATGCTTGCATGATTACAAGTTGGAAAGAACATTCGAGCGTGCAAATATTGAATGAAAATTGTAAAGCATTTTTTTGCTTGTTAGGGTATTGTGCTTCCTCCCATAGCCTAATTTGTTACATTAAAACAAAGATTATCATAGCATACAATATATACAATGACAGGCCATACTATACCATACCATACTAGGCCATACAATACCATACTATACAGTGACAGACCATATCATAGGCCATATCATACCATACTGTACAATGACAGACCATACCATACCATAACACACTATACAATGGCAGTCCATACCATTCCTTGCTATACAATGCTGGGCCATACTATACCATACCATGCCATACCATACCAAACCATACGATGACAATCCACACCATACTATACAATGACAAGCCAAACCAAACCACACCATACAATACAATGACAGATGATACCATACCATACTATACAATGACAAGCCATAATATACCATACTATACAATGACAGACCATATCATGCTATACAATTACAGGCCATATCATTCTATACAATGACAGGCCATAGCATACCATGCAACACCATACCATGCCATGGCACACCATACCATGCAATACCATACCATACTATATGACAAGCCATACCACTTTATTTTTACTTTTATCCATAGTGCTCAGCATTGGCGCTGTTATACAACATTACTTTAAAAACATTGACAAAGCCAATAGATCTCACATAGGTGTGACTTATTGGCTTTGCCAAAGCTTGTTCAATAACCACACCGCTCCAATCATTCGTTTATCCTTACACTCTTGTTGGTTCCCATTAATTCTATTCTTGTTTCACCAGCCTCTTTCGACCAATATTACTAAATATAGAAACTTGTGGTATTTCAAAGGAGAAGCAGGTACCCCTTTCTTTTTTGGTCCTTAAAATGAGCAGTGGCATATACCTTTATTGCTAAGAAGTTTTGCCCATTACTTCACTAATATGTCCTCATAAGTCTGTCATGTGGAGGTATTAGACCTGGTTAAGAAATCGCCATTTTACATTCACACATACTTAAGTTGCCTTCTCTACCTAAACACAATGACTTTTGACACACAATCATCTGCGTGCACATGGGATAACATTCTTCAAACTCAGTTTGCTTACAACACCATTTCGTAGGCACTCTATTAAGACACCTTGAACACTCTGTACAAGGGCTACGTTCAGGACGCAAGATGTTATTTGTTTTTGTTCGCTCAGCAACCAAACTATCATAATAGGATGAACAGTACCAGCCTGGCAGGGACTTCAGCATGAGAACATGGAGAATGTTATTATATATATGACATCAAGACTTTGTTTATTCAGAGGAGCATTTTGCTCTCACTGAGAGGTTGGTCCATGCCGGAATTCCAGCTCAGCTGATTCCTGTCACCTCATGTGAGGTATGCTGTCCAACTCTACACTAAGACGGGCGACTTGCTGACACTAACCCACAGGTAACGGGTAGTTAGACCACCCGGATAGGGATTTGTCAGATCCACTCACCTTAGACGCGATCGTGTAGAAAGCGCTAGGTAGGAGTATCCTATATTAAGTACTTGTATGCAAGTATATAGTTTTCTGTAATCTGCAAAATGGTTGAATTGTTCATCTTTTTCATCGTTCTCATAATGCTAATCACATTCTGTTTCCTTCTATTCATCATTGCAGTGCACATAATTTACTCAAGAATCACAATGCTTCAATAAATATTGAAACTGCAGTTTGTGTATTTTTTGTATATCTCTATGGGTATGTATAAGAGGCTGAGTGAAAGGGTTCTAGATCTGTTACCACGATTTCCTTGGGGGATCAGAGTTGTCATGTTCTGAGGTTGCACATTCATTTGTTACTCTGTAAGGTTAGGGGTACAGATGGCGCACTGTGAGCTAGCAGGACTATAGGCCAACATAACCTGGGGGTGTGCACGGAATCAGTCTAGCACAATCCTGACGTTTATGTTGGCCAACAATTGCAGTTTTTATTGAGAGAGTATAAAGCTGTACGCCTATGCCAGTCCTTTTTTCTTTCACAGGAACTCCTTTTAACAGTGAAACTTGGATATTTTAGGTACATGTAGGTACATAATATGGTACTCTTGCAACTACATTGAATTCCTGCATCCACATAATCACCAGATTCGAACTACAAATAGCTTTAAATCTGGAGAAGAATCAACATATCCCTTGTTTCTTAATATCAAATTTCAGAATGAGCCAATTGAACTATAAATAATACTCAGGGTCAGATTTATCAAAATGTCACACAACGCTTCAAGGCAACTTGCTGTGCTAAGTGTCAGGAAGAGAGCAGTATTGCTCCATATCTATTACTAAGATAGTGAGGTGCAGATTTACTGAGATTTTATGCCGTGTTTGCATCACAAAAGTGACGCAGATCGGCGCAAAATCTTTTGGTCCGACTTTCTTTCCAGCGACAAACTTGTTTAGCACTGGAAATAACATGAAAGTAACACAAAGCAGTGCATTACTTAGTGCTAAGGGGGCGTTCCATGGGTGGTGCATGGGCGTTCCCATGCAACCACCCAAGGTTTCTGATGCTATACCCAATTTATTTAATAAAGTAGACCGGGTTTAGCATCCGAAAATAGCGCACCCTTCAACCAGGCGCTATGAAGGAGAAATACTTTTCTTCGACTTTATTTTCCGACTTCACATGTGTGCTATACTGTACAGCACACATACAAAGTGGGAAAATGTTCAAAATTAGTCTAAGCCTAGTATTTTGTACTGGAAGGGTATCCTTCCAGTACAAAACCTATGCTTGACTCACGAAGACACCCTTGCACTATGACGCAAAGGTGTGTCCGTGTGCACAGCAGCTAATTTCATCGCCGGCGCTAGGGAGAGGGGAGGAGAGTGCCATTTATCAGAAAATTTGGCGCTCTCCTGCACTCCCCTTCTTACGCAGTGCAGCATTTGCAGCTACTGCCCTGCATGGGAAATTGGTAAATCTGGCACCACGTATTCCTGCTCTCTCCCTGCGATGGTGCCCTGAATGCTGCCTAATGACAAGGCCATGGTGCTAGGGTGCATGCATTACAGGCAGGATTGTTTTTGTGCAGGAAGGAACACCTTCCTGCACAAAAACCAATTGTCCCTTCCTGCACAAAAACTATTCTAGGGGCCTTTGCCTCATTCTATGTGTGCTGTGGAATACAGCACACATAGAAAGAGGAAATAACGAGGAAACATTGAGATATCTACTTGTTACGCCTCTGTTGGGAAGGTTACCATTTTGATGCAATCCCAGGTATACTACCCATAATAAATCTGGGACTGAGCAAAAACCCATGGGTAGATTAGGCGGATGCATGGGAACACTCATATTCCCCCATTGGAAAACCTTCTAAATGCAGAGTAACACAAGGCAGCGGTTTGCGCTTTCCTTGCGTTACTCTGGATTTACCAAGCCACGCAGCACCACGTCAGATGGCTTTGCATGGCTTAGTAAATCTCAGTTATGTCTTGCGTTGCCTTGCATCGCCTTGTGTGACGCAAGGGCTGCGCAAGATCTTAGTAAATCTGGCCCTCAGCCTGTGCCCAAGTGCCCCTGGGAACTCCATCATTTCTCAGCATTTTTCATTTGATATTATATACTACTGTGTTCCCTCACATATTCCTTCCCCACCATTTTTACCTCTGCAGCAGATGTAATTGTAAGGACATTGTCACCTGTGCTGTGTAACAAAGTATGCACTCACAATATGATTTTGACTGAATTATATTATGTCTAATGTCTTTTTCTTTTATTCTCTTGTTTCTCCTTTACTATATGTTCATATTAACAGCCTTGAGAGAGCACTAGGCCTTTGAACCATCATAGGGCGAAACACGTGTTGGCTGGATAATTAATAACTTGAATTGATGACCAGTGATTTATTGATTACAAATTCAAATATTGCTTGAAGTCATTTTTTGTCTCTCATGCGCACTAAGGGGTATATTCACAAGAACGTGTGATAACTACCACAAGAGTAGTGTAACGCAACTTTCAATATCGCAGCCTAACACGGGAAAACAACCCCGTGACAACGTGGAATTCACAACACGGCGGTAGCATGCGATAGTTGTCCGACACAGCTGCCAATGCGCGCGATACAACCACCACGACGGAGATAAAAACACTAACCACAACGCAACAAAAGCTGCGATGGGCCAAAGCGCGATAAGAAAACAGTGACAACCAGCGTGAGGGCAGCAATACTCACGCGCAATGCGGGCAAATGTACAAGACCAGCATACGGAAAATGCCACAGAACAAAATACATCGACAGCGGAGTACCACGGATGCACCCTTGCCAACTGCAGAGGACAACATGCACACCACAACATCCAAGCACCGTGGAAGAACAGAACCCACAGGCACACCTCATGAAAGAGACCAGTGGCAGACAAATCAGAGCCGCAGGAGCGACACACCCACCTCGCAGCATACGCACTTAAGCAGATGTGCACCCCGACATTGACAACATCCCGGGACAAACAGCAACACATCCACAACTGAACACAGGACACAACTGGTTCGGAAAATGTGCATGACCTGGCAAATCACATCTGAAACCCCAGGAATATGTAACATGACAATGTACAATTCCAACCTGTAACCTGCAAATATGTTTAATTCACACATGCAGTGCAATTGGACATCTACTACTGTCCCATGAATGCCATGGACGGTCACAATGTGACGTGCTCATGAGAAGTAAGTGGCAATGATGGAGTCCCTACGGGCCATTCCTGCCGCAGCTGCAGCTGGGATGTGGGCCACCTGCCCCATCACCACCATCATCGTCCAGTCCCTTTGGAACTGGGATCCATGGGGCCCTGGTGCGAACACAGATGTTGTGCAACACACAACATACAACGATCATCTTGCACACGACGTCCGGGCTGTACAGGAGCTTCCCACCAGTGCCATCGAGGCACCTGAAATGTGACTTCAACATGCCAAATGTGCGTTCAACGATGCCCCTGGTGCGTATGTGGGCCGCATTGTACTGCCTCTGGGCGGGTGTGTTCGGGTCCCGGAGGGGTGTCATCATCCAAGGGCAGAGTGCATATCCTTGATCACCTGTGACAGTGCAGGGAGAAAAGAGTCAATACTTGGTTTGGCAGGATGTGATGGCAGGCCCACCAATCCAGTGACACCTGTGCTGGCTGTGTGTGGGGTGAGGGTAAGCCAGCCCACAGTGAGTAGCTGGTGCAGGCAAATACACCAACAGTCATCAGGCACACAGACATGCAATGTCAGAACTACAAGGGGGATGACTCGAGTCGCACAGGGCTAGTCGCCCCGGATGCATAGCGGCCGACACGGGCCCACCGCCATGGGACTCTGACTTGCGGGAGACAAGGGGTAGGGTCATGAGGGCAGAGCAGTGCCTCACATGTGTCATGGCTGCATTCTGCATCCCCACATGTTTAGCTGTTGTGTGGCTGTGGTGCCACGTGAAGTCTGCATTGGGTGCAGGGGTAGCCCAGGATGACCATGGGGTGGTGTAGTCGTGTCTGGTAGGTGGTCATTTAGTTTGACATGTCGGATGTGGTTAGGTCACGTGTGCATCCCCACAGTTGTGCTTTGTGCGTTGGTGGCTGTGGGATGTGTTGATTTGGTACTTACCAACGAGCAGTCCCGTTCCATATGTGCCATCCTGGAAGTGCTGGTTAATGCTGGACTGTCAGAAGATGAAGGAATCATGCACACTGCCTGGGTAGTTGGCGACGACATTGGTGAAGAGTCCCCGGTGGTCCACTATTGCCTGCACATCGATGGAATGCGTGTGCTTCCTGTTGCGGTAGTGGTGTGCAGTATCCGCAGGGGGCACAAGTGGGACATGTGTGCAGTTGATTGCCCCCAACACGGCCGGGAATCCGGCTTTGGCGTAGAAGCCCTGGTTAGTCGCCAGCTGTTCCTGCGCAGTGTTGGGGAAGTGAAGGTACTGGGGTATGAAGCTGATGATGGCATCCAGGACAGGGGTGATGAACTTTGATAGGGCGGGCTGTGAGAACCCCTCCGACTCTGGCAGTTGTTGGTTGGAAGGTACCAGAGGCCAACAGGTGCAGCACTGCCAGCAGCTTTGTCTGCGGAGGGATGTTTGTTCTCCGCTGTGTTGGGACCGTCAGCCTGTGGGCGATGTGGGTCAGGATGCGGAGGATGGTTGTCCTTTTGAGCCTGTAGTGGGCAATGACTTCCGCGGGCGTTAAGTCTGTTAGAGTGGTGCGTTTTTGGTAGGTCCGCTATCTTACTGTACGCTGCCTCTGTGGTGGTCCGGGGGGGTGCGGGTCCGGGTCCTGGGGGTGGTGGCGGTGGGTGTTGTGGCCCTGTTGGGGCTCCGAGCTGCATGTAGAGTAGCTCCATGGCTTGGTTTGTTCTTCGGGTATGTCTGTGTGCGGGACTCCGTTGCCTACTGCAGGTAGACGTCCGTCTTTACACCTGCTTGAGGCAGGTGTTAAATACCTGCGGCTAGCGTGGCTTATCGCCTGTTTTTGGTTCGCTTCGCAGTTCTGTCAGTTCGTTGTGAAAGTGGTGTTGTTGTTTTTTCATGTGTTTTTGACCGGGGAACGCCTACTCTGCATCTCATTAGGGTTAGTTGGTGGTGTCCGCCATGGTGTTAGATTTTGGGGCAGTTATCGCGGGAATACTGGCGTTGTCCGCAGTTTGCACCAGCTTGTGAATGGGGTGTTGTATATATCTCTACTTTTGTTGCGTTAAGGTGGAGATAAATCGGAGTTGAATCCTTGTGAATATGCCCCTAAGTGTTATTTGCCTTTTGATGTTTAGCATTTGTTTTGGTACGAGCATCCCCCCAATTATAAATTCTTGTTTCCATACCATTGGGATCCTTATCAAGGTGGTCAATGTCAAGGTGCAGCTATTTCAACAGACTAATATATTCATATTACAAAATCAAAAATTATTAATTCGCCTTTATTGAATAGTTAAACCATAGTGTTTCATAAAGGACACCTTTAAAAACTAGTGTAAACCATAATTTGACATTTACAATTAAAAGACAAATAAAGCAAGCCATATTAGTAGTAGATACATTTATTTCAGGTAATATACGAATAAAAAATAGATTAAAATTTGAATAAAATAGAGAGCATGGCATTGCACTGGTCAAAGATGGCGGCTTCCTAATTTCACTGCGCTTTTCAGCGGCATCGGGATGTAAATGTTCCGCCGACAAGCCTGCACTCGGTGGATGTGGTCGGGACCCACTGCAGCACCTGATGGATGAGTGCTGGAGGAGGACCCCCTGGACGGGACCTGTGCTGCCGGACTGCCAGCTGTGGCCAGGGCCGGACTGGGAACCGAAACCAGCCCTGGCAAACTGCTCGGCCTCTCCGGGGCGGGGGGCGATAGGGGTGCTGCCGAGCTGTTTGCTAGGGCTGGTTTCAGCCGATTTTGTTACAGGGGGCCGATATTGCCGGCTCCCGGTAACAAAAACGCCCCCCCCAGGGTTGCCAAAATCGGCCCCCACCCTGGCGGCCCACCGGGGAAATGCCCGGTGCCCGCTATGGCCAGTCCGGCCCTGGCTGTGGCCCCAGGCTCCTGAGGCGCGGCGCCGCTGCTGTTCCCGATCTCAATGGAGGTGGGATACTCTGGGCTGCGTCAGAGCAGTTGGAGCCAGGGCCAGGTGCTGAATGTGTTGGGGACGGCTGGCAGTGCCTGACGGCGGCTGGGCACATCTTCGGCCTAGTCATGGCCTACCAGTATACTGAGCACTTCGGACTTGGGTGAGCTGAATGCACATTTGTGCACTGCAGTGACATTTGCTCCTGTACTGCTTGTGGGTGATTCCTGCTTGTCCGTCGCCCCCCCCCCCTCACCATGTGGTAGGTGCGCTACACTGGGCGCTATATCTAAGCTGTGTTACACCCATTAGGGCCTGACTCCCTCCTGACTGTGCTTGGGACCTATATTGGAAAGTGGGGTAAAATCCCCCTGCTGCTGCCTACAGTTTACCCAATTGCTGGCTACAGTCCCCTACCTTACCTCAGCTGCCTCCTGGGTCTTTAACTCTATTGTGGGCCTGCACTTTGCCACTCACCATGGGCAAGACTGATGCCTAAGAACAACGCCTCACCTTTGAGGCCTGGAAACAGTTGCGCCTCCATGCTACCTCTTCTGAACAATCGCTGGGTGGAGGGGAAGACCCTGGGGAAGACCCTCCCCCAAGTGAGGATATCAAAGGCCTGTTGCTGGAAATGCAAAAGAGCCTTAGCGCCATTGATCATAAGGTGAGCAGCGTATCTCGGATATTGAAGATGTTCATGTGCAGCAGGTTAAGACCTTGGAGGAGCTGAGGGCAGAACTCTGAAAGGTACAATTAAAGAATAAGGACTTGGAAGCGCGGTCCAGGAAGAACAATGTCCGTATTTTTGGTGTTCCCAAATCTACTGCAATGGGCCGCACGGAGGACTACTTAGAGAAGCTCCTCCTCACTCTGTTTGGCGCCGACCACTTCTCAAAGTCCTCTGTGGTGGAGCGGGTGCACCCCTTCGTCCCATCATTGTAAAAAAAATTCATTACTGTGACAGGGATCAGGTGCTCTGCTTGGTCCATGAGGTGTGAGAGGGGAGTCACGAGGGAATGCGCTGTACATTTTTTCCTGACTTCACGCAATTAGTGCAAGATGCTCGCCGAAAGTTCCTCCCAGTCAAAAAAAAGCTACAAGAGTGTGGCATTACTTGAGCCATGGTATGTCCTGCCAAGCTGCACTTCTCTTGGAAGGGCAAACCCAAGCTCTTCACTGACCCCTCTGCAGCACTGGCCTTTGTGCAGAAGGCGCGCTCTCCTTCACAGAGACCTTCACCCCCTCGAGAAGTTGCTGGTAATGACTCGCCCCTAGATGAAGTGGAATGACTCACTGAATTCATTAATTGTTACCATATGTGTTGTAGGGGCCTGATTTGTTGCCTCTTCTCCATATTTCTCATGTTACTCTGAGATGTTCGTTTTGCCCGATACTATACTGGATACTATACTGATGATGTTTCTTCTCCTGATGTTTATTTGTTAGTGATGGTTTGCCCGGTCCGATTCATATGTGTTGCCGCTGAGCATTAGTATGATTGTTGAACACTTTCTTGTGGACTGCCATTTCTGTACTAGCACTCTTGCCACCCCCTGCTTTTGACCTTACTCTGTTCTAATGTTTGACATCCTTTGGTATGTCCTATATGGTTTCTTCAAATATCACTGTCTTCTATGTTTGGGATTGTCACTGGGAGATTGGGTCCTGGTGTGGGTGGGTTGGGGCGAAGGGATGGGGTGGGGTGTTATAATACCCAGTTTTTCCAGCATTTCGACATGAGCATCACTTTTACTGTAAAATGTTGTAACAGTCTTGTTTTCCTTTTGCCTTATGGAGTATGCGTGTAATCCCTTAACAATATCCTTAAGGTTCGTCACTTGGAGAGTCCGGAGCCTTACCAATTCTAGACAATGTAGTCAGGTCCTTGCTTACCTGTGCCGCCATAAGGGGGATATTATTACTATTTTTTTTTTTTTTTACAGGAAACGCATCTATTGCTTGGTAAAGCACGGAAACCGGTTGCTACATGGGGCCCTTACCAATACTTTGCGTCTTACCCCTCCTCCTCTAGAAGGGATGCCATAATTATTAGGACTATTGCTGACCCTGATGGGTGATACCCGGTGATACAGGGCCTCATTGAACACACACATTACATTACTCAATGCCTACGGTCCTAATGTAGATAACCCTGATGTTTTTCATGCCGTGCTCAAACATTGCATGGCCCTCGACCCACACTCGCTTGTTTGGGGGAATCACACCTTGGTACTGGGTATAGATTTAGATTGCGCTGACTGCCATGAACAAGGCCTCACCAAGACTCGCAAAGCCTTTGTTTCTGCCATGGAGCAGCTTGACCTATGAGATTTTAGGCGGTTGAGATAGGGCATGACCCGAGAGTATACCTTTCACTCTTCCGTCCACGACACTTCCTCAAGGCTTTACTTTTGGGTGGGATCATGGGAAATTTTGGGATGGACAAGCAATATCCAGCATCTCCCTAGAACTCTTTCCGACCACTCCCTGGTGATATTGCACTATGACCTGCCAAGCGAATGGACATGTACACCATTGTGGCACCTTCAGCTCAAAAACCTATTAGACTCCGTCTTCGTGGATGAAATCAGTGCTGCCATTTGGGACTATGTTGCTCTAAATAAGGGCTCAGAAACATGATTTGCCACGTTTTGAGAGGAGCGTGTACTGCTAAGAGTCACAGCATCCTCAAATCCATCCGGAGTAGGCTGACTAGGCTGGAGCAGGACCTTCATACCCTGGAACTACAATATGAGGAAACTAAGGACCCTACTCTCTTGGCCCCAATGCGCTCGCTCCTGGTGGAGTTTCAAGACGAGGTTGACAGGGAGGTAAAATTCTTAGGTAAATATTCACTGGCACGCAGATATGAGGAGAATGACAGTCCAGGACACACTTTGGCCATGTTGATTAAGCTAAGTGGGCTGCCAACCATGTCTATGGTCTAGATACAGCCGATGGGCATACGATGTATGCTCCTAAGGATATAATGGGTGAGTTTGTCACTTTCTATCAACGCCTGTACACCCCACAGTCAAGGGCGGATCACACTGACATATCAGCTTACCTAGATAGATCAGCTTACCCAGATAGAGTGACCCTAGCGTGGCTGTGGCGCTTGGGGCCTGACTTTTTTTTATTTGGCATGGTCCTGCTCGCAGTGGCATTCTTTTGGACTTGCGTCAATACAGCTCTGACTGCTATGACTGAAAATGCCTTCCCCCTTGTTCCCATGATGGCTTTGTTGGGCTATGAAAAGGAGGTGCCAAAAACATTTCGGATGTTTACTGCCACGGGTCTGCTTTTCGGAAGGCGCAGGGTGGCATTGCATTGGAGTGGCAGGCAGGCGCCGACATTTCACGATTGGTTGAAGGACATGTCGCTGTATGAAGACTGGTCCGGAACTTATGCCACAACACAGCCACCGACTGCCCGCCCCGTGATGTTTGGGTTCCCCTGCACTACTACTTGTCAAAGTTAGATCTTGATCAATGGCCATGCTTTCCCTAAGCTTTAGCTCTCCAGGGAGTTCCATAAGATGTGTTATAATACACTGACTGTGAATACATCTGTACATATGATCATTGCATGTACTGTTGTGGTCTCCGATGAACCTCTGCACTATTGTCATACCTCCAAGGATTTCTGCGTCTACTATGTGATTGCTCCTGATCTGACAACTCCTTTTATTACCATGTCATATGCTGTTTTGCTGCACTTATGACTTTATCAGTTCTGTTTTCATGGAAACTTGAATAAATAAAGTAATACATTTTTTTTAAACAAAATAGTAAAAATAATCTCCATCATGCGTGCACTAATAGAAAATCTATGATTTATAGCAAAGTCTAATTATTGAAGCTGCCAACAAAAAATGAGACACAACAGAAACAACTTTGATAAATGTAGCAATTTCGCATAATTCGAAAATATGGGTCAGGTTACTAGTGTCCACAGTTTCTAGCTAGTCCCCGAGTCACTTTGCCTTCGGTGAAACGTACAATGGGCATTGCAGTAGGAAATGTATTTCTTCCTCAATGCAGAGGCATAAAACCTGTCTTTGCTGACAGAGGAGCTCCACTTAGAGGTTATTATTTAATGGTAGAGTGCCCCGTCGGAATTTAATCTATAAAATCTTGGCTGGATTTGTCTGAAGGTCATCCTAAAACATGTCAAACTTGGAAGTGTTCTTTCACCATAGAAATACATGGGTCAAGGAACCCTCAAGGATTTGTGTGTTCAAGATTCACTGATGCCATGTCATAAACTTGGCATTTAATTTTGCTGCCTCCTCAATGGAAATATATTCTAGACCGGTCCATAACTGTGGCATGCATACCTGTCTAGCTTGCCAATTTGTTAAGATGTCTAAACCAACCCAATGAACTGCGTTCATGGTGCTCAAAATATTATTGACACATGCTCTATGATGGCATGGCTCTGTGGTTCCCTACACCCTGTCAAACAATCTTGGTAGATAAGATATGCTCACAATACCAAGGTCTTATGACACAGGGGTGCATTTAGCAGCAGGTGCAAAAGTTGCTTCAGAAAGAGAGACTCTAGTACAGAGAGGGAAGCCACAGTATCATACCCGAGATTTTCACGCTGTAAATTGAGGCATTTTGGCATTGTCCTCTGTACACTTCCAGGGCAGGAGAGACCATCTGTCCCCTATATTTCCTAGCAAAGTGCACTGCTGCACCTGCACTCTGAGGCAGAAGGCTCCTTGATGTTATAATATGATCTCTCCATTTAAGGTTTGTTGGAATTTAAATTCCTAAATAGCTAAAATCTTTGACTTGCTCCATATGAGAATTAACCAGGAAAAGGACTTTCTAAAAGTCCTTGTGGGGTCTAAATGCCGTCAACTTTTCTACAGGTATTAACTGCCAATCCCCGCAGAGTGCAAAACTCACTCAATTTATCTAAAAGAAATAGAATGCCTCTAGGTGTCTTTTAGTCTAAGGGAGCAACAACTACAAGCAGTAGAAGTGAAATTTTAGAAACACCTAGAAGTAGAGCTTAATTAAAACTAATACCAACAAAATCCACAACCTGATTGATGTACAGGGAAAAGAGTAACAGCACCAGTGAACAACCCAGGCTCATTAACTTGTTGACCGGTAAAGAGCTACTGCTTTATCCCGATTGGCCGTTAAGCACTCTTACCTAGTTGTTATGACGCAAACTCTCACCAGAATACCCAGCAAGGAATATGGAATTCTCAGATTGCGCAGCGTGCCCCAAACAAGGTGTTGAGGAATGTTGTTAAATGCACACTGCAAATCAACAAATACCACATACAGAGGAACTTTCCTTAATGTTACATATTTTTCTGTAATACCTGGTACACACTGGTGTTTTTTTCTGAATCCTGCATGAAGAGTGCAAGAGTATATTGTTTTTCTTGACTCACGATTCCAATCTATTTACTCGACCCGAAGGTATTGGAACACTTTCTTTGAGCACCAGTTACATTACACAAAGTCACAGTCATTTTTTTAGGCATGGGTAGATTAAGTGATTTGCCCAGAATCACAGATTTTGAGACTCGAACCTGGGGGCCTATTAGCAATAACCGGCGATAATTATCGCTAAGCGCAGTTAGCGCTAGGATAATTATCGCCGGCTATCGCAGGTTTCTATCGGGGAGATAGCGTGCTATCAGCAACGCTTATCTCCAAAGCGATAGAAACCCTGGAGAACAGTGTGAATATCTCTTGAAAACAAGCGATATTCGCACTGTGACCAGTGTTAGCTTGGTAATAGGGCGAGGGGGATTTAGCCATGTAATCCACCTCCCATTGGATTACATGGCTAAGTCAGGTTTGGACCAGGCGTTAACAAACAAGCGCTAAACGTGTTTAGCGCTGGTTCGCTAATCACCTCCCCTGCCTCGCTAATAGGCGATAGCGACCTTAGCGACTGTTTCCAGTCGCTTTTAGGTTGGGAACGCCTACTTTGCATGCCATTAGCGATAAATTTCGCTGGCATGCAAAGCGGCACCCAACCCGGTCGCTATCGCCTAAAAGCTGTCGCTAACAGCAGTTAGCGACAGCTTGCTAATAGGGCGATTGAATTATCGCCGCTTTAGCGGGAAAAAGTCCCGCTAAAGCGGCGATAATCACGTTGCTAATATGCCCCCTGGTTCCCCAGTTTCCAAATCAGCAGTTCTGGTGGTAACGCCACATCCTCTCCTCATGAGAACAGTTTTGGGGGATTGATAATAGGTTAATTGGGCAGTAATTTGCTGTATCTTTTCTGAAATCCTTTTTAACTCGAGACTACAGGCACCACACACGTGCTGTCGCATGGCAGCCTATTGTGTTTTTTTTTTTTTAAAACCTCTAAAAAGGGACCTTTAGCCCACCCATTGCTTACCATTTGTTGTCATCTTTATCACTCTTCTTTGCTGCCTTTAATTCGGCAGCACGCACGAGGCATCACTTCCTGTGTCACTTCCTTTTCTTTCTGTGGCTCATGCACCAATTACAGATTGATTTATCTTTTTTTTTTTAACAAATTTCATTGATTTTACAAGAAATACACGGCCTGAGAGGCTGACAAAAAATGAAGCATTAAGAAGCAAAAGCAAAAACTGAACATTTCGCCCCACCCACATTCTAGCAATATTATATAGAGTATGTCCAGTAACAAGAGCACCTGGTCCATTCCCTTCTGACCCGATCTTATCCCATAAACAGATGAATTTCATCATTCACCAGTTGTCGTTGAGAGCAGACAAGTTCTAACACGATGCCCCTGCAATCCAAAATTTGCCCTCCCAAAGTACACTATTAAGAATGGAGTTCAAAGTACGAAACCATTATCGTGGAACGGCGGGTTGGAAATTTTGCAATTGGTATAAAAATCGGGGCAGCGACACCATTTTGGAGATTTCAGATCTGCCCGTTACAGACAAAGGCAAAACTGACCAGACTCAAATATCATCTCTTAATCAAGCCAGTACAGATCCATGGTTTTGCGCCCATGCCAGTGCAGCGTCAGGGGGACACAAAACCTCCCAGATATTTAAACCCACCCAGGGTAATCCGCAATCCCGACGCCCATCTGAGGTCCTGCGGGCGACCACCATCCGAAAACATGGTATATTTAGATATGTTAATGTATAGGCCCAAGGATTCACCGAAGATATGCATGATTTGTAGAATACGAATCCCCGAGGCTGCAGGGGTGGTCAGAAAGAAGAGGATATCATCCCCGTATAACGCTATTTAATCAGAGAGGCCTGCCTCCCATTCAAGCCCATGGATCTGAGCATCCATCCTCACCCACACCGCCAATAGCTTCATGGCAAGAGTGAACAGTAGAGAAGATAGGGGGTATCCCTGCCTATTCCCCCCCCTGGCTTGGGAACGAATCTGAACTAGCCCTGGCAACCCGCATGTAGCTGTCAAATCAGTGTATAGTAGCCTAAAATAGGACTGAAATCTAGGACCAAAATTTAAGTGGAGAAGAAGAGCAAACAAATATACCCAACTTGAAGGCCTTATCGATATCGGCCACAAGAACTGCTGCGGGTCCGTCCTACCTGTTGGCTAATGCCAAGGCATTATGGAGATACCGAATATTATGCCGGGAAGCACGATGAGGCATAAAACTAGCTTGCTCAGGATGAACCAAGTCAGGAATAAAGCGTATTAACCTGTTCGCCAACAAAAGCATATTAACCTGTTCGCCAGCACCTTCGCTGGGATCTTCTCATACAAGTTTAAGAGGGAAATTGGGCGATGTGAGGAATGGTCATCGACTGGCCGTCCAGGCTTAGGGAACACCACTATCTCAGCGTGTCGCCAGTCAGGAGGAAAAACTGCACCACCAACTGCAGACTGAATCACCCCCAATATGTGTTCCTGGAGTTTAGGCTTGAAGGCCTTCAAGAACTCACACAGGAACCCATTAGGCCCCGGGGCCTTCCCAGGGCGCATTCTTGCCAGGGCCGACAAGAGCTCCTCCCCAGGGCACGCACCGTCCAATAAGTCACGATCTGCAGATCTAAGGGAAAGCGCCACCACGGGAGAAGACCACCTGTCGAGCGCATACATCTTTGAAATGGGCAGCAAAACTACAGGCCATCTCCCTAAGATCAGTGAGCAAGGTGGCCATTGAATCTCGTAAAAGAGGAATGAAAGGAGGGTGAGAGGACCCTGATACAATCTATGGAGCATTTTGCTCGACATGTCTCTCCCCATTGGTATAAGTGGCTCTGGACCACCTTCTAAGACTGTTTGGCCTCCCCCCAATAGGATCTGTTGGTATTATTGTTGCAAAAGACTCAGTTGTCTAAGTGCCACTTACCCATCGTCCACACAACCCTGTACGTCTAAGTCCGCCATCCGAGCATCAAGATCTGCCAAGTCCTGCGCCCTACTTTGCCGCTCCCCAGTAGAGAAGCTAATATCTGCACCCGCAGTGTGGGTTTCATAGCCTCCCACAGCGTCCCCCGGGACATCACTGAACATATGTTGATTGCAAGATATTCCTCCATAGAGTGCTCGATATGGAGTCTATAGTCCAGGTTATGTAAGTGCCAAGGCGAATAGTGCTATCGGAACGCTAGGTGCCAATGGCCTGCACGGAGTCCCACGGCCACCAGGTAGTGATCGTAGAGCCCCCGTGCCAGGACAGAGACATCCGAAACTTTATAAAAATATGAATGCGGAAGAAGAAAATAATCAAGGCGGAAAATGAGTTGTGCGCCAAGGAGAAAAAGGTGTAGTCCCCCTGAAGTGGATGGTGTGCCCTTCAAACATCAACCAAACCAAAGGCAGTCACAAAAGAAGGCAGATGGGTTCTGCCAGGTCAGAGGATGGTCCGCGTGTACACAAGCAATCCATCAAATGGCCCATGACACTATTCCTGTCGCACCCCAACACTGTGAGCCCCTCAGAAAGGTTGCCCCATACTCTGGTTATCAGGTCTATAAAGGACTGACCGAGGGGAATAGAGGTGTATACACAGAAAAACATGAGGGATTCCCTATATAGTGTTCCAGTCACTGCTGTATACCGATCGTGGTGGTCTACCCACGTCTTAACATGCTGAAATGGAACATGATTCCTGATCAAAATACTGGTGTCTCTGGACCCCCTCGGGAACTCCGAGTGATAAACCTTTGTGTAACCGAACCAGGCGAGACGAGACTTTTTTGCCTAATAAATGGGTCTCTTGGAGTATTAGATATCCGCCCCCACCCTCTTAGCTGCTTCAAAACTGCAACCCGCTTGACCTTATCGAGCAAACCATTCACATTCTATGATACCACGTGAAGCTCATCCAGGGCGTCATCTACTGTAGGGCCACTCTTAACACATTAGGGCGGATTTTTCGGCAGGCAAGGCCAGCGAAGGAATAGGCGTAAAGTAGGTGTGCAAAAATAAAATAAAAATAATAATAACAATGAGAATAACGTAAACAAGTCCCAAACTCTCCCCCACCCTCATACTTTGAAAACAGGAAGTATGTCACAGAGCAGACCGCAGCCAGGCCCCAACTGGTGACCCCGCCAGGCCCGTCCCAATGTATCCCCATACCTAGCAGAGTCAATAAGATGGGGAAACTAATATACCACTATCACAGTCCGACGGTCGCCAATCTTCAGGGCCACATTGGGGTTTGCTGCAGACACCATAAGGATTTATGGCTTACCCCAATGTCATGTAAAAGGTGGTGAAGCTGCCCTCCGAATCTCAGAGAGCTCCCCACCATCTGCTGAGCCTCCACCATTTCACCGGGAGCTCCTCCACAAGGAGCAAGACCTGTTACACTCCTTTGCTGGGGTTTTGACAGGTCGATTTTAACTGCCTCCTTGAAACGAGTTGGAATCCATACGCGGGAGAGTTTGTGGCTTCAAATGAGGTTGCTCATCAGTCCATTGAAAGACCTCCTCCGGTACCTCAAAGAAGAGTGTCTGCAAATAATATATGACCATTAACTTAGCCGGAAATAATAACATGTATTGAATATTGAGGCCACAAAGTAGTTGTTTTGCTGCCAAGAAGGAGTGCCATTGCTGCTGCACCATTCTGGTGTAATCAAAGAAGATCATGATGGTATAAGATTGGAAGGTGAGCTTGTCCTGTAGATGAGCATGCTTGAGAATAGCCTCTCTGCCCAGATAATTTAAGAGCTTAGCGATGACAGAATGGGGACGAGCCCCGGGCGGAGGGCATCTCATCAATGCCCTGTGGGCCCGCTCGATAGCAAAGCAGGAGGATAAGGCCTCTGAGAGAATCAATAAACAGGCCAATTGTCAAAAAAGCATTCCATTGAGGGACCTTCACACCCCTCAGGGAAGCCCAAGAACTGCAGGTTATTACGGGGAGCCCTGCCCTCAGCATCCTCCACTCTTGCTGCCAGTTCCTTGGTCACAGCAGCAGTCACCGTCTGTTGTAGGGTGCTAAATGAGTCTTCCACCCCAGACACCCTAGTTTCAGTCTCCATAATCCGCTCAACTGCTTTGCTGAGGTCCTGGCGGAGTAAATGAATGTCTTTGCCCACTCCTCCGATTTTAGTATCCAACATGTCCCTTGACTGCATGATAGCTGCCCGGAGGGCAGCGTTGTCTAGAGCTGAACCATCCTGTCTACATGCCCCAGCAAGAGAAAATGATCCTCTGGGCTGTGCATATTTGTCCAGAGTACTCTGTTTAGCAGCTGGAGGGGCTTTATCCTTGGCCATGATGGCAAGTATTGCAGGGGACACAAATGCATAGGCTCCAGAGCTTGCAGGACCGCAGCTAACCTGCCCGACCCCCACTGCAACCTAGCGTGTGAGAGGGCATGAGCAGTAAGATCACCGGGCCCACCCCGGTAGGTGGGGAGATAAAATACTCCACAAAGGCCCCAAGGAATAGGCCGAAGAAACCTGGACCAAAGCAGAAGGAACACACCGCCATGGACCACACCAGGCCCTAGCATGGCTGCCTCTGCAATGTATACACCCTCTCCAGTGGGGCCCCCTAGTGGGGTTACCCACCGATACACTGGAAAGTCTTGCTGGGCACACCTAAGAGCAGGCACAGCAGGGCCCAAAATGGTGGAGCAAATGTTGCAGCAGCAACAGTTTACAGGTTAGATTTTCCTTCGCCACGGGGCCCACTGCATCTCAACCAGTAAGCTCTCCGTGACTCTTGTGGATGGCATCAAAGCCAGTGCAAAGGCCCAAACGCCTCTTGCTCAGCAAGTGAACCTAGGCCTCAGAGCGTCATCCGGCCCAGCAGATGTGTCCACCCCCAATGGGGAAGTCCAAGACGCCCCCCAATACCAGCGGGGCAAGTGGGGTGGGGGAAAACGCAGCACAAGAGTGGGTAGCACTCCCTTCGCCTGTGTTCCTAGTAATCCTGTCCTCAACCCCCAAATGCAAAAGCCACGTTGCCACAGGCCAACTGCGTAGACTGCAAAAGCACTCAGCGGAGTTCACCTTGCCTCTAATCACACAGGGGCCCGCCGTCTCCTTACCAACAAGTGCCATTCAGCCCCCAAGAAAGTCCGCAAGAGCTGGAGTCAAGTTGCAATGGATGTAACGACTAAGGCCACCACCAGCATTAATCACAGCTAGTGGTTTTGTGGTACAATGTCGGCCCTTCCTGGTGTGGCCCACCTCTCGGGGGGGGTGCATGGAGTTGGGTTCAGGGAACAAATCCGGGGGCATGCTGGAGCTTCAAAGGTGGATATTGCCCAAGAAATCCCTGCAAATATAAACTGCAAGATATGGGGGTAAGCATGCCATGTTGCAGTGTTTTAGAGAACAGCAAACTACGGTTTCAGTGCACAAGGTAGAGGTAGAGGGGGCAATTGCACCATATCAGCGGCTTTTACTCCAGTTAATGTTGAAAATTGTAGTTTCTGGTGTGCTTTTTATCCTAATAGGGAGGAGGCCTTGGTTTTGGAAAGGGGGTTTCGAGAAAGTTGTCATTTAGGTTATCAGGGCCCCAGGCAAAGGAGGTTTGCAGAGAATTTGAAATCGGCCAAAAAACAGCCACAAGTTGTGAGAGAGAAATTGCTTAAAGAAGTCTCTAAAGGGAGGATGGCAGGCCCATACACATTTTGGCCTCTACCAGATTTGATGGTGTCCCCTTTAGGTATAGTGCCCAAAAAAAACAAAGGTGTGTTTCAGATGATCATCTTTCCTGGCCCGAAGGTTTGTTTGTCAATGACTTCATTGCTCAAGAGGATACAGCAGTTCAGTTTGCATTTGTAGATGTGGCTATTGCTTTAGTGAGAGCAGGTTCTGAATTGGCAAAAGGCAACATCAAATCGGCCTACTGCTTACTTCCAGTTTATCCCCTTGACTTCTCTTTGTTAGGTCCACAGTCTGATAATCATCTGTATGTAGCTAGGGTGTTACCCATGGGCTTTTTGAGACATTTAGCACATTTTTACAATGATGTTTTATGTTTAGCTCCGGTCATCAGCTTGTCACGCATTATCTGGATGACTTCCTGTTTATTGGTGAAGGTGATACAGCTGCAAATAGGTAAGCTCTGCAAGGGTTTCAAGCACATTGCTGAAGAGTTAGGTGTTCTGTTAGCACCAGAGAAAACGGAAGGCCCGAGTATATGCTTTGGTTTTCTTGGCATAGAAATGATGCAGTAAATATGGAAGCTAGATTGGCGCAGCAGATGATCAAGGAGATGGTGTCAATGCTGGAAGAGGTGATTACAGTACCTAAGCTACAGCTTGGACAGGTACAGCTGTTGTTGGGTCACCTTAATTTTGTATGCCGTGTGATGCAAGCAGGTAGGGCATTTTGTCATCACCTTAGTTTTGCCATAGCAGGGGTAAAATGACCACAGTATAAGAATTTCAGCAGCAGTCTAGCAGATCTGGAAGTTTGGCTTATGTTTTTGATAGGCTTCAATGAAGTGATGTGAGAAGTTGGCCTGGTATATGATGTCCACTAATTAAAGTGTTGAAATTTCTTCTGCAATAATCCTGACTGTTTCCTTTCATTTCAGCCATGTGAAAGCAGTTAGAAAATCATCTTGCTCCTCTCATTCAAACCGGCAGCACACATAATTTATCGATGTTTGTCTTGTGATCATTGGTTTGCTGTATATATTTTTGTCACAAATAACGTTTGGTATTATGTATGTGATGTATATATTGTCTCACAAAAGAAATGGTTCTAAATCACGCATACAAATGTGTTGCAATTGTGTGATTTACTAATGTGGTGTTTCCTTTTAAAAGACATGTCCAATTGATTTATGAATGTCTTTTTGAATTATCAAAACTAAGCAGAATAAATGCCCATAAACCTCAGAATTAGTGGTCTCAGGTTTATCGCGAATATTTAAAATAAACCTCCCTTGACACCTTTCTGTGATTTCAGTATTTGGGTGGTCCAGTCTGGGGAGTACAGGACCCAAGCCTTCCTTGTTTTCACTAATTAAAGTGGGCACCTTGCACCAGTCCAAACAACCCTTATTGTGATTTAAGGGGTCAAAGATAACCTTAGAAAGCTATCCAAGTGGTAGCTGTGGAGAGTAGCCTTCAGGCTTAGTCTTGAAGGAATGTTAAGCAGCTTGTTTTACCAGAATGCAACCTTATTGTATTGGTTAAATGAAAGGAGAACCGCACAGTAGTTATAAGAATATATATTTATTATTATAACACCTTAAATACCTCACAGTATCTGCTACACGCAGATAAACACAAAGCACACAATACTGTAGCACAGAAACAATCGTAAGTAGCACTAATACACAGTGGGCTCCCGGGGGAGAGCAAACCATATACTAAAATAGTGGTATAAGAACCACGACTTGGGTTAAGACAATGTCTAGAATGTGTAGAATCGCTGGGACCCCAAGGAACCACCCAAGGTGAGTAAGGAGGGACCCCACGGAGGATGGGTGCAGTGTGAGAACACGACCGCGTGCTACGTACAATTCAATGGGGGAGTCGTGGTTGCAATTTTTAACTTAAAGGGCCCTTCCCAGTGGATTACGAGGAAACCCTTTGGAACATAGAAGGTTGGAGAGCCACCCCACCCGTGGATACTGAAGTACCAGAGTTACCTATCCCAGGGAAGCCGGGTGCATAGGTCTGAAGTGGCGTCGGAAACCGCTGTCGTTTTCAATGGGAGTCTTCAAGGAAATGTCACTGCTGGAAAGAAGAGAAGTGTCCGGTGGAATCCGCAGGTGGATTCTTGATGGAAGGAACCTGAAAGCAGAGGGGACAGAGTCTGGGTCACTCAAGAGTGACCAGGGGCTTGGTAGACTAATGCCCACCGATGTCGGGTGCTTCAGGTGCGAAGAAGGAGACCTTGACTCCTCAGCTGCAGGGACCAGGAGACGTTGAGGATGACCAGGAGCCAGATACGAGCTGTCCCACAAAGGATGTCGAGTGCTGAGGGGTCGGTGTCCGGCAGGAGCACCAACAAGCCTTGGCCACGGCAACCCACGAAGAAGGTCAAGAAAGGTTACGGTCTGGCCCAGCAAGGACCAGAGGACTCACCATAGCAAGGGGAGTCAGGGCAGGCCTGGAGCAACCAGGGGAGCCCAAGAAAATCAGGATTGTCCCTCAAATGGACCCACAGACCGAAGGCACAGGAGTCGCAAGGGGACCTCTAGCAGTTTCACCAAACAACAGCTTGCAGGGCACAGAGTGTGAGGAGGCCAAAGTCCTTGGTACGAAATGTGCACAGAGGTTGGGGCTATTGACAGCCCAATGCACAAAGTTGGGGAACACCAACAAGCACATACACTTGCAAATGTACACAGTGCACAGGGGTTTGGGTTATGTGGTCCCCACGAGAGATACTGGCCTCAAACTCAGTGAGAGGGCAGCTCGACCTCAAGGAACATAGGAACATACCTCCTGTGTTGCTGGAGCCTTCGGAGTCTGCAGGAGCTCAGGATCAGCAGACCGGTCAGTTGCATTACGGTGCCTGCGAATGCAGGGGAGTGACTCCTTCACCCCAAGGGAGATACTTCAGTTGTCCTTGATGCTCCACAGGTCCTGCACGGAGCCTGTATGGTGCACGGGCACAGATGATGCTTTGGACGGAGAGGGAGACGAAGTCGGGCCCAGTCGAAGTCCAGCGAAGTCCAGAGTGTCCAGACGGTCGAAGGTCAGTGGTTTCTTGTTCAGAATCTTGTCCATGTCGAATCTAGGGTCCTACAGCCAGGTTAGCCCTTTTGTACCCATGGGAGAGGGTTGGACAGATTCAGGGGACCCTCCCAGGGGAGAGTCAGGACAGGGGGGTGGTTACACCCATGTCCTTTGTCCAGTTTCGCGCCAGAGCAGGAGCCAACGGCTCCCAGAACTGATAATTACAGCTCCCAGAACTGGTTTGAGCTGGACTATGCACAGGTACACCAAATTGGGGAGAGGATGTGGCCTGACGGCTAGAGCTGCCGACTTTGGAGCTGGGAAACCAAGGTTCGAGCCTCTGGGTCGCGTCCACATCCTGTGATTCTGGGCAAATCACTTAATCTCCCCGTGCCTACCCCAAAAAAAATGAATGTGTCCTTGTGTAACGTAACTGGTGCTCATGTAAAGTGCTCCAATACCTTCGGGTCGAGTTCGCACTATATAAATCTGCAACAAAAAAAAAAGGTGCCCCTATGCAGACTTTCAGGCACTTTGGAAGTGCACTCACCCAGTTCCAATACATTAAATCCTGTCTGGGAGGTGGTCACACCTCCCTGTGATAGGATGCCTATTGTGCTGCCTTCCTCTGCTCGAGCTTGGCTCAGCAGCAGGAGGGCAGAAATGTGTCTCTGGTCAGCAGCATCCATTTTGTGCTGTCCGGGTCGAGAAGGCTGGTACCGGGAAGATCAGGGACCCACGAAACTTGCTTCAGAAGCGTGAAATCATACCTCCCACACCGGTGTGGAGGTATGATTCCAAGGTGTTTGATACCAAACACGACATGTTTTGTTTCAGCCGTTTTCGAGATAGCATTTACCACGAGGATATAATGCACCTCTACCTATATGTCTGGCTGTGTCACAGACAACCCGGGAGAATGGTCTCCGAAGGCTGCAGAGGGGCTCTGCTCATGCAGGGGCACCCTCTCATGTAAAACCCAGCACCCTGCCTTCAGGATTGTTAAGACCTGCTATAGGGGTGACTTATAGATTTTAAGTGTAGTGACCTATAGATATAGTAAGCCTATATCTATTGTAAGTGGTGCATGCACCAGCTCACACAGGCTGCAATGGCAGGCCTGTAGTTCCATTTTGCATGGTCTCTCATGGGTGGCATAATACATGCTTCAGCCCATGGGAGGCCTCTGGGGTGCCTATGCCCTGGGTACATGTGTACCATACACTAGGGACTTCTAAGGATACCCCAGTATCCAATCTGGAGTGTACCTAAGTACATGTCAATACATTTTAGGGAGAAAGCAGATAGACTGGGGTCCTGATTAGCAGGATCCCAGTCAGACTAGTCAAAAACAGTGTAACATCAAGCAAAAAGTGGGGGTAACCAGTGCTTTAAATGGGCCGGTACTCACCGGTACTGAGTACCGGAACTTCTCATTTTCACCGCTCTGAGTACCGGCACTTCTCTGCTGCCAAGGAGAGTACCGGTACTCATCAAAGGTAGGCTCATTGTTGCTTTGGCTCACGAGCACGAACGAGGCTGTCCGACAGCCAAAGGGCCTCTAGCCCAAGCTGAGCCACCTCTAAACAATTCAGCAGGGCTCACCTGCATAATGTCCGGTGTTCAGAACCACGCAGTGTTTGACAGAGCAGGGTCCATTCAGGCCCTATGCTGTCAATCACATTCACACCATGGTGTGCATTTGTGCACACACTCGAATCCAGGCATCCCGCTGACAACAGCAATAGCAGCAATTAAGAAAGCCACAGGAGATAAGGAGTGTAAAATGGCCTTTATCCCACCTGAGTCTTTTGTGTGAGTGTCTGTCTGCTTGTGTCTGGGTGTTTGCCTGCTTATGTGCGCATGTTTGTGTGTGTGTGTGTGTGTGTGTGAGAGAAAAGCGAGTGAAAGAGCGAGAGAATCCAGACACTAGGGAGGTGTTTTAAAGGACATTCTTGGAATGCTTTGTGTGAGCATTGCTGCTTGTTTCTGTGAGTGCGCACTCAAGAATATATAAGTATTCGGCCACATAGTAGAAGTGTCTTATATGTCTTGTCCTTAGCCCCGCCCCTAGCTCCGCCCACTTGCTACACTCATAGCTCATTTTAAGAGTACCTGCACTTATTTTTTCCCATTTAAAGCACTGGGGGTAACCATAAGAAGCAGATCCTACTTTCCCACACAACCCCCCCCCCCAAACGTAAGGAGATGAGACTAACCTTGCCCAGTTGAGTCTTCATTTTCTAAGTGGAAATATCTGAAGAGTCCATCTACATTGGCATGGTTACTCCCAGGTCTATGCTCCACTGTATGGTCCATCCCCTGTAGGGAAATGGACCACCTCAAACGTTTGGGGTTTTCACCATTCATTTGTTTTAGCCATAAGAGGGGCTTATGGTCTGTCTGAACAATGAAGTGAGTGCCAAACAAGTATGGCCTCAGCTTCTTCAGAGCCCAAACCACAGCAAAGGCTTCCCTCTCAATAGCTGACCAACGTTTCTCTCTGGAGGTCAACCTTCTGCTAATAAAAGCTACTGGTTGATCCTGACCCTCTGCATTAAGTTGTGACAACACAGCCCCTACCCCCAACTCAGATGCATCTGTTTGGACAATGAATTGTTTGGAATAGTCAGGACTCTGCAGATTGGGAGCAGTGCACATGGCCTGCTTGAGGTCATCAAATGCCTTCTGACAGCTAAGTGTCCACTGAACTTTCTTGGGCATTCTCTTTGATGTACGATCATTTAAGGGAGTCACTATAGACCAATATCCCTTCACAAATCTTCTGTAGTACCCAGTCAGGCCCAAGAAAGCTCTGACCTGAGTCTGGGTAGATGGAGCAACCCAGTCAATGATGGTCTGGGTTTTGCTCTGCAATGGTTTAACCTGGCCTCCACCCACAAGGTGGCCCAGGTATACAACCTTACACTGCCCTATCTGGCACTTGGTGGCCTTGATAGTGAGACCTGCTTTCTGCAGAGCCTCCAAAACATTCTTTAGGTGGACCAGGTGATCCTCCCAGGTGGAGCTAAAGACAGCTATATCATCAAGATATGCTGCACTATAGGCTTCCAGGCCTGTGAGGACTTTGTTCACCAACCTTTGGAATGTGGCAGGTGCATTCTTCAAGCCAAAGGGCATTGCAATAAATTGATAATGCCAACTAGGGGTTGAGAATGCTATTTTTGGTTTGGCATCCTCAGCTAGTCTGATTTGCCAATATCCAGCAGTAAGGTCAAATGTGCTCAAGAACTTGTCTGAGGCCAGAGTGTCAATGAGTTCATCTGCCCTAGGAATAGGGTGAGCATCAGTCCTAGTGACTGCATTGAGCCCCTGTAGTCCACACAAAACCTCATTTCTCTTTTACCACCCTGGGTATGAGGTTTGGGTACCAGGACCACTGGACTAGCCCAAGGGCCATCTGAGGGTTCAATCACTCCCAATTCTAGCATCTTTTGGACCTCAGTCCTGATGCAATCTCTGACACGGTCAAGCTGCCTGTAATTCTTATTTTTAACAGGGAGACTGTCACCTGTGTCCACTTCATGGGTACACCAAGTGGTCTGACTAGGAGTCAAAGAAAACATGTGTCTGTATTGATTGAGGACATTCCTGCAATCAATCTGCTGTTGATCAGTGAGGCTGCCTTCCAAGGCTACACCATCAACTGAGCCATCATCAGGGTTCTGTGAGAGGAGGTCAGGGAGTGGGTCACTCTCTTCCTCCTGTCCCTCATCAGTAGCCATGAGCAAGCCCATATCTGCCCTGTCCACATAGGGTTTGGGCCTGTTTACATGGAGCACCCTGTGGGGGCTCCTGTGAGTTCCAAGGTCCACCAGGTAGGTGACCTCTCCCTTCTGCTCAAGTATGGTATGGGGTCCACTCCACTTATCTTGGAGAGCTGCTGGGGCCACAGGCTCCAACACCCATACCTTCTGTCCTGGCTGATACACAGTCAGTACAGCCTTTTGGTCATGCCAAGCTTTTTGCAATTCTTGACTTGCCTCAAGGTTTTGTTGGCCTTCTTCATGTACTCAGCCATCCTGGAGCGGAGACCAAGTACATAGTCCACTATGTCTTGCTTGGGAGGTTTGAGAGGTAACTCCCATCCCTCCTTCACCAAACACAAGGGACCCCTAACTGGATGCCCAAACAAAAGTTCAAAAGGGCTGTAGCCAACCCCTTTTGTGGGACCTCGCTGTAGGCAAAGAGAAGGCAGGGCAACAGAACATCCCATTTTCGCCTAAGCTTTTCTGGGAGGCCCATGATCATGCCCTTTAGGGTTTTGTTGAACATTTCAACTTACCCATTGCATTGTGGGTGATAGGGTGTGGTGAATTTGTAATTCACTCCACACTCCTTCCACGTTGCAGTGATGTAACTAGACATGAAGTTTGTACCTCTATCAGTTAAGACCTCCTTAGGGAAACCCACTCTGGAAAAAATTACCAGGAGGGCCTTGGCCACCACAGGAGCTGTGGTGGTTCTAAGGGGTATAGCCTCTGGATACCTAGTGGCATGGTCCACCACCACTAGAATGTAACTGTGCCCAGATGCTGTTGGAGGGTTCATGGGACCAATTATGTCAATCCCAACCCTCTCAAAGGGAACCCCCACCACAGGTAGTGGTATAAGGGGGGCCTTTGTGGTACCACCTGACTTACCACTGGCTTGACAGGTAGTACAGGAGCGACAAAACTCCTTGGTGTCCTCTGACATATGAGGCCAGTGAAAGTGAGGGACAAGCCTGTCCCAAGTCTTACTTTGGCCTAGGTGTCCTGCTAAAGGAATGTCATGTGGCAAGGTGAGTAGAAAGCCCCTAAACCTCAGAGGTATGACCAACCTCCTGGTGGCACCAGGCTTGGGGTCTCTACCCTCTGAGTAAAGGAGTCCCTCATCCCAATAGATCCTGTGGGATCCACTGACACTCCCAGCAGCCTCAGCAGCAGCTTGCTGTCTGAGGGGTTCAAGAGAGGGGCAGGTTTGCTGCTCCTGGCTCAGCTCTGCCCTGGAAGGGCCCCCTGTCCCCAAGAACTCAACCTGATCAGGTTCCAGTTCATCTGAGACAGTTCCTTCACAGGGACTGGAATCATCTCCCTCAAGAGATGGATCCTCTCTCTGAGCCTGGGGGGAAGACACAGTCTTACCCCTCCTGCTCCTACTCTTGGAGGGCACCTGGTCCATTTGTTCAGAATCCAGGGCCTGTTCAGTAGACATCAGTTTGGGCTGTGACCTGGTCCCAGCAAACACATCTGCAGAGATGCCCAGCATTGCTGCATGAGTCCTTAATTCCACTTCAGCCCAGGCTGAAGTCTCCAAATCATTGCCCAATAAGCATTCCACTGGAAGGTTTGAGCTAACCACAACTTTCTTTGGGCCAGTTACCCCTCCCCAGCTGAAATTAACAACTACCAAGGAATGATCAGTCCTGACATTGTTAGCATTGGTCACTTGGTACATCTCACCAAGTATGATCTGTTCAGGGTCCACAAAATCTTTTGTCACCATAGTGACACTTGCACCTGTGTCCCTGTATGGCATGGCCTGCTTACCATTAATCAAAGGCTGTTGTCTGTATTTGCCCAGGTTACTGGGACTGACAAATAAGGTGGTAATATCCATGCCACCATCACAGACACGTACAGCCAGAGATGGAGTTCTGACTAGGACAGAACCCACCTCAGAGCCCAAGGTTAACCCTACTATTCCCTTGTTCCCTGTACCACCACTTGAAACTGTACTAGGGGGAGCAGTTGCCTTAGGGGCAGTGGTGGTTGGAGTTGAATGCTTGGCCTTTGGACAATTGCCATCTTTTGTCCAATGGGTCTTTTCTTTACATAAGTAACACCAAGGTTTCTTTTTGCCTTTCCCTTTGTTGGATTGTGACTCCCCCCCAGATGCAGGTTTTTGGGGCCCTTATGAAGACTTGTCATTTTTACCTTTGTCCCCACCCTTATCTGAAGTTTTAGTATCATGCTTCTTTTGGTCACCACCATTGTTTTGGTTTCTCTGCTTCACCCTGGTTCCGACCCACCTATCTGCCTTCTTTCCCAATTCTTGGGGAGAAGTCAGATCAGAGTCAACCAGGTACTGATGCAACAACTGATTTTGGCAATTATTAAGGATCTGCTCCCTCATAATCAAATTGTACAATTCCTTGAAATCATTCACTTTGCTGCCAAGCAACCAGCCTTCCAGAGCCCTAATGGCACTATGCACAAAGTCTACCCAGTCCTGATTCTGTGCCTTCTGGGTGTCTCTGAACTTACTCCTATACTGTTCAGTGGTTAAGCAAAACCCATCAATGAGAGCACTCTTCAGAACGGAGTAATTGTCAGCATCCTCTTCTGTAACAGTGAGGAGCTTATCTCTACCTTTGTCAGCAAAGGAGAGCCACAAGATATCTGCCCACTGCTCTTGAGGGAACCTCTGAACTTTACAGGCCCTCTCTAAAGCAGTTATCCATTAATGGATGTCATCCCCAACATGGTAGGGAGGGACAATCTTGCTCAGGTTCCTATTGTCAAAAGAATGTTCCTTAACTCTAGGGACACTGTTGCTGCCACCATGGGACTCTAGTCCCAATCTTTTCTAGCCCTCTGGACTTCTAGGGACTCTTTGTCCAGGGCCAATTGCTGTTGCCTGAGCCTAAGCTTAGCTTTCTCAAGTTCCAGAAACCGGTACTCTCTGTCAAAAGAGTGGTCCCTCTTGCTAGATACAGAGGTCCCTACAGACTGTCCTGAGTGATGTGACTCTGCAGAGGGAGATCTAGATCTCCTTGGTAAACTCTGCACTCTTCCATGAGGGGTGAAGAAAGGGCCATCTTGGCCTTCTTCATCTTCTCCATCAAGATCTGAGTTGTCCAGGTGGGAACCATCTTGTTCCTCCTGGCCAGGGTTTGAGTCTAGGTCATAAAAGGTGTCACCTCCTGATCTGTACTCATTCCCTGCCCCACCCACTTTCTCCTGTTCATCTGACCCATGGGTCTTCCTAAGATCATCAAGCAGTAAGGCCTCCATGAGTCGGTGGGTGTTTGCAGTTCTCCCTGTCTTCAGATTTCTAGAGCCACACAGGGCTTTCAATTCTTGGAATGAAAGCTCACTGTATCTAGAGGGCAGAGAGCCACTGGCATCTCCTTTAGAAGACATACTAAGTGAGGTGAGGTGTTGCACCTACCTAACCTAGTGGGAACTAAACTCTCTGAGGTTGGAGAAAGGGTGTGCTAGACCCTTGACTTACCCAACCCTAAGTTCAGTAGAACTTACTTATTCTAAGCTAGTATTATATGTACCTAGGGGCAGATTTACAAGCCCCTTGCGCCACTTTTGCGTCACTTTTAACATGGGAAAAGTGACGCAAAAGTGGCGCAAGGGGCTTGTAAATCTACCCCCTAGTACTTAGTGGTTTTCAGTTAATCAATACAAAGATTTACCTGGTAAAACAATGCAGGCTTGAATCCCAACCGCTGCACACCAATGTGAGAAGTTTGCCTGGTATATGATGTCCACCAATTAAAGTGGGCACCTTGCACCAGTCCAAACAACCCTTATGGTGATTTAAGAGGTCAAAGATAACCTTAGAAAGCTATCCAAGTGGTAGCTGTGGAGAGCAGCCTTCAGGCTTAGTCTTGAAGGAATGTTAAGCAGCTTGTTTTACCAGAATGCAACCTTATTGGATTGGTTAAATGAAAGGAGAACCACACAGTAGTTATAAGAATATATATTTATTATTATAACACCTTAAATACCTCACAGTATCTGCTACACGCTGATAAACACAAAGAACACAATACTGTAGCACAAAAACAATCGTAAGTAGCACTAATACACAGTGGGCTCCCTGAGGAGACAAAACCATATACTGAAATAGTGGTATAAGAACCACGACTCGGGTCAAGACAATGTCTAGAATGTGTAGAATCGCTGGGACCCCAAGGAACCACCCAAGGTGAGTAAGTAGGGACCCCACAGAGGACGGGTGAAGTGTGAGAACACGACCGCGTGCTACGTACAATTCAATGGGAGAGTCGCAGTTGCAATTTTAAAGTTAAAAGTCCCTTCCCAGTGGATTACGAGGAAACCCTTTGGAACATAGAAGGTTGGAGAGCCACCCCACCAGTGGATACCGAAGTACCAGAGTTACCAATCGCAGGGAAGCTGGGTGCATAGGTCTGAAGTGGCGTCGGAAAACCTCTGTCGTTCTGAATGGGAGTTTGCAAGGAAATGCCACTGCTGGAAAGAAGAAAAGTGTTCAGTGGAATCTGCAGGTGGATTCTTGATGGAAGGAACCTGAAAGCAGAGGGGACAGAGTCTGGGTCACTCAAGAGTGACCAGGGGCTCGGTAGACAAATGCCCACCGATGCCAGGTGCTTCAGGTGTGAAGGAGACCTTGACTCTACAGCTGCAGGGACCAGGAGACATTGAGGATGACCAGGAGCCGGACACGAGCTGTCCCATGAAGGATGTCGAGTGCTGAGGGGTCGGTGTCCGGCGGGAGCACCAACAAGCCTTGGCCACGGCAACCCAAAAAGAAGGTCAAGAAAGGTTACGGTCTGGCCCAGCAAGGACCAGAGGACTCACCACAGCAAGGGGAGTCAGGGCAGGCCTGGCGCAACCAGGGGAGCCCAAGAAAATCAGTATTGTCCCTCAAATGGACCCACAGGCCGAAGGCACAGGAGTCGTGAGGGGACCTCTAGCAGTTTCACCAAACAACAGCTTGCAGGGCACAGAGTGTGAGGAGGCCATAGTTCTTGGTACGAAATGTGCACAGAGGTTGGGGCTATCGACAGCCCAATGCACAAAGTTGGGGAACACCAACAAGCATATGCACTTGCAAATGTACGTGGTACACAGGGGTTCGGGTTATGCAGTCCCCATGAGGGATACTGGCCTCAAACTTGGTGAGAGGGCAGCTCGACCTCAAGGAACATAGGAACCCACCTCCTGTGTTGCAGGAGCCTTCGGAGTCCGCAGGAGCTCAGGATCAGCAGACTGGTCAGTTCCGTTACGGTGCCTGCGAATGCAGGGTAGTGACTCCTTCACCCCAAGGGAGATACTTCAGTTGTCCTTGATGCTCCACAGGTCCTGCACAGAGCCTGTATGGTGCACGAGCACAGACGATGCTTTGGACGGAGAAGGAGACGAAGTCGGGCCCAGTCGAAGTCCAGCGAAGTCCAGAGTGTCCAGACGGTTGAAGGTCAGTGGTTTCTTGTTCAGAATCTTGTCCACATCGAATCCAGGGTCCTACAGCCAGGTAAGCCCTTTTGTACCCAAGGGAGAGGGTTGGACAGATTCAGGGGACCCTCCCAGGGGAGGGTCAGGACAGGGGGGTGGTTACACCCATGTCCTTTGTCCAGTTTCGTGCCAGAGCAGGAGCCAACGGCTCCCAGAACTGGTTTGAGCTGGACTATGCACAGGGACACCAAATGTGCCCCTCGTGCAGACTTTCAGGCACTTTGGAAGTGCACCCACCCAGTTTCAATACACTAAATCCTGTCTGGGAGGTGGTCAGGATTGTTAAGGCCTGCTAATGGAGTGACTTATAGGTTTTAAGTGTATTGACCTATAGATACAGTAAACCTGTATCTATCGTAAGTGGTGCATGCACCAGCTTACACAGGCTGCAATGGCAGACCTGTCGTTCCATTTTGCATGGTCTCTCATGGGTGGCATAATACATGCTTCAGCCCATGGGAGGCCTCTGGGGTACCTATGCCCTGGGTACATGTGTACCATATACTAGGGACTTCTAAGGGTAGCCCAGTATCCAATCTAGAGTGTACCTAAGTACATGTCAATACATTTTAGGGAGAAAGCAGATAGACGGGGTCCTGATTAGCAGGATCCCAGTCAGACTAGTCAAAAACAGTGTAACATCAATGGTGATTTTTTCTGGATGATTCAAATTTTCTCAGATACCACATGTTCAGATGATTTTGGACTGTTCTGGGAACGCAGGTGGTGTGCAGAAAGTTGGCCCTTAAGATGGATGAAAGAGGGTAGAAGCATTGCCTTCTTTGAGTTCTTCCCATTGCTGGTCGCAATCGCAGTGTGGGGGCAAAGCTTTAGCCAATAAAACAGTACATTTCCATGTTGACAACAGAACTGTGGTAGATTTGGTAAATGGTCAGTGTAAGGTGATGGGTTCTGCCCATCAAATCCTCCCAGATGTTTTGCTTTTTGTCCACCTGGTATGTGACCTCTTTACTGTGGATAAAGTCTGCTGTGATGCAGAAATTGTAAGGGGCACTTGGCTGGTTACACATGAACATGTGCACATGTGCGTTCACATGTATGAGGACTGCACGTGGAAGACTTCTGCATTGCGCAGCCTGATAACTGCACACTGGTAGCCTGGCGCAGAGGGTACTTTGCAGGATTGGATATTGAGCTGGGGTAGACCTCATAATGTTAGTGTACACTCATAGGGAAAATTAGTGTGGTTTACTTCCTTGTCTGCAGTGACACTCCATTATGCACCTATGGGGATCACTGCCTCAGAGTGCAGCTTCGCTTACCCTGGGCCTACAGAGACCAGTGACATATTGAACTGGGGTGGAATCAGTATGCCAAACCCAACTATGAGTGATCCAAAAAGATATCTGTACAGCTTATGGGTCATCCAGGACTGTCTTATTTCTGTGGCTCAGCTCAGTATGGAAGCCCAGGCCATTTGTCACCCTGCTGTGCCAAGTTAATTACATTTCTCTTAAGCAGCAGATAGAAAGGCCAACCCATACAAAGGGGGCAATTAACAGTGCTTGACTTAGCTTCTGAGGAAGAAAGCGGCGAGGATGAAGGATCTGCATCAATAAATTAGCTGTCATACTGTACCAGGGATGGGGCCTGCCCAAGCCCACTGAACAAAGGAAGAAGCCCAGAAAACTGGAGCCAACCCAGAAGGGGTTTTCCTTTGAAGTCTTAGTGGGAAAGGCCCTGGCAGTGATGTCTGCGAGGGGTGGAGCTGAGGCCCCCAGAGATGTGACCAGTGACTCCTGGGTGACGCCATTTTGAAATGTCCCAGCAAGCTGTGCAGGAGGGTTGGGACAGGGGAGGAAAGGTGAAGTGGCACCCCAAGACAGACAAGGGATGCCTCACTTCTAGAACCTTCCGCCCCCCCATTTAAAAGGTCTTGTGCTAGGGGGGAACTCGCACTTGGTTGTGATTTTCTGCTGGACACTGGGACTAAAGGAGGTAGCCATGGACAACTGGAAGGAGCAAAGCTCTGATATCCATCTGCTATAAGGACTCTGACTACAGTTGCCCCCAGGACCAGTGGGGCTCTACCCAGGACCAGGGCTGGTCCCCTTACACCCCTAAGGACTAGTTGGGGGAAAGAGTGGACTTCTGCTCCAAGGAGGAGAGCAGCTCCAGAGGAAAAAAGGAGAAAGGCTGGCACAGCGAGCCAGTTGAACCAGCTTCCTGCAATGTTCTCCACCTGGGAGGCCAGGAGGCCTTAGGAAAGTGCTCCAGGTGGCTAGGGCTTGCCACCAGAAGCAAAATGAGCCCAAAAGCATATAAACGGGCCAACTGTGCCTGTGATATCTGCAGGAAAATGATTTGACCTTTGACCCATCAATGAGGTTGAAGCGTGTGGAGCTCTGCTGCCAGACAATTTGTGCCCCCGGGGTGGGCTAGAGCCTGGGGTTTGCTATGAGAAATACTTGTGATTTTTAAGCCCTGGGAGGGGGCGTGCATGGGGACCCCTCCCAAGAGCTTCAAAGGCTCAGGGATCCCAACCCCTATGCCAGATTTCCATCACGGGGGCCTGGGACCCCCAACTCTGGGCCCCCATCATCGTCAGGAGGTGGGGAACACCATTGTGCCCCCGCGAGTAAAGCAAGGGGCCCGGGAGCCCAAACTCTGGTCCCCATAGGGGAAGTGGTGTCAGGAGGGCGACATCACGCCCCCGAGTACTGGTAGGCCGGACCCGCTCCCTATACCCGTATTTTGGGGGAGCAGGCGGTCACTAGGGAATACAGCAACCTGCCTGCAGGAAGAGAGAAGTTGCTGGTTCCAGCGGGCAGCAAAGGAAATGTTGCCTGTCTCATCAGCTGGCTGGGACAGCCGGGGTGGGCTCCTTGGGATGTCCCCCCCACCACTGTCCCCCCCCAGCAATAGGTTGCAGGGTGCCCAGGTGGGATTGGACACCCCAAAATAAAGATAAAAATTAAAAAAGGACAAAGCCAGCTACTCAGCACCTCAAACAAAGCGACGAGGATGCTGATAAAATATTCATGCTCCAGGAGGAGGGCCCCATAATGCCCTACGGGGCATGACATTGTCCAAACCATTGTTGCTGCTTGTGGTGGCCCTAGCATGGTGGGGCATCACCAATAACATCAAAAAGACCACAGGCGAGCCCCCGAGGCGGCACAACTCCCCCTATCTGGTCCACAGAACTTTTCCTTAAAAGTGACCATAGGTTGAAAGGGTCAAGGAGAAGAGGACCACCCTAAGCTTTGCCCATGTTTTAAAGCACTCCCCAAGCTGGAGCTGGAGCTAGAGCTCTACAGCTGGGAGTGCAGCACCCTCTAGGGGCTAAGTCAATGGCTGCAGTTATTGTGGCCTGAAGGTGTCTAAAGATAGGTACATATTGTACAGCACCCTCTAGGGGCTAAATGTATGGTTACATGTTGTGTGATCAAAATGTGATGCCCTCTTGGGGCTATTGTTATAATTGTGTTTTCAGTGGTTGAAAGTATATAAAAAGCATACAAACAAATGATGTTTATTTTTAAATGCTTTATTGATATATCAATGTGGACAATGTTTACTGATGCATATGCTTTATTGACAGTAATAAGTGCATTTACACATGACTGTTATTATTGATGTTTGCATTTATGGACAAAATGTAGCCTTTAACATGTGGTCTGTTGATCTAGAGCCTTTGACCAGGTAAATTGACTTACCTGAAATCCAAACACAGAAGGAGAATGGCTTTAATAAACCCACAGATTAGACCTCAAAACCATGTGGTGCTTTCCCTATAACTCACAAAACTATAAAGAACAAAAATACTTTGTCTGAGGTTTGCAAAGAAGTAGTAAGTCAGTACTTCAAATAAGTTATAAAAAATTATATCAAATGATTTCCTAGGGACAAGGAAGTTGATTGATTATAAGTAATTTAAATGTTATTAGTTGCAGGAATAGAACAAGGCCATTTGTTTCACTGACACCTGAGTCGCTTCATCAGGGCCAATACATTGTCTAGTTAATTAGACATCTGAACACTTCTAATGCAAATTATTAGCACAATGTATATTTGTATAGCAACAAAACAAGTAAGATGATAGAATCAATAAACAATCCGATGTGCATGTACTTAGTATATCGATACCGGCATGACAACTACTGTCTGTGTGAAATTAAGTATGATGCGTGCTTGTAATTTACATTACAATTGTTCAGATGTTTAATTTACAAGACAATGTATTGGCCCTAATAAAGTGACTCAGGTGTCGCTAAACACGTGTTGGCCTTGTTTTACTCCTGCAACTAACAAAATTAAAATCATTTATAATCAATCAACTTCCTTGTCTCTAAGAAATGAATCAATATCATTTTTTATAACTTATTTGAAGTACTGACTTACTGCTTCTTTGTAGATCTCAGACAAAGTCTTTTTGTACTTACCTGATGTGTTTATATGACCCTTCAGGGAGTCAGAGATGATTACGCAATGTCATCAAAAGTATTTCCACCAGCCATATGCATATTTGTAAATTACTGTGTAGTATCTAGTAGTGTGTGTTATAAAGGAACTTTTCTTCTTTCATAAAAAGCAGACTGGACAATTATTCATTGAGTGTTATTACTGCATGCCAGCAAATGGTGATTACTAACACACACCACCTCCCTTGAGTAGGCCTTTGACTGCTCTGCTACCCTGAGAGAGTCAAGTGCTAAAATGGGGTGTTTAGTTCCAGTGGAGGGCAAATGTGCACCCATTACTTGTGCAGGCCACACGACTAAGTGCCTGTTTCCTTACAGTCCGAAAGCGAAAGATACATTTATTTTGTAATTATTGCAGCAGTACATGCTTGGTAGTTTAATGTTTAACAACGTATTTAGAGTCAAACATGTACCTAGTGTGAACAATAACATTGCAGATGCATTGTTTAGTTCACACTGGCAGTGATTCCATGGTTCATTGCCTGGCGGAGGTCTCAAGAAGACCAAAGTACCAATGAAAATTTGGTAACTAGGAGACTGAGGATTTTGGACCTAGTAGAAAATTCTATTGTAACAAGTACCAGAGCATCTTACAGGCAGACATGAGAGGAATTTTTGAACAGTAGTGCAGGTGGGAGAGTGCAGGATAAAGAGAGCTTGGAGGACAGGCGTAATGACGTGGTTTGCTTCATCACGTATAACATTGACCGAGATATTGCAGCCACGGCAATTCCAGGTGAATTGGCTGGCATATTGTAGGAAAGTGGAGTATTATGTTGTGAGGCTGGTTAGGCTTCACTATGCAATACTCTCATAATACCCCAAAGATAGGTCCTTTGTATTCACAATAATAAATCCCTTGCTCAGTCCTGGTAGTGTGGCACCAAGCAGTCGGGCTTTATTAGAGGAACATGTGTTAAGCATTTCAGAGTGCCAACATGGATGTTAAGTAATTGATACGACTTGTTAGAAATATGACACCAATTTGTAAAAATAGAGCAGAATTTTATATAAATTTAGACTCCAAAACGAATACAACTGGATAAGTATAACCAGAAATATGGATTTTAGAAGGAAAAATAAATCAGTGCAATTCACTATAGCAAAATGTTAACGATGCGGTCAATGGAGAAAATAACAACACTTTCAGTTTGAGTCCAGTGGAAACCACTAGGGGTTAGGGTGATTTGGGTCCCAGGACCAAGTCATGACAGTCAGGACAATTTTACCGGGCTCGAGAGGCCCAGGTGCAGATTTGTCCTGGCTGTCCTTGGTGCTGAAGCGGGATGTGCCGTGCTGCGGTTATACAGTATAGACAGTGCTGGGGAGGAAACTGATGCAAAAACTTGACAACTGAGGTGACAAGGTGAAGGTGCAGCAGGGTTCCCTCGAGGCACAGCATCAAACAAAGATAGTGGTAGCTGGATGGACCATCAACAAGCCTTTGCAGCTGCAAGCTCAGCCTTGAGTTACTTCGACTGCTTGGAGTCCGGGGGAAAAGGGTAGCTGCCTGAAACTTGCTGGAGGTCAGGACTACATTTCCCACAATGCACTAGACCATTTGCTTTTGAGTGATCCCTCGGTGGGCCCGATGGCCACTGATTCTTTGGTTCTAGGAGCCTGCTGTTACCTGCAGGCTGCAGGGGACTAGTACCTTTAGTCCAAGGGAGTTCTGGAGTTGCCTTTGTTGCTCAGAGCGGTTCCTCATCACTTTAAAGCTGGTCTCTGGTCTGGGATGAGCTGCAGCCATGCAGTTGCAGGGTGATTGCCACAGGTGCAGGGTATCTCGCCTTGGCTTTGTGAAGGTCCTGAAGTCGCAGGTTCGGGTCTCTTCTTTGTTGCAAGTTGTTTCAGATCCAAAGTTCTGGTGCAACGGGTGCCCCTTAAATCCTAGATTTGCGGACTTTAGGGGTGTGGGTGCAAGTAGCCAATGGGCTACTAGCCCCAGCAGCTAATCCACCCCTTAGGTGACCACATCCGGGGGGAGGGTAAGGAGGATGCCACCTTTGCTACCAAGAACCCTCCATTCTGCCACTTTAAAAAATGGCAGAAACCTTCCTTGGCTATTCAGAGCAGGTAGCCCACCCTAGTGGCATGGCTAGCCTTCTGGGGGTGTACACCTCCTGACTATTTAAGTTTCCCGTAATACACTAATGTAGCGGAGGAAGATCCACGCACTACTTGAAGGGCCGAGAGAAACTCAGAAAGAGGAGTACACCCTCCCGTCTTATAACACTGATCCACAAAAATACTCCTTAAATCCCTAACCGTGTAGATCGGGTTATTGAATACAAACAGATACTGATTAACCAATGGTGGAATATCCTAAATGAAGCTAATGATTTTACCACTCTAAAGTGGCAAGGAGGCACTACTTTTGTTTTATATTCCTCACACACCCTAGTGGTGTCATGCTTCATCATCGGGACACCCGACGCCTATAAGTCGGGTGGGCTCGATCCATATTGCAGGGAGCTCTTAAAGAATGTTTAGCCAGGGGTTAAAGATTAAAAATCCACTGGTAGATCCCGATTTCCCTTTATTATTGGATCTGTCAGGGATATTAAAATAGAGAAGAATAGGTCTTGGGATATTGTGGTCCTAGGACTCTAAAGCCAACATGTTTCAGTCCAGATAAAGCCCAAAATGTGGTGCAGGACTTTCTTCAGGGCGATAACGTTGTCCCCCTGGAAAGATAGTAAAAGGAATTTCCATATACTCGTTATAAGAAAAGGGCAGAAAGCTGCTCCTTTATTTGTCACAATCTTAAGTATTGTTAGATCACTCCATCTGTAAGGAGACAAAGATAACGAAAAAACAAACAACACACCATTATTATAGGCATGTATACAGTATCTGAAATCACATATAGTGAAGAGTGGTGTCACCCTCTGTGCCAATTATGCCCGAGGGTGATAAGACACGGCAACAAGCATGCTAATACCATATGCGTAACGTATGCTCATTCGTAGGTCTATATCACACTCTAGAATGTGTGCATAATTGTGTTGTGGCGGCTAATTGTCGCATATTAACAGTATCCAAAACAATTTGTGTACATTGAATATTTGTGAAAAAAACGAAACATTCACTCTCACTCATACGCTATGAAAGTTGTCATAAAATCTAAATACAGGACACATAAAATTCCGTGTCTTCCCCATATAGGGAGAGGCTAGACTCCACGTGGAACCTCACTTTGAAATGGGGTAGCCCTGTAGTCAGACACTGGTGCCCAAAAAATAGGTCGGACAATTCACGGTCAGTATTTTCCAAATGGTGTAATTAAGGTGGGAGATAAAATAAAATAAACAAGATCATGCGTCTTGTTTATTTTATTTTATCTCCCACCTTTAATTACACCATTTGGAAAATACTGACCGTGAATTGTCCAACCTATTTTTTTGGCACCAGTGTCTGACTACAGGGCTACCCCATTTCAAAGTGAGGTTCCACGTGGAGTCTAGCCTCTCCCTATATGGGGTAAGACACGGAATTTTATGTGTCCTGTATTTAGTTTTATGACAACTTTCATAGCGGTATGAGTGAGAGTGAATGTTTCGTTTTTTTCACAAATATTCAATATACACAAATTGTTTTGGATACTGTTAATATGCGAGAATTAGCCGCCACAACACAATTATGCACACATTCTAGAGTGTGATATAGACCTACGAATGAGCATACGTTACGCATATGGTATTAGCATGCTTGTTGCCGTGTCTTATCACCTCGGGCATAATTGGCACAGAGGGTGACACCACTCTTCACTATATGTGATTTCAGATACTGTATACATGCCTATAACAATGGTGTGTTGTTTGTTTTGTCGTTATCTTTGTCTCCTTACAGATGGAGTGATCTAACAATACTTAAGATTGTGACAAATAAAGGAGCAGCTTTCTGCCCTTTTCTTATAACGAGTATAGGGAAATTCCTTTTTACTATCTTTCCAGGGGGGACAACGTTATCGCCCTGAAGAAAGTCCTGCACCACATTTTGGGCTTTATCTGGACTGAAACATGTTGGCTTTAGGGTCCTAGGACCACAATATCCCAAAGACCCTATTCTTCTCTATTTTAATAATCCTGACAGATCCAAGAATAAAGGGAAACCGGGATCTGCCAGTGGATTTTTAATCTTTAACCCCTGGCCAAACATTTCTTTAAGAGCTCCCTGCAATATGGTCGAGCCCACCCCGACTTATAGGCGTCAGGTGTCCCGATGATGAAGCATGACACCACTAGGGTGTGTGAGGGAATATAAAACAAAAGGAGTTGCCTCCTTTGCCACTTTAGAGTGGTGTAAAATCATTAGCTTCATTTAGGGATATTCCACCATTGGTTAATCAGTATCTGTTTGTATTCAATAACCGATCTACACGGTTAGGGTTTAAGGGGAGTATTTTTTGTGGATCAGTATTTAAGTTTCCCACCTGCCCGAGTGCAATGGCAGGACTGTTGTCATCTGTTTACTTTTGCTACTCAGGGTGGCAGAATCGGTGCTTAAGGCTCTGGTGACCCCTTTAACCCCCATGCCCTGGGTACCACTGGCAAAACTTACCAGAAACTTATAAGGGGGTTAAAGTCCTTGCCAATTGGGGTTACCAAGTTACTTACATAATTTTTAGGGAGAGAGCACTGGCACTGGAGCCTGGATAGCAGACTCCAGTGCACTTTCAGAGTCATAACCATCAGCATTGGGGAAGAAATTGTTGGAGTGACCATACACACAGGGCAGTTTCCTACACATATGCTTCTATGGCAGATTTCTGAGATGGGAATGAGATAGTTGCATGGGTAGGCTAAAGAAAAAAAGGTGGTGCAATAAAAGAGAACCAGTGACGACGGAGAGGTTGGTGCTGTTACTTAAGGTACTTACTACGGTTTGTTTTTCAGATTTTGAAAGGGTATTATTAAGGTTATGCATGTTGTGGTTATTTTTTAGAGTTTTTCGGATTTTCAGAATTGTTGGTCAGAGATAAAGAAGGTGGTTTGAAGGTGGAGGATATAAAATAGTCTAATAGTCTGCTTAGGCTACAACTGAAAAGATCTAAAACTGATCAGACAGAAAGCATGGCCAAGGTTATGCTTAACAAAATTGGTAGTTTGGTGTGCCCGGTAGAGGCTTGCCATTAGTTCAGAGCAGCCGGGGTTGCTCTATCTAGATGGGTTTTTGGCATGCAGATGGGACAAGCCTATTAGCATCACAGATGGCGGGGGTAATGAAGAAAGTTCTAACTAAAAAAGGTGAGAATGGCAGACATTTTGGTACACATTCCTGTAGCTTTGGAGCAGGATCAAAGGTGAACAGGTTGGGTTATTCTACGAAAGAAGTGATGAAACTGGGCAGATGGTCCTCTGACTGTTTGCGTTACATCAAGCAGCGGGAAGAGCTTTAATTTTGCTGCGTTAACACAATTCTTTTAAAATTAGATTGTATGGTGGGACCCTGCATGGTGATTTTTTTCAACATGGATTGTTGGCCATTCTTTCATTAGATTGGTGGCGAAACAAGCAGAAAATCATCCCTTTGGAAAGAATTTGGAATTTCATTCTGATGAAATTAAAAATTTAAGGTGGGGTAGGGGGGAATGAAGTGGGGACAATTGCTGCAATGTTTGCAAATTTGGTGGCTGTAAGACCATGCCCAGATGTCCTAATCATACATTTGGGTGAAAATGATTTAGTGCAATTGTCGGGTTTGGGCCTCTTGAAGGAAATTTAAAAATATCTTGAGTTGATTGGCAGAATGCGGTCTGGGATGTATGTGTTTTGGATGGCACTGGTACCACAGAGTGTGGAGGGGGGCAGTTAAAAACGTGGCAGTAGAAAAGGCAAGGCGTAAAGTGAGCAGGGAGATGCAGCATTTTTTTTAAGGCGAGGGGAAAAGGCTGCTTGGAACACAGTAAGAAAGAGGATTTCATTTTTTTCAGCAGGACGGGGTGCATTTGTCCTTTATGGTAAATTACGTGTACTTGTTGGGAATAAGGGACCGTTTAGCAGTAACGCTGTCAGTGAACAAATACTGTTAAGAAGCATAGGCTGGTGGAGTGACAGCCTCTTTTTAAAAGCGGTATTGCAGGCTGATGGGGTGACAACCTCCAGATTGTATGAAATGTTTTTTGGTTTTGGGGTCAAAGGGGCATGAAAAACTCTGTGGTAGTGTGCTTTTTAGGTCGAGTCTAGAGGCAGCGCGCATGCGGTGCTCTGCGAGACTTGTTGTAGTGGAGTATGGAGTTGAAGCCCCGCCCACTCTCCGCCCATACTTTTCATTGGCTTGTGTATTGTCCTTCGTAAATGCTGGCTTCTGATTTGTTCATAGGCTTGTTAGTCCCTCCTTAGTACCGCCTTGTCTTCATTTGTAACCTCCCATGGCGACTGGCCCTTTTTCTTCGGTTGTTACATGGTAGGTGTTATTTAGTCCGTAAGCACTATTTTCTTTATTGAGTTTCTCTTACTGCAGGCACGGCATGCGCTGCTTCAGCTGGAACCGCTTGTGTTTTTTTAAGCAGCTGGGCCCAGCTTTATTTTATACTCTTGCTCCTCACCCTCGCCATCGTGTCTGTTTCTCCCCCCTCCCACCAACCAGACCCAAAGCCCCGCCTCCTCCACCAGACCGTCTACGTTGCCTCTATCCTTGCTGTGTGCAGAGCTGCTGTGCAAGATAAAAGATTAGAGTGCTGGTGGCTGCATGTCCAGTGCTCTGGTATGAGTTGCAGCCCCCACCGTTAGCATTGTGTTAAGACTCCTGTCACCGCCACAGCTGTGGATTACCAGTGAGCCATGTGTACCCATTTCTCCCCTCCTGCGGGGACTGCATGCCTGAACCATACGCGCTTCTTCACAAACAGCGCTCTGAGTGGTGTGCAGGCTGCTCTTTCCCAGACAGGGATGGTCTTTCTGTGCTCCCTCGCTCCCTTTGTTTATGGACTTTGCTCCAGGGTCTGGTGGTTCTCTGACAGGGATCTGTAAAAAGTCTGCCTGTCAGTTGTCCTATGTCTGTTTTGCCGGCGTGCTTCAGTGCTGAGTTTCTATCTGCGCTGGGCAGGCGTGCGCAAATGTGCGGGCGAGGAGTGTGTTGGACCCGGCTGCACCGCGGCCTCGTACTCCTCCAGAACACATCCAGAGAAGTTCCAGGTGAGGGCGCAGCCTAGTCATTATAAACATTATTAACAATTTGGACAAGACTGACCGTGTCCTCACGTGGATTCGTGGAGGCAGCACCTTGCCTGTTGTTTTCTTGCCCCACTGTGACTATGCAGCTCGAGTAGCAGTTTTGTCTTTCATTGCTTAGCGGCACGCTGCAGCCAGAGTGCCACATTTAGTTCATGCGTGACCTCGGAGAAGGTTGCATTCACTGACCGGCACAATGTTTTTCCAAGTCCTGTGCTAACCTAACACCCACCCCCCACATCGTCTGCCCCTCATGTACTGTAGACGTTGCTGCAGCCTGGGCGGCTGGGCCCAGGCTGGATGAAAGCACCGCCACCACATCATCAGCCTACAAGTGTTTGGGCCAGGTGGGGCACTGTCTAGCAACACTTGTGTCCGGCTATGCTAAACTGTGACTCGGCAGAGACTAAACCAGCACCACATGCCACATCGCAGCGGGCTCCCGTCAGCTCTGCTCCGGGATGACGGGCAGCAGTGTACTGTCAGGCTCTGCCTGCCACCAGTGCTTTAAATGGGCCGGTACTCACAGGTTCTGAGTACCGGCACTTCTCATTTTTATCACTCTGAGTACCGGCACTTCTCCACTGCCAAGGAGAGTACCGGTACTCATAAAACGGTAGGCGCATTGGCTGCTAGTGCTGGTAACCTGTCTCTGACAGCCAAGGCACTTCTGTAGCTGTGACTGGTGAGCTGAGCCCCCCTCCCTCCCCCCGAACTATTCAGCGGGGGCTCATTTTCATAACGTTCGGTGTTCACCGTCCTGCTGTGTTGCAAACACAGGAATCGAGGCAGCCTGGTGACAGCGCAATTAAGAAAGCCAAAGAACGTAACGGGGTTAAAATGGCTTTAATCTTACCTGATTTATTTGCGTGAGTGTCTGCTTATGTTTGTCTGTGTGCCTGTGGTCATTTTTTTATGTGAGGAAAAAAGTGAGAGAAAGGGGCGGGGGAGAATCGAGACACTCTTGGGAGCTATATTAAAGGAAATATGTGGAATGCTTTGTGTGTGCACGTCTGCTTGTTTCTTTCTGTGTGTGTGCACACTCGAGAATATATAGTATTAAGCCAAGTAACAGCATATAACAGTATGGAAACTGCAAATATTATACAACAAGGAAATGTGCAAACATCACCGCGTTTGGCTTTCGTTTTGTGTAACAAGTTAACCTGTTTTGTTTATAGAAACGCATTTCTCATGTGTTTTACTGCAACTAGTACTGAAGTCAATAAGTATCAGCATGTCTTGCTCTTCGCCCCGCCCCTAGCCCCGCCCACTCGCCCCATTTAAATGAGTACCTGCACTATTTTTTCCCCATTTAAAGCACTGCCTGCCACAGACAGCACGATGCTGCCACTCAGCACCACAGAAGCACCTTCACACGCGGTGGGCTCCTTATGTCTACTACCGGTGTCATTATTAGTACACTCTGGAGTGGGAAGGCAAGACGGCAAAGAAATAGCTAGCGTAGCCGAGGTCCCTGTACCCTGATGTGCTCTTCTATCCAGTAGTGCTCATTGCTTTACATGTTGTTCATAGTTCCATTATTTTTGGGCATAAGTTGTAACGTCAAAATGGTGTCTACAATGTAATTAATCAGCAAGGATTAACCTACACACTCTCACCACGCATTGCCAATATTTTTCGGAGCGATATGATTTCTTTTAAACAGTATTTCCTTTTTTGATGCCCGGCTGCACGCATTTAAAGCAGAGGTAGCCCTTAACCCAGAGGTCTTCAAACTTTTGTCGGCTGAGCCCCCCCATCTAAACCTTTTTACACGTCGAGCCCCCCCACCCCCACCACCTGACAAAAAAGTTCTGGAAGCTGGTACTCTGCATCATTGATGGCCATTCCCTCCTGCAGAGCCCACGTCGTATAGGGCACATAATATTAAATAAAGTAAGAGTGTTTAGTAACCTGAAGTTTTTGTAGTGTTTGTGCTTATTATAAAGTTCAAATGAAAAGTCTCCAAGAAAACATTAGCCCCAAAAAATTACATTGGTGCTTTATTTTTCACATAAAACACAAAATTTAGGATAGATTAGTACTCCCAAAACACAGGTGAGGGGTGTGCTTGTTTTTCTCCACAGAGACAGTCAATGTGTGGACGGATTCTTGCTTCTGCCATCCTTAGGTTGTGCTCCACTTCCAGTCTTGAGCAGCACCCGGAAACGGGAGTGCTCACAAAATGTTGTAATATATTTTTTGCTGTTTTATATAGCGCGAACATGACCCAAAGGCATTGGAGCGCCTTACAGGAGCATCTTTTACATTACACAAGCACACATTCATTTTTTGTAAGCACAGGGAGATTAAGTGATTTGCCCAGAATCAGACCCCCAGCCAGGGCTGGCCCTAACACTGGTCGCCCATGGTGAACAGTCTTTTTGAGCGCCCCCTTTCCCATTTCTTCCTTCTCCATGAATTCCCTCACTACCACTCGCCAACAATGCACCTCATCTCTCTATAGCCCCTTTCTGACCAACATTTCACTTTTTTATAGGGCTACCGTAGTTCACTAACACTCAGTTCTGTGATCTGCATGGTACACGTTTTTTGTAGCAGGCACATTAGCCCTCTGCGCTGTGTGGGTGACAGGAGTGCCCATGTGAGTGCACGGTGAATGATGCAACAGTGTGAGAGTAGGGTGAGAGGAGTGGCTGCAGGGTGAGTGAGGTGACCATTTGGGTGCAGATGTAAGTGCAGAGTGGGACAAATGGGCTTGTTTGAGTGAGATTGCAGAGTGAGCAGTGAGGGGGACAGGTGAGTGAAGTGTCACATGAGCAGGGTGAGTAGTGTGCTCGTGTGACTGCAGGGTGAGGTACAGGGTGAACAGCGCAAGAGCATTGTGAGTGCAGAGTGATCAGTGTGAGTGCAGAGTGAGCGGGTGAATGGTGTGAGTGCATGGTGATCAGTGTGAGTGCAGAGTGATCACTATGAGTGCAGAGTGAGCTGTGTGCTCATGTGACCGCAGGGTAAGTGGAGGGAGAACGATGTGAATTCATGGTGAATGGCATAAGTGCAGTGTGGACACTGAGTGCAGGGTGAGCGGGTGGTGTGAGTGCATGGTGATCAGTGTGAGTACATTGTGATCTACATGGGTTGCACATGGTCTTTAAAGACCTGTGAAAAACTCGGGCGTGCCGGAGATAAGACTCCAGACACTGCCCAGACGAGTCCCCAGCAGCCCGATCTGCAGCAGCAGCTCAGACTGAGACACACGAAGCCTAATGTGCCTGGAAGAAACAATGGAAGGTTAATAGGTGGGGTGGAGTTCGCGCCCCCAGGGGGCGCGCCCACAGTTTGAAGACCTATGCCTTAACCCCTTGACTGCTTCCTAGCTGTTTCTTCTTTTTCCCTGGTGTCCTCTTTCTTTCTTTGGTTATTATTTTATTTATTTGAAAGGTTTTATATAGCGCTGGCTAGACCCGGAGGTATCAGAGCGCTTTACATGAGTATCAGACCATAGTTGCAGGTTACATCATTACAAAGGTTGCACAGTTATTAGAGCATAACTATATAATTACATGTTAGGTCGAGCCAAACAATAAGGACAATATACGTAAGGGAAAAAGCAGACAAGGGAGAGATTCTGGGGAGAGGGGGTAGGAGCAGGGGAAGTAGACAGAGAATGAAGGAGGGAAAGAGGAGGGGGAGGGTGAGGAGACACAGCATGAAAGAGGAGGAGGAGGGTGACGGGGGCACAAACCGGTAGACGAGTAATAGCTGCGTCCAAGGTCCAGAAAGCTGTGATCCCAGGGGAAGTGGCATCATTCCCCCATCTCCGTTGCGAGAGGCTCCCTTTACGCAGTGGACTCTCTCAGAGGGGTCTCTGAGACTCCAAGGCCTACCTACTGGATCCTTCCCCAAAAAGGGGAGAGGGAGTGCTTTGGCAAGGGGCGCCATACCATACCTCAACTGAGAGTGGCTCCCTTGGCACTGTGGACTCTCTCAGAGGGATCACTGAGACTCCAGTGTATAAGTAATTGGATCTTTCCCCAACAAGGGGAAAAGGAGTGCTTAGTTAAAGGGCACAAGGGACAAAGGGGCTAGGCGGCGTAGCAGGCAAGGGGAGAGATTCAGGGGAGAGGGGATAGGAGCAGAGGAAGTAGACAAAGAATGAAAGAGGGAGAGCGGTGGGGGAGGGTGAGAGACAGAGCATGAAAGAGGGGGGGGAGGGTGAAGGGGGCACAAACCGGTAAACGGGTAAAAGCCACGTCCAAGGACCGGTAAGCTGTGATCCCAGGGGAAGTGGTATCAATCCCACATCTGCGCTGCGTGAGGCTCCCTTTATGCAGTTGACTCTCTCAGAGGGGTCTCTGAGAGAGTCAACTACGGAAGCGTTTTTAATGTGTGCCTTCTTTGTAAGGAATATAACAGCCGAAAGGCTGAATTTTAAAGAAAACGAAATCTAATTAGGGCGAAAGTGCATTCTGTAAACTTCTGTCCAACACTTTAACATGCCCTTGGGTATCCCTGCTGTGAAAACTAATTTCATTGCCTCCTGGCGGATGATTCCTGTTTTCGCTGTTTAATGTCCATCATTTGGTGTATTAGGGTGTTGATTACGCAGCTAGACACTTCACAGCTCGCTGCAGTGACTGCAAAGCCATTTAGTGATCAAATAGCTGCAACGTCGCATCCTGTCTATGTCTTCGTGTCTGCCTCACATTCCCTCCGCCTGCTGATTTTCACACTTCATCGTGAGCATTCACTCCCCTTTCTTGGGTGTGTGGCCGCCATAGTCTGTTTGATCTTGGGCACAATTGTGAGTAACTGCTCTATAGGCAAGGAATTTTATAGCTTTTGAAGTCACATCGCAGCAGTGATGTGTTAGTCGATGTGGTAGTAAAAGATAGCAATGTTTGGGGTGCAGTGGGACCCTCCTTCTCCTGGACCCCAGTGCCACTTCCCCTGCTGCATAAATGGTAGCTATGCCCCGGAGTAGTGTTGATGCTCTGTCACTGTATCAAACTTCTACATGCCAGACTTTCCTCATTGAAGATCCCCTTTCTGTTTTGTATGATGCGTCTACTCCCCGCTGCCTCCCCAAAAATGCCATTACTCGGTGCTTGGGAGTGAAGGTGTAAGGGACCTTCCAGTTGTTCCCTGTAATACACCTGGAAGGGAGTTCTCAAATGTTTGCTAGTGTGACAGCATCTTTTAGGTAGACCCTCACTCGTAACAGTAGCATTATATAACTAAAGCTCGTTTAATCACCAGCCTAAAGCCACAATGCAATAGCTGGCACACACTGAAAACAAAGAAAAGAATGGATAATTTAGGCTTCCTCTACAGAAGTTCGCGCGCCGCTCAGGTTTGACTTCATTTAGCTTTTGCTTGCTGTGTGCTCCAATGTCCCGCCCCCTGTGAACCCAGTCAAGCTGCAGTAACCAAAGAGGCCGCTTCAACAATATGTTTTACCCTATTATCTGCACAGTGATTGGTCGCTCATATGAACACTAGGTCCATGCACTAAAAGTACCTTGAAGAAAATAAAATGCATCCATATTGCTATGTGTAAAAAAAGAAAATCGTACATTGCCCAGTCGTCTGTTATAAGTTCTTTATGGGCCTAACTCTCTGAAAAAGTTCTAAAATCTGCGCCCACATTTACTACGTTGCACGTATGCAGATTTGCATCCCTCTGGAGTTCTCATATTTTTTCTCCAGGTTACTCATTGAAACTGACTGCCAGCATTTGCAGCTTTCCAGGTTTAAGCGTGGAACCATTTTGAGGATTCCATTTTCTTAAAGAAAAATATGCATACTTATTTTATGTACTTCTATATTTGTGTATATTTTCATGATGGAAAAAAGGAGAAGTGTAAAAGTGCTTACTAAATTTTTACCTTTTTTAAATCTCCACAGGAAACATTTTTTTCCATCAGCCGTGAAGACATCCCTTCTCCTATACTCCCACCAACGTGTGGGGCGTTTTCCTTTCCCTCCCTAAACTATGAAGGGAATTACTCTTGCCCTTTTCAGGAGTAAATCTCTAACTGATTCCAGAATAGGAGGGGTTGGTAGAGTGAGTTTGTGATTACCCATAAATGTGTAAGCTGTTGTGTGTCCTCAGATCACCAGAGCATTCCCACCCTGGAACATCACTCCCTGTGAATTGATTATTGTACAAAAGTGATTTTCATGAATTGCATTGACATTTTGTAATCATACAGGAAGCTATTTGAGCATATTAAGTCAAAATTACGTGCACAAATAGCCTTCTGAAATAGGCCATATGAGCTTCGCAATTGTGAATAAATTCTATTTCTGCACGTGTCTGGCACACTACTGTTTTTCCTAACCCTGCTTATGTGGAGTCTCTTTTCATGGAAAAGCAATTTTGGATTAAAAGCCTTTCCTTCCCCTGTCCCCTTTTTAGGTCAGGCCTAAAGTCAGCATGCATGCGCTGCTCTGCGAGACTTGTTGTAGTGGAGTATGGAATAGAAGCCCCGCCTACTCTCTGCCCATATTTGTCATTGGCTTGTGTCATTGTCTTTCGTAAATGCTGGCTTCTGATTTATTAATAGGCTTGTTAGTCCCTCCTTAGTACCGCCTTGTCTTCATTTGTAACCTCCCATGGCGACTGCCCCTTTTACTTCGGTTGTTACACGGTACGTCTTCTTTAGTCTGTAAGCACTATTTTCTTTGAGTTTCTCCTACTGCAGGCATGACGTGCTTTGCTTACATTCAGCGCACCATGTGCTTTCTCTTTTCAAGCAGTCGGGATAATTGCGGCCACTTCTCTTTAATGCCATAGGTCTCGCATTTAAATGCAAGACCTATTGCATTGCAAATATTTTCTCGCTTTGTTATATCTCTTGCAGCTCACAGCACATGATGAAACCTCTAGGTTCAAAAGTTTGAGATGCCTCCCACAGAGACTATTCGCCGGACTCAGGGGCATATTCACAAGGAGTTATCGCCGAGTTATCGGCACTTTAGCGCAGCAAAAGTGGAGATAGTTTCATCACCCCATTCACAAGCGGGTGCAAACTGCAGACATCTCCAGTATTCCCGCGATAACAGCCGCAAAATTTATCCCCACGGGTGACACCACCAACTAACCCTAATGAGATGCAGAGTAGGCGTTCCCGTGCAAAAACACACGAAAACCCCACTACACCACTTTCACAACGAACTGCCAGATCTGCGATGCGAACCAAAAACAGGCGATAAGCCGCGGTAGCAGCAGGGATTTAACACCTGCCTTTTGCTGGTGTTAAGCAGGACGACTACCTGCAGCATGAAAGGGAGCCCAGCCAAGAGCCACATCTGAAGACCAACAGATGCCATGGAGCTACTGATCATGCAGCTCGGAGACCCTAGAGGCCCACAACACCCACCGCCACCACCCCCAGGCCCGCCACCACCCCCCGAACCCGCCCGCCCCCCCCCCCGGACCACCACAGAGGCAGCGTAGACAATGACAGCGGACCCACCGTAAACGCCCCAGCCGCACAGACCCAACGCCAGAGGAGGTCATTGCCCGCTACAGGCTCAAAAGGACAACCATCCTCCGCATCCTGACCCACATCGCCCACAGGCTGACGGTACCAACACAGCGGACAACCAACATCCCTCCGCAGACAAAGCTGCCGGCTGTGCTACACATGTTGGCCTCTGGTACCTCCCAACCCACAACTGCCAGAGTCGGAGGAGTCACACAGCCAGCCCTATCAAAGGCCATCACACCTGTCCTGGATGCCATCATCAGCCTGGTACCCCAGCACCTCCACTCCACCCACACTGCGCAGGAGCAGCTTGAGACCAAGCAAGGCTTCTACGCCATAGCTGGATTCCCTCACGTGTTGGGTGCAAACGACTGCACACATGTACTCCTCGTGCCCCCTGCCGACACTGCACACAACTACCACAACAGAAAACACACGCATTCCATCAATGTGCAGGCAATAGTGGACCACCGGGGACTCCTCACCAATGCTGCGGCCAGGTACCCAGGCAGTGTGCATGATACATACATCTTCCGACAGTCCCTCATCAACCATCGCTCCCAGGATGGCACCTGTGGAAATGCATTGCCCGTTGGTAAGCACCAAATGAACACACCACACACCTCCACCCCACAGCCATGCAACTCACGACACTGGCAATGGGCACGCAGCAGAACTACATGCAACATGCCACACAACATGCCAACCGACCAGACACGACGACACGACTCCATTGGGAACCTGGACTTGCCATGTACACAACCCAGCCACGGCATGGCACCACAGCCACACATTAGCAGAATGTGAGGAGAGGCTCAGAGCAGGCATGTGCGAGAGAGGCAAGTGACTAATGAATGAGAACCTACCCAATGCCAAGTGTGGCATGGATGTGCCGGACAGACTGCAGTGTGCAAACCACGGAAATGGCCATGTGGACATCAACTGCTGGTGCATGGAGTGTAGTGGCCAGTGGACGCTACCATGTCACCACAGGCTGTGGGGCAGAACGCGGAAATGTCGCTCGTTACGTCCCCTTAGGCGCGGGTGGAGTGGGTTGGCCCTGCGTACGCCCGGCCTGCGTAGGGGTGTGAATAAAAACCCCGTCGCACTGGGCGTGGTCCTCTTTCGGAATGGCCAACGTGTCTGCCAGGGTGGCGCCTCCCAGCCCGCCACGAGGCCGACACCATGAGCGGCGGGGCCTGTGCCCCCGTGTGCCTGCTGCACCCCAGGCCGCTGGTCCCCAGACCCGTCTTGCCTGCCCCAGCGCACCAAGGAGGCTCTGCTCACCTGCCAACACCGGCGTGTGTCAAAGAGGGCCTACCACGTGCCGGTGCAAGCTCCAAGCCCCAGTGCCTCGACCTTTGCAGCCTCCGCAGACCATCGCTGGCCTCCACGACGCAGGCCCACAGTACTCCTTTCTCGTTGACATACCCCACCGGCGTACTCTTCGGCCCAGTTGTTAGCACATGTTTTGCTGAGTCGTGAGGTTTCAATGGCAGTGACCAAAAGTCGGTGGCAGCGTCCACATCACTGTACTCCCTCCGATCAGTGAAGCCAAAGTCTGCATCGCAAGCACACAACACGTGGTGCCACTAACCCTGTTCAACGCAAGCCGGCGACACGTGGTGCCACTAACCCTGTTCAACGCAAGCCAGCGAAACTTGGATGAGGGCTCAGGCCCACACTGCGGCCCAGTAGGTCCCACATGTGGAACTGTGTCCTGAGTTCTGAATGGCAGTGACCAAATGTTTATTGCAGCGTTCATATCACTGAACTCCCTTCGATCAGTGTCCCAAAGTCTGCATCGCAAGCACACAACACGTGGTGCCACTAACCCTGTTCAACGCAAGTCCGCGTCCCGTGGTGCCACTGAACCTGAACTACGCAGGCCGGTGGGACCATCCAACGTAAGCCGGCAACACTTGAATGAGGGGCCCTGCTGACCGCTCCCTCAGGCCTACACTGCGGTACAGTAGGTCCCACATGTGGTACTGTTTCTTTGGAAATTAATGGAGGAGTTCACACCATTGGACACGCATCATCGCAGTCGGCATCCCCTATCAGCACTGGTGCCACTAACTCTGTGCGCAATGAGTCATGGGCACTCTCAGGTTGAACTTTGGTGGTGTCTGAGTCCATGGCCTGGGGGTTGTCTGCATCATCATCTGGCTGGGACGGACTTGGTGTCCGACATGTGTCTGCTCCACTCATCTCCACCATGGTGACAGTTACAGTGTGGTTCTTCCCTCGGCATCATGCCCTGGGGGTACACCTTCCACTGTCCACCGAGACACTCCGCGACGACCCCCTTTGTCATCTACGATGACCTGCTCTGCTCTCGTGACCCTGCCCCAGTGCACCGCAAGTCAGCGGCCCGTGGCGGTGGGCCCGTGCAGGACGCTGTGCATGTGGGGCCACTAACTCTGTGCAGCTCAAGTCATGGGGCCTTTATGGTTGAATGGCTGTGTCCTTAACGCTGTACACTGTTGTCGTTTTTTGACTGCCCCAGGCACTCCATGACGGCTGGTGTACACACACCCACACACATCCAACACAGGTGTCACTCGACATGTGAGCCTGCTAATAAAAGTGGCCGGGCGCACGTGCCCGTAGCCATTCACACCATCTAAGCAAGTGTGTCCGTGTGGTCATTATGTCAGCATGATGTGCCCGAGCCCAGCAACATCCCAGTGTGCTGTCTTCAGCGGACGATACCATGTCACCTCAGCAGTGGTTAAGACCTTGGACATGTAGCTTCGTCCGCCCCCACCTTCATGCACATGCGGCGTGTGCTGATTCGGCAGGGGGCTCATGGCGTGGCTCTGGTCTGGCCCTGAGCAGGAAGTGCGGTAAGCGTGTCCCTGTGTTGGAGTGTTGTCGCCACCAGGGCCACAGTAGTTGATGTTGAAATGTAACATGCACCCGGAGGGCGGGCCCACACGTACGGGGAAATGTAGGAGCGCAAGACCGCTCGGGGTCTTGACTCATACATGCCAAGTGTTGTGTGTATCAGTCCTGCGGCTGCATGAGTCAGATGCCTAGCCTCAATCGCAGCGCGATCACAGCCAGCCATGGACTGTACACCTGTGTCCGCCCTGTCCAGACCATTGGCCTACACTCACGTGGCCACACACCCTCAACGGCCAGCATCACGGTGTGGTTGGCATGCTGCTGGACTTGCGCAGACAGGCATGACAATGGTGTGCCGTAGGAGTGCACGTGATGCAACCGCGCAGCGCACACAAGTGTGGGGGCTCGTGGGAGGGAGGAGCAGCTGTGAGGCAACGTAACACACGGTGAGGCCGCTCATGTGCCACGTGCTCGGCATATCATCCATAATTCCCTGGGTCGCAGACATCCCACCCCACCCACGACAGGCCTCTGCACATCTCATGTATGCAAGCAGATGGTAAACTGACTGTAGGGATGAAAGGGCCTTTGTCTGGACTATCAGGCGGAAGCACATCTGCAGCTCCGAGCTGGGACTTGCATGTGCCCAGCACCCCCTGACAGATACGATAGCATTTGCTGTCGACTCCCACACTACGCACTGTCCGGCGTGAGACTGAGGAAAAGTGTTCTTCTGATCGGTATCATTTGTACCAGGACTCCATTGTTTTTTCATTGCCATTTCGTGTCAAACACTTCCACACGACCCACCTGGTCGTTTCTGCTGATGCCTGAGGAAATTCTAACTAACATGACAAAAACCATCTTGCAGCCTGCATTTCTGCCCAGGAACTGTCGCACACCCAACCCCCTGTTCTTTGCAGTTCGACAGAAAACCATGAGACACTCACGCCCTGTGTAAATGATTTGTTTCCCATCTCCTGCTCCCTGCCTGGTAAACATCCTTGACACCGTGATCAGGTTATCTGGACAATGGTCTGACTGCTGGGCCTTGATCAGGGTGATTGGACAATGGTTTGAATGACCGAGCTTTGATCAAGCTGATTGAACAATGACCTGAATGACCGTGCTTTGATCAAGCTGATTGAACAATGACCTGAATGACCGTGCTTTGATCAAGCTGAGTGAACAATAATTTGAGTACCAAGCCTTGATCAGGTCACCAACTACAAACACCGTCTGGACCTGGTTATCAACTGCAAACACTGCCCTGATTGAACAATGGACTATCAGCCAAAAGACTGGAATGAAAAAGTATAAAAGGCTTGTAAGCTGCGGAGTAAAGCAGCAGCCTCCTCTGTCTTGTTTCTAATGAGCTTGGGACTCTGTTCCATAGCCCGGGCTATTTGAATAAATCTGGGTTCCTCCTGCAGACGAAGGCTCCTGTGTCTCCTTTTACTACGTATGAAGGGTATGGAAGACTTGGGCAATTCCCCCGCCGCCGAGACCCAGTGAGTGGGTTATTCCGGTTCTTCAAATGGCGCCCGAACAGGGACTCCACGAGTACGAAGGTCAGGCCCGGTGGATGTGAGGAGGTACACGGAGAGACTCCGACGGAGGCGCCCTACCCGAGGGATTCTTGCAATCCGGTAAGCCGAACGACTCGCCCGCTGTTCCTCCCCACCCGGTCTGGGCCACATGACCACGTCCTCGCTGGAGTCCCCTAACAAATAATTTCTGGAGCAGGACACAGCCCTACGTCTGCAGAAGAGAACTACCCCTGTAAGGTAAGGGTGGACTGATCACCCACCAAGTCTGTATGATTCTGCTGTTATTGACCTTTGCAAAAGCCAAGCAGGCGAGGTGAATTTTAAAACCCGCCGGTGTCTGTTACCTATTTACAAGCATGCCAGTCAGTAGTAAGTTCAAGAAATTATGTTGTTGTATGTGTACGCAGGACTCCCAGCTGGAGGCGGCTTGTCCGCTTCCTCCAGAAGGGACCCCTGGCCATACGATGTATGTTAAACATGGCCCTTCTGCCATAATGTTTTCCTCATTCTGGGTAAAATATACGAAACAAAGTAACGCGGAATTACAGTGGCCACTTTTCGGCTCCTTTAATTCCCAAGTTCTCGCCAACTTAGAGGAACAATTAATGAAAAGAAAAACGCGCCCGTCTATGTTTGAATCTGTCCGATTTTGGAGGAAAGAGATAGAGCAGAGAGCTAGAAAGCAGAAGGCTCAAGAAAGAAAACAGGAACGCATGTCAATGGCCGACCACGCCAGAGTAAATTTACAAAATCAAATGACAAAATCGGTAGAAATAGCCAACAGGGAGCATGGGGCCCGGGTACAAAAATGCTATCCAGCTCGTGAGGAGAAAAGAAAGGGCCATATGGAAGGGGAGAAGAAGGTGATTCCTTGCTTGATACCATGCTAGAAAGCCCTCCTGCATATGCCCCAATGTACACTGCCCTGACGCCTCACACCCCACATGTCCCCCCGCCACCGCCCACTCCTGCCCCCACTGCCCCTCCTACTGTTCTTCCTGTCACACCAACTCTCCCGATTTTTCCTATGACACCGACCACGCCCGCTAACCCTGTCCTCACTGCGGGAATGACAACAAGTCTCCATCCGCCCAACCCCTGCGGCTTTACACCTACCCGCCCTTTTCCTATTTCCCCGTGGTCTACAGTTAAGCAGGATTTATATAAAATGTTCAATTCCCCCCTACTGGCCTCCTTGCGCTCTGCAGTCAGCTTTTCGTCCCTTCGAGAAAATGACCTACAGAAGCAACAGTGTGAATGTTGGATAAAGAATGGGAATATTTATGCCTTTAAAGACATATGGTCCACCTTTTCCCAGTGGACGATTATGGAACAGACCACCTGGGCTGAATACATGTGTACGCTGGTCATGCAAAAATTTGAGAATGCGCTTATGCAGATACCCACTGGATTAATGGACCTTAGGTCACAAATAAGAAGAGGCGATGTTCAGGGAGAGGGGATGTTTGGTGCTGTGTCTGCTTTAATGGCTTACCGTGATATGACCGCTTTTCCAACACCCCTCTAGAAACAGCTATGCCAATGAGAGAGGCGGCCCCTGTCTTTGTTAACGCACTTACCGATGCCCAAAATAATGGCCGAGGGGCTGTTGAGGCACACTGGCGCAGGCTTTGGGTTCATGTTCCTTGGAAAAGGTCAGAAGTAATGCAGTTAAAAGAACAATTACCAGATCCCCGGAAGAATCCGGCTGCCTTTTACAGAGAATTAGGTCAGATTATATCTGCAGGTACTCTCGTTCTTGAGGATATAGATTTACTTTTTGGTACGGTTGTCCCCACTGAAATTTGGGACAAGATTCGACATACTGATCATGAAGTGGCGTTGGGAGGTAAATGGGCTGACCTAGAGGCTATGGAAGAAGCAAGGGTAGGAGGGACTAAACCAGAAGCTGCCATCCTGACTTTGCCCGGTAAAATAATAACGTTTATGAAAACACTTTTGCCGGAAACTGTCATTAACTGGGATAAAATAAACGCCTGTAGGCAGCGAAAAGATGAGAATGTGGCTGACTTCTTTACCCGTTTTGAGACAGAATACAAGGGACATAGTGGTTTGGATCCCCGGACCCCAGGTTCTGGCCCAGTGTTTGTCGATAAGTTTGTCAGCAACTTGCTTCCTGAGATTTCCACCAGGCTTAAGAAAGTTGAAAGTACGTGGTCTGCCCAAACTATCACTGGTATCTTGGCTATGGCACAATATCATGAGAATAGGGAGAATGAAGATAGAGACAAGGAAAGTAAGAAGGTTAGGGATCTTAAGACTAAGGCACTTCTGCAGCAGGCTTACCCTCCCGAGGTCCCGATGCCCGCGGGAATTTCAGACCTCAACCCCAACACCCTCCGAGGGCTCGCCAGTCTACCCCTCCAGCCCTCAACATACGGGAGCCCTCCAAACAGATCAGTGTGCTTATTGTAAGGGGTACGGCCATTGGATAGACGAGTGTCCCGTGTTAGCTGAAAACATCCGAACAGGGAAGACTCGGCCTCGCGCTCCCAGGGAGGGAAGGCCGACTAGGGACCATGGCCCGCCCCATCCACAGGATAAAGAAAGTAGGCCCAGGGATCACGTTCCCGTCCGGCCGCGCCCGGCCAATAGGTTTGATGGGTACGAAGCAACACGCACTTATTACAATGATGATTATGACGAAGTTGATGAGATAGGGTCCTACCAAGCATAGGACAGCCAGGAAAGGGGTATTACCAGAGTGCAAATTCCAGTGGATCAAAGGGGCCCGTATGTTCAAATGTCAGTTGTGGGGAACGATCAGAATTTTCTTTTGGATACTGGGGCCACCAGGTCTTCTATTGCACGTCTGTCAGTTCCGGAGGCACCACTTTCTGGCAAAATAAATGTCTCCGTGGGTTTTGCAGGAACACCTGTGACGAGCCCTGTCTCTGAACCCCTCCCTCTCGATATTGGCCCTGCACATGTTGACGCTCCCTTGGTCCTTACTACAGGTTGCAGTGAAAACTTGTTAGGCATGGATTTACTGAAAGCTCTGTATGCGACCATATCATGTAGTCCCCAAGGTGTATCCCTAACAATTTCTCCCACCGCAGCTTCCTATATGTATCTGTCTGGTCCCCTCCCACCAGAATTGCAGTTTTTACCTTCCTCCCTCTGGGCATCATCAGACACTGATGTAGGGTGTCTCAACATATCCCCTCATGTGGTACGCATCGAGCCAGGTGCACTTCTCCCCCGCCTCCGGCAGTATCGACTACCCGCGGAAGGAGAAATGGCCCTTTTAACAATAATATCTGAATTAATGGACAAGGGCGTAGTGGAGGAAACACGTGGCAATATCTGTAACAGTCCCATTATTCCCGTTCTTAAAAAGACCAATGGAGATGCTCTCTCCCCTAAAATATACAGATTCGTGATTGACCTGAGAGCCCTTAACAAAATAACAATCTCCCAATATCCTGTTGTCCCCGACATTACAGCCCTCTTAACGATGGTCCCTTCTGACGCAACGCACTTTTCTGTCATAGACCTGAAGAACGCTTTTTCAGCATTCCTATACATCCTGACAGCAGACATTTTTTGGTTTCTCCTCGGTGGGCGAAGCTTTAGATTCTGCCGCGCCCTCAAGGTTTCACCGAGAGCCCCAGTATCTATAGTCAAGCCCTCAAAAGTCAACTAGATTCCTTGGAACTCCCTGATAACTCCACACTATTACAATATGTAGATGACCTCCTCATTGCTGCAAATTCTGCCCCATCATGTAAAGAAGCTACTCTCTGTTTGTTACGCCACCTTGCCCTCCATAATCACAAAGTCTCTTTAAAAAGCTTCAGTTTTGTCAAGAGAAGGTGACCTATTTAGGTCATCTCCTCTCGAAGGAGGGAAGGCAGCTCACCGCTGATCGTGTAGCCATTATCAATGCTATGACGGCCCCACGAACACAAAAGCAGGTGCGAGCCTTCATAGGCCTAACCTCATACTGTAGACAGTGGATTTCCAACTTTTCGGCCATGGTCAAACCTCTTCTTGCCCTCACCACTAAAGACATATCAGACAGTTCATTTCCATGGACTAGAGAGCATGCGCAGGCCTTCCAAGATTTAAAGAGGGCTCTGTGTACTGCTCCAGTCCTCGGTACTCCTGATTATAGCAAACAATTTTTCTTTTTGTACATGAGACAGACGGCTGTGCATGCGCTGTCTTGACCCAGATGTTCGGAGGTCACCATCGGCCATGTGCCTATTTTTCAGCCACCTTAGATCCTGTTGCAAGGGCTCTCCCGGGATGCCTACGGGCGACCGCTGCGGCCGCCCTCATGGTCCGTCAGAGTGCGGGGATCGTCATGAACTCCCCTGACTCTGATGGTCCCCCATTCTGTAGATACCCTCCTTAATAACACCAAGACACAGTACCTCACTAGCGCACGACTCACAGGATATGAACTGACACTCTTTTCCAGCCACATTAACATCAAGAGATGCACTGTACTGAACCCCGCCACATTACTCCCACTGGATACTCAGGATGCCCACTTAGACCCACATGACTGCATATTAAGGACAGAGGAGGAGACGAAGGGACGGGTTGACTTACAGGATACCCCGATAGCAGAACCAGAAGGTACACTATACGTGGACGGATCATGTCTCAGAGGGCCAGATGGTAACACCTCAGCCGCCTATGCCCTCACGACATTAGGACAAGTAGTAGAAACAGCTCAGATTCCGCAGTGCTCTGCTCAAGCAGCAGAATTAGTGGCCGTCACTAGAGCCTGTGAGTTAAGCAAAGGGATGACGGTAAATATTTATACTGACAGCCAATATTCCTTCGGGGTGGCCCACAACTTCGGGAGGTTATGGAAAGAAAGGAATTTCCTTACTTCCCATGGGACCAAGATTCAACATGGCCCCCTAATTCACCGATTGTTAGACTCCCTGACACTCCCCAGAAAGGTGGCCATTATAAAATGTAAGGCCCATAAGAAAGTGACAGATGATGTTGGGAAAGGCAATGCCCTGGCTGACCAGACGGCCAGACAAACAGCTCTTAGAAAAAGGGAAGGAATGTATGTAGGAGGTCCCGCTAGGTGGGTGGCAGACGAGGGCATGGTTGAAAACACAGTACAGAGTGTGATCGATATTCAGTCCCATACTACTCCTGAGGAACTACGGGTGTGGAAGGAGCAATTAGCAAAGGAGGGAATTGATGGTTGCTGGGTCCGCACGACTATGGAAAGACAATGGATGTTACCTGACAGTCATGTGCTACCAGTAGTTACGATGGCCCATGGTCCTGCTCACATTAGTGCAAAAGGGATATGTAAACTGTTGGAACCTACATGGTACAACTCTAAGATACCAACATATGCTGAAAAGCTGGTTAAAACATGCATGATTTGCCTAATGTATAACCCAGGAAAAGGCACAGTTACTCCTAAGGGAGGATTCCCTCCTCCTACCTTCCCTTTTGAAGTCCTCCAAATAGATTACATCCAGATGGAGCGATGTAACAATTTAAAATATGTCCTAGTGGTGGTCTGTACCTTCAGCCGATGGGTGGAGGCCTACCCCGTCAAAGACTGCACCGCTATCACTACCGCCAAAATGCTATTAAAAGAGTACCTCCCACGATTCGGTTTGCCCCGCTTGGTCTGGAGTGACAACGGGACACACTTTACGGCTCAAATTATGGAATATATCTGTACAGCATTGGGTATAAAACAAAAATTTCATGCAGCTAACAACCCCCAGTCAGCAGGTCTAGTGGAGGTGTACAATGGCATCATAAAAACTAACATGGCCAAAATAGTAGCCGAGACAGGTGTCACTTGGGTTGATGCTCTGCCCTTGGCCCTATTGTCTACAAGAACAACAGCCCACACCAGGATAGGGCTATCCCCCCATGAGATTGTGTTCGGGAGGCCTGCCAATGTATGGGGTGTCCCGCGGCCTAAGAAACTGTCTGATGTTGAATACCCTGTATTAACTGATTACCTGTACAGTCTAACTAATACCTTTCGTACTCTTTATCACCAGGTGCATGAGGCCATACCTGACAAAAGCGAGGGCCCAGGACACGTTATCCAACATGGAGATTGGGTCTTAGTGAGGAATTTTCAACGGACTAAGAGCCTCGAACTCCGCTGGACACAGCCCCGTCAGGTGTTGCTGGCCACCCGCACCGCCGTGAAAGTAGAAGGTCGGAAGAATTGGGTGCATTCGTCCCACTGTAGGCGTGTGCCTCTGCCCCTCCCCTATGATCAGTGGGTGAGGGAAGGACAAGGAGACTCAGAAACAGAAACAGTCCCGACGTTTGTCCCATTCAGCGATGCCAGACTGCATTTTACATCTACGGAAGCAGAGAGTGACAGCATACTGAAAGGAAGGGTGGAACCCTCCCTTAACTCTGCTCAACGTCCAGAACAATTGTTTCCCGACCATACTGACCCTACTTCCGACCGATATAACTTGCGCCCCGAGGGAAGGCTTGCCTTTGACTTCGCCAAGTGCCTATAGGCTGTAGGGCTGTGATCTCCCGGCCGAGAGTAGTGCTGGTGTGTCAGACTAAGGTACGCCATAGGGCTCTTGGCACCTGCGCCCAGTGAAGCAACAACCAATCACAGACAGCCACTAGAGGTCCCTGGCTTAGCACAATGGCTGCCGTCCAAAACACTCGAATCCAGAAACAATATGTCAGTCTCCGACATAGTAAATGCTTCATGGCCACCGTGGTGACGCTGTTTGTCTCCCTCATCCTGTCTATTCTTGGTTGGCTGTTACTAATCTACCATCCTGTTACCTCACCAACCCCTACCCCGACTCCTGCAGAGCACCAGTATTACACGCTACCAGCCCACGAGTTACCCCGCCGTGCAGAATTCTTCAATAACACCTTCATCAAAATGTTGCATCATCATCAGCTGATCATGAACATTTCCAACTGCTGGGTTTGCGGACTGATGCCGCATTCCATGATACACCCTGTCCCATTCTTTCCCTACCCCTTTTCCATCTCTGGGTCTTGTCTTGCATGGTGGATGTTGATACAGGAGGCCTACACTGTCAATGGTACTGCCAATTCTGCCCTTGGAACATTTCAGGATGACTTCTGGTGGAACAGATCTGGCCATGCCAATGCTCCTTTTGCCCGACCAGCTCATCCACATCGCTACTATCACCAGATGAACTCGGTGAGATGGTAGTATTCAACTCAACCACTCGACGAACATTTTCCAGATTCCGCACAAGAAGGATACTGCCCGATGAACGAGACACTGTGAATGTCATAAATGTGCAAGGCCGTGTCTGCATCCATGGCCTAGGGACTAAGAAAGTTGGTACCAGTACTTGTAATATCACAAAATCTTTAAACTCTACATCTCCTCCGAAGCTGGTGGCATCCCCCAACACCTATTTTATCTGTGGCACTGCCGCCTACACTTGGCTCCCCCGTAACTGGTCTGGTACCTGCTATCTGGCCTTCCTCCTTCCGCCAACGTATTCTACCCATGGGAGTTACCACCTGTTGATGAAGGGCGCTCTGCGTCGCTCACGTAGGGGCGCCATATCAGCCGAGGATACAGCAGGCCAGGAAACCGGGGACTTCCTTAAAGGTTTCCTTCCATTCTGGGGCCCCATGGCAAACAGTCGGGCTGTACGAGGACTGACCAGGGTCCTTGAAGCCACCATCACAGTAACAGCTGGTGCCCTCTCCAACATCACTGCAGAACTACAGGCGGACCGCCTTATAACACTGCAGAACTGCATGGTCCTAGACGTCCTCCTTGCTGATCGTGGTGGTGTGTGTAAATTGATCGGCTCCAGCTGCTGCGTGTACATCCCAGACAACGCACCTTCAGTGTACTATGCCATCCAACGTCTGCATCGCCTTTCTTCCGAAATTCATCTGGATAAAGGCAACTGGTCCCTCACAGGCTGGATCTGGGGCCTCCTTTCCCAGTGGGGGTGGAGGGTCCTCATCTTCCTTGCCTTGGGAATAACTGTCCTGGTCTCCTGCTGTTTGTGCCTGCCAGTGCTCTGTACAATGTGTGTCCAGACCATCCAGCCTCCACCCTCCAACATTCACAACACCAATATGATGATGATGCTCCAACAAGAAACCGATGGCCTTATGAACATTGACATTTCTTAAAGTATTTGCCACTCTATGGCAAAAGGAGGGTCTGAGGAAAAGTGTTCTTCTGATCGGTATCATTTGTACCAGGACTCCATTGTTTTTTCATTGCCATTTCGTGTCAAACACTTCCACACGACCCACCTGGTCGTTTCTGCTGATGCCTGAGGAAATTCTAACTAACACGACAAAAACCATCTTGCAGCCTGCATTTCTGCCCAGGAACTGTCGCACACCCAACCCCCTGTTCTTTGCAGTTCGACAGAAAACCATGAGACACTCACGCTCTGTGTAAATGATTTGTTTCCCATCTCCTGCTCCCTGCCTGGTAAACATCCTTGACACCGTGATCAGGTTATCTGGACAATGGTCTGACTGCTGGGCCTTGATCAGGGTGATTGGACAATGGTTTGAATGACCGAGCTTTGATCAAGCTGATTGAACAATGACCTGAATGACCGTGCTTTGATCAAGCTGATTGAACAATGACCTGAATGACCGTGCTTTGATCAAGCTGAGTGAACAATAATTTGAGTACCAAGCCTTGATCAGGTCACCAACTACAAACACCGTCTGGACCTGGTTATCAACTGCAAACACTGCCCTGATTGAACAATGGACTAACAGCCAAAAGACTGGAATGAAAAAGTATAAAAGGCTTGTAAGCTGCGGAGTAAAGCAGCAGCCTCCTCTGTCTTGTTTCTAACGAGCTTGGGACTCTGTTCCATAGCCCGGGCTATTTGAATAAATCTGGGTTCCTCCTGCAGACGAAGGCTCCTGTGTCTCCTTTTACTACGTATGAAGGGTATGGAAGACTTGGGCAATTCCCCCGCCGCCGAGACCCAGTGAGTGGGTTATTCCGGTTCTTCAAGACCAACGTGTACACATCCCACACACAGAAGTTCTTGGTCGTAGTTATCATGCGTGGAATGGCCTTCACACGTACTTCCACCCCATCCCAGGCCTACACCCGTTGCACACAGACACTGCTCATTGATCCGAGCTGTGGCATTTCATCCACAGGACTGGCGCAGGTCAGCACAGTGCCGCTTCAGGCAGAGCCACTGACGCAATGGCAGACCATCCCGGACACATGCACAACCCCAGTCACGTGGACCGGTACCGTGCACGTCTGCTGCATGTACTGGGGGCACTGCCATTGGCAGTGCTGCGGATCAGTTACCGGCTAAGCTTCCGCCTTGCCAACGTCACCTGCGTTCAGCCTGTGTTGCATTGTTGCTCGTGCATATTCGAGTGGACCATGGATGTCTGCCTCTCCAACGTAACGGTAGCTGAACTGGATTTCGACGTGTGTCTGCGCCCCCTGTTGGCCCAAGACCAGGAGTGTCACCGTGATGCCCGTTTATGGCATGCCTGGATGATTGGCATGCATGCTGGCAACTGGACCTGGGAGATTGCACGACTCGTCGTGTGCAGTGACCACATTGAGCCGCTCCCCTATTGGGCTTTAGTGCCAATTGGGGTCAGGGGTTGGAGACAGCACATCTGTCCGGGACAGCTGATGGGCTACGTCACCGACATGTTAGATGTTGTCGACAACGAGGTCATATTGGAAATGTTGGCCTACGCTGCTGCACTCGCGTTCTTGGACGAGTGACAACGTACCTGCAGCCACGACTGGATGTGACCCATTGCACGGGTCCCGACGCCTGGTTGCATGTTGGGGATCTGGTCACATGTCCCAAGACGACAGTGGACATGGCTGCATTGGCCTGGACTCCGGATACATGCGCGGACAACCAACACGGGTTGGCACTCACTTGTGTGCGTGATGGACTCCCCCGGAGTGGACATGGGCTCTTTGCTACGTTCCTCATTCAGACATGCTGCTGCATTGGTCTGCATGTTGTGGCACTTCTCTTGGCCGTACTGACACGCAATTGTTGATGGGGTTTCCGCACCTTCACTTGTCTCCAGCTGTGATGACTGTTGATTTGGATGCCAATGTGTGTGTCACGGCCTATCTGGGTCCCTGCCATACATGCATTGCTACCCCATCAGGGCTGTGGGTTTGTACTTGTGCATTATCATGTCCCTGTTTCGTGCTTTGCCAGATGCGTATTGCCATTTACCTGCCACAAGCGGGTGCACTTGTGTCCTGTGTTCAGTTGTGCAAATGTTGCTGTTTGTACCGTATTGTGTTCTATGTTGGGGTGCTCTGCTTCCTATGTGTGTGTGCTGCATTGTGGGTGAGTTGGCCCTTCAGCTCTGATTTGGCTCACCCTTCTCCCTTTCAGGCAGTGTGGTTTTGACTTCTGTGCTTGTTCAGTGGTGTGATATTGCCGACTTGTGTGACTTGTGTTCTTGGTTGGTGTTGTTACTCTTGGGCATGGTTTGTCTGCAGTTGTGCTGTGCTTACTTGTGCATGTGTGCCATTGTGCCCATCTCCCCCCGTCCCCCCAGTCCCTGGTCGTTCCTCTCCCTGTTGCTTTTGAGCAGTTTCCGGTCCCCGACTCCTGCCACCATCTCCAGACTGATGTGGTGGACACCATTTCCTCCATGTCATCCAGCTCCTGGTGTGGCGCTGGACTCCCACCTTCGGTGTGCATTGCTGCCTTCTGGTTGTTGGCGTGTTTCTGCTTGTTTTTGCGTTTCGCATCATTCGAGCTGTTCTGGTTGTCTTCCATTGTCCTCCTTCGCACTCCGGCTGCATTCACCTTGTCCACGACGGACTGCCATGTACAATGTTTTGTTGCCAATGGTGCTTGTGGGGTTGTGTACTAGCTCCGACTGCCTCCATTGTGCTTCGCTGTTGTTTTCTGTTTGGTTTGTCTTCCTTTTTCCTGCTTTTGTTGTGCTTATTCCCGCCTGCCGTGTGTGTCTCGCGGGCCTGGCGCTGCTTATCGCTGCTTTCCTCATCGCGAATGGGCTCATCGCACGTTTTTTTGCGTTGCGTTTTGTGTTTTTATCTCTGTCGTGGTGGTTGTATCGCGGACATTGGCCGCGTTTTCGGCAGACTATCGCATGGTACCGCCGTGTTGTGAATTCCACGTTAACATGGGGTTATTTTCCCGTGATGGACTGCGATATGTAAAGTTGCGTTAGCCTTTTTTGGCGATGTTTAGCGCACGTTCTTGAGAATATCCCCCTCAATGTGATAGCACAGACCTTTGCACGCATGCAGACAACAGTTTCCACCATTTTTTCACTGCTTGTGACGATGCAACATGTAACGAGGAAAAACAAATTTGATTTAGTACATTTCACAGAAAGATTTTTCACCAGGAAGGACGTGAAAAAAAGGGTGTGAAACCATATGTTGCACAGCTATTGCTTATGAATCATTTAAGTGCTTCAGTAAAGATGTTTAGGTTTCGCCTACTTACCTTTATAGATGCCTTTTGAGATAATCTTGAAAACACTTGTTTGTCAACTTGACAAACAAATGCTTTTTTGGTAAAAGCGCCCCATACCACACTTTCACATTAATGGCGGCCACACCCCATTCTTTAGACACGGCTCATCTAAAGAAAGGGGCCCGGCCGATATTAAAGTTTTAAAGCACTGCATGGGCATTTTTACAAACTAGCATTTGTAATGCAATAGGTGTCGCATTTACGAAACTCACGTCAATTCGAGACCTATTGCATTGCAAATGCTTGTTAGGTTGAGCCTGCAAGCGGCCGCATTCGCTGTTGCTTGGCCAATAGTGTCTAAAAAAAGAAAAAGAACTCTGAATAAAAGGGGCTTTTATTTACCATCATTAGCATCACTCTTCTTTGCTGCTTTTTAATTCAGCTGGGAGTGCGAGGTGTCACTTCCTGCGTAACTTCCTTTTCTTTCTGTGGTGCTTAGACCAAGTATAGATTGATTTATCTTAATTAGTGTTCGTCCACTGCTCACGCTGTGATTGAGGTACTATTTCTTCTTTTTTTACATTTTTATATAGCGCAAACTCGATCTGACCCGAAGGTATTGGAGTGCTTTACTTGATCACCATTTACATTACATAAGATCACTTTCTTTTTTTTTGGCACGGGGAGTATAAGTGATTTGCACACAATCACAGGATATTGAGCCGATGCAGTCCCGGCTTATTTTTTGGTTTAGGTCGGACACAATGTACTCTTCCCAATACTCCTATCTCTACTTGTGTGCTTTTCAGAAAACTGCAGGTCTCAGCTGCTCACCTCCGAATAATCACACAGAGGCTCAAAGTGAGCTATAACATATGGAACGCAGACAGACTGCTTCAGATCACGTGCATTGTCTGAGTGTGCATGAGTGCTTAGAAACTTTTGTGTGCATGTACTTGTGTGTGCATGATGGCTTACAAGCTTGTGCGCGCGCGTGTTTGCAGCCAGCGGTCCGTGCAGGTAGCAGGGGTGGGGCGGTGGGCCGGGTAGGGGAGATCTCGAGGGACGATGCAGAGGGAAAATTAAATAAATAATTAATTTTCCCTTAGCACCGTCCCTCGAAATCCCCCCTTACACAGCCCCACAACCCCACCGCTGTTACCTGCACGGACCGCGGCTGCGTGTTTGTATGTATGTACGTGTGTGCTTTCAGAAAACTGCACTTTGTGGCAGGTCATCTCGGAATAATCATAAAGGCTCAAAGCAAGAATAAAATATCAAAAACATAGAGGGACTGCTTTAGATCCTGGGCATTGCCTGTGTGTGCGTGAGTGTTTAGAAGCATGTGCATTTTGTTTGTTTCATGATACTGCATAGTATTAGCAAAAAGCATTGACAAAATCAATAAGTCAACAAGGCCAGACCTATTGGCTTTGCACAATATACTTGACCATTAGGATAGGCTCAGATTTATGCAGTTCTGTAGGAATTTTATCAAGATCCGGGACTTTATTCCTCCTTTGTCTACAAATGGCTGTGAGAACGTCATTTAAAGTAAATGGTTCTAAAGTTAAGTAATCTAGAAGGCCCAATTGGCAGGGCATCCCAATACCCGACTAGAATGCGATCTCACAATACAATAACGAATAATGGGCCATATTAGCAAGAAACTGCGATAAACATCGCAGAGCGCGCTTAGCGCGAAAATAATTATCGCCTGCTATCGCTGGTATATATCGCCACGCTAACCCTGTATTAGCAACAGTTAGCACCATGGCGATATATAATCCAGCGATAGCGGGAGAAATGGGCCAACATCGCTACAAAACCAGCGATGTTGCATGGGGGACGGGGGAAACCTTGCTGATACGACCCTGTTAAGTATGCACAAGTCAGGTTTTGGGCAGGTGTTAAAAATCCAGCGATGACCCCGGTTAGCGCGACTTTTAACGTCGCTAACCGGGGCCAGGGCCAGGGCCTCATTGCTAATAGGCGATAGGCCTGTTAGCGGCTGTGTTCCTGGTCTTGTGGTCGGGAACGCCTACTTTGCATGTCATTAGCGATAAATATCGCTGACATGCAAAGTGGCACCCAACACGCTCGCTTTCGCGGGAAAGCTGTCGCTAACAACTGCCTCTCTTGGTGTATGTTGATGTTTTTGATTTGTTATGTGTTAGCTCTCTATTCCAGTTGTAATATTAACTATTTAGTTTTACTGTAGGTTTCCTGGAGCTCATCAAAGATTTGTTATTGATTTGACTTAAAATATTGTTTGGGTGACATACATATATAAAAAAAATGCTTTATGGGAAAAAAAGTTTATGTTTCCTTCGTTTATATTTGCAGGTGTTTTGTCCCACCCCTTATTGTCCATCTCCGCCCTGATGAAGGTGTAGCCCCGGCAACACACCGAAACGCGCGTTGGCGTTATTCGTGTGGGGGCAGCTGGATTACTCTCATCCCTACCCCTTGATGACTTGTATTCCTCTCTGTCATCTGACCATCTTGTGGCTGTTATGCACAATTTTTATCTTATATTGTTTCTCTAAAGTTGTGTGAATGATGTGTGAGTCTTTATGATGAATCCTGGGAATGTATGATGATATGAATGTTTTGTTTGAAGTAGGTGTGTGGGACGGTATATATATATCTTTTTGAATTTTGTCTTATTGATCATCAATTGTTGTGACAATCGTTATGTGTTTTTATAAACTATCGAAATGATTATATAATTAATAAAATTACTACAAAATTGGTAAAACTTGATGTAACTATTTACTTTTTTCCTTGATCTGCTCCAGAGATAGAGGATGAATCTTAGGACCCTTGTATAGGGCCATGTGTTGAAAATACGGGGTAGGTAATTTCTTGCATCTTTGGTGTTCCTTATTTCCCCTACGTACCTGCCCCCATCTAGCCAGGGGTCCCCCTTCTTATTACTTAGTGCTAACAACTGTTAGCGACAGCTTGCTGATAGGGCGATAATAATATCGCCGCTTTAGCGGCAAAAAGTGCCGCTAAAGCGGCGATATTGCCCTTGCTAATATGCCCCAATGTGTTAACCAAACTTCCTGTGCAATGTATATTTCAGACTTATTGTTGTTTTAATTCTTTTGGCCACCAGATGCCAAAATGCCTTGTATTGTTTGACCTAGCTGCCCTAGTTACATCTTGCCACCTAGCATTTTCACCACTCTCTCCTTTTGATGGCTAAAAGGGTTTTATACACACTACTGCATAATCTTAGGATTTCTATGACCTTGTTCTTTATTACCTTCAAGCAGGAGGCTTTGGTTAACATTAAAAAGTATCAATGCTTGCCTGTTCTGAAAGTAAATAACAACTGCTGGACATCTGGATGAACATTATAAATGTATTTTATCTTGCAGTTTAGATTAGTGAGGGACCGACGTTGTTAATGCACCACGAGGTTTACTCCTGTGCCCTTTATTGCTGAATGTTAAAAGACATGTACCAGCCATATGTACTGGATTGAATGTAAATATTTCCTAAAATGTACAAATAAAATGCGTCCTGGATTGACCGCAAAATTTTTGCTGAAATGTACAAATAAAATGCTTACTAACACATGCGCACAACTTGGGTTCGATCAATTTATGTATGATGCCGCAACATTCCAAATTACCAATGTTGGTTTGGTGTGACCCTCTCATTCTCTAATGCACTTGCTGAATTGCGAAATGTAATAGCCTGGTGGCAGTGGTCGAAGTGGGGAAAAAGGCAGGGGAAATTTGGGCAGAGAATCAGAGAGCGGAATAACCCGAGGATTGGGTCAGTGGGCGGAGTCAGAGGTGTGGTCAGAAAGAGCAAAACGTTCCTATTTTTAGTATTTGTTTGGCATTTCACTGTCCAGTTAAAGCTTATTACATTATTTAATTCAACCAATGGATATACATTTATTTAAGGTTTAATATAAGTTATTGACATTAAAATCAATTCACAAAGTAGGATACGTTTCCAATCACAGAATGTCCGAAATACGCTTAAAAGTGGAATCACAAGCCATTTGTCTCTGAGCTAAGCAATTTCTGTCATCAGCACTTCTCCTCCCTTTTTCCACAAGAGCAGTTCAAACATGAATGGCAACATATCCTAGTTTTCAGATGTTTTCCACATAATTATGGCTCTGCCATATAATAAATCATCTGCTGCGTAATCTGCCAATTTTAACTAAACAATTGTTTGTAGCTCACACTGATCAAAAGTTACTAAAAAATGTGACTTATGCTGGGCGTGGCCAAGCGGTCCGACATGGCGGACGCGCTTTAAACGAGCTCCGGAGGCCCGCTCTAAAATCCTTCCTTTATCCTGTGTTATCTGCTTATAATTCCTCCCCCAGACCCCCGGCACAGTACCTCTTAGCACTCACCGCTTGTGGAGGCGTTTGGCGGCGGATCAGGGCCCGGAGCGGCTGCCTGGGGACGCCGTTGGCCGGCCGGGGCTTGCGGCTTGGGCCCGGACTGCGCCGCATCCTGGTGCGCTGGTGTTCCAGGCACGCTGCCCTGAGACCTGCTGGCGGGATCGCGCAGATTCGTTGGGGGAGACCGGAGCGGAGACTGCTTCGTGCCCGCTCCGGGGACTGCGGATCGGACACACTGCAGCTGCGGCGCGGTGCTGCTGGCCCGATTGGCAGGAAGACTGATCTGGAGGCCTGAGCTCGGTTGCTCCCCGCCGGTCCTGCGTGCCGCCTGTTTGCCCAGCGGGTCCGGCGCTGGCGGCGGCCATTGATTGCCTCTATTCGGGCTGTGGGGGCGGACCTCTGGAGAGGAGATAGAAATATCACGCTGGCCCGCAGCCACGCGACCAAGCCGGATCTCGGCCAGAAGACGCTGCGGCCGGTGGAGTTGGGGGCAAGTGGAGCTGGGCCCAGCTGCCTTATTGTCGTGCTGCGTGGCCCTGTGTGGCTGCTGGATCCATGTGAGGTCAGTGTGTGCCCCCCCCCTTTTTGGTGTGGTTGCGCACCTGGGGCCCCTGGATGCTTCTTTGATGTGCCGCGCCCCAACCTGGCCTTACTGATTGTGCCTGCTGCGGGGCCCTGACTAGGTCCATGGAAGACTTGCCTGTGTACCCCTGGAGGTTGGTGGGGCGCTGGAGAGAGGTGGCAGTGAGCGCGCTGACGCGGTAAAGGACTGCTTCCGCGGCCTGATCCCTGCGTGAAACCTCTTCATATACACCATAGGGGAAGGCCGCTGGAGCTCTATTGGACCTGGACCCACCCTACCACTATACAGAGCGAGAGACGCGACAGACTGCCACCATCGGCCCGTGCTGCGCTCGGCACGCGCCCGGTCTTCTTCTGCAACCATCCGGTGAAGACACTGCCCCCCCGTGCGCCGGTTGGAGCTTGGAGGAGCGCGGCCACCAGGGGCGCACTAGAGATCACTGCAGCCTCGCCTTATTCCGGGTGCGGCATTCCGCGTAGGGGACATGCGGTGGCGGTGCGCATAGGCACCCATTAGGGGGGTGGGGAGGCGCCTGCGGAATGCGGAAGCGGCCGGGCTAGGTCCTGGTGCGGCTTGTGTGTGGGTAGTCTCCACGCCTGCCTTCCTACTTGCCCCCTGGGCGAACATCGGATGGACTGCTAGCGGTGGGGTGACCCCCCCTCTTCTCTCTCTTCTCCAGTGCTGCCGATATCACGATTGTCGCCTTGGAGGTGACTGCATTATCTCCCGGATCCTACAGAACCCTACTGGCGTGGTGGGGGGCCATCTGCTGTCACCAAACATGGCTCGGGACAAACTGCAGACCGCTAAACAAAGCACACTAGACCGCTATGCCGCACCTGGGACACAGGCGGCGGATGTGGCGACCCAGGGCCCTGCCGGTCCAGACAACGTTGCATTGAATGCCACCCATCACACAATCACGAGACGCACTGGAGGCCAAGATCGGAGCAGTCGGGTCGGATGTGATGCTGATCCGCCAGGATCTACGCAGGGCGGTGGACAGGATAACGGAAGCCGAAACCCGAATCTCAACCACAGAAGACACAGTTGCATCCCTCCACAAGAAGGTATCCTCTCTGGAATCCATAACCAAAGGTCTCGCGATCAGGGCGGAGGATACCGAAGGCAGGGCCCGGAGGAACAATCTCCGTTTTGTGGGCTTCCCTGAGGGTTGCGAAGATAACAACGTGGAATGACTTCTCACCGATTGGATAATGGGTTGGATCCCTCAGCAGTCTTTGTCCAAGTGCTTCATTATTGAAAGCGCACACCGTGCTTTGATGCAGAAACCTCCGCCAGGTGCCCGGCCTCGGCACATCATAGCCAGGTTCTTGAATTTTCATGACCGGGATGCGATCCTCACGCAGACCAGATTGGCGGGCCAGCTTCAGTATGACTCCCACCACATCCTAATCTTTCCAGGCTACACAAAGTTAGTGCAGCAACGTCGGCAGTCGTTCACGGCTGCTAAAGCCCGACTGCGGGAACCCAAACTCCAATATGCACTGCTCTTCCCGGCCCGATTGCGAGTCATCTTCGAATCGCGCACACTCTTCTTTGATACTCCCGAGGAGGTTTTCGCCTGGACGGATGAACGACGGAGGCTCAAGCCGCACACTCCACCGCGCCTGGACTCGGAATCGTCCTCTGGGGAAGTCGCGCGGCGGCTTCCCAAACCCAAAGGGAAACTAAATCGCAGATCACGCTCGAGACGCCGCTCAAAATCTCATGGCGCTTCCAGCTCCCGAGTAGATGGAGGTCCACAAGACTCGTCGCCGTCGCATTATGGAGATTGAGGGACATGAGAGACTTCTTCGTGCGGACCTGACTGGCTGGCGAGCCCCAGCTTATCTTCCCTTTTCTATGTACTTCTCCAGACTGTATGGAACTGGTGTCGGGGCCTGGAAACTGAGGTCTACCTGTCCACGATGCTGATGACACACCATATGGGCCTATGTGTGGCCTCCCCCCCCCACTCTCTCTCAGTATCTGAGAACGTGGTTCTTGTTTGGGGATTGTTCCCCGCCCCCGTTGGGGTGGTGACAGGACGCCCACCGCGACAGATGCTTCTACGGTTTTGAGGTATTGGGTGGGGTGGGTGGGGGAGGGGTTTGATTTCTTGAACTGTTTGATGTTTTATTTCGCTGCCACTAGCTCATCCAGTCATATGTGCTCCTGGGATTGCCACTGTCACTCATTTCGTTGTTCCCTACATACATGCCACGATTGTCTATGCCACAAGACTTTGCGGGGGCGGAGAGTAAAGTGCTCCGAGTTCTGAGCTGGAATGTAAACGGCGTACTTGATAAGATCAAACGGGGAGCCGTTTTGCGCCAGGCGAAGCGACACAGAGCGGGCATCCTCCTCCTGCAGGAGACCCACTTGGCGGGTACTAAGACACCTTGCTTGGGGAGGTTTGGGTTTGCACACACTTACCATGTGGGGTTTACTAGGGGCTCACGGGGGGTTGCAATCCTCATACACCGCAGCATCCCCTTTGTTCATAGCCGAACATGGTCAGATCCACAGGGTAGGTATATTGTGATATATGGGACATTATATGGGGAACCCATTGTTCTGGGCAGTGTATATGCCCCTCCCCCTCTGTCATGGTCCCTCTAGTCGTAAAACTGACGATGCTCTGGACGGACCTCCCATCGGGGCTAACTTTGGTTGGGGGAGACTGGAATGATGTTATGTCTCCAACGCAGGATAGGTGGCGCGCGACGGCCCGAATTGCCGAGACCCCAGAGTCTAAATTATTGCCCCTGGTTCATGGCTTGGGGTGGGTGGACTCGTGGAGGACCATACATCCCAATGAGTGTGCGTACACATATTTCTCTGGAGCTCACGAATCCTTCTCGCGCCTGGATTACGTTTTCCTCTCGGGAACGCATATACATAGGTTGTCCGCGGCCGAGATTCTCCCCAGGGATCTATTGGACCACTCACCGGTGTCTGTTCTCCTGTCTCTAGATCGCAGGCGCTCCCCGTTTCGGTGGCGTTTGTCGCCATGGCAGCTGCGGGACAGTGACTATAAGGCACATATCCGTACAGCTTTAGCGGACTATCTCCTACTTAATACTGGCACGGTAGAGTCTCCGGTCACCCTGTGGGAAGCCATGAAGCCCACTCTCAGGGGAGCAGATATCGCCTTCTGTACCACGCAACGTCAACGGCGTCGTGATAAGCTGATACAAATTGAGGCCCGACTGCTCGATCTGGAGCGTGCGAGTAGAGACACAGTGGGACAGGTCACGCGCAGACAACTGTTGAGCGTTCAACAGACGTACGCCAGTGAACTCCTAAATGAAGCCCGGCTCTATTGGCTCGCCACCCATAGCCGGATATACCAATGGGGAGATAAGTCGAGTGCTCTGCTGCACCGCCTGTGCCAGCAGACACTGCGCCCCCAGATGCTCCCGACTATACAGGGCCCAGATGGAACTGCCCCTACAGACCCGTCCGTCATCGCGGACTGCTTTGCCCTGTATTTTGCTGACTTATATGCCCCCCATGAAGTACTGCCGGCTGCTCTTGTACAGAAATTTATCGCCGACTTTCCTCCCCGGGCACTTTTGGACACAGCGCGGGCTGCACTGGATGCCCCCCTTTCGGTGGACGAATTACAGACTGCGCTGCTTGGTATGCGGGCTGGTAGGGCACCAGGCCCGAATGGCTACCCCTGCGAGTTTTTCCAGAAATACCCCCCGCAGCTACTGAAACCCTACTTAGCGGCGCTGGAGACGTCATTGGAGAGCGGCAGTCTCCTGCCGGATTGGCGGCATGCTGAGATTGTTGTGTTCCTGAAGCCGGGGCGTCCGCCGGAACAATACTCGTCATATCCTCCGATTTCATTACTCAATGCAGAGGCTAAGCTTCTAGCCAAGGTGATTGCAAACCGCCTAGTCCCGTATATTACAGAGCTAGTCCATCCGGATCAGGCAGGGTTTATGCCAAACCGTGCCTCGCGACACAATATTAGACGCGCCCACACTGCTATCGCCGCGGTCGACAAGCTTGGTACCCCTGCTGCACTTCTCCTGGCAGATATGAACAAGTCCTTCGATTCCCTTAGCTGGACATATCTCTTTGCCCTGCTCGACCGTCTAAATATTGGTCCCCGATTACTAAGCATTGTTCGCCTGCTGTATACAAATATCACCGCCTCGGTTCGTGTGGCCGACTCGGTTTCCAGAGCCTTCCCTATCAGGCGGGGGACGTGTCAGAGCTGCCCGCTCTCCCCCTACCTTTTTGCTCTTGCAGTGGAGCCGCTTGCAGCCTGGATACGCATAGACGCGCAGCTGCGCGGGTTCGAGTGGACATCGCGTGTCTCCGACCGTATAGTGCTCTATGCGGACGATGTCTTATTCTTCCTCACGGATCTCGACCAGACTGGTCCCCGCCTTCTTCGCATCATGCAGATCTTTGGCGAAACCTCCGGCCTGTATATGAATCGGGGGAAATCCTTTTTGTGGCCGTTGCGGGGTGGTGATCGGCTGGCCGACTGGTCGCGCGAGGTGGTGGTGGTGGTTCCAGAAGGCTTCAAATACCTGGGAGTATATCTGTCGACGTCTCCGGCCTTGGCGTGGGCTAAAAATCTCGCCCCCCTATGGACACAGGTGAGTGACCAGACGCGAGTGTGGTCCCACCTGCACCTATCCGTCTTTGGCAGGTCCGCTATTTTCAAAATGATCTCCCTACCTCGTCTCCTCTATCAACTACAGAATCATCCCTATCCGATAAAGCCAACATGGTTTCGCCAATTGAATGCTATCTTAGCCCGTTTTCTCTGGGGGGGTGGCGCGGCGCGAGTGGCCCTGCGGACCTGCTTCCAATCTACCTACTCCGGGGGTGTGGCCACCCCAGACGTTCAGGCGTACGACATGGCCTCACACCTGCTCGTCCTCAACGACTGGTGATATGGTGATCGTGGGGACCCGGCATATGCTGTGGAACGCTGGCTGATGGGAGACAATGCTCTCCACAAGGTTCTCTATTCGGGGGCGCTGCTTCGTGAACTGCCACCCGCTACGGCCACAATCTTCAAGATTTGGAAGTCAGCGCTCCACATGATGGGCTGGTGGGGAAAACTCACTAGAGAAACCCCGTTATGGAACAACGGACAGCTGCCACAGCTGGCGCAGCTGGCTGGTTTTCGGAGTTGGGAGGCCATTGGGATTGACACAGTGGGGGCAGTGATGCGTGTTGTACTCTTAAGTCCTTACTTGATATGCAATCGGAATACGATATGCCCCGCACGCAGTTCTACCGCTATCTACAATTCCGACATGCCTTTATCCCATACATATCTCACCTAACAGAACTCCCTGAATTTAACCCCATTGAGGCAAAAGTTTTTATGGGCAACTTGGGTGACCATAAGATAACCAAAATATATTGTACCCTCATCAATAACACCCCTACTACTCTACACAAAACTAGGGAGGCGTGGCAGCGGGACCTAGGCCCCTTAGAGGAGGACGACTGGGTTGAGGCTCTGGAATCCCCGCGTAGTGCAGTGATCGCGGCCCGTCTGTGCCTTATCCAATTTAAATACTTACACAGAACCTACTATACTAGGCACAGACTATGGCGCGCCGGGCTCATTGCGTCCCCACACTGCCTACGATGTGGATCTATGGAGGGCACTTTCTTACACACTGTCTGGTCCTGCCCAACACTGTCTAGATTTTGGAGAGGGGTGTTCGCGTGTCTGTCTGAGGTCCTGGGGTGGGATATTGCATCCTCACCTAAGTTGGCCATGCTCCACATTACGGAAGACATAGGGCGTAAGCGCCACCTCCTATTCCTGGGCCTTACGTTGGCGAAGAGGGATATTGCCCGGGCCTGGAAAACTGAATCTCCACCGCCGCTTGGTGTATGGAAGAGGGGTCTAGACTTCTGTATGGGCCTGGAACTCCCGGTCTTTGAAGCGAGGGGGTGCCCTCGTAAACACTACAAAATTTGGAAAAGATGGGCCGACTACCGAGGATTATACCTGGAGCCCCCTCCTCCCCCGTCTGACGCTGAAGAACCGTAGCTATGATACTAATAGACTGGCATTCTCTTAGTGCTTTTGTATGTTGTGATGGTGGGTGGCAAGAACCTTCCTTATATTCTGAACTGTTCTATTTGATAAACGTGAGCAAAGTGGCGCGAATGTTCTTTTCCTTTTTCTGTTTGTTTTTATTCTCTATTGAAATGCATCCTATGTGTAGCCAATCCTTCAACAATGTCGAAAATGTTGACTCTCATGTATGTTATTTTGTACACATACCCTGGGTGCCCTGCAAGCCCCCTGTAATGTACTGGTTGTCAATAATAAAATTATGTTGTGAGAAAAAAAAAATGTGACTTATGTTGCTGCGAAGTGGAGGGCTCTTTGCAAAGGTTGACTGGTCACCTTTCTCTCTGCTGCATTTGTAGGTTACACTGGTACTAATGAGGCACAATCTTTGCAGAGACTGTTAGTATGTGTAAAAATGTCAAAATAATAAAGTATCAGAAAATGTACTCCATTACGCTGCAGCTTTTTATTTGTTGCATAATTTAGTCAACACTGCGACATAATTTTGTCCTCCATTGCTGCATAATTCCAGTGGCCCCAAAGCAGGCAGCACATTTTAAAAGTGCTTGAGCATGAAGCAGAGAGACCGTGAAGTTTGCAAACTTAGTTTGGTGTGCGTGCAAATCCTGCATTGCCGATCCCTGGTGAGTTGCACTACTACTGCTGAAACAAGGCCGATGGAGGTAGCAATGGGACTGGTCTCAAGGGTCCTGTGACCTCAGTGACAGAGTCACTGTTGCTCTAGGGTGTGCTGCTTCGTGGGGCCTACCCGCAAGACTGGAGGTGAACTTCAGTATGGATTGTGGTAGACAGGCCTTCAAGGTTAACTCACACTTACCATCGCTAGGGTCCACCTGCTGGTTCTAAGACACTAGGGCTTCTAAGGTCTAGCAGGACCTTCTAAGGTCTAGCATGGGAATGTGCTCCCTCAAGAGAGTGGCCTGGTCATCAAGACTGAACCTGGTTCCCCAGTTCCATATTTGGCAGCTCTGGCCATAGTGCCACATCCTCTTAGCCACTGAACACCATACTGCCCCACTGAGAGAAACCTTTAGCTACAACCCAATTGTGCCCCGCTAAAAACACCTGGATGTGACTCGATTCAAATTATGCACTAGACAAGAGTCATTTGCTGCCTAGGAAAAAAACAACACCCTGGAAAAAGCAAACACTCATAGGTAATGCAAGATTAAGGAAAGCATGTGAAATGTAAGCAGGAACAACATGGTTACCTTAATGCTTTTACACTCATTATTCAGAAACTAATGAGTGTTTTTGCCTGAAAAGTTAAGGACATGACTACAGGGCCTGGAAGGGAACCGTTTCAATGTCCATTGCTTATATCCTTACAAAACTTTAGCAGAATGGTTTAAAATGACCACATCCCTGAACTCAGAGTCGTGGTCCACATTTTATAAACTATAATAAGGAAAACCGCTGATAAGGATCACATTAAACGTTTTCCACTCCACGTATCAACCAGGTATTGAAGTACCTCCAGGAATGGTGCACATCCCCACCCGGGGAAAACAATGCTGTTCAAAGAAAGATGAGAAAACGAAAGTAGCGCTTCACTGGCAAACTCTGAAAAGTGGCGCTAATGTGTTTGGGAGTGCATAAAACGAATCTGACCAGTTTGCAACCACTCTGTCTTGCTTTATTTAGTTCATTATTTATTTTTCGTATTTTGAACCTTTTGTTTCTCTCCGTCCCGAGACTGCACTTTGAAATAGAAAAATGTCAGAAAAAGACGACATTTCCTACAGAAGTGTTTCTTCTTTTTTCTATCCATTTCACAGCTGAACAAATGACGGAAAGGATTGGTAAGAGCCGTTTCTTGAAGTCACGGTTTTCAGCAAGTGAGGAGGAGCGAGACAGAGATAGAAAGAGGGATTAAGTGGAAGAGGAAGAAAGAAAGAGAGGGGGCAGCTACCAGCGGCACAGCAGGAGAAGTGGACACTGTCCTTGTCTTCTGTGGGCAAGAAGGAAAAGACAGTCCTTTTCCTTCTCTGCCCACCCTACCCGTTCCCGGATGGCCGAGCCTTATCTATAGGCCTTAGCTATTTCTGCCGTCCTGGGATGCATTTTACAATAAAAAAGCAGCGGAATAGATTCTATTGAAAAAGTAGGAGCACGCCGTACTCTGCCGATCCCGCCCCTTCGACCACTGCCTGGTGTGAAAATAATATATACTTTACTGTATTATTGAGGGATTCGGCTCTGCCGTAGTTCGGATTCACGTATCTCTACTCTGGTAGTCAGTGCAAACAATAGCGTTTGTGCAAAAGGGATTTTACAGCCACTCTCCCTCGAGTGGATTCCCTGGGCTTTCAGTTACTATTCTAATTGCTGTCATGTGCACACCGAACTTTTAATGGTGGCCCTTCGATCATCAGGTTTGACTAGGGCCTCTCATATTTGCCAGACCATGGCTTAATAAAGAGCCCTTCTTCTCGCTACAGTGTTGGCTCCCAGCACTCTGGTCATCATGTGGGTTTAACATGGACGAATATTTCTCAAGCTGGACTTTTGATAGATAATTCCCAGGTCACCACACCTCCCCCTATAAGACCAAAGAGTCTTACAATGTTCATGAGATTCCCAATGAAACCTTGCAGTCTCTTGGTCCCCCATCCTATTTCCCGATAGAAACTTAATAGCAAGAATATCTTGAGAATCTAACTCTTTTAATCCTTTGAAATGTTTTAGTGGTGAAGGAGAATATGCTATGTTATGTTAACTGAAGTTTGTATAGCGCGTAATCACCAGCAGGTCTCTTAACGCTTTGAGAAGACCAAAGTCCACCAGCAATCGCCGATAAGCACTTGGCGGATGATTTAGACTGTGCCCAGAGCCTCCCTAAACAGAAGAGTCTTGAGTTGTTTCCTAAAAGGGAGGAGTGCGGATTCTTTACGAAGGTTCTCGGGCAGTAGATTCCAAAGTTGGGGAATTAAGACAGAGAAAGCTCTGCCACCTTTAGATGCGGTTTTGACCCGTGGGTAGGCCAAGAGGCCTGCCTCGGACGACCGAAGAGTACGTCCCAGCGCATAGTTCCCCAGGCGCTCCTTGATATAGGCTGGGGCCTGGCCATGAATGGCTTTGTGAGCGATGCAAAGGCCCTTGAACTTTGCTCTCTGTTTGATTGGGAGCCAGTGCAACTTACACAGCAAAGGGGTAGCATGAGCCCTTCTAGGGAGCCTGAAAATCAGCCTAGCTGCGTCATTCAAGGTCACCTGTAACTTGCTGATGAGTTTCTCAGGGAGGCCGATGTATAAGGCATTGCCGTAGTCCAATCTAGACACGATCGTGGCTGATACGATCATCTGTAAGGTTGCAGGTGAGAGAAGGGGGGCAAGTTTACGCAACTGTCTCATTAAACCCATACAGGTGCCAACCACAGAAGCTACTTGATTGGCTATAGAAAGATTGGCATCAATCTTAATGCCCAAACTTTTTCCAACAGGGGCTGGCGTAGGGGAGGTGCCAAGCTCATGTGGCCAGAAGAGGTCGTTCCAGGGGTTGTTTTTAGAGGAGATGACAAGGACCTCAGTTTTATCTGGGTTGACTTTTAGCGAGTTAGCTGTCATCCAGTTCACTGTGTATCTGAGGATGTTTTGCACAAGAGTGTGGGCTTGAGGGGAATTTTCAATCTGGAGAATAAGTTGGGTATCATTTGCGTAGTTAAAGACTTGACAGTCCATGCGGGCCAGAGCTGCCACCAGTGGCTGGAGATACATGTTAAAACGGAGTGGGGACAGTGCCGAGCCCTGGGGGACGCCACATGTGAGGGCGCCACTGTTCGACACCTGCTCACCCAGTTGGACCCTTTGGGACCGCCCTGACAGAAAGGACTCAAGCCACTGGTGTGCCAACCCACGAATACCCAAGTCGGCAATCCGGGCCAGAAACTGTGCGTGATTGACCGTGTCGAACACCGCTGATAGATCTAACAGAATCAGGGAGCTTGGTTTTTTGTTATCGGCCATAACTCTAAGCTCGTCGAGCACAGACAACATCACCAGTTCAGTGCTATGGTGGGCCCTGAAGCCGGCCTGCCGCACCTGAAGTTGCTGGTGTTCCTCCATGAAAGATGAAAGTACTATGAGGACATGTTGCTCCATCACTTTCGCCAGAAAAGGAAGCTGGGAAATGGGCATATAGTTTTTAAGATTGGCCGCATCTGCCCCTGGTTTCTTCAGCAGGGGAATAACCCTGGCCTCCTTCAGGCTGGAGGGCAAGTAGCCTGTTTAGAATATCAACGGAACCACTGGAAATATAAATTCAGATTATATTCATTGTACATCTATCACAGACCTCTTGTATGTGAGTAGAGTAACACCTCTGTCTTCTAATGTTGCTAAGGAAACAATTTTTGCATGTGCGTTTAAAGTGGATGCCCTTAACATTAGTTCCACCTGATGTTTTACTGGGCTCGCCGAATGAGTTGTGGAAGATTGCAGAATCCTGTCTAGATTTCTGACTAATCTCAAACTTTCTTAATCTAAATCTAGAATGCAAGTAATCCTCCCCTTATGTTGAATTTTTTGTTCCACTGGTCCATGGTCTGAGCTTTTCTCTACAGCCAGAGTGTTAGCGCTAGCTCTAAGGGAGACCCTAATTGACAGGATAATAGGCCCATCATGATACACTTTAATCTTGGGTTGGTCAACGCCAGGCTCATTTTTTTCACGTCTTATTGCCCATAGTTTTGAAGATGAGAAATAATTTGTTGCTAGTATAATGGCTGCTGGAGCCGAGGGGAGTTGCTCCTTTATGCTGAGTTTGAGCTTGGCACCGTTCTTTTCAGTTTGCATAGCTTCCTCTTTATCTTTTTGCTGCATACAGTTGTGAAACCGTTTAATGGGCTCTAATGTAAATGGAGATTGGATAGAGGTAAATGCAGATTTGTCTGAACTATTTATATTTTCACTGCAGTTGACAGCTTTCACAGTTACAGTTTGCCCGTTATAGCACCATATTTCCCCACATAGATGTACAATATATAGACTTCCTGCAGCTTCAAGGGCCATGGGGGAGTTGCCCAGGATTCTAAGCTTGGTATTCTGATCAGAAATAAGGGGAGCAGTCTTGGAGAGAATAACTGTGGGGCATATTAGCAAGAACATGCGATAAATATCGCAAACCTTGCTTAGCGCGCCTTTTTTTATCGCCGGCTATCGCTGGATATTACCGCGGAAATAACATGCTATTAGCAAGGTTTATCTCCATTGCGATAAAATATCCAGCGATAGCGGCGAAACCCAGCTTTAACGCGAGAAATCCAGCGATAAAATCCTATCGCTAATTCTGGGGACTTAACCTTACAATCCATCTCCCATTGACTTTCATTGCTAAGTCATGTTTTTATCAGTTCTAAAAAACAAGCGCTAATCGGGGTTAGCGCGCGTTTTATCGCTCGCGGGTATTGCTAATAGGCGATAGGTATGTCAGCGACTGTTTTCTGTCGCTTTTAGTTGGGAACGCCTACCTTGCATGTCATTAGCGATAATTATCGCTGACATGCAAGGCGATGTAAACCCGGCCGCTATCGCCGGAAAGCTGTCGCTAACGCCTGTTAGCGACAGCTTGCTAATAGGGCGTTAAAAATATCGCCGCTTTAGCGGCAAAAAGTGCCGCTAAAGCGGCGATAAAGCCCTTGATAATATGCCCCTGTGTTTTAAGAAATTGTCAACCCCAGACAAACATGCTCATTAGAATCCACTTTTCCTATATACAGTATACTAGTTAGTTGTACTGATAGGAGTAACAGAACAAGTTACTTACCTTCAGTAATGCCTTATCTGGTAGAGACTCTATCTAGCTGCAGATTCCTTACCTTAGAATTATCACCAGGCATCAGACAGGATCTGGACATTTACAAGCGGTACTCCAGCGCCGTTAGGTGGCTTTGTTTGGCTCCGCATGGGCATCGTCCACGCTGGAAATGAAGTACGCAGTACCAAGTTAGGCGCCACCTCGACGTGGTAATATTAGTTCTTTTTTGCGACTTTCCATGCCAGGAGCGCAAAGCCACAATACAGCCTGACAACTGGTTTGAGATACTAGGGCCCTTCGTAAGGGGAAGCCCTTATCCTTTAATCAGGTTGCAGAGCTGGGAGGATGGGAAGGTCGGTAAGGAATCTGCAGCTAGATAGACTTTCTACCAGATAAGGCGTTACAGAAGATAAGTAACTTGTTCATCTGGCCGCTTTTTGGCCAATGTGTAGCAGATTATTATGCATAGCACAATCCATTGGGCGATGGTTTGTTTCTGACCAGCCTTCCCTTTCTTGGCTCTAACGTACCATACAAACAGTTGGTCATCCACCCGGAATTCTTTTGTGTGGTCAAGGTAGAATGGCAATGTTCTTTTTGGATCCAGACGGTGGAGTCTCTCCTCTTCCTTAGACTGATGAGGCGGGGCAAAAAAGGAAGGCAGCGTGATCATCTGACTTAAATGTAAAGGGGTAACTACCTTTGGGAGGAAGGGGGTACATGTCCTGAGCACCAGTTAACCAGGATAAAAAGTAGTGAACAGCGGGTGCGCAGCGAGAGCCTGCAACTCACTGACCCTCCTGGCCAATGTAATGGCCACCAGAAAGGCGGGTTTGATTGTTAATAACCGAAGAGGGTAGTTGTGTAACAGCTCAAAAGGAGCGCAGATCAGGAAAGTAAGGACCAAGTTCAAGTCACTCTGGGGCATATTGAATGACCTGGGGTGAGACATGTGTATAGCCTCATTCCTAGTCTGTTGAGGTTATCCCGAGCAAACCATAGTTATTTGATGATATATGATGGTAGGAGGGCAAGCTAAAGAGGCTTGGAGGCTGTGGATGCTGGGGGAGTGGTGGACTTTCCGACCTATGGCTACCCATCCCACGTGGCCTGTGGGATTAGCATCCTTGGCCACGAAACGTTGTGGCAGCTTGCCCTGAAGTCCTTAAAGCACTCTAGTGCTTAGTCTGCCTTCTCCCCCAAGAGACAGGAGTCGTGAAGGGGCATGTCCATTTGCGATGCTTGGACATCCCCATACTCGCCAGTAGTTCTCAGCCAGTGCCACGCTGAAGGGCCACAAATGAAGAAATCGCTCTGCCCAGCGAGTCAGTTGTGTCCAGACCACAAAGAATGTCGAACTTTGCTGCATCTCTCCTCTCCCATTAAGGCTAATGGGGTTACCTAGTATCCTGCAGAACCAGGGATATCTAGTGGTACGTACAACAATTGGTTCTGTAGGGAGTGTTCTATTTCTTCTATTCAAATTATTTAGTACCCTGAATCACTAGGGATATGACGAATCAATCATACAGGTATTCAAATATTTCCCATTGAAAAACCAAGACACCAACAAGAGATGCAATTAAGACACAGTATATTATTCATCATATATCGTGAACCACTGCAAATAATAAAATTTCAAGGGCTTATACAGGACTGTTGTATAACATATACATAAACAAATACATACAAACTTAACACAAGTGTATCAGGACTGTGATACATAAACTACTTGAGACATTTACAAAGGTTGATACACAATACATAAATTAATCAATACGGTGTCTGCAGAAAACATATATATGTTGGAGCAGATATCCTATTTTGCTTGGATATTTAGTCTGATCGACATAGGTAAGGAGCACCTCTAGTTGCCGTTGACGTTTCGACCCAAGGAGGGTATGTGTTAATATAAAACATCAACACAGGTCTTCTTCAGGACTTGAAATCAAATAGAACAGCCTATGGTGGGGCAGCATCAAAAGTAGGTGTACTCTTCAGATATTAAATATCGGTCATGGGAGGTCCTTATTATGGGGAGGGTCTGTATATTTCAATAACGGAAACCATGGGTCCCTTGGGATTCTTCCTCTGTATATAATGGAGCAAACGACTAGACTCCCATGAGTATATGGCTAACTAGCCAATATCTCAGAGATCCGGAACGGATTCTCATTAAGGGCGACTGTGGTGCGTCTCACCGCCTGGACAAATGATTCAACACAATCATTTCCCCGGGCGGTGAGACGCACTCATGGTCTTTCTCAAGTCCCCACAGACAGACCAAGTGGGGGTCTGAACAGACATCTGTCTGTGACAGGTCCCATTTGGTTTTAAACCAGCTGGTTCCATGGAAGACATCCCTGTAACACAAAAAGGAAGGATTGTTTTCTCAAAAATGGTCAACAAAACATCGAAAAAAACAGTCAAGAAATGACTGAGGGGTAGTTCTTCACGGATCTGCGCTATCTGGCGTGGAAAGGAAAGAAATGATGTCAGCGCGCCGATGTGGCACTTATATAGGTACCGCGTACGTAATTTCCGGTGTGGATGCCGTCGACGCGGAGCCAAACGATGCCACATACCAGTGCGCAGTGGTACTGCTTGAAAATATCTGGATCCAGTCTGACCCCTGGGGATAATTCTAAGGTAAAAAATCTGCGGAGAAGTCGCTATGAGGTTGTCCTCGACAATATTCTTTTGTCTCAATGTTGAAAAATTTAATTTTAATTAATCTCAGTGCCTTCCTTGATGAGCCAACAAAATCTACCTGTGACTGGTGTGACTGCTTCTGGCTCCCCCTGAACCTCAGGAGATTCTCCTCAAGGGTCCAGATAAGGGCTTCCTTCATGTGGGAATAATTAATCTGGTCAGCTACCTCTAGTGCCAATAGGGTATCCTTCCCAGCAGTTGGCATGTGCTTCCACAGACTAGCCCCCCCAGTCCAACTCAGTGACTCTATGCATACTTAGGGCCACCTCATAAGCTGCAGACCACTTATCTATCCACCTCATAGCTAGACACCAGGACTTTGGGGATGTGGACTCTTTTATCTCTCCTAGGCACTTCATTGTCGCTGACACCATCATCACTTGACTCAGAAGCCCTCCAGGACCTCAAGTCCATCTTGTGCTGGCTCCTCTCATGAGCTGAAATAAGGATATCTAAAATTGAAGACTTACAGGATCAAACTTCTATTCCCCTCAGGGCCATCAAGTGAGAACTAAGCACTATAAAGGCTAAGAATGAGAATTCTGGAAAGCCGCTCATGACGTAATAGCATGCACGTTATCGGTGTGGCCTAAGCCTCCAATATCTCCAAAATAGAGAGCTGTGTAGAGGACATCATGATTTCTCTGTTTGGTCATTAAACTTTGTAATTTGTAATTGAATGTGTGCACCGCTCTCTGGCATCTAGGCTGTGGCTGGGACAGAGGCCTAGACCCTTTGTAATTGAGTAAACATGCTATAGAGACCAAACAAGATTCTACATTTAATTAGGGCACAACCTGATTTGCAACATACTGGTGCTCAGTCGCCTTCTTTCAGACATGACTCAAGCGGTACAGGAGGCTAGGTGGTCATTCGCTGCAATTAAGAAAGCTCTGCAAGCGAAGGCAGTCAAATATTCTATGCTCTTTTGGGCCAAGCTTCACATGGCATACAAGAGAAAAACACTTTTCTTCACTCACCCAGATACCGCAACAGACTTCACTGATACCTACTTGAGGAATGGGGATCGAGTTGCATCGGCAGCCAGCAGCCCAGCATCGACCAGAGGGGATCTGCTGCGAGGTGCTGCTAACCTCAGCAACAACAACAATGACTAGCAACCTCTCCTGTCACATTGATGTGTATAGGTTGTGTGGTTTCAGTGCACTACATGGGCTTGTGGAGTTCTGAGAGCTGCTTTCCTCCTTGATGATGTGGCAGTACAACTGTATTGATAAAACAAAGTCCCATTTGTAATACTAATGATAATGACTGAATGCTTACTACTCTATGTTGCATAATTGGAGTTTAGTTAGGGTGAAAGGGCGGCATGAGCCAAGTGGGTATCGTAAACAATACTGTTTGTTTCTGTTTAAGTCATTTTACACTTAGGGGCATATTAGCAACAACAGGCGAAAATTATCGCTAACCGCGCTTAGCGCGTATTTTCTTAACCCCGCCTATCGCTGGATATTATCGCGGAGATAACATGCTATTAGCAAGGTTTATCTCCAATGCGATAAAATATCCAGCGATAGCGGCGAAATCCCGTGAATACCGCTGGAAATCCAGCGATATTCACGCATTAACGCCATGGTGGACTTAGGCTGACAATCCACCTCCTATTCTACAAACAGGTAAGTCATGTTTTTAGCAGGTGTTAAATTCTAGCGATATTCGCGCTTAGCGCGAATATTTTTACCGCTTCGCCTGCGTTGCTAATAGGGAGAAGTTGTGTTAGCGACTGTTTTCAGTCGCTTTTAGTTGGGAACGCCTACCTTGCATGTCATTAGCGATATTTATCGCTGGCATGCAAGGCGATGGAAAAACGGGCCGCTATCGCCAGAAAGCTGTCGCTAACGCCTGTTAGCGACAGCTTGCTGATAGGACGATAAAAAAATCACTGCTTTAGCGGCAAAATGTGCCGCTAAAGCGGCGATAAGGCCCTTGCTAATATGCCCCTATATTTCTTGCCACTCTGCAGATCTTTGATAGTTATACATGAACAGATATACGCACTTGTGCCCTGGACAGGCCTGTGCTCCACGCTGCCCCTGAGATGGTAAGGGCATCCACAATGACTGGTGAGGCTACTGTTAGTATCATGTTTTCTCTTTTTATGTCAGAGTGGGCATTTACTGACGATTAGGATTGGCATGGGTGGGCATTTTTGTGCTTGTTGCAGGTATTCTGTTGGGAAACAGAACTATGCCTGGGATCACAGGATGTCAGAATGTACGGAATGAGTCACCATACCACATCAGTACCTTTGGGCCCAAATTCAACTAGCTCACAGTGCCTCACCTGCCCTCCTAACCTTTCCACAGTAACTGCCAAATTGGCAATGCAGAACACAACTCTCTAGTCCCCACCATGGAAACAGTTTGTCACCTTTAGTTTTCTCACTCATGCATGTCCATAATAAACTAAGGAAAAAGACGAGGAGAGTTTACAATTTTTATTGAAACGATCGTGCTCTATCATCAAGCAACTGTGCTGCAATTAAAAAATATATACAACTGAGCAAACGACCAAACTGTGTACAATAAAAAGCCCTACCATGGCAAATAATATATTAGCCTAAGCCTATCCTCACTACATGAGCACAGTGCTATATCAGTGATCTCTGGGATTAGAACTGGGCCCCGTGCCTGGTATTGGCAGTTAGGTGGTCTGCATCTCAAGTTGCGCAAAGCTGGCCAGAACCTTTCACCTCTGCAAGACTTCTCCTCTCCGTTTTCAAAAGGCAAGTCTTTGTGTATATGATAATAGGTGCCTCACTTGAAAACAGCAGCTGTTCCTCTGCATTGTGTCTAAATGTCAAGCTACGTTGATGGCCGATCCGATCACAGAAACAACAAGGCACTGTGTTGTTCGAGCTTGTAGGAAATGTTCAAACTGAATGCCGAGTAGCAGAACAGAATAATAAAATATGTCTGCAGTGTATTTCTAAAACAATATTCTATCACAAAAACAAACGTGTCATGTGTAACGAGTGCAAAGCGGCCTGCAACGTGCAGTTAGACTGAAAGGAGAACTCAGTGGGCCCTAAATGGAACTCACGACAGGCTCTTTGCTGGGACTCAGCTCGAACATCATGATGGTAGTGCTACCTTCATTTTTGTATTTGTTCTAAAAAATACCCATTAGGATCCCAGTAGGATAGTTAAGCAACTACAGTAAACATTGCGTTGATTTGTATGAGGAGGTAAGCAGCCACATGTGAAATGGGAAATCCTAACAAAGCCCACATGTGATAGTGTCCTTTCTGTCCTGGATTTTCATGTCTACTACCTAATAGCACAAGCACATTGTATTAAATATTAGATCCCTGGTGTCGAAATACAGATTCATGCCAGAATACAACTCACAATGACACGTCCTAAATCCCTTTTAACTATGATTTATAAACAACCGTCAGTACAAATGAATGATGTAGATGTAGTGGGATGAAATGTCGTGCATGGTGGTTATTATCGAAGGTATCAAGGTGTGCACTACAGTATTCTCCACTCTAGCCACTACGGCTTACCTACTACCACTTACACTGGAGAAGTTGGCAACACAGATTCTGGGTAAGGCAATATAGTTAATTATGCCTAAACACAGCACAATAGAAATCCCAAAGTGAATTGGGAGAATTGAGAGCATTTTAATTACGCCTGGGCGAAGTTCACGTAGTTCTGTTATGCGGAACTCCGCTAAGTGACGAAAAAACTCCACCACGCTCCATGGGGTTCCACAAGCAGCGGAGTGAGGTAAGTCACTCTGCTCGTGCTGATTTTTCGTGCCAGGAGTTTGTCCTGCACTGTAAAATCAGCGCAAACAGCACCATGCACAGCGCAAGAAGGCGCTGCTTCTTTTTGCCGCCCGAGTAGATGTTCTACTCGAGCGGCAGCTTCCTCAACGTGATCGGCAGGTTTCTCAACGCGAGTGGTAGCGACCTGCCACGACCTCTCGCGTTGAGAAATCTCACCTAGAGGTGGTCTATGTTATGATTTTCCTCGCTCCGGCTTGCCAACTTAACGTCGTTTTCTAAACTCCTACTCTACGCGGAGCATGGAGTGGGCAAACCTCTGTGAACTCCGATGGCAGAGCGGATTTCGTCGCCCACCCCTAATTTTAATGCATAAAATTACACCAAAACAACAAAAATGTAGTAAGGTGAACCAGAGATATGAATTTTTAAAGGTTTACATAAAAAAGCACCCCAAAGTATCAAATGCCAACTGCGGTCAACACGGTTAGGTTAGACCGTGACCTAGGCGTAATTTGAGGCTGACTGTGATGGAGTGCCCGGTCGGATACAGGGACCAGGTTTTACCCAGTCGGAGGATTTACCTTGGGACTTACTATCAAAAATGAAAGTCATTCAGCGGAACAAGGCAGCAGGTGATAGCCGAGGGTGGCTCTACAAGGTGGGATTGCCGCTGGATGAAGCCCTGGTGAAGATTTTTTTAGCGGGAAGGCTCAGAGCTAGAGAAATTCAAATTTCGTGGTCAGGGGGGTTCCTCGCCAGCCAGATACTTGTCTTTGTTCACACTTAGTCACTTTTTGGGAGCTTGAGTTTTTCCAGCAGGCAGTAACCGAAGAGGGCTCCACGAGGCTGGATACTGTCTCCGTGAGGTCCCGCTGCAGAGGCTATTCGTCGCTAAATGTTCAGCAAGAGCAACCTGAATCTTCAGCCCAGAGGCACTGCACCTGGGTCAGATTGCCTTGGGAGGTTTGTGCCGGTCCTCTGGAGGTCTTTGGAGTCAAAAAGTTTTTACGTCCCAGGTTTTCGGGGGTAGTAGGAGAAGTCCACTCAGACACAAACAAAGGTTCCAGGACAACAGCACTAGAGGACAGGACTCACTCCAGCAGAAGCTAACTGCAGGGTCCTGGGCAGGTTCTGCAGCAACTAGTGCACTGGACAGTTACAGGAAAGGCCTATTGCAACTTGTTGTGTACCTGTAGCTTAAACAGGAGGTCAACATTATGACCCTAGGAGTCTACCACTTTCTCCTTGGTACAAGAGAGAGCAGGTCCAGTCCTTCAGGGCTCCTCTTAGGTTTCAGATGGCAGGCTCAGTCCTCTTCCGATCTGCCTCAGGTAGTAGTGTTATGAGGACGGTACTGGGGAAGCCACATTTATGCCTGACACTAGCTTGTAGATGGGAATGATTCCTGACTCTTCCCTAACCAATTGGGTGAAAGTTCCCAGGGATTACACTTCTACAGCATTTCCTGTGTGCCCTACTGCAAACAATTCCATGGTGCTCCTCTCTGCCTAAATCCAAGATGGTAAATCCCTTCCATCCTTGTGCAGAGCCTGTGTTCCCACCACAAAGGTCTGACCAGGGAAGTGAGCAACCCCTCCTTTGTTCTGTGGGCAGCTCCCTCCCCACTGGGATTGGCGAATGCCTGACTGGGGCAATAAAAGAGGTGCCCTGTCCAGGTGTCATCTGACATCTGCCTGTGACAAGGGAGGTTACTTTGAAGTAAATTAAGTTCCTGGGCACTGCCCAGATGGTCATCCTACCAGAGGAACAGGCACTTCCCCCATATCGAGGCCTTTGTCTCTGCTCTGGGAGTGGTTTTCATACCTCATTGAGGGCTTGAGTGCTCAGAGGGCTGCAGTTGAAGGCTACTGCAAATTAGCCTTGAGAGGCTTTAGGCAGGGAAAAGGTAAGTTTCTAAAATAACTGTGCCTTAAAATGCCTTAAAAATCCAACTTTGCCAGTAAATTGTCTTTCAATAAAATATGCAAAGAGTTCTTTCCTAGCCAAAGATAGCATTATTTGATTTAATACTGCATTCTGGTGTTTCTCTGTGGAACAGCCAGCCTTACACCAGTAAAATTGCTTTTAAAGTGCTAGTCACAGTAAGGACATGTTTAACATTAACTTTCTACATGACCTACTTTTAAATACCATGCACCATGCTTTTTGGGCTTTAAGGCCTACTTAGGGGTAATTTAGTCATATTTAAAAGGAATGTTTAGACCTGCCAAAAGCATTCATTTGACAGGTTGAATTACAGTTTTAAAACTGCTCCAGCCAGGCTACAATGGTGGACCTGAAGCCAGAATTGCACTGCCACTGTAGTGGATGGCACAATAAGTGCTGCACTCTACTAGTGGCATATAACTTGCAGGTTTTTGGTACAACTCGTTCCACATAATCTGGACTTGCAGGTAAGTTAAATATGCCAATTAAGGTTATGCCAACTCAACCATTTTAAAAGGGAAGCAAAGGCACTTTACCACTGGTTAGCTAGGGTAATGTGCACAGAGTTCTACAGCCAGCAAAAACAGTGCAAAAATCTGGGAGTTCACTACGCAAAAGATGGTCAATTACTACAAATCCTTAAGTAAAACAAGGGCCATGACAGCACTGATACCTGTTCTCTCATCAAACAAGAAGGTCGTAAACAATAAGGAGGAGTGTTGCAGACATTTCAAGAGTTCAATCAGTATGGTGATGCTCCAAAGAAAGTGGGCCTATGAGGAGAACGACAAATGTACTTAATTGCCACCATATCATAAGGTCAATCATGTGTTCATGATTTACAAGGCAGAAAACAGAATAGTAGGTGGAAATGAGTTCCAAACCTTGGGCACACAGCCAGAGAACTGTTGGGTCAAGGTGCATTTTTGGTTAACCACTGGTATTTCCAGTAGCAGACAATCAGAACTGCAGAGTTGTCAGGGAGCACCAACGACCTTTAACACTTTATCCAGATAATGAGAGTGGTCAGAATAGATGCATGCTATTTTATAGGTCAATACCTATAAAATACCTTTACCTTCAATAGGAAGCCTATGTGAAGGACAGAGGTAATATGCTCAGAACGTCCAACTCTTGAGATCAGGTGGACAGCTGTTGCAGGGAGGACATGAGCAGAGTCAGATGTATTTTAGGAACAGGAGAAAGGATAGTGATTCCATAATCTAAACTGGATAAGGTCAAGGTTTATATTACTTCGTTTAGATCCTGTTTTAGTAAGAAAGGTTTGATTCCCTTCATTAGCCTAAACTGATGGTTTGAATTCTTAGTGATGGTTTTGATGTACTTATGAAGACTCCTCTGGTTATCAAGAATGAAACCAAGTGATTTGGCACTTTCAGTAGTTGTTGAAGAACATTGTAGGATATTAGTGGAAGCTGGCCATTTTTGTACCAGGATAGAGGAAGTGAGTGATTAGATCAGTAGACATTTAGTTTTATCAGGATTAAATGTAAGGTGGTGAGTGCTCATCTAGGACTGAAATTTGCTCAGTGTAATGTTATGTTATATAGATTTGTTGAGTGCACTTGTCACCCGTGGGGTTATCCTGGCGCTTGAGCAGGAATGTAGGTCAAGCGAGAGTAGGTGCGGGGAGATCCGCAGGGTTAGTTGAACAGACATGTCTTCAACTTCTTGCGGAAGTCGAGTAATAAAGAAAAGGTCCTGATGTGTTGAGGGAGGTCGTTCTAAGTTTTGGTGGTGATGTAGGAAAAACAGTGACCTCCAGCTGTGCTTCTGTGGATGCATGAGATATGTGTGTGAGAGAGAGAGAGAGAGAGAGAGAGAGAGAGAGAGAGAGACGTAGATCGCAGTTGTCTCTTGGTTTGGTAGAAGTGAAGGCGGTGGTTAAGATAGGCAGGTCCAATGTTGTGGAGGGCCTTGAATGCATGGGTGAGCAGCTTGAATTGGCAGCGTTTCTGGATGGGTAGCCAATGGAGCTCTCTGAGGTGAGCGAGATGTGGGTGCGGCGAGGTTAAGGATGAGTTTGGCTGCAGCATTCTGAATGGTCTGGAGTCTGTCTGAGGTGGGTTGGGATTCCGTGTAGAATACTTTGCCGTAGTCCAGCCTGCTCGTGATCAGAGATTGAGTGATGGTGCATCTGGTGGGGTAGCCACTTGAAGATCTTATGTAGCATTCATAGGATGAGGAAGCAAGAGTTGGTGACGGCGTTTACGGCTTGGCATGGCTCCTAGTTCTGCTGCCCACCAGGAGGTATCCCAGGGTGAGCTCTTGTTTTAGTACTTCTGTTTTGTCTGTGTTGAGCTTCAGGCAGTTCTGTTTCATACAGTCTGCCACATTGGTAATGTAGTAAATGAAGTTGTTTCTGGTGGTGTTGGCGTTGTCTGCCAGGAATAGGATGAGCTGTGACTCGTCAGTATAGGCTATGATGTCAAATCTGTGGGCTCTGATGATGTCTGCGAGGGGTGCCATGTAGATTTCGAAGAGTTTTGGGCTGAAAGATGATCCTTGGGGGACAACACAGATGAGTTTCTTAGATTCTGAGGTGTACGGTGCGAGCATGACTCTGTCTTCTGCCTGTGAGGAAGTAGATTATCCATTTTAGAATGGGTCCTTGTATTCCGGTGTAGTATAGCCTTGAGACCAGGGTATAGTGATGACGGTGTTGAAAGCTGCAGAGAGATCGAGCAAGATGAGAGCTGCGGTGTCTCCATGGTCGAAGATGGTCCTGATTTTGGTGGCCGCAATGAGGGCGGTTTCTGTGCTGTGGTTGCTGCAGAAACCTGATTGCGTGCTGTCCAGCAGTTGGTGGTGTTCTAGGTGTCTGGAGAGTTGTTTGTTGATCGCCCTCTCCATGAATTTGGTGGGGAAAAGTAGAAGTGAGATAGGTTGGTAGTTGCTGAGCTCAGGTCAGCCAATGGTTTCTTCAATAGTGCGTTGACTTCTGAGTGCCTTCAGTTGACCAGGAAGGTTGTGCATTTAATGGATGTGTTGATGATAGATGTGAACGCGGAGCTGATCGTGGATCCTCCTAAGTTTCAGATATAGTGTGGGCATGGGTCTGTGGGGGCTCCTGAGTGGATGGATTTCATGATTGCTGCAGTGTCCTCGCTGGTGAGTGGTGTCCAATCCGTAAGTTGAGTGTCATCGCTTGTGGTGGTTGGTAGTCGGTCGATGACGTATTCTGGGGTGGGCTGGGGGGTTGAAGTTGCTGTAGATCTTTGTGATTTTGTTATGGAAACAGTTGGAGAGGTTGCTGCAGAGTTCTTGCGAAGGTGTGATGGTGTTGTTTGAGGCTGTGGCGTTGGAGAATTCTTTGACAATGGTAAAAAGCTTGTTGTAGTTGTTGGAGCTGGTTTATATCCTCAGTGCCAGGTATTCTTTTCTATTTCTCTGATTTTGTGGTGCTAGCATCTAAGCGTGGCTTTGTATGTCTTTCTGGCAGTGGTGTCTTTGCTGATTCTTCATTTCAATTTGAGTTGTTTGCACTACCATTTGGACTCTCTGAGGTCATCGGTATACCAGCTGGCTTGTTTGTTGGTTCTCCTTTGTTTGAGGTGCTTGAAGGGTGCTAGGGTGTTGATGCATCCTGACATCTACTTGCGGAAAGTTGTTATGTTGCTGTCTACATCGTTGGTGGGGATTAGTTGGTTGGTGTGAGGAAATGGGGAGTAGTATATGGTGTGGTTGTGCGACCTCACTGTGTAATACACTTACCACCTCCTTTAGGTCTAGTAGATTTCATCTGTAAAACCCTCAGCTCAACCTTGGGTATCTGTGGCACTGAGCAGCAAGGTTTACACAGAGGAACAAGTGTTAAGCATTTAAACAGCACCAAAACAATTGAAGAAGAAATCGACACAACACAAGAAATCCAACACTAATTTATAAAAATTTACTGTATTTTTATAAGAATTTAGACACTAGAACAAAAAAGATTCAGGGAGGGTTCTGGAGATATAGATTTTACAAGCAATAATAAATCAAAAGCAATTTCACTCAACCGTGAACAAGCCTTGGCAAAGTCCAATACTCTTAGAAACGTTTGCCAAGAAAACTTAGGTAAGTGTCAATTCAGTCATTTAGAAGTACTTGGGGCAACCAATTCAGGCAGGGAACTACTCAGGGAGACCAGCAACGTACTCAAGAACAGTTACCTTCACAGAAGAAGCAGTCCTTCAGCAGTTCCAAGCCCTTTATCCACGTTGCAATGGATTTCTACAGAGTGGTCCTGATGCAAGCAAAGAAGGATGCTGAAAATGCTCTAAGGATGCTGTGGATACGATGCGGTCACCAAGTGTCTTTCTGCAGGAATTTCTCATTCCACGAAGATGGTGAGGGTTCCAGTTGCCACTATACTACCAGTCAGCCGTTGTTGCGGTCACAGACCGATCCTTCCTAGGTCGAAAACGTCCCTTCTGAGGGTCCCAACAACTCTATGACCGGATTCCCAGGCTCAGCGAACTCTGTGAATCGGGTCTTGGTCCTCGGTAGTGGTAGCGGCTTGAAGACGTGGGGCTACCAATGTGCCATTTGCAGCACAGGGACACAACAGCTGAAGAAGCCTGCTAACAGGAGGCAAGTAAGCTGGCCCTTGGAGTTCCCTGGTCTTGACTAGGCTCTGGAGACTGCTTCTCCCTGAGCAGGACACGGCAGGCACAGTCCCTCTCTTCGCTAGCCACCAGGAGCAGCAAGTGCAGTCCTCTTCAGTGCGGCCTCTCTTTGCTGGCCCCTCAACGCAGCAGGGCAGTCCTCCTTCAGTCCTTCTTCCAAGTCAGTCGCGATCTTATGTTTGGGTGCCAGGGGTGCCCCCTTAATGCTGTGAAACTGCTCTCAGGGTAGGATGCGTGTGGTAGCCAATGGGCTACCAGGCTCCCTCCCACCTAGTGACCACTTCCTGTGGAGTGTGGCATCTGGCTATCCCAGGATGCACCATTCTGCCCACTTCCAAGATGGCAAGACCCCTCTCTTGATGTTCATACCTCCCTAGCCTACCCCTGGGGTGTGGCTACCTCGGGCTGCACAACCCTGGGGAAAGTGGTTTGGCAACTGGTTTCCCCTCTCTGCTTCCCTTGTCTACCTCCACAGTGGGCCAGCCCTCCTCCCTGGTGTTACACATCTGCCCTTCAAAGGCGGCTTCACCTTTGAAGCCTGTCTTTTGCGGCTAACACCCGTGACTTCATGCAGGAGGGAGGTAACACCTCCCTGGCCTGCTATCCCTTATTGTTCTCCTTCCTGAGAGTTGTTGGCACGTCTCTCCAGGAGGGCAGAAAGCTGTCTGCCTCATGGAGCAGGCTCCATGTGTGCCAGAGAAGGCACAGGAGTTTTAAAGGGCAACAAAATTACAGCTCTGCTAAAGCAATTTCGACTTGAGATGCAGATCCAGCTTAATGTAACCATGTTGTTTGATACCTTGGAGTGCCTTCGTTGGTCGCACCATTCAGGAGTTAGCACAGCTGAGGGGTCAGCGTGCAATCCTGTACTCGCTAATTGGGAGACCAAGCCTTTCCATTGTAAAAATGGTTGTTTCGCTGGTTTTACTGTCAGGACATGTCAAGTGCATGGCCTGTCTGTGTCATATGTTGCACCCTGCCTTTCAGGCTCGGTAGGCCTGCCAGAGGGGTGACTTACACACATGTTCAGGGGAAGTGGGGGCTGTGCCATTGCTTTCAATGACAGTCAGGCTAGCAGTGGACAACTGCTCTGCCAGCCTGCAGTAGAGGACTGGGGTACTTGTTTTACTTGGGGGACCTCTGGGGGGGCACATTCAATGCTGCACACCCTGGGGTACCCCTCTAACGTACAGGCCCTGGGCGCCATGGTACCATTTACTAGGGACATGCAGGTTAGCCTTTTACAATTGGTTAGAGACAATTCAGCATACACTTTAGGGTCAGGGTACTGGCACTGAGGTCTGGATAGCAGGTGTTAGACTTGGCATCTTTTGGCGTGTTTCCCCTGAGTTTTTGCTTTCTGACCTCCCGGTTTTGACTCTGTTTGTGTTGGCTTAGTGTTTCTGCGCACTTTTCGCACTGCTGATCAGTGGTAAAGTGCAAGTGCTCCTGTGGTAAAATGTGTTATGGATTGGTGTTTCCATGATTGGATATTTGATTTACTTGTTAGTCCCTAGTAAAGTGCACTAAGTGTGCCAGGGCCTGTAAATCAAATGCTACTAGTGGGCCTGCAGCACTGATTGTGCCACCCACGTGAGTAGCCCTGAAAAGGTAACTCAGACCTGCCATTGCAGAGTCTGCGCGCAGTCTGGGACTGCCATGTCGACTTGGCAAGTGCACACACTTGCCAGTCCCTAAACCTTCCCTTTACTACATGTTAGTCACCCCTAAGGTAGGCCCAAGGTACCCCTGTGGGCAGGGTGCAATGTATGTGAAAGGTAGGACATGCCCTGGTGTGTGTGGCATGTCCTGATAGTGAACTACAGCCATTTACGTTTTTCACTATTGCAAGGCTATCTGTTCCCATAGGCCAGAATGGGCAGTTAGGCTATAACATCTTACAATCCTAACTGACCCCAGGGAACAAGATAGAAAACCGAGTTTAGTATGCCTGAACTCAGAATGTTAAAATACATCTTTTAGTGTGGGTGATTTTTACATTCTGTGTTTGAAAATACCACTTTTAGAAAGTAGGTGTTTTCTTGCCTAACCATCCAGGCTGCCTCTGTTAGGTTGTGTATTGCTTGTCTGGTTTGCGAGCGACAGGAGGGCTTGGGCTCCAGCAGTCTGATGGGTCAGGGCTGGGCTGAATAGGACCTTGGCTGAATAGAGAGTAGGGGGCGGGGATCTCCTTTCACTCCCCTGAGCCCTCATAGAATAGAGAGTAGGGGGAGGAGATTTCCTTTCAGCTACCTGGGCCAGGTTTGCTTTCAACAATGCTGTCTCCACCTCCTGCCAGGAAGCTGCACAGAACTGGTTTTGGGTAGGCACAGGCACTCTCTGCCTTCAGAGACAAAGGATTATTGAGTATAAATATTGGGGCCCAGACCCCAAGACTTTAGAACTCGCTGGAATCAAGGAACCTGCCAAGAAGAAGAAGAGCTGGAAGAGCTGCCAGGAGGAGTACTGCCCCTTTGTTGTGTGCTGCTTTGTTGGGTTGGCCTGCAGTTGCTGCTTCTGCCTTGGGCAGTGAAAGGACTGAGCTGAACTTTCTCTACCTGTGCTGAGTATCTCCAAGGGCCTGAAACCGAGCTGGCCTCCTGTTCAGAAGTCTCAGGGACTACAAAGACTTCACCAACCTCTGGGTACCGCTCCTGGAACCGCTGTTTCAGTTGCCACAGAGAAGGGAACCGCGACCGACTCCATCGCTGGCCTGGTGTTTTGACCACACCGCAGACCGCACCGTCCGCATCTCGCACCGCAACCCTGGTTTCACCGACGACCGACGCCGACGCCACCGAGCCGCTGCTTGCACCGTGACCTGTGGGCACCACAGCCCGCACTGCCTCGCTTCACTTCGCCAGCCGGATCTCACCGACGCTGTCGCTGCTGCTGACTCAACACCTGTGACCGCATCGTGGTTGGGGCACCGCTCGCACGCTTCGCGATGCACCGCCTCGACCCACACTGCTGTCCGGGCCGACCGACGCCAATTCTCGCACACCGGCTCTGTCGCCTGCAGCGCAACCTGCCAGCACCGCATCGAGCACTGTCTCACCCTGCACCGTAAGCCTTGGTCTCACCGACGCCGTCTGGACGATCGTCACCGAGCCGCTGCCTGCACTGCATCGAGAGGACACCGCGCCCTGCACCGCTTCCATCTTGCAACGCAACCTCGACGGTTGCCACGACCGACTCGCACCCCCGTGTGAGTCTCCACGAGAAAGGTACTGTAACCGAGTCTGTTCACGCCTTTGCTGGCCCGTATCGACACGGTCGGCTGGAACTGTTAGACTCTGTTGCTTTCAACTTCGCAGTAGCCCCGAACGGAGCTACCGACTCGCACGAACTGTGTTTTTGAGATATTTCTACAGTTTAGAAACCATCTTGCCAAGTAACTATTTATCAAGTATTGTATTGTGGATTTTTATCGTTTTTGGTCTTGTCTTGAGTATATAAAAATATTGGATATTTTTCTAAACTGGTGTGGTGTCCTTTTGTAGTGCTTACACTGTATTACTGTTGGTTATGTGCAAATGCTTTACACACTGCCTCTAAGATAAGCCTGACTGCTCGTGCCAAGCTACCAAGGGGGTGAGCAGGGGTTATTTTAGGAGTGTAACTCCCTTATCCTGACTAGGAAGAAGGGTCCCTACTTGGACAAAGGTGCAAGCCCTTGCCAACTACAGACCCCCATTTCTAACATTGGTGGCAGCAGTGGGATAGGACTTGTGTTTGCACTTGACTTACAGTGATTGGTGTGCACTACTACCATATCGCAGACCATTACGTACCACATACTGGTTCTTTTTCTTTTTGGCCTATTTTTGATCTTGTTGGAGAAACAAGGAGAGAGCAAGGGAAAGAGGGGGTGCGTCCTAATCCCCAATGAAATGTTAGACTTAAACAATGTGGACGAACCCACTATGAGTATGTGTTACAATCACTAGGTGTGGTAAGTACATGGACCCATTAGGTGTACTTAAAAGACCCCTCACACACCAACCTGGTTGGTGTCATGCTTCATCATTGGGGTCCCAACCGGGTGGCCAAGTGCCCCCCGGTTGTGCTACGATGCCTGATTACAGCGGAGCTGGTGTGGTGCAAATATGTGATGTGTCGTGAATTATTTAAATTAAAAATATCTCTGAGCACCCCCCCGAGCCTCGATTAGCTGCCATAAATCTAAATACAGTGTTTTTTGACAAGTGTCAGTAAGTACGCCAACACTCAGACCACACACCTTAGCGCTTGTGTAGGTACTTCACTTTTTTCACGTGGCTGTTCTCACCTTTGCCACTCACTAGTCTCACTAACCCGGTCCTGAAGAAAGCCCTTCCACGCATTCTTTTACGGGCTGAAACATGTAGACCACAACACATAGTCAACTATAGGTAATAAATCTCCTGTTAGTTGCACCACATATATTTTTAACCATATCCTGAGCCGCCAACAATAAAGTCTAGAGGCAAGGATTCTCAGAGATATTTTTAATTTAAATAATTCACGACACATCACATATTTGCACCACACCAGCTCCGCTGTAATCAGGCGTCGTAGCACAACCGGGGGGCACTCGGCCACCCGGTTGGGACCCCAATGATGAAGCATGACACCAACCAGGTTGGTGTGTGAGGGGTCTTTTAAGTACACCTAATGGGTCCATGTACTTACCACACCTAGTGATTGTAACACATACTCATAGTGGGTTTGTCCACATTGTTTTAGTCTATTTTTGATCTTGCCAGTTTGAACTTGCTACTTCATCATGCCTGAATCAATTGCAACATCTGTTGCATCCCTGGAAGTTGCCTTTGAGGAGGATAGGTTGAAATCCTACAATGTTAAAGAATTGAAAGCGATTTGCAAAAACCTGAAAGTCCAAGTCAGAGGCCTCACTAGGAAGGAGGAGCTACAAAAGGCGCTGAGGGCCTGGGTAGCAGCCAGACATGTCAGTGAGCAGTCTGGTGATCTCAGTAGAGAGGCGGAGGAACCTACTCCTAGGGTGGATGTGCTTTTGGGAGGGGGGGGGGGCCCTCCAGGCCGGGCAGCAGTGGCCTGTCCCCAGAGGAGCTGGAGGGCAGGCGGGAAGCAAGGCAGTTCGAATTAGAGAAACTCAGGACGGAAAGTGAGAGGGAAGACAAAAGAATAGCCATACAGGAAAGGAAGATGATCTTAGATCATGAGAGAAGTCTTAAGGAGCTGGAACTTAGGAGTAGGCCCAGCTCAGAGGGTGGCAGCAATTCCTCAGTGCAGGCAGATAGAATTGTGCACATCCCCAAGAATGTAGGCAAAGAGTACAAGAAGGGTGATGACATTCAGAGGTGGTTTCAAGGGTACGAGTCGTCCATTCACATGAATGGGGTCCCTGAAAGGAATTGGGGGGCAGGGTTATGGCCTCTCTTTCCAGAGGAAGCAAGGGATACCCTGATAGCTTTGGGTAAGGGGCAGAACCTCACCTACGCTGACATGAAGGACGCTCTCCTCACTAGGTATGGTCTCACGCCTGAAAAGTACAGGGATCAGTTTAGGTCCAGTAAAAAGTCTGATGCCAACACTTGGTTGGAATGTATAGATTCGTTCTGCAGGGCACTGGATGGCTGGGTGAAGGGCAGTAATGTGACAGATTTGCAGGGGCTCTACAATTTGATTGCATGGGAGCACTTGTCTAGTCTATGTTTTGCAGATCTGCGCCAGCACCTAGTAGATAGTAAGCTGACTGACCCCAGGAAGCTTGCTATGGAGGCGGACCGCTGGGTGAGTACCAGGGTCCACAAGAAAGCGTTTGGGGGAGACTCAGCCAAAGGTGGGCAGGGTCCCCAGCAGAAAAGTGGGGGGGGACAAGGGTAAAGCGCAGGAGTTCTCTAAAGGGCCCCAAACTAACACCCAGGGTAAAGGTTCCCATCCCTCAGGAGGAAAGAAAGCAGTGGTCTCTTCAGGGAAGCCTGCTGAGACCGGCCCCCGCAAGTGTTTTGCATGTGACCAGGTGGGCCACATGAGGGGGGACCCCAAGTGCCCAAAGGGGCAACAGCCACCCACCGGTGTGCAATCCAAGGTGTTGGCTAGTATAGCGCATGGGGAGGAGGGGTGCCCACAGGAGGGTGGGGATCCCACAGAAATGACCCTCGTCTCACTAGGGGACAGTGAGATGGTCCCAGGAAGCCAGGTGCCCCCTAACACAAAGAAATACAGCACCTGGGTGACCATCAATGGGAAAAGGTAGAGGCTCTCAGAGATACTGGAGCCAGTGTGACCTCAGTCCGGTGTCACCTGGTCTCTGAGGAGCAGGTAGTCCCGGGGGCATTCCACCAAGTAGTTGCTGTGGACAACTCAGAGCGCCAGTGTATGGTGGCGCAGGTTCCCTTTGAATGGGGGGGGGTCTCAGGTCCCTTAAGGGTGGTTGTGAGCCCTTCCATGCCTGTAGATTGTCTGCTAGGTAACGACCTGGAGCAGTCCTTGTGGAAGGATGTTGAGCTCAGGTCTCACTTGGAGATGCTTGGGTTGCCAGAGTGGGCATGCGTGTCTACTCGGTCAATGGCGGCCAGAAAGGGTGGTCAGGAGGACTTGGAGCCTGAAACAGTGGCGCGGGAAACCGGCCCCCGAAGTTCCCACGGACCGGGAGGAGGCGGACCTTGAGGGGGACGCCCCGGTGCCTACAGGGGAGCAGATAGCCGAACTGGGGGACATCTCTGAGCTGACCCATTGGTAGCGAGAAGGGGGTCACACCAGGGAGGAATTCTGCAAGGAGCAGAAAGAGTGCCCTTCTCTAGAGGGTCTGCGGCGGCAGTCTACAGACCAGGCAGCTGGTAACCAGTCTGGATCACATTGGATCTACTGGGAGAACGATCTCCTGTATAGTGAGCCTAAGGTCGCTGAGCCTGGGTCAGCCCGTGTGCTGGTGGTACCCCAGCGCTTCAGGACCTTCCTACTGGGTCTGGCTCATGACGTGCCTTTGGCAGGAGATTTGGGGCAGGACAAGAACTTTGACAGGCTTGTCACCCACTTCTTCTGGCCCCAAATGCGAAGGCAGTCAGATGGACATTGCAGGTCTTGCCAAACTTGCCAGGCAAGTGGTAAGAGTGGGAGGAAGGTCAAAGCTCCTCTCCAACCTTTTCCAGTTGTTGGAACACCCTTTGAAAGGGTAGGGATGGACATTGTGGGGCCACTGGATCCCAAGACAGCCATGGGCAACAGGTATATCCTGGTCTTCAATCAATCAATCAATCACGGCATTTATAGAGCGCGCTACTCACCCGGGAGGGTCTCAAGGCGCTGGGGGAGGGGGTAAGTTACTGCTCGAACAGCCAGGTCTTGAGCTGCTTCCTGAAGGAGAGATGGTCCTGGGTTCGCCGAAGGTGAGTGGGGAGGGAGTTCCAGGTCTTGGCTGCCAGGTAGGAGAAGGATCTTCCTCCGGCGGTGGCTCTGCGGATGCGTGGTACGGTGGCGAGGGCGTGGCTGGTTGATCGTAGCTGGCGGGTGGGCGTGTAGAAGGTCATGCGGTCGTTGAGGTACTTGGGGCCCAGGTCGTGGAGGGCCTTGTGTGCGTGGGTGAGGAGTCTGAACGTGATTCTCTTGCTGACGGGGAGCCAGTGCAGGTCTTTCAGGTGTCCGGTGATGTGGCTGTGTCGGGGGATGTCCAGGATGAGTCGTGCGGAGGCGTTCTGGATGCGCTGGAGTCTTTTTGAAGTTTGGCTGTGGTTCCGGCGTAGAGGGTGTTCCCATAGTCCAGTCGGCTGGTGACGAGTGCCTGGGTGACGGTCTTCCTGGTTTCAGTGGGGATCCATCTGAAGATCTTGCGGAGCATGCGCAGGGTGTTGAAGCACGAAGATGAGACGGCGTTGACTTGTCTGGTCATCGACAGGGAGGAGTCCAGGATGAAGCCCAGGTTGCGTGCGTGGTCCGTTGGCTTGGGCGCGGTGCCCAGGGCCGGGGGCCACCAAGAGTCGTCCCAGGCGGAGGGTGATGAGCCCAGGATGAGGACTTCCGTCTTGTCTGAGTTCAGTTTAAGGTGGCTGTTCCTCATCCAGTCGGCGACGTCTCTCATCCCGTCGTGTAGGTTGGCTCTGGCGGTGGTGGGGTCGTTGGTGAGGGAGAGGATCAGCTGGGTGTCGTCGGCGTAGGAGATGATGTTGAGGTTGTGTTGGCGTGCGATGGCTGCGAGGGGCTCATGTAGACGTTGAAGAGGGTTGGACTGAGTGAAGATCCTTGTGGAACGCCGCAGATGACTTCGGTGGCCTCGGATCTGAACGGGGGAGGCGGACTCTCTGGGTTCTTCCGGCGAGGAACGAGATGATCCATTCCAGTGCTTTCTCTCGGATTCCGATGTTGCTGAGGCGCTTCACTAGGGTGCGGTGGCAGACGGTGTCGAACGCCGCGGAGAGGTCCAAGAGGATGAGGGCTGCTGTTTCCCCGTTGTCGGTTAGGGTTCTGATGTCGTCGGTGGCTGCGATAAGGGCGGTCTCGGTGCTGTGGTTGGCCCGAAACCCGGACTGCGAGGGGTCGAGGGATCCATTCGTCTCGAGGAAGGCGGCAAGCTGTCTGTTGACGGTCTTCTCGATGACTTTGGCCGGAAACGGAAGGAGCGAGATGGGACGGTAGTTCTTGAGGTCGGTGGGGTCCGCCGTTGGTTTCTTCAGGAGGGCGGTAAGCTCGGCGTGCTTCCAGCTCTCCGGGAAGGTGGCGGTGTGGAAGGAGGAGTTGATGATGTCCCGGAGATGGGGTGCGATGGTGGCGTCGGCTTTGTTGAAGACGTGGTGTGGGCAGGGGTCGGTTGGTGATCCGGAGTGGATGGAGTTCATCGTGCGGGTGGTGTCTTCGGTGCTGATCGGGGTCCAGTTGCAGAGGGTGGTGGTGGCGGGCGTTGGTTCGGCGGTAGGGTGCGTGGTCTGTGCGTCGAAGCTGTTATGTATGTCGGTGATCTTGCGGTGGAAGAACGCGGCGAGTGAGTTGCAGAGGTCTTGCGAGGGTGATGTCGTTGTTTCCGGCGCTGGGGTTGGAGAACTCTTTGACGATGCTGAAAAGTTCCTTGCTGTCGTGGGCGTTGTTGTCCAGTCGTTCTTTGAGTGCCGACTTCTTGGTGGCACGGATCAGCTGGTGGTGTTTGCGGGTGGCGTGCTTGAGGGCGGTCCTGTTGTCTGTGGTCTGGTCGAGTCGCCAGGCTTTCTCGAGAGTGCGGCAGTTCTTCTTGGATTCCTTGAGTTCGTTGGTGAACCAAGGGGTTTTCTTGCTTCCGGGTCTGCTGGGAGGGTTTTTAGTGGTGCGAGGTCGTCGGCGCAGGCGGTCAGCCACTTGGCGAGGTTGCTGGCTGCTTCGTTTGGGTCCGTTGTGTTGGTGGGTGTGTTCTGGCTGAGGGAGGCGGTGAGCTGCTCGGCGGTGATCTTGCTCCAGCTCCGGCGGGGAGCCTGTTGCGGGTGGTGGTGGGTCGCAGTCTTTCTGAAGCTGAAGTGGACGCAGCTGTGGTCGGTCCAGTGGAGTCCGGTGGCGTGGCTGAAGGAGATGTGCTTGCTGGAAGAGAAGACGGGGTCAAGCGTGTGGCCGGCGTAGTGGGTGGGCGTGTTCACCAGTTGCTTGAGTCCGAGGTTGGCGAGGTTGTCCAGCAGGGCGGTGGTGTTTCTGTCGTTGTTGTTCTCCAGGTGGAAGTTGAGGTCCCCTAGGAGGATGTAGTCGGCGGAGGGCATGGCGTGCGGGCTGATGAAGTCTGCGATGTCTTCGCTGAATAGTGTGCGTGGTCCCGGGGGTCTGTAGATGAGGGTGCCTCGGAGGGTGGTCTTGGGGTCAGTGTGTATCTGGAAGTGTAGGTGTTCGGCGGCGGTGAAGGTCTCATCGGAGTTAGTCGAGATGCGGATGGTGTTCTTGTGTACGATGGCGATGCCTCCTCCCGTCTGGTTGACGCGGTCCTTCCGGGTGATCTTGTATCCGTCCGGGATGGCTATGGCGATGTCGGGCGCTGAGGAGGCGTTCATCCAGGTTTCGGTGAGGAAGGCGGCGTCCGGTGCTGTTGCGTCGAGCAGGTCCCAGAGTTCCACGGCGTGCCTGTGGACGGAGCGGGTGTTCAACAGGATGCATTTCAGGTGGTTGCTGCTGGTGCTCGACTTGGCGGAGGTGGTGCACGTCCGGGGGCAGGTGAATCGGCAGGCTTGGCAGGTGAAGGGTCCGTGGGTGCGTCTCGGTGAGGCTCGGTAGCAGGCAGGGTTCCGGCCGGCATTGAGTGCGGTGAGGGTGGCGGCGTCGTAGGTCCGTCGAGTAGTGTTGCATCGGTGGGATCCAGGGGTCCTGGCGCTGGGCGCGGGCCAGGCGCGGACGGGCGCAGACGGGCTTACCTTTGGCGCACCTTTGGCGCTCCGTCGGTGCTCCGCTGCGCGCGGCCGCTGCGCGGTCGCTCAGGGGGCGTCATAAGTAAGTAGCCTGGAGGGAGGAGCAGCTGGGTGGCGGGAGCGGGGCGGCGAATGGAATCACGGGGGCGGGCCGCAGGGAGGCAGTGGCGGGAAGTCCCAGGAGCAGCGGGCAGCGGGAAAGTCCCAGGAGCAGCGGGAAAGTCCCAGGAGCAGCGGGCAGCGGGAAAGTCCCAGGAGCAGCGGGAAAGTCCCAGGAGCAGCGGGCAGCGGGAAAGTCCCAGGAGCAGCGGGCAGCGAGCGAAGGAATCTCCAGGCAGGAGGCGGCAAGGCAGGCAGGAGCGGCAGCAGTGAGTGGGGCGACCAAGCCCTGTGGAGGGCTGAGCGGTCATGCCACCCGGTACCCAGAGGCAATCCCTCTCAGGACAACGACGGCGTCAGTGGTGGGCCGGGCGTTAATGGGGATCTTTTCCCGAGTGGGGTTTCCCAGAGAGGTGGTTTCTGACAGGGGGACCAATTTCATATCCAAGTATATGACATCCCTGTGGAAGGAGTGTGGTGTAACCTACAAGTTCACCACTCCTTACCACCCACAAGGTAATGGTCTGGTGGAGAGATTCAACCAGACCTTGAAAGGCATGATCAAGGGTCTAACTGAACCCATGAGGCGTAAGTGGGACGTCCTCTTGCCATGCCTTCTCTTTGCATACAGGGAGGTGCCACAGAAGTCTCTTGGGTTCAGTCCCTTTGAGCTTCTGTATGGTCACCCTGTGAGAGGACCTCTGAGTTTGGTGAAGGAAGGCTGGGAGGCAGCTCACAGGAAAACTCCCCAGGATGTGTTTAGTTACATGCTGGCCTTCAGAAACCAGACTGCCCGCTTCAGGAAACTCGCTCAGGCGAACCTAGAAGCAAGCCAGGAAGAAATGAAGAAATGGTATGACCAGAATGCCACTCTGGTCGAATTTCAACCTGGACAAAAAGTGTGGGTCATGGCCCAAGTGGAACCTTGTGCCTTGCAGGACAAGTGGACTGGGCTATTTGAGGTGGTGGAGTGCAAAAGTAACGTCACCTATCTGGTGTATTTGCAGGCTCCAAGGAACCCTTTGAGGGCCCTGCACGTGAACCGCCTCAAACCCCACTTTGAGAGGTCCGAAGTGAGCATGCTCTTGGCGACAGATGATGGGGTGGAAGAGGAGAGTGAACCTCTCCCTGACCTCCTGTCTACCAAGGAGCGCTATGGGTCAGTGGAAGGTGTGATCCTCTCCCCTACACTGACCCCAGAGCAGCAGAGCGACTGTCGCCAGTTGTTGGGACAGTTTGCCCCACTGTTCTCTCTGACCCCAGGTGTTACTCACTGGTGTACCCATGACATGGACACCGGTGACAGCCTTCCTGTGAAGCAAAAGATTTACAGGTTGACTGACCGGGTCAGGGCCAGCATCAAGGAGGAGATCTCTAAGATGTTGGCGTTAGGGGTGATCGAGCCCTCCAACAGTCCTTGGGCCAGCCCAGTGGTTTTGGTCCCAAAGGCTGCTGCACCCGGTGCCACTCCAGAACTACGGTTTTGTGTGGACTACCGTGGGCTCAATGCCATCACCAGGACAACGCGCACCCAGAGCTGATGAGCTCATTGATCGGTTGGGAGCTGCCAAGTTCCTCAGCACGTTTGATTTAACGTCTGGGTACTGGCAGATTGCCTTAACCGATGGGGCCAAGGAGAGGTCAGCTTTCTCAACCCCAGAAGGACACTACCAGTTCTGGGTGATGCCCTTTGGGTTGAAGAATGCCCCTGCCACCTTTCAGAGGTTGGTCAACCAGGTGTTGGCTGGACTGGAGAATTTCAGTGCCGCCTACCTGGATGACATTGCAGTGTTCAGTTCCAGCTGGGAAGAACACTTGCAGCACCTCGGTGAAGTGTTGAGGGCTCTGCAGAAGGCAGGCCTCACGATCAAGGCCAGTAAGTGCCAGATCGGGCAGGGTTCGGTGGTGTACTTGGGACACCAGGTAGGAAGCGGCCAGGTGGCGCCCCTACAACCCAAGATTGACACCATTCTGGCTTGGGAGCCCCCCAAGACTCAGACAGAGGTGAGAGCCTTTTTAGGTCTCACCGGGTACTACCGGAGATTTGTTAAGGGCTATGGCACCATTGTTGCCCCCTTAACAGAGCTGACTTCCAGGAAGCAGCCCAAGAAGGTGATCTGGACTGAGTCCTGCCAGAAGGCTTTTGATGCCCTGAAGGCCGCCATGTGCACGGCGCCCGTGCTCAAGGCACCCGACTTCTCCAAGGAATTCGTCGTGCAGACTGATGCTTCAGAGCATGGTATGGGACCGGTGCTCTCACAACTGAACGAAGAGGGCCTAGACCAGCCTGTAGTCTTCCTTAGCAGGAGACTACTCCCCAGGGAACAGAGGTGGAGTGCCATAGAAAGGGAAGCTTTCGCTGTGGTCTGGGCACTGAAGAAGCTGAGGCCCTACCTGTTTGGGACTCACTTCCGGGTTCAGACAGACCACAGGCCCCTCAGATCTGGTTGATGCAAATGAGGGGTGAGAATCCAAAACTGCTGAGGTGGTCCATCTCCCTACAGGGAATGGACTTTACGGTGGAACACCGCCCTGGTACAGAACACGCCAACGCAGATGGGCTGTCCAGGTTCTTCCGCCTTAGTGAAGAGAACTCCCAGGAGGGTGGGTAGTTTACCCTACTTTCAGCTGGAGGGGACATGTGTTAGACTTGGCATCTTTTGGCGTGTTTCCCCTGAGTTTTTGCTTTCTGACCTCCCGGTTTTGACTCTGTTTGTGCTGGCTTAGTGTTTTTGCGCACTTTTCGCACTGCTGATCAGTGGTAAAGTGCAAGTGCTCCTGTGGTAAAATGTGTTATGGATTGGTGTTTCCATGATTGGATATTTGATTTACTTGTTAGTCCCTAGTAAAGTGCACTGAGTGTGCCTGGGCCTGTAAATCAAATGCTACTAGTGGGCCTGCAGCACTGATTGTGCCACCCACGTGAGTAGCCCTGAAAAGGTAACTCAGACCTGCCATTGCAGAGTCTGCGCTCAGTCTGGGACTGCCATGTCGACTTGGCAAGTGCACATACTTGCCAGTCCCTAAACCTTCCCTTTACTACATGTTAGTCACCCCTAAGGTAGGCCCAAGGTACCCCTGTGGGCAGGGTACAATGTATGTGAAAGGTAGGACATGCCCTGGTGTGTGTGGCATGTCCGATAGTGAACTACAGCCATTTTTGTTTTTCACTATTGCAAGGCTATCTGGTCCCATAGGCCAGAATGGGCAGTTAGGTTATAACATTGTATAATCCTAACTGACCCCAGGGAACAAGATAGAAAACCGAGTTTAGTATGCCTGAACTCAGAATGTTAAAATACATCTTTTAGTGTGGGTGATCTTTAAATTCTGTGTTTGAAAATACCACTTTTAGAAAGTAGGTGTTTTCTTGCCTAACCATCCAGCCTGCCTCTGTTAGGTTGTGTATTGCTTGTCTGGTTTGCGCGTGACAGGAGGGCTTGGGCTCCAGCAGTCTGATGGGTCAGGGCTGGGCTGAATAGGACCTTGGCTGAATAGAGAGTAGGGGGCGGGGATCTCCTTTCACTCCCCTGAGCCCTCATAGAATAGAGAGTAGGGGGAGGAGATTTCCTTTCAGCTACCTGGGCCAGGTCTGCTTTCAACAATGCTGTCTCCACCTCCTGCCAGGAAGCTGCACAGAACTGGTTTTGGGTAGGCACAGGCACTCTCTGCCTTCAGAGACAAAGGATTATTGAGTATAAATATTGGGGCCCAGACCCCAAGACTTTAGAACTCGCTGGAATCAAGGAACCTGCCAAGAAGAAGAGCTGCCAGGAGGAGTACTGCCCCTTTGCTGTGTGTTGCTTTGTTGGGTTGGCCTGCAGTTGCTGCTTCTGCCTTGGGCAGTGAAAGGATTGAGCTAAACTTTCTCTACTTGTGCTGAGTATCTCCAAGGGCCTGAAACCGAGCTGGCGTCCTGTTCAGAAGTCTCAGGGACTACAAAGACTTCACCAATCTCTGGGTACCGCTCCTGGAACCGCTGTTTCAGTTGCGACAGAGAAGGGAACCGCGACCGACTCCGTCACCGACTCCATCGCTGGCCTGGTGTCCTGACCGCACCGCAGACCGCACCATCCGCATCTCGCACCGCAACCCTGGTCTCACCGACGACGACAACTGACGCCGCCGCCACCGAGCCGCTGCTTGCACCGTGACCTGTGGGCACCGCAGCCCGCACCGCCTCGCTTCACTTCGCCAGCCGGATCTCACCGATGCTGTCGCTGCTGCTGACTCAACACCTGTGACCGCATCGTGGTTGGGGCACCGCTCGCACACTTCGCGACGCACCGCCTCGACCCACACCGCTGTCCGGGCCGACCGACGCCAGTTCCCGCACACCGGCTCTGTCGCCTGCACCGCAACCTGCCAGCACCGCATCGAGCACCGTCTCACCCTGCACCGTAAGCCTTGGTCTCACCGACGCCGTCTGGACGATCGTCACCGAGCCGCTGCCTGCACCGCATCGAGAGGACACCGTGCCCTGCACCGCTTCCATCTTGCAACGCAACCGTGACGGTTGCCACGACCGACTCGCACCCCCGTGTGAGTCTCCACGAGAAAGGTACTGTGACCGAGTCTGTTCACGCCTTTGCTGGCCCGTATCGACGAGGTCGGCTGGAACTGTTAGACTCTGTTGCTTTCAACATCGCGGTAGCCCCGAACGGAGCTACCGACTCGTACGAACTGTGTTTTTGAGATATTTCTACAGTTTAGAAACCATCTTGCCAAGTAACTATTTATCAAGTATTGTATTGTGGATTTTTATTGTTTTTGGTCTTGTCTTGAGTATATAAAAATATTGGATATTTTTCTAAACTGGTGTGGTGTTCTTTTGTAGTGCTTACACTGTATTACTGTTGGTTATGTGCAAATGCTTTACAACCTGCCTCTAAGATAAGCCTGACTGCTCGTGCCAAGCTACCAAGGGGGTGAGCAGGGGTTATTTTAGGAGTGTAACTCCCTTATCCTGACTAGGAAGAAGGGTCCCTACTTGGACAAAGGTGCAAGCCCTTGCCAACTAGAGACCCCCATTTCTAACAGCAGGCCTCAGTGCACTCTCAGAGTCCAAAAACCAACAGCATCAGCCAACAATTCCAGGGGGTGACCATACAAAAAGAGCCAATTTCTCACCTGGCCCCCTCTCAGACGAAAGGTGATGAACAACTAACCTTTTTCCTGGTGATTCTCATCATCTAAGTGGAAGAACCTGGAAAGGCCAATTGCATTGGCATGGTCAGTCCCAGGTCTGTGTTCCACTGTGAAGTCTATCCCCTGTAGGGAAATGGACCACCTTAACAACTTGAAGTTCTCTCCTCTCATCTGCCTTAGCCAGTTGAGGGGTCTGTGGTCTCTTTGAACTTCGAAGTGAGTCCAAAACAGGTAGGGTCTTTGCTTGCTGGGACCAAACTACAGCAAACGCTTCCCTCTCAGTAGCCCTCCAACGCTGCTCCCTAGAAAGGAGTCATCTGTTGATGATTCTGGCTCAAATCATTCACTTGTGACAACACTGCAGCTATCCCATGTTCAGTGGCATCTATCTGGGCAATAAACACTTTACTGAAATCAGGCGCCTTCAAGATAGGTGCTGTGCACAGGGCTTCCTTGAGAGTGTCAATAATCTTTTGACACTGCTCAGTCCAGATAGCTTTTCTGGGCTGCTTTTTGGAGGTCAAGTCAGTTAATGGTGCCACTATGGTACCGTAACCCTTCACATACCTCCAATAGTATCCAGTCAGGCCTAAGAAGGCTCTGACCTGGGTTTGGGTTTTAAGATGCCCCCAAGCCAGGATGGCCTGGATCTTGGGCTGGAGAGGTTGTACATGGCCTCCAGCAACTTGCTAGACCAGGTACACAACAGAGCCCTGTCTTATCTGGCACTTACTTTCCTTGATAGTTATGCCTGCCTGCTGCACGGCCTGAAGCTCTTCCTTGTGGTGGACCAGGTGATCCTCCCCGGTAGAGCTAAATACAGCTATATCGTCCAGATAAGCTGCACTCAAACTCTCCAAACCTGACAGTACACAATTTACCTACCTCTGGAAGGTGGCAGGGGCATTTTTCAACCCAAAGGGCATAACTTTGAATTGAAAGTGGCCTTCAGGTGTGGAGAAACAAAGGTTCCTTACTTGCAAAGTAACACAGGGAATTGATACATAGAGATACAATGAGGTATTTGTTAGGTATCTAAGATGGAAAATCCATACATTTATTGAATTTAAAATAGCACGTCAATAGAGTGGGAGAACAAGCAAGAGAGAAGTTAAAAAAACTTCTAGGCTCAGACATTTCTCCATGCTACTACAATAAAAACACAATGGTTATGTCACATATATTGTTAAGTACCTATGCTCACATGAACAATTATATACCAACAATTTGAGTCATGGCACTATGATTAATGATCTTATCCCCTTGGAGGATGTAGGGATCATCATCAGGATATAAGAGATTATGTCTGAGATAAAAATGCCTGCTGAAGGGGGAAGAGAAGGGAAAGGAGGTAGTAGGGGAAGAGGGGAGAGGAGAGAAAAGTGGAGAAAATTAGAGAACCTATTAAAACTTAGAAGATCTAATCACTAAAGCCATGCAAATATGACATGGTGTCATCATATGTCTCTTCAAGGAATGTAGACCGTGATTTCATCCGGCACCTGCGATGTATGAGAGTGCTGACAGCCCCATGGCATGCTAGTGAATTGTACGCTACGTGGAGAGATCATCTACATAAGCCAAAGCGTAGTGAGATAAAAGAAAGGAGGGAAAAGCTGAGCTAGGGTCCTAAATTCACAGCTAGGCACAATGCAAAAAAAGTCCGTTTTCAGAGGAAAAATGTGATGTGTCCAAGTTGTGTTATGGGCCACCCCTGTCGTGGGTACTAGGCCTATCCACACAAGTGAGATACCATTTATATCGGGAGACTTAGTGGAATGCTGAGTGGGTAGAAGTTTCTGGCTCCCTGCAGAGTCCAGAACTTACCATCACAGAAATGTGAGGAAAATGTGTTTTTACAAAGTTTGAGGTTTGCAAGGGATTCTGGGTAACAGATCCTGGTTGTCAGGAGCTCCCCGTCCTGTCTGGTATGTCGGCACCCTCAGGGGTCCCTGCTTGCTCACGTTTATGTCCACTAAGTTGTTTTTTCCCCCCCTTTTCTTGCCACTGCCAATGCTTGTTTCTTTTTATTGTGTTTGTTGGTGCCAGTGCTTGTTTTGCCAATGCGTGTTGTTTTTGGGTGCTAGCAACATTGTCACATTATTGGACATGTGCAGCTGCCATGCTTATGGGTGTGGCTGAGGCACCTGGCATGCTTATGGGCGTAGCTAACCATGTGTGGTTAACTGCCACTGAACTGCCTATAAAAGCCCAAGCCTCGCACGTGTCAGTGCTTGGCTTAATCGCTTAGTTCCCACTTAAGCTGGAGACTGCTTCTGTCACAGCTTCAAGATTTCCTCCTTCACCATTGGACAGGAGCACGCGCTGGTCCAGGACTGCAGCAAGCATCGGACAGTTAAATACAGTGTGCTTTAAAGCAGCGTGTGAAGTGAAAGGCTGTGACTTTGACATTTTCTGTTGGTATCGGAAGGCTCGTCATTGCATATTTGCCATGCGAATTGGCCATCTGGTATTTGTCACAAGTTACTTTTGATTCAAGACAATGGCATTTACATATTTGTTTCGCGCTTAGCGCTTGGGGTCATTTTATGTTTGAAATAATTTCATATTTGTATTACGCTTAGCGTTTGTAGTCATTTTATGTTTGAACTCATTTCATATTTGTATTATGCTTAGCGCTTGGAGTCATTTTATGTTAGAACTCATTTCATATTTGTATTCAGCCAAGTGCTTGGGGTCATTTTATGTTTGAACTCATTTCCAACTTCTGAGAGTTTTGTTTCTACACTACTTGCACAGAACTTTGATATTAAGACGAATATTGTGAACTTGATACCGCGCCTTGCGCGTGAAAGCATCCTGTTATCCCTCTGATCATCATATTGTATGGACACTGGCTTATGTAGCCCTTTGGGCCTGTTCCTAGATGTGAATATTTGTTTACGGGTGTTTTGTGCAAACAAAATGACGTGTCTAGGTGCCATTCGTTTACCTGGCTGTAGATGACACATAATCATAGCCAGTGACTCCTTTTTGGCAGCATTGTTCCTAGAGAACTATTATTTGGATTGTATTCTCCTGCAACCTACAGACAAAGGCTAAGAGAGTATCCCAGCTCCTCTTGAGAACCAGGTGATTAACATAACTCGCTTATAATGAATGTTCTGTGTTGAGTGCGCCTGGGTTGCCCAGAAGTGTCTCTGTACTCATCTGTTGCATTTCTTATTTTATAGAGAAACGCAAGTACTCAAAAAGGCGACCCTACTCTGTAAATAGATCCCCTCGAGGGTGCCGGGCTGGACCAGGCTGTGTGGAGTAGCAGTGTTCTCTCTCTTTTTCTAGTCCCATTCCCCTTCTCTTTTGGGACACCTGCCGGGACTCCTGTAGCGAGTTCAGTAGTGCTGAGAGGGTTCTAGGAGGAGAGAGGACAGTTCATCGCTCCTGCAGACAACCTGAGCTTTAGGTGAGTGGCTGCGCCACAGTCTTACACTGGTAGGAGCCACACAAGTCACCCCATCCAGGATTTCCCTGGGTGTCTAGCTTTCCAAAATGTACAAATTTGTTAGGTTTCCCTAGGTGCTGGTTGAGCTAGGGCCCAAAATGCAGAGATAGGCACTGCAAAAAAAGTATGTTTTTACTGGAAAAATGTGATGCATCCACGTTGCTTTTTGGGCCGTTTCCTCACGCGGTCACTAGGCCTCCCACACAAGTGAGGAGACTTAGGGGAACACAGAATAGCAGAACAAGTGTTACTACCAATTGACTTTCCATGCATTTCTGCCCTCCAAATGTAAGACAGTGTTTAAAAAAGAAGTTATTTGGAAAAATGCCCTGTAATTCACATGCTAGCATGGATACCCACAAATTCGGTGATGTGCAAATAACCACTGCTTCTAATCTCCATATGTTGTTCCCATTTAGAAAATACATAGGTTTCCTTGATACCATTTTTCACTCTTTGTATTTTACCAAATGAATTGCTGCATACTGGTGCACAATGAAAAACCATTGCAAGGGGCAGCTCACTTATTGGCTCTCGGTACCTCGGGTTCTTGGTGAACCTGCAAGTTCTATATATCCCTGCAACCAGAAAGGTCCAGCAGACGTAACAGTATATTGCTTTCAAACATCTGCCATACTTAGAAGAAGTTACAGGTGAAAATGTAGGCACAAATGGCTTTTTGTTAATTCAATTTTTTTTTATTTCAGCTGTGACTTTCTATAGGAAAACCTTGAAGGAGCTGCACACATGACCTCTTGCTCAATTCAGAATTGTGTCTACTTTTCAGAAATGTATACCTTTCCGGGATCCATTATTGATTTCTCACCCATTTCTACCACTAGCTGAAAGGAGGTTGAAAGCACAAAACATAGGAAAAATAGGCTATGTCCCAGTAAAATGTCAAAACTGTGTAGAAAAATGTAGTTTTCTGACAAGCATCTGCCTGTTCCTGAAAGCAAGGAGGATGGGGATTTTAGCACCGCAAACCCTTTGTTGATACCATATACAGGGGAAAAAACAGATGCTTTCTTCTGCCGCACTTTTTTCCATTTCCCCCAAAAAAACAAAATGTCGCTGTATTTTGGCTAATTTTTCGGTCCCTTAAGGGGAATTCACAAACCCTGATGTACCTTTAGAATCCAAGATGTTGCAAGAAACGTATGCAAATTTGGCATGAATACCTTATGTGGACAAAATGTTACAGGGGCCTAAGCGCGAACTACCCCAAATAGCCAAAAAAAGACAGCACAGGGTAGGGAAAGGCCTAGCAGCGAAGGGGTTAATTAATGCCTCTTCAGAAACTCTGGGTCATGAGCACTCTATAACAAAATTGTGCTTAGAATTGATCCTTTGTTTTTTAATATTTGTGGAGAACTCCTTTAAACTCTGCTACAAAAAGTCAGGTTCACGGGGGCGCTAGGTGGCGCACAAGCGTAATGGCCGCACAACCATGAGGCTCTCGCGGCTCGGTCGCATAATGCGAGCATTTATCCTGCCCCGGGGGCTTTCCTCCCCGACCTTACGTACCGGAGTGCTGCTCTGGATCCAGTGACCCAGCGGACCGAGTTTGGAGGCTTTTGACCGCAGGAGCTGGCTGCTGGGAATCCTCCATTTCGCCGGTGACGGGGGGACTGCTTCCGTCTGGTCCTCAATGCCGCTGGGAGCACTACGCTAGTGCCGCGGCGCCCACGTAACGTCTAGGCCAGGCGGCTACGGAGACTGCGAAATACACGATCCTGAGGCGGCGGTGAGTGAGCGCAAAAACCTCAGACCTAACGGCCCCGGTGCTCCCTTGCACGCTTGCAGAGCGAAGACTGCCGGCCTGCAATAGATGTTGTAAAACACTCCCCTTGGGACCAACAGGCCAGGGAACGGCAGTGGGCCACAAGCATTTCCTGCGCATTACCCACTACACCCTCGGTGCATACAGACCCCTGCACCACCTGCAGAGCATGTAAGCTTCACCTCAGCCATATCTAAATAAGCGCGGCTTGACAGGATCCCACACCTCAGCACCTAACCTGAAGCCGACTCGCATTGGCGCCGCAGTGCATGGCGCTCGATCGGCGGGGTGCACAGTTGATGAGGCAGCCCTCTTACCGGCGAGACTGGAGGAGCGGACAGCATCCACTGTCATGCATGGCGCGGCGCTGGGCTACTCACCTGGGGGCACAAAGAGGTGGCATGTACTCCTGAGAGCTTCTGGTGGCATGGCGTAGACGACGCAATTTACTGAACATTGCACCGAACAACACGCGTTGCTGCGGCCCCACTCCGGCATTGTCCTCACATCCGGAGGGTGACAGAGAGCGGCCACATAGGCACAGCCTATACATGACTCTCCTGGGAGCGGAATGCTCAGGAGCGCAAGATCAACACGAGAAGGCTGACGCCGCACCCACTCTATAGCTGGCACCCGAGGGGCTGTACGCTGGGTGCTTGTGTTGTTCCTGGACCTGCCTTGCCTCGACGTGGTCAGGGCTCCCCTTGAGGCACTGCACATGCACTGCTGAACAGCGATCACGGCCTACCCACATTGTTGGCCTCTTCTGATCTCCGTTCACGGCACAGTTGGGAGGCAAAAGACACTGTTAGTTACCCTAGTGGGGCCTTGCCTGCGGTCCCTCTCGTAGGCTCTTCGTACCACTCTTCTCCCTACATCCCAGCGCCTGGGCTCCTGCGCTGCTTGCTTCATGATGCCTGCACATACAGTACACCATGCTTTGCAAGATGGGCAAGGCGGACGCAAAACAGACTCAATTAACATTCGAGGCGAGAAAAGGCAATCGCACTCAGCAGGAAGATTCAGACCATGCCCAGGAGGAGCCTCCGCCGGAGACAGAGCAGCCACGGGATCTGGACATGAAGGAATTACTCCTTGCTGTGCAACAGAGCCTCACATCCATAGAAAGCAAAATGGACGTGATGAACACCCGGATGGACGCAATAGTCAACAAACTTGACAAACACGAGGAACGCATAAAAGAGACTGAGCGCCGCATCTCCGACACAGAGGACAGCACAGCACAAACACAAAAACAAGTGGCACAGATGGATAAACTTATTCGCGTCATTGCTGCCAAAAATGAAGACCTCGAAGCGCGCAGCCGCCGCAATAACATTAGCGTGATCGGTATTCCGGAGAGCACCAACACTGGTAGGATGGAGGTGTACATTGAGCAGCTGCTTCGAGAAACGATCGGAGCTGATGTATTATCTTCCCAATTCATCGTAGAAAGGGCGCACCGATCCTTGGGTCCTAGACCGCCACCTGGGAGCACACCACGCCCTATAATCGCGCGGTTGCTCAATTACCGCGACCGCGATACGGCGCTCAAAGTGGCACGTGAAAAACGGAATCTCACATTCCAGGGCAATGCATTCACTCTCTACCCTAACTTCACAGCCACTGTACAAGAAGAAAGACGGAAGTTCACCCCCGCTAAGCAGAAGCTTCGGCAAGCACAAATTGACTATGCGCTCATGTATCCAGCTCAGCTGAGGGTGACCCACCAAGGCAAGCAACATTTCTTTTCAAACCCTCAACAGGTAGACGACTTCTTGAAGCGCATCAAGCGGTCTAACAATTGGCACACTTCACAAGAACATGCACAAGGAGCGCAATCTCCAGACAGAGCATAGCATGCTCAGGGCGCCCTCTGATCCTAATGTTTGTGGGGAGGGTGTACCTACACGCTCGTTTTCCTAGTTTTGGTTGAGGATGCAACCTTCTTCCAGTTGATAGGACAACAGACTGCGGGCTCTCCCTCCTGATGGAACGTAGAGTCCGAGGCTCCAAGTCCAGATAAATTTCCTCCTGGGGTTGAATGACACTTAGCACCGAGCACCCCTAACCCTAACGAGTTTGTTTCTCCATCGTACTGTAACGTGAAGGGGAGTGTGTCACTGTGCCTGCCTCTAGGAGTTCCCCCCTACGGGTGATCCCCCTTACTGCAGATAACAATGCAGGATAATTTCTGTTCTTTGGGTTATGCTGGTGGGGGATGGGACTAGTTATTCTGACATGTTTGGGATGCTACAGTGGGTGGGGGTGGGATGGGGTATGGTTATGGAACATGATGCAGTACTGAAAAAGACACAGACGACATTCTCCTTGTATGTACCGTACCGAACTTATTGCTGTGGAATGTACATCGCTAACACTTTGAGACTCCACCACTTCATATGGCCGATGTAACTACTAAACAGAATTTACACATCCTGACGTGGAATGTCCGAGGGCTGGGTGATCCACGTAAACGCAGGCAGGTTTTGGCCTACTTGGACGGTCATCACGTCCAAATTGCCCTAATCCAGGAAACACACCTAAAACCCGCTCAGGTACCATCGTTTGCGGGGAAGTGGGCAGATCACAGGACCTTTTCCTCATACTCCTCATACTCCAGAGGCACGGCCATACTTATAAAAAAAGGCACTCCATTTATTCCTGCTGGGTCGACGCAGGATTCACAAGGTCGTCATTGCATGGTTTGGGGAAGGCTAGGCACAGACTCCATCACAATAGTTTGTTGTTATGGCCCCAATATCGATGACCCCGACTTCTTTGCCATGCTTTGGGGGAGGATTATTGACATAGGCTCCACTCACCTAATATGGGGGGGGACTTTAACACTACCCTTAACCCAGAAATGGACAGGTCAAACCCAATGCCACAGCACTATACCAGGTCGCATAAGTTATTACGTGACCTCGTGGCTGACAACGGATTACTGGACACGTGGCGACATTTGCATCCATGCACAACTGAAGGCACACATTACACAGCCCTGCATGCATCATGGGCTAGATTGGATTACTGCCTCGTTTCACGCGGGCTTGGCCCATCGATAATATCAGTTACACACTTGGCGAGAACATACTCTGACCATTCTCCTGTCCGCCTGACACTACATCCTCCAGGATATGACTCCCCTACTAGAAGTTGGAGACTGTCTCCTCTCACTCTATTGGACACCGCATTTCATAACGAACTAGGGCAAGAAATTACAGATTTCTTCCAACGAAACCTAGGCTCCGTCGATAGTGTGGCGACGGTTTGGGAGGCCTTCAAGGTCACCATCCGAGGTTTCTGCATTTCCAAGAGTTCAGGGGTACTGCGTGACATTCAAGGCACTCTGAAGAAATTGGAGGGTGAACTCAAAGCGCTAGAGGCCTCAATATCAGGTAGTGCAGATGGGGTGGCACAACGCGCCTTCCGTGAGAAACTCTCAGAATACATGGAGATGGCGGAACGAGAGACTCAATTCAGAGGCAAATACTGGGTGGCCCGCAGATATGGGGAGGGGGAGCGCCCAGGCAGAGCACTAGCAGAAGTAATCCGCAGGCCCCGCTTCTCTAATTGTGTTCTGGAGCTTGAAGGGCCCGACGGTACCCGCTACAGAGACACTGCAGAAATCCTAGATGCATTCACTACACACTATTCCAAGCTGTACTCCACAGGAGGGCGCGACACCCTAGACCTGGCCCCATATCTGGATGATGTTGCCTTGGGGTGGCTGGGGGACTGGCAGAGGGAGTTCTTAGTTGCCCCATTCAAACTGGATGAAATAAGAGAGGCTATTATGCAGATGAAGTCCGGTAAAGCCCCCGGGCTCGATGGGCTCCCCATCGACTTTTACAAAGCATATATAAATCAACTTGCCCCCATCCTGCAGTCGGTTTATGAGGAAGCGCAAACAGATGGCATCCTTCCGCCCTCGATGAGAGATGCACTTATCACTTCCTTACTAAAGTCAGGAAAGTCTGCAGATCACTGTGATTCATACAGACCGTTGTCCCTCATCAATAATGACGCCAAAATACTAGCGAAAGTATTGGCTAATCGACTTAATCTGCTGATGGACAAACTGGTCTTACCGGATCAATCCGGGTTTATTCCGGGTCGAGCGACCACGCATAACTTGCGTACCCTCTTTTCCATACTGCAGAACGTAGCTCCAGAGCTAGCCATTGCGGCAGTATTTCCAGACGCCACAAAGGCGTTCGATTCGGTTGAATGGGACTATTTGCTCGGCGTCTTGCAGCGCATGGGTATGCCGATGGGCTTCCTTTCTTGGATCAAGCTGTTATACCATTCCCCAATGGCAAAGGTTTTAATAAATGGGCATCTGTCACCTGCTTTTTTAATTACTAGGGGTACCAGGCAGGGGTGCCCACTCTCCCCTCTGCTGTTCGCGCTGGCGATCGAGCCGCTAGCAGCTCGATTGCAGCATCATCATCAAGACAAGGCCCTGAGATGTCCCGCACGCCAGGTCCTCATATCATTATATGCGGACGACATTACCCTATATGTTAGGGATCCGGAGCAGAATCTAAATCCTCTCCTGAGAGAATTCATAAAGTTTGGGCGGCTCTCGGGAATCCACATAAATTGGGGTAAATAGCAAATATTCCCCCTCACCCCTGCAGTTGCCCAGTTCCCACTAGATTACCCACTTCAGTGGTGCAACACAGAGGTAAAATATCTAGGTATTCATGTCTCCAGAGATAGGGAGGAGTTAATGCGCCTCAATTATGGCAGGACATTGGATCAAATCATAAGCAGGGTCGCATGCTGGATTTCTTTGCCATTATCCATGGCAGGGCGTATCTCCCTAATAAAAATGGTGGTCCTGCCACAAGTGCTTTATCTCTTCATGAACATTCCATATTATCCGGGGAGGCACTTCTTCACCACTTTACGCTCGGAAATGATCAGACTAGTTTGGGGAGGCAAACAACCGCGCCTACAGTGGGACGCCCTCACCAGGCCATACTCACAGGGAGGGTTGGGAGTTCCGAACGTTGAACTATATTACATATGTGCTCAAGCTCATTATGCCTATTTCTGGTTTCACCCTCCCAAATACATGCCACAGATAGCAGTGGAGGAGTGGTTCGCAGATCCTATTCCGCTGGCTGGTGTGATATGTAGTACCCCTCAACCCCGAGACAAAGACACCACGACAGTCACATGCACAGTTCTGGCTTGGAGGCGAATTTTGAAACAGCTACAAGCCCCTATGCTCTACTCTCCATTACTCCCTCTGCTGTATCATCCCCGCATGCAGTTGCTCCAGGAGACAGTCTTCAAGCAAAGCATGGTGAAGACTGGTGTTACATGCTGGGGAGACCTGTATCACAATGGAACCTTTCGCTCCTTAGAACATTTATTCCATAACACACCAACTTCGCCATTAGATGTGTTTCTTTATGTCAGGCTCTGGCAGGGCATATGCGACGTTACCCCCGAGTACACACTGGAGCCCCCGGTATTGACTCCTCTCCACACGATGCTCCAGGCCAAGACCCCGGCTCATGCCGTCTCGACACTCTATCACACAATACATGCACATCAGGTGACAGAGCGATGCCACGCCCGCACACAGTGGGACGGAGAACTCGGCTACGAGCTATCCGACAAACAGTGGACGTACTGCTGCCAACAGACAGAGCAGGTGTCAGCGGCTAGCAGATTGAGGGTCACGCATTATAAGTTCCTGCACCGACTATATTATACACCAGTCAAAGTGCATAAATACAAGCTCAGAGATACAGACAGATGTGACAGGTGCGGAGCAGAGGGGGCCGATTTTCTACACTTGGCGTGGAACTGCATGGGTGTACACGAATACTGGCGTCAAGTCTTTGTGGCACTCGAGCAGATGACTTTGTTGCCCTTAGAGATGTCTCCGCTGCTAGCGTTGCTCGGCTACACCGAACTCATAGACAAACCTACCTGCAGGTATGTTGCTTTGGCCTTGTTGATGGCCAAACGCCGAGTGGCCTGTAGGTGGGGGCGGGGGAGGGCTCCGAAGTTTAAAGATTGGATCACAGATTTAATTTACTGTCATGAACAAATGTCCAATTATGCCGAACTGCTCCCTACGGCCTCTCGGCCTAAAGATATATGGGGTCCACTTCTGACCTATCTACTCTCCCATTCAGCAGATGCAACGGCCACGGATGAGTGATCGCTGCTGTGATGGCATCATTGGGTATTGTCAGGTTGATTATCGCATGTACTAGAAATGGTGAGGTGGTTGTACTGTTACAGGGAAATGGGTCAACAACCTGCGTTCTGCCTGTATCCCTCCTTGCAGGTATCCTCCTTGCCTTCGTTACTTGTGGTATCTTCGTACCTGCCACATAGATTCCCGTCGGCGGTGTACGCACATTGTATCATCTACTGTGCTATGTCTCTTCTCTTTCAGGCTCAAGACTGTATGTAATGATGTACTGATCGGCAATGTATTATGAATATCACCTTCATTATAGGTACCTGTGCTCCTAGAGGGCACATACATTCGTCTGTACTGTCTGTAGCATGCAGGTTTGATGAGGACTTTGTCTGTTTTTTTTTGTGTTTGCATAAAACTTCAATAAAGACATTTAAAAAAAAAAAGTCAGGTTCACACGCTTGCTCGATGCTTAAGCAGGTACTTCCCACTATTTTAAAAATTCACCAGCTGCCACTGGGCCAAGGGCATCAGTAAGGGAGGAGAGAGTATTAGAGTATTATTGGCAGCAGTGGAGGCTGCAGAAGAGAGAGCAGAGCAGTGGTCAGTAGCTGGGGACTGCAATGGAGGAAGAAGACTATTTAGGAGGCAGTGGTGGCAGCAGACGTTAGTGCAGAGTTTTTGGGAGGTGGCGCATGTTACAGGAGGGAGAAAAAAGTATCAGAGAGTCAGCAGACACTACAGAAGAGAGAGCATAGTGTTGTGTAAGAGGTAAGGGCTGCAGGTGAGAGCCGCCATGGTGCATTGAAGCAGCGGAAGTAAAAGCCGATTTAAATGGAGAAGTGCACTGCTGCCATTACTGGGGAAACTGCTTCCAAAGAAGCTGCAGCTCTGTACTGCACCCTGTGGAGCCATTCCATTTGAGCAGCTACTGCTAGGGGGATGCCTATTATTAAGTAATGACACATGCTACACAAAGATAAAAGTACTACTTTACCCCATCACTACCTTAAGCTGTAACTCCACAAAATGTTTACATCCACCTCCTAATGCCATGAAATGATACCCCACCTGATGGACAGCCTGAAGGCTAATTCCTAACTCGGATTACTCAGTTGTTTGCCCAGTTTGAGACTGCCAATCACAATTTAACCATTGACAAGCTAAAGGACCACAAGGGCTTTGAATGTCAAATTCTGGATGTTCTGAATTGGTTCATATCCTGCATAGTGAACAGATTGCAGCTGGTCAAAATTGGTAGCCCCTGGTTCAACCCAGAAGCGACCTCTCAAGGCATTCTACAAGGGTTTATCTTCTCCACTGCTCTCTTCAATCTCTACCTCAAACCCTATATGACATAATAAAGAATCCAGCATGTCAAACAGTCAATATACAGACACTACCCAGCTATACTTTACAGTCTTCTCCTAAGATGACATCTCAGCATTAGCATCAACACTGCCTAGCTCCCTGCCTCCACTTACCTGGGACTGGTCCTCTGACCACTTTAGGCCATTTCCGACCCGTCCTTAGTGCTTCAAGGCCCTGCCTCACTCCTCTTGCTCCTCTCACCTGCCCTCCTCTCTCGCGCCTCTTAGGCCCTCGGCCCTCCCTTTCACACTCTGTCTTCTTGACTCCCGTTTTTCTTTCTCTGCTCCACTGTGCTCTCTTGTGCTCTGTGCCATCTTAGGCTACTTTGACACTCTTTTCTCTATGCTTTCTGCTTTTTTTTAGCTCTTTCTCTGCTCTTCTTTGGACTCTCTACTTTTCGCTCTTTTGAACACTTGACTTCACACTCTATTTGCCACTTTCACTCGGTAAACATGTTACAAAGATCTGGGACCTCCTCAAAATACACGCCTCAAACATCCTTTTCCACCAGGTCCATGGCTGCCCAGGAGGGGAGTTAATGGGTTCTGAAGCCTGGAAAAATAGCCAAAAGAGGGAAGTGCTGCGGCAACAAATGATGGACAGAATACTGAATGAATCAAACCTTCACCCCCATTCAAGAGATCTGGGTTAAATCCATCATTCTTTTGCTCACTACGCCACCCCAGTTTGGACCCAGCCATATAGAAATCAGTCTTGACCCTGTTCCTCGTGGGAACAGTCCAGCCCGAACTGCCAAGCCGGGTTCTCCCTGGACTGGAAGCAAGCATCCTGGGGCTGGTTTTGGGGTAACACCCCTCATCAGCCAGGGTAGCTTGAATCCAGTGGCACAGTGAGCCCGGGGCCCACGTCATGGCAAAAGAGGGAAGACAAAGGGTGTGGGAAACCAAACCCTGGACTTCCCACAGTGGAGGTGGATGGGGCACCAGAGGAGGCCACCCCTGACCCTACTCAGGAGGACATTGCCTCCCTTGGTGACCTGCCTGAGATTGCTGGATAGCAAGCAGAAAGAGGAGTTCTGTAAGGTTTAGAGGGCATCATGCAACAAGCTGAAGTCCAGGCAGCTGGTGATACATCATGAGATCACCGCATATATTGTGAGAATTACCTCCTATATAGTGAGCATAAGGCACCTGTGCAGGGGACAACACAGCCGTTGGTAGTTCCCCAATGCTACAGGGCCTTCCTAATTGGTCTGGCTCATGAGATACCCCTGGCAGGACATTTGGGGCAGGACAAGACCTTTGCCAGGCTTGTCCTTTCACTTTTACTGGCCCCGAATGAAGATTTCCTCATATTTATTCGGTAGGACTTGCTTAATCAGTCAAGCAAGTGGGATGACAGAGAAAAAGCTGAAAGCTCCCCTGAATCCCTTACCTGTCATTGGCATCCCCTTTAAAAGGGTGGGCATTGACATTGTAGGGCCCTTGGACCCCAAGACAGCCTCAGGCAACAGGTTTATCCTGGTCTTGATGGGCCATGCCACAAGATACCTGGAGGCCATACCTCTGAGGACTGCCAGTGTACCTGCAGTGGCTAGGGCCCTGATGGGGATTTTCACCAGAGTGGGTTTACCCAAAGAAGTGGTGTCTGACAGGGTTACCAACTTCATGCCTGCGTACATGAAGTCAATGTGGAAGGAGTGTGGAGCTACTTACAAGTTTTCAACAGCATACCATCCACAAACAAATGGGCTTGTTGGAAGATTCAAAAAGACCCTGAAGGGCATGGTTTTGGGCCTTATTGAGCCCATGAGGCAGAAGTGAGACGTCTTCTGACCATGCCTCCTCTTTGCCTACAGGGAGGTACCTGTGGTATCTTCCGGTTGTAGGGACTACTGTCCTTTTGCTGCACCCCTCCCCAAATGTGTATAGTGGTTCTTTCCCTTTGCGCGACCTTGTAGAACGCTGCCACACTGAAGGTTCTAAGTCGAGCTCCCTGCGAGGAGACGGCGAGCACCGGCGGTGTGAGCTGTGGCTGAGGTCTTTATCTGAAGCATCTTAATAAATCCTCTACTTCAAGAACACATGACGGCTTCCTGTGATGTTTCGATGTGTGGACGTCCCTACTAAGTGTTACACTGGCGACGATGGACGGGCGCAGAAGCGTTGATGTGGAATAAGAAGTGACCTCAACACGCGAGGAAACAACTTAGCAGGACTGTGTGAACGGCGGTGCTGTGAGTAATTACCTTGAAACACTCGCGGATTTTAGCTAGACTGAAACGGACGCATCGTTAAAACTTTCACACGTCTAGTTACTGACAGGAGTCAGGTGGTACTGATATCATTGGGGATTGTTTTTTACTCTCTCAGACCTCTCGGGCATCCGCTTTGGGTGGTCTACACGGGAAAAAAAGAAGAATTACTTTTCTGTGGAGAAAGTTAGTGAGCAAAATGGGCTGCCACGTCAGCACTGTTGTCAATCTGTTTCAGAAGCGTCACTCATGAGATAATGTGGCAGAGTGAGAGAGATGTGGAGGAGTAGAGCAATACATTTCCGTGTTGCAGTCCGCGTAGCAGTATAGGTTGTATGTGGTTGTGTGGGAGGACGCAGTCTCTGTGGAACTTTCACAACCGTAGTCTATACTTGCCTGGTGTTAGACGTCAGCGGAAGAGAGCGAGTTCACCTCTTGAAGAGTAGTGAAGAATTCAAGCTTCCCAACTTTGGTGCGAGTTTCCCAGGTGTATCTGAGCTGGAGAAACGGACGTGTCGTCCACCTGAAAAGCAGGTGCAGGGACACTCCGCTATCAAGAGCCATTGGATATATGGTAGGGCCGGTCGCGCTGACTGGCACAGCTTATCACGGTCAACTCGCTAAGAGGCACTTTTGAGGATCAGCCACTGTTGGATACGCTGACTGACACAGCAGGTGTGTGGTCGGGTGTTGTGAGGTGGCCCTAGCTTGGAGCGGGTGAGGTGAACTCTCGTCTGCCGGTCACGCTGACTGGCACAGCACCTCATAACCATCTGTTGGAAGGGACACTGCAAGGAGCTGCTGTGTCCGACCACACGGTCTGGTCCAACATAACAGAGACATTTTTTGTGGTGTGGGAGTCCGCCCTCCTCATTGTGTACACTGGAAGAGAGGGTTGCGTTAATTGACAACTGTACATTCGTTTTCCCTCTTTATGATGATCAGGCACCAGGGAAAATGGGCAGGTCTCTCTGACATTGTGCTCAAGCTGTTCACAAAAATGTATGCAAAGTAGACATCTTGAACCTCCGTTATCTCATAACTGCAGATTATGCCTATGTTTTGTTAAAATTGTAGGAGCACAGCGCCATCTAGTGGACTAGTCTTTAATTATACCTCACTGTCTTGAATTGGTCCTGTGGTTACCTCAGGATTTAGGATTTGACTTCGTTGTATTTCTCTCCTGGGGGTTGGTTAGACACTTGACTTGGACAATAAGTTTGTGTTTAAGAACTGTACTACTTTCATGCAAAACATGCAGAATGTTACTCCACCCCCATTCTTTTTGGGCACACCAGGGGAGCCTCCTCTGAAATGGAACAAGTGGAAAAAAGTGTTCCAGAACTATGCTGTGGTTTGTGGGCCTAATCTAGGTTTGGAAAGGAAGGTGGCGTTACTTCTACACTACTTAGGAGCTGAAGGTCAAGAGATTTTAGAACACCTACCTGACTTGAATGCAAATGATGCCAGAGGTCTGAATGAATATGAAATAAGTTTGAAAAAGTTAGACATACATTTCTCGCCTAAGATTAGCACCATCATGGAACGTTACCATTTTGGGAGAAGGGGACAGAAAGAAGGAGAGACAGTGGAAGAATTTGTGTCAGAGTTAAGAAAGTTGGCTGCAAGCTGTAAGTTTGAGGGGGTTTGCGAGGAAAGAATAAGAGATCAGTTCCTTTTGACATGCAAGATAGAAAGAATACGTGAAGAGCTCTGGGTGAAAGATGATCCACCGTTGGGGGAGGTATTAATCGTTGCCAAACAGGTGGAACACATGATGAAGTGTGTCAGTGAAATTAAGCAAGATTGCGAAGAAAAGTCTAAGGTTAACGAAGTCAAGAGTGAGAATGAAAGTGTGCTAGTGGTTAAAGGTGCAAAGGTGATCAGAAGGAACAAAGGAGGTTGGAGTCCAAAGGGAATTGCTACAGGTGTGGAAGAGCAGGCCATTGGGCTAACAGTAGGGAATGCCCGGCGCTCAAAGTAACCTGCAACAAGTGCGGAAGGAGAGGTCATTTTAGAACCTGCTGCAAGAGCAATATTAGCTACAGTAGAAACAGTAGAGAGGACTCTACACGAGTCTGTGGGGAAATTGTACTGCATGTTGAGAGTGGGGCTGTGTGTAACCCGAAAGACTACATAACAATTGAAGAGACAGAGGTTGAAGCCATGTTTGACTCATGCTCAAAACTTACCATTGTTTCGGCAGAAGCTTTTGAGAAAGTGTCTAAAGGCAAGATGAAACTCCAAAGAATGGATGTCAGGCCGGGTGGCTATGGTGGTCAACCCATACGCATGAGAGGTTTCTTTTGGGGCACAGTTGGCTATAAGGACAGAATTGCAGTAACCAAGGTTTATGTATCTAATAAAGGGGACAACATACTAGGGTGGCAGGCGCAAAAAGACCTGGGCATCTATCTCAATCCTCACAAGAACCCGCAAATTTTGGTACAAGAGGTGGGCAATATAGGTGTTAGGATTGAAGATGAGTTCAAAGGAGTGTTCTCAGAAAAGATAGGCTGTCTTAAGAACTATGTGCACAGGATCAGGCTAAAAGAGAATGCCAAACCAGTAACAGCCAAGGTCAGAAACCTGCCGATTTCCATGCAAGAACCTGTGAGAGAAGAATTGGAGAAACTGTGTTGTTTGGGAGTAATTGAGCCTGTGGAGGCCACGGAGTGGCTAGCACCCATTGTAGCAGCGAGGAAAGGGGATGGGGCTGTATGCCTATGCATAGACTTAAGGGCTCTTAACAAGGAAGTAATAGTGGACAAGTTTCCACTCCCCAACATATCCCAAATGATGAGCAGACTAGCTGGTGCAAAGGTCTTTTCCACCCTGGACCTCACGTCAGCTTATTATCAGGTCAGGTTGCACCCAGAGTCACAAGATCTCACGGCCTTTGTTACACCCATGGGGGCCTACAGGTTTAAGCGAATGACTTTTGGACTTGTCTCGGCTGCAGCTGTTTTCCAAAGGATCATGAACAATCTTCTTAAAGGAATTCCCGGAGTTTTATGCTACCAGGATGATGTTCTGATCTTTGGAGAAGATAACACTCAACATGAACGCAGGCTCAGACAAGTTCTAGAGAGATTCTTAGAGCAAGGCCTAACGGTTAAGAAGGAAAAATGTAGGATTGGGTGCTCAGAGATAGAGTTTCTGGGACATAAGGTAACCGGAGAAGGGATACTTCCCAAAACAGAGTTACAGAACACCATCCTCAACTTAACCCCTCCCAGTAGCAAAGAGGAAATCAAATCATTCATGGGCATGATTGAGTTTTATAGCAAGTTTGTCCAGAACTTTGCCAGGCGTACCTACCAGATTTGCAATCTCCTAAGAAAGGGGGTAAATTTGACTGGAGTGAGGCATGCCAAAAAGAATTTGACAACACCAAGAAAGCACTGGCCGAGGCACCCAATCTCAGAGCTTTTGTTCCTGGTAGGAGGACCTTCCTGACCACGGACGCAAGCACTAAAGGGTTGGGTGCGGTCCTGACTCAGGAAGGTGAAAAGGGGGAAGAGACTATAGCGTTCGCATCCAGATCCCTACGTCAGGCAGAGTATAACTACTCGGTTATCGAGAGAGAGGCACTTGCAGTGCATTGGGCCACCAACAAATTTTGAGATTTTGTATGGGGAACAAAGTTTGACATAAGGACTGACCACAAGCCCCTTGTAGAAGTTTTTACCAAGAAAGGTTTAGGCGCCATATCGAGCAGAATAAGAAGGTGGGTAGTGAGCTTACAAGAATACACCTTTGGGGTAGAGTACATACCAGGGGTGAAGAATGTAGCCGCCGACTGTCTCTCGCGACTGGTAGGGGAAACCCCAGGAGGGATCGAGGAGGAGAACAGGCCAGGTGAAGAGGACAATGTGATGGAGAATGAGAACGTGTGTGCCATCACTCAAGGGGTGGTGGATGAAGAACTCTGGAAGGTGGAGTTGGAGGGTGATGTGCTTCTTCAAGAAGTATGTGCAAAGACCAAGGGGGGTTGGTCTGACTGCGACAAGAGGTAAGAGTCTCTCCGACCATTCTGGATGGTCAGAGATGAGCTATCGGTTGCGGACAATTGTCTTTTCCGTGGTACCAAGTTGGTTCCGCCACGGAATTTGAGAGAAGTACTGGTTAGTTTGGCCCATGAGGGTCACCTGGGCATCACTAAAACTAAGCAGAGGTTACGCCTAGATTATTGGTGGCCGAATATGGATATGGAGATAGAGAGGAGGATAAGGGAGTGTGTACCTTGCACGGCCAGCGACAAGGTACTCAAACAACACACACCTCCCATGCACTGCAGGACTCTGGCGGAAGGCCCGTGGGCTGATGTAGCCTTAGACATTGTGGGGCCATTATCAGGAGAGAACCGTACTCCGTACATCCTGGTACTTATGGACTCATACTCTAAGTGGCCTGAGCTGAAGATTGTGTCTGAAATAACTACCAAGTCGGTCATTGAGTTTCTCCTGGAGGTGTTCCTCCGCGAAGGGTTGCCTAGTAGTATCCTGACGGATAATGGAGTGCAACTCTGCTCTAGAGAAATTAAGGAATTCCTAGAGTGCAATGGGATCAAACACAGGTTGGGCGCTCTCTACCACCCAGAGAACAACGGGATGGTTGAGAGATTCAACAAGACCATCAAAGAGTGCATACAGCTAGCCAAAGCTAGCGGGTTGTGTTGGAGAGAGGAGGTGATCAAACGTCTAGAAGCTTACAGATTAACTCCCCATCAAACCACGGGCATGACACCATTTGAGCTGTTGAGAGCTAGGAAACCCAATTCCAGGTTGGTACCAGGGTGGATGAAATGGTACAAGGGGTGGACAACTCCCATCCGAGAGACACCATGGAGAGACAGAGAACGGAAGGCCATGGCGGATAGGAAGAGAAGGTTCGATAGAGCTCATGCGGTGAAAGAGATCCATTACAAGGTAGGGGACCTTGTTAAAATCAGAGCTCCCACAGGGAGGGCGAGCTGGTCAGAGTTTACAGAGCCCACAAGGATTGTCAAACTATTCAGAAATGCTATCAAAACTCAGGACGGGCGTATCTGGAACCTGAGCAGAGTGGCAAGGTGTGCCATTCCCACTGAACAGGGGGACATGCTGGGTTGTGGGGAGTCGGGCAAGCCTGATTCTGCTAGGTCTAGTGAGTCATCAAGTGATGGGAGGATCGACACTCACCACAGGCTGAGCGGTAGAGTCATCTGTCGTCCCAAATATTTGGATCAGTATGTTGATAAGTAGTCCTGAGTTCTTTTTGCCATGTTGTTGTTTTTACCTGCAAAATGTAAGGAGGGGGATGTGTGGTATCTTCCGGTTGTAGGGACTACTGTCCTTTTGCTGCACCCCTCCCCAAATGTGTATAGTGGTTCTTTCCCTTTGCGCGACCTTGTAGAACGCTGCCACACTGATGGTTCTAAGTCGAGCTCCCTGCGAGGAGACGGCGGGCACCGGCGGTGTGAGCTGTGGCTGAGGTCTTTATCTGAAGCATCTTAATAAATCCTCTACTTCAAGAACACATGACGGCTTCCTGTGATGTTTCGATGTGTGGACGTCCCTACTAAGTGTTACAGTACCAAAGAAGGGAGTTGGCATCAGCCCCTCTGAACTTCTATATGGTCACTCTGTTAGGGGACCCCTCAGTCTGGTTAAGGAGGGGTGGGAGCAAGGTCCCAAGAAGCCCCTCCCCAGGATATGGTTAGCTACATGCTAGCCCTTAGAAACTAGATGGCTAAGTTCTGGAAGGAGGCTTTTGAGAAGTTGGAATCTAGACAGGAAGTTACGAAGCAGTGGTATGACCAGACGGCTACCCCTGTTGAATTTCAGCCCGGGCAGAAGGTGTGGGTTATGGAACCTGTGGAGCCCAGAGCCCTCCAAGACCGATGGACTGGGCCTTATGAGATAGTTAAGAGAAAGGGGAAGGCCACCTATCTAGTGGACCCCAAGAGCCCCAGATACCCCTTAAAAGCCACACTATGAGAGTATGAGGCCCCCATGCTGCTGGTGACAGATGATAGGGAGTAGGAGGAGGAGGAGAGTGAATTTCTCCCTGACCTCCTGTCATCAAAAAAGAAAGATGGGTCAGAGGAGGGTGACAATATCTACCCTACCCGGACCCCAGAGTAGCAGAGGAATTATTGCCCGTTACTGGGACAGTTTGACTTTCTGTTTTCCCTCACTCCTGTGCTTACATGTCTGTGTACCCATGACAATAATACAGGAGACAGACCCCCTGATAAATACACAAAATATACAGGCTATCTGATAAAGTGAGTGCCAGCATCAAGGAAGAGGTCTCTAAGATGTTGGATCGAGGGTTGACTGAGCACTCCAATAGACCCTGGTCCAGCCCAGTGGTGCTGGCACCAAAATCTGCCCCACCGGGGGCTGCCCCAGAACTCAGGTTCTGTGTGGACTACAGGGGACTCAACTCAGTTACCAAAATTGATGCTCATCCTATCCCCCAGAGCTGATGAGCTCATTGATAGGTTATGGGCAGCTCAGTTCCTGACACTTTCAGTTTGCGGTGATGCCCTCTGGTCTGAAAAATGCTCCTGCCACCTTCCATTACACTCCAATAGACCCTGGTCCAGCCCAGTGGTGCTGGCACCAAAATCTGCCCCACCGGGGGCTGCCCCAGAACTCAGGTTCTGTGTGGACTACAGGGGACTCAAATCAGTTACTAAAATTGATGCTCATCCCATCCCCCAGAACTGATGAGCTCGTTGATAGGTTATGGGCAGCTCAGTTCCTGACACTTTCAGTTTGCGGTGATGCCCTTTGGTCAGAAAAATGCCCCTGACACTTTCCAGATGCTGGTGAACCAGGTCCTGGCTGGTATGGAGGCCTTCAGTGTTGCTTACTTGGATGAAATAGCTGTTTTCAGTAGCAGCTGGAAGGACCACCTCTTTCAACTGCAAGCAGGGCCTCAGGCACTGCAAAATGCAGGCCTGACTATCAAGGCCAGTAAGTGCCAGAAAGGGCAGGGTCTGTGGTGTACTTGGGACACCTTGTGAGCCGGGGTAATGTGCAGCCCCTCCAGGCCAAAATAGAGACTATTCTGACCTGGGAGCCAAAACAACTCTGAGGGGAGGGCCTTTCTGGGCCTCACAGGATATTGCAGGAGGTTTCCAGTCCATGATCCTTTTGGGGGCCTCAAAGGGAGCCCCACAGCCCCCTGGCTCCCAGAAAGTAGCCCCATTTCACAGGGACCCCCACACCATTATAATTTTAGGGGGCTGCAAGGGGAATCCCCCACTGTCCAGCTGGTTTACTGGTCCTGCAGTAGCAGGCATGTTTTTTTTAAGGATGAGTGCTCCAATGCCCAGCCAGGGCACCCCACAGTATGTCCCTTGCTGGGGTATGTGGGGGGAGGCCCAAGGCCCCCGCAGGCCTGCCAACTCCACAGTTTGCACCCATTGTGGAATCAGTGGGAGCCAGAATTGCTCCAACACTGCAGCAGCATTTTTCTTTTGCTCCTGTGGGATGGGAGCAAATCACAGCATTTCCCTGCCCAAGAACACTGGCAGAGAAATGTTCTGTTCTCCTATCGGGTGGGAGCTACTTAATTCCCCTGATGGGAGAACAGTAGCACAGTTGGGGACCCCAGGACACCATCAGTGAGCGAGTCCCGGAGGATGGGGCCCTCGGGGTCATTGTATGGCTAGGGAGGGTGGCTGCACACTCACTCTTTTATTTAAAAGATGGCCCAAGGACATGGGGTCCCCGGGGCCTCTCCTAGCTCAAGCAGGGGGCTGCCTGCCCCTCCTCTTTATTTAAATTATCAGGCCCGATTGGTTGGGGTCATCTGTGGCCTCTCCTGGATCAGGGAGGGAGGCCGCGCATCCAGGCCATTAATAATTTGTTGACCACGGGGGATGGGGTCCTTGTGGCCTCTTGGTGGTTTGGGGAGGGGGGTCACATGCCCCCCTCCTCCTCCAATATACGCCGCTCCTCCCCCGGGCTCTGGCCCACCCCATTTTTTTTTAAATGAAAAAGGATGGGAGCCCACATTATTTTTTTAATATTCTCACAGATTTTCAGATCCTCCATGAATTTGCAGCAAAATCTAAAAAAATGATTTTGGTCTTAGACGGTGTTCAGGGTATCCCTACTCTTCCCCCTTATGTCTTTTTTTGCATTTTTTAAGACTGGCTAAGTCGCGAGTCCTAAGATTGCTCCCACCACTTTCTGGTTGATGTGGTGGTAGACAATCATGCTCCCTGGATCCTCTGTCGCATGATATATATAATTTTTTTAACCTTAATTTTTCAAAAATTACTGAATGGATTACACCAAAACAGCACTCTTTTTGGACCAAGATTTAGCTTTCTGCCAAATTTGGTGTAAATCCCTTCAGTGGTTTGAGCTGTACTGTGGCTAAAGTTTCTAAGGAATAAAGAATCGGGAAAACGTGTTTGGGTCCCAGTGGGGGCTCGCCGAGGGAGTGCTGCGGGGCAGTGGGGCGGGGAGGGTGGGGGGGTAGTGGAGTCCGACATACGACGGACAGGAGTAAGGTAAGTAATTAAATAAATAAAACTATTTACCTTGCGCTCGCTGCATCGCCCGGTTGGCTCCTGCCCCCCCACGCTGCCCCGGGGACCACCACCTCCCCGGGGATTTGTTTTAATAGGGGCGGGGGGCCTCGCATCCCCCCAAGCCCCGGGGAATGCCACCTCCCCGGGGCTTTCCTCATAATGTGCGGGGGCACGCGGCCCCCCACAGCCCCGGGGACCACCTCCTCCCCGGGGCACAAATTATGTTAATTTGGGGGTCCGTTACGGACCCCCGGCCCCGGGGACCACCACCTCCCCGGGCTATGATAAATGTTGGGAGGGGGGCCGCGCTGCCCCGCTTCTGGAGCCCTCAATGGCCCTGGGGACCGCCACCCCCCAGGGCCGGCTCCTGCAATGTCCCGGGGTGCCCACCCCCAGGACATTGCCGTTTGCTATGACAGGGCGGGAGCACGGCTCCCGCCCTATCATAGCAAACACTGCTTTGGTTCTTGGAAGCGAGAGCAGAAAACCTACTCTCGCTTCCAAGAAGCAAAGCAGAATTGCTTTTGGGCAAGGGGAGCTGCATGTCAGCAGCTCCCCTTGCCCAAAAGCAATGCCCGCTCCCGCAGGAGGCGGGGAGCCGGCAGGGACCGTGAGGGCATTGGGGCTCCCCCCCACGGTCCCCAATGCTGAAGGCCGGCCCCGGGAGATGGGGTCCCCGGGGCCAGAAGTGGCCCAGGGGAGGGGGGTCACGCGGCCCCCCTCCCGGGAAAAATAATAAATAATAATTAAAAAAAGGATGGCCGGCCCCGGGGGATGGGGTCCCCGGGGCCATAATGTGCCTGAGAAGGGGGGCCACGCTGCCCCCCTCCACCAAAATTACAAAAAAAGGTAAAGGCTGGCCAGTCCTCAGTGGATGGGGTCCCCAGGGCCATAATTGGCCTCTGGAGGGGGGCCACATGGCCCCCTCTAAAAAAAACTAAAAAAACCAACAAGGCTGGCCAGGCCCCACCCGGGGGATGGGGTCCCCGGGGCCATAATTGGCCGCAGGAGGGGGGGCCACGTGTCCCCCCTCCAAATTCTTTTTTTTTAAAGTAATTGCTGGCCAGGCTCCGGGGGATGGGGTCCCCGGGGCCAGCAGTGGCCACGCGGTCCCCCTCCCATAAAATAAAAAAAGAAAAAAGAAACCAGCAACTCGCCGGAGGCCCCGCCCCCTCCCTGCATGACTCTGCAAATGCACCCACTGGCGCGTTCTAAGTTGGGGGATTAAGTCCCCTTCATTCCTGAGGGTCCCTAGGGGCGCACCAGCCCACCAGGTACCTACAGTAAGCCCCACACAGTGGGATTGCTGAGAGTGGTCCGAGGCCACGCCCCCTTTTTACACCAATCTGCAAACGTGCCTCTGGCGTACTGCTGGTGGGGTGATGAGGTCCTCTTGTGTCCTGAGGTCCGCACCAGGAGGTGCGTTTGCAGAGTGGTGGAGAAAGGGGGCGTGGCCTGTGTCCGCCTTTCAGCAATCCCACTTTCTGGGGCATACTGGAGGTATCAGGTAGGCTAGTTGGCCCCTAAGGACCCCCAGCAGCGAAGGGGACTTAAATCCTCATCCAAGAGCACGCCAGGAAGTGCGTTTGCACAGTGGTGGGGAAAGGGGGCGTGGCATGCTATGAGAACTTAGTAATCCTGCTGTGTGGGAGTTACTGGAGGTAATAGGAGGGGTAGTTGGCCCCCAAGGTTCACCTTGGGGGCCAACTACCCCTCCTGTTACCTCCAGTAAGACCCACGCAGTGGGATTGCTGAGAGGTCTTCGGAGGGCACGCTCACCTTTCTCCACCACTCTGCAAATGTGACTCCTGGCACAGTACTGGTTGGGGGATGAAGTCCACTTTACTCCTGAGGGACTTTGGCGGCCAAAAAGCCCTCCTGTAAGTCCTACGCAGTGGAATTTCTGAGCGCTGGTTGGAGGCCCAGCCCCCTTTCTCCACCTCTCTGCAAATGTGACTACCAGTTAAAGAAGCATTTGTAATGTAATAGGTTTTAGAGGTAGTTTTAATCACCCTGCACTATTATGTATAGGCCTCCCGGTTTTCTGGTATTTATTTTTTTACCATTTCCGTCTGTATTTATCCATATTTATTTTTTGGTCATTTTATCTGTATTTATCCACATTTATTTTTGTCGCAAGCAAATGAAGATGCTGCAGCTAGTATTTTTTCACATTTATGCCAGAGGGGCTATGGAGAGATTGTAAGGACTGCACGCACTTAGAAAGTTACCAAACAAAATTGAAAACACTGGAAGACAGAACATTCTATTTTAAACAAAAAGTGTGCATTTATTGTACTGACATCTGAGGCAGATTAAGCAGGTATCCTTAAACAGCGCGTTCTAAGAGGGCGTGATGTTGGATGCAGCCTCTCTTTTGGAAATGTTTGAAATAGTTGTTATTGTGATGGCATCAAACACGCACTGTGGTACAAAATCTCTCCTGAAAGTTACCTGCAACCTGTTCTAACCCTTTGTGATGCATACAGCAAGCACAGCTTTAATGAGGAAGATTTGAAAAGGTCATTCCATGAAAGCATGAGAAATTACTTTTGCAAAGGCAACATCAAAAAAGGAAAGAGACTGCGATCCACACCTCTCGATGGAGATGGCTAATTGCACAGAAGCAGCTGGCATTCCACATGTAAACAGATTAAAAAAAAAAAAAGAATTTTGTGTTTTCTTTAAACGGGGTCTCCAAAATGTTTGTACATTGGCAGTATGTTAATATTTTAATTCCTCAAAGCCTGCCACCTGCTGTCGAGCACACCACTACCTGCTAACAGGCCTCTCTGCCTTGCCGCCACTGATTGTATTCACAGGCTACCTTATTAGTGCTGACCCCAGCAGGCCCCGCCAGATGATGCCTACATTTCTATCAGTGAGCCGGCCTCCTAATGCACAGATTAACACCTCGTGCTCGGCTATTAGGCATTACTAGAATGGACACAATGCTGCTTTAAAGGTCAAGTACTTGCATTTCTTACAGCGTCCCCACCCCTTTAACATGCAACACCTACTACCACCTGCTGCTTTGTGCTTCTACCTTAGCAGTACTCTTAAAGGGGCCTAAGTGGTATAGATTAGTAAGAGGAGCGTGGCGAGGTAACCCTGGGCAGGAGTGAGGCTGCGGCGCACAGTTTGTCAGTATTTTCCCGTTTATAAGTTATAAATACAGACAAAGTAAAAATAGTTTTCCGTCTGTATTTATATGTGAAAATCTGTTTAAACGGAAAACCGGGAGCCTTAATTATGTACTAGGGCCTTACAGGGGAGGTCATGCCAATCACAGGGGTACCCCAACCCATAGTGTACCCTAGTGAATGTAGGTGTTCACTGTATTCTAAGTGTCCTTCAGCATAGCACTGGCTCCGGGCCTGGTTAGGCAGAGCCCAGGGTCAGTCAGAGTCAGTTACCACCAGTACAGGTCAGAAAAAAGTTGGGGGGTGCCCAGGGCACAGGATGACTTTGCAACAAGGCCTCTTTCTGCATCTTTGTTGGTTCTTTCTGCATATCTCTTGCTTCTTTCTGCACCTTTCTTCCTCTTTCTGGATTTCTGTTGCCTCTTTCTGCATTTCCCTTGCTTCTTTCTGCACATGTCCTACCTCTGTAGGCATAGTTAGAAATTTTCATTTAAAAAACCTTAGAAATTCACTTAAAAAAAAAAGTTCGGTTTCAGGGACATTATAGTTAGAAATTAGCATTTAAAAAAACCTTTGAAATTCACAGAAAAAACCATAGGTTTCAGGGATGTTATAGTTAGAAATTAGCATTTAAAAAACCTTTGAAATTCACTGAAAAAACCACAGGTTTCAGGGACGTTATAGTTAGTTGGACATTTCACTCATACAAAACCAGAGAAATTCGGCTGTTATAGTTAGTTCAGCTAACTATAACTCGCGCCCCCGCAATGCACTGCTGATGACGTCACATATTACATCATTCATGACATGGTCAGTGACATCACTGATGACATCACTGACGACATCTCAAATGACATCACTGATGACATCACTGATGACATCATCCATGTGATAATCTGATGCACCTCCTCACACCCTAATATAACCTTCGATACACCCACTCTAAAATACAGACTACCATTCTTGAAACCATAGACACACCAATACCAGTTACTACATACCCACTCACTGATTCCTAGGTCTACACACACATCTACTCATTCACCCATACAGTCACTCATACATGCAGTCACTCATCAATACAGCACTATTATATGCACTCATACACCTATATAGACACTCACACACCGCCACTCATCCATAGTTACTCACACACCTAGTCAGTCATGCAAAGAATCAATCACATTCCCATTTGCTCACCTATACAGTTATACACACACCACCTCACTTATTCATACAGATACTAACACATACTTAGTCTTTTATACAATCACTGATACAAGCACACACTCATCCATACAACCACTCTCACAATCACTCACTCTCACATATAGTCATTTATATACTCCAACACTCACATATACTGCCTTTCACATATGTAGTTACTCACACAAGTACCACTGAGACATCCATTCACTCACCAACACACTGATACACACACTCACCCACCCATACAGCCCTTCACAGATGCACTCTTGAACCCATACACCCAGTGAATCACCCACTCACATATCTACGCACAGAGTCACACCCCCCCCCCACCCACCCACACAGACACTCAGGCACCCATACAGATACTCAGGCAACCAATCAATAACCCATATAGACACTCATGTAGCTTCTCACCAAACCATGCAGCCGCTTACACACCAACTGAAAGACTGATACAGACATTTACACAGTTTAGTCACTAACCCATGCATTCAGTAAGACACGTTTAATCACTCACTTATACAGTCAGTCACGCACCTACTAAATCATTCATTCAGACACTTATACACCCACTCATTCTTCAATACACCATGGCATATATATATATAAAACATATTTAAACTTTACAGAAACACACAGTCACTGGATGATGTCATCAGTGATGTCCATCAGTGATGTCATTTGAGATGTCATCAGTGATGTCATCAGTGATGTCACTGACCATGTCATGAATGATGTAATATGTGACGTCGTCAGCAGTGCATTGCGGGGGCGCGAGTTATAGTTAGATGAACTAACTGTAACGGCCAAATTTCTCTGGTTTTGTACGAGTGAAATGTCCAACTAACTATAACGTCCCTGAAACCTGTGGTTTTTTCAGTGAACATATATATATATATATATATATATATATATATATATATATATATATATATATATATATCAATCGAAAACTGCTCCCAGCAATGAGGCGCCTCACACTCCGTGCTTAAATACCATTTATTGGAGATTTCACAAGGATGAAGCAGCGTGCAGCCAACAGCTTTCTCTTAAGCCTTCATTCTCCATACGCGTTTCGGGAGCAATCTCCCTTGTTCACTGGCACAGGCATCATTGAGGCACGGCAACAAAGTTCACAGCGGGCGGAACATTTGAATCGGCGCAGCTGCGCTGTGAACTTTGTTGCCGTGCCTCAATGATGCCTGTGCCAGTGAACAAGGTAGATTGCTCCCGAAACGCGTATGGAGAATGAAGGCTTAAGAGAAAGCTGTTGGCTGCACGCTGCTTCATCCTTGTGAAATCTCCAATAAATGGTATTTAGGCACGGAGTGTGAGGCGCCTCATTGCTGGGAGCAGTTTTCGATTGGATATATTGCGGTTTGCTCAGACCGCGATGCGCCCTGCGGCGGAAGAGACGATCCGCAGCGTGAAAGAAGAAGAGACACTGCTGGAACTCCGTGTCCAGTTGGAGTTTGAAATTTCAAGGCTGTAAATGGGGTGCAATCACATCTGCCCACTGCGGTTACTATTGAATTAGGGGGACTCACTGCGCAATCACTATGATAGAACTCAGTCTACTATCATGCACTTGGTGCTCACGCCTGTAGGAGAGTAGGATCTGCTTCACATGGGTACCCCCACTTTTTGCTGATGCTTCACTGTTTTTCGACATTAGTCTGGCTGGGGCCCTGCTAATCAGAACCCCAGCCTAGCTGCTTCCTCTCTAAAATGGTTTCCATGTGCCTTAGGCACATCACTGATTGGAATCTGGAGTGCCCTTATAAGTCCCTAGTATATGGTATACTATGTACCAAGGGCATAGGTACCTCAGAGGCCTACCAGGGGCTGCAGCATGTATTATGCCACCCCTGGAAGGCCATCCAAACTGACACCACAGGTCTGCTACTGCAGCCTGGGTAAGGTGGTGCATGCACCCCTTACTGTGATATAGGTTACCTATATCACTAAATACATACACACATATAAACCTATAAGTCACTCCTAAGGCAGGCCTTATCAATCCTAAAGGCAGAGTGCATGGTTCCTATGTGAGAGGGTGCCCCTGCATGAGCAGGGCCCCTCTGCAGCGTTCGGAGACCCTTCTCTGATGCTGTTTGTAGTGCAGCCTGACCATATACTCTTAAGCGCATTATAACCTCGCGTTAAATGCTAACTTTGGAATGGCTGCACCTAAACATGTCGTGTTTGGTGTCAAACATCTTGGAATACTACCCCCCGCCAATTCTGGCGGCGGGGGTAGCATTCCACCCTTCTAGAGGGAAAGACATGTTAACTCTGGCTAGCCCGGTAACTTCTTTCCAAAGCCCTGGCATCACAAAATGGATGCTGCTGCCACAGACACGAGTCTGGCCTCCTGCTGCTGGACGAAACTCCGGCAGGGGAGGCCTGGACAATAGGTTTCCTGTCCCAGGGAGGTGTGACCACCTCCCCAGACAGGATAATGTGTATTGGGGCTGGGCGGGAGCACTTTCGGGTGCTTTGAAGTCCTGCACTGGGGGCACATTTGGTGTCCCTGTGCATACCCCAGTTCAAACCGGATCAGGGGCTTGCAGCCCCTGCTTTGGCACGAACTGGACAAAGGGAAAGGGGTGTAGCCACCCCTCTGCCCTGACCCACCCATAGGTGGGGCCACAGAGTAGTCCAACCCCTAAACTTGGTATAAGTATAGGAACCCAGTCCTTAGGACTTTAGATTATCCCTGGACGAAACTCTGAAACAGAATCCTGGACCTTCGACGCTCTACTCAAGATTAGAGGACAGAAGAATCTCCCTTGGGGTCAAGGAGTGACTCCCCTGCTTGGCAGGCACCAAAGATGCATCTGTGCGGTTCGCATTTCTGAAGCTCCCGTTGGACACCGAAGTCATCGCATCACCAGAGGTGGATTCTCAGACTTCCCCGAGGCTACCCTGAGTCCCCAGCAAAGCTGAGGCCCGTAGCTATCGTGGGTGACGTGAGACCGTGACCCCTAGACACCAAGCACATTTGCAAGTGCATCCTCTTTTGGGTCTCCCACGAAGTCGTGCTTTGGGCTCCAAGTAGCCCTAGCCTCCAGCACCAACTGCACCGAAGATCACTGGCCTCCACTCCCTGAGTGTCCTGTGAGCCAGATTCACGTGCAACGTCTTGAGGCTCCTTCGCGGTCGCTAGCCCGTTGGCTAGTAGCCCTTAACGAAGGCCAATCTTTTTCTTACTTGGCATCCTGGTTGCTCCAGGCCTGCCCTCACTTACCCTCGTTGGGTGAGTTCCCCAGACCTTGCTGGTCTGCACCATCGACGATCTTCATCTTCATCAAGACTTGCCGTTGCCAAGGCTTGTTGGGTCCAATCCAGTCGCCGACACCTCAGCACTCGACAGACGTCGTGTACCAGCCCGAATCCTGCTCCTGGTCACCGACAACGCCTCCTGGACCTCGTGGCTGAAGAGTCAAGACGACCGTCAACGCACCTGAAGCACTCGACATCGGTGGGCATCTGTCCATCGCCCTCCTGGTCACTGGCTAGTGACCCAGACTCTGTCCCCTCTGCTTTCAGGTTCTTCAGATCTCCGATCCACTCTTGGATCCACCCGGACACTTTCCACTTGGTCGCCAGCAGCACTTTGCAGCAGATCGCCATTCAAATCGACGACGAAACCCGACCCCGAAAGGCACCTATGCACCCGGCTTCCCTGGGTGAGGTAACACGAGTACTCCGGTGCTCCCGTGGGTAGAGACTCTTCAAAGTACTAGTTCTCAAAGGGTTTGCTCCAAGTCCTCCTTTAAGTGTCCCTTTTCTTTAATTTCCTGATCGCGACTTTCTCCATAGAAGTCAACGGCGTATCGCGGTTGTGTATTTACACTGCACGGGTCCCCCGTGGGTCCCCTGTGTCACTACCTTGGGTGGTTCCTTGTGGTCCAAGCACTTCTAGAGGCTCTAGGCCTAGTGTCTAGTTCAGTCGTGGTTCTTATACCACTTTATTGGTATATGGTTTGGTACGCCCCTAGGGCCCAAACGTGTATTTGTGCTATTACTGTGTTTAAATAACTTCTAACTTATGTACTTCGAACTCTAGCCTCATAAAGAGACTAGAGGGGTGTGTTTAGCAATAAATACATATATTTTGAATATATACCTGGTGTGGTGCTCTTTCATTTGATCACTCAAGAGATTATAGACTGGTAAAACAAGCTGCTTTACATTCCTTCAAGACTTAGCCTGAAGGCTGCTCTCCATAGCTACCACTAGGATAGCTTTCAATAAGGTTGTCTTTAACCTATCTCCAATAAGGGGTTGTTTGGACTGGTGCAAGGTGCCCACTATAATTAGTGGACAGCATATGCCGGGCCAACTTCTCACATTGGTGTGCAGCGTGTGCGATTCCAGCTTGCTATTGTTTTACCAGATAATCTCAATTGAATTGATCAACTGAAAACCACTAAAGGTACCTAAGGTACATATAATTTAAGCTTAGAATACAGTAAGTTCTACTGAACTTAGAGTTGTGTGTTAAGGGATAGCACAAGCCTTTCTACAACTCAAGAAAGTTTAGTAGGCCACACTAGAGTAGGTAGTGCATACACCACACCACACTAGTAATGTCTTTAAGGGTAGGATCTAAAGAATCCTTGCAGGAAGCCACTGAGCTTCCACCCTCCAAGTATGATACACTCCCATTCTTGGAATTGAGAGCATTATGTAACTTGAGGAAATTAAGGACAGGCCAAAGTCACCACCCAACACCTTAAAGAGTTGTTGGTGGCTTATGACCTTAGTAAGCCCTTGGGGACTGAAGGGGTAGGAGCTGAGGGTGGGGCAGAAGATGAGGAAGGGGCCAGGGGTACCAATACCCCCAGCCCCCCCTCTGAAACTGGCCAGGAGGGTGACAATGGCCCTGACCTGGATAATCCAATCCCTCCTGAGGAAGATGAAGAGATTGATCAAGATGATCCCCACTTTGTCCCCCAGGAAGGATTATGAGTGTGCCCAGAAAGTCTAGATCTCCTTCTCAGGAGTCTAACCACTCTGGCACCTCAATAGGGAGCTCTGTCTCATCTCATAGGAGGGAATCCTCTCATGAGAGAAGAAAGAGGCTGGTTCAATATGAGGAAGCTCAGCTTGAAATCAGAAAACAGCAACTGGCTATAGACAGGGAGTCCCTAGATCTCTTTAGAGAGAGAAGAAAGTTGGGACTAGAGTCCCATGGTGGCAGCCATGTCCCTAGAGATAGGGAAAGGTCCTATGACCATAGGAACCTGAGCAAGATTGTCCCTCCCTACCAGAGTGGGGATGACATCCACAAGTGGATAACTGCTCTAGAGCGGGCCTGTAAAGTACAGAAGGTCCCTCAGGAGCAGTGGGCAGCAATCTTGTGGCTCTCCTTTGCAGACAAAGGTAGAGATAAGCTCCTCACTGTTAGAGAGGAGGATGCTGATAATTACAAGGTCTTGAAGAGTGCTCTTATTGATGGGTTTGGCCTAACCACTGAACAGTACAGGTTGAAGTTCAGAGATACCCAAAAGCACAGACTCAAGACTGGGTAGACTATGTGGATTGTTCTGCCAAGGCTCTGGAAGGCTGGTTGATGGGCAGTAAGGTGTGTGACTTCTCAGGATTGTACAATCTGATAATGAGGGAGCAGATTCTTAATAACTGTCAAAATCAGCTGTTGCATCAATACCTGGTAGACTCTGATCTGACCTCTCCCCAAGAATTGGGAAAGAAGGCAGACAAATGGGTCAGAACCAGGGTGAAGCAGAAGGTACAGAACCAAGGTGGGGAAACCAAGAAGCAAGATGCTAAGAACTCTGAAAAGGGTGGGGAGAAGGGTAAAGATCAAAAGTCTTCATCAGGCCCCCAAAAATCTTCTTCAGGTGGGGATTCACAGTCTACAAAGGGAAAGGCCAAAGAAAACCATGGTGCAAGGTCTGTAAGCAAAAGACCCACTGGACTAGTGATTGCACCAAGTCCAAAGACTCAAGTCCAGCACCCACCAATGCCCCTAAGGCACCTGTTCCCCCTAGTACAGTTGGTGGGAGTGCTCCAGCCAAGGGTTTAGTAGGGTTCACCCTGGGTACTGAGTTGGGCTCTGACCTAGTCAGAGAACTGACTCAGGCTGTGTTAGTCTGTGATGGAGGCATGGATGTGACCTCCTCTGTGAGTCCCAGTAATCTGGGCAAGTACAGACAACAGCCTTTAATCAATGGACGTGAGGCTTTGGCATTTAGGGACACAGGGGCAAGTGTCACAATGGTGACACAAGACCTTGTGAATCCTGGGCAAGTTATACTTGGTGAGATGTACCAAGTGACCAATGCTAGCAATGTCAGAACAGACCATACTCTGGCAGTTGTTAACTTCTCCTGGGGAGGGGTAACTGGCCTTAAGAAGGTTGTGGTGAGTGCAAACCTACCAGTCAAATGCTTGCTTGGCAATGACTTAGAGACTTCTGCTTGGGCAGAAGTGGAGCTCAGGACCCATGCAGAAATGCTGGGGATCCCTGCAGATGTGTTTGCTGTGACCAGGTCACAAGCCAAAATGTCTAGCACTGAACAGGCCTTGGATTCTGGAAGAATGGACCAAGTGCCTTCCAAGAGGAGGAGTAGTAGGGTTAAGGCAGTGCCTTCCCCCTTGGCTCAGGAGGAAGATCAGTCCCTTGAGGGGGATGATCTCAGTCCTGAAGAAGGAACTGTCCCAGAGGAACTTGAACCTGACCAGGTTGAGTTCTTGGGGGCAGGGGGCAGGGGGACCTTCTAGGGCAGATCTGAGCCAGGAGCAGCAGAGCTGCCCCTCCCTTGAACCCTCAGACAGCAAGCTGCTGCTGAGGCTGCTGGGAAAGCTAGTGGTCCCCATACAGTGTATTGGGATGATGGACTCCTGTACTCAGAGAGTAGAGACCCCAAGCCTGGTGCTACCAGGAGGTTGGTTATACCTCTGAAGTTCAGGGGCTTTCTATTGACCCTAGCCCATGATATTCCCTTGGCAGGTCACCTGGGCCAGAACAAGACTTGGGACAGAATTGTCCCTCAATTTCACTGGCCCCACATGTCTGAAGACACAAAGGAGTTTTGTCGCTCCTGTGTAACCTGCCAGGCCAGTGGCAAGGCAGGTGGCACTACAAAGGCCCCCCTGATACCACTACCTGTGGTGGGGGTGCCCTTTGAAAGGGTAGGGATTGACATTGTTGGTCCCATGGATCCCCAAACAGCATCTGGGCACAGGTTTATCCTGGTGGTAGTGGATCATGTCACCAGGTACCCAGAAGCTATTCCCCTCAGGACCACTACAGCACCTGTGGTGGCAAGGGCCCTCCTGGGAATTTTCTCAAGAGTGGGCTTTCCTAAGGAGGTAGTATCAGACAGGGGTGCAAACTTCATGTCTGGGTACTTAAAAGCAATGTGGAAGGAGTGTGGAGTGACTTATAAGTTCACCACACCCTATCACCCACAATGCAATGGTTTAGTTGAGAGATTCAACAAAACCTTGAAGGGCATGATTAAAGGGCTCCCAGAAAAGCTTAGGCGAAGATGGGACATACTCTTGCCCTGCCTTTTATTTGCATATAGGGAGGTGCCTCAGAAGGGGTTGGTTACAGCCCTTTTGAACTTCTGTTTGGCCACCCTGTCAGGGGTCCACTGTGGTTGGTGAAGGAAGGATGGGAGTTACCTCTCAAGCCCCCAAAGCAAGACATAGTGGACTATGTACTTGGTCTCCGCTCCCGGATGGCTGAGTATATGAAAAAGGCAACCAAAAACCTTGAGGCTAGCCAGGAACTTCAAAAGGCCTGGCATGACCAAAGGCTGTTCTGACTGTTTACCAGCCAGGACAGAAGGTGTGGGTGTTGGAGCCAGTGGCCCCAGCAGCTCTCCAAGACAAATGGAGTGGACCCCACACTATTGTTGAGCAGAAGGGTGAGGTTACCTACTTAGTAGACCTAGGAACACCCAGGAGTCCCCACAGGGTTCTCCATGTCAACAGGTTAAAACCATATGTGGACAGGGCAGACATGGGCTTGCTCATGGCTACTGATGAAGGGCAGGAGGAAGAGAGTGACCCACTCCCTGACCTGCTCTCACAGAACCCTGACGATGGGTCAGTAGATGGTGTAGCCTTGGCAGGCAGCCTCACTACCCAGCAACAAACTGATTGTAGACAAGTGCTCAATCAGTTTAGACATATGTTTTCACTGACACCCAGTCAGACCACCTGGTGCACTCATGAAGTGGACACTGGGGACAGTCTGCCTATTAAAAATAAGATTTATAGGCAACCTGACCATGTCAGGGACTGTATCAGGACTGAAGTCCAGAAAATGTTGGAGTTGGGAGTTATTGAACCCTCAGATAGCCCTTGGGCTAGTCCAGTGGTCCTTGTGCCAAAACCTCTCACCAGTGGTGGAAAAAGAGAGATGAGGTTTTGTGTGGACTACAGGGGTCTCAATGCAGTCACTAGGACTGATGCCCATCCAATACCAAGGGCAGATGAGCTCATAGATACTTTGGCCTCAGCCAAATATCTCAGCACATTTGACTTGACAGCTGGCTACTGGCAGATCAGACTAGCTGAGACTGCAAAGCCCAAAACAGCATTCTCAACCCCTAGTGGGCATTATCAATTTGTGGTGATGCCCTTTGGTCTGAAGAATGCACCTGACACTTTCCAGAGGTTGGTGAATACAGTTCTCACAGGTCTGGAAGCCTATAGTGCAGCATATCTAGATGATATTGCTGTCTTTAGCTCCACCTGGGAGGATCACCTGGTCCACCTCAGGAATGTTTTACAGGCCCTGCAAAAGGCAGGCCTGACTATCAAGGCCACTAAGTGCCAGATAGGGCAGAGTCAGGTTGTGTACCTGGGCCACCTTGTGGGTGGAGGCCAGGTTCAACCTTTGCAGAGCAAGATCCAGACTATCATGGACTGGACTGCTCCCACTACCCAGACTCAGGTGAGAGCCTTCTTAGGCCTGACTGGGTACTATAGGAGATTTGTCAAGGGGTATGGTTCAATAGTGACACCCCTGAATGACTTAACTTCTAAGAAAATGCCCAAAAAGGTTCAGTGGACAGTTAGCTGTCAAAAGACATTTGATGACCTGAAGCAGGCCATGTGCACTGCTCCCATTCTACAGAGTCCTGATTACTCCAAGAAGTTCATTGTTCAAACTGATGCATCTGAATTGGGGGTAGGGGCTGTACTGTCACAATTGAATGAAGAAGGTCAGGATCAGCCAGTAGCTTTCATTAGCAGAAGGCTGACGCCTAGAGAGAAACGTTGGTCAGCCATAGAGAGGAGGCCTTTGCTGTGGTCTGGGCTCTGAAGAAGTTGAGGCCATACTTGTTTGGTACACACTTCCTGGTTCAGACAGACCATAAGCCCCTCTTATGGCTAAAACAAATGAAGGGTGAAAACCCCAAACTGCTTAGGTGGTCCATTTCCCTACAGGGGATGGACTTTACAGTGGAACATAGACCTGGGAGTAACCATGCCAATGCAGATGGACTCTCTAGGTACTTCCACTTAGAACATGAAGACTTAACTGGGCAAGGTTAGTTTAATGTCCCTACGTTTGGGGGGGTTGTGTAGGAGAGTAGGATCTGCTTCACATGGGTACCCCCACTTTTGCTGATGCTTCACTGTTTTTCGACATTAGTCTGGCTGGGGCCCTGCTAATCAGAACCCCAGCCTAGCTGCTTCCTCTCTAAAATGGTTTCCATGTGCCTTAGGCACATCACTGATTGGAATCTGGAGTGCCCTTATAAGTCCCTAGTATATGGTATACTATGTACCAAGGGCATAGGTACCTCAGAGGCCTACCAGGGGCTGCAGCATGTATTATGCCACCCCTGGAAGGCCATCCAAACTGACACCACAGGTCTGCTACTGCAGCCTGGGTAAGGTGGTGCATGCACCCCTTACTGTGATATAGGTTACCTATATCACTAAATACATACACACATATAAACCTATAAGTCACTCCTAAGGCAGGCCTTATCAATCCTAAAGGCAGAGTGCATGGTTCCTATGTGAGAGGGTGCCCCTGCATGAGCAGGGCCCCTCTGCAGCGTTCGGAGACCCTTCTCTGATGCTGTTTGTAGTGCAGCCTGACCATATACTCTTAAGCGCATTATAACCTCGCGTTAAATGCTAACTTTGGAATGGCTGCACCTAAACATGTCGTGTTTGGTGTCAAACATCTTGGAATACTACCCCCCGCCAATTCTGGCGGCGGGGTAGCATTCCACCCTTCTAGAGGGAAAGACATGTTAACTCTGGCTAGCCCGGTAACTTCTTTCCAAAGCCCTGGCATCACAAAATGGATGCTGCTGCCACAGACACGAGTCTGGCCTCCTGCTGCTGGACGAAACTCCGGCAGGGGAGGCCTGGACAATAGGTTTCCTGTCCCAGTGAGGTGTGACCACCTCCCCAGACAGGATAATGTGTATTGGGGCTGGGCGGGAGCACTTTCTGGTACATTGAAGTCCTGCACTGGGGGCACATTTGGTGTCCCTGTGCATACCCCAGTTCAAACCGGATCAGGGGCTTGCAGCCCCTGCTTTGGCACGAACTGGACAAAGGGAAAGGGGTGTAGCCACCCCTCTGCCCTGACCCACCCATAGGTGGGGCCACAGAGTAGTCCAACCCCTAAACTTGGTATAAGTATAGGAACCCAGTCCTTAGGACTTTAGATTATCCCTGGACGAAACTCTGAAACAGAATCCTGGACCTTCGACGCTCTACTCAAGATTAGAGGACAGAAGAATCTCCCTTGGGGTCAAGGAGTGACTCCCCTGCTTGGCAGGCACCAAAGACGCATCTGTCTGGTTCGCATTTCTGAAGCTCCCGTCGGACGCCGAAGTCATCGCATCACCAGAGGTAGATTCTCAGACTTCCCCGAGGCTACCCTGAGTCCCCAGCAAAGCTGAGGCCCGTAGCTATCGTGGGTGACGTGAGACCGTGACCCCTGGACACCAAGCACATTTGCAAGTGCATCCTCTTCTTGGTCTCCCACGAAGTCGTGCTTTGGGCTCCGAGTAGCCCTAGCCTCCAGCACCAACTGCACCGAAGATCACTGGCCTCCACTCCACGAGTGTCCTGTGAGCCAGATCCACGTGCGACGTCTCGAGGCTCCTTTGCGGTCGCTAGCCCGTTGGCTAGTAGCCCTTAACGAAGGCCAATCTTTTTCTTACTTGGCATCCTGGTTGCTCCAGGCCTGCCCTCACTTACCCTCGCTGGGTGAGTTCCCCAGACCTTGCTGGTCTGCACCATCGACGATCTTCATCGCATCGAGACTTGCCGTTGCCAAGGCTTGTTGGGTCCAATCCGGTCGCCGACACCTCAGCACTCGACAAACATTGTGTACCAGCCCGAATCCTGCTCCTGGTCGCCGACAACGCCTCCTGGACCTCGTGGCTGAAGAGTCAAGACGACCGTCAACGCACCTGAAGCACTCGACATCGGTGGGCATCTGTCCATCGCCCTCCTGGTCACTGGCTAGTGACCCAGACTCTGTCCCCTCTGCTTTCAGGTTCTTCAGATCTCCGATCCACTCTTGGATCCACCCGGACACTTTCCACTTGGTCGCCAGCAGCACTTTGCAGCAGATCGCCATTCAAATCGACGACGAAACCCGACCCCGAAAGGCACCTATGCACCCGGCTTCCCTGGGTGAGGTAACACGAGTACTCCGGTGCTCCCGTGGGTAGAGACTCTTCAAAGTACTAGTTCTCAAAGGGTTTGCTCCAAGTCCTCCTTTAAGTGTCCCTTTTCTTTAATTTCCTGATCGCGACTTTCTCCATAGAAGTCAACGGCGTATCGCGGTTGTGTATTTACACTGCACGCGTCCCCCGTGGGTCCCCTGTGTCACTACCTTGGGTGGTTCCTTGTGGTCCAAGCACTTCTAGAGGCTCTAGGCCTAGTGTCTAGTTCAGTCGTGGTTCTTATACCACTTTATTGGTATATGGTTTGGTACGCCCCTAGGGCCCAAACGTGTATTTGTGCTATTACTGTGTTTAAATAACTTCTAACTTATGTACTTCGAACTCTAGCCTCATAAAGAGACTAGAGGGGTGTGTTTAGCAATAAATACATATATTTTGAATATATACCTGGTGTGGTGCTCTTTCATTTGATCACTCAAGAGATTATAGACTGGTAAAACAAGCTGCTTTACATTCCTTCAAGACTTAGCCTGAAGGCTGCTCTCCATAGCTACCACTAGGATAGCTTTCAATAAGGTTGTCTTTAACCTATCTCCAATAAGGGGTTGTTTGGACTGGTGCAAGGTGCCCACTATAATTAGTGGACAGCATATGCCAGGCCAACTTCTCACAACGCCCACCGGGCGAACATTTGAATCGGCGCAGCTGCGCTGTGAACTTTGTTGCCGTGCCTCAATGATGCCTGTGCCAGTGAACAAGGGAGATTGCGCCCGAAACGCGTATGGAGAATGAAGGCTTAAGAGACAGCTGTTGGCTGCACGCTGCTTCATCCTTGTGAAATCTCCAATAAATGGTATTTAAGCACGGAGTGTGAGGCGCCTCATTGCTGGGAGCAGTTTTCGATTGGATATATTGCGGTTTGCTCAGACCGCGAGGCGCCCTGCGGTGGAAGAGCCGATCCGCAGCGTGAAAGAAGAAGAGACGCTGCTGGAACTCCGTGTCCAGTTGGAGTTTGAAATTTCAAGGCTGTAAATGGGGTGCAATCACATCTGCCCACTGCGGTTACTATTGAATTAGGGGGACTCACGGCGCAATCACTATGATAGAACTCAGTCTACCATCATGCACTTGGTGCTCACGCCCAACGGGCGGAACATTTGAATCGGCGCAGCTGAGCTGTGAACTTTGTTGCCGTGCCTCAATGATGCCTGTGCCAGTGAACAAGGAAGATTGCTCCTGAAACGCGTATGGAGAATGAAGGCTTAAGAGAAAGCTGTTGGCTGCACGCTGCTTCATCCTTGTGAAATCTCCAATAAATGGTATTTAAGCACGGAGTGTGAGGCGCCTCATTGCTGGGAGCAGTTTTCGATTGGATATATTGCGGTTTGCTCAGACCGCGAGGCGCCCTGCGGCGGAAGAGCCGATCCGCAGCGTGAAAGAAGAAGAGACGCTGCTGGAACTCCGTGTCCAGTTGGAGTTTGAAATTTCAAGGCTGTAAATGGGGTGCAATCACATCTGCCCACTGCGGTTACTATTGAATTAGGGGGACTCACGGCGCAATCACTATGATAGAACTCAGTCTACCATCATGCACTTGGTGCTCACGCCCACCGGGCGGAACATTTGAATCGGCGCAGCTGCGCTGTGAACTTTGTTGCCGTGCCTCAATGATGCCTGTGCCAGTGAACAAGGGAGATTGCTCCCGAAACGCGTATGGAGAATGAAGGCTTAAGAGAAAGCTGTTGACTGCACGCTGCTTCATCCTTGTGAAATCTCCAATAAATGGTATTTAAGCACAGAGTGTGAGGCGCCTCATTGGTGGGAGCAGTTTTCGATTGGATATATATATCTATATATTTCTTTTTTTTTTCGCTGAAAAAAACAAAAGTTAAGGTAACGTTATAGTTAGGTGAATGTCAGTGACAACATTAATGTTTTGTACTAAAAAAAACACAGACATTCACCAGCTATAGTTGGAAGACCTAACAATAACTTGTGCCACCGCCATGCACGGCTCATGGCCTCATCACTTACGTCACTCAAATCATGTTCTACGACATCACTGCAAACACTTACACCCATTAGCTGCACACAGGTGATACAAAATTAGGTGTTTTTGTGTTTTGTGTTTTTTTTAGTACAAAACATTAATGTTGTCACTGACATTCACCTAACTATAACGTTACCTTAACTTTTGTTTTATTCAGCGAAAAAAAAGAAATATATATATATATATACTTTGTTATACACTTTGATTACGGGATTCACCCGGCTATCATTGAGCCCTCTCCGTCCTTTACAAGGCACAATAGCGCTTAATCAAGCACGACATGGCCCCGCAATCGACACATACCGGAGAGGTGCAAGCTGGGAATTGAAGTCATTAACACCAGACTGCAGCTGTTGACAATAACGAGCGGAGCCAGCTATACTCCCGCCAATGGGAGTGCCGTGGAACATTTAAAGGAGGGAGCAAGTGAAACCCAGTGCAATAGGCATCTGATGAAAGCACACGCCGAAATGCATTATGCCCTGCAAATGGTGAATAAATCGTCGCCGTGATACTCCCCGCTGTGTCCTCTGGTCTTTCCTTCTGGAGTGATCTTTTTTGTATATATATATATATATATATATATATATATATATATATATATATATATATATATATATATATATATATATATATATATATATATATATATATTATCTACTGGCGGTCGCCAGTAGATAGTTATAGTTAGGACCTATTTTCCATAGGAAATCCGCGACATTCTATTTGAAATAACTCTTGCGTCGGTTGACGAATCTTCGCGAAATTTGCAAACTTTATGGCCCGCTCCGGTCCGCTCCTACCCTGAAAGTCTCAGGGTGATTCGTCAAGCGGGGGCCGAGAAAAGGGGGTCCCAAAACGTGTTTTCCCATTCATTTTCCCATAGGAAACTTTAGACACGGCTACAGCCCGAACTGCTGAACGGAATTACACCAAATTTGGCAAAGAGGTAGTTCTTGGTTCAAAAAGAACCCTTTTGTTAAATGGTGTAAATCCGTTCAGTAGTTGCTGAGAAAATCAAAAGTAAAAACACATATATATCTGGGCGGAGCCTAACCACACATGTCATCGTGAGATCTGATTGGCTGTCAGCACTTCATCCTGGAATTGCTGGCAGCCATCTTGGGACCAATATAAATGATAGTACCCCATTGAAATGCATTGTAGTGAATCGAAGATTTTGAGGGTTACCAAAAGGAGAACTATAAAGGGTGATAACAGACTTTAGTTACATTAGAATTCATTTGTTGATGGTACCATACTAATTTCAGGAATTGTGGTGTGTTCTAAGGTGATTTTACCCTGTGAAAAACCTTCTGCTGGGATATCACATGAATCATGTTTGAGAGAAAACTATTTTCACATGCTTGTCCCATACAGTTTTGGAAGGTGCCCCAGAAGCTAAAATGAGAGCATATTTTCTGTAAATTCACATTATCTTTCTCAGTCATGTGAGAATGAAGTCTGACATTCTCAGTAAAACATGTACATCCAACAAGGGCAGAGACTGTCAGTTGATTCCTGCAGCTTCCCAGAGTGTTCTAAAGAACAACTAGAGTGCTAACAGCCTTACTTATGACAAAAGTATGGCACACCTGAAGCCATCTTGATTGGAATAAACTGGTAACACTTAAAACATTTAATTTAAAAAGGAACAAAATGATGGGGTTCATCTTGTCATAGAAATTATGGTTAGTGCTCTGGAAAGAAAAATTAGGACATGTTTCAAGTGTGATCTCAAATATCTTCCTGTTATATTTCAACAGGAGCAGCCTGTCAGTTGATGCCTTTGTGTTCTACTGCAGCTTCCCAGAGTGTTCTAAAGAACAACTAGAGCGCTAACAGTCTTACTTTTGACAAAAGTATGGCACACCTGAAGCCATCTTGATTGGAATAAACTGGTAACACTTAAAACATTTAATTTCAAAAGGAACAAAATGATGGGGTTCATTTTGTCATAGAAATTATGGTTAGTGCTGTAGAAAGAAAAATTAGGACATGTTTCAAGTGTGATCTCAAATATCTTCCTGTTATATTTCAACAGGAGCAGCCTGTCAGTTGATGCCTTTGTGTTCTACTGCAGCTTCCCAGAGTGTTCTAAAGAACAACTAGAGCGCTAACAGTCTTACTTATGACAAAAGTATGGCACACCTGAAGCCATCTTGATTGGAATAAACTGGTAACACTTAAAACATTTAATTTGAAAAGGAACAAAATGAGGGGGTTCATTTTGCCATAGAAATTATGGTTAGTGCTGTAGAAAGAAAAATTAGGACATGTTTTAAGTGAGATCTCAAATATCTTCCTGTTATATTTCAACAGGAGCAGCCTGTCAGTTGATGCCTTTGTGTTCTACTTGCAGCTTCCCAGAGTGTTCTAAAGAACAACTAGAGTGCTAACAGCCTTACTTATGACAAAAGTATGGCACACCTGAAGCCATCTTGATTGGAATAAACTGGGTAACACTTAAAACATTTAATTTAAAAAGGAACAAAATGAGGGGGTTCATTTTGCCATAGAAATTATGGTTAGTGCTGCAAAAGAAAATTTAGTGCATGTTTTAAGTGAGATCTCAAATCCTCTTCTATTTCATTAGAAAATTCTGACATGCAGACTGAAACAATCACTTTCAATACCAGCAGTAGACTTCCAGTTAACTCCTTGGTGAGCAGTAGCTTTACTACAGTGATCTAATGAACAACTAGAGTAATAACATTCTGAATTTATGGCAAATGTGTGACACATCTGAATGCCTTCTTGATGGAATCAAAGTAAAAAACTGAAAGCATTTCCTACTGAGGAGACTGCAGTAAATGAGGAAATTAGGAAACTTCATAACAAAGAAGTCTTCCAAGATGGCCACCAGTGAAAAAAGAGCCCAAATGTAGCACAAATATTACCCAGATGTAGCCCACATATATGTCTCCAATGACAAAAGTGTGCAAAACACTTTTTATTTTTAGTTTTTGCAGTTTTATGTAGTGCAGACTGGTCAGGTATTGGAGCGTTGCATCTTAAAACATGACCCCCTACACTACAAAAACACCACTGCACTACCCTAAACCCTAAAACACTACCCCAGCATGACCCCCTACACTACACAAGCACCACTGCACTATCCTAAACCCTAAAACACTACCCCCAGCATGACCCCTACACTACACAAACACCACTGCACTACCCTAAACCCTAAAACACTACCCCAACACCACTGCACTAACCTAAATCCTAAAACACTACCCCCAGCACGACCCCCTACACTACCCAAACACCACTGCACTACCCTAAAACATGACCCTACACTACACAAACACCACTGCACTACCCTAAACCCTAAAACACTACCCCCAGCACGACCCCCTACACTACACAAGCACCACTGCACTACCGTAAACCCTAAAACACTGCCCCCAGCATGACCCCTACACTACACAAACACCACTGCACTACCTTAAACCCTAAAACACTACCCCCAGCACGACCCCCTACACTGCCCGAACACCACTGCACTGCCCTAAACCCTGAAACACATACCCTAGCACGACCCCCTACACTGCCCGAACACCACTGCACTGCCCTAAACCCTGAAACACCACCCCTTCACGACCCCCTACACTGCCCGAACACCACTGCACTGCCCTAAACCCTGAAACACCACCCCCAGCATGACCCCTACACTGCCCGAACACCACTGCACTGCCCTAAACCCTGAAACACTACCCCCAGCAAGACCTCCTACACTGCCCGAACACCACTGCACTGCCCTCAAACCCTGAAACATCACCCCCAGCAAGACCCCCTACACTGCCCGAACACCACTGCCCTAAACCCTGAAACACCACCCCCAGCACGACCCCCTACACTGCCCGAACACCACTGCACTGCCCTAAACCCTGAAACACCACCCCCAGCACGACCCCCTACACAACCCGAACACCACTGCACTGCCCTAAACCCTGAAACACCACCCCCTGCACGACCCCCTACACTGTCCGAACACTACTGCACTGCCCGAAACCCTGAAACACCATCCCCAGCACGACCCCTACACTGCACGAACACCACTGCACTGCCCTAAACCCTGAAACACTACCCCCAGCAAGACCCCTACACTGCCCGAACACCACTGCACTGCCCTAAACCCTGAAACACCACCCCCAGCAAGACCCCCTACACTGCCCGAACACCACTGCCCTAAACCCTGAAACACCACCCCCAGCAAGACCCCTACACTGCCCGAACACCACTGCACTGCCCTAAACCCTGAAACACCAGCCCCAGCACGACCCCTACACTGGCCCGAACACCACTGCACTGCCCTAAACCCTGAAACACCACCCCCTGCACGACCCCCTACACTGCCCGAACACCACTGCACTGCCCTAAACCCTGGAAACACCACCCCCAGCCCGACCCCCTACACTGCCCGAACACCACTGCACTGCCCTAAACCCTGAAACACCACCCCCTGCACGATCCCCTACACTGCCCGAACACTACTGCACTGCCCTAAACCCTGAAACACCACCCCCAGCACGACCCCCTACACTGCACGAACACCACTGCACTGCCCTAAACCCCGAAACACTACCCCCAGCAAGACCCCTACACTGCCCGAACACCACTGCCCTAAACCCTGAAACACCACCCCCAGCAAGACCCCCTACACTGCCCGTACACCACTGCACTGCCCTAAACCCTGAAACACCACCCCCAGCACGACCCCCTACACTGCCCGAACACCACTGCACTGCCCTAAACCCTGAAACACCACCCCTCAGCACGACACCCTACACTGCCCGAACACCACTGCACTGCCCTAAACCCTGAAACACCACCCCCAGCACGACCCCCTACACTGCCCGAACACCACTGCACTGCCCTAAACCCTGAAACACCACCCCTGCACGACCTCCTACACTGCCGGAACACCACTGCACTGCCCTAAACCCTGAAACACCACCCCCAGCACGACCCCTACACTGCCCGAACACCACTGCACTGCCCTAAACCCTGAAACATCAACCCCAGCAAGACCCCTACACTGCCTGAACACCACTGCCCTAAACGCTGAAACACCACCCCTACACTGCACGAACACCACTGCACTGCCCTAAACCCTGAAACACCACCTCCAGCAAAACCCCTACACTGCCTGAACACCATTGCTCTGCTCTAAATCCTGAAACACTAGCTCCAGCATGACCCCTACACTGCCCAAACACCACTGCACTGCCCTAAACCCTGAAACACCACCCCCAGCACGACCCCTACACTGCCCGAACACCACTGCACTGTCCTAAACCCTGAAACACCAGCCCCAGCAAGACCCCCTACACTGCCCGAACACCACTGCACTGCCCTAGACTCTGAAACACCACCCCCAGCAAGAACCCCTACACTGCCCGAACACCACTGCACTGCCCTAAACCCTGAAACACCAGCATGACCCCCTACACTGCCCGAACACCACTGCACTGCCCTAAACCCTGAAACACCAGCCCCAGCACGACCACCTACACTGCCCAAACACCACTGCACTGCCCTAAACCCTGAAACACCACCCCCTGCACGACCCCCTACACTGCCCGAACACTACTGCACTGCCCTAAACCCTGAAACACCATCCCCAGCACGACCCCCTATACTGCAACAAACACCACTGCACTGCCCTAAACCCTGAAACACTACCCCCAGCAAGACCCCTACACTGCCCGAACACCACTGCACTGCCCTAAACCCTGAAACATCACCCCCAGCAAGACCCCCTACACTGCCCGAACACCACTGCCCTAAACCCTGAAACACCACCCCCAGCAAGACCTCCTACACTGCCCGAACACCACTGCACTGCCCTAAACCCCTGAAACACCAGCCCCAGCACGACCCCTACACTGCCCGAACACCACTGCACTGCCCTAAACCCTGAAACACCACCCCCAGCACGACCCCTACACTGCCCGAACACCACTGCACTGCCCTAAACCCTGAAACACCACCCCCTGCACGACCCCTACACTGCCCGAACACTACTGCACTGCCCTAAACCCTGAAACACCACCCCCAGCACGACCCCCTACACTGCACGAACACCACTGCACTGCCCTAAACCCTGAAACACTACCCCCAGCAAGACCCCCTACACTGTCCGAACACCACTGCACTGCCCTAAACCCTGAAACATCACCCCCAGCATTACCGCCTACACTGCCCGAACACCACTGCACTGCCCTAAACCCTGAAACACCAGCCCCAGCTCGACCCCCTACACTGCCCGAACACCACTGCACTGCCCTAAACCATGAAACACCAGCCTCAGCACGACCCCCTACACTGCCTGAACACCACTGCACTGCCCTAAACCCTGAAACACCACCCCCAGCACGTCCTCCTACACTGCCTGAACACCACTGCACTGCCCTAAACCCTGAAACACCGCCCCCAGCAAGACCCCCTACACTGCCCCAACACCACTGCACTGCCCTAAACCCTGAAACACCACACCCTGCATGGCCCCCTACACTGCCCAAACAGTACTGCACTGCCCTAAACCCTGAAATACCATCCCCAGCACGCACCCCTACACTGCACGAACACCACTGCACTGCCCTAAACCCTGAAACACTACCCCCAGCAAGACCCCTACACTGCCCGAACACCACTGCACTGCCCTAAACCCTGAAACATCACCCCAGCAAGACCCCCTACACTGCCCGAACACCACTGCACTGCCCTTAACCCTGAAACACCAGCCCCAGCACAACCCCCTACACTGCCCAAACACCACTGCACTGCCCTAAACCCTGAAACACCACCCCCTGCACGACCCCCTACACTGCCCAAACACCACTGCACTGCCCTAAACCCTGAAACACCACCCCCAGCACGATCCCCTACACTGCCCGAACACCACTGCACGCCCTAAACCCTGAAACACCACCCCTGCACGACCCCCTACACTGCCCGAACACTACTGCACTGCCCTAAACCCTGAAACACCACCCCAGCACGACCCCTACACTGCACGAACACCATTGCACTGTCCTAAACCCTGAAACACTACCCCCAGCAAGACCCCCTACACTGCCCGAACACCACTGCACTGCCCTAAACCCTGAAACATCACCCCCAGCAAGACCCCCTACACTGCCCGAACACCACTGCCCTAAACCCTAAAACACCACCCCCAGCAAGACCCCCTACACTGCCCGAACACCACTGCACTGCCCTAAACCCTGAAACACCACCCCCAGCACGACCCCCTACACTGCCCGAACACCAATCCCAAAGCAACAACGGCGGACTTCCCAAGCCGCACCTCGTGCCAGTTCCTATACGTGTGATCGCTGTGCAAGCAACCTCTGCGTCAGCCGTTGAATGACGCCACTGTGTTCCAGATCAAAAATACTACAAAAACGAGGGTGCGCAGCTTAAGCAGTCCAGGTAGACCAGTGTAGGTGAGAAAATATAAATTCTTTATTTGAAACTTCTTTTAAAATTCATTAGGTAAAACATTCCAGCCTAACACCACTGCTCTGCCCAAAACCCTGAAACACCAGCCCCAGCACGACCCCCTACACTGCCTGAACACCACTGCACTGCCCTAAACCCTGAAACACCAGCCCCAGCACGACCCCCTACACTGCCCGAACACCACTGCACTGCCCTAAACCCTGAAACACCACCCCAGCATGACCCCCTACACTGCCCGAACACCACTGCACTGCCCTAAACCCTGAAACACCAGCCCCAGCACAACCCCGTACACTGCCCGAACACCACTGCACTGCCCTAAACCCTGAAACACCAGCCCCAGCACGACCGCCTACACTGCCCGAAAACCACTGCACTGCCCTAAACCCTGAAACACCAGCCCCAGCACGACCCCCTACACTGACCGAACACCACTGCACTGCCCTAAACCCTGAAAAACCAGCCCTAGCAAGACCCCCCTACACTGCCCGAACACCACTGCACTGCCCTAAACCCTGAAACACCACCCCCAGCATGACCCCCTACACTGCCCGAACACCACTGCACTGCCCTAAACCCTGAAACACCACAACCCTGCACGACCCCCTACACTGCCCGAACACCACTGCACTGCCCTAAACCCTGAAACACCACCCCCGCATGACCCCCTACACTGCCCGAACACCACTGCACTAAACCCTGAAACACCACCCCCAGCAAGACCCCCTACACTGCCCGAACACCACTGCACTGCCCTAAACCCTCCCCGGGGCTTTGTCGATGGAGGGAGGGGGGCCGTGCGTCCCCCCTCCTGGAGCCTGTAATGGCCCTGGGGACCGCCACCCCCCAGGGCCGGCTCCTGCAGTGTCCCGGGGTGCCTACCCCCGGGACACTGTAGTTTGCTATGACAGGACGGGAGCCTCGCGGCTCCCGTCCTGTCATAGCAAACTGCTTTGGATATTGGAAGCGAGAGCAGGAAACCTGCTCTCGCTTCCAATATCCAAAGCAAATTGCTTTTCCACATGGGGAGCTGCATGTTAGCAGCTCCCCATGTGGAAAGCAATGCCGGCTCCCGCAGGAGGCGGGGAGCCGGCAGGGTCCGTGGGGAGTTGGGGTCCCCCACGGACCCCAAAGGATAGGGCCAGCCCCGGGGGATGGGGTCCCCGTGGCAAGCAGTGGCCCGGAGAGGGCCATGCGGCCCCCTCCCAAAAATAATTTTTAAAAAATGAAAAAGCCTGCCCCGGGGGATGGGGTCCCCGGGGCAAAAAGAGGCCTGAGGAGGGGGGCCACGCAGCCCCCCTCCATAAAAATGTATTTAAAAGTGTGGCCATGCCCCGGGGGATGGGGTCCCCTCACACCCTAATATAACCTTTGATACATCCACTCTAAATTACAGACTGCTATTTGCAAAACCATAGACACTCCAACACCAATAACTACATACCCACTCACTGATTCTTAGGTCTACACACACATCCACTCACTCACCCGGACAGTCACTCATACTTACGGTCAACCCTCAGTACAGGACTATCATATGCACTCATACTCCTATATAGACACTCACACACCGCCACTCATCCATAGAGGTACTCACACACCTAGTCAGTCATGCAAATAATTATTCACACTGCCATTTACTCACCTATACAGTCATACACACACCAGCTCACTTACTCATACAAATACTGTCACATTCTTACGCTCTTATACAATCACTGATACAAGCACACACTCATCCATACAGCCACTCTCACAATCACACGCTCTCACTTATAGCCCTTTATATACTCCAACACACATATATACTGCCTTTCACATATGTAGTTACTCACACATGTACCACTGGGACATACATTCACTCACTAACACACTCTTACACACACTTACCCACCCATACAGTCTATCACAGATGCACTCTTGAAACCATCCACCCAGTGAATCACCCACGCACACATCTATGCACAGAGTCGCACACACCCCACCCACACAAACACTCAGGCACCCATACAGATACTCAGACAACCAATCAATAACTCATATAGACACTCATGTAGCTTTTCACAAACCCATGCAGCCACTTACACAGCAACAGACAGACGGATACAGACATTCACCCAGTTTAGTCACTAACCCATGCATTCAGTAAGATACGTTTAATCACTCACTTATAGAGTTAGTCACGCACCTACTAAATCATCCATACAGACACTTATACACCCACTCATTCTTCAATACGCCTTTCCCTATATATATTAAAAATATTTAAACTTTACAGAAACACACAGTCACTGCATGATGTCATCATAACCCATGTAGACACTCATGTAGCTATTCGCAAACCCATGCAGCCGCTTACACACCAACAGACAGACGGATAAAGACATTCACACAGTTTAGTCACTAACCCATGCATTCAGTAAGATACGTTTAATCACTCACTTATAGAGTCAGTCACGCACCTACTCAATCATCCATTCAGACACTTATACACCCACTCATTCTTCAATACGCTTTTCCCTATATATATTAAACATATTTAAACTTTACAGAAACACACAGTCACTGGATGATGTCATCAGTGATGTCATTTGAGATGTCATCAGTGATGTCATGAGTGATGTCACTGACCATGTCATGAGTGATGTAATATGTGACGTCATCAGCAGTGCATTGCGGAGCGCGAGTTATAGTTAACTGAACTAACTATAACGGGGGAATTTCTATGGTTTTGTACGAGTGAAATGTCCAACTAACTATAACTGTCCCTAAAACCTATGGTTTTTCCAGTGAATTTCTAAGGTTTTTTAAATGCTAATTTCTAACTATAACGTGCCTGAAACCTATGGTTTTTTAAGTGAATTTCAAAGGTTTTTTAAATGTTAATTTCTAACTATAACGTGCCTGAAACCTATGGTTTTTTAAGTGAATTTCAAAGGTTTTTTAAATGCTAGTTTCTAACTATGCCTACAGAGGTAGGACATGTGAAGAAAGAAGAAAAAACGCACAGAAAGAAGCAAAAGAAATGCAGAAAGAAGCAACAGAAGTCCACAAAGACGAAGAAAAGAGCAGGAAGAAGCAACAGAGGAGCAGAAAGAGGCCTTGTTGCAAAATCATCCTGTGCCCATAACTTTTTCAGACTGGTACTGGTGGTAACTGACTCGGACTAACCAGGCCTAGAGCCAGTGCTATGCTAAAAGACACTTAGAATACAGTGAAAACACCTACATACACTAGGGAACACTATGCGTTGGGGTACCCCTGTGATTAGCATGACCTCCTCTGTAAGGCCCTAGTACATAATAGGGCAGGGGGATTAAAACTTCCTCTTAAAACGCGCCCCGGGGCACCTTTGCACAGTGACATGTGTGCAAACAAGCCCTGTGGCCGTTTTAAGTTGGGAGATTAAGTCCCGTTGAATCCTAAGGGTCCCTGGGGTCCAACTAGCCCACTAGGTGCCTCCAGTAAGCGCCACAGAGCTGCGTTGCACAGAGGTGTAAAAAGGGGCGTGGCCTGGACCACCTCTCTGCAACGCAGCCCTGTGGCGCGCACTGGAGGTACCTGGTGGGCTAGTTGGCCCCCAGGGTCCCTCAGGATTCAAGGGGAATTAATTCCCCAACTTAAAACGCGCCACAGGGCGTGTTTGCACACATGTCACCTGAGGCCCCGCCCCTCCCTTCACCACTGTGCAAACGCGCCCTGTGGCGCGATTTAGTTGGGGTATAGGTCCCTTGAATCCTGAGGGTCCCTGGGCCCAACTAGCCCACCAGGTACTTCCAGTAAGCGCCACAGGCCTGCGTTGCAGAGAGGTGGTCAGAGGCCACGCCCCTTTTACACCTCTCTGCAATGCAGCTCTGTGGCGCTTACTGCAGGTACCTGGTGGGCTAGTTGGACCCCAGGGACCCTCAGGATTCAAGGGGACTTAATCCCCAACTTAAAACACGCCACAGGGCATGTTTGCACACATGTCACCTCAGGCCCCGCCCTCCCTTCACCACTGTGCAAACGCGCCCCGTGGCGCGTTTTAAGTCGGGGGATTAACTTCCCTTGAATCCTGAGGGTCCCTGGGGTGCAACTAGCCCACCAGCTACCTCCAGTAAGCGCCACAGAGCTGCGTTGCAGAGAGGTGTAAAAAGGGGCGTGGCCTGGACCACCTGTCTGCAACGCAGCCCTGTGGCGCTGACTGGAGGTACCTGGTGGGCTAGTTGGCCCCCAGGGACCCCCAGTATTGAAGGGGAATTAATTCCCCATTTTAAAACGCGCCACGGGGTGGTAAAAGAAGGGGGCGGGGCCTGCGGCACGATCGTTTTTTTTTTTCCGAAGGGGGGCTGTGTGGCCCCCCTTCCTTTTTCCTTTTTTTGGGCCCTGGGGACCCCATCCCCCAGGGCCGGCCCTATCCGTTGGGGACCATGGGGGGGTCCCCAATCCCCCCACGGTCCCGCCGGCTCCCCGCGTCCTGCGGGAGCCGGCATTGCTTTTCCACACGGGGCACATGCTAACATGCAGCTCCCCTGTGGAAAAGCAATTTGCTTTGAATTTTGGAAGAGAGAGCAGGTTTTCTGCTCTCTCTTCCAAAATCCAAAGCAAGTTTGCTATGACAGGACGGGAGCCGCGAGGCTCCCGCCCTGTCATAGCAAACAGCAGTGTCCCGGGGGTAGGCACCCCGGGACACTGCAGGAGCCGGCCCTGGGGGGTGGTGGTTCCCAGGGCCATCACAGGCTCCAGGAGGTGGGCCGCGCAGCCCCCCTCCCAACATGTTCAAAGCCCCGGGGAGGTGGTGGTCCCCGGGGCTTCGGGGGTCCAAAACGGACCCCCACTTTAAAATTCTTAGTGCCCCGGGGAGGTGGCGGTCCCCGGGGCGTGTGGGGGGGCTTGAGCCCCCCACGCAGGTCATTTAATTTTTTTTTTAAAAAGCCCCAGGGGGTGGCGGTCCCCGGGGCTGCGGGAGGGCCGAGTGCCCTCCCGCACCATTTTAAAATCAAAGCCCCGGGGGGTGGTGGTCCCCGGGGCTTGGGGGGGCCTTAGAGGCCCCCCCAACATTATTAATAAACCCCCGCATGCCCCCGGGACTTGGCCCACCCGGGGGCCAAATAACAACGAAGCGCGGGAGTCCGCGCTTCGTTTTTTTTTTTCATGGCGGGATCCGCGCATCCTAAGCGCACCCCGCCGATTTTTTTTCTACCCTGCCCCCTTTTTGCATTTTTTGCTATTGTTTTTCTGATTTCTTGTGCCTCGGTTCTACCGAGGCACAAGATGGCTGCTAACACTTCCTGGTTTGGAGTGTTGACAGCCAATTAGCATACAGCTCATGATCGGGAGGGTGCGCGGATCCTCCGCGGCCATAGATATATATGTGTTTTTACTTTTGATTTTCTCAGCAACTACTGAACGGATTTACACCATTTAACAAAAAGGGTTCTTTCTGAACCAAGAACTACCTCTTTGCCAAATTTGGTGTAATTCCGTTTAGCAGTTCGGGCTGTAGCCGTGTCTAAAGTTTCCTATGGAAAATTGCATGGGGAAAACACGTTTTGGGACCCCCCTTTTTTCTCAGCCACCGCTTGCCGAATCACCCCGAAACTTTCAAGATAGGAGCGGACCGGAGCGCCCCACGAGTTTTGAACATTTCGCGAAGATTCATCAACCGGCGCCAAAGTTATTGGAAATAGAATGTTGTGAATTTCCTATGGAAAATAGGTCCTAACTATAACTATCTACTGGCGACCGCCAGTAGATAATATATATATATATATATATATATATATTCACTGAAAAAGCCAAAGGTTACAGGAACGTTATAGTTAGGAAATATAAATTAAAAAACCTTAGAAATCTTTCTGAAAAAAACAAAGGTTACAGGGACGTTATTGTTAGGCTCAGATTTTACTCGTAGAAAATCATAGAAATTCAGCAGTTATTATTTGCTGAAAAAGCTATAACTTATGCCCCAGCAATGCACTGCTTATGACCTCACATATTACATCACTCATGACATGGTCAGTGACATCACTGATTCTTTTTTTTAAACCAGATTTTATTGTATTTTCAAACAGTCTCGTCTTACATGAATCTCAGTAACATTATACATGTATTGTTAGGTGCTTACTCTCTGGTATACTTAATCTAACTACTGAAAATAAACTCTCTCCCTCCCCCCTCCCTCCCTTGAGTTGCAGTTGATTCCAAGAAGGTGTGCCGTCAGGTATCGCGGGCTCACTATGGGTCTTGCCTTGGTTCTAGGTACTGAGGTAGTCAATCTATCCTTGGCCCACTTGTTCACTTCCCACCTCTTCTCGGTCTTGTGCTACTGGTTGCGGGGACTCTGCTCTACTGGATCCCTACCTGTCAGTTACTAACTCACCCACTAGGTGTTCCCATGCCCTCGCCCGGTCTATTTTACCTATTCCCCGCCTCGCTTCTCTGAGTAAGAGTCTTCCTTCTGCCCCACCAATTTTTCGAATTCTTTTTTCCATGTGCCCACCCGCGGCCCCCCTGGTGTTTTCCAGTTCCTAGCTATCTCTCGCTTGGCTAGGACATAAGCGAGATCCTGAAATTTCCCGGTCGTTTTGTTTTTGGCCATGTGTGGGAACCATCCTAGTAGGTAGTGGTCTGGGGTTTGCGGTAGCGTCACCTATTGTTCGTCGTATCTCCTCCCAGAATGTATGCAAGATAGGGCAGTCCCAAAACATGTGCCGAGTCTACTCCAAAGTACCGCCTTATGCGGGTCGAGATAAGATATGCTCTATGGAGCACTTAGTAGTTTATTAGTTTGAATCGCGTGTTTCTGGACGCCTTTGGGGTTCTTTCCACTATCATATCTCAGTCTTTCTCCGGGATCTGTCTCCCCAGGTCCTCCTCCCATTGCATTCGTAGGCAGTCCAGCGGTCTTTGCATGTCCTGCTTGATCGCCTTGTAAAGACAGGAGACCGTTTTGATCATTCCCGCTGATAGTGCAACATATCTGCATCCCACAAGCGCTCGGGGCACTGCGCTGCCCGTACCCTAGTGCTTCCTAATCATCCGCACAAGCACTCTATGCTTCCTCTATGCTTCAGGAACTGGCCCCCAGGCAAATCATATTCCGTTCGAAGTTCTTCGAAAGGAAGCATTACCGATTCCCAGTAGAGGTCTCCCATCACTTTCAGACCTGCCTCTTCCCAATCCTCCAGTCCTGCCCAGTGCTCCCCCTGTGGGAGGCAGCGAAGCATAGCTATGGGTAGGTCCGGAGAATAGGGTATTCTGGTGCCCACTCGCCTCAGGTATCTAGCCCAGCAACGCGTCACCACCCTGGTCTCTGCTGTGTCTCCCAACGAGTTCCTCTACCCTCAGTAGTATTTTTGCAAGGGTTAGGGTGGCCGGTGCGGAGGGGCACCGCTCTCTGTCTGGGTTCCTTCCGGTTGCTAGCCAGTGGATCAGCCAGTACAGCAGAGCTGCTATGTAGTATCCTTCAAAGTCTAGGACTGCTAGGCGTCCCTCAGCCATGGGGTGCTGCAACGTGGCCAGAGCTACCCTTCTGGGTCCCGTCCCCCAGAGGAAGGACTCTATTATTGAGTCAATGTCCCTGAATGTCGCTCACGGTATCCACATCTGAAGGGTGCCGAAAAAGTATAGCACCTGTGGGAGTGCCACCATCTTCAGGACTGCCACTCATCCAGACACCAAGAGCAGCAAAGTCCTCCAGAAATCCATAGAAGACCGGATTGAGTGTATCGCTCTGTCCACATTGCCCTCTAACAATTCAGCTGGGCCATGTTATATTTTGACTCCTAAGTACGGCAGGCAGTCAGGCTCCCACTGTAGATTCCCCAGGCCAGGCGGCAGGGGTCTGTTGGGCATCATAGGGTACAATTTTGATTTCTGCCAGTTGACCTTAAGGCCGGATAGCCTGCCGAATTGAACCAGCATGCATTGCGCCCCCATCAGCTCTGTAGATGTATTGCGGAGGAACAGCAGGAGGTCGTCCACGTATAGAGCTATGTAATGCCTTGCGTCTCCTGTCCACAAACCACTGTTGTCCTGCCCGCTCTTCGAGCCAGGGGCTCCATGGCAAGGGCAAATAGCAGTGGGGATAGGGGGCATCCCTGCCATGTGCCTCTTTCCACCGCCTGCCCAGGCAAAATAGATTCCTGGTACGCACTCGGGCTGTAGGGGTTACGTAGAGCAGTTTCACCCATGCCAGGAAGCCTCCCCCAGCCCCATTGCAGACAGGACCTCATACAGGAAAGGCCACTCCAGGCTGTCAAAGGCCTTCTCGATGTCTACCGCGAACACCGCTGCCTCCAGTTTGTCGTACTCTTTGGAGTCTATAACAGCCAGGAGTTGCCTCATGTTAATTGCAGTATTCCGCCCTGGGATATACCCAGCCTGGACCGCATGGACCAAGGTCGACATGTGTGACAAGAGTCGTGTCGCTAGGATCTTGCTTAATATCTTGTAGTCCATGTTCAGCATGGAGAATGCCCTGTAGGCCGTAAAGTTGTGTGCCGGTTTCCCAGGTTTCAGCACCGGTACGATAAGGGCCTTCCTGGTGCTCTCTGGTAATGTTCCGGTGTCACGGGCCGCCTGGTATAATGAGACCAGTCTGGGATCCAGTTCCTCCACATACGCCGCATAAAATTCGGCCGGTAGACCGTCGGTGCCTGGGGTCTTATTTTTGCCATGCACTTGATGGCAGCCCTCACTTCCTGCAGCTCAATATCAGTTCCCAGGCTCTATGTCTCTACTGGGTCCAGTATTCTCGTCTGCAGTCCCTCCAGGTATTTCCGGATCTCCTCTATATCGCAATGCGTTGATCTCTTATATAACCCAGCATAATAGTGAGCGAAGACCTCGTTAATCTTCGCCTGCGCATAATGCCTGACACCCTCTTCATCTTCTATTTCCACCAACGGGGAGCCCCTACCCACTGGATTCGCCAGCCATGCTAGGAGGGACCCTGACTTGTCTCTTTCTGTGTGGGTGCGCTCCAAATACTGTTTGTAGTCGAAGTACCTGAGTCTCTCAGTCTGCTTCGCCACCTCCTCTTTGGCTTCGAGCGCTGCCTCCTGGAGCTCTGGGTGGGCTGGTCGCCTATGCTCCAGTCCTAAGGGTCACTTCTGCCTCCTCAACCTCCCTCAGGAGGGTGTGCCTGACCCCCATGGTGTGTGTTATGCATTGGCCCCTCAATACTACCTTGAAGGCATCCCATTCCGCATTCGGCGAGGAGTCCGTCCCTCATTATCAGTAAAGTATTGTGTGATTTTCCCTCTGATCTCTTCCCGGAAGACCTGGTCTTCTAGGGCATCTGGGCGGAGCCTCCAAGTGGGAATCGCCGGTATAGGGCGTGTCCATCCCAGCGACAGCACCGCTGGATTATGATCTGATATTGCGCAGTGAGTTATTCCGCAGTGAGGACTTGGCTCTGTATATCTGCCGGGCATAGGAAGGCGTCCATTAGCGCGTATACTTCGTGTACTACGGAGAAATAGGAGTAGTCCCTATCTCGGGGAGGTAAGGTTCTCCATCCGTCCAGCAGCCCCCAGCTTCGTCGCCACGTATTAAATGCTTGTGAGGCACACGCTGCCTGGGAGCCTCTCAGTGGTGGGTGTGATCTGTCCATATGTATATTGTCTATGCTATTAAAGTTTCCCCCCATTAAGTTAGCGCCAGTTAAGTACAGTGTCAAGCATTGAGTCAGTTGGGCAAAGAAGGTTGACTGCTCCGCGTTGGGGGCGTAAACATTTACTATAGTTAGTTCGCGACCCTCTAATCATCCCTGAATTGCTACATATTGGCCCTCCGGGTCCACCAATGAGTCCACCAGTTGGAATGGGATCCCGACTTGTATCCATATTAACACGCCCCTTGCGTATGCCGAACATGTGGTGTAATAGGTTTGGCCCCTCCAGCGCCTCTGCAATGCGGTCCCCTCCTTTTGTGTGAGGTGCGTCTCCTGCAGTAAGGCTATCTGGACCCCTTTCGCCTAAGGTAGGAGAGCACTTTATATCTTGTCGTCATTGTGTGCATACCCCTGGTATTCCACGTCATGCATTTGTACTTCTGTAGTTCAGCCATATGGTACTGTTAGCATTCTCTGCCCCTCCCCCGCCCAGAGCCCTGCTGTTGGCATGCTTTTCCCAACAATTAGTGATTGAATCCGCATACAGTACTACTCAAGGTGTCCCCCCCTTATGAAAAATAAACAAATCCCCCAACTCCCACTCCCCAGGACAAGTAGGTAAACGCCCCCCATCCAAACTAGAACAGTGAGTCCGCAAGTGACTGCTTGCAGTTCGATCAGTCAAATGAGAGGAGGAAGGAAGCCAATCCGCCGTTCCTCCGATCCTCCCAACTGCCACCCAGTTCCGGAACCTCAGGAGACCCCCGCAGTGTCCTCCCCATGAGACTCCCAATACCTTATCATTGGGTCAGGCGCTTCATGTGTCCCTTTGGGTCCCTTTTAGGCTAGTGCTGTCCATCGGGTTCTAGGCGATGTCGTCCGCCGTCTGCGGTGTTTCGTCTGGGAGCACCACACTCAGTGCTTCTGACTCACTAGACCCCTGTTCAGAGCCAGAGTCTGCCGCTGCATCGCTGTCCTCAGGGGGTGCAAGGTCATTTCCCTTCTGGATCATCAGCGCCACCACCTTCATCGTGTTTCATCGTTCCAGTTGCGTGTCCTCTTGTGTAGGGGCTAAGGCCTCTCTCATGACCCGTTGGTTACGGAAGTGTCTCTCCCGCCATCGTTGTTGTCCAGACTTTCGTGGCGGTTCTACTCCTTCGTGTCTCGCCAACCATTCCCAGGCCTCCTGCGGGGTCTGAAAGAATTCTGCTCTATCCGTTGTAGTCACCCGCAGCCGGGCCGGGTATAGCATTGTGTATTTGTAGCTTAATTGGCGTAGTCTTTGTTTCACGCCCTGGAAGGAGCTCCTTTGCATCTGCACTTCCCTGGAGAAGTCCGGGAAAATTCCCACTGCGGAGTTGCCCACTGTTATGTCTCCCTTGTGGCGCGCTTGGGCAAGGATGTGGTCCCTATCCCTGTAGTGAAGTAATTTTGCTATGACCACTCGGGGCGGAGCTCCCGGTATAGGCGGCCTTGTCGGTACGCGGTGTGCTCTCTCTAGAGATAGTCCACCATGCTGGGGCCTTCTATTTTTACAGGCAGATCTACTATGCGGAGATTATTCCTGAGCGATCTATTTTCAGCGTCTTCTGCTTGGAATTCCAGCGTGCGCACTTTTGTTTCAAGGGCTGCCAGCTATTTCTTCATTGTTGCTATGTCCGGCGAGGCTTCCGATAGCTGGCGTTCGTTCGCCGCTACTCGCTCCGTTCGGCGCTTGTGGTCTTCTCTGAGGGTGCCAAGTTCTGAACTCAGTGAGTGTATTTTGGCTACCAACCGCTCACTTGAGGAGGTGATGGCCTGTAGTATGTCCTGGAGCTTCGAGTCCGCCGGGTGCTTTGCTTGTGGCTGGGATTGCCCCCTCTCCTGCGTCGTCTTCTCCGCTGGGGCCTCCTCCCTGTCTTTCTTTTTGGGTATTTTCCCCATCGTTCCCTCCAGATCTGTCCTGCCCCTCATGCGCCTTCTGCTCATATGTCGTCGTTCCCGGGTGTGCGTTTCTCAGAGGCCTGTCGCCACTTGCGGGTGCCACTCAGTTGGTTATGTCAGTATCCACTCCCTGCTGGTCGCGTAGGCCCAGGTAAGTCCGCGCCTGCACTAACCTTACGCTTCCTGGGCCAGGTCCTTTCACTGGGGCTCCACAGTTGCAGGCCAGGCCCTCAATTCGGTACTCCCAGCATTCCTCAGGTAGGCCGCGCTCTGTCAGGTGCTAGTCTCCTTGTACTTCTCAGGTCTCTCAGCTCTCTTCCATCCCCTCAGGCGATGGCCTGATAGGCAGGGGCTTGCTGGCCAGGGGCAGAGTAGTGTTACCGCTCTTCTTGTGCCTTGCCATTTAATATTGCCTGATTATTTGTCTCTGAGGGCCGCTTCAGTAGTGGGGTTCAGCCTCCTGATTAGCGATTGCTGCGCTTTCTCTTTTCTCTGGCCTCCGCTGTTTCTCTCTCTCTGCAGGCCCCAACTGCATTGCGTCTCACCTCCGCGGCGATCTCGTGGTCAGCCCTAGGATGCGTTCTCCGAGGCGTCTCATAGGCCCCCTCGTAGCTCCTGCCATTTTGTTGCCTCCCCCGTTGTACTCTCTGTTGGGGAGGAGGGTGTCCTGCCCCAAGGGCAGCCGCCCCTCATGGCATAATGTGCCCTGCAGGCCCACCGCACCAGGCCTCAGCTGCGACCCCTCTGCAGGTCCGTAGCGGTTGCGGCATGCCTCGCTCTCGGAGCGGCCCTGTTGTCAGAATTGTGGGTCCCCCGATGGCACCGAGTGCATCAGTCCTTCGCTCCCCGGCACTCTACCAGAGTGGGGGGTTCAATACCCTGCCCACAGCAGCGGGTGCGCTTCTTTTGCTCCAAGCATCTCGCCGCTGCCCTAACTTTCACCGGCTGGTCCGCAGTGCTACACCTACTGCTGCTCAGGGGGCGCCGCCATCTTGAGGAGCCTTGCGGCCGTGGTTCGGTTCTCCCCTCGGCCGTCGATTCTTGCTGAGGAGGATTATTTGCCTCAGGTCACTCAGGATGATGCTGGATGGCGGCCGGCCGACCGGAGCTCACAAGCTGTGCTGCTCACTCGATCAGTGCCAGGCCACGCCCCCCTCAGTGACATTACTGATGACATCTCAAATGACATCACTGATAACATCATCCAGTGATTGTGAGTGTTTTCTAAAGGTTTGAGTGTTAAACATATATACTAAGTTATCACTAAAGTTTAATTAGTTTACTTTGTGTACTACTAATGAGTGTTTCTATTTTAAAACATAGATAATGAGAGTGAGTGGGCGAGTAAGTGGCTATTGTGTAATATATGATGTCATAAGCAGTCCATTGCGGGTTACAGTTATAGTTAGCTCAGGTAACTATAATTGCTCAATTTCTATGGTTTTGTACAAGTGCAATCTGAAACAAACTATAACGTCCCTGTAAACGTTGTTTTTTTCTGTGAATTTCTAAGGTTTTTTTCATTACTTTTCCTAACTATAGCATTACCTTTGTTTGTTTCAGTGAATTTCTATGGTTTTTAATGTTATTTACTAACTGTAACCTATAACATTGAGGGTGAGTGCATGAGTGTCTCCGTGGGTGTGTAAGTGCACGAGTGTCTCACTGGATTTGTGAGTGGATGCAAAAGTGTCTGAGTGGGTCTGTGAGTGGGTGCATGAGTGTCTGAGTGGGTGTGTGAGTGTCTGAGTTGTTCTGTGAGTGGGTGCATAAGTGCCTGAGTGGATTCTGCTCATTTACTGCCTCTTTCTACTCATTGCCTACCTTTATTTTTCCTCTTTCTGCTAGACTTAGATGAGCTATTCCACGGAGTTACCGAGAAACTCCCCCAAATTTTGTGGAGTTCCGTGAGCGGGCAGAGTATTGCTCTGCCACCCGTAATTAGGTCCCCTTGGATTCTGAGAGTAGTTTGGGCCAAGAACCCCTCCTGTTACCACCAGTAAGTCCCCCATAGCTGGATTGCTGAGACCTTTTTGAAGGCACTCCCCCTTTCTCAACCACTCTGCAAACGCGGCTCCTGGCGCACTACTGGTTTGGGGATGAAGCCCCCTTAGCTGCTGAGGGCCTTTGGGGTCTATGATCCCCTATTGTTGCCACCAGTAAGTCCTCCACAGTGTAATTGCTAAGACCTCATCAGAGGCCCGGCCCCCTTTCTTAACCACCTCCTCGTGCGCTACTGGTTGGACGATCAAGTCAGCTTTTCCAATCCAATCCAAAAAGCTTTATTCGACACATCATGTCATAAAAGCTAAGTCACAGTTAAAACAGAGTCAGTTCTTGTAAAATACATTTGTTACATAGTAGACAATAAAACATTAAAATTGGTACAATAAACGTGGTCAAAGTTAATACCTATAAAAAAATTTTTTTTAAAACAATTCATTTGATTAAAAGAAAATTAATCTCCAGACACAAGGCAGTTCGGACTGAGATGAGGGAAGGGGGGTAAACACACACCGTTCTTCAGTGGTACAAAACTCGAGCAAAAGTACAAGTCATTTGTTTGTCAAGTTACAGGAAGAGTGCGTGATCTAATTACCCACATCCAGCTCAAAAACTTGGCTACCGCTATTGCAACGCACGGCAGGGTATCGGTACGTAATATTCTCAGTGCAATGCTGCACGTTCTGGTACCCAAAATCCTGCAAATTGGTGACAGCCACGCTTTACGTGGGGCGGTATAAGCTGGACAAACGAATAGAACGTGGGCGTAGGACTCTTCCGATACCTCACAAAAGGGACATTTGCTATTACCTGGACTAACCCATTTTGACGTGAAAGCTCTCAACGGCAACGCCCCCACTCTAAATTGGAAGTACAGCTTCCGGTCAAAGGGTTTAGTTATGATGTCCCAATACTGCTCCAGACTAGGCCAAGGTTTAACTACTAAAAAAGCCCCCATTAGAGATAAGCTGTCACTTCTGCTGTAGTTGTTATGATACACCACATTCCAATATCTTTCTTTAATGCTCTCTTTCGAAGGAAATTTGGAACTCGTTGGGTTATCCCATAGATTGAGCATGCCCATGTTTAACAAAGAAGCTCTTACTTCACGTAACCACCTAATCTTATGAAAAGAGTTCGCCTTTATTATGTCCCAGAGCCCTTCAGCATATGGTAGCAGTTCTGGTGTACACCAAATTCTGCGCCAATACAAAATGGGACTCAGCCTGGCAAGGTCGGCCAGTGCTTTCCTGCCTAGATCTTGTAACATAGGTAATACCGGGGTACTTTGAGGGAGATTAGTAATATTTCGCAGAAACCGGTTTTCAGCAATAGTTAACTGTGACAGGTTCTCGAAACCCCAGATTTCTGCGCCAATACAAAATGGGACTCAGCCTGGCAAGGTCGGCCAGTGCTTTCCTGCCTAGATCTTGTAACATAGGTAATACCGGGGTACTTTGAGGGAGATTAGTAATATTTCGCAGAAACCGGTTTTCAGCAATAGTTAACTGTGACAGGTTCTCGAAACCCCAGATTTCTGCCCCATATAACACTGAGCTCACCACTTTCATGTTATAGATTTGTAGGGCCGGGCCAACTGGTTTGGTCAGGGAAGCGTTAAACTCTGTGGGACAGATTTACAAGCCCCTTGCGCCACGTTTGCGTCACTTTTCCCAAGTTAAAAATGACGCAAAAGTGGCGCAAGGGGCTTGTAAATCTGCCCCTGTGTGTATAGTTCCTGACAACTGTCGGTGCTTCAAGGTGGCAGTGTCAATCTGGCGACCCCATCTCATGTCTTTTTGCAGGATTACCCCCAGATAGGTTAACGCGCTGACTTTTTCCAATGGCCGACTATCCAAGAGTATACCTCCCTTGAATGCTCTATGTTGGTTAAATGCCATGAATTTGGTTTTTGCTATATTAATTTCCAAGCCCCTTAAGGTGCAGAACTTTTCAAAGACCTGTAGGGCTCGCTGTAAGCCACTCGGGGTTTTGGAAATAATTAGTGTATCGTCAGCGAACATCAAAATGGGGATTTTAATACCTGCAAGAATCGGAGCGTCAGTAGGGGTAGATGTTAAATACTTGGCAATGCCAGTTATAAAAAGTGGAAATAATGTGGGGGCCAAGATGCAGCCTTGACGTACTCCCTTCGCTACGGGGAAGGGTTTGGTGACATTTCCCTGCATGCCCCAACAAATCTGGGCAAAGTTATCCTAGTGAAGGCGAGCTATAAGAGAGAGTAGTTCTGGCGGCATCCCCAGCTCCTACAACACAACCCAAAGCTTACTCCGAGAGACCAGGTCAAAGGCAGATTTGAGGTCGACAAAGGCAGCATACACGCTGCCCTTGCCTAAGACCACCGTCCGCCAGTGCATTAACCTGAACCTAAACACCTGGTCAATCGTGCTAACATGATCACGTAATCCCACCTGAAGGGAAGCAAGAATATCCTGCAAGCATGCATCATCATGGACTACTGTTTGGAGGATCAAGTCCCCTTTTCTGCTGAGAGTAGTTGAAGGCCAAGAACCCCTCTTGTTACCATCAGTAAGTCCCCCATAGCCGGATTGCTGAGACCTTGTTGGAGGTACACCCCCTTTCTCAAGCACTCTGCAAACGCACCTCCTGGTACACTACTGGTTGGGGGGTGAAGTCCCCTTGGCTGCTGAGGGTCCTTGAGGGCCATGAACCCCATTGTTGCCACTAGTAAGTCCCCCACAGTGGGATTGCTGAGACCTCGTTGGAGGCGCTGCCCCCTTTCTCAAGCACTCTGCAAACGTGCCTCCTGGTGCACTACTGGTTGGGAGATGAAGTCCCCTTGGCTGCCGAGGGTCTTTGGGGGCCAAGAACCCCCATTGTTGCCACCAGTAAGTCCCCCACAACGGGATTGCTGAGACCTCGTTGGAGGCCCTGCCCCCTTTCTCAAGCACTCTGCAAACACGCCTCCTGGTGCACTACTGGTTGGGGGGTGAAGTCCCCTTGGCTGCTGAGGGTCCTTGGGGGCCATGAATCCCATCGTTGCCACTAGTAAGTCCCCCACAGTGGGACTGCTTGGACCTCTCCGGATGGCCCCACCCACTTTGTCAACCACTCTGCAAACGTGCCTCCTGGTGCACTACTGGCTGGGGGATGAAGTCCCCTTGGCTGCTGAGGGTCTTTGGAGGCCAACAACCCCTATTGTTCACACAAGTAAGTCCCTCACAACAGGATTGCTGAGACCTCATTGAAGGCCCGCCCCCTTTCTCAACCACTCTGCAAGCATGCCTCCTCATTGACTACTGTTTGGAGGATCAAGTCCCCTTGGCTGCTGAGAGTAGTTGAGGGACAAGAACCCCTATTGTGGCCACCAGTAAGTCCCCCACATTGGGATTGCTGAGTCCTCCTTGGAGGCCCTGCCCCCTTTCTCAAGCACTCTGCAAACTTGCCTCCTGGTGCACCACTGGTTGGGAGATGAAGTCCCCTTGGCTGCTGAGGGTCCTTGGGGGCCAAGAACCCCCATTGTTGCCACCAGTAAGTCCCCCACAGCGGGATTGCTGAGACCTCATTGGAGGGATATCACTGACCATGTCATGAGTGATGTAATTTGTGAGGATATAAGTAGTACATTGCGGGGGCATAAGTTATAGTTAGTTCAGGTAACTATAAGTGCTGAATTTCTAGGGTTTTTTATGAGTGAAATCTGAGTCTAACTATAATGTCCCTGTAACCTTTGGTTTTTAAGTGAATTTCTAATGTTTTGTAATTCTATTTCCTAACTGTAACCTTTGAGAATGAGTGTGTGAGTAAGTGCATGAGTGTCTCAATGGGTGTGTGAGTGGTTTTGAGAGTGTCTGTATAGGTCTGGGAGTGGCTGCATAAGTGTCCCACTGGGTGTGTGATTGGGTGCATGAGTGTCTGAGTGGGTCTGTGAGTGGGTGCATGAGTATAGTAGTGGGTGTGTGAGTGAGTGCATGAGTATCTGAGTGGGTCTGTGTATAGATGTGAGTGTGGGTTTGCTTGTGACTCCATGAGTGTGTGAGTCAGTCTGTGAGTGAGTGCATTAGGCTCTGAGTAGGTCTGTGAGTGGGTGTGTTAGTCTCTAAGTGGGTATGTGAGTGGGTGTGCAAGTCTCTGAATGGGGCTGTGAGTGGCTATCTGAGTGGATGTATGGGTCTGTGAGCAGGTACATGAGTGTCTGAGTACATCTGTGAGTGTCTGAGTGGGTCTGTCAGTGGGTGTGTGAGTGCCTGAGTGTGTGAGTGGGTGTCTAAGGGCCTGATTCACAAAAATAATCTGAGACAAAATCCTAACTTTACGACTTTCGGTATTCACAAAGGGCATCTAGGAGTAGTAAAGTTAGAATTTTATCTCAGTTAAACCTAAGTTTTGGTCTTAAGTTTAACTTAAGTAAAACTTAAGTTTAACTGAGACAAAATCCTAACTTTACTACTCCTAAATGCCCTTTGTGAACTACCAAAAGTAAGTAAAGTTAGGATTTTGTCTCAGTTAAACTTAAGTTTTGGTCTTAAGTTTAACTTAAGACCAAAACTTAAGCTTAACTGAGACAAAATCCTAACTTTACTACTCCTAAATGCCCTTTGTGAATACCGAAAGTCGTAAAGTTAGGATTTCGTCTCAGATTACTTTTGTGAATCAGACCCATAGTGTCTGCGTGGGTGTGTCAGTAGCTGTGTAAGTCACTCAGCCACACAGGAAACCACACTTGTCTTTTTATCCAACAAGACTCCACAGTTTTGCACAAAATATCTACCCAAGTGGAATTCTTTCTACTGGTTAATGTCTACGTAATACCTCCTTGGGTAAATGTCCAGTACATATTCTACACTACAGCTGCATAACGGAGCATGAGGAAATGCCACCAGTGACTTTGTGTGCGTTTTGGCAATGTGATTATTCCTGGTGTGTCTTTATCCAGAAATATGTGATAACATGAATCCTATAGAGAAGACCACGAGACTGCAAAGAGGCAAATCTCCACCAAACAAGGGTTCTTCCTCTTAACTACTTTAAGTAAGTGCTTCTTTCCTTGGTGGAGATGTCCTCCTATTCCTCGGCATCAAGCACTCTGTTGTGTTCTCACAGGTAGACACCAGGAGCCAGGATGTATATTTAAGTCTTCTTTATTTCAGCCATCAGTCCATGTTACATCAGTCTTGAATCCAGCCAGCACTGGTGTGGTACCAGCCCCACCAGGAGCAGCCTGCCTAGCTGCTCAGCCCCTCTCTAACTGCCAACACTCATCCACTCAGACACCCAGGCATTCCACGCATCACAGGCACACCAACATTCCATAACCAACTCACACTCTGGCTGAGCAGCTAGAGGCAGCAGGGCTGGAGTACATGTTATACAACTAAGTAGGGTATAACACACTCCTTACCAAAATCGGCAGCATACGCGCTGGGGGGAACTTGTTAAGCTGTCCATCATCCTTGCAAAAGGCAGGAAGACCTTTGGATACTACTAAAGTAGGCGGGGCCCAACGGGGATCATCTAAGTGATTTCCACATTTGCATACTCCTAGTAATTTAAAGGGAGAACCATGGAATCGACTCTCACCAGGAGAGGACAAGAAAGAACCCACTTGTCACAGTAACATACAGATTGTGATTCAATGGATAAACAATGCAGTCACCTCCATGAAGGATTTCAGATCATTTTTCAATATGGCATTACTGAGAAAACACACTTGCGTTGCCTTTGTCAAGCTCGGGAATTAGGATCATATGTCCTTTACAGAAGTGGAGCTTCAATGGGGGCACCTACTATGTTTATACATGTGCTTTCTGTTGAGCTTTAATTTTTGTGAAATGAGCATCAGGGTCAGAATGGCCCCGGGAACCCCATCCCTTGGGGCCGGCAATGACTTAATGATGGATGAAGGCTGTGCGGCCACCTTCCACGGGCTGATTTCAACATCAGGGACCCCATGCCCAGGGCCTGGCCACAGATCAATGGGGGCCAGCCCCCTGGGCCGATTTCGACCCTGTGGACCTCATCCCCCCCGGGACCCGGTTTTCAAGCGCAGGGTACCCTGGAGCCCACCCCAGGCACCCAGTCAGCACTGTTGGGGACCACAGGGGGAGCCTGAATGCCCCTGCAGTCCCTGCCGGGTTCACGCCTCCTGCGGGAGCCAGCATTGCTCTTACACACAGGGAGCTGCTAAACATGCAGCTCCCTGTATGTGCGAGCAATTGTTTCATCTGTTTTCCTGCCCATTTGAAAGCAGGCAGGGAAACAGATTAAATCTCTGCTCCCAGCAAGCCGGAGCACTTTCACAGCAGAGTTCGTGTTTGCTCTGACTTTGATGGAATAGAAATTGTTTAGGCTTATATGATGTATTGTATAAGTTAGTTTTCTGTTCAGGCGCCATTTTAGGTTGAACAAAACTAATCTTGTGTAATTCCGAGAAACGTTCCCTATTAGGTTTTGTTTCTCCAGATAGGTTTTGTTTTAGCAATGAGCACATTGTTCGTGTCTGCACATAGCTTTCTCACTAGATAGAGGCCCTCTCCCACTTGTCTGGTGGCAGGCTCCGAATGGAACGACCTGGAGTTGTGCAACTGTGTGCAAAGATATGAGTTCTGAATTGCCTTCCTTGTGTTCTACTAACTAACTGTACCTGCCTGGAAAATTCCATTGTGGGCGTGCCTTTGTTTGATTATGAAACGTACATAATGTACCTTTATGCTCGTCGATTTCAGTCCGCAGGTACTTTCATCTGGGGCTGAGCGCAGCAAAGGGGTCACGCTCTCCCTGCACCACCATACCTACGCCGTGAGGGCAACGGCCAGCATTGCAGGAACCCGGTTTCTTCAGCCGTGAGGGGAACGGCTTACAGGAACTTCTTATCCCAGCACCCCCTGCCTCGTCGTCCGGCACTGACGCTCCACAGCGCGCCAGAAGGCACCATATCTTCGCCCCCAGCCTCCCGCAGCGGGGGACGCGCACCGCAGGTACTTTCATCTGGGGCTGAGCGCAGCAAAGGGGTCACGCTCTCCCTGCACCACCATACCTACGCCGTGAGGGCAACGGCCAGCATTGCAGGAACCCGGTTTCTTCAGCCGTGAGGGGAACGGCTTACAGGAACTTCTTATCCCAGCACCCCCTGCCTCGTCGACCGGCACTGACGCTCCGCAGCGCGCCAGGAGGCGCCATACCTTCGCCCCCAGCCTCCCGCAGCGCGGGACGCGCACCGCAGGTACTTTCATCTGGGGCTGAGCGCAGCAAAGGGGTCACGCTCTCCCTGCACCACCATACCTACGCCGTGAGGGCAACGGCCAGCATTGCAGGAACCCGGTTTCTTCAGCCATGAGGGGAACGGCTTACAGGAACTTCTTATCCCAGCACCCCCTGCCTCGTCGACCGGCACTGACGCTCCGCAGCGCAACAGGAGGCGCCATATCTTCGCCACCAGCCTCCCGCAGCGCGGGACGCGCACCGCAGGTACTTTCATCTGGGGCTGAGCGCCGCAAAGGGGTCACGCTCTCCCTGCACCACCATACCTACGCCGTGAGGGCAACGGGCAGCATTGCAGGAACCCGGTTTCTTCAGCCGTGAGGGGAACGGCTTACAGGAACTTCTTATCCCAGCACCCCCTGCCTCGTCGACCGGCACTGACGCTCCGCAGCGTGCCAGGAGGCGCCATATCTTCGCCCCCAGCCTCCCGCAGCGCGGGCCGCGCCCGGGCAAAGCCCGGGCCAAGGGCAGGCCCGTCCTTGCCCGTCATTGCCAGGAAGAGGCAGGGCAGGGCCACCCCCCTTTCGCATCAGGCTTTGGGTTACCGTTTAGCACTCGGAGCTGGCTACTAGGTACTGTGTGCATTCTCCTCTTGCTGCTTTCTATGTGTAGCAGTTGTCAGTGGCAAATTGTGCCCCATTGCTATCATGTATTAAGGACTATTGGTCTTGGGGTGTCTCATTTTTCAATGTTATTTTTATGACTTAATGGATTTTTAGGCTTAGCACTCCCTTGAATTAGGGCCTTGTTCTTCACTTTGCACTTTAGTGACATTATTGTGCCCAAAACGCCGATAATATTTTTACTGCTTAAAATCTGTTTGCACGTGGCACTTTCTTTGTTAATACAAGACTTTTTGATAGTTCTTATTTGGCATTGTATGGTCTATGCTCTAGTACTGTATCGCACTACACATATTGCACATTGTCACTGTTATTGCTGCTATAAACCTGTTTACACGCTGCACTTTAACTGATAATATAGGGCTGTTTGATAGCTCTAAAAACTTGGTACTGTATGGTTAGTAATCTAGTACTGTATTGCATTTTGCACATTGTATAGTACATCCTGTGTTGTCAGTTGTGAAGCACTTTAGCAGGGATTTGTCAACATATCTGTGCCTATATACACGACAAACATGAGTAAGCGTATGCCGAGTGTAGGCAGAAGTGTGGTGGGAACTTTAGATGCCTTCTTAGTGAGGGCAGAATCAGCCCTCATTAATGAGATTAAGCTAACTGAACGAAGGTTATCTCTTGAGCCCCAACACCTGCAAGGTAGACTTTCCTTAACCCCTGTGATTCCTGAAACATTGATGGTTTCTAACCATGACGTATCCCCAACCCGGCTTAGCCAGTCTCCTTTTATTGTTTCTGACCCAGTAATAAACTTTGTTCCCTGCTCATCGTCTGACCAAGAACCCAGCCCTGTTAAGCTCAAAGTTATGACCAGAGGGCAGAAAGCTAAATTGAGGTCATCCCGTACTGTTGTTTCCCCCCCCAAAAAAAGGAAGAGTCGAGGATTATTGAAAGCCAGCAAACCTGCCCAGAGAATAAATGGCAAGAAAACGTTACCGGCCATTTCTGTAAATGGTACCAAAGAGGGTCCCACCACCCCTATGATTCAGTTAACGACAGGGCAGCTTGACGACAGCTCTCAGGAGGGGAATTTCTGGGGCAGGCTGGAAACCATGATGACCACCTTACTGGATCCCATTTTGCAAAAAATAAGTACAGTTGAAGCTAGATTATCAAAACTAGAGGGGATGGTTAGCTGCAATCCGCCGGTTACTCAGGCAGCTAGTCCTAGCATCAGCAGAGACCATCTAGCTACTAAGGGAACAGGTATGGGGGCTGGTCCACCTACAAGCTCTGCTGCAAATAGTGAGGTGACAGACAAGAGTAGCTCTAACAACTTTACGCCCAGTAGTATTGACAATCCAGCTCGTACCCGTCAGTCCCCTATAAGCGCAGGGCCTTCTGTGCCCTCAATAGCTGGGAGGACAGAAAGTAGGGAATTACAGCCAACGAGTCTCCCAGTCATTGATCTTCCATCGGAATCTACTCCCTATGTAGTAGTCTTGGGGAATGTTCCCCCTCTCTCACAAGGGGCTGGCGAAAACTATGGGCAGTTGATAAACAAACTAACACACTGGTTTACACATAATACCACCCTGGGTGCCCGTGTGGCGAAAAATATTCTTATGGCTCGCAGGGTGAGTTGGATTGGGAGCTCGCGAAAAACGGGTTCGGGGGATTGTGTCATAGTAAACTTTGACAACCCCCATATTGCGGGTAGGATTTTATCTAGGGACACTAGTTTTGCTCCTTCTTCTGGATCTGTAATCAGGGCTCTCCCTCTGGGTTTCTTTTATAAACCAGTACCATCTAGGGATATGTTTAATAACATCCCGAGGGCACTTCCCCGAGGAGGGTGGCCAAATAGATTAGTACCTAGGCAGCAGCCTATCGCTATGGCCCACTCATCTCTTGCAACAGACGGCCAGTTTGGTGTTGACCGCGCATTAGAATTAAATAATAGATTTGCAATATTAACTGGGTTGGAGGAGTGCGACTGACTAGGAATTCCAACGTCTTCCGAGACCGAACCTGCTGTATTTACCCAGTTCCCACCAGAGGTTGTTGAGAGGCCCACAGGTGAGAGATCCAACAACTTTCTATCTTGGAACATCGCAGGGCTGGCAAATAAGCTCCAAGACCCACTGTGGGTGCAATTTGTGAAGCAATTCTCGGTAATCAGCCTGCAAGAAACATGGGCAGTGGACTGCGACCTGCTATTGGAAGGGTATAAGGCTTTTTTTGTCCCAGCCACTCCCTCTGCGAGTGGAAGACCTAAGGGTGGTCTAGCTGTATATATATCTGTGGCTGTTGACTGCCAGATCCAGGTCGTGCCAACCTCTAACCCAGGAGTTCTGGCATTATCAGTAAAAAGGGGAGACACTAGATGGGGCCTTATTAACTTCTATAATTCGGTGGCTTGTCCTCATGATGTTTGTAACATCACCACCTTGGGAACATTTATAAGACAATCTTTTGGCTCTATCCTACACAATCTTTTGGTTTCTGGTGATTTTAATATACATCCCTGTGGTAACCCGACACTATCCTGCATTTCTGAGTTAGGATGTCCCCGTATGAGGGGGTTCCATTTTGAACATCATGCTCAGGGGGAATCATTGAATAACATGATAAATGAATTAGACATGGTGGCCCTGATGTCTTTAACTGCCCCGCAAACCAAATTTTCCGTGCCAACTTTTAAAGGGCGCGGTAAGGGGTTGTTTATAGACTTTATTTTAATTTCCTCTTCTTTGCAATCTCTATTTCATGGTTTTATTATTATGGCGAGGGAATTTAGTGACCACAATCCGCTATGTGTTCATATGTTGGGCCTATTATCCGTACAAATCAGTGATGTCTCACCGAGGGGTATATTAAGACCGACTGATGGTAATCGAAGACTTAAATGGTCTCAGATTTCCCCAGATAAATTGTACAGTAAAGTAAAAGTATCCTGTGCCACCGAGCTAGCATGTTGTACAGCTGTAGGTTCCTCTCCTAATGAGATTATGGGCGCATACGAACTAATAGCGCATAAGGCCGGTGAAATCTTAAGTGCCCCCGTTAGTAGAATTGTCACCCACGGCCCCAGATGGTTTGACTCTCACTGCTCTAAGGCAGCTAAGAAGCTGAGGGAAGCTCTGTCAGCCAAACCAAGAAGCCAAACTGATGTACGCGCTTGCCGCAAAGAATATAAGTTAGCTCTGGTTAGACGGAAGGGTGACCTGAAGAAGGAGGCATGGAGGGAACTGATTGCCGTTAGTACTCTTAGGAATAGCTCCAGGTTCTGGAACGTTGTGAATCAACCATTCCTCGGTCAGGAAGTGGGGGGGGCCTTAGATTCTTACATCACTGAGGAGGAGTGGGTGCTTCATTTTCAATCTATGTTTGACTGCCCTAAGGAGCATAGCTGCCAAGAGAGTCGGGTCGTAAATGACCCGGCAATAATCTTTGAAAAGGATGAGGTTATAGCCGGTATTGAAGGGCTATCCATTAATAAAGCGCCGGGCCCAGATGGGATTCCTCCGGACTTATTTAAGTCCAACCCCCCGTTCTGGGCACCAATTCTGGTGGCTGTGTTTAACGCAGCGGCAAAAATCGGGTGTCCTCAGTCTTGGGCTTCCTCCACCATAGTCCCTGTTTTTAAGAAGGGAGATAGAAATAGCACATGCTGTTATAGGCCTATATCTCTCATTGACTCAGTGGTGAAGGTGGTAGGACGTATCCTTTTGCAGAGATTATCAACCTGGGCGGAGTAGGAAGAGATCCTGTCGGATGTTCAGTACGGATTTCGGTCGGGCCGTTCTACTATTGCTCAGTGCCTTAACTTATACATGATACTGAGCAAATACACTGTGGCACGCCCCGGTACTATCTATCTTGCCTTCATGGACCTGTCCTCCGCATTTGATTGCGTTAATAGAGCTAAATTGTGGCAGTCCATGAGGGCAAAGGGGGTGGATAACAATATTGCAAATTTTTTAGAGGACCTGCACAAATCAACTAAGGCTAATGTCAGGTTCTCTCAGGACCTTCGGGTCACAAGGGATCTTGAGATTAAGAGGGGTGTACGGCAAGGCTGCATTCTGGCTCCATTTTTGTTTAATTTTTACATCAACGACCTGGAGACCGAATTAAGAGCAACCGAAGTGGATTACCCATATGTAGGGCGGCGTGGCATTCCCGTCCTGTTATATGCGGACGATGCCGTCCTTATATCCAGGACGGCAATGGGTCTGCAATCCCTTTTAACAGCATTCTCTAGTTTCATGTCTGATCGGGATCTAACAATTAATAACTCCAAATCCTATGTAATGGAAGTGGGGCAACATTCTAAAAAGAGTTTCCAATTCAGTGTTGGCCCTGCTAAGATCCCCCGTACTAATGTATTTTCCTATTTAGGAGTTCTTTTTGACGATAAATTAAAATGGGGTCCTTTAATATTGAGGAAAAAGGGGGACCTGGTCCGGGTTAATGCGTCAATTTTTAATTTTGCCTCTAAAATAGGGAGGAAACCAACTGGAGCTATGCTAAAGGTTTACCAAGCCAAAGGTTTGGCCATAGCTACCTACTGCAGTGAAATTTGGGGATATACTGCTGTGGATCCGCTTCAGGTGGTGGAGAACGACTTTTTGAAACGCCTCCTGTGTGTCCCGCGCGGAACCTCCAACTTAGCGGCGCATGAGGAACAGAGGGTCCCTTACTTAAGCGACGTTCTTGCACTGCGCCCTTTGGTTTTCTGGTTGAAGTGTTGGTTAAATAAAGATTTAACCCTCAACCATATAATCTTAAGAGAGTGCATGTCTCTTGACAATGCAATCCGAATTCCGTAGCTCAAGTACATTAAAAGTAGCCTGGAAAGGGTAGGGCGCAGTGATCTATTTTGCAAGCCAGAATCCATTGTCAGGAAGGACGTGGAATCTATTAGGGCAGCTTATCTGACCCTAAGGAAAGTGGATAGGGAAGCGCAGGAGTTATTGAAACCTAGTGCCCGTACGTTTTTACTACTCAAAACTACTCCGACAACGGAGCCTTACCTTATGGGGCTTTTATCAACACATGAGAAATTTTTACTAACTAGGTTTCGTATGAACCTTTTTCACTTTTTGCTAGCTAGGCCCAAGGGATATAGCAGAGGTCAAGTGTTAGCTCTCTGCGGCTGCGACGGACAGTCTCCGCAGGACTTGCTACACTTTATGTTTTTATGTAAGTTGTATGAAATCCCCGAAGGCACTTTCTGGTTCCTATTTTAAAAAGATTGAATTTTAGACAGGCCCGTCCTGCCCTTATGTACCTTCAATTGCTGAAAGAGGACTGCATTATTTTCATAGTAGGATTTTTAAAAGCTTCTGTGAAATCGAGGGCCTGTATGGATATGTAGATATGGTTGATTAAGGTTTTAACGGTCTAGTTGATCCTGTGCACAGCTTAAACTGGAGGTCATGCTCTGTCGGTATTTTGCACACGAAGGCCCCGAACCAATTAGGATGGGTGGGTTTTGGGCCTTTATAATCTGTACAAGAGGTTTGATTTTAATATGTTTTAATGAATTACTGTTTTATGTATGTGTTTTTATGTTTTTATGCACCCATATATGTATAACTTTTATGGTTTTTTGATGCAAAACCGAATAAAGTTTATTTGATTTGACCTGGAGTTGTGCAACTGTGTGCAAAGATATGAGTTCTGAATTGCCTTCCTTGTGTTCTACTAACTAACTGTACCTGCCTGGAAAATTCCATTGTGGGCGTGCCTTTGTTTGATTATGAAACCTACATAATGTATCTTTATGCTCGTCGATTTCAGTCCTCTCTGTAGCACCCCATGTAACTGGGCAGATGGGGCTCCACTCTGAGTGTATTTGAATAAACAATTATTGGTTTGTATTCTCTACTGTCTGACTGACTCTTCATTTAGTACGGAAGGCCGAGAGGTGGTCTTAGTGACCAAGGTGGCCCGAATCGGGTCACCTCCTTCAACTTGACGGTAGCTGTCAAAAGCTCCCACCAAGTCAGAGCAAACAGCTATGTCCCGGGGTAGGCACCCCGGGACATAGCAGGAGCCGGCCCTAGGGGGTGGTGGTCCCCAGGGCCATATTTGGCTCAAGGAGGGGGACCAGGTGTCTCCCTCCTTCTGTGTTGACGGGCAGGCCCCAGGGAGGTAGTGGGCCCCGGGGCTTCTAGTAAGCCCAGGAGGGGAGTCCACACAGGCCCCCTCCATTATTAAAAGGAAATCCCCGGGGAGGTGGTGGTCCCTGCAGGTTCTAGGAAGCCCAGGAGGGGAGTCCATGCGGGCCCCCTCCATTATTTAAAATAAAGCCCAGTGGAGATGGTGGTCCCCGGTGCTCAAGGAGCGTCAGGAGGAGGGCCCAGTGCACCACCTCTTTGTAAAATAAATTGCCCCTGGGACCTGGCCCACCCTGGACTCTTTTCAAAACAAGAGCGAGAGCCCATTCTTGTTTTATTTTTTTATTTTTGCTGGAGGTGTGGATCCGCTGCAATTTCCGGCAAAAATGTTTAAACAAAAATGTTTTTTTTGCCTTGGTGGGGTGCCTCTGGAATCCCAGGACCAGAGCTAAGGGGCCAGGGTATTCCTACCCTACCCCCTTTTCTTTTTTTAATGTTTTTTCAGGGACTTGGCTGAAGCCGAGTCACAAGATGGCTGCTAACACTTCCTGGTTGAAGTTTTGGCATCCAATCAAATCTCAGCACGAGATTAGGAGGGTTTGTGGAGCCTTCATGTCCCTAGATATGCAAATTTTGATTTCTTTTAATAACTCTAAAACTACTGAATGGATTTACACCAAATACCAAAAAACAATCTTTCTGGACCAGAGCTAGCTCTCTGCCAAATTTGGTGTAAATCCGTTGAGCTGTTCGATGTGTAGTCATCTTCAAAATTCCTAGGGGAATACTTTTTTGACCCCCCTTTTTCTTGGCCCCTGCTTGTTGGATCACCCCGAAACTTTCCATGCACAATAAGACATAACTAGACACTTTTTTGGGAAAATCTCATGAAGATTTGTCAAACAGTACCAAAGATATAGGCAAGTCAAAAAACGCTTATTCCTATGGAAACATCGTTTTAATTATAACTACCTACAGGTCACCGCCAGTAGGTAATATATACACAATATATACACACATAAATATAAATAAATAAATATATATATATATATATATCCATCTCAAAGGTTGCAATTGCGGACCTGTGGTGAGGCCTACCGGCTTCCCGAATGGAACGGGAGGCAGTTCGTAATGAATGGCGCAAGAAAGCAGCAGCGTTGACATGGGACTGAACGTCATCCCACTAGGGATTTTTATTAACATTTTACTAACGGACTGCAAGACAACTCACTGGAGGTTAATTCAAGTGCAACTACCAGAACCAGAAAGCTGCAGGAGTAGCCACGCCCACTGGGGCAGGTGTTTGGATTATAAATGAGATGCACTTCTGAGTCCTGTATTTCGTGTGAAACGCCAATGATTAAGGGCTAGAAGCCCGAAACGCATCTGGCGCAGAGGAATGATGACTGTCTTCACGCTACCCTGACTGCAGCCTTCATTAAAATAAGTGAAAAATCAACCTACCTGAGCGGCTCTTCCGTGGAGGCAACCTTTGAGATGGATATATATATATGTACTCAGTGACCCGGTCATTGGACCAACCCTACCCCTGAGACCATCCATCACGTACAGCAGAGGTCCATCCATGCGTGATGGTTTAGTTAAAACGAGTCCAGAGGTGGTAGAGGGTACTAGCTGGCTACAAACCCACAAAGGCTTTTACAAATGCAAATCTTGCAAAGCCTGCCAGCAGGGGATGAATATGACTTCATCTAAAACTCCTTGTAGTCCTAAACAACACAAAATATTCAAACTATTGTCCTGCAAGACTGAATATGCGGTCTATGTATTGTCCTGCCCCTGCAATTTGCAATATGTTGGGAGCACCAAGCTACAGGTTCATAAAAGGGTGCTCCAACATTTAAGGGCTATTAATAACCAGGACAATACCTACCCAGTAGCGCCCCATTTCAAAGAAAAACATAAATCAAACAGTCAAGACCTCCGATATTTTGTGATTGATTCAGTGCCCCCAAGTAGGAGAGGAGGAAATAGGGAATCCAGCCTGAGACAGCTGGAAACTCGCTACATTATAGAACTGGATTCCAAATACCCGGGTGGCCTGAATATATCAGAGGATCTATACACATGTCTTTAACAACCAGTTTACTATCAGCAGTTGTCAACATCACTTTTATCCAATGTTTAATATTTAATGTTTTACATATATGCATTTATATTTATTTATATATTTTATGGTTTTATATGCCTATATATATATATATTTATATGGATGTGTTGTGTGTCGGATACTTTAAAAATATATTGAAAATATTTTAAGTATTTTAAACATGGATCGGAGATAACACTGCGACTCTTGCACATAGCTATGTATTTATCTATTTAGATATACCTTAGGAGTAGGGCACAGATAGTCTCATCCATACCATGAATTCAAAGTGAAATTGACCCACACAACGGTATTTAAACCAAGATGTTTCGGCTAATTAACAAATTATCAAGAACGGCATGGGGTCACCACCACACAGACTACACACTCGGATAGACAGATTCCTATGTTCCGGCGCCCTGGTGGGGTCCATTGCTTCGGTGCTCCATATGGGGAAAACCCTGTCCGACCATAACCCAGTGGAATTAACTATGCAATGGGGCAAGGTTCCAACTCCGATACCGACTTGGAAGCTACAACCTGAGATGTTGGAGGACCAGGTCTTCCGCAATGCCCTCTCAGAGGCGATCGTCCATTATTTCTCGGAAAATATGGGGTCTGCTAGTTCCCGACAGATGGAATGGGATGCCTTTAAAACGGTCATCAGGGGAGTGGCAATTAGCACCAAGACAGGAGTGAGACTCGCTCTTATAGAGCGGCTTACGGAGATAGAGGGCAGTTTGGCCGCACTGGAGGGGGAGGCTACAGGGTCAAATGAACAATTGACGCAATTACGAGAGGCTAACATTCAATACGCGGAGCTACTTGAGGAGCTACGTGTTGTTGATTACCGATTATACACGCAAAAGCAATACACACAAGCTGACAGGTCAGGGCCATTGCTGGCACGGTTGGTCCGGAACGCCCCCTCGCCCACATCCATATTAGAAATTCGGAACAGTGTGGATGTGGTGGTGAACACGCAATTAGACATCAACACCGCGTTTAAAGATTACTATGAACACCTTTACGGTCCACCGCCCGGGTTTCCTGCCACTGACTTTGAATCATTCTTTGACGGTTTATGCATCCCCCAACTCCCACAACGCCAACGTGATGACTTACTACGACCAATAACAGGGGCGGAAATACGACAGGCGATTTAAGGCCTTACCACGTAATAAGACTCCAGGGAATGATGGCCTGCCGGTCGAATTTTACGCGATGTATACGGACTTGCTAACTCCTCATTTGCAATGTCTTTATCACGAATCATTGGAGGGAGGCGTGCTCCCCGCTACTACATTGCAAGCGTTAGTGGTTTCACTATTAAAGCCCGGCAGGGATGCTTTGCTTATTTCGAGCTATAGACCCTTATCACTCCTCAACACGGACTATAAAATCCTGAGTAAGTTGCTGGCCACTCGCCTTGGTCAGTTTCTCCCCGCGCTAATACATTCCAATCAATGTGGGTTTGTGCCTGGTAGGAGCACGGCACTCAACATCAGACGGCTGCATCGGGTTATGCTGGGTACACGCGTCACGGGAACTGGGGAAGGCTGCATATCACTTGATTTGAGGCAGGCGTTTGACTCCCTACGCTGGGATTATATGTTCTATGCTCTCGCACGGTTTGGTATACCTGAGGAATACATAGCATGGGTGCGCTTGCTATACACAAACCCCACGGCGCAGGCACGCACGGGTCGGCACATATCAGGGCAATATACTGTGGCACGGGGGACAAGGCAGGGCTGCCCCTTGTCACCGTTGTTGTTCATCCTGGCGTTGGAACCGCTTCTACACAGACTCCGTACCTTTGCAGCCTGTCAGGGGATAACACGTGGTCGTACGTCCCACACTGTCTCAGCATATGCGGATGATCTCATTCTTTACATCAAGGACATGAACGCAGATCCTCATCCAATGCCCTTCATTTTTGAGTCATTCCAAGGTCTTTCTGGCCTGGCTATTAATGCTGCCAAGTCATACGCATATTTCTTTGATGGCGCTGGGGAGAGCAGACACTTTCAGTTCGGTCCCTGGACCTTCCACATAGCACCTGATACCTTTAAATATCTCGGAATACAAATCTACTGCAATAACACGGACCTTCTGGATGGCAACCTGGGACGTGCGATTGCCGCCCTCAAACCTCAAATTCAGTTCTGGGTCTCACTGCCCCTGTCGGTGGCGGGCAGAATAGCCATCACAAAAATGGTGCTGTTGCCGCGGCTCCTTTACTTTTTCACCAACCTACCGTTGCTTGTCCCCGCGCGGATCTTCAAAGTATTGAACTCTCTAGTGACAGACCTGATATGGGGTAAAGGGCGTAGATGTATTAGCCTGGCGAAATTGCAACTTACCACGAAACAAGGAGGACTGGGAGTGCCGGATTTGCGTGCGTATTGCTATGCCAGCCAACTGCAATGGCTGGCGTACTGGCTTGCAGGACGCAATCTACACGAGTTAGATATGTCACTACGGGATAGGGACAAGGGGGTCCTCCACAGGCTTTTACTACCACAGGCCCTCCTATCGACGTCTACACCCCACTTACTGAAACTAGCTATTACTTATTGGCGGAGTGCGGTGAGGTACACTGGACGGACGGCACCGTATGCCCCCACCATTCCGCTGCTGGGTATCCCCACACGTTCAGGACTAATCGCTAACCGTGCCCTACAGGCTTGGACCGAGGCGGGCATCACCACAATAGGGGAGCTTTTTACAGAGGGTGTACTAATGTCGCATGAAGCGTTTGTACGCGTACATGGTGCCCCCGATACATTGTTCCTATTGCACGCACATATTTCCAGATACATACGTATTACATGGTCGCCCGACGATAATGAACCACCCACGAATACACTGCTTACCATGCAATACCTAATGGGCAATGGGGCTCGACTGACAAAATGGCTAACTCACGGGATTCAAGCTGAGAGGGCGATCTCATTACAGCCGCTACGCGACAGGTGGGAGGGGGACGTGGGCCGTGCATTTACAGTCAAGGAATGGGACACTATATTGGGGTTCCCCAAGAAGGTCTCTCGTTATCCTAAATTTAAATTTATTCAATTGATGTTGCTACACAGGGCGTACTTGACCCCACACATGCTAAGCGCTATGTTTCCGGGGGTGAATGATGACTGCCCACGTTGCCATGCACCCAATGCGGGGTTGGTACACATGGTATGGGCTTGCCCTAGATTGGGACACTACTGGGCGACAGTATGCAAAATATTGTCAGCGGTGGCCCCAGTGCGCCAGAATGACACCTTGGAATACTGCATACTGGGTCTAGGACCCCGTGAAAAGAAGGGTAACCCTACCTCACGATTTGCTAACCTTGCGTTCCTTCTAGCCAAGAGAGCCATAACTACACGATGGAAGGCCACTAGAGCCCCGTCCCTACAGGAATGGCACACAGAAATGCTGAGATGGGGTAAGGCAGAGGGGACTGAACTACAAAGAGAGGAATATAGAGGCCTAAGAAAAATACCGATTTCGTTGAGCTGGTATGCAATGCTAGAGGAATATGCTGCGATAGATATTTTGTCCTACTAGGGTGTGTTGGGTCTGTTACATGGGGGCTTTATCCACGATTATGGGACACTTGGGCTCCTCACATTATCTGTGTGCTATACTGGGTAAATTAGCAGGCCTGTGCAGCTCAACCACAACAGACTTTAGAACCGAGTTACACACACCTATGGATATGGATGATATGCAAATACTACTGTTGGATATTGATGGCCGAGCATGTGGGGAGGGTGGGGAGGGAGGGGAGGTTGGGGAACAGTTTTTGTTAGGATGTTATAATTGTATTGAATAATAATAGCTTTGACAAATTATCATCTGCTTAGCTAAACTCCTGATGTAGGTGAGAATGCTGAGAATAATCTGTATTGACATGCCGTTAGAGATTTACTTTAATGATTCTGGACCACTATGTGTCGTTATACGGGGACACTCATGGATGTTCGACGCTGTAAAGGTATAATATACTACACTGGTCGTACACATGTGATACTATGCCATGTGCTTATATATCCTTCTATTACTCTACGCTGTCTGACTCACTGTTTTGTAAAATCAATAAAAACAATTATAAAAAAAAAAAAATCAAGAACGGCATGGGCATATTCATGTACAACAAAGGGGAAAGCAAAAGTACCTTCGGTTTGGGGCTCCAAGCCGAGGTATCTCCGCCTTTACCTGACCTTTACTCATATTTAATGTAGGAAACTACATCCAACAAATATATGAGCTGCACTTATCGCACTTTGCATTTATATTTTTACATTATATTTTTTTATATATTTTTTTTTATTTCACTTCACATTATTTTTATGTATTGCACTATTGCACTTTTGCGAACTGCAATCATGACATAGGCTATGGAAACTAAACTGTAAATTGGGATGACCTCATTTGAATACACATACCAAATAATGTATTTGACAGGTATTAGTTGGATCATGGGTTTTTCATAAGCACACAAAGTAGTGCCAGAACTGAATTGGGTATAGCGCCACTGTGGTCTGAATTAACTACAATAGGCACTGTAACAGAATATTTGAAATATTTGAAGCCATAGATGTTTGTACATTACTCATCTCATAATGTTTCAAATCAAATATTTTATGCATTTTAAATACTATATATACATTTTAAATACTATATATATTTTTTTTATGCGGTCAGTGTTATACTATATTTTAACCCATTTTATCCAATTTTGAATTTCTTATGTATTCATGAGCATATTTATATGTTTCATACAAATGTCTTCTATGTCTATTGCGCTGTTTGCACACGTGGTTGTTACCACCCAGCACTTGTCACTTTAAATATTTGAAGGAAACGCGGAGCCCATGCCATGTGATCAAGGCTCTTAGAGAGTTGAAACACGTTATGGCTGTGCACAAATAAAATTTCAAAGCACCTACTGCAGTCCGTATCCGTTTTTGTGTGGAACTGAGGGTGAGACCTGCTCTAGACAGGAAACACATTTATTGTCTGATGTACTAAGCCATTTTTGTGTAAATGTTTTAACTGGGAGTGTGCCTACCCTAAACTGGTGGTACAACTTTCTATCACAGGGTTTAGATATAAAATCCCAGTATTCCTCAAACTTGGTATCATATTTATGCTCCATGAATACACCTGACAAAGAAGAATTCTTAAGAGATGTCACACAATTTACTCTGGCCATATTCCAATAAGCTTCCTTGAGATCTTTTTTGGAAGGAAAGGAACTACCTACTGGATCCTCCCATAAGTGACTGAACCCCATATTCACCAGAGTATGCCTTATATTTTGCAACCAAGGGATTTTGCATGATATGTCGGCTTCTCTAACATCTTTTAACGCATTTGCGTAAATTGACAGCTCCGGGGTAGACCAGAGCCTTCTCCAGAAAGCTATGGGCCTATATCGAGCTATCTCCTCGATTGTACAACAACCTAGGTCTAAATAAAGGGGCTTCAAAGGAGTGGATTGCGGAAGACCAGCAAGGGCTCTCAAAAATGTGTTCTGGGCTATGGATATAGGTGTCACATTATCAAAGCCCCAGAGCTCTGCACCATATAGAATTGAGGCCCTAACCTTGGTGTTATATATCTTTAATGCTGGCCCTACCGGCTTTGTTTGAGAGAGCCTCTGTTCTTTTGTTAGCACTCCAGCAAGTTGTACGTGCTTGAGGGCCAATAAATCAATCTGGGGTTTCCAATTTAATTTCCTGCTCAGAGTGACCCCCAAATACGTAAACACATCTGTTTGTTCCAGTTGTACTTTGTTCATGAAGACTCTCCCTTTTGTTGCTTTGTACCTGTGCAAAACCATGAATTTGGTTTTATCCACATTAATCACCAACTCATTGTCACTACAAAAGTCCTCAAATCTGCTCAGTGCACGCTGCAGCCCTTTTTGAGTTTTTGATATAATTAGGGTATCGTCTGCAAACATAAGTAGGGGTACCTTCATGCCAGCTAATGTGGGGGCGTCTGTGGGATATGAAGAAAAGTAGTCCACAACACTGTTTATAAATAACGAAAACAGGGTTGGAGCCAAGACGCACCCTTGGCGGACCCCTTTAGATACTAAAAACCTGTCCGTGACGTTACCCTGTGAACCCCAGCGTACCTGGGCAAAACTGGACTCATGCAGTTTAACAACTAGGGAAAGTAATTCTAACAGCATCCCTAGGTCCTTTAGAGCCCCCCATAACTTATTCCGAGGAACCAAATCAAATGCGGATTTAAGATCAATAAAAGCCGCGTAGATTGTTCCTCCTGCAATAATTGCAACTCACCAGTAAATTAGTATAAACCTAAAGACCTGGTCGATTGTGCTAACATGTGGGCGGAAACCAGCCTGTAAAGGGGACAAAATATCATTATCTAAAATCCAAATTTGGATTCTACTCAACACTAGCTTGGCCATGATCTTTTGTATAGAATCTATCAAGCTAATTGGCCGATAATTACTAGGACTAGAGCGGTCCCCCTTTTTGTAAATTGGAAGTATTTCCGCACCACGCCAAGATTCTGGGATGGCGGCTCCACTGGCTATCGCATTGACCAGTATATGAATGTACGTAAGCCAGTTGTCTTTATCATATAGAAACAAGTCTGCCGGAATGCAGTCAGGGCCTGGGGCTCTTCCTTTTGGTATCGCTTTAAGGGCAGTTTCGACCTCATCTCTGTCAAAGAACACAACAGTGTCTGGCTTGGTAAGTGCAGCTGATCTATACTGACACTTGTGGCGGCAAATTGCGCCTGAAAATGGGAAACCCACTGGTCGGGGGCTACAAAATTGAGAGGGGTTTGACTAGTTTCACCACTGCCCCATTTCACTAACTGCCAGAATTTCTGCATGCTTTTTTCCTTACTCGCTAGCAGGAGATCTTGCCATCGTTGTTCATCCCACTCCTTTTTAGCTTTGTGTTGTATGTTTTTATACATTTTCTGTGCATATTTAATATCGTCCATTTTTTGGGATTTTATGGCTTGGGACAATCGCTTGTAGGCTTCTCCGCAGGCCTGGTTGTACCAGTTTGCTGATTTAGGGGTAGCTCTACTATTCGGTTTAAAAGTCTTAATAAAAAAAGATTTAAGCTTGGTAAACATTTCATCATGTACTTGTGTAATGATGGAATTTATATCATCCTGGGTGTCTAAATTAGTAAGGACCTTTAGAGTACACTCCACCACTGCCTTCATCTCCTCTAGTGAAGTATCATTTTCAACTAACTTAACCCATTTGACTCTTCTCAAATCATTAGATAGAACAACATCAGCAGTCACCCTCTCAGTTATCTGTGACTGAATGTATAAATCCTGCATCTGCAATGATAACAACAAGGGATTGTGGTCACTTTCGTTTCGATCTTGAACCACCATGTCAATAAGTGAAGGCCACAACTCCAAATTAATAAGGAAATAGTCTATACGGCTACTTCTTAACCCATTACAAAAGGTATAAGAACCCTTTCTATCTGAGGGTGTCCTCCCGTTTGTGGCCCTAATGCCCCTCTCCAAACACAAGCTTTTTAACTGAAGGGCAGCCTCTGTCCATTTCCTTATTGATGGTAAGGTTAAAGATGGGATGCTCCACTGAGTGTCCTCTTCATCACTGAGGCTGCCATCCTCAAAATCAAGGGGCTCAAATGAGCAGTTAAAATCACCTGCAATCACCATATTGCTGGGTGTTTGGAAACATACACATTAAGTTACAACTATCAGACGAGGTAAGCTAGAGAAAAGCCGATTAGTGATTGGGGAGAAAACACTCGAAGCAAGGTGTTATCAACATTTATTCCCCACTGGGAAAGGTGTACGATAAGATGATCATCCAGTAAAAATGTCAGCATCAGAGTACTGAGCAACAAGATTATATTCAGAGAATCCATGTTTTCTTTACATTTTGACACTACTATATGATAGTGAACTTTCAGTTACTTCTTATGCTGTTGTACATGTGATGTGAAGTGGAACTGCGTTTAGTAATATAACACTACAGGATTTTCTACATTTCATTGAACGTTATGTCACTTGCCATCTCCCAAAAAAAGAGCAAAATAACAAACTATTTGAGCAAGTTTCACGGTTTCAATCACGTGTGGTAAATACTGTTTATGAAAATGTTGCAACAAATCAAAACCTGAATCAAAATGTCACTTTTGATTTTCAAGACCAATTCTACAGAAATGAAGAGTGAACAATTTCATTTCTTCTGTGAAATTCTGGCAAATCACCCAAAAAATAATGACAGTCTACATTGTTTCATAACCTTCATTCTCCTGCTGAAGTAATGTACCACCTTCTTTCCCAATCACAACTTGTTGTTTGTTTAATGCCAACAGATGAAGAAAGTGCTCAAATAAATAATGAAATACTATATCTTGAAAAAAAGAAATTTTACATCTCCCATGGAAAGATAAAGTAGAGAGTCTCGGACTGAATATCTCATGTAAGCATAAGTTTAGCTAACAAATTACAAAATATGGAAAAATCTGTCTCACGTACAGTGGGATTGGAGCAAAATGTACATTTGTGTAAAAATGGTCATTTTATTTTATGACTCAATTGACATGTAGAAGGGGGCCATGTAAATGGAACAGTGGGATTTGTTGTGGACTTTCTGATGTCTGCAAATAATGAAGAGATTCAATTTATGATGGAGAAATTTGACAACATTGAAGAACTAAAAAGGATCTCTTTGTGTATTGCAAAATCCTTATCAAAGATTTATATGCTGTAACAGTACACAAATCACAAGGAATGAGTTTTTACAAATCACAAGGACTAAGTTTGGATTATGTAATAATTAATATTGGATCTACAGTATTCAAGGAGGGAATGGTATACGTAGCTTTGTCTTGTGTTAATAAAGTACACAGGTGTATATTATCGATTTTGATGAGACGAGATTTCATGCTGACAGTACCTGTATAAAGGAATACATTGTTTGTCAACGACATAGGCTCCTCATCTTGGTGAATATACAATTTTTTTAAAACCTGAACTATGGTTCGAAAGAAAAATACATCTAACTTCCTTATGAAGACGATTTGGAACAACATAAAAAGAAAAATCAAAAATCAAAACACATGGAAATTACAGCACATCAGTTTAAAAATAACAATGACATTAATTGCTATAGCAATGTCAAGTCAAGTCAAGGAAGGCTTTATTCAACTGTTATTAGACAATCATAAAAGCACATAAAACAAACAATTAAAAATTTCTTTTTGGGCTACACACATTAAAAACAGTGGTCACTTAACAATATTTACAGAATAAAAATAAAATAATCACAGAAATATTAAAAAATTGCATAGAACAAGGGGAGAATGCTCGACAATTATAATACATCAGTTAGCATACATTTCCTTAACTGGAGCGCCTTCTTCAAGAACATAGCTAACCTCCAAGCTATATGTTCATTCTCCAATACCTGCAATAAAATTAAAGCTGGGCGACATTGCCTCAACCCTTGATGTTTTAAAAGAGGAAGTATCCAAACTTTCCTTAACTCTACATAAAATTTACAAAAAAAGACTAAGTGAATCGTAGATTGCTCCGATCGTTTATCGCAAGGGCAAAAATATCAAAGTTTGAGACCAATCGTTCATTTTTGGTATTGTCATTAATCTATGGACGGTACCCAGTCTAAATCTTGTTAATAGCATCCTATCGAAGCCTCCAGGTAGAAATGATAAGTATGGCTGGCTCCCCAGGGAAGTACGCGTTAGCTGATGTTGCATAACACTAGGTTTTAAAATTTCCCCTGCCATTCTTGATGAGCCCAGTAGTTGGAGACCCTCTTTTTTTAGGGCCTCTCTGGTAATCGACAGCATGGAGCTTGGATTAGTAAAATATTCAGGGTGACCTAAATCGTTCATAAAAGGCCCCTTCCAATCTAAGACTATCTTACAAAATCTCCCTATTTAGCTTAGTCTGTTCCTTGGACCAAACCCTGTGCCATAGGAGTATTGGTTCCAGTTTAATGAGGTCCGAAATATAAGGAAGACCCAACTCCTCATGACAAGCGTAAGAGGGAGTACTAGGAGGGACAGATAGAATGAACCGCAAGAAGGAGTTTTCCACGAATTGCCATGGGAGGGTATTAACAAAACCCCACACCCCTGCCCCATACATCGCGGTAGAAATTCATTTGGCCTTATAAATTTTTAAGAGCTCCCCTGGCGGCTTCCTACCTAACTTCTTAGCGAAGGTGGCAAGGGCAATGGTTGTCCTAGTAAACGCCTGTTTCTTAGCAATTATCGTTTGGGTCCAAGTATCGTTCTGATTAAATAAGATGCCTAGGTAAGAAAAACTCCTGGTTGAGGCTAACTTCCTGTCGTCCACAAACATCTCCCTTATCTTCTGGGTCCCTTGGCCGCATCTCATAACGAAGGTCTTAGAGATATTAATGCTTAGACCTAGATCCTTCATAAAATAACTAAAACTAACTAAGACCCTTTGCAAGCCATTTTGTGTACGCGCCATTAAAACTGCATCATCCGCGTAAAGGAGAGCAGGTATAGATCGCCCACCAACTTGGGGGAAGTCTTGACCCTTCTTGAGTAATACTTCACCCAGTCCATTGATGTACAAATTAAAAAGGAAGGGGGCCAGGACGCAGCCTTGCCTGACCCCTCTCCTGATGGGAAATGCTTCGGTACGCTCCCCACCCAAACCATAACGGACTCTAGCAGAGGCTCCACTATATAAGCGCTGTAAAAAGGCAACAATGTTTGGGTCCACCCCCGTAGCCGCGAGGACCTCCCACAGTCTGTCGTGCCTTACAGAATCGAAGGCCGCGGTGAGGTCCACGAAAGCCAGGAACAATCTACCCTTTTTCGCTCTTATATATTTACCAACTAGGATGGCTAGGTTTAAACTTTGTTCTATTGTACCAAGCCCTTCCTGGAAGCCGTACTGTAAATCTGATACAACCTGGTTATCTTCCGCCCAATCTTGCAAGCGTTCCAGGACGACACGCCCCACCACTTTGACCAATGAATCAAGCAGAGAAATCGGTCTATAACAGCCGGATCGTGGCGATCCCCCTTCTTGAAGATTGGAATAATAATTGATTCCACCCAGGTCTTTGTTATTATTGTCCCGGCACTGGCATTAATAACTTGAGTTATTATAGGACCCCATAAGGAAACATTAGATTTAAACAAGTCTACTGGCACTCCATCTGGTCCGGGGGCCTTACCCCCCAGACTGAGGGAGAGAGCTCTATTCACTTCATCCACCGTGACTTGCAGATCTACCTTATCATAATATTTTAAGGGGTTATCAGACGGATGCGAATCAGGATTTCCTTGACCATTATAAACCATGGTAAAGTGCTTGACCCATGATTCCTCAGATATAGCAATCTCAATTGAGGGTCCCTTTCCAGCTGATAAAAAGGGGGCCCTCACTGCTCTTCAGAATGCCGAACTATCTTTATGTTGGGCCGCAGTATGGAGAGTTTCCCATGCTTCGTCTCTCAAAATGCGTTTTCTCTCTTTGATGGCCCACTTATACTCCAATCTTGCCTGTCTGACACTATTGGGAAGTCTGGGCTGCCTGTGTAACTCACGTTTCAGATTGGAGTACGCTTGGGTACATTTTTTATTAAACCACCCTTGGTCTTTAGGTATATTACGATATTGTACAAATAATAAGTTCCTAACCTCATTTGATATTTCGAGGAAAGAGTGCACAATACCGTCACAGGGAGATAACTCACTCAAACATAAATCGAAGGCGGGTTTACAGTTCTTAATTAGTTGTGTTGTCAGCACGTCAGGGACCACATTTGCCCACCGTAAGGAGTAACCATTGGTTTTGTTCAATTCTAAATTATCTATTACCGGATTGATTATTTTGCCCCTTTTAAACCTAAACGAGGGCAATTTAACCGTTAAACATAGTGGAAAATGGTCACTCAAAGGATTATCCCCAACCTTAAAGGAAAGCACCCTAGTTGCATACATACATGAGGCTAGCATAAAATCAATAGTAGATGCAAATCCTCTTCCGTTAAAAGTACAAGGCATTGGTACAGGAGTGGTTAATAGGTTGTTCACAAAGCCCAGTTCATTGGTAAACAAAAGCTCATTAAACAGTTCCCCCGCCATTGTATGACAAAAGTGGGTGTTGCGCTCCCCTTCTTCATTGGCAAAGCCACACATTCTAATATCCTCAAGATTACACATCGCACAATTGAAATCCCCCACTAAAATTATCATAGAATCCTTAGAGCCAATATTACAAATAGCATTCATAGCCCCAATTAGATTGTTTACCACTGTACCGAGTTCCCCAGATGGAGCATTGTTATAGAAGTTTACCAAAACAATACGGTGGGTTGCACTTAAAGATAACTCAATTATATGATAAAACAGTCCCCCGCACATAACTCTATTTTATCAATTACCAACTTATTAGAAATATACGTACAAAGTCCACCCTTAGGTCTTCCCCCTAAGCCCTTCACCGCCTGGGTGTTGAAGGTCTTAAAACCATTGATGTGAATTGGTTCTGTGACCCATGTTTCCTGTAAACACAGAATATCAAAATTTGCAATAAACTCACACCAGGCTGGGTTTTGAATCTTAGAGCGCAGCCCTGAGATATTCCATGAGGTGATACTACAGGTAGAACTTGCAGGGGTGGGCAGGGGGCTTTGTGGCAACGACACTAGGGGTGAAAAATGGTCAGTGCGACGTGGCACCAATGAACTAATACGGCGCTCACGTTGCTCTGGCCAGGGAGTCGAAGACACTATACTACCTTCTCTCTCCGTTGATTCCTTAATAGTCAACGGGGAGGGTGACCTTTTTGCTGTGATGGTACAGCCTACCCTAATAACCTGGTCTGATGACCCCCGTGCACGGCCCTCAACTAACCCACCACCCGAAAGCAAGGGCTGGGAGAAGGAGGCCAGTCAGTCAATGTCTTCCAGAGTGTTAAGGGCTTCAAAATAATTGTTGACTGGGACAGCATAACTGTACCGTATTGGACCCAAACAATTTCCCTCCTCTATGGAGTGCTGTGGAAGTGTAGGTGGTTGGTAAAAGAAACCCAAAGGAACTACACTTATCCCCTTACTTCTGACCGGGCATTTACCCACCCTATCTAAAATAGTTTGGACCAAGACTGGAGATCTGAATGACAACACTACACAGTCTCCAGGCAGTGATTTGTTGGAAGTTCCAACCCACCCAATCCGTCGTGCCATCCTAAATTCCGTGAAAAGCTTATTGTTTATTCCTGTCTTCCCACTTAAAAAGAGCAGCGATTTATTTCACAGGATTGACCAGTGCTCAACCTCTCCATATGGCAGTGGGGGAACATTGGCCAGCACCACGGTGTACGGTGTTGCTTTCGGGGGAAGGTGCAGCTCCCTTGGTTCCAAGAAACTACCCCTAACAGAGTTTTGGGGACCTATGCTGGTTTGCATGTGACCCCCATGGCCCGATGTGTGGCCCTCTCTACGTAATGTCACCCGCTTTGGGTCAGATCTTATATTGACTTGCCCTATGGATCTACCCTGAATGGGATAAGGAACCTCAACCTGATTTACAATCCGGGACGCTACGCTTGCATCCGGCAGAACCGACCGTGCTGGATTGTTAGATAAGGTTAAGAGGTTGGATACTTGTTGTTGTGGAGGATCACCATTCATGGAATTATCCTGTGGATGATTTATCGTACGATCTCCTATACTATTAGAGGGTGGAGCTTTAGACCTACTATGGGGCTGATCTGGGAAACGACCTTAACAACGCGGTCAAAACACCGCAGTACATGTAGATCGCTGCTTTTACAACGCAAGTCGTTACCACGACTTGCACTGGAGGGCGCTCTAGACTAAGGAATAGTGTGATTTACTATTCCAACACCTTCCCTACTGTACGTAGGCTGGAGTTGGAATAGTAAATCATACTATTCCTAAGTCCAGCGCCCTACAGCGCAAGTCGTGGTAACGACTTGCGTTGTAAAGACAGCGATGTAATGTACCGCGATCTAATTGATCGCGTTGTTACATCATACATCCGCTGATCTACCGTCACTGTGGGAGAGCAGTTGATATGTCTTTCCAAGTTAACTAGCCTCCCCTCCATGTTGGTTAGCATAGTTGTTAGTGGTTTCAAAAGTGCTAAGATGGTTTCCTCCAGCTTTTTCCAAAAGTCCTCATGGTCCAAAGCTGTGGGACTGCTAGTTACTACAGTAGCGTTTGAGGGGAAAACATGATCCTGATTAGACTCGCTCACCCCAATCGTAAATTCGTGTCCTAGTGTTTTTTGGCGAGGGTTAGATTGTTTATTAATGCCCTGCCCCTTCCTCTTCTTAGCTGGAGGGGCAAGGTTCCTCGCTTGACTGTTTTTCACTTTCTGTCCCCTAGTGATTACATTCGGCCTATTTATCTCGTTTCGTGACTCCTGAGCCTCGGGAGAGTTGACAATTTCATTGTCAATTCCTGGTGATTGTGACAAAGTATGTACAGCGGGATTCGATACATGAATGGTATTAGCTTCAAGTACGGACATTGGCAAGAGTGTCGTGGCTACGAGGGGCTCAAGCGATAGTCTGCGTTCAGTTAGGGCAATTTCATGCATTAATGCAGACTCAGCCCTTGATAGAAAGGCGTCTAGCGTTCCCACAACCCCCTGCCCTGTTAGTGATTTGCGTTTACTCATTGTATGGACCCTCAGAACCCAACTTAACCCAAAAAAACCAACAAAAAAACAATATATTATGCACAAATGCTTTATATCGCACAACACAAAGTGCGATTTGCAGCAGAGTCTCACGGGTTAGGAAATGTCAATAACCTGGCCCTGCCCGGTCTACCTCGGTCTCTGACGGGCTCAGACGGGCCCGCCCTTGGCCCGGGATTCGCCCGGCGCATCCGCGCGCGTACCGCGTAGCGGGGGGCGGAGCTCACTTTATGGGCCGGCTGGCGCTGCTCCAGTGACGCGTGCGGCTCCGGCCGCAGCGCGCGCTTTTTCCTGGGCCCGGTAGTTCACTGCGGGCAGGGTGCGTGATGCTAAAGAGGCAGCAAAAGGTATGGGCAAAGGTGCCTCCCAAAATTAAAATGCCGATTGGAGGGTCCTTCTGGAAAGCGGCATACCGTAGGTGAGTCCAAATTGGAACAGCAGATCCAATGTCATTATCAATCTACTTTTATATTTACCGTCAGTAAAACAACTAATAGAGCAACATGTACATTTATCCTTTTGCAAGACCTTGACAAATCTTCATCAACAAATTGTCTCACAGAACCACACATGCCACTCTACAAGTGTTATTAGAGATATGGTAGATGTGCTGTTCAGTTTTCTATCAATGAAAAGCAAGATGGTCAGGAATTTTGTATGGCTGTTCTACAAATAATAGCTATTTTGTATGGCTGTTCTACAAGTGCTAACGGGACTCACCCTAGTTTGGACCTCTTTGGTATAAACTACTCTTAGGGAACATGAATTTTTCCAATGCTTACATTCAATCTCCTTTGCTACTGATTTTGAAAGATATGTATATATACCAACTTCTGACTGCAAATCAATTACATTTAAAAATGTAATATCTAAAGCTGTGTAATCAAACCTTTGTCCAAGCTGCAAGTTTCATCTTCTCACAACTCTCTGTTTAATTATGGGAAAATATATCTGATTTTTCTGATTCAAAGATGTACTCTGAATAACAGAAACATCAATACATGTATTTCAAACTTTACTGCTTCACAGATTTCTATTTCAGGTCGGACTTTTACTAGTACTGCTATACTTTTTGATCATGGAGAGACTGTAACATCGGGACACTATACCATCTATCTAAAAAACAACACAGATTGGACAGAATGTGATGACAACACCCTTACTTTTAAGCACAGCCAAAGAATGTATAAGCCAGTCTCTCAGTTTTACACCCTAAATTCTGAGTTGAATTTTTACTATTGTTACAAAGGTACAAATGTATTTTGGATTTCAACTTATATCATGCAGTAGATATGTCATTATGTGGCCTTGCATGGTTAATAACATGTACATAAATCTGCTGTCAGGATTGTTTTGTTGTATGGTTTCTCATATATCTGATAGCTTAGAATGATATCTGAATAGTTGGACATGCATATCATCTATGGGGGGTTTCACAACCCAAATGATGTGTTTTTCCCCAGTGTTTCTTGATCACTACAACAATTTTCTCATCTTGACCTGTAATGGTTGGAAATGATGACATACTTGTGTAATAATAATGTTGCTTTTGTCTGAGAAGCACATCAAATGAAAAGTAAATTTGGATTAACCTTTACCATTGTTTTTCAAATTCATTCTTGTACAATGTTTAATATTTGTGTATACTGGGTACACTATTGTACTTTCGTTAAATTGTGTTACTTCAAGTGGCTAATGTAGTCTACTATATAACATCATATTGTAAATTATTATGTTACTGAAGTGTACCACACCACACTTTACCCTACCTCACCATACTCCAATCTACACCACTCCAATCTAACTCCTTTCACTTTAACAGACTATATAAGACAGTACTGTACAACACCACACTTTAGTTTACATCACTGTAGTCTCAAACACAGTACTTGCTGCTTTACACTTCTTTACACTATGCACAAACATACTTGGCTCGCTATCACTTGACTAAACAACCTACAGTTATACATAATTGAACCAAAGAACAGTTCACAGGCTGACACTCAGATGTACTGCACGCCACAACACTCAAGTCAACCCCACCTCTTTCACTTACCTTACACTTACCTTCCATTAGTATATAATGTGCAAATAGATGTACATGTTACCTGTAAGAAATATGGTTAATGTTAACACAAGCTCTTTATTGTTGAAAGGATTTGAGTAGTTCTGGAAAGAACTGGGTTTTTTTCTTCTTTTTTTGGTTTTAACCCCTTCGCTGCTAGGCCTTTTCCCTCCTGTGCTAAGCCTTTTTGGCTATTTGGGGTAGTGCGCGCTAGGCCCCTGTAACTTTTTGACCACATAAGGTATCCATGCCAAATTTGCGTCCTTTTTTCTAACATCATGGGGATTGTAAAGGTACCCAGGGTTTGTGGATTCCCCTGGAGGGGACCCAGAAATTAGTCAAAATACAGCTAAATTTTGTTTTTTTGGGGAAAATGCGAAAAAGGGCTACAGATGAAAGCGTCTTGATTTTTCCCTGCAAATGGCATCAAAAAGGGGTTGTGGGGATGAAATCACCATTTTCCCAGCTTTCAGGGACAAGCAGACTTTTGTCAGAAAACCAACTTTTTTACACAGTTTTGGCATTTTTCTGGGACATAGCCTATTTTTGCTATTTTTTGTGCTTTCAACCTCCTTCCAGTTAATGGTAGAAATGGGTATGAAACCAATAATGGATCCTGGAAAGCCATACATTTCTGAAAAGTAGACAAAATTCTGAATTCAGCAAGGGGTCATTTGTGTAGATCCTTAAAGTTTTCCTTATAGAAACTAACAGTTAAATAAAGGAAAAATTGAAAATTAGTTGAAAAAACAGCCATTTGTGTCAACGTTTTCACCTGTAACTTCTTCTAATTATGACAGCTATTTGAAGGCAATATACCGTTATATCCGCTGGACCTTTCTGGTTGTGGGGATATATAGGACTTGTAGGTTCACCAAGAACCCGACGAACCCAGAGCCAATAATTGAGCAGCATCTTGCAATGGTTTTTTATTATGTACCGGGTATATAGCAATTATTTTGGGAAAATGTATACATGGAAAAATTGTTATGAAAGACACCTATGTATTTCTGAAATGGGAACAAAATGTAGATTTTAGAAACAGTAGATATTTGCACATTTCCGAAATTGGGAGTACCCATACTAGCATGAGAATTATAGGTCATTTTTCAAAATGACTTATTTTTTACACATTGTCTTTCATTTGGAAGGCAGAAATGCATCGAAAGTCAATAGGTAATAACAGTTGCTCTACAATTCTGTGTTACCCTAAGTCTCCCGATAAAAATGGTACCTCACTTGTGTGGGTAGCCCTTGTGCCCACAACAGGAAATGGCTCAAAATGCAACGTGGACGTACCACATTTTCACAATGAAAAATTACCCTTTTTTTGCAAAGTGCCTAGGTGTAGTTTTTGAACCCTAGCTCTGCCGGCACCTAGGGAAACCTAGCAAACCTATACATTTTTGAAAACTAGACACCCAGGGGAATCCAGGATGGGGTGACTTGACTGCCTCCCACCAGGTTCTGTTACCCAGAATCCCTTGCAAACATAAAAATTGTCAAAAAAACACATTTTCCCCTACATTTCTGTGGTGGAAAGTTCTGGAATCTGCATGGATCCACAAATTTCCACCCACCCCGCGTTCCCCAAAGTCTTACGAGAAAAATGGTACCTCACTTGTGTGGGTCGTCCTAGTGCCTGCGACAGGAAACTGTGCAAAACGCAACGTGGTCACACCTCAATTTCGCAGTGAAAAATGACCCTTTTTGGCAAAGTGCCTAGCTGTAGTTTTTGAACCCTAGCTCTGCCGGCACCTAGGGAAACCTAGCAAACCTATACATTTTTGAAAACTAGACACCCAGGGGAATCCAGGATGGGGTGACTGGACTGCCTCCCACCAGGTTCTGTTACCCAGAATCCCTTGCAAACCTAAAAATTATCAAAAAACCACATTTTCCCCACATTTCTGTGGTGGAAAGTTCTGGAATCTGCGTGGATCCACAAATTTCCACCCACCCCGCGTTCCCCAAAGTCTTCCGAGAAAAATGGTACCTCACTTGTGTGGGTCGGCCTAGTGCCTGCGACAGGAAACGGCGCAAAACGCAACGTGGTCACACCTCAATTTCGCAGTGAAAAATGACCCTTTTTGGCAAAGTGCCTAGCTGTAGTTTTTGAACCCTAGCTCTGCCGGCACCTAGGGAAACCTAGCAAACCTATACATTTTTGAAAACTAGACACCCAGGGGAATCCAGGATGGGGTGACTTGACTTCCTCCCACCAGGTTCTGTTACCCAGAATCCCTTGCAAACCTAAAGAATTGTCAAAAAACCACATTTTCCCCACATTTCTGTGATGGAAAGTTTTGGAATCTGCGTGGATCCACAAATTTCCACCCACCCCGCGTTCCCCAAAGTCTTACGAGAAAAATGGTACCTCACTTGTGTGGGTCGGCCTAGTGCCTGCGACAGGAAACGGCGCAAAACGCAACGTGGTCACACCTCAATTTCGCAGTGAAAAATGACCCTTTTTGGCAAAGTGCCTAGCTGTAGTTTTTTAACCCTAGCTGTGCCGGCACCTAGGGAAATCTAGCAAACCTATACATTTTTGAAAACAAGACACCCAGGGGAATCCAGGATGGGGTGACTTGACTGCCTCCCACCAGGTTCTGTTACCCAGAATCCCTTGCAAACATAAAAATTGTCAAAAAAACCACATTTTCCCCACATTTCTGTGGTGGAAAGTTCTGGAATCTGCGTGGATCCACAAATTTCCACCCACCCCGCGTTCCCCAAAGTCTTCCGAGAAAATGGTACCTCACTTGTGTGAGTCGGCCTAGTGCCTGCGACAGGAAACGGCGCAAAACGCAACGTGGTCACACCTCAATTTTGCAGTGAAAAATGACCCTTTTGGGCAAAGTGCCTAGCTGTAGTTTTTGAACCCTAGCTCTGCCGGCACCTAGGGAAACCTAGCAAACCTATACATTTTTGAAAACTAGACACCGAGGGGAATCCAGGATGGGGTGACTTGACTGCCTCCCACCAGGTTCTGTTACCCAGAATCCCTTGCAAACATAAAAATTGTCAAAAAACCACATTTTCCCCACATTTCTGTGGTGGAAAGTTCTGGAATCTGCGTGGATCCACAAATTTCCACCCACCCCGCGTTCCCCAAAGTCTTCCGAGAAAATGGTACCTCACTTGTGTGGGTCGGCCTAGTGCCTGCGACAGGAAACGGCGCAAAACGCAATGTGGTCACACCTCAATTTCGCAGTGAAAAATGACCCTTTTTGGCAAAGTGCCTAGCTGTAGTTTTTGAACCCTAGCTCTGCCGGCACCTAGGGAACCCTAGCAAACCTATACATTTTTGAAAACTAGACACCCAGGGGAATCCAGGATGGGGTGACTGGACTGCCTCCCACCAGGTTCTGTTACCCAGAATCCCTTGCAAACCTAAAAATTGTCAAAAAACCACATTTTCCCCACATTTCTGTGGTGGAAAGTTCTGGAATCTGCGTGGATTCACAAATTTCCACCCACCCCGCGTTCCCCAAAGTCTTCTGAGAAAAATGGTACCTCACTTGTGTGGGTCGGCCTAGTGCCCGCGACAGGAAACGGCGCAAAACGCAACGTGGTCTCACCTCAATTTCGCAGTGAAAAATGACCCTTTTTGGCAAAGTGCCTAGCTGTAGTTTGTGAACCCTAGCTCTGCCGGCACCTAGGGAAACCTACCAAACACACACATTTCTGAAAAGTAGACACCCGGGGGCTTCCAGGGAGGTATGGCTTGCGTGGATCCCCCAACGTTTCCTTACCCAGAATCCCCTGCAAACCTCAATTTTAGCTGAAAAATCACTTTTTTCACACATTTGTGTGTGGGAAAGTGTGGCATCACTGGCCTCACACAAATTTCCTACCACCCAGCGTTCCCCAGGTCTCCCGATAAAAATGGTGCCTCACTCGGGTGGGAGGCCCAAGTACCCGCGACAGGCAAGGGCCCACAACGTATTGAGGCGACCTCAAAATGGCCTATCACAAAACTACCTGGTTTTGCAAGGGGGTCCCATGACGTTTTGGCCCGGGGCTCGGCGGCCACCTAGGGAAACCTACCAAACCTACACATTTCTGAAAAGTAGACACCCGGGGATTCCAGGGAGGTATGGCTTGCGTGGATCCACCAAAGTTTTCTTACCCAGAATCCCCTGCAAACCTGATATTTTGCTCAAAAATCACTTTTTCGCACATTGTTGTGTGGTAAAGTTGTGGAATCATGGGGCTGACACAAATTTCCTACCACCCAGCGTTCCCCCAGGTCTCCCGATAAAAATGGTGCCTCACTCGTGTGGGAGGCCCAAGTACCCGCGACAGGCAAGGGCCCACAACGTAGTGAGGCGACCTCAAAATGGCCTTTCACAAAACGACCTGGTTTTGCAAGGGGGTCACCTGGGTTTTGGCCCCGTGCTCGGTAGCCATCTAGGGAAACCTACCAAACCCACACATTTCTGAAAAGTAGACACCCGGGGCTTCCAGGGAGGTATGGCTTGCGTGGATCCCCCAACGTTTCCTTACCCAGAATCCCCTGCAAACCTCAATTTTAGCTGAAAAAATCACTTTTTTCACACATTTTTGTGTGGGAAAGTGTGGCATCACTGGCCTCACACAAATTTCCTACCACCCAGCGTTCCCCCAGGTCTCCCGATAAAAATGGTGCCTCACTCGGGTGGGAGGCCCAAGTACCCGCGACAGGCAAGGGCCCACAACGTATTGAGGCGACCTCAAAATGGCCTATCACAAAACTACCTGGTTTTGCAAGTGGGGTCCCATGACGTTTTGGCCCGGGGCTCGGCGGCCACCTAGGGAAACCTACCAAACCTACACATTTCTGAAAAGTAGACACCCGGGGGATTCCAGGGAGGTATGGCTTGCGTGGATCCACCAAAGTTTTCTTACCCAGAATCCCCTGCAAACCTGATATTTTGCTCAAAAAATCACTTTTTTCGCACATTGTTGTGTGGTAAAGTTGTGGAATCATGGGGCTGACACAAATTTCCTACCACCAGCGTTCCCCCAGGTCTCCCGATAAAAATGGTGCCTCACTCGTGTGGGAGGCCCAAGTACCCGCGACAGGCAAGGGCCCACAACGTAGTGAGGCGACCTCAAAATGGCCTTTCACAAAACGACCTGGTTTTGCAAGGGGGTCACCTGGGTTTTGGCCCCGTGCTCGGTAGCCATCTAGGGAAACCTACCAAACCCACACATTTCTGAAAAGTAGACACCCGGGGGCTTCCAGGGAGGTATGGCTTGCGTGGATCCCCCAACGTTTCCTTACCCAGAATCCCCTGCAAACCTCAATTTTAGCTGAAAAATCACTTTTTCACACATTTTTGTGTGGAAAGTGTGGCATCACTGGCCTCACACAAATTTCCTACCACCCAGCGTTCCCCCAGGTCTCCCGATAAAAATGGTGCCTCACTCGGGTGGGAGGCCCAAGTACCAGCGACAGGCAAGGGCCCACAACGTATTGAGGCGACCTCAAAATGGCCTATCACAAAACTACCTGGTTTTGCAAGGGGTCCCATGACGCTTTGGCCCGGGCTCGGCGGCCACCTAGGGAAACCTACCAAACCTACACATTTCTGAAAAGTAGACACCCGGGGATTCCAGGGAGGTATGGCTGCGTGGATCCACCAAAGTTTTATTACCCAGAATCCCTGCAAACCTGATATTTTGCTCAAAAATCACTTTTTCGCACATTGTTGTGTGGTAAGTTCTGGAATCATGGGGCTGACACAAATTTCCTACCACCCAGCGTTCCTCAGGTCTCCCGATAAAAATGGTGCCTCACTCGTGTGGGAGGCCCAAGTACCAGCGACAGGCAGGGCCCACAACGTAGTGAGGCGACCTCAAAATGGCCTTCACAAAACGACCTGGTTTTGCACGGGGGTCACCTGGGTTTTGGCCCCGTGCTCGGTAGCCATCTAGGGAAACCTACCAAACCCACACATTTCTGAAAAGTAGACACCGGGGCTTCCAGGAGGTATGGCTTGCGTGGATCCCCAACGTTTCCTTACCCAGAATCCCCTGCAAACCTCAATTTTAGCTGAAAAAATCACTTTTTCACACATTTTTGTGTGGGAAAGTGTGGCATCACTGGCCTCACACAAATTTCCTACCACCCAGCGTTCCCCAGGTCTCCCGATAAAAATGGTGCCTCACTTGTGTGGGAGGCCCAAGTACACGCGACAGGCAAGGGCCCACAACGTATTGAGGCGACATCAAAATTGCCTATCACAAAATGTTTTGGGCCCTTGCCTGTCGCGGGTACTTGAGCCTCCCACCCGAGTGAGGCACCATTTTTATCGGGAGACCTGGGGGATTGCTGGGTGGTAGGAAATTTGTGTCAGCCCCATGATTCCACAACTTTACCACACAAAAATGTGCGAAAAAGTGATTTTTTCAGCAAAATATCAGGTTTGCAGGGGATTCTGGGTAAGAAAACGTTGGTGGATCCACGCAAGTCATACCTCCCTGGAATGCCCCGGGTGTCTACTTTTCAGAAATGTGTAGGTTTGGTAGGTTTCCGTAGGTGGCCGCCGAGCCCCGGGCCAAAACGTCATGGGACCCCCTTGCAAAACCAGGTCGTTTTGTGATAGGCCATTTTGAGGTCGCCTCAATACGTTGTGGGCCCTTGCCTGTCGCGGGTACTTGAGCCTCCCACCCGAGTGAGGCACCATTTTTATCGGGAGACCTGGGGATTGCTGGGTGGTAGGAAATTTGTGTCAGCCCCATGATTCCACAACTTTACCACACAAAAATGTGCGAAAAAGTGATTTTTTCAGCAAAATATCAGGTTTGCAGGGATTCTGGGTAAGAAAACGTTGGTGGATCCACGCAAGTCATACCTCCTGGAATGCCCCGGGTGTCTACTTTTCAGAAATGTGTAGGTTTGGTAGGTTTCCGTAGGTGGCCGCCGAGCCCCGGGCCAAAACGTCATGGGACCCCCTTGCAAAACCAGGTCGTTTTGTGATAGGCCATTTTGAGGTCGCCTCAATACGTTGTGGGCCCTTGCCTGTCGCGGGTACTTGGGCCTCCCACCCGAGTGAGGCACCATTTTTATCGGGAGACCTGGGGATTGCTGGGTGGTAGGAAATTTGTGTCAGCCCCATGATTCCACAACTTTACCACACAAAAATGTGCGAAAAGTGATTTTTTCAGCAAAATATCAGGTTTGCAGGGGATTCTGGGTAGGAAAACATTGGGGGACCCACGCAAGCCATACCTCGCTGGACTCCCAGAGTGTCTAGTTTTCAGAAATGTGTGGGTTTGGTAGGTTTCCTAAGATGGCCGCCGAGCCCAGGGCCAAAAACCTCACTGGTGTGGGTGGTTCAAGTACCCGCAACAGGCAAGGGCCCAAAACGTATTGAGGAGACATCAAATGATCTATCACAAAACAAGCTGGTTTTGCAAGGGGAGTCACCTGGGTTTTGGCCCCGGGCTCGGCGGCCATCTTGGGAAACCTACCAAACCCACACATTTCTGAAAACTAGACACCCGGGGAGTCCAACGAGGTATGGCTTGCGTGGATCCCCCAACGTTTTCCTACCCAGAATGCCCTGCAAACCTCAAATTTAGCTGAAAAAATCACTTTTCTCTCAAATTTCTATGTGGGAAAGTTCTGGAATCTACGTGGATCCACAAATTTCCTCCCACCCAGCGTTCCCCAGGTCTCCCGATAAAAATGATACCTCACTTGCGTGGGTGGGTCAAGTACCCGCGACAGAAAAGGGCCCAAAACCTATTGAGGCGACATCAAAATTACTTATCACAAAACAACCTGGTTTTGCAAGGGGGTCCCAGGAGTTTTGGCCCTGGGCTCGGCGGCCATCTTGGGAAACTACCAAACTCAAACATTTCTGAAAGCTAGACACCCGGGGAGTCCAGCGAGGTATGGCTTGCATGGGTCCCACAACGTTTTCCTACCCAGAATCCCCTACAAACCTCAAATTTAGCTGAAAAATCACTTTTTCCATACATTTTTGCGTGGGATCACTGTGCCGGCACAAATGTCCTACCACCCAGCGTTCCCCTTGTTCTCCCGAGTAAAATGATACCTCACTTGTGTGGGTGGGCCAAAGGCCTGTGACTGGGAAGAGCCCAAAACATAGGGATTTAGGGTATAGCACCGAGAATTCTAAGCGCTATATTTTTTTAAAAATACGTTTTTAGCCAGTTCTGCTTCGGACACCCACACAAGTGAGGTATCATTTTACTCGGGGAACAAGGGCAACGCTGGGTGGTAGGACATTTGTGCCAGCACGGTGATTCCACGCAAAAATATGTGGAAAATATGGTTTTTTCAGCTAAATTTGAGGGTTGCAGGGATTCTGGGTAGGGAAACGTTGGGGGATCCACGCAAGCCATACCTCATTGGACTCCCAGGGTGTCTAGTTTTCAGAAATGTGTGGGATTGGTAGGTTTCCTAGATGGCGGCGAGCCCGGGGCCAAAAACCAGGTGCCCCCCAAAACCAGGTAGTTTTGTTATAGGTAGTTTTGAAGTCTCCACAATACGATTTGGGCCATTTCCTGTTTCAGCCACTATGCCTACCCACACAAGTGAGGTACCATTTTTATCGGGAGCCCTGGGGAACGCAGGGTGGTAGGAAATTTGTGGATCCACGCAGATTCCAGAACTTTCCACCACAGAAATGTGAGGAAAATGTGTTTTTGGGACATATTTTTAGGTTTGCAAGGGATTCTGGGTAACAGATCCTGGTGAGAGCCAGTCAAGTCACCCCATCCTGAATTCCCTGGGTGTCTAGTTTTCAAAATGTATAGGTTGCTAGGTTCCTAGGTGCTGGCAGTGTTAGGGTTCAAAATCTACAGCTAGGCACTTTGCAAAAAAGGGTCCGTTTTCACTGTGAAAATGTGGTGTGTCCATGTTGCGCTTTGGGCCGTTTCCTGTCGCGGCCACTAGTCCTACCCACACAAGTGAGGTACCATTTTTCTCGAAAGACTTTGGGGAACGCGGGTGGGTGGAATTTTGTGGATCCACGCAGATTCCAGAACTTTCCACCACAAAAATGTGAGGAAAATGTGTTTTTTGGGACAAATTTTTAGGTTTGCAAGGGATTCTGGGTAACAGAACCTGGTGAGAGCCAGTCAAGTCAGCCCATCCTGGATTCCCTGGGTGTCTAGTTTTAAAAATGTATAGGTTTGCTAGGTTTCCTGGGTGCCGGCAGAGCTAGGAACCAAATTCAACAGGTAGGCACATTCCGAAAAAAGTCAGTGCCTAGTGGGCTTTCTGCCGCCCTGGGGAGGGGGAAATCAGGGCTATTGCTCCGATATGCCCCCGAGGGGGCAGAAAGACTGTGGCTATTCTTTTGGGGGTCGGGGCATTGGGATGCCTATGCTGGTCAGCCCCCACCCTCCGTATAAAAAGCCAGCATAATCGCTGGCACATAGTGGGCTTTCTGCCCTCGGGGGCAGATCAGGGGCTACTGCCCCCATCTGCCTCCTGGGAGGGGCAGAAAGACAGTGACATCTTTTGGGGTGGGTGGGGGCATTGGCATGTCCATTCTTGGCAGCCCCCACCTCGAACTTTGTAAAAAAAAATCCCTGGTGGCTAGTGGGCTTTCTGCCTCGGGGGCAGATAAGGTGCTATTGCCCCATCTGCCTCCCAGGGGGCAGAAAGACTGTAGCATTTTTTTGGGTTGGGGGCATTGACATGCAAATTCTGGGCAGCCCCCACCCCTACCTATATAAAAAAATCCCTGGCGCTTAGTGGGCTTTCTGCCCCTCCCCGGGGGCAGATCAGGGCTATTGCCCCCATCTGCCTCCTGGGGGCAGAAAGTTTTTTTTTCTTTGGGGGTAGGGTGGGGCATTTGCATGCCCATTCTGGGCAGCCCCCACCCCGGGCCTATAAAAAAATAATCCCTGGCATCTAGGTATTTCTGAACCCCCGGGTGGGTGCAGATTGGTGGTCGCTGCCACCATCTAGCCTCCGGGGGCAGAAAGACTGGAATTTCGTGGGGGAGGGGTGGGGGCATTGGCATGCCCATCTTGGGCAACCCCACCCCTAAATGTATCGAGGGGAAAAAAACCTGGTGTCTAGTGGGCTTTCTGCTCCCGGGGGCAGATTGGGGGCTACTGCCCCCATCTGCCCCCCAGGAGGGGCAGAAAGACTGTACCTTTGCGGCGGGGTGGGGTGGGGGCATTGGCATGCCCATATTGGGCAGCCCCCACCCCAAATTATAATTTAAAACAAATCCCTGGTATCTAGTGGGCTTTCTGCCTCGGGGGCAGATTGGGGGCTATTGCTCCCATCTGCTCCCCCAGGAGGGGCAGAAAGACTGTACCTTTGCGGCGGGTGGGGTGGGGGCATTGGCATGCCCATATTGGGCAGCCCCCACCCCTAACTATAATTTTCAAAAAATCCCTGGTATCTAGTGGGCTTTCTGCCCCTGGGGGCAGATTGGGGGCTACTGCCCCATCTGCCCCCAGGGGGCAGAAAGACTAATTTTGTGGTCGGGGGATGGGGGCATCGGCATGCCCGCTTTGGGCAGCCCCCACCCCTAAATATAATTTAAATAGAAATCCCTGGTGTCTAGTGGGCTTACTCCGGGGCAGATTGGGGGCTACTGCCCCCATCTGCCCCAGGGGGCAGAAAGACTAATTATGCCAAAAATTGTATGGGGGAGCAAAGGCCCTTGCCCAAGGGGCCGCTCCCCTCCCTGGTGCCTAGTGAGTGGATCCCTGCTTGGGGATCGCCCTCCTGGGGCGATCCCCAAGCAGGGATCCACTAGTGAGGGGTACCACTGGAAAGGGAGATTCTCCCCTTTCCAACGATACCTCTCCTGAGTTTCTACGTGCTCAGGGGGCTGAGATAGCCCCTGAGCACGTAGAAACTGAAACTGTAATGAGCCTCTTGGCTCATTTCAGTTTCAGTTTCACTGAAATGAGATCAGCGCGACGTGCGCGCCGATCGTCATTTCAGGAAACCAGGGGGCCTCGGGAGCTGGGAAGCTCTTCCCCAGCTCCCGAGGCTTTAGGGGATGAAAGGGAATCCTCTGGTGCCCGCACCAGAGGGATTTCCTTGATTGGTTCCATGACGAGCTGGACTCGTCATGAGCACACGAGCACTGTGTGCCATGACGAGTCCAGCTCGTCATGAGCATGGAAGGGGTTAAAATGTTTTCAGTCATTTTCTTTTTTTCCATAACAGATCAACAGGACAAAATAAACAAAAAGAAGGTGGAGAGGAAAGAGCAGAGAAACGGATGGAGGGGAAAATGAAACCTAGGGATTTTGGGGCGAACTTTGGTGAGAAATAACTACCTGCCATTGAATATTGAGATCCTTTTCAATGGCAACTATCAGTGTATGACACAGTAGGTGGCAATACTGCCGTACTGGTCAGCAATGTCCTGATGTTGCTTTAACTTCTCCCTAGGCACTATTCTACCAGGAGGAGGTAAAGAAGGAACAACTGATGGAGTGGGTAGTGGTGGAGGTGGCACTGACACTCCAGAGTTAGAAGGTGTTGCAGACTTTGGGGCTCTGGCCGCTGATGATGTGGCTTATCCAACCTCCTCCAACTTCTGCTCTTGCTTTTGTTCTACCCGTGCTAATCTCCGAGGGGTGACCAAGGCTAAATATTTGTGCATCCCAAAGGTCCCAAAAGAATATTGCTGGCGTGTGCCATGTGAGATGACTTTATGTCACAGGTTGCACTTCACCAGTGGTGCATTAGCTTTCTTCTCCCCTGGTGGCAGGGAAAACAATTGCCACACCATTCTTCTGGCTTCCTTCTCCTATTGTCCTCTACTTCCTCCTGCAGGACCTGTTGCTCCTCTAGCTGTTCCTCCTCCTCCTCTTCATGCTGGCAAGAATGATTGTGATTAGCCATTCTTCACAGCAGCTGCAGCAGCAACAATAACAATTGCAGCACAATATAAACACCACCTTCCTCTTAAAGGCTATCAGTAAAAATAATAAAAAAGGGCCATAAACTTCCTGTATTCTGTAATTGGCAGTGGTTATAGCCAATCACATTTTGTTTTACAGTTGCTAGGTACTGTGGTACTTAGACAATAGTCTCTAGGAAGTACCGTGATAACTGGCAAAAAAAAAAAATGAACATAACATTAACGTACACATCTTATAACAACTTTTCTAGTTTTATTAAACTAAATTACAAAATAAAACTATAAAAGGGAAACTATTATTTTCAATGGGCTACAATGGTAGCTCAAAAACAGTCAAATAGCCCACAACCCTTGACATTAAAATTTGTGCTAGAAAGCAAAAAAACATGAGCTATATCCACAACCCAATACTACTACATTACAAGAAATAACTAACAGATTATGTTGAGTGCTGGTAAATAATATACATTTCTTTTCGAATTATCAAATTATAACATTACTAACTATGGATACCTTAATACATATATGTATATATGTCACTATATGAACATTTAATTTTGTACTTACATTCAATATCAATACATTAAAATATAAATATACATTTAATTTCTATCATTACATTTTTTATGGTATAAACATAAAAATAATTGAATTCAATAAAAAAACAAAGGTTAAAGCTTAGTTATAGTTAGGCAAACATGTTACTTTTCAAGCACAAAACAAAATGAAACTAAACAGAGATTTGAAATTCTACATTTATAGTTATAACTTACTTATTTACTTATAACATTTGTGAACCACCTTCACGTTATTATAAATACTGCACCTCCATACATGCTGTTTTTACCTCCCAAACTATACAACTATGACTCGCCACTCTACCATATCCTGCGTTCTCACAAATAATGTGTTTTAAGATGTCATAAGTGTTGTTATAAATGCTATGATTTTATATAGTATAAGTGATGGAATCTGAAAGGGTATAACCAATGCATGGAGAAGGAGCGAGTTATAGTTGTGTGATTTAGGGGGTAAAAACACTATGTATGGAGGTGCGATAGTTATAATAATATGATGGTGGTTCGCAAATGTTATAAGTAGGCTATAGCTATAACTGTAGAATTTCAAATGTTTGTGCAGTTGCATTCTGGTTATTCTTGAAAAGTAACAATATGTTTGCCTAACTAAGTTTTAACCTTTTTTTATTGACTATATGGCAGAGCAGTCAAGTTCCCCCGCCAACCCCACCCGGTACACTAACTCCAGTGCAAGCTTCCCAGACTGAAGTGTACTACACAGGGGGAAAAGTAGTTACCACCAAGCTACCATCTTCCGTAGTAGACCCTCACAAGTGTAAGCTTCCTGGACTAGAGGGTCCTTGCTGCGCATGGGCAGAAGCAGTTACCGCCAAGGTCCCACCCACCCAGTAGAACCTCACCAGATCCAGCTTACAGTATTGGCCATGCTACCACCCAACCGGTAGACAAAGGCCAGGGCAAGCTTCTAGGATAGGAGGGGTCCACTGCATTTAGGCAAAGCAGATTGCCACCAAGATACCACCTACTCGATAGACTAAGCCACGTTGAAATTCCCAGACTGGAGGTGCCCCTGCTGTGCACGGGTAAAGGCTGTGTGCAATAGGAGTCGACTAGCCCTGAAATCTAGGCCCTACACCACTCCCACGCATTGTACAAGTTTGAGACCATAGGTCTGCTCTGCGCCTGCCAGTGAATGTTTAGCATAAAAGGCCTCGTAGTATCCTGCAAAGGCCTGTGCTATTGCAACGGGGGTTACGTGGGCCTGACCGTCTTCTGTCTGTATTTGGGCTACCCATCTGCTTTCCAACTCCTTTTTGCTAAGCCATGCAAGTAATCTTCCTGTTTTGTCACTTGCATCGTACAGTAGTCTATGCATAACCTGTATTGCGTGTTGCACATCCTTTTTGGCTAGCGCAAGGTATTCGTGTTGAAGGAGCTTCAGTCTTCTCAGCAGGGAGGGGTCACCGCCTGCAGTGGCTTGCGATTCGGTCTGCAGGAGCTGTGCTTCAATCCTCGCTACCTCCTCACTCTCTTTACGTTTCTTATGTGCTATGATATTCTGGGCTCTGTCCCGGAGGACGGGTTTATAGGCCTCCCATAAGGTAATGGCGGAATCCACTGACCCTATATTTTCACGGAAATATAATTCCGTATCCACTCTAATCTCCGCAGCTACCTGAGGATCCCTTAGCTCCCACGAGTTCAGTTTCCATTCCCCCGCTTGACGTTGTGTCTGAGCCCCCGCCGTTAGCCACAAAGGCGAGTGGTCTGGAAGACCTCTTGCTAAATATTCTATCTTTTGTACCTCCCCTATTTCTCCTGCCAGAGTGAATATATAGTCTAGTCTCGAAAAGGCTTTGTGGGCACCTGAGTAAAAAGAATAGGCCCTTGTCTACGCCACAGATCAGTGAATGTCAGTGTGTCTGCGAATCTCTTGAGTGGGGTCTCCCTGGGGACTCCAGCTTGGACTGTCGTGCGATCCCATGTAGGATCCATCACGTCGTTGAAGTCCCCTCCTATAATGTGGGTGTGTGAACCGGCTTCTAGAATAACTGCAGCCAGCTTGTCCATCGTTTGCTTCTGCAACCTAGGGGGTGCGTACACACTAATAAATGTGATGTGTCGTCTGTCCCAAAGCCCCTTCACTGCCACATATGTTCCAATAGGGTCTATCCAGGTGCGCTCTATCCGGAATGGCGGACTTTTCCTTATTAATATGGCAACACCTCTTGCCCCCGTGGAAAACCCCGCATGGGCCAGCGTTGTATATGCTCTACGGCCCAAAAAACCGCATCTCGTGCCCTTTTGGTGCGTTTCTTGTAGAAGAATCACATCAGGATTTAGCCTTCTACAGTATGCCGCCACCAACCCTCGTTTGACCTTATTCCCCATCCCGTTGACATTCCACGATAAAACTGAATAAGGGGCCTGATTAGGTGTCATTCTTACTAAGTCTTGTCGACCTTTTTCTTCTGCTCTGGCCCTCCCCCCATCCTCGCTTTCTCTGTGTAATCGCAACCAATACATTCCTACCATTTTGCCAAATAACTACAGTAACCCCGCGTTCCCATCCCCCCTCCCAACCCCCCCCCCCACACTCACCCTTCATCCAATTGACTCTCCCTTGGGTCAACATGACCAACTTTGCATTATATGGATCAGGAGAGGTCTGTCGCCCACCCCCCCAACTGTTAAACGTTCAAACTCCTCCCCCGCCCCCCAGCCCCTTCTGTGAAGAACTATATGCCTCCCTCACACCAACAGACGGCCAAAGTCCCAAACTGCGGCGTCTCAGACTGTCTTTGAGACACAGAGGTTTTCGGCCAAACAAACCAATGCGAAGAAGAAATCAAACAAAAGGAAAACTCCAAAATAAAGAAAAAACACAAACAATCAGCCAAAGGAAAAGGGTGGGAGGCGGGGGGAAGAAAAAAAAAGAAAAAAGGGGGGGAGGAGAGGGAAAAACACGTAGGGGAGCGATCTAAATAATCTCAAATACACCAAAGAAAAGAACTACACACGTGGGGTAGCGTGCAAGCCCTTAGTCTGCTTACTGCCCTGTCAGATCTCCGCACCCAACACTGCTCAGCATTCAGTAATGTCTTCCTGTCGGGTCTGTGTTCCTGCGCCATTTGCAGTGCCTGTCCCTCCTGGGTTCTCTAGGAGATTAATGTTCTGCATAAGGGGATGATCTTCTTCCGAGTCTGTGGTGATATTCTGGTCTGTACAGTCCGCCGATCTCTGCAGAGCTGCTTCCTCTCTTCTGGGTTGTCCGCTAGGTCGGTCCCTCCAGGGAATGCTTTCTGAGTCCGAGGCCCTCGGTGTCCGGCCCGTGGCCCCCCTGCCGCCATATGGTGTTGCCCTGTTGTGTCCCCTCTGCGACGTCTCCCTGTCCCTCCATTCAAACCTCTGTGTCCGAGGCCTATTGCTGCGTCTGATCGGTGCTATCCCACTAAAGGGCCGATGGGCCCCGGCGGCCCCGAGCAAAGGGCGTTCTTCTATCCAGTGCCAGGCCTCCTCAGGTGTAGTAAAGAACATGGTCTTTGCTTGATATATCACCTTAAGCTTACCCGGGAAGAGGAGCATGTAAGTGATCTGCATCTGTCTCAATTTGTCTTTAACCGAGTCAAACTTTTTTCGCTGTTTCTGGACCTCACGTGAGTAGTCTGGGAACACCATGATTTTGGTGTTGTTCATCCGGATTTCCCCTTTCTTTCGAATTCCATGGAGGACAAGGTCGCGGTCCTGATAATTGAGGAATTTCGCTATCAGCGGTCGTGGTGTCGCCCCTACCGGAGGCCGAGCCCCCGGTATGCGGTGTGCCCTTTCAATGATGAAGCACGTCGAGAAATTTACCTCCGGGAGTGAGTCCAGTATCCATTGTCGCAAGTAAGCACCAGCATCCGTTCCCTCAATGGCCTCCAGAAAGCCGATAAAGCGGAGGTTACTTCTCCGTGCCCGATTTTCAGCATCATTCACCCTCCATAGTACGTCTTTCATGGCCGCCGTCAATTCTGTGACCTCCTTCCGGAGTGTATGCATGGTGTCTTCCACCTCTGATATGCGCTGCTCTGCCTGCGTGACTTTTTCGGAGACATTCCGTAGGTCTTGACGGAGTAGGTTAACGTCTATTTTAATGCCATCAATTTTACCCTCCAGCGCCTCCCTAGAAGACCGAATTTCTTGAAGGAGAACGTTGTTGTCCGGCGCTTCCATGGAGGCCAACGTGGGGGGATCTGTCCCCTGCAGGGGTTTGGCGAATTTGTCCAGCTTCCCCTGTTTCTGTGTTTTAGGGTCTTTGTCTCGCGCCATTGGTGCCTGCCTCTCCCAGTGTCTCCAACTTTTTGACGGCACCGCCGACTTCCACTAGTCCGGTTCTACCAGGGAGCCCGGCTCCGGCTGTGGGTTCAGGGTCTCGTCTCTCCCTTCGGTACTGCTCCCTACCTCGCTGCGTTCCTCCGTAAGACCAGCCAACTTAGACTGCTAGTCTCCACTTAGCTTTCCATCTCAGGGCATGCTCCCCGGCACTGTCCCTCCTTGCGTCTGTTGGCACCACCTACTGTCTTCTGCCGGGTCCACTTCACCACTGTCCCACCTCTCCAGCCAGCCTCCCTGTCACCTGGCCAGTGGTGCGTTGTACCAATTGCTGCTCAGGACTCATCGAGCACCATCCGGGAGGGGTCCAGATCTTTCCCCACTCCTCCGGGACTGCCCCACTATCTTAGGCACTCCAGCGTATGCTTCTTGCCCTCCCACAGGGCCTCACTAACGTCTAGTCTTCTAGACTTCCCAGTAGGGGGGCCTTTTCCCTTCACACTCGTGCCGGCCAATGCTCTCTATGTTGTTCCTCTTCGGCCCACTCAGCATGCCCTGAGGGTCAAGCAGCGTGTGCCCTCGTCGGTCCCCCTCCAGGGCCGCTACGCTCCGCGTGAAGCGTTTGCGGCGCTCCCCTCCAAGCGGGCACAACGCGGACCACCTCTGCCTCCTCACTTCGCTTACCGTGCCAGCCTCTTTCTCGGCGCCTCCCTCACAGCGCCAGGGTCCGCTCCTTCAGCACACCCAGGTTCGTTCCGTGCACACCGGCACGCCGCCTCCCACGGGCCCAGTGTGCGTGTTCGCTCTTCCCGTTGCAACTGATTCAGACGGGACTTCTTACTGCATGCTTCTTTTAGCCTCTTCAGAGCCAGAATGAGTAGCCCTGTGCCATGCTCGTAGGACGCTCGAGCATCACACCCACGCCACCCGGGTGTTCCCTGCATTCGACCGCCAGCCGCAGTCCTCCTCGTTGACGGGGCAGAGAAGGAAGGACAGCACCACCAAGGTTTGTTTTGTGCGTCCCGCGCCGTTCTCAACTTCCACTCCCCCTCCGAGTGTCCTCGCGGCAGCCGGCGACCGCAACCGGACCGGGGGCCGCAGCGAGCCCCTCGTGCACACAGCCCGCAGCGGGTCAGTCCTCAAGGAGGGGGAGGGGGGAAGAAAACCCCCCGCACCGATCCTCTGGCAGGCGATCGCCGTTACCTTCCTGCTTTCTCCGGCACCACAGCTCGGTCTGGTCCCGCAGTAACAAGCTACTCCGCCGCACTTTGAGCTACGCCATCACTCCCGGCGCCATCTTGCCTTCCAAGCGGGGTCTCCTCAGCGCTTCGATTTCCCGGTGATTACGGAGCAACACGGAGTTCTAGCTTTCCAATCTAGTTGCGCGTTCTGTTCCCCAACTTCAGGGTTGTGAGTGCAGGGCTTGAACGTATTCGTGAGCTCAGGATCTTGCCAGGATCTTTATCGGGCTTGCGGAGCTCCGGCCGGACACGTCTAGTCCGCCAAGTTGCTGGCCACGCCCTAGTCAGATACTTTTTGCGCCTTCAGCCAGTGAAGAAGATGTGGCCTAACGGCTAGAGTGGCCAAATTCAGAGCTGGGGAACCAGTTTCAAGTCTCGGCAGGGACGCTCAACATCCTTTGATTCTGGGCAATTCACTTAATCTCCCTGTGCCTAACAAAATAATTGTGTCCGTTTGTAACGCAACTGGTGCTCATGTAAAGCACTCCGATACCTTCGGGTCGAGTTTGCGCTATATAAGACTCCCCCCCCCCAAAAAAAATGTCTACATTGGGACACGGTTGCAGGCCTTACCTAATAATGCGTTCTACGAGACCGGATACCCTCTGGCCGCCCACTGAAATGGATTTGCTGATGCAGAGATGCTGTAGTGTAGCTCCTATTTCCCTAATAGGCTCTGCGCATTGGAATAATATATCCTATAGGCTTGACATAGGACTGAGGTCGGTATGTCCCTATCGAGTATATTAAACTTAATTACTTGTGCCAGCTAGCTCAGAGGCCACTAGAAACTCCTTGACAACAAGAAGGGAGTAGTTTCTGGCAGCCGCAAAACATGACCACTTTGTTTCCCTTTAGAATCAGAACGTGTCCCAGAGTCGTGGAAACAATAGATAACCGTTTCACTCAGCTCAATCGTGCATACTTAGTTTTCCTCAAAGTTACACAGAAAGAATAGACGGGCGTTTCAATAAAAGATTTATTGAACAGTCTTGTTTCTTGTATAAGTAAAATGTGCTGTTACGATCACAAGACAGTATGCAAGATAAATAATGTACAGTGTAAGCAGTAGAAATAAATAATACTGCGCTAGCATGATCTTTAGTAGATATTCATTTACATAAATAACATAGACTAAAAATGCGAGTACTCATACGATGCGTTTCTAAGCTAGTTCTACCCCAATGTACCTAACCTAACCTAGGTGTAGGGAGAGGTATGAAGTAGGTGAAGTATTCCTTACTATGGTATACTAAGAGTATGTTAAGTCTAGTATGCCTAGTATGCCAAGAGTCCCTCTAGGTTCTAGTCAGCTCCATACCTTAAGAATGAGAGAGGTGGGAATCTCTTTCCAGACTCGAACTCCAACACCCCGCAAGGGAAGTCAGATCACTGGAAGCTGGACTCTCTGCGTGCAGGGATGACAGCGTCTTCTCAGTGCGTCAGGCCGGGATACGGGCTCCTCTGAAGTCGAGGTCTCCTCTAGTTTACAAGGGCTAGGGAAGGTATATTTATACCTGAGAGGTACCTCACAATGTTAGCATTGACGTGAGTCGGACAGCGGAAGACGTCATGAATGAACCCCTAAGGTATAACGGTTCATGCATAATAGATGAGTCCTTGAAGAAATCAATAGTCCTGTGCTAGGGAAACTCCCGAAGCCTAAGGGTCTGTTCTTCAAGAACTCGTTGTGACGTTTAGGGTGGACGGATGTCGGGGACCATGCCTGTATTTGGAGTGCACGGTTTAATGCCTAAATAAGGACTGGGATTTTATGCCTATATAAGGGCAGGGCGAATTGTGCCTATATAAGGACATGATACAGGAAAACCTATATACGGACATCCTAAGAGGAATACAACACCCACTCCACTTTCGTGTGTACGATAATAACATAAATGCTAAACATTTAAAATGCTAAACATAAAATGGAGTACCGCATATTGCTAAAATATTTCTTAAAAGCATTTAAAAAACCTATTAGAATGCAAAAAGTACTGTACATTTTAAGCATCGCTTTTCATTTCAGGCATATATTTGAAAATAAAATGCAATTCGAATGAAATAAGCAGTAATATTTACATGTGACAAAAAAATGATCGACAAGTTGTACAAAATCAAAGTCATTTCATGTCATGGAAATTAATGAACTTTTTTAGACTAACACAATGATAAAGTGTCTGAGGAAGTACCGCGAAGTCCGTACTATAAGAATAGTTCTACTTCAAGCAGATTGTTGTGCCATTTGATTTGAAAAAATGGGAAAAAGTTCAATTTGGGAAAAGTTCCAAGTTTTTGAAATATGAAGGCCAAATTGTTACTGCATCTCTGGAACACTGTGGGCTGAATCAGAGTCAGTGTACGGGTCTGGTGTAAACATGAGATCATCTATTTCTGTAGACAAAATATCGTCCACTGTAGCTGGTGACATTCGGAACACCTTGTGTAGTAGATTAATTGCACAGAGATGTGAAGCATCCTTTCAGCATAGGATGCCGCTGCAATGTTCGCGTCCGTTGTTACCTGTGTGCCTGTAGATCTTTCTCGTACCTCAGCAGCAGCCGGAAGTGTCTGTGAGATCTCAATGAATGCCATCACCAGGATTGGTAGCCTCTGGGGACAACACAGAGCATGGGCCGTTATCGGGTCCAGCAGAGTATCGATATCCGTTGGCGTAGCTGATGGAAATGTTAGACAGGTGTCCAACACGCATTCTTCACCGCATAGCAGGCATCGTAGAACAGGTAAGATGCAATCTTGCCAGATTGGTCTGAACGACAGGAACCACGTGGTATTAAGTTCCCGTGAGACGATTCATGCCCAAAAGCTGTACTATTCGCTCACGGCACTTTCGTTCAAGGAGAGCTTTCTCCATTTCGCTCGGAGTGATGTCTGCGAATAGGCTGGCCATAGCGTAATAGCAGGAAGAGAAATAGAATTCCGGCAACAAGTGCTAGAATTAATGGTATGCCACCAAACACCGAATGTGCAAAGTTTGGGATGATTCCGAGTATTGCCTGGAAAGGTGTTAACAGGCCGGAACAGATGCTCTTAAATACATGTACAATTCCACTTGTATCAGACATGTTGAAGATACGTGCTATCATTTCTACGAAATGTATAGGGCAGTTTGTACGTATTAAAGACTGTATCTCAGCCGAAGTCCTTGCTACTTGTAGATCATAGGTTTCTTTGGCCGAGGTCAAAGGCACTGTTTGTTGTAAAAGCATGGCTTTCATTCTGCTTAAAGTATCAAATCTTATAAAAGAGACGTTCAGCGAAGGCCACAAAGGCGACTCCCTGACTGTGTCTATTGGGGCAAACAATACTTGCATACAGCAAGTGACCCTGGAGTTCACCGTTACTAGATATGGGATGCCTGGCAACATGCCACAGCAACTCTGATCATTCAACATGAGGTAACTCCCATTAGAAAGTTGTCCAAACGTTGGATTAATCACAGCAGCTGGTGTACCCTGCTGGTGGCAAGACAAATTTGCCACAGAACCATTACAAGCCCCGTGTAAAGAAATGTCCTGACATATCAGTGAACCGCTCAGTGCATTTTTACAGTGTGTACCGCTCAGAAACACTTCACGATCCCCACTCCAACATCTATATGTGTATGGTAAATTCCAAGATGTCTTGATGTATTCCTTACCCAACCTTTCATATTTGCCTGCTTGCATTTGTTTGAGGCAATACTGAAACTGAAAAGTAGTCACAGGTAGTGTGATTTTGCCATGAATAAGCCATTCTGTAGCTGGTTTTTCTGCCACTGTGAATGGTAACTTTTCCAGTTTTTCAATGCGCAGCACTGTATACTTTGCTCCTCTTTGTGCCAGTTCGATCTGTTTATCAGTGAGATTGTATTCTGCAAACAGAGCCGTTGTGTTGATAAAACGCCAAGGCACATAGCCCGCTCGCAAAGATTGCAGCGTCCAGCTTAATAACACAATAGAACGTAATTGAGACTGGCCTTGTTGTAACATCGCCAAATCTTGTTCCAGTATGTCGATAGCAGAGGATACAATGCCGTCCAGTGAATATATTCTGGAGGACAAAGTTGTTAACCCATTGTCGACTACAGAGAGGGTTTTCTCTAAATTAATACGATCAAGTTCACGTATTCGTTCTGCAGCCTCTATCTGTGACACTTTCCATGCTTCATTATAGGCAGCATAAATGCCGGCATATATGAAACGTTTTTGACGCGGTTTTCTTGGTCCAAGCAAGAATTCCCTAAGGTCTGCGTCCTCTTTAAGTAAGGATAAGTGTTGTTTCACATCCTGTAGTGTAGATTTATGCAGCCAATCGAGGCATAATTTTCCTACACTATATGTTGTTACTACCCCCGGATGCTGTCTTTGGACGTATCTTGGGTCTGGCCTATGAATAGTAAAGCCCTGAGTTTTATTCAGGAATCTTTCCTGACAGTTGTTTGTGTCTGTGGGCCAGATCAACCATTTTCTCCAATCAGGATTAGATCTGTTGAGTTGTAGTATTGTGTCAACTGTCACCGCTGCCTGTGTATTGTTATCACTTGCAGGTGTTGGTACAGAAGGTGTTTTCATCTCTTTGATCTTGGCTAGTCCAAGACAAGATGTTTGTTGGACAGTTTCATTCAAAAACATTATTTGTTCAGGGATGATACAGGCTCTAAATAAAGCTTCTATCCCCTGCACTTGCCAATCTTTAGTACCCCAGACAGTTTTAGTGTCTATTGTGTCCTTCCATAAGTCGAAACCTTGTCTAGACAGTTGGGCAATAAATGCTGCAGAGTAAATCTGTTTTGTATTTGTTAACATAATTTTCAGTCCTGTTTTGTTTACATTTTTATAGTAAAACGTTTCTGGATCAGATGTATTATAACCTGAAAAATATGGAAACTTGTTGACAAATGTTTTTGAACTACCTTTTGGTGGTGTAGGACAATGCTCCCATTGGTTAAACATAAACACATTTCTAGGTGTTGCAGATTTATGCAAATAATGATGGCCATAGTGGTTATAGCAATACAGCTGTTCATAGTCTGATGAACCCTCTAAATATTCATTTTTAGAAAATGCAGCAGATTTTTCTAGGTCAAACATTATGTCGTTTACAGTCTCAAAGTCCCAATCATCAGAATAGGTACTGGACGAAATTAGATCACTAAGTGAAATTTTAAACAAATGTGGAATGTTCAATTGTTCCGTCGGGCCAAAAATATCAAATTCTGTTTTGTCCCACACTATACCATCCTGTATAGGAACGGCTGTGATGTTCACTGTTGACAAGTCTCTTGCTTCACGATGGGAAGATTTATGAGGTTTCAAAAGTAAGTTCACATCTTTTCTTTCAGTGTTCACATGGATGTATCTGCCATTTATAAGCACGCTCATAGTCATAACCAAAGCTAGCCAAAGCAGGAAAAAATATTCCAGAAATAATCCAGAGTTCAATCCATGGTGAAACCAGATAAGTTGTTTTCAGAAAGTGAAGAAAGTCTTGTACTTGCTGCTTGAATGTTAATGATGCTGGCGTCGTTTCAGGTTCACTCGGATCTTCTGAGAACGTATCAAAGTTAATGAAATAGCCAGAAGCAGTTCTTTCAATTGTTGAAATTGCATCAGGATTTGTAGAAATCGCTGGAACCAGTTGATCACTTGCTACATTGGTGTAGACAGGTGTATTTGGACGAACTGTTACTTGATTTTCAAGAGGGATGAGTTCCATTGCATTGTTGCTCAGTCCTTCATCTGTTACTGCTGAATTCTCGATGGTTATCAGTCTTTCAGTCTGAACCTCTTGGATAGTAGCGAGAGGAGTGCGTCTGCTACTAGGTCGGAGTCCACGAGGCCTACTATTTAGTATTGGCCACATACTGTGGTTTGATGAGGTCGATGGACACAAATCTTTTCTCCTTTCTTCCAGCAAGGGGCGGCAGAAGTACTGTTCTTGTTCCTTGAACTGCTAGGACAGGTACTGGTTGTCTGTAAGAAGGTCCAAATTCCTTCTTGTCCGCAATCTTTTCTCTGACTAGATCCCCAACTTTTGGAATCCAGACAGGCCTTGCTGGGACCGCCGGTTTTTCCCCAGTGGTGGTTGGCTGCAGGAATACGTTGCTTTGTTTCGATCTCAGTTCATTGAGTTCCTGTAAAACAGCCAAACGATCTTTGATATCAAACGGTTTATTTTCCACCACTGTGCCTACGTGATCGAGGTCTGGTACCCACATTCTTGTCCCAAATAGGACCTCATATGGAGTGACCCCCCTAGAGAACTTCTTGGCAAGTTATTTAATGAGCGTTGGACCCCATAAAGATGTTTGACCCACCCATCACCCGAACCTAATACCCTAGCTGTTATAGACTGCTTTATGTCCCGGTTTTTCCTTTCCACAACCGAATTTCCCTCAGGATGGAATGGAGAGGAGTACCGCAATGCAACGCCCAGACTGGCCATGGCTTCTTTGTAAGCCCGAGAGCTAAACGCAGGGCCCTGGTCAGAATGTAGCGTGCCTATTGCGTATGTGCCGATAAAGACTCGCAAATCTTTTATAACAGTTCGAGCGTCAGCCGAGCGCTGAGGCCATATCCATAGGAACCTAGAGCATGAATCCACTGCAACCATGATATATTTATAGTTACCGTCCCTTTGCAAGGGACCGCAGTGGTCCAGGTAAACACAAGCTAATGGTTTGTCTGAAATTAACAGGGGTGTCTGCGCAGGGCGTTTCACTGTGGAGACTTTCATCTGTTGGCATATATCACATTCTAAAACATAGTTCTTTGTTTGTTTTCTAATGCCAGGCCACCAATATCTTTGCTTGAGTAAAGATACTGTTGCAGAAACACCTGCATGGGCAGAAGCTATCCCTTCGTGTGCTGCTAGGATTAGTCCTAATCTACGTTCCTTGTTTGGAATTACCCTATCCCCCACTCCAGGGATTCGAGCAAAAGGAACGTTGTTCGCATCAATTACATAAGAGTACTTGAGTGGAAACTTTTTTGGTAACGCTGCACCACTGCCTTTGCTTGTAGCATTGACAGCCAACATTATCTCACTGTCTATTTTTGTTTTTGAACGAGTGATCGCAGCTACGGAAGCCGTCTGAACAGCCCCCTTTGCGGCTTCGTCAGCCAATGAATTCCCTGCAACGTGAACGCCATCACGTTGATGACTCAGTGTGTGGATCACGTGAGCCTTTGGTAGTTCGTTTTTCAACTGAACTACTTGTTCCCAAAGCGTTTTATGCTTTATTGTGCCACCTTTCGCATCTTTGAATCCATTTTCAAGCCAGTTTTGTATATATTCATTATACGACTGAACACAGTAAAAGGAATCGCACACTATTAGTGTGGGGAATTCTCGATCTGTACTTTCAAGTGCCAGTTTGAATGCTTGTAGTTCAGCTCGCTGAGCTGTACAATCTCCTAGAGATTGAGTTTTTGTGACCATAGGTCTGAAGATGCCATCTCGCATGCGACCTTTAACGATTGCACACGCTGCACTGTAAGCTTGCTTACCCCCTGTTGCGGGTTGTGCGGATCCGTCAGTGTAAATTATGAATTCGTACTGATCGAGAGGCAGAATTTCAGTGGGCAGAGGACATTCTTGTTCATATTGCAGGAATGCTTGTGTTTTTAAATCAGGATCAAAAACATATTCAACATCTGTTGCAGCAAGAGAATTAACCCACTGTATCCATCTTGGATGTAATGCTTTAGCATTTGGAATGCTTGCTTTTGTGACCGCTTCTAAAGCTGGTACTGGGGTTACGACAATAATGCGTTTCCCTTGTGCTAGGGCTCTTTCTTTTGCTACAGCGGTTTGAACTGCTGTCAGAATTTTTTCTGTTGAAGTGAAGCGCATTTCCGCTTGTGTGTACAAATGAGATTTATATGCGATTGGTATTTTCTCACCCTCATTGAAGGTTAAGTAGGTGAATCCGCATTGACCCGAAATTATTCGGATCACCAAATTGTGTTGACTTACGCGTGTTTGTAAGTGATTTGTCGCTACCATGTTAGCCTGTAGTGAACGCAAGATTTGTGTGTTCTTGTGTCCAATTCTTGATTGAAAAATCAGGTTTGATTAATGCGTAGAGAGGTTTAACCCTTTCTGCGTAGTTTAGAATGTATGTTCTTCCAAAATTTAGGAAACCCAGGATGGATTGTAAGTTTTTTAGCGTTTTTGGAGGTTGGAGCAGCGCACACTTTTCTAAAAAGTTAGCTGCCAAGCTCTTGCCTTCACTTGAAAGCTCATATCCTAGAAATAGGACATTGAGATGGGCAATTCGGGATTTTTAAAGTTGAACTTGTAGCCCTCAGAGGCGAAGCCCAGTATAATGGTGCTTACCCTGTTCAAGTGTTTGTCCAGGTCATCGTCCGTCAGATAGATGTCATCGACATAGGACAATGCCTCATTGTCATAAATTTGTAGTAACTCTGTTACTCTCGCTGAGAATAACCCCGGGCTGTTCTTGAACCCTTGTGGGAGTCGACAAAATTGACGCTGGGTCCCCATTATGGAGAATGCTGTTAAGTACCTGCTTTCAGGTGCTATGTTTTGACAAAAGAAACCATTTGAGATGTCTAATGTGGTTTTATATTTTTTACGCACAATGTTATTCATTAATGCTGTGCTATGTGCATTTTGCACTGCAAATGTTTTACAACAAGTGTTTAAGTGTCTGTAATCCAAAACTAGACGATAGGTGTTGTCTGGTTTGGAGACAGGAAACAAAGGATTGTTCATTGAGGAGGTGCATGTTTCAATCACCCCTTGGTATTCAAGTTGATCTAAGATCTCCCTGACCTGTTTTTTAGCTTCTTGCTTTATTGGGTACTGCCTTTGTGCAGTTGGTTCATGTTTCAGATTTATTTTATGGTGAGGTGAGTCCTCATCCCATCCTACATGATTTTTATATAATGCTGGGGCCTGGGCTACTGCCCATTTCCTGGCATAAGTATATTTTAGATGTATTGGAATATGGTTGGAGAAGGCAGGCATAATAATGTCCTCGCCATGTGGGCACCCCCTGACAAATTGTGGTGGCCAGTCTTTTTCTGCTAGAAGTATGTCATAGCCCCTTGAAAGTTTTTCCCAAAAGAGTGCTTTCACCTGTCTAGGTATGTCTCCCTCCATTCGGAGTGTTATTTCATATAACCTTTGTGGAGTACTAACCCTGGTGTCTACAGTCTCAACTGTAATGTACTCATTCAAGTCCACTATCTCCAGAAGTTCCTTCAGGTTCTGGCGAACTATTGTGACTTCTGCTGCACTGTCCAGCATTGTCTGGGCCCATTCTCCGTTCTTGAGTTGTGTTCTCAGTATTCTCGGCATGTCTGATCTTCAGACCTGCTACTTTCTTTTGGAGAATTGAGGTTTTGTTTTATTTTTTGGAGCGTGTTTATCTTCTTTGGATTTCACGCGTTCTTCTCTATTTTCTGATCGTCCTCTTCTTTCCGAAGTCCTTGACGAGATCTGAAAGGTACGAGAGGAACGTGTATCAGTATCTTGATACCTGTCAGGTTTTCTCAAATTATCCCTATTCCTGAGGTTATACCTCCTTTCAGAGGGCTCCTTTTGAGGAGACCTACCTCGGGATTGAGAACGTTTCTCGTTTGAGTTTTGTTTAGTAGACTCCCACTTCTTTTTAGAAGATGTAGGAGTTTGTTTAATAGAGTCCTTCTCAGGACTTTCAGATAGTTTTGGTTTCACTGGTCTTCCACCCAAACTATCTCTGTCTAATTCTGCATATGATTGTTCAATTATTCTGGGTAGCTCAGTTTGATGTTCTGTAACATCGAATTCCCTTAATCGTTGGCGGATCGCCACTGCTGCTGCCTCCCCTTTAATATTAGACAATATTATTGTTGAGACCTGGTCGAAATTTTTCAGTAATTTCATACCTAAATTTAGAGCAGGTTCTGCCCCGTATTCATTTTGAATTTGTTTCAGGACATCTGGTATTATCGCAATTGATGGAATACCATGTGTTTTAGTATAGATGGCAGCAAAGACTGAGCTCCAAGTGGTGCAGTCTTCCAGTTGTGGTGTGATCCCCATCGGTAAACTGATTGTTAGGATTCTGTGTTTCTTATACGGGCTAGTATTTGGAAATACTGCTTCGATTTGAGTAATTTTGTGAGCTATCCAGAATGGAATCTGCTCACGTTTTGTGGGCATTTTACCCATGACTGCGTATAGAGTCTGTGGTGTAATTTTTAGTGTAGTCCCCTGGTGAGGGGTTTGATTTGGAATGGTTAATGGTTGTTGGACTGTGAAAGTCCGCATGACATATTGGACCAATTGTCTGTAGATTTTTATTAACTCTGTAAGTTGAGTAAGTAATTCCTCATCTGACATCTCTTCAATGTCAGGATGAGGTGTGTAGCCGGCTAGAATCGGCCATGTTGCTCCTGGTCTACCTAGTGGACCGAGCCTGGTAATGTTTTTGTGATGTTTTAGGGCGCCTTTAAACCAGAGCTGATGCTCCTGGTATGTTAGTGGAATTTCAATATCCTCGAAAGGAATATATTCCTCTGGTGGATCATCTTCTTTGTAGAAGTGAAACATGTGTGTAACTGGATTGGATTCAGGAAATATTACCCATGAATAGAATACCTCTGTCTGAAAGGATTCGTGTGCCTCTATCACGAAAACTGCTCTACCGCCTCTTGGTGGTAGGCCGTGTTTTATGAGTTTTAGAGTGATGGCTCTTCTTAAGTTTGGATGGATGTCTATAACACCCTCCTCGGTTCCATCTAAACCGGTAATGTTTAAAGCTCTTAAAGCTGGTTGACCCGTAACTTCACCGTTTCCGGTCTCAGTGTCGGAGCCAGGCATTTTGAAAAAAATGTAGAACAAGTTTCAATGAAACAAAGATAAGGTGCACAATATTTTGGAACACTGTATCCTTCAACGTTGAGCAAACCAAACAGCTAATATATAGGGTGTTTCCCTATGTAGCCGTGGTGGATACCTAACCCTGCCCACTCCAGACGTCTTTTGGAGTATATGGGTAGGGGTCTGAGAGAAAAAAGCACGGCTGAGTTACTCAGTATCTAGCGTTGAATTACCGCCTTACCAAACGTTGGGCGCCATGTAGTGTAGCTCCTATTTCCCTAATAGGCTCTGCGCATTGGAATAATATATCCTATAGGCTTGACATAGGACTGAGGTCGGTATGTCCCTATCGAGTATATTAAACTTAATTACTTGTGCCAGCTAGCTCAGAGGCCACTAGAAACTCCTTGACAACAAGAAGGGAGTAGTTTCTGGCAGCCGCAAAACATGACCACTTTGTTTCCCTTTAGAATCAGAACGTGTCCCAGAGTCGTGGAAACAATAGATAACCGTTTCACTCAGCTCAATCGTGCATACTTAGTTTTCCTCAAAGTTACACAGAAAGAATAGACGGGCGTTTCAATAAAAGATTTATTGAACAGTCTTGTTTCTTGTATAAGTAAAATGTGCTGTTACGATCACAAGACAGTATGCAAGATAAATAATGTACAGTGTAAGCAGTAGAAATAAATAATACTGCGCTAGCATGATCTTTAGTAGATATTCATTTACATAAATAACATAGACTAAAAATGCGAGTACTCATACGATGCGTTTCTAAGCTAGTTCTACCCCAATGTACCTAACCTAACCTAGGTAGTAGGGAGAGGTATGAAGTAGGTGAAGTATTCCTTACTATGGTATACTAAGAGTATGTTAAGTCTAGTATGCCTAGTATGCCAAGAGTCCCTCTAGGTTCTAGTCAGCTCCATACCTTAAGAATGAGAGAGGTGGGAATCTCTTTCCAGACTCGAACTCCAACACCCCGCAAGGGAAGTCAGATCACTGGAAGCTGGACTCTCTGCGTGCAGGGATGACAGCGTCTTCTCAGTGCGTCAGGCTGGGAAACGGGCTCCTCTGAAGTCGAGGTCTCCTCTAGTTTACAAGGGCTAGGGAAGGTATATTTATACCTGAGAGGTACCTCACAATGTTAGCATTGACGTGAGTCGGACAGCGGAAGACGTCATGAATGAACCCCTAAGGTATAACGGTTCATGCATAATAGATGAGTCCTTGAAGAAATCAATAGTCCTGTGCTAGGAAAACTCCCGAAGCCTAAGGGTCTGTTCTTCAAGAACTTGTTGTGACGTTTAGGGTGGACGGATGTCGGGGACCATGCCTGTATTTGGAGTGCACGGTTTAATGCCTAAATAAGGACTGGGATTTTATGCCTATATAAGGTCAGGGCGAATTGTGCCTATATAAGGACATGATATAGGAAAACCTATATACGGACATCCTAAGAGGAATACAACAATGCTCCAAGCAGGAGAAACTTGTTTCTTTAGCCTAGCAAAGTCATGCCTTGGGCGGACTGGCGTGGGTGTTGGTCCCAGTCCTATGGAGATCTGGAAGTCCAAAATGTCCCAACTTTTCGGAGGTATTAGGAGAAGTCCACTTAGACACACCACTGAGTCCCAGAACAACAGGAAAAGTACTTAGGGGTCAAGACTTTAGCAGAGGCCAACAGCAGGGTCCAGTCCAGGTCCAGTTGATACTGCTCAGCTGGGCAATTCAGGGAATAGCCCTCTTGCAGCTTGTTATGTCCCTGTAGCCACACAGGAGGTTAGCCAAACTGATCCTTGGAATTCACTTTTTTGCACTGGGTACAAATGGGAGCAAATCCAGCCCTTCAGGTCTCATCACAGGTTTCAAACAGCAGTTGTAGTCCTTCTCTTCTTCCACAGGTCCAGAGAGTGATTTGAGGAGTGTGCCTGGGGGATGCAACATTTATCCTTGGCACCAGCTAATGTGTGGGGTTGACTTCTAGCTCCTTCCTGACCTTTGGGGTAACAATTATCTACCCATTTTTACAGGGGTTCCTGTTTGCCCTACTGCAAACAATCCCACAGTGCATCTTATTCCTAAAATCCAAGATGGGGAAACCCTTCTCTCCTTATGCAGAGCCTATGTGCCCACCCAGAAGTGTGGCCAGGGTAATAAGCAATTCCCTCCTCTGTGGTCACTCAAACCTTATATGGGGAGTAGTTCTACTCCCATGGGGTTTGGTGCCAGCCTGACTAGTTGGGCAAATGCGGGTCCTCTCCAGCTGTAACTTGACATTTACTTGTGACAGGGCAGCCCCCTTTGAATTAGTTAAGTTTCTGGGCCCACCACAACTTGTCTTCTTGCGAGGGGAACAAAACACCTCCTTACACTCATGATACTGTCCCTGCCATGGGAGCTGTTTTAATACCTCATTACGGACAATACAGGCCGGGCAGTTGCTGGAGAGCTAATGCAAATTAGCCTCCAGGAGCTTCAGGCAGGGAAAAGTTAACTTTTGTATAGTCACTTTTCTTAAGAAATTATTAAATATCCCATTTTACCATTGAATTGGGCTTTAAAAAAAATAATAGTTTAATCATTTACCTAACTGGTCCTCCCAAACTTGAGATAGTAGAATTAATATTTTCAGCAGTACTCTAGTTTTTCGTATGGGAAAGCCTGGGCCTGCCACAGTGTATTTAGCATTTGAGGCCTTGTCACTTTAGAGACATGGTAACATTACCTTTCTACATGTCCCACTTTTAAAACCTGTGCACCCTACCTTGTGGACTACAAGCCCTTCAAAGGGCTTAATACTATTTAAAATTGAGATTTTTCTCTGTCAAAAGGGGTTAATTAGCTTGACAGGTTGGACTGCAGGTTTAAATGGCAGTAGTCTGCCTACATTGGTAGCCCTGAAGCCATGTTTTCCTTGTCACATTAGTGGATGGCACGATAGGTGCAATAATCCATATGTGACATTAACTTTCTATGCCATGGGTGTAGTTTTTACTCCCTATACTATGGCCTCATATGAGAGTTAAATATGCAAATCAGGTATTAGCCAATTCCTACATGTTTAGGGGTCAAGCATATACACTGGGCACTAAACAGCAGTGCCCCAATGGGCAGGGTCTGAAAACCAGCACAAAACAACTGTCAAAAGTATGGGGGTGACCACCCAAAAAGGGGCCCTTTCTCACACTGACATTCTTTCTACTACATTTTAACTGAGACAGTACATGTCTTTATCACTATTGTCAGCATGTAAAATTAACTGAAAGAGTGAAAATATTATAAATATGATGCCTAGATTTGCTACGATTTTACGCAACTCAGTGCAGCAAGGGAAATTGCTGTGTTGCGTTAAAGGGATAGAGCAGAAGCACGGCATACTCACTCGTTCAGCTTTCTTCTTGCCCTTATGCACTGTGGACTGCCTAGCTCCAATGCAGTCACCCTTGCGCCATAGCACAAGGGTGCCTATGTTAAGGTCAGGATAGTCTTTGTGCAGGAACGAGTACCTTTCTGCACAAAAACTATCCTTTGAGGCTTAATCATCTTTGTATGCATGCTGCAGAATGCCGCACACATGCAAAGACGAAGTAACTAGGAGAAATAAAAATGTTTATTGGATATGTTGGGCAATGTTTGATATTGAATATCAGTAAGGTAATGTTGTCTATTGCACATTGGTGCACCAGTACAGACTAGAGATCAGATACAATGCTATATTTACTTGTTTTATCTCAAAGCACATGAGAGGGAAAAGCGGAGGGTTTATCACTTTTGAAATAAAATGACCATAACTTAGGCCGTACTGAATAATTCTTTAAATATTGGTGACAGGAAGAGGTTGTGCAGCTACTTGAGACTTGAGGTACTACACAAAAGACTTTGCTGAACTCTAACATGGGAAGGAGAGAATTCTTGTATTTTATGAATGATTTGGAGACATGATTTCCAGTAATGTACCTTGTTTTACCTGTGATTTAAAGTTCAAGATATCTAAATGGAACCATTTGGTGGACGCTGTAAAGTGATGTCAGCTCAATGGAAAGATGGCATATTATACGAATGTTAATTATTGACAATAGTATTTTACAACACTTACTGTGGTCATAAATATTAAGATGTTGTTCTATTTTCTTGTTTTTCCTTATTTTCTGCCTTTTTTTAATTTTTCTGAATAGCCCTAAAAAAGCGATTATTTGCAAAACATGTGTTGACTGTTACCAATTACTCTGAATGAAGAAGTATGGTTGTCATGCATTCTTTTGTATGAAGAATCATGTCAAATTGGACATTCATTTGTGACTATGAAAATACATTTCTTAAATTGAGCATTCATCTGTGACGATCAAAAGAAATTTCTGTGAAATATTCACAACTCAATGTCAGTTAAAACGTAAAATTGTACACTAAAAACAACACTGAAATTCACCAGTTATAGTTTCCCTGAGTTAACTAGAACTTGTGCCCCACATGCCCAGTGTTGTCATCAAAGATGTCATTTGAGATTTTACAGTGATGCTGTAAATGATGTCACTAAACATTTCTTGAGTGATTCAGTCTGTCAGTTCATAAGCAGAGCATGGTGGGGTCACACATAGCGGAGTAAACTATAACTGGCGAATTTAAATGTTTTTTGATTCAAAATGCTAAATTTTGACTGGCATTTTAACCTAACTATAATGTTACTTTGACCTCTGTTTCCTTCAGTGAACTAGGTTTTTTTTTAACGTAAAGTAAGATCCTATTTCCATAACCAACCTCCGTGGGTGGTCAACACCCCCAAGGACACCCACTCCACATTTCTATTTTGTAATTCATTTTCCTGGTCCCTCTGGAGTCCCGAGAGAGTCCTGAAGGAATCCCACAGGATTGCAACAATCCCCCCCATATTCTTTAATTTTGGGCCCAATGAGTACCTTGACCCCCCACAAGGGCCACAGGGTCATGGTACCACTGCCCACTTATATGGTATTTTCTAAACATTTCCAGGACACAGGACCAAGTACCTATGTCCTGTAATGGCAGCCCAAAAAATTCTTCTGATGTTGCAGCCATCCAACCAGAGGGCTTGCTCCAAAACACCCCTCAGCCATTGAGAACGCTTGATTTTTTAAATTTAAGTCCAGCTATCTTTATATCTATAAATTTTGAACTTTAATTTCTCAAAAATTACTGAACGGCTTTACATCAAGCCACAAAGCACGCTTTCTGGGTAAAGATCTTCTAGCTTTCTGCCAAATTTGGTGTAATGCCGCTCAGCCATTTTGGTTGTAGAGTTGTCTAAAATTCCCTATGGAAACTGCATTAAGAAATTGCATTTTGTGAGCCCTCTATTTTTCTCAGCCTTGCAAGGTGGATCACCCAAAATCTTTCCATGAAGTAGCTGAGGTGGATGACATTTTTTTGGAAAGTTTTATGATGATTTGTCAAACACCACCAAAGTCATTAGTAGCAAAACAAAGAACGCTCTTCCGAGGGCACAAGTTCTAATTACTTCAAATAAATATGACTGGTAAATTTCAGAGTTTTTTTTGTTTAAAATAATACGCTTAAACTGACATTTGCATCTAACTATAAGTCACTTTAACCTTTGTTGTTTTCAGTGAATATATATGCCAGTGTTGCCAATTAAAAAAATAAAAGACAGAGAAAGTTCAGAAGAGAACACATCTTGGCCTATTCCCTAGAACTCTAAAGACTCATTTGATTCAGATCTACTCTATAATGTCTGGCCACTCCGTACACATTCTTTGACAATGACTTCCGTAACAAAAACAGACGGGCAGAGAGCCTTTACGAAATACAATGCATGTTTGGTGTGGAGTCTACAAGTAGTTTAAGCAGAAGTATGCAGTTCTTAAGCACATGCTGTCTCGCTCTCCCAAACTCCTCCCTCACCTTTTCACTCCGCCTCTTTTCAGTCTTTTTCTTCCCATTCCTCACGTTATTTCACTGCCTTGGGCTCCCTCCTTCTCTCTCTATCCCCTTTTTCTCGTTCCGTTTTCCTTCCAGGTATTTACAAAGATACCCATCCCACTTTTAATAAGCATTGCATCACCTTATTTTATTTTGACAGTAAAAGCACCTACGGCCAAAATGAAACCTATTCGGATTCGCTGTTTATAAAATTAACATGGATCTGTTTATTTATTTATCCATCCCTCTTTCCTCCTGCATATCTGCCCATTTTAATGTTACTGTGTAAATAAGTACAACTAGAATACAACCGGTTAGGATTTGTGATTGCTTAGTGATATATGACAAAACTGATTAAAACTTCATGAGGAAACAAAGGGGAGAGGATGTGGTCTCACGGCTAGACCACCGACTTTGGAGCTGGGAAACCAAGATTCGAGCCTCGGGGGTCGTCGACTCCACATGTTGTGATTCTGGGCAAATCACTTAACCTCCCCGGGCCCACCAAAAAAATGAATGTGTCCTTGTGTAACGTAACTGGTGCTCATGTAAAGCGCTCCAATACCTTCGGGTCTAGTTCGCTCTATATAAATCTGCAAAAAAAAGAATGGCAGCACGTTGTTCGCTGTTCATGAAACAGGAGCAGGGGCGTAACATTGTCCTTGCACCGCGTGGGGTGGGGGGGTCAACCCTTCAGGGGACCCTGAAACTTTCAAGGACGCCTCATTTAAGCCCAAAACGAATGCATAATTGAGAGATATGGGAGAATCAGACCCCTCTCTTCACATTTCTGCTGGGTGACCGTGGGGCATTATTTTGCTTTACGTCACTGAATAGAAGTAAGAAATATAACGCATACCTCCTCCGTGACTCTGGCATAGATAGGGGAATCGCCATACGTTTCCCAGTCCGACACAGAAGCCCACACATGTCAGCATGTACTGTGCTTTGTTGTCCCATTTTGGTCTCTCGTTCGCCTCATCCTTCTCAATCCTCTCGAGCTCTTGGTGGGAAGTTATCCTGCTTTCCAAGCCGGGATTTGGTAGCTGTATTTTTACCATTTTGTATCTCTTCATGCGAGAGCGCCGTGTGAGGTGGTCTCAAGGATGTGTTCAGTGTAATTGGGAGCTTTCAGTACTGCCTTCAACTATTTATAGTGAACCTTTGGTACGGAGTCTGCCATATGAAGAAACGTCAGCACAACCCTTGAAGTCAATTTGTACAATTATTAATGCCTTATCGGTTAAAGCTGGTCGTAACAAGGCATTTTGCAAGTATCAAACTCCAGTTGCAGATGTGAGTGCAATCCACAAACCCAATTACTTTAACTTTAATGATTCCGGGATGATTATGACATGCTCTTGCCCCTCCTCTTCTGCGAACTGGGTTGTAAAACAAACCGTGCTTGAACCATTAGAAACGAGTTTTAAATTGCCTCCTGCAGTATGATTACACACACTTAATGTTGTTGACTGATACTTTGAGATGAGTCGCAAGGTTAAAGATTATTTTCAACGGCCAACCCGTGATATAATTACATGTTCCTGTTCATGCTCCAGTAGAACAGGCAGCAGGAGGTGTTTTGTGAGAAAAAAATCCACTAGGAGCAAAATAAAGTTAAACATGAACTACCACAGTCCACTTTGTTTAAAATTAAAGATCCCCAGGGCCTTGATAGTTGTTACCGTTAGGCTGCTTAGCACGTGCTGGGTCACAGAGAATGTAAGATCCATGTATTTTATTTTTTTTACATTTATTTATTTAGTGCATTTTTATAAAGCGCGGACATTACCCGAAAGGTGTCAGAGCGCTGTACAATAGAACCAGTTACGTTACAAGAGAAACGTGTTACACAATAGAACATTACAAAGATAAACAGGAGACTAAAAAGGTAGGGTACACAAACCAAATATCCAACACAGCAAGCAAGGGTGAGGAATGTACAAGAAAAAATTACAAATTTACAATGATGAGCGAACTTCCTAGAGGGGCCTGAGAATGAAAGTACTAGTTCTGAAAGTGTCTTTGGAAGAGAAGAGATTTGAGGTCAGCTTTGAAGATCCGGGTAGAGGAGGTGGCACGGAGCAATGGAGGAAGCGAGTTCCAGATTCTCACCACATTACCTGAGAAGGATTGAGCCATCATACTTTCCCTTTTGAAGAAGGGGGGCTCAAGCATGCGGGGAATTTCATCAATATGTTGGGTGGGCTCATTATTACCAGGGCAGTGCTGATGTCAGCATGCTCCTGGTGTGGTTCAACACATGTAACTTTCTTCAATGTATGTACTTAAAGTAGATCAATGGTCCTTCTTCATAACATCGATGACGAGATGGTTTGTAACTGAACCCTGGAGAAGGAAACGGTGCTTATAGAAAACCTCAAGAAGAAACAAGTAAAGACTATTGTTGATGTCGATATGTATTTATTTATAAAGCACATCTCTTACCCTGCAAGGGTATCTGCCTAGTCTTTACTGACAGTGAGAGTAAGATTGTTCAAATAGCCTGGTTTTTAGGCCCTTTCGAAAATTAAGGTGCTGGTTTCATCCCTTGAACGTAGAGTAAGGTTATTTCAAGCCTTGGAGGTAAAAAAGGAGAAAGCTCTTTCTCCCTTATGTGCAAATTTTATTAGAGGCATGCAAAATAAGCAAGCCTATGCCAAGCACAAGCATTTGCTAGGCTTGTGTGCTTCGAGTTTCTTAGCTAAAACCTGAGGCCCTTCATTATAGAAAGCCTTGTGGGCCATACAAGCGGTTTTAAACGTAATGCTCTTGTTTACCTTCAACCAATGTAAGTATTTTATGGCTGTAGCGACGGATTCGAGTCAGAAGCCTGGCAGCCCAATTTTGGACTCCAGTTTCATAATAGCATTGGCCAGTCACAAATATAATGCGTTACAGTAGTAAAAGTAGGAATCATTTGTGGCCTGGATAATAAGTGTGTTTTTCAGTAGCAGAGGTAGGACCTTACTAAGCATTCGTAGGAAAAGAAAAAAGGAGGTTGATTACACACACACACACACATATATATATTTTTTATTATTGATTTTATTTGAACACGTCAGGAACGGCTTATATGAACATGAAGTAGGACCACTAGATGCTATTTAGTTGTTATATATTTGAGCCCATTCAGGGCTAGATTGTTGATCCATTGGCGGATATCTTATCCTAAGAAATGAATTGCAGACAACAATAGCACTTTAGCCCATTCAGGGCAAAATTAATGGGTGTATATATCTATATATATATCTTTTTAATATAATAATTTTTTATATTTATGGATGTATCAATATATATGATATTCAATATCAATTCTTACTCCAATATGGTGCTATGCGGTCAAAACAGAGAGGATTAGTTTACAAGTATATGTGTACATTTCTCATTATCCTCTCCAAGATGTCCGCCGTCTGCAATGTAGACAACAATGTCTGTGAATGTCCGTTTTCTATTTTGTTGAAAAAAAGCAGAGAATGACGTGTATTTAAACTTTATGCATTACTTGTCGTGCTGACATTGAGGAAGGCCGTCATGGCCGAAACGCGTTTGTCAAGCCAGGGATGAAAATAAAGTAAAATTGGATTTATACAACTCAAGTGTGCGCCACACCTTTGTGTTACAGAGCGTTTGGAGAAATATATATATATATACATATATATATATGTTTATTTAGATTTAGGTCTTTATCAGTTATAAAACCTAGATTTTGTGCTGCTGAGATTGGCCCTGGAGGTTCCCGCAAGCCTTAAGGCAACCAGTTTGGTGTTTGGGAAACTGACTATTATAAATCATTAGATACACCCCAATAAAGGATTGAAAGGAGTGTTTATTTACACAAGCAATGACATCCTCTCAGCCACATCAGTTGTTGATGACATTATCTCAGAACAAAGTCAAATTACACAATCAATCGTTAACGGAATATTGGTAAGTACCAACTTAGAGGACAAGGGGAATGTAGGGGGGGAGGAATTCTACATTAGGATATATTTAAACAGATAGATATAACATCTAAAATACAAAACTAAGAAATTTGACACACTTGTATAATAGTAAGCAATTATTCTGTGGATAAAATTACCACACTGAAGGAGCGACAAAGCATAAAAACTCTGTTTTGCCCCCATTCAACTTTAGTGCTTTTTTGCACATCGAGTGTAAATGTAAGTCCGTTTTTATATAGCGCAGCTACTCACCCTTACGGGTCTCAAGACGCTGGGGGCCGTAGTGGAAATTAAGTGAGCTATTGCCCAGAGTCACATGGTGCTGAGCTGAGCTGCCGCAGCCGGGGATCGAACCGTGTGCTCCGAAGTCAGCTGCCCTGGCCGCTGCACCACACCTCTCCACAGTGAGCTGCTGCTTACTTGCAATTATGGATTTTCGTGGCCCCTGCTTTTTCATCTCTGATTGACATTACGATCTGAGTGTCACCTGGGTAGGATATTAGTGACAGTCCAAATTTCTTAATCAGTTTGGCCAATGGCGAGTTGTGTATGTATTAAATAGAGAGGGGCTCAAAATGGAGCCCTTTGGAACTCCACAACTCAGGGCTCTATTCTTTGACTTAAAGAAATACATTCTGCCCGTTTGGATACAGTTTAGCAGGAAGGATGTAAGCCAATCTAGGGACCTTCCCCTTGACCCACATTGAAGTCAGTCTTTTCACCAGAATAGAATAAACAATCGTGTCAAACATGCAGAACTGAGACCCAGCAGTCCCAGAGCTGTGCTGCATCCATTGTCCAAGAGCATTCTGATTTCATCAAGAAATGTTACTAAAGCTGTTTCCGTGAAATGTAATGGCCTGAAGTGAATCTAAGTACGTTGCTGATTTCTAGATGACCCTTTTCTCTCTCTAAATGATTTGCTGGGGATGGTAGTCTAGAGATATGTCTATAATTGGATAACGATTGAGGGACGGCCGAATGAAGGCTTTTTTTAAGATAGGAAGAATCTGGGCCTCCTTTCACTTTTGGGCAGGTGGCTGATTCGACTGACAGATTGCACAGTCTAGTAATCATTGACGCTAAGGAGTTTACAGCAAGACTTAAATGTGAGACTTGGCAAGGGTCAAAAAACGCTCCAGTTTTATTGTAGCTATAGATTTTAATATTAAATCTAATGTCAATGGTTCAAATGAGCCTAGAGGTTCTATCAGACTACGCTCTAATATTGATGATTCCAAGAAGCCTAATTATTCTAAACTCCCCAATTCAAAATTAACAGTAATCTTGTCTATTGATCTTGACAAATCTCTCAGAAGGCTTCACATAACTGTTCTGATCCTGGTAGTGCAGCATTTGTAAAGGAGGGGAAATATAGATTCTCACCACCTTAAAAAACTTCTCAGTGTGAGTTTCCTACAGTCCCTATCTGATCTGAAAACTATTTAATTCTGACTGATCTGCATAACTTTTTATATATTTTTAATTCTGTTTTGTAATTCATTTTATCCTCTTCGGAATAGGTTACCCTCCATTTCTGTTCTAGTTTTTTTTTAACAACACCTCTTAATGGCAGCCCATTCTCTAGAATATCATGGAGATTATGTTTTTTCTCCTTTTTATGCTTTTCGGCTTCAGGGGAGCATCAGTGTCTAAAGTATAACCAATCCATTCATTAAACTCCCTTGCCATCAAGTTTAGCCAAGGCATTCTTGAAGGAGGTGAAGAAGTGTAATCCCAATCCCATCTGAGAAAATATAGGAGTGCATTATACTTAAGCATAGCCAGCACTCAAATATATTCTGTTGTAATTAATGGACTAAAAAGAAGTGGAGTATTGCATACTGAAAGTAGTTCATTTGAAGTATATGTTTAGAATGTGATTAATAAAGTTACGTGACAATTTACATATTAACATGACAGGATAAATTTAACAATCAATGTCTTATAGTGAGATATTTACCCAGGGTGTGTGCAACTAGTATATACAAGTAGAGAGGCAACTATAACCAGTTGTCAATTTAAAATATACAAGTAATGAACAATAAATGATCGAAGGTCTCTGTTGATGATATGTTCAATTTGCTTTATTGTATTTTTTCAATAGGACGCAGCCAACGCGTTTCACCTTACAAAAGGCTTCATCAGGGCGAGATATAACAACCACTCGGGAAGGTCCAGATTCTTTATTACATACAAAGAAACGTGCGATGTATATAATCTATGTTTATGTATGGGCAATGAGCAGCTGACCATTGAGGTGGGCAACGTGCTATTCCAACATACTGTTTGACACAATATCAGGTAGCGCAGCTTTGTAATCCCTGACTGCTTCTTTTTTCTTGTTCTGTGTGCAACTAGTAATTGACAGGTTCATTTATATATATCAAGTTAATCATTTGAAGAGATAATTTGAATGACATTTTCATAGTTGTTGCATTATATTCATTATTATGAGAGGCTGCATATAGTTGATAGAATTTGGCAAGTATTTGTAATTCAGCACATTGGACAAAGTCGACACTTAAATTGCGGCCTAATGTGTAGGTTAGCTTAACTTCATGTGTTATTTCATTGTAGCCTAACAAATCTCTGTTCCAGTGCAAGCTCACGTTGTAATCAGAGACATTTTAAGGCATGGGCAAAGTGGGCCCTGGCCCAGGGCCCCAGTCTTTTAGGGGGCCCCCTGATAGTCAGCTCTGTTCTGCAGAGTCTTGCACTGATGACCTTGAATTTTTCTTAAACAGATGGAATACCATTTTCCTTTAATTTATTTTTAATGTGGGTGATGTGTGAGAATCTATTACAGATATTTTGCAGAAACATGTGTTTATGTTTCATGCAACATCCACCAAAAGTTTTTTTAGATCACAATAGAGTTCTCTCTGCCAACATATCCGATGAGGTTTTAAATTATCCATTGTGGAACATGTCTACCATTGAGTGCAGGCCCATTCCATGTAGCAGTTTCTGCATTTTCTGTTCTTGTGTCACTGTGATTTTGGAATGGTGTGTTAGCGGAATGGCGGGCGCGTATACTGGTATTTTGTTAGCCCTACGTGCCAGTATGTGCCACGCTGCTGTAGTACTATGTATGGGGTCTATCGCTGCTCTGGACGCGCCCTGACGCATTTGTGATAACAGAGCGATTAATGGAGTCGGGTGGGCATTATCCATTTCTACAGCTACGTGTGGTAGGTAGTTGTATGATTGCATCCAGAAATGTGCGTGCTGTGCCTGGGCGCAAAGGTAATAAAGATATAAGTCTGGGGCTTCGAAGCCACCCTGGGAGTAAGGGCATGTAAGTTCCTTCCAGCCAACTCTGGGCAGTCGACCCGCCCATGTAAGAGTGTTCAGGCGTGATCGTAATTTCGTGAAAAACTGTTGTGTGATAACAATAGGTATATTTACGAATGAGTATAAGAATCACGGTAGTACTACCATTTTTTGAAGCGCTATTCTATCTGCTAGTGACAATGGCAGGCGAATCCACCTGGCCACCTGGTTTTCTCGTTTAGCAATTGCCTTCCAGTAGTTCTTACGTACCACCTGCTCTGGGTCACGATGTATCCAGATGCCCAGGTATTTAACTGGGTCCGTCCGCCACTGTAGAGGAAAGTCCAGTGGCTTTGTTGTGTGCAGGAAGTTAATGGGATTATCATGGATTTGGACCAGTTAATACACAGTCCGGAGTATCTTTCCAAAAGCTTACGTATTCTCGGATTAGGGGGTGTAAGTTATCTTCTGGGTGTCGAGTATATAAAACCATGTCATCTGCATACAATGAGATGCTAATTGATCGTGAACGGAATTGCAGCACTGTGTGTGCGTGTTTCTGACGGATTTTACAGGCCAGTGGTTCAAGCGCTAATGTGAATTATAATGGTGACAGTGGGCACCCTTGCCTAGTTCCTCTGCGGATTTGTAGAGGGTTGGCTGTATTGCCATTAATACGGAGTCTGGGACATGGCTCTGTGTACAATAACTGAATCCAGCGAAGGAATGTTTGCGGGAGACCCATCCTACAGAGGACAGTGAACATGAATGGCCACTCCACCTAATCAAAGGCTTTGGCCGCATCTAAAAGTGCAGCAGCAGCCGGTAATTCTGGATTTAATTGATGAAAGAGCACGAATATAGTGCGTAAGTTGTGTGTTGTCGATCTCGTTGGAATGAAACCTGATTGGTCTGGTAATATTAGGTTCTGCATTAGGGGTTGTAGTATAAGAGCTATTATTTTTGCTAGTATTTTGGCATCTGTGTTTATGAGCGACAGAGGTCTATATGATTCACAGTAGTCTGGATTTTTCTCTGGTTTGAGTAGTGTTATCAAGAGGGCCTCACGTAAAGAGGGAGGAAGTTAGCCTCTTTCATACGCCTCTGTATACATTGCGAGTAGGTTAGGGGACAGCAAGTCGATAAATTATTTATGAAATTCGCTTGGGAGACCATCTGTCCCGGGGCCTTTGTATTCGGCAAGATTTTTATCGCCTCTTTGATTTCGTCCTCAGTTATGTGTTGGATAAAGTACTCTTTGTGGGCATCTGACAGCCAAACTAGAGCAATGTCATCTATGTATGCACTGATCTCTTCTTCCAAGGTGACCAGCTGTGTAGAGTATAAATGTGTATAGTACTCCACAAATCTCTCTGTTATGGATGGTGTGTCATAGTATGTCTTTCCCTGTGCGTCCGTGATCTGCACTATTTGTGTGGAAGTGTGGGAGGTTTATATTTTGGCTGACAGGGAGCGAACAGAGCGGCTCCCTTCTCCATAGTTTCTAGCGGTGTGCCTATGTGAAAGGTATTTTAACTCGCTATCCGCATACTCCTGGTAATCAGACATTTTGCCAATAATATCGGCAAGTATTGTGTTTGACGTTGTTCTGGCATATTCTTTTTCTAGCATCTGAATTTCATTCTGTAACTTGCTTAATTGTTGGTGTATGTCCCGCAATATACCAGCGTGTTTGCCAATACAGTGCCCTCGTATCTTTACCTTGAATGCCTCCCAGAGTATTTGGGCGCTATCTACTGACCCAGCGTTGTGGTCGAAAAAGTCCACTATAGCGTGCCGTAAATCAGCCTTATAGACTTGATCCATCATAGCAGCCACCGGGAAGTGCCATGCAAATTGGCGAGGGTGTGTGTAGGGAGTGACAGCACTAAACGGACAGGCGTGTGATCAGATAGTGTCTTAGGCATATGTGCTATGGTATCAGTCCATGTACTAACCCCTGTGTTGCGATCCAATAATCTATTCTCGACCAGGTGCTGTGCGCAGTGGAGGAGCATGTGCCTTCTTGCCCCTTCGGGTTCCTCAGTCTCCATAGATCAACCATTCCTCTCTCTTCCATACCATCCCTAAGCATTTTAGACGCACGCTTACCGTATTTATCATTGCCTGTCGACCTGTCTAGGGCCGGGTCCATACATGTATTAAAGCCTCCACCCCATAGTATCTCTGTCGGCTCTAGCTTGTGTAGTTTGGCCCATATTTGTGCAAAAAAAACTGGATCATCTGTGTTTGGCCTGTATGTGTTCACTAAAGTTAGTACCGTCCCTGCAAAGTTTCCTTGGACTATGATGTAGCGGCCCTGGGTATCCATAATTGTATGTAACAGTGTAAACGGGGTGCCTCATTTTACCAATATCAGTACCCCTCGGGCGTATGTGGAGTAGGAGGATGTTATGCGTGCTGATGCCCAGCGAGCCCCCACCATCATCACAGTGTCGTTTGTAAGGTGCGTTTCCTGAAAACAGGCAACCTCGATCCCGTGTTCAGCACAAATGGGGCCGCTCCCAGTTAGGTCTCCTAGGTGCTACAGTTTTTACTTTGTGAGTGCAGGCATCTCACAAAAAGTGAAGGACTGGTCTCACACACCACCTGGTGTCATGCTTCATCATTGACCAGTCCTCACCCTCTAAAAACTTGGTTTGGTAGAGGGCGGGCATACACCTGACGACAGGGATGCACTTCTAAACTAAGTGGGGGCCCTTACATACAAAAAGTGAGTTAAAAGGCCATTATAGATGTCAAATTAATTTTAATGTGGCTGACGTCTATATGGTATTTAAAATAAGTGGTCGGTGTGTTGGGAATTCTATTGTCCCCCCACCGAAGTCAGTGTGGTCGACATGTTTCTGCCAGTTGGCCCAGTAGGGTCCGTGGCATTCATCAGGACCTTTAAGAAATAATGGCGGGCTCCACTCTTACCAGGCGATGGTGAGAGGGTTTCCACTGTGTGGGGTGATCAAGATCACACTCCACTATGATGAGGCTTGTATCTATAGCCTGAAAGAAAAACAAGAAGTGAAAAATGTACAGTACAACGTAGCACCTGTTTCAAAGTGTAGAAGAACTTACAATCAGCCACATGCACGGACAAATATTGTGAGTGGCTATAAGTGCAGCAATCGTGTCAGTCATCTGTGCACTTATCTTATGGAGATGTTATCTCCACAATGCTTACCCTAGAGTTGGGACAAGTTGCCCCATAGGAGGGTGAGTGCAGAGGACCCCTTTGGTCGAACGCTAGATAATGAGGAGATAGAAGAAATAACACCAGAAGGTTGAGAACATGGGTAAATACATGTAAATACAACCAAGAGGTTCTGAGGTTTATCAGAGTCAAAGGATCTGATAAGGATAAAAATAATAGTAATGCTAATAATCATAGCCATACCGGAGCTCATTCATCCACACATTCACACTCTTACTGATCCGTGGTGCGTCCTCCACGTCTGCGCCTACATGTGTACTCCTCCCCTCCTCGATGATAAATGAGTGGAGCGAGTGCTAGCTATTTATAGTGCCGGCGTTAGTTGATTGGTATCAATAATGATGTAATTGGGCTTAATTGGGTGCCGTGGTTTACAGATCCAGTGTCACAAACCAGCACTAAGTGAAAGCCCACCGTTCCGCCTGGCCTGCCTGGGGAGAGGACGGCAAGTGTATGCCTTATAAGGACATCCGTTGTCCACCCCGGGAGTTGCCTGGCGTCCGTGTCATAAAGGAAGTGCTAGCCGGGTAGGGAGTGGTTCCGGACGCTTTTCCAAGCACAAAGCGGAGTGTCTGAGTGTCGCGCGTATGCACAAACGAAGTGTCTGAGCATTGCGCAGGCGCTTGGCAAAAGTACAGTACGCGCATGCGCTGATGTGTAGGAAGGCAACTCTATGACTGAAAGAGAAAAAAAATTCAGTGGAACAGGACAGCGGCCAGTGAATATGTTTAAAACGGGTAACGGAGGTTGGATTTCTCCTTCTTCCCATTTAATATTAACTTTAATTTAAAGTGCACAGCTGTTCCCGTGACAATCAAGATAGGCCAGCACTTGCCTGGTCTTTCGTGGGTTATTTAAACCTCTGATGTTCCATGTGAGGAGTGTAAGCAACCTAGTTTCCGGTGTCATCTAGTAACTTTTCTCAGAACATGTGCTGATGTTTGATACGTGTCTGCTGGAGTTGTGACTGTCGTGTGTCGTGTGTCTGCGCCAATAACGAACATTGGAACCCCCGTCCTATAACCACCCCCCACCCACTCCGGCACCCCAATTGTGCCGGATACATCCCCTATTTCTAACCCCCGATCCCTTCCACCCTCTTTGCCCTCCTCCCCGTTACCCTGTTTAAACTGGTGTGGTGCACACATGAGGGCGAGAGCGGCCAGCCGAAGGCCCCGCTTACGAAATCTGCGGGGTGGCAGCTTATCTAGTTTTACAATACGTCAGTGAACTATCGTCTATATGTCCGGGCTTATCTGTTACTGGAAGGGTTCTGGACCCCTGCAACTCTACGTCGAGTAATTACAATGGTATGTGTAATACGAACCTAATATGCATATATGCGGGCTGTGGTAGCGTCCCATAATTAGAATCAAGAAACCCCACTTATCTTGTACAGCCTCAAGTCAGTGTTGATATGGTATGCATCTAGAGATGTTACTCATCGTCTTCTAGTCCAGTAGTTTGATCCGGGTTGCCGGTTTCCCCCCTGAGGGATCATCATTGGGAAGTCGCTTTGTCACGCTGTTGCAGATACTGCTGCAGAGCCTTTGGGTCTTCAATTATTTTTGCCTTGCCATCAACATATCCTGAGGTGGGCCGGTATAACATGGCATATGTGATGTTTAGTTCTTGGAGTCTCTTTTTTCGCTAGGAGGAATTTCTTCCGCGCTTCCAGGATCTGCGCCGTGAAATCCGGGTATATGGAAATCTCTGTACCTTCATATCTGAGAGACTGCAGTTCTCTTGAGCGGCACAGTGCTGCATCCCTGTCCCTATAGTTAAGGAGCTTCGCTATAATAGGACGGGGTCGGGCGCCCGGAGGAGGAGGCGGCGCCAGCGTCCTGTGCGCTCTTTCCACTATGAAGATTTCTGAGAAGGATTCTCTCCCTAGTAGATCTGCGAGGAGTTTTTCTATGAATCTCTCCATGTTGCCCGTGTTTGTGGACTCCGCAAATCCCGTTATTCTAAGGTTGTTGCGCCGGGAGCGCGCTTCTAGATCTTCCGCTTTAGCCTGAAGTAGAGACACAGTTTTTTCCATTTTGCTGTGGCGCTCCACTGTTGTGATCTAAGTGTCTTCTACCTCAGATACTCTGGGGCCGATTCCGATTTCGGCCGGAAGGGCACCGAACGATGGTCGGAGCCCTTCCGACCGAATCGGAACGTGCCGCTCGGATTCCTTTCCGACCGAGCCATTCCGATGGGTTCGGTCGGAAAGAATCTGACTTCGGATTTCCGGATGGCTCACGACGGGTTCGGAGAGCCCGTCAGCCATCCGAAATCCCTCTGTACTCCCGGCTGCCTCTTTGCGACCGAGGAGTACGATGGCAGTTTTCACTGCCTTTTCGTGCCGGTCTTTCCGGCACGAAAAGGCAGTCGGTCACTGTCTTTGGGGGCCCCCAGTGGGACCCCCATGGGTGCAAGGTCGCCGAATGGCGGCCTGGAGAGCACCTATGGTGCCCCTCTGTTGAACCCTGCACCCGGTGGCAGGCACCTTGGGGTGCCGGCCACAGGGTGCAGGGTTGAACTGCACCCTGCTTTCTCCAATGCCAGCATGCATTCCGTCCGGAATGCATGCTCCCATTGTGGGAGATACGAGTGCGACTGAACAGGGTTCGGTCGCATCGTACTGCCTGGGCCGTAACCGATGACAGCAGGTCGGTCGGTTACGGCTCCGGACCGATGTCGGACGGACCCGAGTCCGTCCGACATCGGAATCGGCCCCTCTGTGTTCTACAGTGTCTAGTTGCTCGGAACGTTTGTCCAGTCGTTCAGACATACTGTCGACTCGATATGCAAGAGAGTCCAGTTTGCTATCAATGGTATTGAGGGTGGTTTGCATCACTGTGAGGATTTGGCACAAGTCTCTCCCTACCTCTACGTCCTGGGGGGTTGTATTTGTGCTCATGGCTTCCTGATCCTCACTCCGCAATCCAGATGACTTGCGCTGATCAAATTGTCATTTTGATTGCAGTTTATCTGTTTTTCCCATGGCTAATTACTGGCGGTGAGAGGTGGCCTCAGCAGCGACTGGCGGCACTTTGGCAGTACACTTGATCCAGAGCAACAATGTTGTGCTAATGTTGTCTCTGCGTAGCCGGGGTTTATTTCCTGCGTGCAGAACGCCTTGAGGCCCTCTCTATTGGTTATAACTGGGCTATACAGTTTCAGAGGTAAGGTAATGGGGCAGCAGCGTTTACGGTAATGATCCCTCTCAGTTGTGCTGAGGTATATACTGTCTTTCCACCTGAGTTTGGATTCCTGCACTGCAGGTTCACAGTGCTCCTGGCAGCCTTGCCGGTTATGTTATTCAAATACTGCGTTCAATATGTACAGTGTTTTCCCAGTGAGGAGCCTTCGTGGGTAGGCCCTGCATCTGCTCACCTCCCTGATTGCTCCTCCAGGCCTCCTCACGTGAAGCACCAGCTCTCTACGGTGTGTTTCTAACTCCGGGGTCAGGTGGGGTCTCGCCAGTCTCGAACCCTCTGCACTGATTTTCGTGCATTCGTGCTGCGGCCTATGTGGTCAGGTGGCCTTCCCCCTCGTGCACAGTAGCTGTATTTCCAGGGGAACCTACGGTCAGCCAGCTCTGAACGTCTGTTTCCATTCCTGCCCGGCCTCCGGAGAGCTATGTGTTAGGTTCTCACCTCGACTCCGGCCGTACGTGGGAGATCTTCGGCATTTGGGCCGTCCGCCCCGGATGCTTCCGCTGTTCTCGGCCCTTAGTCAGGTGAGGTCAGACAGTATCTCCGCGGCCTCAGTTCCTCCGTATCACAGCTCAGGTCCGCAGTCTCAGGCGTGTTTGTCTTCCATTCCGGGGTCTCTGCCGCTGTCACCAGCAGACCCACCAGAGCACACGGCGTGACTCGTGCTGCTCCGGGCGTCTTCCTGTACTGCAATCTGGAGTCCACCGGCACTACGCAGCACTGCGGTTTTCCCCACTATGTCCGCAAGGGCCTCATGCCGCCAGCTGATACCATGGCTTTGGCTGTCGATTCCTCGATCTCTGGCCGGATTTACAGACCCATAGTGTGCCGCGGGACTCAGGTGGGTAAAAGCCTTTGGAGCCCGGAAATATCATCCGCTCAGAGCTAGCGGAGCTCAGTGGAAATCCCTTCACTAGACAGGGGGAGGTGCTCACGTAGGGGGAGGCCTTCATCCCCCCTTTTGGCTGACATGCTCCAGAAAACACAGAGGCGGGGGGACAAGACGAGGGTCATATCGGGCCCGGGTTGCTTCCCCCTCCGTGCTCTGGATAGACTCTGGGTTTGCTCTGGGAGCTGCGTAGAAGACCCTCTTTTGGATCTGCTTGAGTGGGGGTGGCTCGGTGATCAGACAGGGTCCAGGCATTACCTCTCTACCCTCCATACCAGATTTCATTGAGACACATGGATCAATCGGACCTGTCACATCTACAGGCGCGCTGCCCCGACCCTCTGGTATGTCCCCTTGCCGCCGCACCGAGCGGGTGCCGGGAGACTGTGACTTCGACTAAGGAGCTGCTTACCTTCACCAGAGGTGTGGCTAATTCTCCTGGTGCTAGTGGTCACCTGTGAGTTATTCCCCACCACAACCTTGGCGGTGTCGGACCGGGCGCCCATCCAGCGGCTTGTGGGGGCTCTACACCGTGACGCGGCCTGCCATCTGGTACATGAAAATATCATCCACTCCACACCTTACATACTACTGGCTTGGGCTCTGACGGGACTCTCCACCTGCGACAGATAGTCTGACACCCCTTCCAGCCACCGCGGCGCAGTGCACCACACCGAGTATCCCCCTATGCCCAATGCACAACAACTAGCCATGGGTTGCCTTCGCTGTGCCGCCCACTAGGTGGCGACGCCGCATGACACTGAGGAGGGGTCGCCTTCTAGGACAGAGAAGCTCCCAGAACCTCAACGCTCCAATCTATCAGCTAAGCTCGACTCTGTACTGGCAGCCGTGGAGAAGATTGGCACAAAACTGGACCAGATGCGCACATCCCTCAGACTAGAATAGACAAAGTAGTATCAGACGAATCACTGACAAAATATCGACCTCAAAAATATCGAGGTACAAAAATATCGTGACAAAAATATCGAAGTCAAGAATATCGACATCCTATCTACGTCATGGTAAGTACAAAAATATCGAGAAAAAAAATATCGATGTCAAAAATATCGTAAAAAATATTGTTTTTTAAAAAAAATTTAAAAAAATAATGTAAAATAAAGTAAATAATACATATAATTAAAAGAAACATAGTTAAAATTATTTAAAAATGTTTAAAAATAAAAACTGGTACATATAATATTAAAATAAATTAAACATACATATAAAATATAATATATATACTTAATAATAATAATAAATAATTATTTTAATAACTTATACATTGTTAAAAATATTTTATAAATTATAAATACAGACATACACATACAAAAAGATATTATTAGAAATTTAAAAAATATATTTAACAAATTAAAAAAATTACAATATTTTTAATTTTTGTAAAATAAATTATACACAACATTAAGTAAAACAATACAGAAAAATATTGGATAGCGGAGGGAAAAAAATTACTATTCCCACTCCAAAAAGTGCAACAGTAGGGAAAGTGTTGGATAGCGTAGGGGTAAAAATTACTATTCCCACGCCAAAGATTGCAACAGTAGGGTAAGTATTGGATAGCGTAGGGGTAAAAATTACTATTCCAACTCCAGAGAGTGCAACAGTAGGGTAAGTTTTGGATAGCGTAGGGGTAAAATTACAATTCCCACTCCAGTGAGTGCAACAGTAGGGAAAGTGTTGGATAGCGTAGAGGTAAAAATTACTATTCCCACTCCAGAGAGTGCAATAGTAGGGAAAGTGTTGGATAGCGTAGGGTTTATAATTGCTATTCTAACTCCAGAAAGTGCAACAGTAGAGAAAGTGTTGGATAGAGTAGAGGTAAAAATTACTATTCCAACTCCAGAGAGTGCAACAGTAGGGAAAGTGTTGGATAGCGTAGGGGTAATAATTATTATTCCCACTCCAGAGAGTGTAACAGTAGGGAAAGTGTTGGATAGCGTAGGGGTAAAAATTACTATTCCAACTCAAGAGAGTGCAACAGTAGGGAAAGTGTTGGATAGCGTAGGGGTAAAACTTACTGTTCCCACTCCAGAGAGTGCAACAGTAGGGAAAGTGTTGGATAGCGTAGGGGTAAAAATTACTATTCCAACTCCAGAGAGTGCAACAGTAGGGAAAGTGTTGGATAGCGTAGGGGTAAAAATTACTATTCCCACTCCAGAGAGTGCAACAGTAGGAAAAGTGTTGGATAGTGTAGGGGTTAAAAATAACATACTTATAAATTAAATAATTGTTTTAATAAAATAATGATTTATTAATAAATTAACAATAAATGAATTATAAATACCAATAAATGAAAATTAATAATTACTTTAATAACATTAAATTACTTCCCACCCTATTCCCCAATAAACACAAAACCCACTCCACATAAAATTTAACACAATTAATATAATTATCAATTAAGCAATTAATAAAAAGTAATTAACAATTAATAATTAATTAACAATAAAATAATTATCAATACCAATAAATAATAATTAATAACAATTAATTACCAATTAAAAATTAATTAACAATAAATTAATTATCAATACCAATAAATATTAATAAATAATTACTTAATTATAATAAATTATTTCCCACCCTATTCCCCTATAAACGCACAACCCGCTCCTAAACTAAATGAACACAATTAATATATGTATCAATTATTTAATGAAAAAAAAATTAATTACTAATTAATAATTAATAAACAATAAATTAATTATCAATACCAAAAAATAAAAATTATTAATTACTTTATTATAATTAATTTACTTCCCACCCTATTCCCCTATAAATCCACAACCCGCTCCAATAAAAAATGTATACAATTAATAGAATTATCAATTAATCAATTAATAAAAATTAATTACCAATTAATAATTAATTAACAATAAATTAAATATCAATAACAATAAATAAAAATTAATAATTTCTTAATTACAATTAAATTACTTCCCACCATATTCCCCTATAAACCCACAACCCGCTACAGAACTAAAATGCAAAAATTAATTTAAAATAATTATTAATTTCTAAAAATTATGAATTAATTTACTATAATTAAATTACTTCCCACCCTATTCCCCCATAAACCCACAACCCGCTACGGTACTAAAACGCAAAATGTACTTAATTTTTTTACTAACTTCTAAACAATTAATACATATATTTAAAAAAATAATACAAAACATAACCAAACATGTGGAACACATACATATAAAATACATACTAAAATACATAACACTAACATAAACATCGATATTATTAACATCGATATTTTTACTATCGATATTAATAACTTTGATATTAACAAAAACAATATTTCTTACCTTCAGGTCGATATTCTGGTCACCGATATTCTTGACATCGATATTCTGTCCCTACGATATTTAAAACTCGATATAAATGTTGGTCGATATTTAAAAATCGATATTTTGACTGTGCACCGTATCAGACTTTACACTTTTGAGGTCTGATCATCAGAAACTAACTGATCGAGTACGCGAAACTGAGCTCACGCTTTCAAACCTACAACCCAAAACTCGCAATCACACTGCTACCCTACAGGATTTGCTGGACCGTGTTTGTACCCTCGAAGATAAACTAGACGACGCAGAAGGCCGTTCACACTGTAACAATGTGCGAGTGATGGGCCTCCCTGGAGGGGCAGAGGGGCAGGACCCGGTCGGTTATGTGGAGAACTGGCTGAAAGAGCTGCTTTCACCAGGAGCTCTTTCCCCCCAATTTGTGGTGGAACGTGCTCATAGAGTCCCTGCTTACAGACCTCCTCCCGGAGCTAGCCCACAACCATTTCTATTCAGGTTATTGAACTTCAGAGATAGAGACACAATACTGAGGGAAATCATGAAGCATCCGGGTCCCAAGGTTCAGAACGATACAGTCCTGTTCTTCCCGGATTCCACTGCTAAGGTACAGAAGCGGCGGGCCTCCTTTGGGGCTGTGAAGCACCAGCTGCGGGAACTTAATCTGTGCTATTCTTTGTTGTTCCCGGCTCGTCTGCGGGTGGTTTGGAGTGGAACCTCCCGCTTTTTTGACTTGCCATCCGATGCTTGGGACTGGCTGGAGGAGACGGGCTTGGCCACGTTATTTAGACCACCTGATGATTCCTCATCTTCAAGATGGGGCAGGCGCGGCCGCCGTAGGGGTAGAGGTGGAGGAGCACGCCGATGTACTTCACCGATTAGTGCCCCAGACCCGGAACAGATTTTGACAGAACGTCAGGGGACGCTACTCGTAGCGACAGCTCTCCATACCAGGAGATCGCCATCAGCTTCTATGGCATCCCCATCCAGGTCCGGAGGGGACGTTGACTCCTTACCGGCATGGTCCACGGACGTAGACTCACCTCGCCTCCCTCACTCCCCAGACCTCGGATATTATCATTTGACTGCCCGGAATAAACTTTGTATCACTAACTTAACCGGCAGACACCCCACTAAGTAATTAGCCGGTAGATTACGTATCTGTGATCTGGTGATATAATACATGTGTCCACACTACAACATGCACACATGATGTCACTCTTTCCTTCTCTTCTCTCAGTGTTACTGTAATGGTCTGGCTGCGCGGTCTATCCTAAATTTCCCCTTTTTGATTGCAAAACACCAGACGATGGGGGTTAGCGTCCAAGTTGTTTATTAATGGACTAGCTCCAGTACTTCCCAAGGGGGGGGGAAGGGGTAGGGAGAGGTATAGAGTTGTGACAAAGTGGTAGAGTAGAAGATGACAAGTCTTGGTGCTCTGGTCCTTATCCTGGGTGTTCACCAAGTCGAGGAAAGTTAGGGTCTTCACGTCCTTCCTCTGCCATCCAGGCCGTCTCCTCGGGAGGGATCCGGGAAAACAAAGAAAACGATATGCAGAGTCAGGACACGATCCTAAGGTTTCTTCACCAAAGAAAGAGGGGGGGGCACGTGCAGCCTTCACCAGTGCTCGCTTCTGTGCATGGGTGTGCAGAGGGGGGAAAACAGTGCAGTTGTGTCTGTGCCTGCTCAAAACCCCGTCCACCAGCCCTTAAGAAACAAACTAGATGAGTGGACCACTTGCCTGAGCCCACGACCCTTCAGGGTCGTGGGCGGGGGAGTCGCAGCCTCCGCCTCCCTCGGGGGAGTACTGGACTCGGGCGTGTTGCTCCCTGAGCGGATCCCGTCAGTGCTGGTCTCTCCGTCTTTGCGGTGGTTGCTTCGGTCGTCCCTCCGTTTCTCGGGAACTTCCTGCTGGTGCTCTTCCTCCCTGTCTTCTCCAGTGAAAAGCCGTGATTCAGTCTGGTCCTTGGTCTCCTCCGTATCCGAGGACCCTCCTTGTTCCTCCGCTCCCTCTTTTGAATTCAGGATCGTCGGAAACACTCTTCCGGTCCAGTTGCGTAGAACGGGAACCTCGCTTCCGGTTTGGGACAGTTCGGCGGCCATGTTGGAATTAGCTATATAATCCCCTATACAGCTACTGGATCCTTCACACTGCCTCCCCTCTAGGAATGGGTGTGAGGGCCATTCTGTGGCAGGGTAACGTGAAAGGAAGTACGCACTAGCCTGTAGTTTGCATGGAACATGCATGGTTCGGAAGGTGAAGGGCTGTAGGGCAAGGAACCAACGTAAGACTTTAGGGTTGGAGTCTTTATTAAGGGAAAGCAAGGTCAGAGGAGCATGATCTGTAAGTAACAGGAAGGGACGACCTAGAAGATAGTATTGAAGGGCCTCCATGGCCCATTTAATGGCCAGACATTCTTTCTCTATCGTTGCATATTTAGTTTCTCTTGGGAAGAGCTTCCTGCTAAGGAATAGAATGAGACGTAGGTCCCCTGTTGAGTCAGGTTGTGATAAGACAGCACTGAGGCCTGTGTCGCAGGCGTCAGTCTGCAGAACGAAGGTCTTGTTATGGTCAGGGCAGGAGAGGACGGGGCGCTACACAAGGCCGTCTTTAGTCGATGGAAACTTACTTCGAGGACATCGGGCCACTGAATGGGCTTTCCTGTTGCTGCTTTGGTCAGGAGGTCTGTGAGGGGACTGGCTATCTCCGAGAACTGCAGGATGAACCGCCAATAATAACCCACTAGGCCCAAAAACGAACATATGTCTTTTCTAGTGGTGGGACGAAGGATTTTGGTGATGGCCTCTAGTTTATTCAACTGGGGTCTGATCTGTCCTCCCTGTATATCGTAGCCCAGGTACTCTATGTGTTCAGTGCCAAATGTTTTTTTGGGGTTAATAGTAAGGCCTGCCTGTTGGAATGTCTTTAGGATTTCTGTCAGATGGAAGAGATGTGTTTCCCAGTCCGGACTGTACACGACAATATCGTCCAGATACGCAACAGCGTATGACTAATGTTTCCGTAAGAGAACATCCATCAGTCTCTGGAATGTGGCGGGGGCACCGTGGAGGCCAAAGGGGAGCACTTTGAATTGGTAGAGGCCGGAAGGGGTGGAAAAATCAGTCTTTTCTTTGGCCTCAGGTGAAAGAGGGATCTGCCAATACCCCTTTGTCAAGTCAATCGTAGACATTACTCTGGCTTTTCCTAGTCTCTCTATCAATTCGTCAACCCGAGGCATGGGGTAGGCATCAAACTTGGAGATGGCGTTGAGTTGGCAGAAGTCGATGCAGAATCTTATGCTCCCATCGGGTTTTGGAACGAGGACAATCGGGGAGGACCAGGCGCTGTGGGAGGGTTCTATGATGTCTGCCTCTAGCATAGAAATTACTTCCTGGTCTACAGCCTGCCTTCTTGCGGCCGGGATACGGTAAGGTCTTAGCCGTACCGGGCTGGCCTCACCGGTGTTTATTTTATGCTCAACCAAGGTTGTGGGCCCTGGGTTCCCTGACACTACGGTGGGAAAGGAGTCACACAAAGTATATAGCTGCCTTTTTTTTTCCTCTGTTAACTGTTGCCCGATTTGGACAGTTTCTGTTTTTGTGGGTTTGTTAGGGGCTAATGATATCTCAAGGGGTTTATCAAGAGACACCTGATTTATTTGTACACCCGTACAAAGGGAAACCGGAAGGGGTCCCTCCCAGGCTTTCAGGAGATTTACATGATAGGCATATCCGATTTGTGTCATGTGTGGGATGGATATGCGGTATGTGACAGGAGTGATCCTTTCTAGTACCTGATAGGAGCCTTGCCAGGTGGCTAGCAATTTCTTCTCTGTGCTGGGAAGGAGGATTAGTACATAATCTCCCACTTTGAATTCTCTCAGTTTGTTTTTTTGGTCATAGAGGCATTTTTGGTGGGTCTGGGCTCTTTCCATGTTGGCGTGTACTTCCTCCCAGAGGGTGGCTAGAGTGGCTTTTAGGTTAGCACTGTATTGTAATAGGGGTCTGCTTTCATCCTCTTCTTCGGTCTATTGCTCGACTGCCATGTTGAGGAGGGTGCAGGGTTTTCTTCCAAACATCAATTCGAAAGGAGAGAACCCGGTGGACTTTTGTTCATGTGTACGAATGGCAAACAACGCTAGGGGTAATTGACGGTCCCAGTCTCATCCTGACTTATCTATGCTTTTTCTGAGTATTGTTTTAATAGTCTTATTATATCTTTCGACTAGGCCGTCGGTTTGAGGGTGGTATACTGCTGTGCGGATTTGTTTAATCCCCAGTATCTCACATGTTTGTTTCATTAGTTTGGACATAAACGGGGTTCCCTGGTCCGTGAGTATCTCCTGGGGCAAACCCACCCGAGAAAAGAAGGATACCATGGCCTGTAACACGGCTGAGGTGGTGGTGCTGGTTAATGGTATCGCCTACGGATACCTGGTGGCGTAATCTACCAGTGCTAGGCTGTACTGGTGTCCCCGACTTGACGGGAGTAAAGGGCCTACGAGGTCCATGCCTACCCTCTTAAAGAGTACATCAATGATAGGGAGTGTTTGTAAAGGGGCACAAGGAAGCGCAGGGGTGTTAACCAACTGACACCTAACACAGGAGGGACAAAACCGAGCCACCTCCTGGAATACCCCTGGCCAGAAAAACCGCTCTAACAAGTATTTCAGGGTATGTTCTTTACCATAGTGTCCACCCCGTTTGACTTTGGGCCAGGTCCAACACATGTTCTCGAAAAGGTTTGGGGACTAACACCTGTTCTTTGGTTTTGTTTTTCCCGAGTGATTCTATGCAGTAGACCACTTTTCACACAAACGAAAGGGCCTACCTTTTCAGGGTGGTCCTCCTGTGCTTGGTCCCAGGCGTTCTTCAACGTACTATCATCTCTCTGTGCTGTTCGGAAATCCCGACTCGGCGTTTGGGGTACATCTGGGGAGAGAAGGACATGAGTAGACAGGGACCGACTAGGTTTACAATACAGTGCCGGTTCGTTTCTTTTCTCTCTCTCCGGGACTTTGTCTCTTTTATGGGTGGACTACCTATTTCTTCTTGTGCAAATGGGGCATTCTTCAACCAGCCTACAACAGGGGCGGAGAAAGTGAGGGAGGCCAGGTATTCATGGAATCTAGGGAGGTCAGTGCCTAACAGAACGGTTTCTGGGAGAGAGGGAACCACCCCAACCTTTCACAACTGGGATTCCCCATCAATGTCTAGTAAGACCTCCCTCCGCAAAGGGTACATTTTTTTTTCTCCATGTACACAGGTGACTTGTATGTGTTCCCCCACCAGGAGTGTGTTATCTGGTACAAGCTCCTTACTTACAACTGTATGGTGACACCCTGTGTCCAGAAGGGCTACTACTGTTTTCCCATTGAGGTGTATCTTTTTCTTATATCTCTCCGGGGCTTCCCCTGCCACTAGCACCCTCCCTCGAGTGTATCCTACCTCCATGGGTTCCTGGAGAGGGGCGCGCATAGGGCAATGGCGGGCGATATGTCCCCACTCCGCACAGTGGAAACACTGGGGACCCTGTATGGGTCCGGTCCCCGGGGCGGCTCTAGAAGGGTGTTTCACTAGGGGAGGAGTTTTTGTGTCTATCGCAGGAGGTGGTGCCCTTAATCCCAGTCTGGGGAGGCTAACAGGGAGTCGGTGAGATGGGGCTTTAAACTCGGGGATCTGTGAGATGCACAGGCAAGATCAACAGCCATAGTGACAGTTAAGTTGGGGTGCTGTTTTATCCATGACCTTGTATTGGGAGGAAGGGCCTCCAGATACTGCTCAAGGTAGATCTTCTCTGTGAGATCATCTATGGAGGACGTCGCAGGAGTTAGCCACCTATTCCCCAAGTCTCTTATGCGGTAATACAGGGACCGGGGATTATCACCAGCTGTCCACTTTTCCTTCCGGAAGCGACTGCGATAATAGTCCTGGTCGCAACCTAACCTTTCCAATATGGACTTTTTAATTTCTGGATAGGACGTTGTCCCCGCAGGATTGGCGGCCTGGTAAGCTGCTTGTAGTTCACCGGATAGTAAGGGAGCTATGTACTGCCCCCATCTTTCTGGGGGCCAGGTAGCTGTGGTGACGACCCGTTCAAAGTTGACAAAGAAATAGTCAGGGTCGTCACCCTGTTGGAAGTTTTGTAACACTGTCCCCGGTACGTTGGGGTGGACCCGGGCATTCGAGGTGGCGTCTGTCAATCGTAGGATGGCGGTATCTTGTACCTGCTGGTTGGCTGTCATGAGGGATGCCTGATCCTTCAAAGCCGAATGAAGGGCTTCGCGCTCTTTCTGCGCCATCTTGGTTTGCTGTTCGAAGACCAGTTGTAGATGCCGTTGGCCTTCCGCCAACTGTGTGATCATGGTATCCATTGTTAGGGGTTGTGTCATTTTGTTCTAAACACTGGTATCCCACTTCTGACACCACTTGTAATGGTCCGGCCGCACGGTCTATCCTAAACGCCCCCTTTTTGATTGCAAAACACCAGACGATGGGGGTTAACATCCAAGTTGCTTATTAATGGACTGGCTCCAGTACTTCCCTAGGGGGGGTAGGGGTAGGGAGAGGTATAGAGTCGTCACAAAGTGGTAGAGAACAACAGTAGAATATGACAAGTCTTGGTGCTCTGGTCCTTATCCTGGGTGTTCACCAAGTCGAGGAAAGGTAGGGTCTTCAAGTCCTTCCTCTACCGTCCAGGCCATCTCCTCGGGAGGGAACCGGGAAAACAAAGAAAACGATATGCAGAGTCAGGACACGATCCTAAGGTTACTTCACCAAAGGAAGGGGGGGGCACGTGCAGCCTTCACCAGTGCTCGCTTCTGTGCATGGGTGTGCGGAGGGGGAAAAACAGTGCAGTTGTGTCTGTGCCTGCTCAAAACCCCATCCACCAGCCCTTAAGAAACAAACTAGACGAGCGGACCACTTGCCTGAGCCCATGACCCTCAGGGCCGTGGGTGGGGGAGTCGCAGCCTCTGCTTCCCTCGGGGAAGTACTGGACTCGGGCGTGTTGCTCCCTGAGCGGATCCTGTCAGTGCTGGTCTCTCCTTCTTTGCGGTGGTTGCTTCGGTCATTCCTCCGTTCCTCGGGTCCTTCCTGCTGGCGCTCTTCCTCCCTGTCTTCTCCAGTGAAAAGCCACGATTCGGTCTGCTCCTCGGTCTCCTCCGTATCCGACGACCCTCCTTGTTCCTCCGCTCCCTCTTTGAACTCAGGATCGTCGGAAACACTCTTGCGTAGAACAGGAACCTCGCTTCCGGTTTGGGACAGTTCGGCGGCCATGTTGGAATTAGCGGTATAATCCCCTATACCACTCCTGGATCCATCACAGTTACTTACCCGGGGGATAGGCTACACGGCTTTCTTCCGCACTCACCTGCCCTTTCCAGATTCCAAATCTGATTGAGCGTTAGTTGCCATGGTTTGGCACATCTGTGTGGATCAACTTCTGTTGGGGGTTCGCTGTCATGCAGTTCCACAACTTAGACATAGAATTTTTGGTTTTCCCCGAATAGTTTCTGTTATTCCTAGTGACACGCTGCCACACCATGGGCTCTTATATTCCACGACTGCTCTGCTGACTGAGTCCTACCACTACAACCCTCCCCCATGGCACGCGTTGATATCATCACCTGGAACGTAAGAGGGATTCATAGCCCCTCTCGTAGATATTCTACATACGCATATCTACAGCGTAAATCCGCTGGCATTGCCCTACTCCAGGAAACACATTTGGCAAGCCTTGAGGCTGCTCGGTTGCGACACCGCTGGTGGAGACAGGTGTACAGCACTAACTCCTCCTCCCTAGCAAGGGGCGCATTGGTCTTGGTGAAAGCGGGATCCCTTGGGAGGAGGAGGAGGTGGAGATCGACACTGAAGGACGCTATGTATTCCTAACAGGTAAACTAAATGGGCAGCCCCTCTTACTTGGTTCAATTTACGCCCCCAATGTTGAGCAGACCACCTTCCTTTGCTGCCTATCTAAGGTATTATCTCGCTGGAGCAATATCCCATGGCTCCTGGGTGGAGACTTCAATTCAGTTCTTGATGTCTCGCTTGACCGTTCTTTCCCACCCCTTGCGCACACTGCAGCATCATCTAATGCACAAGCTCTACGCAGTTGGCTATGGCACTGATCCCTGTCTGATGTCTGGCGCGCAAGTAATCCGGACACCCGTATATACTTCTTCTATTCACCCGTCCACAACCTTCATGTGAGGGTGGATCGCATACTGGCCTCATCTGCACTGCTTCCCTTAATCCAGGATACCGAATATCTTGGTGGCACACATTCAGATCATAACCCCCAGCTCATGACGATTAGCCGGGAAAGGAGACCCCCTCCGATCCCTACCTGGCAGTTGCAACCGGCTGCGCTTGAGGATCAAGCCTTTTGCAGATCCCTGGGAACGACGCAGCTAGACTATTTTGAACACAACATCGGCTCCACAGGCTCTCTGTCACTAGAGTGGGAGGCTTTTAAAGTCACGACTAGGGGACATTGCTTAGGCCTAACATGGAACATTCACAAACAGCTCGATGCTTCCCTGGGTGCTCTCGAACAAAAACTCCTTCATTACGAATCCATTTCGGTCACCCACATTGAGACTAAAGCACAACTAGATGGAATGCAGGCAGACCGGCTTGAGCTCTTGGACAGGTTACGCTGTCATAATTTCTTAGCTCATTCAGCACTTACGCACACCACGTTGGACAGGGCAGATAAACGACTTGCTTATCTAATACGACAGGAGCATCCTCAACATCCAATTCACACCATACGAGACGATTTGGGACATATGCGATGCACGCAACTTGACATCCACGCAGCCATGACTTGTCATTATTCTACTTTCTATGCATCCAATATGCATGGGAACTCCCAGCAGATATGCGCCTTTTTGGACTCAGTAGAATTGCCCACGTTATCCCTCGACTAGCACCTGGTATTGGACTCCCCTATATCAGTTGATGAGGTGCGGAGGCACTATCGTCATTGGCGTCGGGGACGGCGCCAGGACTGGATGGGTTCCCCGCAGAGTTTTTTAAGACATATGCTGAAACACTTATCCCACACCTGCACACCCTTTATAGCTCCGCGATAGAAAATTCCCTGCTGCCGCCCTCCTTATGTATGGCCAATGTAGTCTCCTTTTTGAAACCGGGCAAGGATCCCACAGCCCTGGGATCCTACAGGCCCTTAGCGATTTTAAACACAGACTATAACATTCTGGCGAAGATTCTAACTAATCGACTCGCGCCCTGCATTCCCACCCTGGTCCATTGAGACCAGAATGGATTTGTCCCTGCCCGTAACACCTCCCTCAATCTTCGCCGCTATTTCAGAGTTGCCCACTGCAATGGCCTCGACCGGGTTGCTTAGTTTTAGACCTTGAGAGAGCCTTTGACTCTCTTGAGTGGGATTATCTTTTTCAGCTTTACCCAGATTCGGCATTGGGACCTTCTTTATTGGTATGGTCAGACTACTGTACTAACACTCAACTATATGTGTAAAAATGGGCCCTTACATGTCTGAACCCATAGCAGTGGGTCGTGGGACCCGACAGGGCTGCCCCTTATCCCCCCTTCTTTTCTTCCTAGCAGTGGACCCGCTTGCTGCATATGTCTGTGCCCGAGTTGATGTGGGAATTCTCCTTGGGGATGACACGTACACAATCTCTCTATACACAGATGACATTCTGCTATATGTGAGAGATCTCCACTCCATCCCCCCCTTGCTAGCTCTGGCGCTGTCATCATTTGCCAATGTATCTGGACTGCATGTCAACGCATTGAAGTCCACCCTTTTCCCCTTCTCCCTGACCACCCCAGACCCAGGATACTCTCTGAGTGGTGTCCCGGTGCCATGGTATGTTGACACCTTCCGCTATTTAGGTATCCGCATTTACCGGAACAAAACCGACCTTTTTGATGGCAACATCAACAGAGCCACAACCACTATTCAGTCCCAAATGACCTTCTGGGGGATTCTCCCGCTATCAATTTCTGGCAGAGTCGCCCTCACTAAAATGGTGATACTTCCTTGGCTTCTCTATTACTTTACGAACCTACCTCTCTACATTCCTCCTGCCTTCTTCAACAAATTTGAAAAAACAATTAGAGATTTTATTTGGGGTACGTCCAGACACAGAGTTTCCTCTAAAAAGCTTTACCTACCCGCCGGGCAAGGTGGCCTCGCTGTTCCTAACTTTGAACACTAATATGCCGCTCAGGTACAGTGGATTGCCAGGTGGCTGGCATCCCGTCATCTCTCAGACAAGGCCAATCTAAGCCCTCCTAGATCACACCTCACCCTCTTACATCCGTTCCATCCATGTGTGAAGCCCAGGGGCATAGACTACCTGTTACTCTCAGTGGCCTATAAATGCTACCATAGAAACCTATTTATCACCCGCGCCAAAAAACCATACGCCCCCTCTAGTCCCCTCCTGGGGACACACATGGATCAAAAGATTACCACAGCGGTAGAGCTACATAATTGGGACACAGCTGGAATTCGTGACACTAGGGACCTCTTCCGGGACGGTACCCTTATCCCATACACCCAGCTCGTCTCGGAGGAGGGTCTCCATCTGGGGTATTTCTTACTGCACTGCTCTCTCACTGCAACTCTCTCGGCCCGATGGGGTAGCCTGTCCATAGAGCCTCCCGTGCACCACACGATTCAATACTTACACATAATGGGTGAAAGGGGTCACCTGATCCGGTGGTTTGCAGCATCTCTCCTTCAGCATGCTGCAGTCTCGCCAGACCCCTTAAGACTACATTGGGAGGAAGACTTGGGACGTCCTTACTCCGATACAGAATGGACAGCTGCCCTGGAAAGCCCCACTCGCATACCCCGCAACCAGCGCTTCTGCCAAATTCAGTTTTTTATCTTACACCGAGCATACCTTACCCCAGCCAAAATTAATAAGTACTTTCACCGCACGGACTCTACCTGCCCTAGATGTCACTTAACCAACGCAGGCGTCCTACGCATGCTGTGGCACTGCCCCGCTTTCAATGGGTTCTGGATTGAGGTGGCTGCCACCCTTGCTCGCAGCACTGACCGCGACATCCCTTTCCAGTGGGAAGTCTATCTCTTACATCTATTCAACAGGGGCAGAAAATATAGGGTCACTTCATGCTTCTTGGACTTGGGCCTAGCAGCCGCCAAACGTCTAATCACCAAACGGTGGAGATCACTGGTGGCTCCACATGCAGTAGCGTGGCGCCGCTCATTGCTGAACTGGGCCAAAGCGGAGAGTGTTGCCTTACGCAGGAAAGACCTGCTGGGTCTTCACAAATTCCCCCTGGCCAACAGTTGGGAGGCTATTCTAGCGGATTTGCAGAAAGTAGACACAGTGTGAGAAAGTGCCATCTTTCTTGCATGGTATGCCCCCACTTTTTGCTGAATTGCTGATGTACTTTGACTGAGTGTGCCCTGGGCTCCTGCCAATCAGGTGCCCAGGGCCTGTGTTCCTTCCCTAAAACTGCATTGAAGCCTAAACCCAATTGGCATCTCTGGCCACATGTCAGCCCCTGGTAAATGGTACCCTAGGTACCCAGGGCACTGTGGCCAGAGAAGGCCTCTAAGGGCTGCAGCACTTATTGTGCCACCCTTAGAGGCCCTGTACCCTGACACACACACACACTGCCTTTGCAGGCTGAGTGTCTTGGTGCAGAACAAAACAGAGAGTCGACATGGCACACATCACTGTGTGTCATGCCCACAAACATACTGCCCTGGCATACCTCAGTCACCCCTCTAGCTGGGTGCACTATGCCAGTGGTGAGGGTACAGGTGCATGAGCCCTGTACCCCTACAGTACCCAGGTCCATTCCTGGGCACTGTAAGTGCAGTGCTGCCATTAAGAGTATATGGTGCTGGGAGGTCGTCATCACGAACTCCACAGCACCATGATGGCTACACTGAAGACTGAGAAGTTTGGTATCAAACTTCTCAGCACATTAAACCCACACTAATGCCAGTGTGGGATTTAATGTAAGATGCACGACAGAGGGCAACTTAGAGTTGCCCCCTGAACCTAACCCACAATCCACGTCCTGCCTGAGAGGCTGCCTAGGCTGCCACCCAGCAGACATGTTGCTGGACCCCTGGGTAGAGAGCCATCCGCTCTCCCGGGCCTGCAACAATGCACGTCCTGGGCGAGGTGCTAGGTCTCCTCCCCGAGGATGGGCAGAGGGAAGCTTCAAAGGCATGCCGCCTTTGTGAGCCTCCCCAGACCACTTGCTGTACTCAGCAACTGGTCCCCACCGGTTCTAGCCCCCACTCTGGCGGGAAGACCGGCGGGAAACCCCAAGTGAGGAAAGGGGTGTGCCAGCCTCTGCCAACCCCACCCCTCAGGTGGGGGAGGCGAGGTGAAGCACATCTCCGGGCTCTCGCCATCTTGAAGATGGGGAGCCCTGCCCAATCAGGACTAGGCTCCTGCCCCCTCCCACTGGAGAGTGGCAGGATAGGGGGTGTACCCACCCCAGGGAAGGGACCCACTGGTCCCTGCCCTTTACCTACCTGTAACGCCCCTAAATCTAGTATTTAGGGGCACCCTGAACCTTCCTTCCTCAGATCCCGAATCCGAAACAAGCAATAAGAACAAGAAGAAAGAAGACCTGCCGTGCAGCTGCTCACAAGAGGACGGCACCAACTGACTTGGCCCCAGCCCTACAGGCCTGTCGACCCTCGAACCTGCTCCTGCTAAACCCCGGCGTCTCCAGTGGTCAGCAACCTCGAAAACCCCGGAGGACCTGACTGCCTTGTGACTCTAAAAGAACTGGGACTCCCACGAGCAGTGGTACTGCTCAAAGCAAGTAACAAACCCCTGGTGCCAGCCAGGAACCGCGACTCCTGCACACTCTGCACCCGCCGAGCCCGGCCTGTGCCTGAGTGGACAAAGACCACGAGGACGTCCCCCCGGTGACTGTGACCCAGAATACAGCACCGAAGGACCCTCCTCGATGCTCCTGATGACGCCTGCAGCCTCAGAACCAGGGACCCCTCCAACCGCGACCAGCAGAGGGTAAGATTTCCCGACGCGAAAAGACACCCCTGCACCCGGCGCCCTGCGGCCTCCTGTGCCCAACTCCGGGGTGCCTACCTATCCTCCAACTACCCAACTTACCTCTCGAAGTGGTGGTCGCACCTGAAGAATCTCCGTCCCCGAGCTTGCAGCCTTTGTTCAACTTCCAGCTTCTCCATTGAAATACATTGAGCGCCCGACGGCTCAAAAGCACCCTGCACCCAGCCGCCCGAGTGCCCCTGGGAGTGCAACACCTATCCGATTTTTCTTCCCCACTTGCCCTGGGTAAGTGACCAGGAGCCCAGCTCCCACAGCCGCGTGGCCTGCCTGCTAGCAACCACCAACCAAGGGCCCCCTGCCCGCCATAGGCTAACATTGGGCCTAACTCACTCTGCACCCGGCCGCCCCTGTGCCGCTGAGGGTGTACCAACTGTACCTACCTAACCCTGGGAGACCCCTGAGTCTATGCCCAGAACCTTAACTCTGCCAGTCGAGTACTTACCTGAAAACCGATAACCTACATTTTCTCCATAGGGTAACATTGACTGGTCTACACTGAAATTTCTTCTAAGTATCGAGTTTTGAAACTTTAAAATAATCACTAAAAATCGTCCGATCAACGAAAACGAAATTACTCACCTGTTATCAGGAGAGATCCCAGTGCTGGATCTTGGTGCCCAGCACTGACCCTGAAAAGCAATTACAACTGTACTTACCGATAACTTGATTTTCCTCCATAGGATAACATTGCCTGGTTTTCTCCAGAAATTCTTCTAAGTGTCGATTTTTAAACAAACAAATATTCCTTAAAAATCGCCTGTGTAACAAAAACGATTTCTTCCAACTGTTTACAGGAAATGCACCAGGGCTGAATCCAGGATCCAGCGCTGAGTAAGAAAAATCATACGTAAAATAATTGATATTGCATTTACTTAAAATTCCCCATTGAGCTCAATGTTATAATTGTGTTTGAATTGTGTTGCCTATTGCAACAACTGTGACTATTGCCTTTAAAAGTCTATTGCTTATTGAAAGTACATAACTAAAGCATCTCATTCTGAGAAAGTATTTTTATACCTACTTGTGGTTCTAAAAATAAAACAACAATATATTTTTATATACAAAACAATTGGCCTAGAGTTCAGTTCTTGAGTGTGTGAGACCATTTGCTGACTGAGTGTGTACAACAAATGCTTTACACTGTCCTCTGATACTGCCTTACTGCTCGACCAAGCTACCACTTTAGAGAGTAAGGTTATATCTAACTTTAGCCTCTGCCAAACCTCTGGGGACTGTGGACTCTGTGCACACTGAACCTTACTTTGGTTCAGTATATCAGAGCCACTTTCTTACACACAGTCACTGTGAATTGTTCTGTGGGGGTAGGGGATCGGACTGTTGTAGCGTCATAATTGGGAATACTCCTCCATCCCTACATAATCGGAGGTATATCTGGGGCAGATCCCTACCTTAGCCACTCAGCGAGCTAGCTCATACATACACAACATTTCTCACACATGCAACATACATGTGGATTGGTACTAGACAGAGAGCGACACTAACAGTTAATTCCCCCCTCCTTTAACTTACTTTGTCCTCATTCTGATGAGCCCCACTCCCACTGTTCAAGTCTGTGACATAACATTCTTCGATTATATGCATTTTCACAGACCACATGGTGGCACTAACGTCACAATTGATATCGACAAGTGTCCCTCCAATGTATGTTTGCTATGTTTCTCCTTTCATAGCACATTGTATGCTCAAGAGAATTCAAGCCACCCTACTACTGTAGGGTCGCTCTTGTGGTTATATCATGAATACAACTGTTGTTTTGCTTTTGCTGTACACTATGAAATGTCAATAAAAAGATTTCCCCCCCAAAAATAGAGGGAAACACTAGATGTTTTAGAGCAATAAGAGATATGATATGAAGAGATGTAGTTGTGCCTACTAGAATTGGAAAGGAGGCGCCACCGGAGGATACACCTGATGCTGCAGCACTTTTTATTTGAGAATAATTGACCATTTGAGAAGAATACTGTTTGCAATGAAACCATTACCTACACACACAGTTTACAGTGCATGGGAGAGGGCAGCGCAGGTAAGCAGAGAGACAAATATCAACGGAGGATGACAAAAGTGATGCGTGCATATGCAGATGCGAGATGCGAGATGGGATGACCAACAAAAGAGATGGAGAGTGGACATGATTGAGGGAGCGAGATTGTACCCCGCCATAACAAGCAAGGGAAAAGAGGCTGAGAGCAGAAGAAAAAAGAACAAGGAGGGAGATGCAAACAGTAATAGTGATGCAATTGACAGCCTATTGGATGGATTGGTAGCTGAACGTCCAGCTCCATATAATCCAATGAAAATGGAAAGTGGGGGTAACGTGAGTCTAACTGGTAGTTCTGGGTGTGCTTTGGTACCGGTTACTTCTAGTACTGGTGTTGTAGGAGTCCTATCAAATGGGGTGACACAAACTGTAGCTCTGGGAAATGGTAGCACTAATGTGGCTTTGATACTTCAGGATGCTCTTACAGTGCCGGTTACCATTGGGCCCACAGTCCCTATGTATGACCCTAGCCCTGCAGGAAAGGAGTGTCAGAAGGTGCCCGCTCCTGCAGAAGATAAGATACTGGAAAGAGAAGCAGGCAATCAGAGAATACAGTTTGTCCCGTTGGTCCCAACGAATGCGAGCTCACCTTGTGCAGCCAGTGCAGATCCTTCGGTACTCCAGAATGGGTTTAGACCCATAAGGTCTTTTCCTGGACTGGCAGGTATTGATTCCCCTCTATAGGAAAATCTTTCAAATGCACTGAATTGTATGCCCAAATATAGTACTGCACAAAAGGGACCCTCTGAGAGTCAGCATCTATTTGATGTCCAGGATTTAGAGCAATGGTTGAAGTAACAGAATGGTGGTATGGTTCAGTCTCAGGGGAATGTCGTGCAGTCTCAAAATGTGCCTAGACTGAGATCTCAAAATGTTTCTGGTTCACACGGCCCTGTGATGCAAGTACCTCAACCTCCAATGCCACAACAAGCTGGAGGTAAGCATAGATTTAATCTGAACATGGACATGACTGCAACTCAGAACGTGTCTGAGTTACCCAGTATTTGAGACTTCTAATGATTACGGTTCATACCCGTCCTTATGATGGTGCCTGAGGGGGGAGGAAGGCTGTATACTTGGTGCAGTCTTGGAGGTGGACCAGAGTGGACCCTATGTTGATGCTGATGTAGATGGCCACAATGTCACTTTTCTGACTGACACTGGTGCTACCCACTCTACTGTGAGAACAGCAGAGGTTCCAAACCTACCTGTCTCTGGAAAAACAATCCAAGTTGTAGGAGTTGCTAATAGACGGTTGTCAAATCCCCTTACTGAAGAAACGCCTGTAGACATAGGGACATTTGAAAATAATCAACAATTTAAAAAAAAAAAAAAATTTAAACAAACTTTATTGGGTTTTGCCAAAGATTCAGATGGTAAATGCGCAACATTCTCATCGTTAAACAGGATTACAATCGATCCGTTGGGTATATAGAAAGGACATTAGCAAACCAAAAGTACTGCCAGTCATCACAGTGATCACAGCTTTCCGGTTTCCCCCCGTAGTCCAGCGTACATACATTGTATTGCGTTCAATTCTGAGACTGCTAGGTGTGTCCCCAGGCCCATCCTAATGCTCCCTTCCCGCAACGTAGAAGGTGTGTCACTAGTACTCAAATCGCTAGTTTGCGGTATATGACCATTCCAGGGTGCTTTGCATATTTGGCTGAAGCAGCACTCCAGGGTATCCCAGTCAGTAAGGGCGGTAGTGCGTTGCGTCTATTAGTGAAGCCCACAGAGCCATGAATCTTTCAGTGGTATGTAGTTTAGTCTCCTCCTGTTGGTGGTTCACCTAATGATTCCTCCTCCTCAGCGTCCTCTGGGACCTTAAGTAACATCACTAGTGCTTCCCAAGCTCTTGCCGTTTCCAGCACCCTCTCACTCTCCGTTCTTTTTGCGATTTGCAGCCTGATCGTTCCCTCACATTCAGCCCATTTAATGAGTTCATTTTTCCATCTGGCTATGCTGGGGCCCTGCCTCGCTTTCCAGTGCATGGTGATGTCTCTTTTGGCTAGTAGGAGGCCCATATCTAAAAATTTACTCGTGATTTTATTTTTGGATGTATGAGAGAACCAGTGCAATATGCAGCATTTCTGGGTTGGCTCAACGTCTCTGCCGGTGATGTCAGACATCATTGCTGTTACTTCCCCCCAGAAATTACTCAGGTGCGGACAATCCCATACCATGTGCCTGAAATTTGCGCCTTCTCTATTGCATTGCGGGCAAGCCGCTAGTTGGGTCGGGAAATACTTATTAAGCTTTTCCGGGGTGAGGTATGCTCTGTGTAAGATATAAAAGTGTGCCAACTGGAATCTGACATTTCTGGTGCTCTTCCAGGCTCTTTCCACTAATTCCCCCCAGGTTTTCTCTGGAATTGCCTCACCAAGGTCCGTCTCCCATTTGAATCACAACTCTGATAAGGGCAGTAGTGTTTCCCGGGTTATGCGCCTGTACAAACACGTAACCACCTTGAATGTACCTGCCGCCATCACCACATATTGGCAGCACAGTGATGTGTTTGGTTCAGTGAGACCCCCTCCCCAGTGTTTGCGTATGGCCGCAGTGAGGGCAGAGTACAACAAGAAATCCCCCCTAGGCAGGTCGTATCGGTCCTGCAGGTCATTGAACGGGATCATGGCCCCCTCCTCATATAAGTCTCCTATTGTAGCCAACCCCTGTTCCGCCCAAGCCGTCAGTCTCTGCCAGTAACCCCATGTGGCAAGGCTAGGCACATAAGTAACGGGATTTCCGGGGCATAAGGGCGTCTAACTGCAGCCCGCCGCAGGTTCCCATTCCAGCACCGTCATGTTGTGTTAAGTTCTGTAGAGAGGCTCGGAGTGCTAACAGAGAGCCGCAGTATAATTTGGGATAGCAGTCTTAAGGTCACAAATTCTTCTCTCTGCTCCTCTGCCCCCCTGAGGCAGTTCGCCGCCCACTGCGTGAGCCACTGGAATTGCGCCGCCAGGTAGTAGGCCTCAAAGTCAGGCACCGCCAGACCTCCTTCCGCTCTGGGTCGCATGAGAACAGTAAGCGCCACCCTTCGCCTGCTATTGCCCCACAGAAAACCCGTAATCATTGACCTGAGTTGGGCAAAGTACTTTGTCGGTATCCAGACCGGCAAAGTCCCAAAGAAATATACTAACCTCGGGAGGGTCACCATTTTAAGCAGAGCTACCCGGCCGGCTACCGACAGCGGCACAGAGCCCCAGATATCAAAATTGCTTTTTGTTCCTCTGATTTCTTTTCCTATATTACCCTCTAGTATGTCGTCCTGAGTGTGGTATATTTGAGTACCCAGGTATGGCAGGCATCTGTCTTCCCACCTTACCCCCTCTGTTTCCTGTGGGCCTATCCTGCCCTCTTTTGCAGGGAACAGACAAGACTTTGCCCAGTTCACCTTTAGCCCTGCTACTCTGCTTAGGCCTTGGAGCAAGTCTTTCGCTCCCCGAAGCGCCTCCCCCGAATCAGCCAAAAACAACAACAGATCGTCGGCACAGAGCGCAATGTAGGGGATCTGCCCATGAACATTAAGTCCCTGATAGGATTGTCCTGTTCTAGCTTTCGCTGCCAATGGCTCCATCGCCAGGGCAAATAGTAAGGGGGAAAGGGGGCACCCCTGCCGTGTGCCCCGTCCAACATCGCAGGCATCTGATATTAACCCACCAGTCCTAACCCTAGCAGTGGAATCCAAATACAGGAGAGCCGTCCAGTCCACAAATTTGTCTCCCAGCCCAAACTTCCGCATCACATGAAACAGGTAAGGCCACTCCAGGCTATCAAACGCTTTTTCTATATCTACTGCGAAGATCGTCGCCTTATCTTTCCTATAGGAGTCAGCCTCCAGCACTCGCAGGAGGCGCCGAATGTTAAGCGCTGTGTTTCTGGTGGGAATGAACCCGGATTGGTCTCTGTGTATTAGAGTTGTCATGTGTGGAAGTAAGCGAGAGGCCAGCAACCTGCTTAGCATCTTATAATCTAAGTTAAGCATAGAGAGCGGCCGATACGCCATTTTATCCCATGGTGGTTTTCCCGGTTTGAGCAATGGTATGATGATTGCCTCCCTAGTGGAGACAGGCAGGTGTCCCAAGTGCCTGGCGTCATTATATTGTTTTACCAATCTAGGGGCCAACAAGTCAATATATGCGAGGTAAAATTCGATTGGTAGGCCATCCGTTCCCATTGTTTTATTTCGTGCCATATTTTTAATAGCCCCTCTTACTTCCCCAATCTCTACCTCTCGCCCCAGGATATCTGCGACTTCCTTATCCAGAACTGGTAGTTCCACGTCTCTTAAGAAGCCGTTCAGATCCTCCTCCACCAGGGTCAGCTTACTCTTGTATAGGTCTGTGTAGTATTCTAAAAACAAGTCATTAATGCCTTGTTGGTCATACCTCGCGGCTCCACCCTGCCCCCTAAGTTCCAAGATTGCCGTGCCTCTCCTGGCTGGGTTAGCCAACCAAGCCAGTAGAGCCCCGACTTGTCCCTCTCTGAATGAGCCCGGGTTATGTATTTTTTATAGTCAAAACACCGAAGGCGTTCCACCTGCACTGCCACTGCCTCTCTGGCCTCTAAGAGTTCCCTCTGTTTGTCTGCTCTCTCAGGTCTTTCCTTTTCCAGTTCTCTTAGGCGCTGATCATCCCTCTGTATGTCCTGAAGTAGCACCTTCCATGTCCCCATCGTCTCTGATATGCAGCGCCCCCTAATGACCGTTTTAAACGCATCCCATTCCACTAATGTATTCGTTGCAGTGTTAGCATTGTCTTGAAAATAATGTGAAATAGCTGTGTCTATCGCAGCATGGAACACCTGGTCTTCTAGGGCCTCAGGTCTCAAGCGTCAGGTGGGGATTTTGGGCCGCGCGCGGGACCATTGCAAGAGTATCAACGCAGGATTATGATCAGATAGCGTCCTAGTGAGGTATTCGCTACTACACACCCCCTCGTGTACATCAGGGGAGCACAGTATGGCATCTAGTCGAACATGTAATTTGTGCATGGCTGAGAAAAAGGAGTAATCCCGGGTCCCAGGGTGCTGAGCTCTCCACGAATCTATCAACCCCCACCTCTGTTGCCAATTGCGCCGTGCATCTGCTAGTTTGTGCATGGGTGCATCAGGGAGCGGAGGGTGAGAACGATCAAGGGTAACATCAGTTGTGCAATTAAAGTCACCTCCTAATAAGACCTAACCCGTTAGTACGGAGGCCAGTTTCCCAGAGAAGTGTGAAAAGAAGGTTGGTTGGTCTGAGTTGGGCACATATATGCTTCCCAATACTAGGTCTCTGCCATCTAATCTCCCAGAAAGTACCACATATCTGCCGTCTGGATCAATAATCTGTTTTGTGCACTGGAAGGGTACCCCCGCCCTCACCCAGATCAGGACTCCCCGGGCGAACGCTGAATAATTGGTATAAAATGCTTGACCTCTCCAGCAACGCTGCAGTGCCGCTCCTTCTTTCGCCATTATGTGGGTCTCCTGAAGTAGTGCGATCTGAATACCCCTATGGACTAAATAGGCGTGTATTTTATGATGCCGCAACATGGAGTGCATCCCCCTTACATTCCACGAGATACATTTTAAATCTAATGGGGATCCCATTGTCTGAGGTAAGTCTTGCTCCCATTAAAACCCCCCATTGTGACACGCCTGGTCCCCCTTAACATTCCCCAAACCCAGAAAAAACCCCAACTCCCCCTCCCCAGGACAGGTACCGAAGAACTAGTTCCCATCCAAACGTTATTTAAGTACTCAAACATCCAAGAGTGGTTACAGGGCAATCAACTTACAGTTCTGGACCCAGAACCCCGCCGCGCCGCTTCCCCGAGATATGCAACAATTATTCCGCCCGGACCAGCCATTCGCACCCTCTGCTATCATAGTGCAGTCAACAAGTACTGGTAGCCCCCCCTCCAAACCAGTTTACCCCGCATCTCCAAGATCCACAGTTCGGGATGTCGAATCATATTCATCCCACAAACTCTTCCGCCGTCTGGGGTGTGATCTTTGGCAAGTCCGTCTCCGAGGTGTCGTTATCACTAAGATCCAGTGAAGTGTCTGCTCTTTCCCCATGCAGTCCGCTTCTACTTGAGGTAGGGCTGGAACCTTTTTGGCTATGTGTCGCCACGGCCTGTAGCGCTTTACGACGTTCTAGACTGAGTTCTCTTGGAGATGGGGCTCTGGACCCCGTGTTGTTGCTACGAGGACTCTGATGTGGTCAGTTCGAAGAGGAGTTACGATGGTCCAGAGGTCTCTGCGTGTCCAGCCACTCCCAGGCCTCTTGAGGCGTTGTAAAGAAGCGAGGTCCCGCAGGGTCCGCCACTCTGAGTCGTGCAGGGAACAACATTGCGTATGGCAAGTGCAATTGGCGTAATTTCTTTTTGACTGCCAAGAAGGATGCTCTGTTCCGCTGGACTTCCCGAGTGAAGTCCGGAAAAATCAATACTGCGCTATTTTCAATTTGCAGTCCCTGGCGCTGGCGAGCTCGTTGTAAGATATAGTCTCTGTCCTTAAAATGCAACAGTTGCGCCACTATTGGTCTTGGCGGGGCCCCATGCTTTGGCGGTCGTGCCGGAACTCTATGGGCTCTTTCCAGTGCATAAAAGGGTGACAATCCTTCTGGGGCAACTTCCACTCAGAGCCAGTCTTCTAAGAAGCGCACCATATTAGCCACCTCTGCTTTCTCTGGCACTCTGATGACTCGGATATTATTCCTACGGGATCTCCCCTCACTGTCTTCAGCCCTCACTTCCAACACTTTGATTTTAGTTTCCAGGTCCGTGAGCGTCTTCTGCATCTCGGTTACTTTCTCTGGGAGGCCGCACAGTTCTTTCTCAGTAGTTGTCACCCGTTCCTTGAGCTTTCGATGGTCATCCTTTAATAGGCTTAAGTCCGTACCTATCGCGTCTATTTTCTCCTCCAGCACCTCTCTGGAGGCTGTGATTACCTGCATGATGTCTGTCAGCGTTGGCTTCCTGAGAACCGAGTCATTCCTCCGTTCCATTACTACTTCATCATCGTCCGTCTGAGCGCCAGGGGTTTCTACACTGAGGACGTTAAATCCTCTCTTTTTTTGAGTTCTCCCCATCTTTCCGGCCAATAGCTGGTTTCTCCTTGCTACGCCCGGGGGCTTTCCGGAATGCTGAGGGGCCGAACCGTTGTATTGTGAGCGTCTATTGAGCGTGGCACCGCTGCAGGGATCCCCAGACCTTTCTCGCTGTTACGACTGCAGTAATCTCTGCAGGAGTCCGCCCTCTCTCTTGTCGCCACCGCCGAGGTCGTGGAGGGTACTAGAATCTTACTCCCCATTGTGGTCTCATGACTGCCGTTGACCCGGCGTCCCGGGCACAGAAGAGGCGCTACAGTCCCTCACAGCTCGAGCCTCGTGGGGCTCACGTTACAGCGGCGTGTTGTCTGGACGCTCGTAGAGTGCTCTGTGTTACAGGCAGTGGTACACTGCTCACACCACTGCTACTCACTGCACTGGCCAAACCCCCAGGAACCTCTGCTTTCTCGATGCTGCGTCCGTACTCTCCTTTAGACCAGTTGCGTTATGTCTCTCAGCCCACGGGCTTCACTCTCAGTCTTGAGCGCCTGGTGCTTGCAGGGCAGCTCCGACGTCCTGCCCTCTCGCTCAAAGGCCAGTGCAGCGCGAACAGGTGCTGCCGTGGGTGCCAGGATTCGACAACAACATACGACAGTCTGGGGAAGAGCAATCGAGCCGCACACCCCTTCTTGCTGCAAGGGGTCACTGCAATAGCTGTCGTCTGTTCTCCCACAGGCAGAACTGCTAGATTGTGATACTGTTGAGCATGGCGAGTCGCTATCCAGGGAGTACCTTGGCCCCCTTTGGGGGTAGCAGCCTCTCCACTGACTGCAGCAATGCGCTTCAGTTAAGGAGGCACTCCTCCCCGTCGATGTGCTGAGGCCCCCAGAATCGTGATGCGCTTCTACTGGGGTCTGTTGCAGTTTACACGGCCTGTATCCTTCGCCTGGAGTTCATTATGGCGCGAGCGCCATCTTGTCGCCTGTTGCACCACGTTGCTGGCCCATAGATATACCAAGTGGAGGGGGGGTCCTGCTTGAGGAATCAGGGCATCCAGCTCAGCACTTCATGCCCCCGGGGCCCCTCTGGTCTCTCGTGCAATCCGGGCACCTCAGCAGAGTGGGGTGCTCACAATTACCGGGCCTCGATGTGCCAGCAGCAGAACGCCCCAGTTACGCTGTGTATCTTACAGCTCAGGCGCCATCTTGCGTCTTCCCCCTCGGCGCTGCCCGACCTCTGCACCAGCTTGATAGCATATTGTCTGGGGAATCAGGGCTCTTCATGCAGTCCCCTACCTTCCTGGGCCCACTCCTCCTACTAGTGGTGCTCGGGGCATCCTCGGAGGGTGCCGCGCTACTCCGCCATTCTCCCGGGCTCAGGGCACGGGCGCCATCTTGCCGCCTTCGGCTCCGCGGTCCAGTCTCCGTCGGCAGCGACTGCAGCCTTCCAGGGGCGCTCGGAGCTCGCTGCCCCGTGCCCCCAGCCTTCAGTAGCCCCCCCGGCGCACAGATTGATGCCTGTACCGGCGGCCGGGGCTCAGGATATGATGCAATATGGGTAGGCGGCTGCCTGCGTCCGATCACATCGGCTTCCAAGCCACGCCCCCAAGATAATCAACAATTTGTGATGTGATTCTAGTCCTGTGTGCCTTTTAGGACGTGACTTGCTGTTCAAGTTAAATTGCACCATCTATTGTACCCCAAAGGAGAATAGAACTTCAGACAAATGATGAGGACATTGCCTTTCAACTGGAGAATCAGAACTTGGGTGTCCCACTGTTTCCCATGTTGACAGTGGAAGACTTACCATTGATTCTCAGAGATACAGTGAAAGTCCTAGTTTGGGATTTTTCTGGAAAGGACATCAGACTCATCTGAGAGTTTGAGCCAGTCTGTATCCAAGTTAAGCCAAATGCAGAATATCCGAGAACGCCACAGTATAATCTGGCACCCCAAACAGTCACTGGAATTACACCTGTGATTGAAGCAATGATCGACAAGGCATATTGAAGGAGATCCTGGGGAGTCCATGTAACTCACCCATTATGGGCTTACAGAAGCCGAACAGCAAATACCGCATTGTGGAGGATCTCCGAAAGGTTAATAACATAGTGGTTCCTTGTTGTTCCATGGTACCGAATCTATCTTTGATACTGGTCAGATTCCATGTGAGGCTGAATGGTTCACTGTCATTGATCTTAATCAGGCCTTTTTCTCCATTCCCCTTCATGAGGAGAGCCAATATTTGTTTGCTTTCCGGCTGGGGAATTGTTTTTTAACATGATGCCGTGTCCCTCAAAGGTATACGGAGAGTCCTTCCATATTCAACCAAATCTTGAAAAAGAATCTGGAGTCTCTGGTTATGTCCTGTAATTCTGTCCTAGTCCAGTATATCGATGACCTGCTGGTTGCATCAAATACTCGAGAGGCTTGCAAAACTGATACAATAGCCATGCTGAACCATCTGGTTGAGAATAGACATAAAGGGTTCCCAAGGAAGTTGCATTACTGTATGAAAGAAGTTTATGTACTTAGGACATCATCATGCGAGAAAGGTGTCACAAGAAAGAATCTCGGTGATTAGGCAAATCAATCTGCCTCATACGCAGAAAGAAGTCAGGATGTTTCTGGGAATGGTGGGCATTGTCGCCAGTGGATACCCAACTTTTTCCTAATGGCCAAGCCTTTACAGAGGCTAACACACAAGGATGTGTCTGATTCGGTGCCTTGGGACAATAATTGCTTGAACGTCTTCCTAGAGCTGAGAAAAAGCCTCTGTCGTGCTCCTGCACTATGAATACTAGATTACAACAAAGCATTTTCGCTCTTTTGTAATGAACGAGAATGTTGAGCACTCTCAGTGTTGATGCAGACTCACGGAATTGCCCGTAGACCAGTGGCCTATTTTTCTGCTACTTTAGACCCAGTAGCAGCAGCATTGCCCGGATGTCTCAAATCCATTGCTGCAACAGGTGTCAGCATAGAGAGATGTGAAAGCATCATGACAAAACATCCTTTGACTATCTACGTTCCTCATTCAGTTGAGATTTTGCTAATAAATAGCAGACTTACTAGGTATGAGCAGTTGATCTTGGCAGCAGAGAATGTGAACTTGAAGAGATGTTGCATGCTAAATCCTGCTACTTTGATGCCTTTACCTAATTGCGGTGCAGATGGAGTTGAAATAGAGCATGCTTGTCTCAATGTCACTGAACTATGCACCAAGCCTCGTCCAACCATTTCTGATGAGTCATTATCTGAATCTGATCATACCCTGTTTGTGGATGGCTCTTGTCTCAGGAACAATGATGGAAGCCTGAGAGCTGCTTATGCTGTCTGTACTGTTACGGGAGTGGTCGAAGCTACCTGGCTTCAAGGAGTATTCTCCGTGCAGGTGGCAGAATTAATTCCCCTTACCAGAGCATGTTGCTTTGCAGGTCAGCTAAAAGTGACCATATTCACCGATAGCCAGTATGGGTTCGGAGTGGTTCACGATTTCGGTCAGCTATGGTCTCAGAGAGGTTTCATGACCTCGTCATGGTCTCCCATCCACAATGGAGAAAATGTAAGAAAAATGTTGGAGTCCCTGCAAATGCCCACACAAATTGCCATGGTTAAGTGTCCTGTTCATTGTAAAGGAAATGATTTTGTGACAGTTGGCAACCATTTTGCCTACAAAGTTGCACACTACTGTGCACTGAATGTCTGTACTTTTAATGGCGAATACACAAATGAGGGAACAGATTAAACCAATTTCAACCTTTTGATGACAATTGCTGATACATGGGAGGAAGCGAAGAGATTGCAAGAGGAGGTTACTGAGGAAGAGCAACAATGTTGGATAATAGTAGGCAGTGTGCAACGAGATGATGGCATTTGGGTTTCAGGAGACGGGAGACCAGTATTGCCTAATAGTTTGCTGCCACCCATGATGAGGTATTACCATGGTTCAATGCATCTAGGAAGGGATGTCATGATGAGGTTGTTTAGATAGACTTGGTTTAACCCAAAGTTTTGAGCAATGGCTGAGGCATTATGTTATTGGTGTGTAGTTTGCCAGCAAATGAATGTGGGGAAATTAACTTCTATCACATTAAGTCATATAGGGAGATCTGGAGGTCCTTTCAATAGGATGCAATTGGACTTTGTTAAGATGCCAGTATGCAATGGATTGAGGTACATTTTAGCGGTGGTGTGCATCTTTTCATGTTGGGTGGAAGCCTATCCGACTACGAGATGCGATAGCCTCATTGTAGCTAAATTATTGTTGAGGGAACTCATCCCAAGATTTAGATTTCCAACTTCTTTGGAGTCAGACCGTGGGACTCATTTTAATAATGAGGTTTTGTGAATGCTTTGTGCAGGGATACAGGTGGAGCAGAAATTGCATTGCAGTTATCGACCAAAAGCTTCAGGCATCGTGGAGCGAGTCAACGGCACTCTGAAATCTAGAATTGCTAAGGTGTGTGTTTGAAGTGGCCTGATGCTTTGCCTCTTGTGCTGATGAGTTTTTGCAGTGTCTCAGATCGGAGAACAGGACTCTCACCCCATGTGATCATCATGGGGAGGGCTGTGAGGTTGCCTGCTGTGCCTGTAAATATATTAGTAAATATCACAGACAATTTGGTGCTCCCTTACTGTAAAGGATTGGCTGATGAGTTTCATTCTGAGTCTCATCATGTTGAAGCAGCTACCGCACCGCCACATCAGGAGCAGTGCCATGACCTTAGTTCGAGAGACTGTGTCGTAGCCGGGTCTGGTGGCTCAGTGGACTAATGTGTCCACTGCAGGGACCTGTGTTCGACCTCATGGTAACAGGTTCAAATCCCGGCGGGTCCACTCAGCCTTTCATCCATCTGAGTTCGATAAAATGAATACCATTGAGTTGGGTAACAATAAACATCTGTTATTCTGTGCCAAGATGCCTACGGGTGAACGTGCACATTAAAAATACACATGTTATGTTATGTAGTGAAGAAACACATGAGGAAGAGTTGTCTTGAGCCTTGTTAGCGTGGTCCATTCCAGGTGATCCTGGCCACTATGAAAGCTGTGAAGTGTGGTGGTGTTCCAAACTGGGTGCATGCATCCCACACTCGTAGAGTTCTATGTCCCTTTGAACAAAAAACACAGCACCTCTCCCAGAAGAGACATCAGCTGTCGTCGAAAGACATGGGAAGAGGTCAGACAAGCTGTAGGGGACTAGACAGAGTCTGAGATAGCACTTGCATGATCGGAGGGGGATCAAGATGATTCTGAAGCTGAGTTTGAACTTAATGAAGCTGATACAGTGTTGGTGAATGAAGCAGATCTTCACCCTAACAAAGAAACTAGTGCTGTGGAATCACGAGTGTTGGAGGAAAGCTGGCCAAAGGATAAGGAAATAAGGAGATTGCAGTTGTCCTCGGAAAGAGCTCTTGCACCCATATCAGAAGCCTCTGGTGAATCAGAACGGAACGAAGATGAAAGTGAAATGTCAAATATTCAACAATCTGAAAGGCTGAGGGTGCCTTGTCGGGGGTTCTCTTCTCCTGAGTGGACCTATCTGGTTACTAATGACAATTAGAACATTGGAATGTTGGGAGCTCCATTCAAAACAATGGAGTAGCTCCGGGCTTATAATGGCTGGTATAAGCCCGGAGCTCCAACATTCTAATGTTTCTTTGTTCACAGCTGTGGCTGTGAACAAAGGCTTCAGGGAGCCTGAGGGGATTTCAATCCTCGCGCTCCTTGAAGCCTTTGTTTTATTTGTTAGAACATTCTGCCCTCTAGTGGCAGAATGTTCTAATAGCTTTTTAGCCCTTTGTAGCTGGGCTATACCGGCTATTAAAGTCCCGCTCCCTTGTTAAAGGCCCTCGCCTTCGGCTCGGGCCTTTAACGCTGGAGCGGGCCTTTAATAGCCGGTATAGCCCGCTACGGCGGGCTATAAGGCTATATTAGGGAAAGGAATGGGAGTTCTGGACTAATAGTAGAATTTTTGCTGAGACTTCTGGAGACTAGCTTGAACATTCTTTTTACATTTGCCCTTCCGTACCCAACAAGGCTGAGTGGTTTAAGAAACCTGATATTAATTGAAAGTGATGTTCCTCATTTGAATTCACAGGAGTTTTCTGAGCAAGTTGCTGAACTAAGAGAAATGTTACTGGAGATGTTTATTTATGAACTTGGCCCTCACATTATCAGAGATGATGAATTAACTTTGTGTTGTTGCTTAAAGAAGAGTACCTAGGTACGAGTGGAAGAAGAATAAAAGTAGGGATTACATTTAGAAAAACACAGAGTAGGGTTAGGGAAGCTTCACGAAGATTGTACACAGTGTAAATAAAAAGTTAAAACGAAAAAACTGTTTCACAAAATTAAAGACTGTTTTGTAATTTGCACAGGTGGAAAATGACAGAGAAAATTCTGTTGCCGCTATTTTTCTGCCCACTTGGTCTTAATCTAAGTAGTATGGAACCAAATAATAATAATTGTAGAAGTAGGTACTTAATAGTTGCATTACTTATGATGTTAGTGATAGGCCTATTAGCACTAATTGTAGGATTAAGTTTGAGTCCAACTAAGGTCAAAGAAGAGAAACACACAGTTGTACAGAAACCAAAACATAAACAAGGTGGAGGGTTGTATTCACTGGAGGTTTTAAAATGTACATATTGATTCGTCAAAAGGAGAAAATGCATTGAATGGTGTACACTAACTTGCTTTATGAATACATTACGCCTATGGAAGCCAGAGATTGTTATGTTTGCATGCAATTGCCTTCTTCTGTGGCTGAGGGCATTACCTATCATCACATGCCGTTGACCTATAGCATTACGTGTAGTCTGCTGTTGAGCATGTTCTGTGGCCACGGTAATTTCCAGTGTTATTATTTGAACTATGATTTGTTCTTTTCAGAAGTCCCGCTGTTTAAACATTTGAACAAACATTCCTATGCTCAGAATGCTGAAACAGTCAACAGATATTTGACAATGATTAAAACACTAGATACATCCTTTTGCACAGAGGTATAATTTGACTTGTGTCCTTACTGATATAGAGAAGAAATTACTGGAACAGGTAAAAGAGAGATCTAGGGCAGAAAAGGCAAAAGCAGCTATAGGAATTAAGATTGTCAGTTGGTCACAAGAAGAAGTGGAGCAACAGACAGCACAAAACAGCAGAGCAGTGACATTAGATTAGCAACACCAAGGGAAATTGTGCATACATAACGATAAGAACACTCGTGACACTATCCTTGTAGGAGAGAGCGAATGTGATCATACCTTTGAGGATAAAGGCTCTTGGAAGCTATTTTTGGATTGTACAGACCCTGTGATTCCTAGAGTTTATTTTGTTTGTGGAAAGAATACCTATTTTAAATTGCAGAGCAATTAATATGGAACGTTATGTAGGAGTGTCATGTCCTTTAGGCTAGTCCTGTCATGTATACCCCTATTACATACATTTGTCACATCCACACAACAATAACGATTCTAAACAGGTGACCTTTAACCTAGTAGCTTGCTCCTGTCTCTTCGACACCAGGCTCTTAGTATTCTATCATAATCCCTGTACCTGACATACATAAACATGTCCCCAGGCACGGTAGAATTATTCCATATAAGGGTCACAACTTTTTTCATCATTGACCAACAGCCAGCTATGCATGATCGCATTTGTTTAGAAAAACATTGGTGATTGTTTTCAAAACATTTATGATTGTTTTCAAAGCATCCCTGATTGTTTTAAAAACATATGGATCCTAGAAAAAACCCTGGAGTGACCACTCTAGTATAAAAGATCCTTACTCCCCCTACAAATTAAAGGAGAATTCCTTCCAAGCTGACACGGGGTCCTGCATGCTGAATCTTCGATACGCAGCGGTCTGACATCCCTCGCCGGGTGTCATCCTTGACGCAGAGACGGGGTCCTTCATTCTAAACCATCAGGTGAGGGGCTGGTTCTTCCCTAAGGGTTTCTTGGCTACAGATACACATAGCGACATGCATATACATGCTACACATACAGATCTAGGCTACGTACATTTATGCAAATTACTTAGGGCGCGCATTTTAGGAATATGCAAGTGCTACTGTTTTTATCTGAACTGCTTATGTTCATCTTATTAGCACTGTGGTAGAAATGTATCTACTATTTACTATATTGGTACTAGCAATCTCTTTTGTATGCTTCTGTCTCCTGATGGTCCCAGCACATATGTTTTACACAAGACTGTCGCTGGACCAATAAATACTTATCGAAACGTCCTAATCGCCATTCTGTGTATTTTCTGAGAGTAAGCAAGCACGAGTGCCTGTGTGAAACGTACTGTACTGTTTTCCATGATCCCTGAGGAATCAGGGTTGTCATGTTCAGAGGTTGCCAGAGACTACCGACAGCACTGTAGAATACAGGGGGGTGGTAGTGGCACTGTAGAGCTAGCTGGTCTAACGGCTGACATATCCTGTGGGAGTGTCAGGAAGCGGTGGGGACACCAAGCCCTCAGTTTAGGTCATCCAAAACGCGCAGGTCCTGGGGGATTCCTAGGAACTACACGACATGGCTCCGCCAACATTGGTTTGGTTCTTATATTAACAGTTAAATCTGAGTAGTTCAGTCGTGCTTTCTCAGAAAGCCGTACTCACACTTTTCAGAGACGTCTGAAGTGGGAAGGAAGATCTGCCTCAGCTGAGCAGATCTACTCTGTGTATTGGCTGGAGGTTTAGCAAGCTTGTAAGGATAAAAGGTTCCCCACATTGTGCAAAACCCTTCAACTTAACTTTTTCTCTTCTCTTTTAATAAATGTCTGACCCCACGAGTAGCTCAGGGGAAGAAGAATTGGCTAACGCTCTCAACATTACAGAAAACTGCAGACATGCAGTAACTATAAAATTGTTAGAACACGGTGTACCAGCAATAGGTGGCTGTGTTACCTTCGTGATTGAGGCACACGAGGTGTTCGGATCAGAGTTATTCTATTCCTGGGTTCAGTTCCTACCTGCACAACAATTAAAAGTCAGATCGCCAAAGGCAGGAGAGAAGGAACGCCAGGGCCCAACGGGATCCCCACGCTCTTTTTAAGCAGGACGCTGACATTTGGGCAGGGGTCTTGGCTCCTTTATTCCAGGAAGTCAGATATTTGGGACATCTACCAGCCTCTTGGAAGGGCTCCATTATTGCCCCTATCTATAAAAGTGGTGAGAAATCTGCTCCCAGAACCTGCAGTTTAGTTGCCTTAATTGACAACGAAGCTAAATACTACGCAGGCACCGTACTAAAGGATCTTCAGCTATGGGTAGCGGAACACGGAATTATACCACTCAACCAAACCGGCTTTGCTAAAAACACAGGAACTTTAAACAATATCTTAACATTGTCATTACTTACGGACAAAGCAACAGCAACAAAACAGTCACTTCATCTGTATTTTGTAGACTATAAGGCAGCCTTTGATAATATTGTGAGAGCCAAACTTTGGGAAAAACTGGAAGATCCCGCAGGCACTGCTGGGCGCAATAATATCCCTTCACACAGACACCTGGGTGCAGGTCAAACTGGGCGACGGCACAAGCCTGTCTAGGCGAATTCCAACAACCAAAGGACTCAAACAGGGCTGTGTGCTTGCGCCGACTCTGTTTAACCTTTATATGGCCGACCTGACGCAGACCTTGGACCAATGCAATGCAGACGCTCCAAGGTTAGGAGGTAAGGCTCTAACCAACATCCTGTACGCTGATGATGTAGTATTAATCAGTCACAAGCGCATGTGGGTATGCAACATCTTTTAAACGCTCTCCAAAAATATTCCAATGAAAACTCACTGGAAGTAAATCTGGATAAAACGAAAACAATGTCCATTAAAAAACGAGGGGAAAAACCCCACCACTGGCACTTAGGGAATAACCAGCTACAAAACACAACAAATTACAAATATCTAGGGGTAATATTTGACAACAGAGGCCAGTTTAGAAGCCAGCTAGAGTCAATCAAAAGGAAAGGAGCGGCCCTGGCGACGACGCTGAGGCAAATAAAAACTCAGCTCACAGGCCAGAGGCTCTCTCTACTTCTTCAGATTGCGCAAGCCAAAATCCTGCCCATGATTACATACGGCAGTGAAGCGTTAACAGGAAGAGTCGCACACACCCTGGACAGCACCTTAATCAGGGCTTATAGAATCATGATCAATATCCCCTCATACGCATCCGCTGCCCAGATTCGGCTTGAATTTGGCCTAATCAAACAACAATTAGCAAGGCAGAGGTCATACATAACTTGCTGGCACAAGATCAAGAACGCCACCGCAAACAGTCTAAGCCATCTACTGTGGCAGGAGCTTCAACAGAGAACAGTGGCTCCGGCAAGCAAACACTAATCTCAGTGCCTAAAGAACACCGGCCTCAGTCAGGTCTGGGAAATTCCGACCACACATGCGGACTTGAAGAAAATTGTGGGGAAGACGATAAGGAGTATGTCGCTTGTAGAAGACAAAGTTACCTTCTCACAGAGAAAACACGCTTGGATGACAATAAACGGCTATGTATCACTAAGGCCACAACCATATTTCAGTGCAGGGTACTCCAGGACCATCAAGGAGAATTTCCTGAAACATCGATTAAGAAAATTGCCAGCTGCTCAGCACATACCACCATGGCTGCGGGGTCAAAAGTCTCCAAATTGCCGCTTGTGTAGTAACGGTGTTGAGGACATGGCTCACTTCATATGCACCTGCCCCAGCCTAAGAAGAGAAAGATCGTGTCTGCTCAAGTTTCATTTTAATCTGCGAGGGATCCGAACACGGAGGCAAGCTGTGATAGCCTGCTTTAACTCAGACGACCCACAGATGAATTGTAAGCTAGTAAAATTCTTAGCATGGATAGACGAGAAGCTGGGTAACAGTGGTTACACCACAGGTAAATGTTAGAGGTTGATGGTATAGAACTCCTAGGGTTCTCCCTTAAGGAGGCTAAGGGGCAGGTGCTTACTGGCATTGTGTGCTACAGACCGCCTACAGGACAGAGCTTTCAATGTCAGGCACTGATTGATTCTATATACAACATGTCACTCTCTCACTCAAGGCTGATTTTATTAGGTGACTTCAACCTCTGGGATAAGGGAGAATCCAATACACCTCTAAGGGAATTAGTGCTAGCCTGTGAGAGCCTTAGACCTATCTCACTGCTGCCCTACCCAGTAAAAATTCTCGAACGAATAGTGAGTAAATCTCTGTCCCAATATCTAGAGGAAAACCGCCTATTGGACGAGCTGCAATTCGGATTCCGCCCTGAACACGGTACCGAAACAGCCCTAATAACTATGTTCGATGATCTAAGAATGCGCGCTGACAATGGCCAAGCGGTTGTGCTGGTGCTGCTGGACATGTCAGCGGCATTCGACACGGTTAATCATAGTATTCTGCTAGAGAGACTAGAAAGCATCGGAGTTAAGGGTCAGGCCTTAAGATGGCTTCAGTCTTATCTAACGGACAGATCACAGGCAGTAAGCATTCGACCCTTTACATCTCCAAAGACAGTTATTCAACATGGGGTCCCGCAGGGCTCAGCGATCAGCCCAATTTTATTTAATATCTATCTACGCCCACTTATCTCCATCATCAAATCTTCTGGAGTAGATTTGGTCAACTATGCTGATGACACACAGCTTATGTTTTCCCTGGAGGGAGATCAAAACATTTCTATGGATAGATTTCACGAATGTATGACCATCACCACACACTGGCTTAGGCACAACTTCCTCCAATTCAACGGAGAAAAAACTGAAGTTGTATATTGCATGACAAGCAAAGTAGGCCGCTCCCTCCCTGTTGACTTCCGGCTCACCCCTACAGATAGCGTGCTAACACCTACCAAAACAGTGCGCAATCTGGGAGTGATGATGGATAACAATCTCCAAGTAGATTCACAAATAAACAAAACAGTGGGCACCTGTCTCTCGCTGATCAGAGCCCTTAGAAAGATTCTCCCACTACTACCAGCTTCTGCTAGAACACAGGTAGTGAGGAGCGCTATCTTGAGCAGGCTAGACTACTGCAACTCATTGTGTCTTGGAGCTCCCAGCTCCTCGATAATGAAGTTGCAGAGGATCCAGACAATCGCAGCAAAATTGGCCCTAAATCGGCAGTGCAGATCCTCAGCATCTCAGGCCTTACGGGATCTTCATTGGCTACCGATTCAGCAGAGAATATTTTTTAAATCTCTCTGCATAGTTTTTAAGGCAGCAAATGGTCTGGGTCCTAGGCCTTTACAGAGAAAGTTCACGTGGTATACGCCCACAAGAAACCTTCGCTCGGCCACAGCAAATCTGGTTAATGCCCCTAAATTCAAGAGAGCTAGAACAGGAGGGAGAGCTTTTAGCTCTGCAGCCTCGCGATTATGGAATTAACTTCCATCTGACATCAGGAAGAGCAGAGACATAATGCAATTCAGGAAGAAACTAAAGACATGGCTATTCCCAAGGGAAAAGAACACCTAGACGTAATACCTGGATTCTCCAGTGCTCCTCCTGCTGTCCCTCCCCCCTTAGGCTTCTAATTATCTGTAACTCTCATTTTCGAATATAGTATGACACATTACATCTACGTACACCTCAGCGCCAGGATACCCGTTGGGTGATAGTGCGCTATATAAATACTGTCTACATTACATTACATTACATCGCTGCTCAGTGGGAAAAGTGCATACGATTAACGAACTGTTACAAACCTTTGCGCAAACCGGCTGAAGAAGAAATCAAGCAAAGGCGCAAGAGGGTCAACCATAGGACACATGAACTTTGTCTAAACTGGGCCTGGCAATTTGCACGATAATTTGTTTTAATCATCAAATGTTTTTTTATCTGGTTTTAATTCCTTGTCTTAGTCACACACGAGCATCATTTTCACGCTCTTTTTATTGTAAATTTTGTATCAGTTTTAATTAACTATATACAATAAACTTACTTACTTACCTGCAGATCCGGTGACTAACTTGTTTCACTTATACATTGTAGTTGAACCACCAGATGAATACATTCCATACGAAGACATTGAAGTCCTGTTAACTTACCAGAAACACAGAAACTGGTTCAAAAATGCGCCCTTTCATACCACATCTGTCGTGAGACTCAGTCCGCTCAGCATAGAAGGATCACCTGGCCGGTCTTAGCGACATACACTCCACATCCCGAGATAGATACACTACCAGTGCATGAAGTCCGTACAATATACAAAGACATAGTCAGGCTATACAGACATATTGTCCAGTTCTTCATGCAAACATTAACAGTCCAACCTGCGAGAAATGCTCCAGCTGGTCCACATCAGATCGCACCCACCATTAACCCACAGTCACTAAAATCAGTGATTCGAACAATTCCTTCCAAATGGGAGAAAATTCAGTTCTGGATTGCACAACAAAATAGCACAGCTAGAAGCAGTATTTCCCCATACGGGTCTGCAGGAAAAACACAGAATGTTAACCATTTGCTTGCCAATGGGGGTGATTCCCTCGATTGAGGTTTGTACCAGTTGGGGAACAATCTTTGCTGCCGTTTACGTCAGAGTACATGGTACCCCTTCCTTTGCAGTTGTTCCTGATGTATTGAAACAGATACAGAACGAGTACAGGGCCGGACCTGTCCCAAGTCTCTGCAATCATGCTGAGCAACATAAAGGGGGAGGCAGCAGCATTGGCCATACACAGCCACCTAAGGGAAACAGCTCCTATCAATAGGGAGCGAGAATTACCAAAAATTATCGAAGAAACCTATGCTGCATTAGGTAGAGATAATTTGGGAACCAAAGCAGGGAAGCCACAAATGGCGGGTAGTCCCGACAAAGACAACTCGAAGCAAGCACCCGCTTCTTCTAAAAAGAAATGGAAAAACAAAAATTCTAAAAATGATAATTCAGAAAAGAATTCACGATCAAGGGGTGGGTCTCCCCAACGGGAGTCCTCTGAAAAGAGGTACAACCTTAGGAATCGTGATAACATTAGGAAACCTGATAGGTATGAGGACACTGATACAGGTTCCTTTAGTTCCTTTAGAGTTCATCAAAACACTCGGTGAGGGATGGGCGATCAGAACAAAAGCAAGAAGATCGACCAAAGACAAAAATGGAAACACATCGTAATTCAGATTACATTATCAAACAAAGAGCAACCTAAAGCAAAACCTCAATTCAAAAAGAAGAAAGTAGCTAGCTTAAAAATGAGACATGCCCAGGTTACTGAGGACTCAGCTTCTGAACGGGGAATGCGCTCTGACGATGCTAGACAGTGCGGCAGAAGTTACAATAGCTCGCCAGAACCTACAGGATTTTCTGGTGACAGCAGTATTGAATGAACATATCACGGTGGAAACACCTGATACCAGAGTTAGTGTCCTGCATAGACTGTATGAAATTACACTACAAATAGAGGGGGACATCTCAAGAAAGGTTAAAGGTCTCTTTTGGGAGAACTTAACATATAGATATGACATACTGTTAGCGGAAAGAGATAGGCTGCCTTAGTTTGTGATGGAGTGCCCAAAAGGGGAAAGCATAATTTCGTCTGCTTTCTCCGACCTCATTCCAGAATCATTAAACATTCATACGCGCAGGAGTGGGCGCTAGTGCTAGCTCCGGCATTATACCGCAACCATGTAGGGTGGGACGTGGAGTCTACTCACCACGAAATCTCATTAAAATCTACTCCAAATCCATAGAGACTATACCCTATAAAAAATGATGCAAAAAGACAGGTCAAAGAAATCTTAGACCAACTTGAATACCAAGGTGTGATTGAGACTTGCACCTCCCCAATGAATAATCCTTTGTTTCCAGTAATGAAACCTGACAATACATATCTTCTAGCTTTAGATTACCGACATTTAAACACATGCACATGAACATTTGCAGTTCAGAACGCACACAGGGCCGCATTAATGAATAACATTGTGCGGAAGAAATACAAAACGACATTAGATATCTAAATGGATTCTTCTGCCAAAACATAGCTCCAGACAGCAGATATTTGACAGCATTCTATGACCTAGGCACTCAGCAAATTTTTTGTTGTTTAACTAAGGGGTATAGGAACAGCCCGGGTCTATTCTCGGCAGGAGTGTCAGAAATATTACAAACATGGGATGAGGAGGCAGTGTCCTATGTAGATGACATCTATCTGACAGACGATGAATTACTTTAACACTTGTGCAGGGTGAACAACATAATTGTGGGATTCGCCAATTTGCGCTACAAATTTAATTTCAAGAAATCAAAAATTGCCAATCTCAATGTCCTATTTTTGAGATATGTGCTGTCAAGTGAAGGCAAGAGCCTGGCAGCCAACTTTTTAGAAAAGTGTGCGCTGCTCCAACTTCCAAAGATTCTAAAAAAATTGCAATCCATTTTAGGATTTCTAAATTTTGGCAGAACTTACATTCTAGATTACGCAGTAAGAGTAAAACCTTTCTACGACTTAATCAGACCTGGTTTCAGAACACATCAGTGGACACAGCAACACACAGATACTCTATGTTCATTTCAGGCTGACATGATAGCATCAAAACATTTACACACACGTGTGAATACCGCTAACTTGGTGATCCGGGTGGTGCCCGGTTTATCAGGATATACCTACATCACTTTCAATGAAGGTGAGACAATCCCAATTGCATACAAATCACATTTGTACACAAATGCTGAAATTCGATTTGCAGCAACAGAAAAAATACTGACAGCAGTACAGACTGCTGTAGTGAGAGAAAGAGCACTAGCACAGGGGAAACGCATAATTGTTGTAACCCTGGTACCAACTTTAGAAGCTGTTACCAAAGCGAGCATTCCAAAAGTGAAAGCACTGCATCCACGATGGAAACAATGGGCTAATTCCCTCACTGCAACAGATGTAGATTACAGATACGATTCTACATTAAAAACTCAAGCGTTCCTGCAGTACGAACAAGAATACCCTCTCCTGAATGAAATCTTGCCTCTAGAGAAATATGAATATATCATTTACACTGATGGATCTGCTCAGCCAGCCGTAGGAAGTAAACAGCAATATAGTGCAGCATGTGCCATAGTGAAGGGTCATATGCGGGATAGTAAGTTCAATCTCAGCAATACAACTACACAATCTCTAGGAGATTGTACCGTGCAGCTGGCAGAACTGAAAGCCCTGATACTGGCACTACAGTATACTGCTCGGGAATTCCCCACACTAATAGTGTGTGATTCGTTTTACTGCGTGCCGTCCTACAATGAATATTTTCATTACTGGGGCCAGAATGGGTTTAGAGATTCCAAGGGTTGCAATATTAAGCATAAATTGATATTGGAACAAGTGGCAAAGCTGAAAGCATGCCTGCCACAGGCTCAAGTTATTCACACCTTGAGTCACCAGCATGTTGGTGTACACGTTGAAAGGAATTCACTGGCTGATGAAGCCGCCAAGGCAACAGTGTGAACTGCTGCCGTTGCTGCAATCACTCGTTCTAGCACGAGGATAGACGGAGACATCCTGATAGCTGTCAATGCCTCAAAGAACGGCTCTGCCGTTCCGAAGGGCTTTCCACTCAAATATTCCTATAAATTAGATGCGCAAAACACACCGTATCCTCAGATTCCAGGAGTGGGAGAGTTATACCAAACATGGATCGCAGATTAAGTTTGATACTAGCTGCACACAAGAGTCTGGGCTCTGCACACGAAGGAGTCACTGCTACTGTTTCGTTACTGAAGCAGTGATTCTGGTTGCCAAGTTTGTCTAAACAAACAAAGGCTTATGTCTTAAAGTGCGACATCTGCCAGCAAATGAAAGGCTCCACCGTGTCACGGGCACCACAAACACCATTACTCATCTGAGACAGACCTCTCCCATGTGTTTATTTAGATCACTGCGGCCCCTTAAATTCAGGCGGGGCTTACAAGTACATCTTGGTGGCAGTGGATTCATGCTCTAGATTCCTGTGGGTTTTGTGTCAGCGCTCGGCTGACGCTCGAACTGTTATAAAGGATTTGCGAGTCTTCATCGGGACATACTCAATTAGCATGTTACATTCCATCCCTACGTTTAGCTCTCGGGCTTACAAGGAAGCCATGGAAAGTATGGGCATAGCCTTGCTGTACTCCTCCCCCTACCATCCCGAGGGAATTTTGATGGTTGAGAGGAAGAACCGGGACCTAAAGCAATCCTTAACAGCAAGGGTATTAGGTGCGGGCGGTAGTTGGGTCAATCACCTATATGGGGTCCACAGGGCACTAAATAATATGCCAAGAAAATCCTTGGGAGGACGTACCCCCTATGAGATCCTGTTTGGGACAAGAATGTGGGTACTTGACCTCAATTGTGCCAGCACAGTGGTGGATGTAAAAACCATTTGAATTGAATGATTGTTTGGCTGTTTTACAGGAACTCAATGAATTCCGGGCATTACAAAGCCACGTCCAAGTAAAACGCACTGCCACTGGAGAAGTGAAACGGGTTCTGGCAAGACCTGTCTGGGTCCCAAAGGTTGGGGATCTTGTCAGAGATAGGATTGTGGACAAGAAGGAGTTTGGGCCATCTTATAGAACACCTGTACCTGTCTTGGTGGTTCAAGGAACAGTACTTCTTCCGCCTCTTGCCGGCAAAAACAGAAAGAAGATTCGTCTCCATTGATCTGATCAAACCACACTATGTGGCCGATTCTCAACAGTAGGCCGCTTGGAGTCCTGAGTAGCCGCAGATCTCCTCTCGCTTCTATACAGGAAGTTCAGATGGAAAGACTAATAACGTTCCAAAACTCCTCTGCTCAGGATGCCGGAGTAGCCAATAACGGAGTATGAATCACACCTGTTGAAATTAAACAACATCCAAATGAACCTGAAACGCAAATTGCAATTCGGCCCAATAATGAACTTTACATCAATGTGCCTTCACAAGAAGCAACTGCCAGTTCTACAAACACTGCAGAGCTACCAAAGATAGATTGAACTGTGTCTGACTACTTCATCAACTTCGCTGACTTTTCTTCAGATCCAAGTGAACCTGAGCAAACGCCACCCATCTCTAAAAAACAACAATTTTGACAATTCTATCTATAGTTGAAAAAGACTTACTTTGTGTACCCTTGGTTGCACCTTTGGTTTGCATTAGGGATCCTGTTCCTGTTAATTTGGATTGGTATAGTAACTGTCTTTTTCCTACTACTGAATGGACATTACCTCCCACAACGCTCTGCAGTACAACCTGTGAACGTGGTCTTGAAACCACATACGTCATTACACCGTGAACAGAGCGACCTGTCCCTAGTGAACATTTCAGCAGTTCCAGTACCGGATGGTATAGTTTGGGATAGAGTTTCACATAATGTAATTGGTCCTACTGAACATTTGAAAATTCCACACGTGTTTAAAATTTCAATGAATGATTTCATTACCCAGAGTACACTCTCTGATGAGTGGGACATTGAGACTCTAAATACTATGCTTTCCGATTTAGAACAATCTGCTGCATTTTCTTACAGGGAATTGTACGAAGATACACCTGACTTCGACAGTATGTATCGGTACCAGCACTATTGTCATCACTTTTTGCTCAGAGCTTGTGTTCCACGCACTGTAAATATTTACTATCAATGGGAACATTGCCCGACACCATCAAAAAGTAGTTCTGCCACATTCGCACAGAAATGTGCATACTTTTCAGGGTTCAATACATCAGACCCAATGTCATACTACTATAAGTTGGTACAGACTAATTCAACTGCGAAGAAAATGATGCTGACAAATACCAAGCTCATATATTCAGCACCTTTCATCTTCCAACTGTCTATACAAGGTTTCGACTATTGGAGGGACACGATAGACACAAAATCCATCTGGGGGACGAAAGATTGGCAGGTTCAGGGACCAGAGACTATATTTAGAGCTTGGCTCATACAGTTACAGATAATATTCCTGAACAGAACAGTGCAACAAACTACCTGCTACAGGTTTGCAAAAATTAAAGACCTGAAAACACCATGCATCCCCTTACTCACACCTATTTAAGGTTTATTAAATGACACACAGATAAGTGAGGAGATGCTGGGTGTAATGATGCAAAAGGGTACATACAATTCATCAGCTCCCAATTGGAAGGGATGGTTGGTTTGGCCTATCGATACAAATAGTTGTCAAACAAGATTCAAGGGTACCGAAGAAACTCACTTCAAGGGAGAAGATGGCGGCCGGCTATAGAGTCCGGTCAGGAACTCAGAGCTCTCCAAGCGGAATGAATATGAGAGCCATAAACTACCCCAAAAAACAAGAATAAAGCTCTCCTAATCAATGCGCAGAACGGAGGCAGGAATGAGATGAATTTAAGTTTAATATTCTTACCGGGAGCTGAACACGGCAAAACAGGATTCGAGCTCGCACCAGAGCAAGCGGGAGGAGGAGGAGGCAACAAGGCGCGGCATAGCCCGGACGGTCCCAGCGTGTGGGCGGAAGCGGCTGCGGCGTGCCGCAGCAACCGGAGGACCGCCGTCAGGATCACCTTCCGGGGTAGAACTGGAGGAGCAGGCACGCTGGTCGGAAAAGCCTCTATCTCCCTCAGAGACGAGGAGAAACAGCGTGGAAGCAGCAATGGAGCCTGTCACCATTACAGGAGGACATCGGGCCAAGCACATGAATAGGGTAAGCGGTGCAGAGGGGGGCACAGTCTGGTCTAAACCACCCCAGGACACAAATATAATAAATATAACAGCAACCAGGAAAGAGAGGGGAGAGAGGAGAGAAAAGACAATCACTACCAGCCCCATTAGTGCAAGTGGGCTAGTTACTATACCAAACAAAGGTATACGCTATTGCCTCAGGAATAGGCAACTGTTAGTTAACACCCCACTTGTTACCTCCAAGGGTCAGTTTAGTATAGCCACCGTGAGCCGCAGAAAGAAAGGGAAGGCCCACGCCTCAGGACAACCACTAGCCCCCCTGACTGGGGCGAGACAAAACAAATCAGGAGGACCAGGACCCAAAGTAAAAATCACTCCGACCTTGAGGTCCTTTTTCAAAGTACAAGAGAAACAAGATATCCCTGTTCCTAACCCTGAACGCCCAGAACAAAAAGTCAGCCTAAGAAATAAAGGCAGAGGGGAGGGTGTTACAGCCAAAATGGAGAGTAACAGGTATCAGGCACTGGCAATGAAAGCGACCACGGAGGGAGAGGTAAGCGAAGAGAGCCTGTCACCAACCATAAGCGACCCACTACGAGGTGAGCAAAATTTTGAGGCCCCACAGAACACCACGGAAAAATTACTGGAAGGTATGCTGCTAGAGATGAGGGTGAACACCCCTGAAAAAACCAAACCAAAATACAAGAGACATGTGAAACTTTGGATATTAAAATAAATGCGTTAATGGAGAGAGTAACCACAGTAGAGGCAACAGTAGAAGTCCTAAGCAAGGAAGTAGAATCACACCAAAGGGAAATCAAACTCCTAAAGACAAATGAAGGGGATCTCAGGGACAAAATAGAGTCCCTTGAAAATCAAGCAAGGAGGAATAATTTAAGAGTCCTAAATGTACCGGAAGGGCTGGAAGGTGAGGACGTAAAAAAATATGTGATTACGCTATTGGAAGAAAGTTTCCCCTGGACAAAAACAGTCGCCCTAGCAGAGGATATTCAGCGGATACATCGTGACTCATTTGGAAAAGGAAAAGCGAGAAAAAACCCGAAGAAAATATTGATAAACTTTAAAACTTATACCCTCAAAGAAAAAATTCTGAGTGAAGCCCTCAAGACAGGTACTTATACCAAAGATGACTGGACATTCAGAATCAGGTCCGATATTTCTAAGGCAACGCAAGATAGGCAGTGGGAGCTAGGCCAACAGATGCAGCAACTGAGGTCCCTAGGAGCAACCGTGCAGATGAGCTTTCCTGCCTCGCTGAGAATAATGTGGAAGAATAAAATGTACAATGTCAGAGAACCTAAGGAGGTGGAGTGCTTTATTGAACAAATGCAATCCCAGCAATAAGATCAGAGCTGAAGCTTGGAGAGCAAAGAGCTCAAAAGGGCGGATAATCCTGCCCAGTGAATATAAGAGGGAGGCTTCTCCCGGGAGGGGGGAGGAGCAGAAGAAGAGGACACAGCCCGCAAAGGAAATCACGAAAAAAATGTGTGCACTAGGGTGGGGAGCATAATAGGGGAAAAAATAAAAAAAAAGTCCTAGCAGTGCAAAATGGAGGAGGAGGGGACCCTGGGAGTTGTAAGGAAAGCCCAGGCCCATGTTTTAAAGAACAATGAAAAAAGACCCAACATTAGTTAATATTCTCTCATGGAATGTTAATGGCCTCAGACTGAAGAGTCGTAGGCGAAAAATTCTGGAATATCTGAAAACTGTTGACAGTGAAATTATAATATTACAGGAAACCCACCTTGTTATATCCTAAGTATTACATGTATATGTAATCAGCCTAGGTTTCAGTGTCTCTATGTGCAGGGTACAACACACCTGTTGAAGGATGAATGGGTAGACATAATCAAGAGTCATAAATGGGTGGACACATACGTGTGCACGAATCAAGACTGTTATATCAAGGGGGTAGAGATCCTGTTTAAAAAGTCGCTTAAGGCAAGGATCGAAGCATCAGATACTGACATGAAGGGGAGATGGGCAATAGCGAAAGTTAGAATCTGTAATAAGCTGTACACAATAGTGGGATACTATGGCCCTAATACAGTCGACCCCGAACCACTCCAAAAGGTCTACACACAGTTATTGGCTGCCTCATCCCCCATAATTATGGGGGGAGAATTTAACATCATTTTAGACCCAAAAATGGATCGATTCTCAGCTAGAAAGGCCTCAAATCTCCCTAGAATGAGGGAGTGGATAGGCCTATATATTAAGGACTTGGGGCTAATGGATATCTGGAAAGAGAAGGGAGATAAGGCTCAACGCTACACCTTTCAAAACAAAAAACTGGGACACGCCTCCAGAATTGATTTCTTTTTGATAGACAGGAGTTTGATCGGTAGCACACAAAGGATGGAGCATCTACCAGCTCATTTATCTGACCATTCAGCAGTCCAGATACAACTTCAGATGAGGACTGCTTATCTCCCGCAAGGTAGACTGTAGATCGCACCATACTCTCTGACCCCCAGAACATAGAGGCTCTTACAATAGAGACGGAACAATTCTTTACATTAAATAAAGAAGGAACTTCAAGACAAATAGCGTGGGATGTCTACAAGGCAGTCATTAGAGGGAAACTTTTAAGACTCGCGGCATATAAAAAAAAAAACAAAGAGCACAATTAGCCGGATGGAAGAAGAAATAAAACTCTTAGAAATAGAAATGGCAAAATGGCACATGAGGTAGTTAGAATGACAGCAGAAAGGAAAGCAAAGAAAGAAGCTCTTGCAGACACCCTAGAGGGCATAGTAAGGGACAAATGGGAGGCAAACAAATTGTCTCACTATGAATATGGGGAGGGGTGCGGCAAGATGCTTGCCTGGAAAACAAAAACAGATCAAACCCAGAACAAGATAGTGGGCATTCAGGTTGAGAATCAATCGAGGTTTAGTGCTGAAGATTCAGTGATTGGGAAGGCTTTTATGAACTTTTTTGAAAATCTCTATACAGAAGATACTACTCCATCAATGGACCAAGTCAATGGGTACTTAGAGAAGATAGCTCTCCCAACTTTCTCGCAAGAACAGAGAGAATACCTCAATGGAGAAATCACAGTAGAGGAAGTGGCTGAAGTAGTCAGGGGTTTAAAAAAAGGGAAAGCTGCTGGCCCGGACGCACTTCCTAATGAACTATACATTAAACTAAGAGAAGTACTGGTTCCCCTTCTGACGGAGCTGCTAAAAAAAAAAATCCACGCAAAAGGGGACCCTCCAGATTCATGGAATGAAGCAATAATTAGCATTTTGCTGAAACCCGGGAAAAATCCGGGGAAATGTGAATCGTACAGGCCTATATCACTTCTAAACAGTGACTACAAGATATACACACAAATCATGGCCAGAAGATTAGGAAGAGTAGTGGGTCACTTAATACACACAAACCAGAAAGGATTCATTAAAGGGAGACAAATTCAAGAACTGACCCATTAGGTGATCGGCGCAACAGATAAGCAACACACAAGAATCTCCCCCTATCAATTATCACCTTTGACGCAGCCAAAGCATTTGACAGAGTCAGCTGGCCATTCCTGAATGCAGTATTAGGAAAATACAATCTAGGGGAAACATTCCAGGAAGCTATAAAACTACTATATAAAAAACCATCTGTCTTGGTTAACGGCAGTCTCACGGAAAGGATAATGATCAAGAGAGGAACTAGACAAGGTTGTCCCCTTTCCCCCCTGCTCTTCAATTTATATCGAACCGTTAGCGAGCAAGTTCAGGAGTAACTTGGAAATAGGCCCCTTTAATTATCAAGGGTGGGAGAAAAAAGTGGCCCTATATGCGGATGACCTAATGATATTTACTAGCGATCTGATAGGGTCACTTCCGATTACAGAGGACATTTTGACCAATATGGGAAGGTTTCAGGCTACTCGATTAATCAGTCAAAGTCTGAAATTATGGAATGGAATAACCACAGTAATAATCCTCTTGTAAAGGAAAAAATATGCTATCTGGGCGTGGAATTAGTAAAGGATATTCAGAAAATAGCCCACACAAATTTTAATAGGGAACTTGGAGAGGTTAGAAAACTTCTTAATGTCTGGGGGTCTACCTTTGACTTTCATGGGGTGATCAAACATAGTAAAAATGTCAATTTTACCTAAATTTTCATATATTTTTAGCTCTATACCATTGGAATTTAAGAAGGAGTGAATAAAAAAATTACAAGGAGAACTAAGCAGCTTCATATGGGCATCGAAGGGGACAAGGATAGCCTGTAAGAAATTAAGGAGGAAAAAAGAGCAAGGGGGATAGCAAGCCCCGATATACTAGAAGACTGTAGAGCATTTCAATTCAAGTACATGAGGGTATTACTGAATGAATACAAGACCTATCCCGCTTATCTACAAGCAATGATCAACACAGAAGGAAATAACTTTATGTATAAATTTGGACATCCAAAATATTTTAAAAAGGTAAAACTGAAGATTCTGTTATCAGCAGTAAAATTGTGGTACCAGGTGAGGAGATCACTGAAAATACCGTACTACAGTGAATTTGCTCCAATATGGGATTCACCCGGAACCCCAGAATGTCTTAAGGACAGGCTAGCCATCCCATTGATGAAAGAAGGAATAACTAAATGGGGTCAACTGATAGAGGAAAATAACATCATTGATTGGGACCAACTTATAATCAAAACCAATGGCATATTGTCAAAGTTTAAATACTACCAACTACTGAGTTGGGTCAAGAGCCTGGGAGAAATCGAAAAAGGAAATGGAGAAATACAGAAGAAACTACAGGAAGGCGGGACATTAAAAAAAGAAGTCTCACGCGGGTACTGGGCCCTTATATCGGATGGAGAAGAAGAGTTCTCTGGGCCTGATTCACAGAACTAACTTACGTCAAAAACGTAAAGTTAGTACTTTTTGGTATTCACAGAATGAACTTACTCATTTCGGTATTCACAGAAGTTAGTAGTCCTAACTTTAGGACTCCTAAATGCCTTCTGTGAATACCGAAAAGTCTTAAAGTTATTCACAGAAGGCATTTAGGAGTCCTAAAGTTAGGAGTCCTTACTTTACTACTCCTAAACTGAGAAAAATCCTAACTTTAAGACTTTCGGTATTCACAGAAGGCATTTAGGAGTCCTAAAGTTAGGACTGCTAACTTCTGTGAATACCGAAATGAGTAAGTTCATTCTGTGAATACCAAAAAGTACTAACTTTACGTTTTTGACGTAAGTTAGTTCTGTGAATCAGGCCCACAGTGCCCATCGCGATCTGGGGGAAAGAGCTGCCGACGCTGGACATGCAAAACAGATGGCAAGTATCTATGGCTAAATGTTGGTACATTGTAAAATCTGCTGCCTTAAGGAAAAATCATTTGTTTACCACACATAGAGCGTACTGGTCACCAAAGAGGCTATCCAAGTTAAGCAAACAGAAGGTGAAAAATTGCTCAAAATGCGGAGAAGAGAGTACGGACGATGTGCACATGTTCCGGCAGTGCCCCCAGCTCAAGAAATTCTGGGACAATGTGGGTAAGGTCCTTGCGAACCTGCTTGATCAACCAGTAGAGGTAAGCATAGACCTCGTTATTTTTGGGGAAGGCCTTACCACCGAAGGCTTTCCCAAATTGACCAAAAAACAGGAAAACCTTCTTCTTCTCTTAATATTGCTCGCCAGAAGGGAAATCTGTATTAAATGGATAACGCCTATCCCCCCTACACAGTGGGAATGGTTGACATCCATCCAGAGGGTAAACAGGCTGGATAGAAGTGGGAGGCAAAGTAAGAGGAATAATTTTGGGGAAATCAGGGAACAGCACAAACAGGCAACATAAGGAATCTGCTGGCTCGATGGATGTCCAATGATTATGCAATAGCAATAACTGACAAGTAAAATACTTGTACGAGTAGCCAGGAAGGCTAGCTTCCCCCCGAAAAGGTATATCGGTAGTGGAAATAAAGGGACCCTGACAAAAAAAGGGAATATCTCCCCTACCCCAGATTCCACACAAGGGGCAGACATAGGCCGGAACAGAAAAGTCAGGGGCCCCTGAGAACTCCAACTACAACTTATTGCACAATGAGGACAAAAAATAAAATAAATAAATAAATAAAAGATTCAAGGGTACCACCCGCAGGTTTAGTATCCATAGGCCTGACCCACACTATGTACACACAGGGGTAGTGACGTCTTATAGTGTTGGGAAGTTGTGCCTAGAGTGGCTAAAAACCACAACACTACAAAAGGTGAAACAACACTTGTCCCTTGTAGCTGACAACATGGATCTTAGGGATTTCTTGCTAGGTCTGAAGAAACCACGTAAAAAACGCTTCTTATATGCCATCTACAATGAACTGTGGCAAGTATCCCAACAGGATGCTGCTGAGAGATTACGTGAGATTGATAGGATTAACCTAAAAAAGGCCCTGGCTGTGGTAGACAATGGTATGAACACACTTTTTTCACGTATTTATTCACTGGGCAACATTGTGTCCTCGGCAATTGACATAATGGAACAAGATTTGTCTATTCTACAACATGGGCAATCTCAATTGCGCTCCATTATGCTTTTAAGCTAGACGCTGCAATTATAGAGTTCAGGCCACATGCCATGGCGATACATTAACAGCACAAGTTTGTTTTCGGCTTACAATCTGACTGACAGGCAGTTGACTATGGCACGCAAAGATACAAAGTACACCATGCCGCTCATTGAAAAATTAGAGCAGTTACCTTTTACAGTAGCAGAGTTACTGTCTACGGAATGGTTAATTCATGGCTATATCATACTGCCAATCACAACATTTCAGTTCCAATACTGCCTTAGATACATCCAAGCAGGCAGGTATGAAGCGTTGGGTGAAGGGTACATACAGGAAACCTGGGAGTTACTGTATAGATATAGGTGCAGAAATATGGACACTGAAGTTTTCTTAAGTGGTACTGACTGCGGGAAGGCTTTAAGTGGGTCTTTAGTGTGCAAAGAAGTGTCGCTTCACTCTCCCCTCTCCTAATCCCACTGATTCCGTCCAATCCCTGACCGCTGCTCACTCTCCCTCCATAGGCCCAAGTCATTCTCGACCCCTGCCAGAAACCTTAAACTTTTTCAGCTCAATAACACAGCAACTGAACAGAATGGAGCAGAAAATTAACTCCCTTGCTGCCGATCTCCTACACTTACAACAAGACCTTCTCAACAGGACCAAGCCACTGTACTCCCTCTCGTCGGGTAGATTTGCTCAAACCCCCCTCAATACCTCTCCCATGGCCCCACAGAGCACCCCCCGACCCTCCAGTCCGTCAACGAGTCAGGCACTTCGACCCAACCGGGATCGCCTCCCCCTTTCGGTATTGAAACCTGATGTGACCAACGACCCTTACCTCGCTCTGAGCCAGAAATCAGCCCCTTTCCCCATCCCTGTTATTGTTGGCACTAACAGACTCCCTAAAACTGTCCACTCGCCTAGACCTCCTGCTCAATACTCCTCTATCCACCTAGCTCCCCCCACCACCAAGGCTCCCCACCCTCTCTCTTGCATGCTCCTAAACTGCAGATCAGCAGTACAACACGCCACAGACATTGCTGAAGCTCTACTCGCTGAAGAAATTGACATCGCTTTCCTCACAGAATCCTGGCTCAATGTCCACTCCACCCCCATTCTTGACATTCTCACCCCTCCAGGGTACAACATCATCAGACAAGACAGGCCAATCAAAACTGGGGGGACTAGCCATCATTCACAAAGCTGGAATACAGATCACCAAACTTAAACCTGCAGAATACCTATCGTTTGAATACCTGGGTGTCGAACTTACTGCCAAGGGCACCTCTCCCATCAAATTCCACACCATCTACCATCCTCCTGGAGAGCGTACCCTTTTCCCCGAAGAACTAACAGACCTAATAACACGTTTCTCCATGACAGACACAAAAGACGTGTTCCTGGGTGACCTCAACATCCACTGGAATGACCCAGAAGACTCCACTGTCCAGAACCTATCCAACCTACTTGAAATATACAATCTCAAACAACTCTGCAATGAACCAACTCACATCAAAGGTGCAACACTGGATGTGATCATTACCAACAATGAACTGATCTCTCTGAGAGAGATTTCTCCCATTGACTGGTCAGACCACCACCTCATTCTGTTCAAGATTGATGCACTTGTCAGACACCAACCTATTCGTGATGACAAACCTAAGCACTGGACCAGAAACATCAAAAAGTCCCTTTACCCGAACTTGAATCCAGGATTCATGCCCATCTACAACCCCAACCCTCATCATGGACGGCCGATGACCTCACTACACACTTTAACTCTAAAATGACAGAGGTCTTAGACCAAGTAGCTCCACTCAAACTCAAACAAATGAGGCGAACCAAATCTAAACCCTGGTTCAATATGGATCTGAATAACGAAAGGCGTCAACTCAGACAAACGGAAAGGTGTTGGAGACTAAACCCCTCGACCATGCACCTAGCGCAAATTAGATCTGCTCGGCAGGCATACAAAAAACACATTTTCAGTGAAAAGGCGTCTTTCTTCCGCAACCAACTAGATCTGGTGAAAAACAGACCGAGAGAACTCTTCAACATTGTCAAAAGCCAAACAAACTGCACTCCCTCTAACGAAATCATAGCCACCAAAGAGCGATGTGAAGAAATTGCCACCTTCTTCTCTAATAAAGTCTCAAAAATTGATCAATCCTTCCTCCAAACCGCAAACCCTCCTTCCCTCTTAACCTGCCCCCCTTTAACCACCCTTGACCAATCAGAAAGAGTTCTTACCAAGGACAATCAGGTATGCCTCCAGCTAAAAAACAATGCGCATTGGTCCGACTTTGAGCTAATGTCGGAAAACGAGGTCTTCAGTATAATCTCTACCCTAAAACCTTCCTCCCACACTATGGACCCCCTCCCATCCACAATTATAAAAGAACTCAACCACACCATTTCCCCTTTCTGGACAAAAATCATCAATGCCTCTCTCATCTCAGGCTGTGTCCCAGACTCCCTTCAACTAGGACAAATCACACCCATTCTCAAGAAACCAGGGGCCGACCCAAATGATCTTAACAACCTCAGACCTATCTCCAACCTCCCGTTCCTTGCGAAAACATTGGAGAAATGCGTTCTCCACCAACTCAACAAACACATTGATGAGTTCAACCTCCTCGACACCTTTCAATCAGGATTCAGGAAAGGCTGTAGCACTGAAACAGCTATGCTCAACATCTCTGACGATATTCACAAGGCTTTAGATGAAGGTGATGCCTGCCTTCTCATCCTTATTGCCCTATCTGCGGCATTCGACACTGTAAATCATCCAGCTCTTCTGGAGACCATGTCGAAACGCTCCGGCATTAATGGCACAGTACTAAAATGGTTCACCTCCTTCCTTCAACACCGCTCGCAACAAATTAAAATAAACCTCTGTCTCTCGAAGCCAACAAAAGTCACACTTGGGGTCCCGCAAGGCTCGATCCTCTCCCCGTCCCTCTTCAATCTCTTCATGGAGCCCCTCACAATCATCTTGAAAAAAGCGGGAGTGAACTACCACCTCTACGCTGACGACACCCAAATCTATTTCAAAATCAAGTCTCCCAACGACAGCCGACACCTCAATATCACTCTAACCGAGATCCAAACTTGGTTCAACACTAACCACTTAAAGCTCAACCCAGATAAAACGGAAGTAATCCTATTCTCACCAAAAAGCAACCATCGACCAATCCAAGAGTGGCTCAAGAATCTGGTTGCCCTAAACTGCCCCCTCGTCCTATCCGACTCAGTGAAGTCGCTAGGCATCACCCTTGACAAGAACTTATCAATGGAGGCCCACATCAAAAACTCTGCAAAAGGTGCTCTTTTCTCACTAAAACACCTCAAGAAATTGAAACCTTTTCTTCCCCAGGATGACCTCAAGACAGTAGTTCAATCCCTAGTTCTCTCTAAAATCGACTACGGGAACGCCATCCTAACAGGGACTCCAAAAGCTCACCTAGCCTCACTAAGGGCAGTGCTGAACATGGCCGCTCGACTCATATCTGGAGTGAAAAGATTTGAACACATCACTCCAGCTCTCAACTCCCTCAACTGGCTTCCTATGGAAGCCATTTACAAGCCATATTTACAAGCTGGCCTGCATCACACACAAAACCCTTCACTCTCCGGCCCCCAACTACCTGAACAACAAACTGGTAAGAGCAGGTCAATCCAGAACACTGAGAAGTTCTAACTCACTCCTTCTTATCCCTCCGAAACTGAAAAAGAAAACCACCCAATACCGATCGTTTTCTGGCAACGCTCCCAGGATATGGAACGCTCTCCCTAGAGTCCTCAGATGCAACCCCTCCTTCTCCTGTTTCAAAAGGGACCTGAAACTCCATCTCCTTAACAAATACTTTCCTGACCAACATCAACTAACCTAGACTTCAATATCCGAGTTAACTCCTCTCTCTCTTGACATTCAAGGATAGTGGTGACCGGTCTGTGTTAACCACCCTCGTTTGTTTTCTCTCCCTCCGCTACACTGTTTATCTATTTTTCAAGTTGTATTTTTTATCTCTGTTTTTGCTTCCCTACTGCCTTCCTACTAAGTAATGCTATTTCCTTTGGTTTTGTACAGTGTGTATGTAAAGCGCTCTGATACCCACGGGTCTAGCTAGCGCTATATAAAACTTTTTAAAAAAAAGAAAAAAAAAAAAAAAGAACGTGTAATGCGTCAAAAGCGAACTTATCTTACTACTTGAAAAGCTCCCCGGCTACCGTGATTCATCCGGTTTTTGAATTGCTTACGAATGGAAGTCATTTAGTGCTGAATGATCAAGGCTGTTGTGGGATGGCACCAGGCATTGCATATCTATTCACAGTAAACTTCAGGGTTGTTAGCTGTAAGCAAGTATTGTTTCTCCCGGCTCGTACAGTTAGGGAGGCACCACTGTGGCCTTCATTGGATGTCTCCAGTATAAGGTTTGATTCGCTGAGCAGTCTGAAAGCCATGTTGTTTCAACAAAATATAACCTTAACTTCAGCCCAAGAGACTTTTGATCTCCAGGTTGCAAGATCTTCAGCAGAGATACATGCCCTGGTCCATATAAGGAATATACACGGGATATAGTACTCTCTGGAATGAATTATAAGAATATTGCAAGACATTGAAGAGTTCCATGACCATATAGAGGATCAAGGCGGAAGGCTGAGTTCATTTATAAGGTCATGGAACTCTTCAGTGACTTGCAATATCCTTATAATGTACGACATAGGGTGCATTTTCCCATGTATACATTCCTTATAACATAATAAATATTATTTTAATGTACAGCTGAGAATATTTTATTCTTAATAATACATGCTCACACCATCACCCATCCCACATAGCTCTTCAATCAATCAAAAACATGCAGAGAGATTCTACCTGCCCTATAATTACTTATAACATGGACAAATAAATGTTGCCATAAATATCTCCTTGCTGCCTTTCATTGTTCAGCAAGAAAGCGATCTTGAATTGTTTTGTTTTTGAAACTGCAGCTTTAATTATGCTCTGTGACCTGCATTTCCCCTTGGCAGCTGGGTCTGGCATCAGGAATTGTGACATCAGAACTCAATTGCAATAAGTTATTACAGTTGAGCTGATACATAATTTCTTTAGTTAAGGCGACTACGTGCGTCAGTAGTTGCCTGTAATACACGTTTTACCCACACAAGGCCATGGATTTCAGCAGTTATAGTTATACGTATGTTAGAAAACAAAAACTTGTGGCCTAAAGTTATTTACCAGCACAAGGTATAGTTTCTTCAGATAAGTATAACTATAAGAGGGAAAGGGAGTCAGAAGATCCACCCGGGTCTTAGGAATAAGAATGGCAACACCGGTCCCGATTCTGCACTCCTTTAATCTTTTCCAACCCTCTCAGTTGAGCAAGTTCTGGACCTTTTCTTATCAATGAAGTCAGGCTCCACTCTGGACCCCTGTCCTCTTAAGATAATGTATTAGCTAATCAACAGACAATTATTTTCAAGAAAATGATAATTCAAGGCTACTTTTCGAAGGCGAGGAAAATAGCATCCATTTTGCCATTACTTTAAGAAACCAAACCTGTCTCCCTCGGATCCAAATATTTATCGGCCAATTTCACACCTCCCCTTTCCTGCCAAGATTTTAAGTACAACAACACTTGAAAACCAGAGTTCATCTAATGCATCTTTAATCTACATATACATATGCATCTATATACCTTCCATGTACTTGGATCTATATATTTATCATCTATATACTTTCAATGTACTTATGGATCTATATATTTATTATTTTCTTCTAATTCAGCATATCCAATGCACTACCCTATTTCTCAACCTATGCCTCTCTCAATATATCTTCTACCTCAACTCTGACTCATCTCAAACCTCTTTCTACTACTCTTTCCAATGCACTACCCTATTTCTCACCATATACCTCTATCAATATATCCTAAACTTCCACTCTCTCATTCATCCCATACCACTACTATGATCTCCAAAATAACCCTTTCTAGACTCTCCCCTACTCTACCCCTCCTGCATCATCTGACACCTCTTTTACTATACCGATCCCCCAAAACAAGCCTTTCTAAACTGTTCCCTCTGACTCTTGCACTCCACATCCCTTTTTACTCACCCCAAGCCGAAATGCAAACCTTTTTCCCTCTTCTATCCCTCTGTACCCTTCTCTATCCAAATAACTGAATAACATATCCACCACTCAAATTACTTTCATATTTCACTATACTAATTCAACACTAATCCTTTATGGGTCCGGAGTAGTGTGCTACTTGCCAAAAAAATGCTTGAACACCCCATCAGGGATAACAAGCGGTATATAAATGCAAACCTTTTCCCTCTTCTATCCCTCCTCTACCCTTCTCAATCCAAATAACTAACTAATATCCACCACTCAAATTACTTCATATTTCACTATACTAATTCAACACTAATCCTTTATGGGTTCTGGAGTAGCGTGCTACTCGCCAAAAAAGCACGTCAACACCCTATCAGGGGTAACAAGCGCTATATAAATGCGAATCTTTTTCCCTCTTCTATCCCTCCACTATCCTTCCGAATCCAAATAACTGACTAACTTATCTAACACTCAAATTACTTCATATTTCACTATACTAATTCAACACTAATCCTTTATGGGTTCCAGAGTAGCGTGCTACTCGCCGAAAAAGTGCTTCAACGCCTCGTCAGGGGTAGTAAGCGCTATATAAATGCAATTACAATACAATACAACAATAAGGAAATTGGAGACTGGCATTTATATTTCTAAGGCAACACAAGGTTTGACTGTAATCAGATCAAATATAGCCAAGCTCAAAAGTTCATGGCTGAGTTCTGTAAGTAGCTCCTCAGAACCCGTAGTTTTCAGCAGTTTAGATTTCTAAATAGACAATCCTTAAACCTACTCCGTGTTCTTCTAAAAAAAACTGTTATCCCTAACTCTTCTTGTAGCTTTTTCTTGGGCCTAGGTTGATCTTCTGTAAAATAAGTAACTAAAATAATAAAGGTTTAACAGGACAGTTCTTTTCATTGATAAGTTATTGTTTTCTTTTCAGCTTTTGATAGTTCTCATTTATTTGTTTCAGCTTTTCTCAGTTCTTTTTGTCTCAAGCTTGAAATCAGGGTGGCTTATACAGTTCAAATCTCACATCACACAATTTATCTAATGTGACCTTCAGTACTTTGTCCACGTAATATGACCACTCAGGTGCTGAATACCTCAGACATGGCACTCTCTTTGATCTTCCTTGTTTCTGTTGATCTTCTTCTGTGTCACTTTCACCACTTGATTCTGTTTCTTCAGCGAAAGTCTTTGATATTTGATCAACTGATATGCTTGTTTTCAGTCTCTTCTGAGCATGAGGTGTCTCTTCTTTTTCCTCAGAGACTTCAGTGTGACTTTGTGAAATCACAGGAACTTGGATTGGTGCGACTCGTTGCAAATTTTCACCCCTTTCTTCTTGCTGTTGTGATCTTTGGGTCACTGCTTCTTTCTGTTGTTCAACTTGTGACAAACCTATCACCAGGGCTCTCTGTTCAGGCTCTGAGAACACTTCTTCTTCATGCAGATTTCTTTATCTTCTTGTGTGCAATGCATACACCAGTTTGGCACTCCAGCACACTAAACAACAGTACTCGTGGCCAGAATAATCCGGAAGAGGCCTTTCCATCTAGGTTTCAAACAAGTCTTCTAAACGCGCTTTTTGATCACAACACCATCTCTCAGATCGAGGTTACGGCACAATTCACTATGTGGATCTTGTGTAGCAGCTGCAACCTGGTGAGAACCTGTACTCACCACATCAGCCAATCCTCCATTGTTATCGAGCATCTTCTCATCTGTGATTTTCACAAGTGCAGTTGCAGGTATAGCAGGCAATCTCATGTCACGTTCCATGAGAACTTCATACAACGACAAACCAGTTCTTCTCTCAGGGATACGTGGAATATTCATCTGCACCAAAGGCAAAGCATCAGGCTACTTCAGTGATGTTGAAGCAGACTTCTGCTATGCAAAACTCTGTGGTGTCGTCTTTGTGTTGCTCGATTATACTTGAAACTTCAGGTCGACAACTACAAGCACACATCGTCGTCAGGACCTCATTGATGGAGTGGGTCTTTTGAACTGATTTCAGAGAAACTGGCAAACTATACCTATGGACTGATTCGTGCAATAACACATTTGCTACCGTGTGGTTGTCATTTCTTCTGATTGTGTAGGCTTTCACCCATCTCGTGAAGATGCACACTATGACTAGGATGTATCTCAGCTCATTGTAATCAGGCATTTTGATGATGTTCTTTTGCATTCTCTTGAATGGACCTTCTGATATCCCAATGTGACTCAGTCTAACGTGTATTCTTTTCCCTGCATTCATTTGTTGATATGTCACAAATCGATGACACTCTTCTTCTGCAAGTGTCCTAAACTTTGATTTGTACCTAATCTGTCTAAGGAGATGTTTCATTGAATCCTTCTCTAAGTGTGTGTGTCCATGCATGTATCCTGTCATTGGAAACACCAAACTATCCAGCAACACTGCTCTCCCATCAGCTGACATTTCAATGTCATTTGTTTTTCCTCAAAAACGACTGTGATCCAACCTTGTTGCTCTGCCTCTGAAACATTTTCTTGTACCCCTTTTTACTCTTCCCAAGTGTAAGTTATGGACATCAACATTGAATAGACAGTGTCCTTCTCAGATTTACCTGAAAATTCCATAAAATGTGTAGGCTAGCAGGGCATTATATTGAGCAACTGAATTAGCATCTCTAGTTACCATGACACGAGTGACTCCCATTAGGAAAGTTAGACTACAAGCTATGGTAAGGGCAATCAATTTTCTATCTTGTGCTGAGGTAGCCTCTTGAAGCTATGAAGCTTCGACAACATAATTTACATAATTTATTGTTCCACGGCATATACTACTCCTAATGTGCCATTGTTACCTTTTAAACATGGGCCATCTGCAAAGTGGACATGGTCAGGCTCGATCAGGGGTTCATCATTAGTGTCTAACCTTGGCTTCATGCATAGATCCATGACACCTAGACATTCATGTTCAACTTCATCACAAACATTTTCGTTTACTGGCAGTGATACATTTGAAATTTGACAACTTTTGATCACAACGTTTTTCAATAGAAACTCCATAAAGTAAGGGACCATTTCAGTTGTTGGATATTCCATCATTATGTTCTCCCTCTTTTTGTGACTGCTATCAACTGCAGCTACTATTTTAAAGCAGCCAGGCATTTCTGTGGTGAAAGGGTCAAGGGTTGTTGGAAAATATGCCACAGACTTCTGAATGATCTTCACATTTTTGAATAGGCACTGAGAGAGCATAGCCTTCCATCTCACTGCTAATTTGTGTAAATTATTTTGAATAATCTGGCATCCCTAGTGCCGGGGCACGACCCACTTTCTATTTTGACTCTAGAAATGCTTTTTTGCAATCGTTGTCCCATGGAAGCAGATCAGACACATCTTTGTGTGTCAGCCTCAGTAAAGGCTTAGCCACTAGGGAAAGGTTTGGTATCCACTGTCTACAGTAGCCAACCATCCCCAAAATCATCCTGATTTCCTTCTGTGTTCGCAGTGGATTCATCTGCTGAATTGCTTCCACTCTGTCTGGTGACACCTTTTTAGTTTGTTTTTCCATTACGTGTCCCAGATATTGAACATCTTTTTGATAGCACTCCTGACTATTCTCATATAATGGCACTGAGAAGTTATCCTGACAAAAATCAAAACGGTAAGCCATTGTTCAGCACACAGAATTTGAAAAAGTATTGCTGGATTCGGTACCATAGGACAACATGGAACAAGTATGCTACAGTCCTGCACTATTTTATACTTCTTATTGGGTTTCTGTAAATGCATGATTGGAGAATTACATGAACTTACAATCAATTCCTTCAAAAATCCTTTGCTCAGATTATCTTCAATTACAGTTATAATTCCTGCAACTGTCTCTCATGTCAAATTGTATGAAGGTGTTCTTGGAAACACTTCATGTGGTTTTAATATGACTCTGACTGGTTCTGCACTTTTTAAAAAATCTGATATCTTTCTCTGTGAGGTCCCATACTTCTGGGTTCACTGTTTCTTTCAAATCAGAGGGTAATTCTTCAATTGTCATTACTGGAAACAATCCTACATCTGTCTCTTGTTGGGCAATTTTAAACTGTACATCCTCCTCAGGAGTCTGAAATTTTAACGCTCCTACAACTTGGATCTTCTTTCCTAAGTGGGGTAGGTTTGGAACTTCCCCTGTTCTCACAATTGGTCTGGTAATGTCAGAAATGTCGGGGCTAAAACTGTCATTATTGAATACAGGAAACTGTTGAAACGGGTTCTGATTTTGGTTCTGAAAAGAACTCAAATTCGCTTTGGACAACTGATTTAAATTACATTTATAGTTTACCATATTTTGTGGGAACATCTGGGCTTGTGGAACTTATATCATTGAGACCTGTTTCTGAATTAACATTTGCATTTGGTGGACTGGCACATTTAAATGTCCATTACTCTCTGTATTTGCACATTTCCATTTAATGCATCAAAATTAAGTCTAAACTTTCTCTTCCAATGCTCAAATGAAATGAAATGAATTTGTACTTGTAAAGCGCACTGATACCCTGGGGTTTCCTGGTGCTGTACGCATACCGCTGTGGAACCCTTCCTGGCTTTTCCCTGTGAAATGTCCACTCCTGGGCACCCCCAAGGTGAAGCCAGGCATCCCAGCGCTGGTGGGGCCGTTGTGGAGATTAAGCAAGCTATTGCCCAGAGTGGCAGAGTGGGACCCATGATTAGAATAGGCACCGAGGCGAGAATTATCAGGTCCGAGGAAATTGAGCCCAAGACCCGCCGAGGCGGGAATTGAACCCTGGTCCCGGGCCAGATCTCTGCATCAGGGTCTGCCGCTCTAACCATTGAGCCACACTTCTCCAATCTGTTACAAAGATGGCAAAAGGTAATTTTCTTCAGCGCTGCGACATCCATACCTAAATTTGGATCAACCAAAACACCTCTACCTCAAGCCTGTGAAACACCAAATCTTCCTTGAGGACCTTGTAATATCACCTTTATTTCCTGCAAACGACTGATTCTGAAATCCTCTCTGGGCAAATTTCCTCTGAACCATCATAAGTTTCTCCTTAAATTCTTTCTGCTTCATGTCTTGTCCATCACTACAGTACTCTTCATCCATTAGAATCCCATCCAATGACTTTATTTGCCAACAAATCAGACTTTGCTTTATATGCACACTGGTCTGACCAAACAAAGAATCTCATGTCACTGGCATCAGGACATTCTCTCTCACTGTTTTGTTGAAACTCCTGAAACAATCTTTCATAAAATTCATGAACAGATTTCTTTGGTTCCTTGGCCGTTCGATTAATGTTAACCCAATCCAAATCTTTTGGTGGCACTCGGCCCTTAATGAAAGTAATCACTGCATCATTTTTCTTCATAACTACAGAAGATGGTGCATTAATGCAAGCATCTCTTGTTGTCTTCTCACTTTGCCATTGCACAACAACCTTACATTCAGACCACAAATCAATTGGCATTGCAGTGTCGAAGAACATTTTCAAATCAATCCACAACACCTTTGAAATTTCAACAAATATGTCAACTTGTGTGTACCTCCATACCTGCTTGTCTCCTAATTTTGGAAAACTGGACGCAAATGCTGCAAAATCACCATTGCTCCATTGCTCCATGGTACATGAACATACACTCCTCCAGCTATTTCTCTCAATGGATAAGCTGACGCTTTACCCTCATCCTGTGTATTGTTTTCCACAACTAGGTCTGGTGGTTTGTTTTTCTTCTCATGTTTTCTTGCCCACTTGCTTCCTAATTTACCAAAACCATTCCATTTAAAAATGAATTTTACTATTTCTGTAATGTGTAATTGCATTCCTGAAGAATGCATTGTCTCAATTTCTTCATTATCCTTCTTTACCCTGAAACATTCCTGCAATGGAAAACTTTCTGAAACATTGATTTCATCTTTTCGGGCCAAGTCAGTCAGTCTATCATATGTATTTGCTCCACATATTGTAATTGCCTTATTCAGGTAAATTAATTATTTTTCCTGATACTGGTTCAAATGCTCAAGATCTAAACATCCCCTAATAATTTCATCAAGTTCAGTTTTTAACTTTGAAACATTAAGTGGTGTCTCTTTTGCAGATTCCGGGTCAAATTGTTATACTGTACTCTCTATCTTTTTAATTCCTGCTGCTTACTGAAACCATGGTCAAAAATCCCTTCTTCACATAAATTTGTTTACCCCTGAGCTATTGGTGTTGTAAAGACAATTCTTCCACCATCTCTCAATGCGTGAACTGTCTGGGGCAGTTTCCATTAAATAATCTGTGAATTCTGAAATGTCGGTATAAACTCTGATGTAGTTACCCCTTCTACAGCTCTTTGAGCTTCTTGAGTTGGAACCATATTAATTAGGACAGTCACAATTTGTCTAGGTACTGTTTGTGCAGCTATGGTTTGCGGTATTTGTACCTGATCAGTCACAATTGAAGCAGTAACACCTGGAGGTATCACTGTCGGTGTCGAGTCAGCAGGTGGTGGGACAATCTGAAATGTCAGTAAAGGTCTCTCAATCTGTATTTCTCTTGGTTCAACAGAAGCAGTAGCCACTGTAGTACTTGTTGGTACACTATTAGCAGTATTTGTAGTGGGAACCACATACGGTAGTGGACACTAAGTTAACAATGCATCCAATATGTCTTCCCTAAAACACTATAGGTTTGAGGCTTTTTGCCATCCTTAATTTCCTTCTCCGGTATCTGATCCCTTTTCTGCTTCTCAGGTTTCTCAGTAGTAATGGCTTTGTATAATCTAGTTCCCTCAACTATAACTTACTCCATCTCTGTAGTGCCTCATCCTAATGAGCATCTGCATAATTATGCTCTGCTCCGCTAGTCTCATTCTGATCTTTTTCTCTTTCATTGTCTTTTGCTGTCTTCCCAAATGCTCATGGCTTCAAATTGTATAGGGCGTAGGAGACACTAAAATTCTGGGGGGGACAGGGACAACCTTGTGGACTTTCCAGTGACCCTATACAAATCACCGCCCGTTAAACAAATACAATCGCATAGTTTTGAAGTGAAATATTGAGAAAAGCAGGCATGTAGTCACAGTTTGCATGTATGCTTTATTGTTATTTACATTCACATAGTAATCAGACCAAATGTTAAAAAAACATGTATATGAATCTTGCATCTTCATGCACCAAGCAAACAAAGGTCGCTGACTTCGGGTGAGGGCGTCGTGTTTGCAAGTGCATTATGGTTTGAAAAGTACCTGCTGCTGCATTCCTGGTCTCCAGCAATTTTCAGGCAATAATAAAAATGTGAAGATAACTTCGGTGATTAATGTTCTTCATTGAGAGAGATCAGAGATTTGACTAGTGGAAGTTTTGACTCATGGTAAGGTAGCCACAGTGTGTTAATATGCCTGCTGCAAAGAACGTGTACCACGCAATTCACAAAATGCATATAATGTAAATAGGTCAGTGGGTTACTGCTTTTGTCTGAGAGATTCTTTTGCTATTTGCAGTTTATAAGTTAAAATCCTAACATTGAACAGTGAGCTATTAACCGTCATCAAAGAGCTGCATTAAAACTGCAAGGTATAGATTAGAACGTTATGATTTTTCCCCAGTCTTTCATTATCCTAATGTTGGAAAATGGGTTCATTAGGATGGAAATCAATTCTGATTATTAAAGAGAACCTCCAACCATGGTGTTATGTTTTAAATTCTGAGTTTGTGCTTCTCTAGTGTTGCAAAGCCATCCTGTGCCCTGGGCCCTCCCCAACTTTTTGCTGACTGGTAGTGGTGGTACCTGACTCTGACTGACCCTGGGCTCTGCCTAACCAGGCCCAGGGCCAGTGCTATGCTGAAAGAGACACTTAGAAATACAGTGAAAACACCTACATACACTAGGGTGCACTATGGGTTAGGGTACCCCTATGATTGGCATGACCTCTCCTATAAGACCCTAGTACATAATAGGGCATGGGAATTGAAACTACCTTTAAGTCCCTAGTATATATTAGGGCATGGCATTTTAGAGGCCAGCAGCCCTTCCTGTGCTTGCATGTGTGCACTGCTGAAGCCTGAGGTCAGTTTAAAAGCAGGCCTGTGTTGCAGGACTGCTTTTAGAATGCAAATTGTGCCCAAACTTGACTTTTGGGTTTGGGGCACTTACAAATTGATAAACTACAATGTTGGGGCATATTAGGTATCCCCGGGGTTTCCCCTAGGTGTCCCAGGGGTGGGGGGTCAGGCATCTACAAGGAGGACCCTTATAAAATGAGTTTTATATGCCCTGGGTTTAGTAAAATTGCACATTTCACTGCCTACATTGTAGTAAAGTGCTTCCCAAAATCGGCTTTTGTGCTAGGAGCGCTGTGAACGGAGGATCTGCAATATTTTAATATAATCAGAACCCCTAAAGTCTTTCCTAGGTATTCCAGGGGTGGGGGTCCTGTAGGTATAAGCAGGGTCCTTATATATACCCTGGTATTGGAGAAATTGGGCAGTTCATTTTTCCATTGCCCATAGGTTAACATTGCAAGAGGTTATTAATTAATAACTGGAGAAAGGAAAGCCATAAAACTAGGATTAAAGGACTCAGAAGAATGTTAATGCTAAATGCAACAATGTGGTATTGTTGAATTTATTCTAAAATTTACAGACAAGAAGTTATAAGACTTTCTTGTCTGTAAGCCACAATTCAGCCCTCTAGTGCTCTGCCTTGATTGGTCAGAGGTAAGTGGATTAGCCTGGCTGTTTGAAGAGGTGATAACTGTCCCCTGGAGCTAGGAAGCCTTTCTGGGAGCAGAGGTTGCTGGGTATGCGAATGCCAGAGCCAGGGGGAGGGGCAGTAAATAATGCTCTTCAAGGGATGGAGGAGACAAGCTGGAGAAATCACTTTCATTTACACCTCTCCCCCCTGCCCCACAGCTGGATGGGGGGATTAAAGAGGAATTCCCAGATGTAAGGAGAGTGGACCTAGGTAGATGAAGCCATCCTGTAGGCTGGTTTAGTTAGTTCTGCTCCCTCTGCTGGAAAATCAGCCATGATGAATCTCTCTGTGAGAAAATAATGCCACACTTTAGAGGATGTGGTCATACCCTGGAGCGTTGCCCTGCACCTCATTTGACAGGAGTGACCTCCTTCTTGACCCAGAGAACTTGGAATAAGTATCTGAGAGGGACAGAGCCTCTCAGATGATGCTGCTTCAAACTTGGGAGAAGAAGGGTCCATGCTGAGGAGTTTGATTTGCACCAACCAGGCCCTGGACTCTGAAGATTGTGCCTGTTACACAATCTGGAATTACAGCCCTGTGGACTACCTTGCTTCAAAAGGACTAAAGAGTGGACTCCCTGCAAGCCGAAGGTTAACAGAGCTCACCTGGACCACCACCACCAAGAATCCCCAGCCTGAAGAACTACCAGTGAATTTGTAGGGGTTTTGTCCAAGTGGATTGTGGGTACTGAAGTCCCTTTCAAAGACCATCTTGGAGATTCCAGACCCTTGGAGTAAGTTTTGGACACTTTGAGACCCTTTGGAGAACTTCAGGAAGAAGTTCCAGAGGTTTGGAGCAGCTTTGGAAAAAAGCTTCATAAGTGGACCGACTCGCCCTGGCCAGCAAAGCCGGCAACCATCAACCATGAGTTGGCCTGCCGTCCAGGTTCCTCCCGCTGAAAAGCTCAAGGGGTCCGACTTACAGAGTTTGATCGGGCGTAGGCGGAATCCCAAACCGGCGAACCCTCACCAAATCCGGCCTAGTGAAAAGCATTGAGGGACCCCGCAAGAAAAAGCTCTGTAAAAGTTTCTAATTCCAAACGTAGAAAAGGTGACCGGGACCAACCACGAGAGCCAAGCCACCCACCATCAACTGTGTGCCAGCCTGGATCCCTGGCTCGTACCACTGGAAAGCTACGGAGGTTGGACTTCCATAAGTTTGACCGGGAGCTCGTCGCAAGGCAAGCCGGCGAACCCTCACCGAATCAGGGCTGGCTGAGAGCATTGAGGGACCCCGGGAAGAAAAGCTCCAGAAAAGTTTCTAAGTCAGAAGGTAAAAACTTTGAACGAGACCTACCGCAAGGAGTAGCCCCGCAGGGCTTCATCGCGGTCGACCTGAAACTTTGACTTTGAGCAAGTCTAGCGTGACCAGATGTACCAAAAGGGGCTATACGTTTCTATGTGCTATATAGTGCTAAATCTTTAAAATGTCATATCCCCGGTTCCCTACATTGGATTCTTTTCATTTTAAAGAGAAAAATATTTCCTATTTTTATAAATTGGTGTTGGATTTTTATTGTGTGTTGTGTCCTAATTATTTACTGAATTGGTGTTTTTAAATGCTTTACATACCTGTCTTTGAAGTTAAGCCGGCCTGCTCACAGCAAAGCTACCAAGGGTTGAGCATGGGAATAATTTTCGAAGACTTCTAATTTGTACAGTATTCAAAAGCATAGTTTCTTAATGAAAGCCCACTTGAGTGTCCCTAATTCAAGAAGACCCACAGCTCTCAAAGACAAACACAAAGAGACAGCACAGAGGGCATGTGGTGCTAAAGCACTTGGCACACGTTTTATTAAGTATTTCAAGAAGATGCCCTAGCAGGCCTGGAAATTCTAAAGGTAGAAGGGGCGCCAACTGGCGCAGTGGGGTCATAAGGGCTACTCACAATTCGATTGTTGGTGCAATACTGTGAGTAAATCTCTTGCACTTTTTGTGAATCACAAACACAAGCACAACAGGCCTGTGGGAAAATTAAGTTTTAAATTGGTAACATTGTCAGGCCATTAATGGTATAGACTCAATAATGGGGCAACTTGGTTTACACTTTGTGTGCCTGCAAAAGGGCCCTCATATTTCTATCCGTGTTCAGAGTGGTACTGCCTGAATAAGTGTGGCTTACCTTTAATGTTACCAGAGGACTCCATTATATTATCAGAGACACAGTGGTCAAGTCATGGGCTTTCCCTTTTCCTGACATTGCTCTCAGTGTATTAATCCACTTGGTTAAGCTGATGTAATGCAAGACTATGTATCCCAGAATGCATTATTGTGTTTAAGGAAAGTCGGGGACTGCAAAATAGCGTTTTTCCTGACACAGTGTCATCTGGTACCTTTACTAGGCTTCTTAGTGAAGTGGGAAGGCAGAGGGAAAGTGCCTTATGCAGTCTGTGATTCCTAATTTCAAGCCCCAGCTCCCACATGAGCCAACTGTGATCTGCGACTACCGCGCTTAACCCCACAGTCAGGCTCCGATAATACTACAGTTCAAAAGGGCTCGACATTCAAAACACAATAGGCAGGAAGCAGTGGTTGAAGTGGAGAAAAAAAAGTAGGAGAACTGTGGGCGGAGAATCAGAGGGCGAGAATAACCTGAGATTTGGGTCTGTGGGTGGAGTCAGAGGTGTGGCCAGAAAGAGCAAAACGTTTCTATTTTTAGTATTTATTTGGAATTTCACTGATACGTTAATTCAACCAATAGATACACATGCTTATTTAAGGTTTACTATGAGTTATTGACATTAAAATACATTCACAAAGAGGGATATGTTTTCAATCACTGAATGTGGCTAATATGCTTAAAAGTGGAATCACAAGCCATTTGTCTCCGAGCCATGCAGTTTCTGTCATCAGCACTTCTACTCACTTATTCCACAAGTGCAGTTCAAACATGAATGGTAAAATATCCTAGTTTAAAAAATGTTTTCCACTTAATTATGGCTGTACCATATTTGCCACATAATACATAATCTGCTGCATAATCTAACAATTTCTCCCAAAACAATTTTGTAGCCCAAACGGATCAAAAATTACTAAAAGAAATGTGACTTATGTTGCTGTGAAGTGTAGGGCAAACGTTGACTGGTCACCTTTCTCACTGCTGCATTTGTATGTTACACAGGTACTAATGAGGCAAAAGCTTTGCAGAGGCTGTATGTTAGTATGTATAAATATGTCAGAATAATAAAGTATCATAAAATGTACTGCATTACGCTGCAGCCTTTTTTTGCTGCATAATTTAGTCAACACTGCGACATAATTTTGGCCTCCATTGCTGCATAACTCCAGTGGCCCGAAAACAGGCTGCACATGTTAAAAGTGTTTGCGCACGAAGCAGAGACTATGATGTTTGCGAACCTAGGGACTGATTACGATGGCAGGCGGACCTTAGTCCGTCCGCCATCGAATTGGGGAATGGGACCGCTCGCCTACAAAGCGGCGGCCCACGATAGGCATTACAATGCGACCGCCACTACAGCGTTCGCAATGCCTATCTTTTACATTGCGGCAGGTGCTGCTGGCTGCATCACCCGCCGCAATGTAAAAAGGGACATGTTACATATATCACTGCACTACGTGGCAGTGCCACATGGTGCAGTGATTTGTAGGGGGGCACCATAGGTGCCCCCCAGGTCCCATGTCTGGGGGCCGGAGTTAAAGGGGCCTGCTACGGGCCCCCAATGTCCCTTTCCGCCAGCTTTTCTATGGCGGGTGAACCGCCATGGATTGGCTGGCGGGTAAGGGACATCGTAATCCCTACTGCGGTGCCTGGTAGGCACCACCAGCATTGTAGGAACTACAAGCCCCTCCGCCGCACAGGGGGGCTTAAGGAGCCCGTCGGGTGTGTGGCGATCGGTCTTTCCGACTGCCAGGGAACCGCCCGCCATTGCAGTATGGCGGGTGGTGATGCAGTCACCGATGGCTGTGGGACCGTCCCCGACGGGGTGATGTGGCGGTCCCACCGCCATTATTATCATCCCCTAAGTTTGGTGTGCATGCAAATCCTACATTGCCAACCCCTGGTAAGTTGCACTACTAGTGCTGAAAAAGGCCAATGGAGTTACCAATGGGTGAGGTGGACTGGCCTCAAGGGTCTTGTGACCTCAGTGACAGTCACTGTCGCTCTAGGGTGTGCTTCTTCGTATGCCTGCCCGCAAGACTGGAGGTGAACTGCATGGATTGTGGTGGACGGGCCTTCAAGGTTAACTCACACTTGCCACCGTTAGGGTCCACCTGCTGGTGCTAAGACACCAGGGCTTTTAAGGTCTATCGGGCCTTCTAAGGTGTAACATCAGAATGTGCTCTGTCAGGAGAGTGGTCTGGTGGACTGGTCATGAAGGCTGAACATGGTTCTCCAGTTCCAAATTCGGCAGCTCTGGCCAGAGTGCCGCATCCTCTCCCACACTGAACACCATATTGCCCCACTGAGAGAAACTCGCACTGCCTTCAGCTACAACCCAATTGTGCTGCGACTCAATTCAAATTATGCACTAGACAAGAGTAAAATGCTGCCTGAAAAAAAGTAATAACACCCTGAAAAAAGCAAACACTCGTAGGGAATGCAAGGATAAGTAAAGCATGTGAAATGTAAGCAGGAACAACATGGTTACCTTAACGGTTTTAAACTCATTATTCAGAAATCAGTAAGTGATTTTGCCTGAAAAGTTCAGGACATGACTACAGGACCCGGAAGGGACCCGTTTCAATGTCCATTGCTTATATCCTTACAAAATGTAAGCAGTTTGGTTTAAATAAGACCACATCCCTAAACACAGAGGTGCGGTACGCATTTTATAAGCTAAAATAATTAAAACAGTTGAAAACGATCATATTAAGCGTTTTCCACTCCAACCATCAACCAGGTATTGTAGTCCCTTTAGGAATGGTGCACTTCCCCACCCGGGGAAAACAATGTTGTTCAAAGAAAGAAGATAAAAAGAAAGTAGCGCTTCACTGGCAAACTCTGTAAAGCGGCGCTTAGGTGCGTGGGTGTAAATAACAATCTGGCCTGTCTGCTGACCACTCTGTATTGCTTTATTTGGTTATTTAATTATTTTTCGTATTTTTCTCTCCGTCCCAAAGTTGCACTTTGGAATAGAAAACGGGCAGAAAATGAGGACATTTCCAGCCAAAGTGTTCCACTCTTTTTTGGATTCATTTCACTGGGGAACATTTAAAGAAAAGGAGAGGCAAGAGAGAGTACGTAACAGCTGTCTCTTGAAATCAGCACTTAAGGAGGAGCGAGACAGAGACAGAAAGAGATGGAGGAATAAAGAGAGAGGGGAGGAGGGCAGCTGCCAGAGGCAGAGCAGGAGAAGCGGACACTGTCCTTGCCTTCTCTGGGCATGAAGGAAAAGAGACAAGAGTTTTTTTCCTTCTCTGCCCGTCCCAGACCGGCCAAACCTTTCTGCAGCATAACAAAAGGAAGAGGGCGGGTGGCCTCTTTGCCTCCAGGCAGGTCAAGTGCAGGGCCATTAGGTAGCGCTTTCGCGCGCTAATGGGCCTGCGAATAACAGAAGGGAGAGGGGAAATTCTTTTGTCCCCTCGTCCCCCCCACCCTTGTCCTAGGGTGACCAACTGGCATGGGTGCAAATTCAGGACGGTGAGTGTAAAAATTCAGGACAGAGGGTCAAAATTCAGGACAGAAATTCAGGACAGAAGGTCAAAATTCAGGACAAAACTTTGGGACAAAAGGTATGTTTTACAGACATATCAGAGGAAGTGGCGCAATAGTATAAAAATAAGTAAATAGACAACCACTTAAGTACAAGTAAAAATAAGTTTTATATTAGGTTGAGACAATCGTGCACTTCACGGTTTTTTGGTATGCGTGCAGCTTTGAGCAACTGTGCAGGTCTTTGTGTGGTATTTCATATCATAATAATCTATTTATATGATTACTGCACAGGGTTGTCCAGTCTGATATTTTGTTTACAACTCATGGTCCTGTGCAGGCATGTTTGGTGAGAGAAGTGATCAGAAAGATCTGCTCGGATAGACTTTGTTACTAGCATCTCATATCTGAGTGCCATTGTGAGATGTAAAGCGGCACACCTAGGTGAACTAAAGGGAGGATTGCTGTGATGAACTCACTATAGGGAACGCATTATGGGTGTTTCAGCAAGTGGAACTTAAAATATGGAATCTGACTTTGCTTATGGGGGCTTCGCAGAGAGTTGCACTAGCTGACGGAAGTAACAAAGGTGCTTTTCCCTGCAGCTTTCTTAAAGAATGTACTGTCAATACACTATTACATAGTTTATTTTTGACGCCTTGCCTATTGCTACAAACACAATATACATCTCAAGCACAGCTCATGGCACTATGAGGCTCTCCCTAAAACCTTACACCTAAAACAAAACATGCAACAATTTACAATTACTAGTGTAACATTCAAGTAGCAGTTGGGTGTCACTCAAAATGTCATATGCATGATGTATAGATCCCACACATAAGCACACAGCAAATACAGAATAGTAACACATAGGCAAGGGAGTAGCCAGGAAATGTAAGTACCTCCCACTTTGAACTAAAGCTCTTATGGCACCAAGAAAGCAAAGTAAGTCATCACAACCCTCCTTAGAAGAGCTCTCTTGTCCAAGGATCTAGCCATTCTTCCTTCCATCAAACCTGTGATATCCACCATTTCGAATTTACATTCTGTCACCTATTAATTCTTTCATCCATAATTCAGTCTTTCACCGTTCATTCTGTCCTTCCATCTGTGTGCCCATCCATATCCAAACCTTTTCAACCATTTGCAAACCTATCCATCGTCTATCCTTCCATCCATCATTTCACTCATCCATCCCTTCATCCATCCATTCACTCATCCATTTACCATTTCACCCAAAACATCCTTTCACTCATCCATCCACTCTTCCACCCATCTATGCATTCACTCATCCATCCAACCATTTACCCTTTCACCCATCCAGCCTGTAAGACAAAAGAAATGTACATTTGTCAGGTTTCAAGCTCTGTGAAATGTTCATAATAGGTGTGCGTGTGAACTTGGACGACCCCAGTACATCATTCACTGGAAAAAATATAAACAACAAAGTGCATTTGTAAAGCGCACATTAATTCCGAAAGGTTAGTTGGCGCTGTATACCCGATATGTATTGTTAGACTCCTTACACAAATTAATTATCATAATTTTATTGATCTAGTGAAGATGGAAGGCTGATACAGCAACATGAGATTAGGGCACCTAACACTTTTACACGCGTTCATTGAAAAACCATTGCATTCTGTTATGTTGAACAAACCGAAGTGCACAAACATGCGTAACACTTCAGACACAAATAAAACACATCCTGGGTGTCTGTTGATTCTTGTGCAAGAGCTAGGAATCCCAAAAGTTACAGTGGAGTGGGGCATGCTTCCTCACCTTTCCAGGAATGAAGAGGGTGGTTCTTGCCTTTTATGCACAGCCAGTTGCGGAGTGTTCGCCTCTCTGATTTGAGCGGGCAGGCTGGAGAGAAGGGACAGCCTGCAGCCCTCCATCACTAGCGTGCCCCTTTGTGAACTCGACTCACCGATAAACAGCCCTTCAGGAGTCTCCACTGCTCAGCTTTTTTTGATTTTAAACAATACTGTGTGATAAACAAGCCTTAAAATGATTGAACTTTTATTTGAAACACATTACACCCTCTGTTAATTTTTAAATGTTGCACATCGTGTTAGCTTTCAACATGTGCCAAAAGAAGAGAGATAAGGCCTCCTGACCCTGTGGCCAGCAATATACTTCTGGTGAGATTTTTGGGCATCACGCCTCACCAGCTGTTAATGTTGCTGGCCGCTACTGTGCAGGAGAAGGCTACCACAAGCTGAAACACCCCAAACTGGCCCATTGTTATTCTGCATGTGGCAATCAGCCACAGACAGAATGACAATCGGTGGGATGGGGCTGCTGTTGTGCTCCCAGGATGAGTGCGAGGCGGCCCCATCAGGGAGCTGAGGCCTCTTGCAGGGAAACAGCTCTGCTTCCTGCAAGGCCCAAAATTACGGACAAAAGGCGCCGGTAAATAGGATCCTCACGGACAACGGACGTGAGGTCCAAATTACGGACGGTCCATGAAATTTACGGACGGTTGGTCACCCTACCTTGTCCCCCGTGTCCCCCCACTCCAAAATCTGGGGGGGATATATCCCCCGTGTCCCCCACACTTCCTACGCCCATGGGTCTAGATGGTGACTATATCTCACATAACATTTTCCTTAATCTGTCAATAATTTGCAATTCAAAAGTACCATATTTTGGAAAACTCAAAGGACCTTCTTTCTCATTAATCTTGCACCATTGGCTAATCCACAAATGCTCATGACTGCAAATTGTATAGGTCTAGATGGTGACTTTATCTCACATAACATTTCCCTTAATCTGTCAATAATTTGCAATTCAAAAGTACCATATTTTGGAAAACTCAAAGGACCTTCTTTCTCATTAATCTTGCACCATTGGCTAATCCACAAATATGAATTTTATCCCAAATTTGTCAACATCAAATGTTCAGGAGTTCCCTCAGGTGGTGCCTCGTCACCGTCCCAAATAAAATGTATCACATCACCTCCAAAACCATTCTTAAAGGCTTTAAATCGAATATATGTCTTTACATCGAATGCACTACAATGCATTCCATTACAACGCTGTTGTTACAATGACCGCGTTGTTACAACGTGAACCATTACATCACAAGTCGTTACAACGACTTGCTGTAGGGGGCGTGCTGGATTTAGGAATAGTACAATTTACGATTCCTACTCCAGTTTGTGCAACAGAAGGGAAGGCGTTGAATTGTAAATCCAACACCTTCTGCCCCCTACAGCAAGTCGTTGTAATGACTTGCGATATAATGGTTCGAGTTGTAACAACGCGGTCATTGTAACGGCTGCGTTGTAATGGAATGCGTTGTAGCGCATTCGTTGTAAACAATGTCTCCCCTTTAAATCATCAAATTTCTACAATAATTGATGCAATGTTTTGATTCTATTCGGTAAACGTAAACTTGTTTCCTCCAATCCTGTTACAGTTTAAATTCTTGAACACTTTCAACCAATCTCAATATGGTAATCACACAACCGGCCTATCATAGCACAGTACAATACAACACCATCAACCAATCACAGCTTAGCCATACACCAACCGTCCAATCTCAGCGTGAAACAATATGACGCATAAAGTCACTCCTCGCAGCAGTTCACCCTCCTTCACAATTTTCCTCGCATTCACACAACTCCAACTAATATCTTCTTTAAACAACCTTGTTTGCTCTGCTAAAAGAAATAACAGTATTACAATCACTCAAGAGTATTTTACACAACCGCAAGTGTAATCTTGAACAACTATATTACCGATGTAGATGATGGTACCTCACACTCTACACCTAGAATCCTGCAAACAAGTTTAAATTTTGCATTATTATCCCAGGATCTTTCGGCCTCGACAAGCCTGAAATCTTCAATCTCTCCGCTTCAACTACTTATCGATTTCTTTGTCACTCACTCACACATTCATACTTGTAATACCACAATCTGGTAAGCCCATATGCTTGATGCCCATGATACTAGTACTCTCTGTTAATGTGGGGTTTAGTTCTTAGTCTGGCTATGTCACCCTTAGATGTCTGAGTTTTTTCTAAATTGGCGTGTAGCACCTTTTAATAAGTTTGTAGTTGTTTAATTGACTTTCCGAGTTATATGCAACACTTTTGCAATAATATCGGCCACTGGTCCCTCATGTTTTCAAATATGTGGGCTGGACTTTGTAATGCCTATCGTCCACAAATGGAAACTTGCTGCCCAAATTTTATAAATAACCTTTTCTTTTAATGTTCACGATATCCAAATTCATTGAGTAGCGCATATTATATGCCCTTTGGTTAGTGGTAAGCTATTACGTGCAGGAACTATAAACTCGGAATCTGCATTTGACCTTTATACACAATCTTTGAATCGTTTGGTGACGTTATCTTAAAAGAACTGATTATTAGACCCCGTGTATCTTGGTTATTGCTTGGATATATATCTTGATACTATGTTTTTAGAACTGTTCAGGTAGTCCTGCCTATTCTCGACAGTTATTTATGTTCATATTCATTTTGTTTTGATTTCAGATATACATTTAAACGTCTCTTACTTGGATCATAAGTGTTTAAGAGGTAAAAAATATTTCATTTCTCAGAACCCTAATATGTATCGGGTTGATTTGTTCCTACTAGACATTGACTATACGTAGGAGGTTGAGACGCATAGTCATTTTACCATCCGACACTTTTCATGCTCTTTCTTGTGAGATTAATTCCCATTATCTAGTATGTTGATGACACCAGTACATCACTTGCCATAATGTGGCTGCGTACCACATAGCTAGATATATTTTTGCTTTATGCGTTTAAATAATTTAGACTGACAATTATTATTGTTTAATGGTGTTCTGATTCTCTGCATGAACGTGTGTTTTTCTAGATATTTGCTCATACGCCCTGCGGTATTTCCTGGGATACGAGCTTCACTAAGGTAATACTTACTTATCCCCTACAGCAGGAGTATTAACTTTTTAGGGATTAATAATTTATATATTTATATACCTTTTGGAATACATTTCTTAGGCCACTAAGCTTATATATAGATATATACAGTGGCATCACTTTTGTTGGTTTTAAACCGGTACGGACTTTTAAAAATTATTTCCCCAATTCCTTTTCTCCTCTTCTTCTTTTTTCCTTTTTAGACCCATATTGAATGGGACTATTTATAGGTTTTATTTGAAGACTGGCAGAACGGCCATAGAATTTACGCTTGGTGAGTGAGATGTCTGCGCATTATATGAATTATGTACTATCACTATCTTCTGTGATGTCATGATCCTCTATTCGTGCACTTCGAGTCACTGTCCGTATGGGGTGTCCACCCCTTTGTTAATCATTTCCTTCTCCTTTTTGCTTGAATATGTGTATAATAATTCAGTTGGACTAACACATCATTCACTTTGATAAAATTATTGATTCCCGTTCTTGGCACTTGATTTTAAAAAAATTCAAAAAATTCAAAAAAAACTTTTACAGTTCCTCTGCGATCTTTATTTCTAGCACTCTTGTAAAATCCTCTCTTTTCACTGGGTGGATTCTCTGGTGTTTTTTTTTTTCTTTTTTCGTTTTTCTCTTTTTCTACTTATTCACATTGTGGATTTCTCTTGGGCCATACAACTTTAACATCTAGTTGACTGGCATTTAAGTAATAACATTATGTGGATAAACAAAACTGAATGTTTTTTTAATGTTGTCTTTTATTGTTATCATAGTAGCCCTGAGGAAGTCGATGGGCGACACACCCAAGACGAAACACGTGTTGGCTACATCTCGACTATATTGGCTACGTTCTTTGGCTACTATGAGCCATTTGTAAAGAATTATGGCTTTGCACATGAAAATAAAATAAAGAAGAAACATATTATACAAATATTTGGATTGAAATCTTCTTGGACTGACTTTCTGATGATATAAATTCGTGTTTCTTTTGCTCGGGAACGGGATCTTGTTTTGTGACTTGTTCTTTGTGTGCCAGCGGGCACAGAGGACTTTTGGATACGTGGGTGGCCGTTTCCTCACTGTTCCCTTGAGCACTTCTCAGATATTTTTGATACTCCTGATTATTAAAATGGTACTGCGCAGGGTATGACCTAGCCACATTTCAGAATTTCACTGTAATACCACAATCTAACCCAACACAATTCCCGCAAAACGCAATTAATGCAAACGTAATCACCGCAAACACAATCACACATTCATACTTGTAATATCGCAATCTAACCCAACACAATTACTGCAAACGCAACTACGGCAAACACAATTACTGCAAACAACACTTCTCCCTATTAATACTCACACCTTCAACAGCAACCGCCTTCTCATATCACCTTCAAATACCGCTTTGCCAGTCTTCTAGTTCTGAGGATTGGACTCAGGAATCAGGACTTTTAAGTAAGATTTTGGATTTAATTTATAGCTACATTCAGGGTGTTAACTTCACCTCTGCTACCAGAAACTGTGGGCGCCCAAAAACCTGAAAAATCTGGGTGTTAAATCAATGACCCCAGACTTACAGCTTGGACCCTCAAAATCCTGGGCGCTTAACAGGTCGCATGGACCTTGGCCCCCGTTTTCTGAACAGAGCTGAAACAGAACGTACTGTCATGCATACCCATTTTACATACATTTGTCCCATCCACACGACAATAACGATTCGAAACAGGTGACCTTTTACCTAGTAGCTTGTTCCAGCCTCTTCGACACCAGGCTCTCAGTATTATATCACAATCCCTGTACCTGACGTACATAAACATGTCCTCAGGCACGGTATAATTATTCTGTATAAGGGTCACCACTTTTTCATCCTTGGTCAACAGCTAGTTGTGTATGATCGCATTTGTTTGGAAAAACATTTGTGATTGTTTTCGAAACATATCGATTCTAGAAGAAACCCTGGAGTGGCCATTCTAATATATAAGACCCTTCCCCCCACCCTGCAAATTAAAGGAGAATTCCTTCCAAGCTAACACTGGGTCCTGCATGCTAAAACTTCGACACGCAGCGGTCTAACATCCCTTGTGGGTTGTCATACTCGAAGCAGAGACTGGGTCCTCCATTCTCAACCATCAAGTGAGGGGGCTGGTTCTTCCCTAGGGGTTTCTTGGCTACACACACACACACATATATATATATATATATATATATATATATATATATATATTCACTGAAAAAACCATAGGTTTTAGGGACAGTTATAGTTAGTTGGACATTTCACTCGTACAAAACCATAGAAATTCCCCGTTATAGTTAGTTCAGCTAACTATAACTCGCGCCCCGCAATGCACTGCTGATGACGTCACATATTACATCACTCATGACATGGTCAGTGACATCACTGATGACATCACTGATGACATCTCAAATGACATCACTGATGACATCACTGATGACATCATCCAGTGACTGTGTGTTTCTGTAAAGTTTAAATATGTTTAATATATATAGGGAAAGGCGTATTGAAGAATGAGTGGGTGTATAAGTGTCTGAATGGATGATTTAGTACGTGAGTGACTGACTCTACAAGTGAGTTATTAAATGTATCTTACTGAATGCATGGGTTAGTGACTAAACTGTGTGAATGTCTGTATCCGTCTGTCTGTTGGTTTGTAAGCGGCTGCATGGCTTTCTGAATAGCTACATGAGTGTCTACATGGGTTATTGATTGATTGTCTGAGTATCTGTATGGGTGCCTGAGTGTTTGTGTGGGTGGGGTGTGTGTGACTCTGTGCATAGATGTGTGAGTTGGTGATTCACTGGGTGCATGGTTTCAAGAGTGCATCTGTGATGGACTGTATGGGTGGGTGAGTGTGTGTATGGGTGTGTTAGTGATTGAATGTATATCTCAGTGGTACATGTGTGAGTAACTACATATGTGAAAGGCAGTATATATGTGTGTTGGAGTATATAAATGGCTATAAGTGAGAGTGTGTGATTGTGAGAGTGGCTGTATGGATGAGTGTGTACTTGTATCAGTGATTGTATAAGAGCGTAAGAATGTGCTAGTATTTGTATGAGTAAGTGAGCTGGTGTGTGTATAACTGTATAGGTGAGTAAATGGGTGTGTGATTAAGTTTTTGCATGACTGACTAGGTGTGTGAGTACCTCTATGGATGAGTGGCGGTGTGTGAGTGTTTATATAGGTGTATGAGTGCATATGATAGTCCTGTACTGAGTGACTAAGTATGAGTGACTGTACGGGTGAGTGAGTGGATGTGTGTGTAGACCTAAGAATCAGTGAGTGGGTATGTAGTTTTTGGTGTTGGAGTGTCTATGGTTTTGAGAATGGCAGTCTGTAATTTAGAGTGGGTGTATCAAAAGTTATATTAGGGTGGGAGAAGATGCATGAAATTATCACATGGATGATGTAATCAGTGATGTCATTTGAGATGTCATCAGTGATGTCATCAGTGATGTCACTGACCATGTCATGAGTGATGTAATATGTGACGTCATCAGCAGTGCATTGCCGGGCGCGAGTTATAGTTAGCTGAACTAACTATAACGGGGGAATTTCTATGGTTTTATACGAGTGAAATGTCCAACTAACTATAACTGTCCCTAAAACCTATGGTTTTTTCAGTCAATTTCAAAGGTTTTTTAAATGCTAATTTCTAACTATAACGTGTCTGAAACCTATGGTTTTTTCAGTGAATTTCAAAGGTTTTTTAAATGCTAATTTCTAACTATAACGTGCCTGAAACCTATGATTTTTAAGTGAATTTCAAAGGTTTTTTTAAATGCTAGTTTCTAACTATGCCTACAGAGGTAGGACATGTGAAGAAAGAAGAAAAAACGCACAGAAAGAAGCAAAAGATGTGCAGAAAGAACCAACAGAGGAGCAGAAAGAGGCCTTGTTGCAAAATCATCCTGTGCCCACAACTTTTTCAGACGGGTACTGGTGGTAACTGACTCTGACTAACCAGAGCCAATGCTATGCTAAAAGACACTTAGAATACAGTGAAAACACCTACATACACTAGGGAACACTATGCGTTGGGGTACCCCTGTGATTAGCATGACCTCCTCTGCAAGTCCCTAGTACATAATAGGGCAGGGGGATTAAAACTACCTCTTAAAACGCGCTACAGGGCGCGTTTGCACAGTGGTGTTTCAGGGTTTAGGGCAGTGCAGTGGTGTTCGGGCAGTGTAGGGGGTCGTGCTGGGGGTGGTGTTTCAGGGTTTAGGGCAGTGCAGTGGTGTTCGGGCAGTGTAGGGGGTCGTGCTGGGGCTGGTGTTTCATGGTTTAGGGCAGTGCAGTGGTGTTCGGGCAGTGTAGGGGTCGTGCTGGGGGTGGTGTTTCAGGGTTTAGGGCAGTGCAGTGGTGTTCGGGCAGTGTATGGGGTCATGCTGGGGGTGGTGTTTCAGGGTTTAGGGCAGTGCAGTGGTGTACGGGCAGTGTAGGGGGTCTTGCTGGGGGTGGTGTTTCAGGGTTTAGGGCAGTGGTGTTCGGGCAGTGTAGGGTGTCTTGCTGGGGGTAGTGTTTCGGGGTTTAGGGCAGTGCAGTGGTGTTCGTGCAGTGTAGGGGGTCGTGCTGGGGGTGGTGTTTCAGGGTTTAGGGCAGTGCAGTAGTGTTCGGGCAGTGTAGGGGATCGTGCAGGGGGTGGTGTTTCAGGGTTTAGGGCAGTGCAGTGGTGTTCGGGCAGTGTAGGGGGTCGTGCTGGGGGTGGTGTTTCAGGGTTTAGGGCAGTGCTGTGGTGTTCAGGCAGTGTAGGGGGTCGTGCAGGCGGTGGTGTTTCAGGGTTTAGGGCAGTGCAGTGGTGTTCGGGCAGTGTAGGGGTCGTGCTGGGGCTGGTGTTTCAGGGTTTAGGGCAGTGCAGTGGTGTTCGGGCAGTGTAGGGGGTCTTGCTGGGGGTGGTGTTTCAGGGTTTAGGGCAGTGGTGTTCGGGCAGTGTAGGGGGTCTTGCTGGGGGTGGTGTTTCAGGGTTTAGGGCAGTGCAGTGGTGTTCGGGCAGTGTAGGGGGTCTTGCTGGGGGTAGTGTTTCAGGGTTTAGGGCAGTGCAGTGGTGTTCGTGCAGTGTAGGGGGTCGTGCTGGGGATGGTGTTTCAGGGTTTAGGGCAGTGCAGTGGTGTTCGGGCAGTGTAGGGGGTCGTGCAGGGGTGGTGTTTCAGGGTTTAGGGCAGTGAAGTGGTGTTCGGGCAGTGTAGGGGGTCGTGCTGGGGGTGGTGTTTCAGGGTTTAGGGCAGTGCAGTGGTGTTCGGGCAGTGTAGGGGGTCGTGCTGGGGTGGTGTTTCAGGGTTTAGGGCAGTGGTGTTCGGGCAGTGTAGGGGTCTTGCTGGGGGTGATGTTTCAGGGTTTAGGGCAGTGCAGTGGTGTTCGGGCAGTGTAGGAGGTCTTGCTGGGGGTAGTGTTTCAGGCTTTAGGGCAGTGCAGTGGTGTTCGGGCAGTGTAGGGGTCATGCTGCAGTGGTGTTTCAGGGTTTAGGGCAGTGCAGTGGTGTTTGGGCAGTGTAGGGGGTCATGCTGGGGGTGGTGTTTCAGGGTTTAGGGCAGTGCAGTGGAATTCGGGCAGTGTAGGGGGTCGTGCTAGGGTATGTGTTTCAGGTTTTAGGGCTGTGCAGTGGTGTTCGGGCAGTGTAGGGGGTCGTGCAGGGGCTGGTGTTTCAGGGTTTAGGGCAGTGCAGTGGTGTTCGGGCAGTGTAGGGGGTCGTGCTGGGGGTAGTGTTTTAGGGTTTAGGGTAGTGCAGTGGTGCTTGTGTAGTGTAGGGGGTCGTGCTGGGGGTAGCGTTTCAGGGTTTAGGGCAGTGCAGTGGTGTTCGGGCAGTGTAGGGGGTCGTGCAGGGGCTGGTGTTTCAGGGTTTAGGGCAGTGCAGTGGTGTTCGGCCAGTGTAGGTGGTCTTGCTGGGGGTGGTGTTTCAGGCTTTAGTGCAGTGGTGTTCGGGCAGTGTAGGGGGTCGTGCAGGCGGTGGTGTTTCAGGGTTTAGGGCAGTGCAGTGGTGTTCGGGCAGTGTAGGGGTCGTGCTGGGGCTGGTGTTTCAGGGTTTAGGGCAGTGCAGTGGTGTTCGGGCAGTGTAGGGGGTCTTGCTGGGGGTGGTGTTTCAGGGTTTAGGGCAGTGGTGTTCGGGCAGTGTAGGGGGTCTTGCTGGGGGTGGTGTTTCAGGGTTTAGGGCAGTGCAGTGGTGTTCGGGCAGTGTAGGGGGTCGTGCTGAGGGGTGGTGTTTCAGGGTTTAGGGCAGTGCAGTGGTGTTCGGGCAGTGTAGGGGGTCGTGCAGGGGGTGGTGTTTCAGGGTTTAGGGCAGTGCAGTGGTGTTTGGGCAGTGTAGGGGGTCGTGCAGGGGGTGGTGTTTCAGGGTTTAGGGCAGTGCAGTGGTGTTCGGCCAGTGTAGGTGGTCTTGCTGGGGGTGGTGTTTCAGGCTTTAGTGCAGTGGTGTTCGGGCAGTGTAGGGGGTCTTGCTGGGGGTGGTGTTTCAGGGTTTAGGGCAGTGCAGTGGTGTTCGGGCAGTGTAGGGGGTCTTGCTGGGGCTGGTGTTTCAGGGTTTAGGGCAGTGCAGTGGTGTTCGGGCAGTGTAGGGGGTCGTGCTGGGACTGGTGTTTGAGGGTTTAGGGTAGTGCAGTGGTGTTCGGGCAGTGTAGGGGGTCGTGCTGGGGCTGGTGTTTCAGGGTTTAGGGCAGTGCAGTGGTTTTCGGGCAGTGTAGGCGGTCGTGCTGGGGCTGGTGTTTCAGGGTTTAGGGCAGTGCAGTGGTGTTCGGGCAGTGTAGGGGGTCGTGCTGGGGGTGGTGTTTCAGGGTTTAGGGCAGTGCAGTGGTGTTCGGGCAGTGTAGGGGGTCGTGCTGGGGCTGGTGTTTCATGGTTTAGGGCAGTGCAGTGGTGTTCGGGCAGTGTAGGGGTCGTGCTGGGGGTGGTGTTTCAGGGTTTAGGGCAGTGCAGTGGTGTTCGGGCAGTGTATGGGGTCATGCTGGGGGTGGTGTTTCAGGGTTTAGGGCAGTGCAGTGGTGTACGGGCAGTGTAGGGGGTCTTGCTGGGGGTGGTGTTTCAGGGTTTAGGGCAGTGGTGTTCGGGCAGTGTAGGGTGTCTTGCTGGGGGTAGTGTTTCGGGGTTTAGGGCAGTGCAGTGGTGTTTGGGCAGTGTAGGGGGTCGTGCAGGGGGTGGTGTTTCAGGGTTTAGGGCAGTGCAGTGGTGTTCGGCCAGTGTAGGTGGTCTTGCTGGGGGTGGTGTTTCAGGCTTTAGTGCAGTGGTGTTCGGGCAGTGTAGGGGGTCGTGCTGGGGGTGGTGTTTCAGGGTTTAGGGCAGTGCAGTGGTGTTCGGGCAGTGTAGGGGGTCATGCTGGGGGTGGTGTTTCAGGGTTTAGGGCAGTGCAGTGGTGTTCGGGCAGTGTAGGGGGTCGTGCAGGCGGTGGTGTTTCAGGGTTTAGGGCAGTGCAGTGGTGTTCGGGCAGTGTAGGGGTCGTGCTGGGGCTGGTGTTTCAGGGTTTAGGGCAGTGCAGTGGTGTTCGGGCAGTGTAGGGGGTCTTGCTGGGGGTGGTGTTTCAGGGTTTAGGGCAGTGGTGTTCGGGCAGTGTAGGGGGTCTTGCTGGGGGTGGTGTTTCAGGGTTTAGGGCAGTGCAGTGGTGTTCGGGCAGTGTAGGGGGTCTTGCTGGGGGTAGTGTTTCAGGGTTTAGGGCAGTGCAGTGGTGTTCGTGCAGTGTAGGGGGTCGTGCTGGGGATGGTGTTTCAGGGTTTAGGGCAGTGCAGTGGTGTTCGGGCAGTGTAGGGGGTCGTGCAGGGGGTGGTGTTTCAGGGTTTAGGGCAGTGCAGTGGTGTTCGGGCAGTGTAGGGGGTCGTGCTGGGGGTGGTGTTTCAGGGTTTAGGGCAGTGCAGTGGTGTTCGGGCAGTGTAGGGGGTCGTGCTGGGGTGGTGTTTCAGGGTTTAGGGCAGTGGTGTTCGGGCAGTGTAGGGGGTCTTGCTGGGGGTGATGTTTCAGGGTTTAGGGCAGTGCAGTGGTGTTCGGGCAGTGTAGGAGGTCTTGCTGGGGGTAGTGTTTCAGGGTTTAGGGCAGTGCAGTGGTGTTCGGGCAGTGTAGGGGTCATGCTGCGGTGGTGTTTCAGGGTTTAGGGCAGTGCAGTGGTGTTTGGGCAGTGTAGGGGGTCATGCTGGGGGTGGTGTTTCAGGGTTTAGGGCAGTGCAGTGGTGTTCGGGCAGTGTAGGGGGTCGTGCTAGGGTATGTGTTTCAGGGTTTAGGGCAGTGCAGTGGTGTTCGGGCAGTGTAGGGGTCGTGCAGGGGCTGGTGTTTCAGGGTTTAGGGCAGTGCAGTGGTGTTCGGGCAGTGTAGGGGGTCGTGCTGGGGGTAGTGTTTTAGGGTTTAGGGTAGTGCAGTGGTGCTTGTGTAGTGTAGGGGGTCGTGCTGGGGGTAGTGTTTTAGGGTTTAGGGTAGTGCAGTGGTGTTTGGGTAGTGTAGGGGGTCATGCTGGGGGTAGTGTTTTAGGGTTTAAGGTAGTGCAGTGGTGTTTGTGTAGTGTAGGGGGTCGTGCTGGGGGTAGTGTTTTAGGGTTTAGGGTAGTGCAGTGGTGCTTGTGTAGTGTAGGGGGTCGTGCTGGGGGTAGTGTTTTAGGGTTTAGGGTAGTGCTGTGGTGTTTGTGTAGTGTAGGGGTCATGTTTTAGGGTAGTGCAGTGGTGTTTGGGTAGTGTAGGGGGTCATGCTGGGGGTAGTGTTTTAGGATTTAGGTTAGTGCAGTGGTGTTGGGGTAGTGTTTTAGGGTTTAGGGTAGTGCAGTGGTGTTTGTGTAGTGTAGGGGGTCATGCTGGGGGTAGTGTTTTAGGGTTTAGGATAGTGCAGTGATGCTTGTGTAGTGTGGGGTGTCGTGCTGGGGTAGTGTTTTAGGGTTTAGGGTAGTGCAGTGGTGTTTTTGTAGTATAGGGGGGTCATGTTTTAAGATGCAACGCTCCAATACCTGACCAGTCTGCACTACATAAAACTGCAAACAAACTAAAAATAAAAAGTGTTTTGCACACTTTTGTCATTGGGCTATATGTGGGCTACATCTGGGTAATATTTGTGCTACATTTGGGCTCTTTTTTCACTGGTGGCCATCTTGGAAGACTTCTTTGTTATGAAGTTTCCTAATTTCCTCATTTACTGCAGTCTCCTCAGTAGGAAATGCTTTCAGTTTTTTACTTTGATTCCATCAAGAAGGCATTCAGATGTGTCACACATTTGCCATAAATTCAGAATGTTATTACTCTAGTTGTTCATTAGATCACTGTAGTAAAGCTACTGCTCACCAAGGAGTTAACTGGAAGTCTACTGCTGGTATTGAAAGTGATTGTTTCAGTCTGCATGTCAGAATATTCTAATGAAATAGAAGAGGATTTGAGATCTCACTTAAAACATGCACTAAATGTTCTTTTTGCAGCACTAACCATAATTTCTATGGCAAAATGAACCCCCTCATTTTGTTCCTTTTTAAATTAAATGTTTTAAGTGTTACCAGTTTATTCCAATCAAGATGGCTTCAGGTGTGCCATACTTTTGTCATAAGTAAGGCTGTTAGCACTCTAGTATTTCTTTAGAACAATCTGGGAAGCTGCAGTAGAACACAAAGGCATCAACTGACAGGCTGCTCCTGTTGAAATATAACAGGAAGATATTTGAGATCTCACTTAAAACATGTCCTAATTTTTCTTTCTACAGCACTAACCATAATTTCTATGGCAAAATGAACCCCCTCATTTTGTTCCTTTTTAAATTAAATGTTTTAAGTGTTACCAGTTTATTCCAATCAAGATGGCTTCAGGTGTGCCATACTTTTGTCATAAGTAAGACTGTTAGCGCTCTAGTTGTTCTTTAGAACACTCTGGGAAGCTGCAGTAGAACACAAAGGCATCAACTGACAGGCTGCTCCTGTTGAAATATAACAGGAAGATATTTGAGATCACACTTGAAACATGTCCTAATTTTTCTTTCTACAGCACTAACCATAATTTCTATGACAAAATGAACCCCATCATTTTGTTCCTTTTTAAATTAAATGTTTTAAGTGTTACCAGTTTATTCCAATCAAGATGGCTTCAGGTGTGCCATACGTTTGTCATAAGTAAGACTGTTATTGCTCTAGTTGTTCTTTAGAACACTCTGGGAAGCTGCAGTAGAACACAAAGGCATCAACTGACAGGCTGCTCCTGTTGAAATATAACAGGAAGATATTTGAGATCACACTTGAAACATGTCCTAATTTTTCTTTCCAGAGCACTAACCATAATTTCTATGACAAGATGAACCCCATCATTTTGTTCCTTTTTAAATTAAATGTTTTAAGTGTTACCAGTTTATTCCAATCAAGATGGCTTCAGGTGTGCCATACGTTTGTCATAAGTAAGACTGTTAGCACTCTAGTTGTTCTTTAGAACACTCTGGGAAGCTGCAGTAGAACACAAAGGAATCAACTGACAGTCTCTGCCCTTGTTGGATGTACATGTTTTACTGAGAATGTCAGACTTCATTCTCACATGACTGAGAAAGATAATGTGAATTTACAGAAAATATGCTCTCATTTTAGTTTCTGGGGCACCTTCCAAAACTGTATGGGACAATCATGTGAAAATAGTTTTCTCTCAAACATGATTCATGATATCCCAGCAGAAGGTTTTTCACAGGGTAAAATCACCTTAGAACACACCACAATTCCTGAAATTAGTATGGTACCATCAACAAATGAATTCTAATGTAACTAAAGTCTGTTATCACCCTTTATAGTTCTCCTTTTGGTAACCCTCAAAATCTTCGATTCACTACAATGCATTTCAAAGGTGTACTATCATTTATATTGGTCCCAAGATGGCTGCCAGCAATTCCAGGATGAAGTGCTGACAGCCAATCAGATCTCACGATGACATGTGTGGTTAGGCTCCGCCCAGATATATATGTGTTTTTACTTTTGATTTTCTCAGCAACTACTGAACGGATTTACACCATTTAACAAAAAGGGTTCTTTTTGAACCAAGAACTACCTCTTTGCCAAATTTGGTGTAATTCCGTTCAGCAGTTCGGGCTGTAGCCTTGCATAAAGTTTCCTATGGGAAATTGATTTTTTGACTCTTATTTTTTTAATTTCTCCGCAACTACTGAACGGATTTACACCATTTAACAAAAAGGGTTCTTTCTGAACCAAGAACTACCTCTTTGCCAAATTTGGTGTAATTCCGTTCAGCAGTTCAGGCTGTAGCCGTGTCTAAAGTTTCCTATGGGAAAATGAATGGGGAAAACACGTTTTGGGACCCCCTTTTTCTCGGCCCCTGCTTGACGAATCACCCTGAGACTTTCAGGGTAGGAGCGGACCGGAGCGGGCCATAAAGTTTGAAAATTTCGCGAACATTCGTCAACCGACGCAAGAGTTATTTCAAATAGAATGTCGCGGATTTCCTATGGAAAATAGGTCCTAACTATAACTATCTACTGGCGACCGCCAGTAGATAATATATATATATATATATATATATATTTGCCACAATGTGATCCTGTCAGTCCAGAGCGCTCAAACAGCGGGTGCTCAGCGTATGGGCCGGATCCTGTCCCCAATTCAATTTCCAAACAACAAATGGCGCGGCACTCCAAAGCAGGATACTTATGAATTTATTTTATCACAACACCACTCAACCAACGCGTTTCAGCCCTCACACGGCTTTCTTCACGGTTAGTGAGTCCTTCTTTCATTACGCCTTAAATACCCATCTCTGCCATAATGATGCATTATGGGATTCGTAGTGCGTATATTTAAAAAAAAACTTTATACATATTTACAAAAAGGACAATTGCGCATATGTCAGGATATTTACAAATTCATGGTGACTTTGGCATTGCTTTGTGAGCGCTTTACTATTTCGCACAATATTAGATATAGTACCCCTAAATTTATTGCAGGGTACTATACCGATGATTAATGGTAAATTGATCTTAATGTGCCAAAAAATGATATGCGATATACAAATTAAATGCTTGCAATTGTCCTTTTTGTAAATATGTATAAAGTTTTTTTTTAAATATACTTTTCAGGGTCAGTGCTGGGCTAAAAGATGCAGCACTGGGTTCTCTCCTGATAACAGGTGAGTAAATCGGAATTCGTATTTCGTCTGATTTTAGAGGAATATTTGTATGTTTCAAAAATCGACACTTAGAAACTTTTTCATTTAAGAGGAATATTATAAAGTTCCAAAACTCCACACTTAGAAGAATTTGCAAGTGAAACCAGTCAATGTTAGCCTACGGAAGGAAATTCAAGTTACTGTTAAGTACGGTTAGAATTACTTTGCACAGTGGTGAAGGGAGGGGGCGGGGCTTCAGGTGACATGTGTGCAAACAGGCCCCGTGGCGCGTTTTAAGATGGGGAATAAATTCCTTTTCAATCCTGAGGGTCCCTAGGGGCCAACTAGCCCACCAGGTACCTCCAGTAAGCGCCACGGAGCTGCGTTGCAGAGTGTTGTAAAAAGGGGCGTGGCGCGTTTTAAGTTGGGGGATTAAGTCCCCTTGAATCCTGACGGTCCCTGGAGTCCAACTAGCCCACCATATACCTCCAAAAAGCGCCACAGAGCTGCGTTGCAGAGAGGTGTAAAAAGGGGCGTGGCCTCTGTACACGTCTCTGCAACGCAGCCCCTGGTGCATACTGGAGGTTCCTGGTGGGCTAGTTGGCCCCCAGGGACCCCCAGTATTCAAGGGGAATTCGTTCCTCCTCTGCAAACGCGCCAGGGGCGCGTTTGCAGAGTACTGCAGGGAGGGGGCGGGGCCTCCCGGCACGATGCCGGTCGTTTTTTTTTCTATTTTTTTTTAATGGGAGGGGGCTGGGTGGCCCCCTTCCCTTGCCCACTTTTGGCCCCGGGGACCCCATCCCCCAGGGCCTGAGCATTTTTTTTTTTTTTTATTAAAAAAAAAAAAAACGGGAAGGGGGCCGCGTGGCCCCCCTTCCCTGGGCCTGTATTGGCCCCGGGGACCCCATCCCCCGGGGCATGGCCTCGATTTTTTAATTTTTTTATTTGGAGGGGGGCTGCGTGGCCCCCCTCCTCAGGCCATTTAAGGCCCCGGGGACCCCATCCCCCGGGGCCGGCCTTGCACTTTTTTTTCTTTTTTTTCTTTTTTTTTAAATTTGGGGAGGGGGGCTGCGTGGCCCCCCTCCCTGGCCACTTATGGCCCCAGGGACCCCATCCCCCGGGGCCTGGCCTCTGGTTGGGGACTGTGGGGGGTCCCCAATCCCCCCACAGTCCCAGCCGGCTCCCCGCCTCCTGCGCGAGCCGGCATTGCTTTTCCACATGGGGAGCAGCTAACATGCTGCTCCCCATGTGGAAAAGCAATCAGCTTTGGATATTGGAAGCGAGAGCAGGTATCCAAAGCAAGTTTGCAATGACAGGACGGGAGCCGCGAGGCTCCCGTCCTGTCATTGCAAACAGCAGTGTCCCGGGGGTAGGCACCCCGGGACACTGCAGGAGCCGGCCCTTGGGGGTGGCGGTCCCCAGGGCCATCACTGGCTCCAGGAGGGGGGCCGCGCGGCCCACCTCCCCACATTTTCAAAGCCCCGGGGAGGTGGTGGTCCCGGGGCTTCGGGGGTCCAAAACGGACCCCCATTTTTAATTTTTTAGTGCCCCGGGGAGGTGGCGGTCCCGGGGCGTGTGGGGGCTGGAGCCCCCCACACAGGTAAAAATAAATAAAACAGAAGCCCCGGGGAGGTGGCGGTCCCCGGGGCAGCGGGAGGGCAAAGAGCCCTCCCGCACCATTTTTGTTAAAGCCCCGGGGGTGGCGGTCCACGGGGCTTGGGGGCCCTTAGAGGCCCCCATACATACATTTAACCCCCCACCATGCCCCCGGGACTTGGCCCACCCGGGGGCAAATTAACATCGAAGCGCGGGAGACCGCGCTTCGATTTTTTTTTTTTCCGGCAGGATCCGGCGCCAACGTTATTTCAAATAGAATGTCGTGGATTTACTATGGATAATAGGTCCTAACTATAACTATCTACTGGCGACCGCCAGTAGATAATATATATATATATATATATATATATATGTGAAAACCATTCCTGAATGGCACCACTCCTCCACGGCACACAGGCAGGTACGGACCACTCGAAGGACGAGAGTTGGTGGATAAAGTGCTTTATTTAGTCCTCATAACTCCAGCAACCAGTCAATCCTGGCCAGTGCCTCAGCATATATATATATATATATATATTATCTACTGGCGGTCGCCAGTAGATAGTTATAGTTGGACCTATTTTCCATAGGAAATTCGCAACATTCTATTTCCAATAACTTTGGCGCCGGTTGATCAATCTTCGCGAAATTTTCAAAACTCGTGGGGAGCTCCGGTCTGCTCCTATCCTGAAAGTTTTGGGGTGATTCGGCAAGCGGGGGCTGAGAAAAAAGGGGGATCCCAAAACGTGTTTTCTCCATGTTAATTCCCATAGGAAATTTTAGACGCAGCCACAGCCCGAACTGCTGAACGGAATTACACCAAATTTGGCAAAAAGGTAGCGCTTGGTTCAGAAAACGACCTTTTTTTTAAATGGTGTAAATCTGTTAAGTAGTTGCGGAGAAATTAAAAAAATAAGAGTCAAAAAATCAATTTCCCATAGGAAACTTTATGCAAGGCTACAGCCCGAACTGCTGAACGGAATTACACCAAATTTGGTAAAGAGGTAGTTCTTGGTTCAGAAAGACCCCTTTTTGTTAAATGGTTTAAATCTGTTCAGTAGTTCCTGAGAAAATCAAAAGTAAAAACACATATATATCTGGGCGGAGCCTAACCACACATGTCATCGTGAGATCTGATTGGCTGTCAGCACTTCATCCTGGAATTGCTGGCAGCCATCTTGGGACCAATATAAATTATAGTACCCCATTGAAATGCAGTGTAGTGAATCAAAGATTTTGAGGGTTACCAAAAGGAGAACTATAAAGGGTGATAACAGACTTTAGTTACATTAGAATTCATTTGTTGATGGTACCATACTAATTTCAGGAATTGTGGTGTGTTCTAAGGTGATTTTACCCTGTGAAAACCCTTCTGCTGGGATATCATGAATCATGTTTGAGAGAAAACTATTTTCACATGCTTGTCCCATACAGTTTTGGAAGGTGCTCCAGAAGCTAAAATGAGAGCATATTTTCTGTAAATTCACATTATCTTTCTCAGTCATATGAGAATGAAGTCTGACATTCTCAGTAAAACATGTACATCCAACATGGGCAGAGACTGTCAGTTGATTCCTTTGTGTTCTACTGCAGCTTCCCAGAGTGTTCTAAAGAACAACTAGAGGGCTAACAGTCTTACTTATGACAAAATTATGGCACACCTGAAGCCATCTTGATTGGAATAAACTGGTAACTCTTAAAACATTTAATTTAAAAAGGAACAAAATGAGGGGGTTCATTTTGTCATAGAAATTATGGTTAGTGCTGTAGAAAGAAAAATTAGGACATGTTTTAAGTGAGATCTCAAATATCTTCCTGTTATATTTCAACAGGAGCAGCCTGTCAGTTGATGCCTTTGTGTTCTACTGCAGCTTCCCAGAGTGTTCTAAAGAACAACTAGAGCGCTAACAGTCTTACTTATGACAAAAGTATGGCACACCTGAAGCCATCTTGATTGGAATAAACTGGTAACACTTAAAACATTTAATTTAAAAAAGGAACAAAATGAGGGGGTTCATTTTGCCATATAAATTATGGTTAGTGCTGTAGAAAGAAAAATTAGGACATGTTTTAAGTGAGATCTCAAATATCTTCCTGTTATATTTCAACAGGAGCAGCCTGTAAGTTGATGCCTCTGTGTTCTACTGCAGCTTCCCAGAGTGTTCTAAAGAACAACTAGAGCGCTAACAGCCTTACTTATGACAAAAGTATGGCACACCTGAAGCCATCTTGATTGGAATAAACTGGTAACACTTAAAACATTTAATTTAAAAAGGAACAAAATGAGGGGGTTCATTTTGCCATAGAAATTATGGTTAGTGCTGCAGAAAGAAAATTTAGGGCATGTTTTAAGTGAGATCTCAAATCCTCTTCAATTTCATTAGAAAATTCTGACATGCAGACTGAAACAATCACTTTCAATACCAGCAGTAGACTTCCAGTTAACTCCCTGGTGAGCAGTAACTTTACTACAGTGATCTAATGAACAACTAGAGTGCTAACATTCTGAATTTATGGCAAATGTGTGACACATCTGAATGCCTTCTTGATGGAATCAAAGTAAAAAGCTGAAAGCATTTCCTACTGAGGAGACTGCAGTAAATGACGAAATTAGGAAACTTCATAACAAATAAGTCTCCCAAGATGGCCACCAGAGAAAAAAGAGCCCAAATGTAGCACAAATATCACCCAGATGTAGCCCACATATAGCCCAATGACAGAAGTGTGCAAAACACTTTTTATTTTTAGTTTTTCTGCAGTTTTATATAGTGCAAACTGGTCAGGTATTGGAGCGTTACATCTTACTTGGACCCCTTATTGCGTATTTTGCACGAAGTACATGAGATTGATCTTGCGAAACATTGACCTTTACGATTCTGTTAACCTGAAGTTGCTCTGAACCGGGCTTTGTAACACCCGTTTTTACCTACTGGTTTTAATTAATTCTCACTGTATTGTATTAGGAAAGAGGATCTACTGTTTTTATGTACACTTTTATGATCTATGTTTCTAAATCAGATCAAATAAAGTTTAATGAATTCTATGGCAGGATGGAGGCGAGGATTATGCATATCTTTCCTCACTTTATTTGCATAGCAGTTCAAAAAAAATGTAACACAACAATCATTAAACAAAAGACTACACAACCCATGAACCATTAGGGGGGTAGTCTCCAAGGCAACTATAGTCCAATCATATCACAGTCCATCGTATTTAACATCGTGACGTCCCTTCCGCTTCCTCTTTCTTCACTGCTCGTCAGTTAAGTGCATTCCTTACATTCTTGGCTTAATCTGACGTTGTTGCTGTTTGTATAGCGGTTTCTTGTGCACGTTATTAGCATTATTGCCTTGGTATTGTTTCATATTCCCTGCGCAGCAGGCTCTTGCCTGAGCGCGTTCTCCCCCTCGCAGTTTCTCCCGCTGTGTGCTCTGCGCGCGGTGAGATCCTGTCAGGCGCGTCTGGTCCGAGCGAGGCAGCTCCGTCGAGCGCTCCCGCTGGTCTTTACGCACGTTTGGGAATCCGGTCACTCCTTTAGTGTCCGCTTGATTCCCGACCAACCCTCGCCTAATTTTGACACCGCTACGCGGTGATTTCCCCACACGGCCACGTTAGTGACCAGCGCCACCTGGTGGTGGTAATTGGTATTGCGCCTCAGTCTATTCTTATAACAGCTTCGGGGAAAGCCCAGCTGTTGGAGCACCGGCGAGGGGGCTGCCTTAAGGATTTTAGGGGCATTTGTTCTGTGCTCACACCCTCTGCTATCATGTCTTGTCCAGAAGACCATTTTTACTCCTCCTACCAGGAAGTGGAGGAGGAATGGCCCCCCAACTTCTCCCTCCAGCAGTGGACCAAGCCCTCTCTCTGGCTATTTCTAGGGCACTGGCTCCTCTTAGGGATCAGGTTGATCAGCTGGCGAAAAGCATCCCTGGGGTGTTCAGTGCCCCAGATCTGGTGGTGGCGGGTCCCAGTAGCTCCCAGATGGGGAATAAAAGGGCCGTTAAGCATAATGCGGGGCACTTGGAAAGATTTGATAAACTTACGGAGACCTTCCTCAAGAGTGCGCGAACGCTAAAACATGCACCCTGCCGGGAGGAGGAGGGGCCCGGAGAAAATTGCGACACTGTCACCACTATTGTAGACCCCGAAGGTGGGTTTCCCTTAGAGGGAGAGGGTGTATCGGAGGAGGATTTCTCCTCCGATGAGGATAAGGACTCGGGGCGTCCCTGGCGTCCAGAGTCCCACTCCTCTCAGTCCCCGGTTGGGGACGGGGTCCACTCGGACATGTTCGATCCTACCCAAATTTACCATCCTAGGTCAGTGGAGTGGACACCTGACGCCAAAGTGGCAGAGTATGTGGTGGGGAAAATCCATCAACCCCTTGAAAGGGAGGTCAGGAATAGGATGAGGGGAGAATGCCCCAGGCCCTCACTGAAGGGGAAGGTGGCACACACGCCTGAAATTGATGAGAAACTATGTACCTTTTTCTCCAAGTATATGAGGGATCCCAAGAAAGGAATTGATAGGTCTTGGACGTGGTAGGGCCCTTGACCCAATTATTCAATTGACGGAGCGTTCCAAAGAGTCAGGATCCCCTTTGTCCCCGGATATTGTGGCTGGTTGGGCGCACTACCCTAAACCCTAAAACACTACCCCCTCTACTACCCAAACACCACTGCACTACCCTAAACCCTAAAACACTACCCCCAGCACAACACCCTACACTACCCAAACATAACTGCACTACCCTAAACCCTAAAACACTACCACCAGCACGACTCCCTACACTACCCAAACACCACTGCACTACCCTAAACCCTAAATCTACCCCCAGCATGACCCCCTACACTACACAAACACCACTGCACTACCCTAAACCCTAAAACACTACCCCCAGCACAACCCCCTTCACTACCTAAACACAACTGCACTACCCTAAATCCTAAAACACTACCCCCAGCATGACCCCCTTCACTACCCAAACACAACTGCACTACCCTAAACTCAAAAACACTACCCCCAGCATGACCCCCTACACTACCCAAACACCACTGCACGACCCTAAACCCTAAAACACGACCCCCTACACTACACAAACACCACTGCACTACCCTAAACCCTAAAACACTAGAACCCAGCACGACCCCCTACAGTACACAAACACCACTGCACTACCCTAAACCCTAAAACACTACCCCCTACACTACACAAACACCACTGCACTACCCTAAACCCTAAAACACTACCCCCAGCACGACCCCCTACACTACACAAACACCACTGCACTACCATAAACCCAAAACACTACCCCAGCACTACCCCTACACTACCCAAACACCATTGCACTACCCTAAACCCTAAAACACTACCCCCAGCATGACCCCCTACACTACACAAACACCACTGCACTACCCTAAACCCTAAAACACTACCCCCAGCATGACCCCCTACACTACCCAAACACCACTGCACTACCCTAAACCCTAAAACACTACCCCCAGCACGACTCCCTACACTACACAAACACCACTGGACTACCCTAAACCCTAAAACACTACCCCCAGCACGACTCCCTACACTACCCAAACACCACTGCACTACACTAAACCCTAAATCTACCCCCAGCATGACCTCCTGCACTACACAAACACCACTGCACTACCCTAAACTATAAAACACTACCCCCAGCACGACCCCCTACACTACCCAAACACCACTGCACTACCCTAAACCCTAAAACACTAACCCCAGCATGACCCCCTACACTACCCAAACACCACTGCACTACCCTATACCCTAAAACACGACCCCCTACACTACACAAACACAACTGCACTACACTAAACCCTAAAACACTACCCATAGCATGACCCCCTACACTACACAAACACCACTGCACTACCCTAAACCCTAAAACACTACCCCTACACTACACAAACACCACTGCACTACCCTAAACCCTAAAACACTACCCCCAGCATGAACCCCTACACTACCCAAACACCACTGCACTACCCTAAACCCTAAAACACTACCCCCAGCACTACCCCCTACACTACACAAACACCACTGCACTACCCTAAACCCTAAAACACTACCCCCAGCACGACTCCCTACACTACCCAAACTCCACTGCACTACCCTAAACCCTAAATCTACCCCCAGCATGACCCCCTACACTACCCAAACACCACTGCACTACCCTAAACCATAAAACAGTACCACCAGCATGGCCCCCTATACTACACAAACACCACTGCACTACCCTAAACCCTAAAACACTACCCCCAGCATGACCCCCTACACTACTGCACTACCATAAACCCAAAAACACTACCCCCAGCACAACCCCCTACACTACCCAAACACCACTGCACTACCCTAAACCCTAAAACACTACCCCCAGCACAACCCCCTACACTACACAAACACCACTGCACTACCCTAAACCCTAAAACACTATCCCCAGCACGACTCCCTACACTACCCAAACTCCACTGCACTACCCTAAACCCTAAATCTACCCCCAGCATGACCCCCTACACTACCCAAACACCACTGCACTACCCTAAACCATAAAACAGTACCCCCAGCATGGCCCCCTACACTACACAAACACCACTGCACTACCCTAAACCCTAAAACACTACCCCCAGCACAACCCCCTACACTACTGCACTACCCTAAACCCAAAAACACTACCCCCAGCACAACCCCCTACACTACCCAAACCCTAAACCCTAAAACACTACCCCCAGCACGACCCCCTACACCACCCAAACACCACTGCACTAGCCTAAACCCTAGAAAAGAAACCCCCACCCCATGCCCAATCCCCCTTACCTCTCACTCCTCGTGGTTCCTCTCTCCTCGTGGTTCCTGCTTCACGTCGTCTCTGAGGGGCGGTGCACGTCGTTGTGAGGAAACGGAACAGCCTCTGTTTCCTTACAACGACATGGATCGTCTACATGTTTTTAGAACGCATGGTCATTTACCATACATACCTTTACAACAAAATTCATTGTAAAGGCATGCGTGGTAAATGACCATGCGTTCTAAAAAAATGCGTTGTAATGACTTCGTGATGTACAACGCATGCGTGGTAATGCATGCGTTGTAATGGTATACAAAGTAAAAAAGTCGTTGTAAAGGCTGTTTACCGATCGAAGCTGGCCCCTGTTCTTCAGTGAGACGTTTATTTGATTAATTAGGAGGAAGGAATGTGGTTTTTTTACCGAAAAGTGCATTCCCGGCTGTTGTATTGTGAAAGTGTCCGCGTGGCCTGGTTTCACTTCCGGTGAGAGAGTGGAAGAGTCTGTTTGGATCTAAAGGAGTTCTGTTGTTGGACGGGGCCGGCGCGACATGTCATCAGAAAACATAGCTAATGGAAAGCGTCCTCCCTGAAGTGTGGAGCAGTGCCATGAGAGGTCAACGAGTGTGCGTCCCACCGCAGTATGACCGTACCGCGTGACCCATGTGCCACCTCCAGGGTACGGGAGGCAGAAGCGGCATCGCAGGTCCTCTTCAAGACCGTTGTAGCACTAATTCTACATTTTGGTACTAGGGCATTTTAACTTCGTTGTTCCTGCCAGATACAAAGAGAAGATCCTGTGTTATTCAGTGCCCTCGTTACCTTTTTTGTGGGATGTGGTGCTTGTCACTTTGCTGCCCCGCCGGTGCACACGACTGGGCACCCCACCTCGTGTGCCATCTGCAGGGCCTCTGCCCTCGGATCACTGGTTTCGGTTTCTGGAGTGGCAACATAAACAGTTGCTCCCAAAGTACTAGCATGAACACTTAGGTGAATATCCCCTGCACCAGCATTCCACGGAAATTCTTTCCTAACTCTCCCACGTCAACGAGGACGTCATAATAGCACGGCTCCGCTTGCGACACCGTATGACGTCATCGGAGCCATAAGAGGACCTCGTCGGCATGCTGACGTCAGTTCCACCCATTTTTTCCGTGCCACCGAGGCAAACAGGGGACCGAGACATTTTCACATGTATACATAGTATAATAAATATATATATATTCACTGAAAAAACCATAGGTTTCAGGGACGTTATCGTTAGAAATGAGCATTTAAAAAACCTTAGAAATTCACTGAAAAAACCATAGGTTTCAGGCACGTTATAGTTAGAAATTAGCATTTAAAAAACCTTAGAAATTCACTGAAAAAACCATAGGTTTCAGGGGCGTTATAGTTAGTTGGACATTTCACTCGTACAAAACCATAGAAATTCCCCCGTTATAGTTAGTTCAGCTAACTATAACTCCATGCGCCCGCAATGCACTGCTGATGACGTCACATATTACATCACTCATGACATGGTCAGTGACATCACTCATGACATCACTGATGACATCTCAAATGACATCACTGATGACATCACTGATGACATCATCCAGTGAATTTGTGTTTTTCTGAAAATTAAATATGTTTTATTTATGTATATCTCAAGGTCGATGGAAGAATAAATGGGTATATAAGTGTCTAAATGGATGATTTTTTTTTGTAAAATTGATTGTATAACTGACTAAGTGTATCTTAGTGAATACATGGGTTAGTGAGTAATGTTTAAATATGAAAATATCTGTATCAGTCTCTCACTTTGTGTATAAGTGGCTGCATGGGTTGATGAGTAGCTACATGAGTGTCTATAGGGGTTATTAGTTGTTTTTTTGAGTATCAGTATGAGTGTCTGAGTGTCTGTATGGTTCGGTGGGGGGTATTACTTAGTGCATAGATGCATGAATGAGTGACTCACTGTTTGTATGTGTTGAAGACAGCATGTGTGCAGGACTGTATAGGTGGATCAGTATGTGTATGGGTGTGTTAGTGAGTGAATGACTGTCTCAATAGTGCCTTTATGAGTAACTACATATGTTTTAAACTAGTATATGTGAGTATTGGTGTATATAAGTGAGTATATGTGAGAGTGAGAGATTGGAAGAGTTCCTGTACAAATAAGTAGGTGTTTCTATAAGTGATTGCTTAAGAGAGTAAGTATGTGTAAGTTTCTGTAGAAGTAAGTGTGGTAGTGTGTGTATAACTGTATATGCAAGTAAATGGATGTTTGATACTTTGTTTGCATGTGTGACTATGTGTGTGAGTAACTCTATGGATGAGTGGCGGTGTGTAACAGGATGTATAGGTGTATGAGTACATATGATGAGTGAGTACATGTATGAGTGACTGTATAGGGACTGTTGGTGAATGAGTGGATGTGTGTGTAGATCTTGGAATTACTGAATAGGTGTGTTGTAACTGGTATTGGTATGTCCATTGTTTTGAAAATGTTAGTATGTATTTTTGAGTGTGTGTATCAAAGGTTATATTAGGGTGAGAGGAGGTCTTCCACTCTATCACAAGGATGATGTCATCAGTGATGTCATCAGTGATGTCATTTGGGATGTCATCAGTGATGTCATGAGTGATGTCACTGACCATATCATGAGTGATGTAATATGTGACGTCATCAGCAGTGCATTGCGGGCGCGTGAGTTATAGTTAGCTGAACTAACTATAACGGGGGAATTTCTATGGTTTTGTACGAGTGAAATGTCCAACTAACTATAACGCCCCTGAAACCTATGGTTTTTTCAGTGAATTTCTAAGGTTTTTTAAATGCTAATTTCTAACTATAACGTGCCTGAAACCTATGGTTTTTTCAGTGAATATACATATATATATATATTACCTACTGACGGTCGCCAGTAGGTAGTTATAGTTAGGACCTATTTTCCATAGGAAATTCACAACATTCTATTTCCAATAACTTTGGTGCCGGTTGATGAATCTTCGCGAAATTTTCAAAACTCGTGGGGCGCTCTGGTCTGCTCCTATCCTAAAAGTTTCGGGGTGATTTGGCAAGCAGGGGCCGAGAAAAAAGGGGGGTCCCAAAACGTGTTTTCCCCATGCAATTTTCCATAGGAAACTTTAGACACGGCTACAGCCCGAACTGCTGAACGGAATTACACCAAATTTGGCAAAGAGGTAGTTCTTGGTTCAGAAAGAACACTTTTTGTTAAATGGTGTAAATCCGTTCAGTAGTTCCTGAGAAATTTGAAAAAGAAAACATATCGATATCTGGGCGGAGCCTAACCACACATGTCATCGTGAGATCTGATTGGCTGTCAGCACTTCATCCTGGAATTGCTGGCAGCCATCTTGGGACCAATATAAATGATAGTACCCCATTGAAATGCATTGTAGTGAATCGAAGATTTTGAGGGTTACCAAAAGGAGAACTATAAAGGGTGATAACAGACTTTAGTTACATTAGAATTCATTTGTTGATGGTACCATACTAATTTCAGGAATTGTGGTGTGTTCTAAGGTGATTTTACCCTGTGAAAAACCTTATGCTGGGATATCATGAATCATGTTTGAGAGAAAACTATTTTCACATGCTTGTCCCATACAGTTTTGGAAGGTGCTCCAGAAGCTAAAATGAGAGCATATTTTCTGTAAATTCACATTATCTTTCTCAGTCATGTGAGAATGAAGTCTGACATTCTCAGTAAAACATGTACATCCAACAAGGGCAGAGACTGTCAGTTGATTCCTTTGTGTTCTACTGCAGCTTCCCAGAGTGTTCTAAAGAGCAACTAGAGCACTAACAGTCTTACTTATGACAAACGTATGGCACACCTGAAGCCATCTTGATTGGAATAAACTGGTAACACTTAAAACATTTAATTTAAAAAGGAACAAAATGATGGGGTTCATTTTGTCATAGAAATTATGGTTAGTGCTGTAGAAAGAAAAATTAGGACATGTTTCAAGTGTGATCTCAAATATCTTCCTGTTATATTTCAACAGGAGCAGCCTGTCAGTTGATGCCTTTGTGTTCTACTGCAGCTTCCCAGAGTGTTCTAAAGAACAACTAGAGCGCTAACAGTCTTACTTATGACAAAATTATGGCACACCTGAAGCCATCTTGATTGGAATAAACTGGTAACTCTTAAAACATTTAATTTAAAAAGGAACAAAATGAGGGGTTCATTTTGTCATAGAAATTATGGTTAGTGCTGTAGAAAGAAAAATTAGGACATGTTTTAAGTGAGATCTCAAATATCTTCCTGTTATATTTCAACAGGACCAGCCTGTCAGTTGATGCCTTTGTGTTCTACTGCAGCTTCCCAGAGTGTTCTAAAGAACAACTAGAGCGCTAACAGTCTTACCTATGACAAAAGTATGGCACACCTGAAGCCATCTTGATTGGAATAAACTGATAACACTTAAAACATTTAATTTAAAAAGGAACAAAATGAGGGGGTTCATTTTGCCATAGAAATATGGTTAGTGCTGCAGAAAGAAAATTTAGGGCATGTTTTAAGTGAAATCTCAAATCCTCTTCTATTTCATTAGAAAATTCTGACATGCAGACTGAAACAATCACTTTCAATACCAGCAGTAGACTTCCAGTTAACTCCCTGGTGAGCAGTAGCTTTACTACGTGATCTAATGAACAACTAGAGTGCTAACATTCTGAATTTATGCAAATGTGTGACACATCTGAATGCCTTCATGATGGAATCAAAGTAAAAAACTGAAAGCATTTCCTACTGAGGAGACTGCAGTAAATTACGAAATTAGGAAACTTCATAACAAATAAGTCTCCCAAGATGGCCACCAGAGAAAAAGGAGCCCAAATGTAGCACAAATATCACCCAGATGTAGCCCACATATAGCCCAATGACAGAAGTGTGCAAAACACTTTTTATTTTTAGTTTTTCTGCAGTTTTATATAGTGCAAACTGGTCAGGTATTGGAGCGTTACATCTTACTTGGACCCCTTATTGCGTATTTTGCACGAAGCACATGAGATTGATCTTGCGAAACATTGAACTTTACGATTCTGTTAACCTGAAGTTGCTCTGAACCGGGCTTTGTAACACCCGTTTTTACCTACTGGTTTTAATTAATTCTCACTGTATTGTATTAGGAAAGAGGATTTACTGTTTTTATGTACACTTTTATGATCTATGTTTCTAAATCAGATCAAATAAAGTTTAATGAATTCTATGGCAGGACGGAGGCGAGGCTTATGCATATCTTTCCTCACTTTATTTGCATAGCAGTTCAAAGAAAACGTAACACAACAATCATTAAACAAAAGACTACACAACCCATGAACCATTAGGGGGTAGTCTCCAAGGCAACTATAGTCCAATCATATCACAGTCCATCGTATATAATATTGTGACGTCCCTTCCGCTTCCTCTTTCTTCACTGCTCGTCAGTTAAGTGCATTCCTTACATTCTTGGCTTAATCTGACGTTGTTGCTGTTTGTATAGCGGTTTCTTGTGCACGTTATTAGCATTATTGCCTTGGTATTGTTTCATATTCCCTGCGCAGCAGGCTCTTGCCCGAGCGCGTTCTCCCCCTCGCAGTTTCTCCAGCTGTGTGCTCTGCGCATGGTGAGATCCTGTCAGGCGCGTCTGGTCCGAGCGAGGCAGCTCCATCGAGCGCTCCCGCTGGTCTTTACGCGCGTTTGGGAATCCGGTCACTCCTTTAGTGTCCGCTTGATTCCCGACCAACCCTCGCCTAATTTTGACACCGCTACGCGGTGATTTCCCCACACGGCCACGTTAGTGACCAACGCCACCTGGTGGTGGTAATTGGTATTGCGCCTCAGTCTATTCTTATAACAGCTTCGGGGAAAGCCCAGCTGTTGGAGCACCGGCGAGGGGGCTGCCTTAAGGATTTTAAGGGCATTTGTTCTGTGCTCACACCCTCTGCTATCATGTCTTCTCCAGAAGACCATTTTTACTCCTCCTACCAGGAAGTGGAGGAGGAATGGCCCCCAACTTCTCCCTCCAGCAGTGGACCAAGCCCTCTCTCTGGCTATTTCTAGGGCGCTGGCTCCTCTTAGGGATCAGGTTGATAAGCTGGCGAAAAGCATCCCTGGGGTGTTCAGTGACCCAGATCTGGTGCTGGCGGGTCCCAGTAGCTCCCAGATGGGGAATAAAAGGGCCGTTAAGCATAACGCGGAGCACTTGGAAGGATTTGATAAACTTACGGAGACCTTCCTCAAGAGTGCGCGAACGCTAAAACATGCACCCTGCCGGGAGGAGGAGGGACCCGGAGAAAATTGCGACACTGTCACCACTATTGTAGACCCCGACGGCAGGTTTCCCTTAGAGAGAGAGGGTGTATCGGAGAACGATTTCTCCTCCGATGAGGATAAGGACTCGGGGAGTCCCTGGCATCCAGAGTCCCACTCCTCTCAGTCCCCGGTTGGGGACGGGGTCCACTCGGACATGTTCGAGCCTACCCAAATTTACCATCCTAGGTCGGCAGAGTGGACACCTGATGCCAAAGTGGCAGAGTATGTGGTGGGGAAAATCCATCAACCCCTTGAAAGGGAGGTCAGGAATAGGATGAGGGGAGAATGCCCCAGGCCCTCACTGAAGGAGAAAGTGGCACACACGCCTGAAATTGATGAGAAACTATGTACCTTTTTCTCCAAGTATATGAGGGATCCCAAGAAAGGAATTGATAGGTCTTGGACGTGGTAGGGCCCTTGACCCAATTATTCAATTGACGGAGCGTTCCAAAGAGTCAGGATCCCCTTTGTCCACGGATATTGTGGCTGGTTGGGCGCACTACCCTAAACCCTAAAACACTACCCCCTCCACTACCCAAACACCACTGCACTACCCTAAACCATAAAACACTACCCCAGCACGACACCCTACACTACCCAAACATAACTGCACTACCCTAAACCCTAAAACACTACCACCAGCACGACTCCCTACACTACCCAAACACCACTGCACTACCCTAAACCCTAAATCTACCCACAGCACAACCCCCTGCACTACACAAACACCACTGCACTACCCTAAACCCTAAAACACTACCCCCAGCACGACCCCTTCACTACACAAACACCACTGCACTGCCTTAAACCCTAAAACACTACCCCCAGCACGACCCCCTACAATAACCAAACAACACTGCACTACCCTAAACCCTAAATCTACCCCCAGCATGACCCCCTACACTACACAAACACCACTGCACTACCCTAAACCCTAAAACACTACCCCCAGCACGACCCCCTTCACTACCTAAACACAACTGCACTACCCTAAACCCTAAAACACTACCCCCAGCACGACCCCCTTCACTACCCAAACACAACTGCACTACCCTAAACCCAAAAACACTACCCCCAGCACGACCCCCTACACTACCCAAACACCACTGCACGACCCTAAACCCTAAAACACGACCCCCTACACTACACAAACACCACTGCACTACCCTAAACCCTAAAACACTAGAACCCAGCACGTCCCCCTACAGTACACAAACACCACTGCACTACCCTAAACCCTAAAATACTACCCCTACACTACACAAACACCACTGCACTACCCTAAACCCTAAAACACTACCCCCAGCATGACCCCTACACTACACAAACACCACTGCACTACCGTAAACCCAAGACACTACCCCAGCACTACCCCCTACACTACACAAACACCACTGCACTACCCTATACCCTAAAACACTACCCCCAGCATGACCCCCTACACTACACAAACACCACTGCACTACCCTAAACCCTAAAACACTACCCCCAGCACTACCCCTACACTACCCAAACACCACTGCACTACCCTAAACCCTAAAACACTACCCCCAGCACGACTCCCTACACTACACAAACACCACTGGACTACCCTAAACCCTAAAACACTACCCCCAGCACGACTCCCTACACTACCCAAACACCACTGCACTACACTAAACCCTAAATCTACCCCCAGCATGACCTCCCACACTACACAAACACCACTGCACTACCCTAAACCCTAAAACACTACCCCCAGCACTACCCCCTACACTACCCAAACACCACTTCACTACCCTAAACCCTAAAACACTAACCCCAGCATGACCCCCTACACTACCCAAACACCACTGCACTACCCTATACCCTAAAACATGACCCCCTACACTACACAAACACGACTGCACTACCCTAAACCCTAAAACACTACCCACAGCATGACCCCCTACACTACACAAACACCACTGCACTACCCTAAACCCTAAAACACTACCCCCTACACTACACAAACACCACTGCACTACCCAAAACCCCCCTACACTACACAAACACGACTGCACTACCCTAAACCCAAAAACACTACCGACAGCACGACCCCCTACACTACCCAAACACCACTGTATGACCCTAAACCCTAAAACACGACCCCCTACACTACACAAACACCACTGCACTACCCTAAACCCTAAAACACTAGAACCCAGCACGTCCCCCTACAGTACACAAACACCACTGCACTACCCTAAACCCTAAAATACTACCCCCTACACTACACAAACACCACTGCACTACCCTAAACCCTAAAACACTACCCCCAGCACGACCCCCTACACTACACAAACACCACTGCACTACCGTAAACCCAAAACACTACCCCAGCACTACCCCCTACAATACCCAAACACCACTGCACTACCCTAAACCCTAAAACACTACCCCCAGCATGACCCCCTACACTACACAAACACCACTGACCTACCCTAAACCCTAAAACACTACCCCCAGCACGACCCCCTACACTACCATAACACCACTGCACTACCCTAAACCCTAAAACACTACCCCCAGCACGACTCCCTACACTACACAAACACCACTGGACTACCCTAAACCCTAAAACACTACCCCCAGCACGACTCCCTACACTACCCAAACACCACTGCACTACACTAAACCCTAAATCTACCCCCAGCATGACCTCCCACACTACACAAACACCACTGCACTACCCTAAACCCTAAAACACTACCCCCAGCATGACCCCCTACACTACCCAAACACCACTTCACTACCCTAAACCCTAAAACACTAACCACAGCATGACCCCCTACACTACCCAAACACCACTGCACTACCCTATACCCTAAAACATAACCCCCTACACTACACAAACACCACTGCATTACTCTAAACCCTAAAACACTACCCCCAGCACAACCCCCTCAAAACACAAACACCACTGCACTACCCTAAACCCTAAAACACTACCCCCAGCATGAACCTCTACACTACCCAAACACCACTGCACTACCCTAAACCCTAAAACACTACCCCAGCACTACCCCCTAGACTACCCACACACCACTGCACTAACATAAACCCTAAAACACTACCCCCAGCACAACCCCTACACTACACAAACACCACTGCACTACCCTAAAACACTACCCCCAGCACGACTCCCTACACTACCCAAACACCACTGCACTACCCTAAACCCTAAATCTACCCCCAGCACGACCCCCTACACTACCCACACACCACTGCACTACCCTAAACCATAACACTACCCCCAGCATGACCCCCTACACTACACAAACACCACTGCACTACCCTAAACCCTAAAACACTACCACCAGCATGACCCCCTACACTACTCAAACACCACTGCACTACCCTAAACCCTAAAACACTACCCCAGCACGACCCCTACACTACCCATACACCACTGCACTACCCTAAACCCTAAAACACTCCCCCCAGCACGACCCCCTACACTACCCAAACACCACTGCACTACCCTAAACCCTAAAACACTACCCCCAGCACGACCCCTACACCACCCAAACACCACTGCACTACCCTAAACCCTAGAAAAGAAACCCCCACCCCATGTCCAATCCCCCTTACCTCTCACTCCTCGTGGCTCCTCTCTCCTCGTGGTTCCTGCTTCACGTCATCTCTGAGGGGCGGTGCACGTCGTTGTGAGGAAACGGAACAGCCTCTGTTTCCTTACAACGACATGGATCATCTACATGTTTTTTAGAACGCATGGTCATTTACCATACATACCATTACAACAAAATTCGTTGTAAAGGCATGCGTGGTAAATGACCATGCGTTCTAAAAAAATGCGTAGTAATGACTTTGTGATGTACAACGCATGCGTGGTAATGCATGCATTGTAATGGTATCGCAAAGTAAAAAAGTCGTTGTAACGGCTGTTTACAGATCGAAGCTGGCCCCTGTTCTTCAGTGAGACGTTTATTTGATTAATTAGGAGGAAGGAATGTGGTTTTGTTACCGAAAAGTGCATTCCCGGCTGTTGTATTGTGAAAATGTCCGCGTGGCCTGGTTTCACTTCCGGTGAGAGAGTGGAAGAGTCTATTTGGATCTAAAGGAGTTCTGTTGTTGGACGGGGCCGGTGCGACATGTCATCAGAAAACATAGCTAATGGAAAGCGTCCTCCCTGAAGTGTGGAGCAGTGCCATGAGAGGTCAACGAGTGTGCGTCCCACCGCAGTATGACCGTACCGCGTGACCCATGTGCCGCCTCCAGGGTACGGGAGGCAGAAGCGGCATCGCAGGTCCTCTTGAAGACCGTTGTAGCACTAATTCTACATTTTGGTACTAGGGCATTTTAACTTCGTTGTTCCTGCCAGATACAAAGAGAAGATCCTGTGTTATTCAGTGCCCTCGTTACCTTTTTTGTGGGTTGTGGTGCTTGTCGCTCGCTGCCCCGCCGGTGCACACGACTGGGCACCCCACCCCGTGTGCCATCTGCAGGGCCTCTGCCCTCGGATCACTGGTTTCGGTTTCTGGAGTGGCAACATAAACAGTTGCTCCCAAAGGACTAGCCTGAACACTTAGGTGAATATCCCCTGCACCAGCATTCCACGGAAATTCTTTCCTAGCTCTCCCATGTCAACGAGGACGTCATAATAGCACGGCTCCGCTCGCGACACCGTATCACGTCATCGGAGCCATAAGAGGACCTCGTCGGCGTGCTGACGTCAGTTCCACCCATTTTTTCCATGCCACCAAGGCAAACAGGGGACCGAGACATTTTCACATGTATACATAGTATAATAAATATATATATATTCACTGAAAAAACCATACGTTTCAGGCACGTTATAGTTAGAAATTAGCATTTAAATTAAAACCTTAGAAATTCACTGAAAAAACCATAGGTTTCAGGCACGTTATAGTTAGAAATTAGCATTTAAAAAACCTTAGAAATTCACTGAAAAACCATAGGTTTCAGGCGCGTTATAGTTAGTTGGACATTTCACTCGTACAAAACCATAGAAATTCCCCTGTTATAGTTAGTTCAGCTAACTATAACTCGCGCGCCCGCAATGCACTGCTGATGACGTCACATATTACATCACTCATGACATGGTCAGTGACATCACTCATGACATCACTGATGACATCCCAAATGACATCACTGATGATATCACTGATGACATCATCCAGTGAATGTGTGTTTTTCTGAAAATTAAATATGTTTTATATATGTATATCTCAAGGTCGATGGAAGAATAAATGGGTATATAAGTGTCTAAATGGATGATTTTTTTTTGTAAAATTGATTGTATAACTGACTAAGTGTATCTTAGTGAATACATGGGTTAGTGAGTAATGTTTAAATATGAAAATATCTGTATCAGTCTCTCACTTTGTGTATAAGTGGCTGCATGGGTTGGTGAGTAGCTACATGAGTGTCTATGTGGGTTATTAGTTGGTTTTTAGAGTATCAGTATGAGTGTCTGTATGGTTCGGTGGGGGTATTACTTAGTGCATAGATGCATGAATGAGTGACTCACTGTTTGTATGTGTTGAAGACATCATGTGTGCAGGACTGTATAGGTGGATCAGTATGTGTATGGGTGTGTTAGTGAGTGAATGACTGTCTCAATAGTGTCTTTATGAGTAACTACATATGTTTTAAACTAGTATATGTGAGTATTGGTGAGAGGGAGAGATTGGAAGAGTTCCTGTACAAATAAGTAGGTGTTTCTATAAGTGATTGTTTAAGAGAGTAAGTATGTGTAAGTTTCTGTAGAAGTAAGTGTGGTAGTGTGTGTATAACTGTATATGCAAGTAAATGGATGTTTGATACTTTGTTTGTAACTCTATGGATGAGTGGCGGTGTGTAACAGGATGTATAGGTGTATGAGTACATATGATGAGTGAGTACATGTATGAGTGACTGTATAGGGACTGTTGGTGAATGAGTGGATGTGTGTGTAGATCTTGGAATTACTGAATAGGTGTGTTGTAACTGGTATTGGTATGTCCATTGTTTTGAAAATGTTAGTTTGTATTTTTGAGTGTGTGTATCAAATGTTATATTAGGGTGAGAGGAGGTCTGCCACTCTATCACAAGGATGATGTCATGAGTGATGTCATTAATTCCCTTTCCATCCTGAGGGCCCCTGGGGGCCAACTAGCCCACCAGGTACCTACAGTAAGCACCACAGACCTGCGTTGCAGAGAGGTGGTCCAGGCAAAGCCTCTTTTTACACCTCTCTGCAACACAGCTCTGTGGCACTTACTGGAGGTACCTGGTGGGCTAGCTGGACCCCAGGGACCCTCAGGATTCGAGGGGACTTAATCCCCCAACTTAAAACGTGCCATGGGGCGTGTTTACACAGTGGTGAAGGGAGGGGGCGGGGCCTGAGGTGACGTGTGCAAACACGCCCGTTGGCGTGTTTTAAGTTGGAGAATTAATTCCCCTTCCATCCTGAGGGCCCCTGGGGGCCAACTAGCCCACCAGGTGCTTCCAGTAAGCGCCACTGCGCTGCGTTGCAGAGAGGTGGTCCAGGCCATGCCCCTTTTTACACCTCTCTGCAACGCAGCTCTGTGGCGCTTACTGGAGGTACCTGGTGGGCTAGTTGGACCCCAGGGACCCTCAGGATTCAAGGGGACTTAATCCCCCAACTTCAAATGCGCCACGGGGCGCGTTTGATAGTGGTGAAGGGAGGGGGCGGGCCTGAGGTGACATGTGTGCAAACATGCCCTGTGGCGCGTTTTAAGTTGGGGAATTAATTCCCTTCAATCCTGAGGGCCCCTGGGGGCCAACTAGCCCACCAGGTACCTACAGTAAGCACCACAGACCTGCGTTGCAGAGAGGGGGTCCAGGCAAAGCCTCTTTTTACACCTCTCTGCAACGCAGCTCTGTGGCGCTTACTGGAGGTACCTGGTGGGCTAGTTGGACCCCAGGGACCCTCAGGATTTGAGGGGACTTAATCCCCCAACTTAAAACATGCCATGGGGCGTGTTTACACAGTGGTGAAGGGAGGGGGCGGGGCCTGAGGTGACGTGTGCAAACACGCCCTGTGGCGCGTTTTCAGTTGGGGAATTAATTCCCCTTCAATACTGAGGGCCCCTGGGGGCCAACTTGCCCACCAGGTACCTCCAGTAAGCGCCACAGACCTGCGTTGCAGAGACGTGGTCCAGGCAAAGCCCCTTTTGCACCTCTCTGCAACGCAGCTCTGTGGCGCTTACTGGAGGTACCTGGTGGGCTAGCTGGACCCCAGGGACCCTCAGGATTCGAGGGACTTAATCCCCCAACTTAAAACGTGCCATGGGGCGTGTTTACACGGTGGTGAAGGGAGGGCGGGGCCTGAGGTGACGTGTGCAAACATGCCCGTTGGCGTGTTTTAAGTTGGAGAATTAATTCCCTTCCATCCTGAGGGCCTCTGGGGCCAACTAGCCCACCAGGTGCTTCCAGTAAGCGCCACTGCGCTGCGTTGCAGGGAGGTGGTCCAGGCCATGCCCCTTTTTACACCTCTCTGCAACACAGCTCTGTGGCGCTTACTGGAGGTACCTGGTGGGCTAGTTGGCCCCCAGGGGTCCTCAGGATGGAAGGGGAATTAATTCCCCAACTTAAAACACGCCAACGGGCGTGTTTGCACACGTCACCTCAGGCCCCGCCCCCTCCTTTCACCACTGTGCAAACGCGCCCCGTGGCGGGTTTTAAGAGGTAGTTTTAATCCCCCTGCCCTATTATGTACTAGGGCCTTACAGAGGAGGTCATGCTAATCACAGGGGTACAGAAACGCATAGTGTTCCCTAGTGTATGTAGGTGTTTTCACTGTATTCTAAGTGTCTTTTAGCATAGCACTGGCTCTAGGCCTGGTTAGTCAGAGTCAGTTACCACCAGTACCCGTCTGAAAAAGTTATGGGCACAGGATGATTTTGCAACAAGGCCTCTTTCTTTTCCTCTGTTGGTTCTTTCTGCATGTCTTGCTTCTTCCTGCAATTTTCTTCATCTTTGTGGACTTCTGTTGCCTCTTTCTGCATTTCTTTTGCTTCTTTCAGTGCGTTTTTTCTTCTTTCTTCACATGTCCTATCTCTGTAGGCATAGTTAGAAACTAGCATTTAAAAAACCTTTGAAATTCACTTAAAAAACCATAGGTTTCAGACACGTTATAGTTAGTAATTAGCATTTAAAAAACCTTTGAAATTCACTGAAAAAACCATAGGTTTCAGGCACGTTATAGTTAGAAATTAACATTTAAAAAACCTTAGAAATTCACAGAAAAACCTTAGGTTTTAGGGAAAGTTATAGTTAGTTGGACATTTCACTCGTACAAAACCATAGAAATTCCCCCGTTATAGTTAGTTCAGCTAACTATAACTCGCGCCCCCGCAATGCACTGCTGATGACGTCACATATTACATCACTCATGACATGGTCAGTGACATCACTGATGACATCTCAAATGACATCACTGATGACATCACTGATGACTTCATCCAGTGACTGTGTGTTTCTGTAAAGTTTAAATATGTTTACATAGGGAAAGGCGTATTGAAGAATGAGTGGGTGTATAAGTGTCTGAATGGATGATTTAGTAGGTGCGTGACTGAGTCTATAAGTGAGTGATTTATCTTTCTGAATGCATGGGTTAGTGACTAAACTGTGTGAATGTCTGTATCCGTCTGTCTGTTGGTGTGTAAGCGGCTGCATGGGTTTGTGAATAGCTACATGAGTGTCTATATGAGTTATTGATTGGTTGTGTGAGTATCTGTATGGGTGCCTGAGTGTTTGTGTGGGTGGGGTGTGTGTGACTCTCTGCATAGATGTGTGAGTGGGTGATTCACTGGGTGCATGGTTTCAAGAGTGCATCTGTGATGGACTGTATGGGTGGGTGAGTGTGTGTATGGGGGTGTTACTGAGTGAATGTATATCTCAGTGGTACATGTGTGAGTAACTACATATGTGAAAGGCAGTATATATGTGTGTTGGAGTATATAAATGGCTATAAGTGAGAGTGTGTGATTGTGAGAGTGGCTGTATGGATGAGTGTGTACTTGTATCAGTGATTGTATAAGAGCGTAAGAATGTGCTAGTATTTGTATGAGTAAGTGAGCTGGTGTGTGTATAACTGTATAGGTGAGTAAATGGCAGTGTGATTAATTATTTGCATGACTAACTAGGTGTGTGAGTACCTCTATGGATGAGTGGCGGTGTGTGAGTGTCTATGTAGGTGTATGAGTGCATATGATAGTCCTGTACTGAGTGACCGTAAGTATGAGTGACTGTACGGGTGAGTGAGTGGATGTGTGTGTAGACCTAAGAATCAGTGAGTGGGTATGTAGTTATTGGTGTTGGAGTGTCTATGGTTTTGAGAATGGCAGTCTGTAATTTAGAGTGGGTGTATCAAAGGTTATATTAGGGTGTGAGAAGATGCATCAAATTATCACTGGATGATGTCATCAGTGATGTCATCAGTGATGTCACTGACCATGTCATGAGTGATGTAATATGTGACGTCATCAGCAGTGCATTGCAGGGCGCGAGTTATAGTTAGCTGAACTAACTATAACGGGGAATTTCTATGGTTTTGTACGAGTGAAATGTCCAACTAACTATAACTTGCCCTAAAACCTATGGTTTTTTCAGTGAACATATACATGCTACACATACAGATCTAGGCTAGGTACTTCTAGGCAAATTACTTAGGACGCGCATTTTAGGAATATGCAAGTGCTACTGTTTTTAACTGCACTGCTTATGTTCATCTTATTAGCACTATGGTAGAAATGTATCTACTATTTACTATATTGGTACTAGCAATCTCTTTCGTATGCTTCTGTCTCCTGATTGTCGCAGCAAATATGTTTTACACAAGACTGACGCTGGACCAATAAATACTCATTGAAACGTACTAATCGGCAACCTGTGTATTTTCGCACAGTAATTGAGCACGAGTGACTGAGTGAAAAGTACTGTACTGTTTTCCATAATCCTGAGGAATCAGGGTTGTCAGGTTCAGTGGTTGCCAGAAACTACCTACACCACTGTAATATACAGGGGTGTGGTAGTGGCACTGTAGAGCTAGCTGGTCTAACGGCTGACATATCCTATGGGGGTGTCCGGAAGCGGTTGGGACACCAAGCCCTCAGTTTAGGTCATCCAAAACGCGCAGGTCCTGGGTATTTCTAGGAACTACACAACAAGGCGCCTAACTTGGGTTTGGTTCTTATATTAACAGTGAAAATCTGTGTAGTTCAGTCGTGCTTTCTCAGAAAACCCTACTCACACTTTTTCAGAGACGTCTGAAGTGGGAAGGGAAACCCGCCTCAGCTGAGCAGATATACTCTGTGTATTGGCTGAAGGTTTAACAAGCTTGTATGGGTAGAAGGTTCCCACATTGTGCAAAACCCCGAAAAATTATAAAAAACACCTTTTTCTTCTCCTTTAAAAATGACTGAGTCCACGAGCAGTGGTTCAGGGAATGGGGAAGAAGAGCTTGCTAACACTCTCAACATTACAGAGAACTGTAGAAATGCAGTAACTATTAAATTGATAGAACACGGCATACCCACAATAGGTGGCTGTGTTGCCTTTATGATTGAGGCACACAAAGTGTTCGGATCAGAGGTATTCTATTCTTGGGTTCAGTTCCCGCCTACAGATCCACACACTAAATTGTTCCACACATACATTGTAGTTGACCCACCAGAAGAATACATTCCATACGAAGACATTGAAGTCCCGTTAACTTACCAGCAACACAGAAACTGGTTTAAAGGCGCCCTCCCACATACAACATCTGTCGTGAGACTCAGTCCGCTCAGTATAGAAGGAGCGACCTGGCCGGTCTTAGCGACATACACTCCACATCCAGAGATAGTTACACTACCAGTGGATGAAGTCCGTATAATATACAAAGACATAGTCAGGCTATACAGACATATTGTCCAGTTTGTCATGCGAACATTAACAGTCCAACCTGTGAGAAATGCTCCAGCTGGTCCACATCAGACCACACCTACAATTAAACCACAGACACTGAAATCAGTAATAGGGATAATTCCATCCAAACAAGAGCAAATTTCAGTCTGGATAGCACAAAAAATAGCACAACTGGAAGCAGTATTTCCCCATACAGGTCCACAGGAAAAACATAGAATGCTAACCATTTGCTTGCCAATGGGGATGGTTCCCTCGATTGAGGATTGTATCACTTGGGGAACAATCTTTGCTGCCGTTTACATCAGAATACACGGTACCCCTTCCATAGCAGTCGTTCCAGAGGTATTGAAACAAATACAGAATGAGTACGGGGCAGGACCTGCCCTGGACTTGGGGATGAAACTGATGGGCAATCATGCTGAGCAACATAAAGGGGGAGGCAGCAGCAGTGGCCATACACAGCACCAATAAATAAGGAGCGAGGATTACCAAAAATGATCGAAGAAACCTGTGCTGCATTAGGTAGAGATCATCTGGGAACCAAAGCATGGAAGCCACAAATGGCAGGTATTCCCGTCAAGGATAACTCGAAGCAAGCACCCGCTTCTTCTAAAAAGAAATGGGAAAATAAAAATTCTAAAAATAACAATACAGAAAAGAATTCACGGTTGGTTTTCCCAACCGGAGTCCTCTGAAAAGAGGCATAACCTTAGGAATCGTGATAACATTAGGAAACCTGACAGGTATCAGGACACTGATACGCGTACCTTTTGTTCCTTTCAGGGTTCATCAAAAAGCTCGGAGAGGGATGGGCGATCAGAACAAAAGCAGGAAGATCGACCAAAAACAAAAAGGGAAACACATCGAAATTCAGATTATATTATCAAACAGGAAGAGAAACCTAAAGCAAAGCCTCAATTCAAAAAGAAGAAAGTAGCTGGCTTAAAAATTAGACATGCCCAGGTTACTGAGGACTCAGCTTCTGAATGGGGAATGGGCTCTGACGATGCTAGACAGTGCGGCAGAAGTAACAATAGCTCGCCGGAACCTGAAGGATTTTCTGGTGCCAGCAATATTGAATGAACACGTCACGGTGGAAACACCTGATACAAGAGTTGGTGTCCCACATTGATTACACAAAATTACACTCCAAATAGAGGGGGACATCTCAAGAAAGGTTAAAGGTCTCGTTTGGGAGAACTTAACATATGGATATGACATACTGCTAGCAGAAAAAGATTGGCTGCCTGAGTTTGTGATGGATTACCCAAAAGGGGAAAGCGTCATTTTGCCTGCTTTCTCCGACCTCGTTCCAGAATCTTTAAAACATTCATACGTGCAGGAGTGGGCACTAGCGCTAGCTCCGGCATTATACCGCAACCATGTAGGGTGGGACGTGGAGTCTACTCACCACGAAATCTCATTAAAATCTACTCCAAACCCACAGAGACAGTATCCTATAAAAAACAATGCAAAAAGACAGGTCAAAGAAATCTTAGACCAACTTGAATACTAAGGGGTGATTGAGACTTGCACCTCCCCGATGAATAATCCTTTGTTTCCAGTAATGAAACCTGACAACACATATCGTCTAGTTTTAGATTACCGACATATAAACACTTGAACACGAACATTTGCAGTTCAAAATGCACATAGTGCCGTATTAATGATTAACATTGTGCGGAAGAAATACAAAACGACATTAGATATCTCAAATGGATTCTTCTGCCAAAACATAGCTCCAGACAGCAGATATTTGACAGCATTCTCTGCCCTAGGCACTCAGCAAAATTTGTGTCGTTTAACTCAGGGGTATAGGAACAGCCCGGGGCTATACTCGGCAAGAGTGTCAGAAATATTACAAACATGCAATGAGGAGGCAGTGTCCTACATAGATGATATCTATCTAACGGACGATGAATTACTTGAACACTTGTGCAGGGTGAACAACATAATTGTGGGATTTTCCAATTTGGGCAACAAATACAATTTTAAAAAATCAAAAATTGCCCATCTCAATGTCCTATTTTTGGGACATGAGCTCTCAAGTGAAGGCAAGAGCCTGGCAGCCAACTTTTTAGAAAAGCGCACGCTGCTCCAACCTCCAAAGACTCTCAAAGGTTTGCAATCCACAGTAGGATTTCAAAATTTTGGCAGAACATTAATTCTAGATTACGCAGAAAGAGTAAAAGCTTTCTACGACTTAATCAGACCTGATTTCACAGCACAGTGGACACAGCAACACACAGATACTTTCAATTCAGTTCAGGCTGACAGGATAGCATCAAAACATTCACACACACATGTGAATTCTACTAACTTGGTGATCTGGATGGTCCCGGGTTTATCAGGATATACATACATCACTTTCAATGAAGGCGAGACAGTCCCAATTGTATACAAATCACATTTATACACAAATGCTGAAATGCGATTTGCGGCAACTGAAAAAATATTGATCGCCGTACAGACTGCTGTAGTGAGAGCAAGAGCACTAGCACAGGGGAAAGGCATTATTGTTGTAACCCCGGTACCAACTTTAGAACCTCTTACCAAAGCGAGCATTCCAAATGCGAAAGCACTGCATCCGCGATGGATACAATGGGCTAATTCTCTCACTGCAACAGATGTAGATTACTATGATTCTACATTAAAAACACAAGCGTTCCTGCTGTACGAACAAGAATACCCTCTCCCGAATGAAATCTGGCCTCTAGAGAAATATGAATACTTCATTTATACTGATGGTTCTGCTCAGCCTGCTATAGGAAGTAATCAACAGTATAGCGCAGCATGTGCTATAATGAAGGGACGTATGGGGGATGGTAAGTTCCATCCCAGCAATATAACTACTCAGTCTTTCGAGGCAAGATGGCGGCCGCGCTGCTGGCCGAGTAAGCTCTCGTAGCCAATCGATCCCCCTACTTGCTCCCATTCAAGCACAGCAACAAGGCAACGCAATTAAAATGGAGCGCAAATGCTAGGTGTGTGTCAAGAATAGGAAATGAGACCGATTAACTGAGCATTACCTTCGATTTCTATCTGGCGGTGTACGACATGATTTGGGACCTGCTCACTGCTCACTGGGTGGCGGTTTGTTCCTTGCCATCGGCGGTCTCGAGTGCATTGTTGGTGTGGTGCCCCCCACGAGGACTGTATCGATTCAAGGCTCAGTCCGAAACAGGTGAAGTGAGAATGCCGCTGAGGAACGCTGGTGGGAGCAAGATGGGCGTAGGAGATCCCTCTGGGCTGGTGAAGCCCCCGGAAACGGCCCAAGACACACAACGACATGGAGTGGCTACAGATGTCGGAGGTGCTTCGAGACATGAAAGCAACCAGACTGCTGGGCCAGGAAAGAAAGTTACCCCAGCGATTTTCCTGCCGACCAAAAAAGGGAAAAATGCAAAGCAGTAAGAGAGCCTGCTGGAGGAAGCTGCTGCAAGTGCGCGACTGGATGAGGTGAGCCTTGGTGATCCAGGGGCTGCGGGACTTGTTGTGGATGTCGATCTGTCTCAGGGAGGGCAGAATAACATTTTGGGCAATTCCTCAGCACGCACCTCAGGGGCTAATATGGCTGAAGAGCCTGATGCACAGAACCAAGCACAGAGAGTATCTGGGAAAGACGCGCTAGAGTCTGCATCTGCACCATCTGGTTTGGAGGCAGAGGTACAGAAGGCGGATGGGGATATACGCCAGTTAATGGAAGGGAATAATCCTATTCCCACGGATCAGTCTGAGGCAGATGCTGGTGATGCCGGTGATGCAGGCGATCACTTTTTTTCTTTATCTGATCACTCAAACTCATCAGGAGATGAGTCACTTCAGATGTCTGAAGTGCCCTCAGGGTCACCAAAGGGTCAGTGGAGCGAGACCAGTAGCACCCATCAGGATGAGGAGGGCCCGGTAAATCGGACTAAGACATCTAGCAAGGGCTGGACTGGGAAACAAAACCGGCCCAGGCAAACTGCTCGGCCCCCCCTGGGGGTAGGGTGGGTGCAGCCGAGCTGTTTGCGAGGGCCGGTTTTGGCTGATTTTGTTACAGGGGGCCGATATTGCCGACCCCCGGTAACAAAACCAGCCCCCAGGGGCCCAAAACCGGCCCCTTCCCTAGCGGCCCACCGGGGAAACGCTGGTGCCCGCTACGGCCAGTCCGGCCCTGCGCCTGGGCACCGTACGAAAGAAACTACCAATGTCTCTATCTGGAGAATATGGTGATTCAGCCACTGCATCTGCTCGGGATCACGCTCTTCCGCCCAATTTGGGTACAGGCTCAGGTCCAGGAGGGATAGCGCGACAAGATCTGCATAACTCAACAGAGTGCCCAGGAGATATCTCTCTTACGGTTATCTATGAATCTATTATGTCACTCAGAGACGAAACTCGGGCTGAGAGTCAAAAGACACATGGCGCAAGCTCCAGAACACACTGCGTCGCGTCGCAAAGTCCTGCTCAAATTTGCTGAGAGGATATCGGAAGCAGAGAATAGGATCTCTATACTTGAGGACGATATGATCACGCAGAAGGCTGCCACTGATGCACTGGCATCCCAGAAGAGTGACATTGCATGGAAGCTTGAGGACATAGAAAATCGCCTTCGGTGCAATAATCTAAGAGTCCTTAGCGTACCGGAAGGTGTTGAAGGCTCCAATCCACTGAAGTTTATTGTGGTACTTTTCACTGAAGCTTTCCCGGGACTGGCGCACTGGGCTTGGGACATAGAGGTGCAACGGGCCCATCGGTTTCCTTTTCGACAGGGGACCCATCCAGGGGCCAGCCACTCCACTACGTGGCCCAGAGCAATATTGATATGCTTGGCTAACTTTCTGTCCAGACAGGCTCTGTATGATTTAGCGAGGCCAGATAGGAAGAGGAAGTGAAATGGGTTTGAGTTTTTTGTTTGTCCAGACTACTGCCACACAACGGTTGAAAAAAGGTGGTAGCTTCAGCAGTTAATAAGCCCATTCCAGAGCAAAGGTGCTCAAGCATTCCTTTTGAACCCTGCCAAACTCAAGATAATATATAAGGATAGAACTCAATTTTTCACATCTTAAGGCCAAATAATTTTTGCGGGATATTAAGTCTTAGCTAACGGGACTGTGCTAATACAAAAACTAGAAAGACGCTGGTAATGTAAGCTGAAGTTGGCTATACACCTATAGCTTTGAGTTGTAAGCTCTTCTAGCGTGCTGTGCTTTATCTTTTTGTATAGAATGGACTGGGCTGGGTGGATGGGAGGATGGGGGGATTGATCGGCGCTGCTACGAGGCTCATCATCACACAAGACCATGGGTCTTTCAACCTCCATGTTTGGGGTATCGGGAGGGGGCTTCCGCTGGCAGAGGAAGCATCAGGGTGGGTGCAGGGTTTTTTTTTGGGAGGGGGGAGGCTGCTGTTGGGTCACAGGGGGTGATAATTCAAAATAAGCCAATAAATGATTTAAAGCAAATTGGAGTAAAAGATGTCACATGTTGGGAGAGAGGGGGTTGCTGTTGCAGTTCAAAATGGATCAATGATGGATAAATTGTCGATCTGCACGTTTAATGTACGCGGTCTTAATGACAGAGCCAAGCGGCAAAGAGTAGCACAGGAAATCAGAATTATATCTCCAGACGTGGTCTTCCTTCAAGAGACACATATCCCTTGGAGCAAGCACAAGGTGCTAACAGAGCTAGGGTACAAGCTTTTGGTGTGCACATCGCAAGGGACCACCACAAGAGGGGTGGCTATTTTTGCTAAGACAAGTATTTTATCTGTTGACAAGACTCTTGCAGATAAGTATGGCCAGTGGGCGATAGCTGAATGTGTAGTTGCCAATAAGAAATTTACAATATGCTCTGTATACGGATGTAACTATGACGAAGAACAGATATTAGATTATCTGAATACAGAGCTGGCCTCCTGGGTATCCCCGTTAATATTGTGAGGGGATTTTAATATTCAATTGGGAGAAGTCACTTCATGTGCCAGTGGAGATAAACATAGTGGTCGGAAACCCAAGGTATATAAGGCCTTGCAGCAACTTCTGTATGATCATGGCTTAGCTGATGTCTGGCCTAGGTTAAAACATCCTGATCCAGGGTATACGTACTACTCTTGCTAGCATCAAAAGCTAGTAAGGCTAGACTATTTTTTTGTCACCAAAACATATTTGGCAGAGGCACAGATACAACTTTTCCCAAGGGTCACCTCAGACCATAACCCACTGTTGCTGAAACTTGCAGTGCATGGTGTGGTCCGACCCGAGGGACTTTTTCATTCGACAGAAAGCTACTGCTCAATGAACAATTTATCTCTCATATCCGAGAGTGGATAAATCAATTTCTCGCCATTAACTGCAATTCTACCACTAACGGCTTTGTTTGGAATGCTCTAAAAGCAGGGCTCCGGGGGAAATTCTGAGCTTTGGATTATATGCTCAAAAACAGCAGCGGCAGGTTATACAGGGGTTATTCGGGGACCTACAGAATGCTGAGTATACTTTAATACAAGCTCTGCAGGGGAATTCTGATACTACTCAGGCGCAAAATGAGATAGCGTGCTGTAAAGCCAGGATAAATGCACGGTGGGCTAAGAACAGTGCTAATAAATTCTACCTTTATAGAAGGGAATGTTATGGGGAGGCAACTGGTAGCTGCCTGGCTAAGAAAATCAGGTGTAAGGAGGTGAAAGACGCTATTACTGCTATTCAAGACTCAGCTGGAAGACTAGTTGAAACACCCATGGAAATCCTGGAGGTCTTCAGGGCCTTCTATGAGGAACTATACACGGAAGATCAAATTAGCCAGGATAAAAATGAGGCTTTTTATAAAGATCCATATAGGAGGATGCTGAACCCAGAAGATCGGGGATATTTGGAGGAACCTATATCCCTAGAAGAGCTTGTCGAGGCTGTTGGCTTCTTAGCAACAGGTAGAGCTGCCGGGCCTGATAAACTCCCATTAGAATTCTATAAGATCTTTTTAGCTGAGCTACAATCGGACATGCTTACTTTGTTTCAGGAAGCTCAGCAGGGGGAAGCTCCGGCATCATGGGATGTAGCTAATATTATTATTTTTTTTTTAAAAAAGATAAGCCACCCACGCTACCTGGGTCGTATAGACCCATCTCTCTTCTAAATTGTGATGGGAAGATCTACGCGAAAATCTTGGCTACATGCCTTTCCCGAGTGATTACCCCCATAGTATCTGTCTGCCAACATGGCTTTATTCCAGGAAGAGGCACGGTCAACCATATTAGTAGGGTAGTTACCCTGTTGGATTCTGCCAATGTCCAACAAGCTCCTTGTGGAGTAGTGCTGCTTGATGCGGAGAAGGCGTTTGACTGTGTATCTTGGGAATTCTTATGGGCAACTATGCGGTGGCAAGGTTTCGGGCCTGGCTTCATGAAAGCAATTAGAACACTGTATAGATCACCTGCGGCTCGAATTTGTGTGTTGGGGCTCGAATCTGAACCAGTCGCAATATCAAGGGGCTGTCCCTGCTCTCCTCTACTCTTTGCCCTTTATATTAACCCATTTTTAAACCTATTGGAGAATAGCTTAAGTGTACAATCGTCTAGGTCTGGGCAGGAACAGGTCAATGTCCTAGCATATGCAGATGACGTTGCTGTTGTCTTGCCGGATCCAGCCAAGGCTCTGGTCGAGATTGAACGGCTAGCAATGGTATTAATCTGGTTATAAATTAAACGTAGCCAAAACACAAATAGTATGCACAAATCAAGAACTATTTACTGACCCCAGGGTTACGGAGGAGGCAACATATTTGGGGGTCCGTATTAATGCATGTTTGGACAAGATGGTACACTTGAATTGGGACCCCATGGTGCTGAAAATTAAAAGGGAACTAGATAGAATTGAAGGTTTACATCTGTCTATGGTGGGAAGATGCAATGTCTTAAAGATGAACATCTTACCAAAGGTTTTGTATTAGTTTAGGTCTGTGCCCTTGGAATGCACGAGAAAACAACTCCAGAAACTGCAATCTATATGTAGCAGTTTTATGTGGGCTCAAGGAAAGCCTAGACGAGCAGGGAAATATATGCATTTACCACGATCACGAGGGGGCTTGGCACTGCCTAATTTTCTGTTTTAATATTGGGCATGCCTACTTCAGCACATGGGAATCTTACTGGTTGGGGAGGGAGAAGTTAAGGAAGCTGAGTCCCCGCATATCTTCCAAATGCTACTAGGACCAGAAGCTGAGAGGGGCTTTTTTCAGAATCTGGAGCCCAGTTACTATAAGAAAACCCGTTTTAAGGTGGTTCAAGCTGTCCATAAGGTATGGCTCCAGGTCCAGAGGCACTTACAGATAAGCCGGATTAATTTCTATACACCTACCTCTTCTTCAGCTTTGCTCCCATCTATTTTTCAGGACACCACAATGGCCAGATGGAGATGAAAGGGTATCCTGACCCTGGGAGACTTAGGGCCAGATGTATCAAGATAGTTATTTGCGATTCCCTAATTGTGAATCACAAGGATTCACAATTAGGGAATCGCAAAATGCCATGTATAAAGGTGTATAGTACACCTTTTGCGATTCCTAGGGGGTCGCAAATGACCTACCTCATGAATATTAATGAGGTAGGTCGCAATTTGCGACCCCCTAGGAATCACAAAAATCACGGGGATGGTGGACTGCTGAGATCAGCAGACCACCATGTCCCTGATTACTTTTAAATAAAGCATTCTTTTATTTGTAAAGCAGCCCGTTTTCCTTAAAGGAAAACAGGATGCTTTATAAAACGAAAAATGAAAAGTTTTCTTTTCATTTTTAAAGAGCAGGCAGTGGTCCGTGGGACCACTGCCTGCTCTTAAAAATGGTTTTACAAACATTTACAAAGGGGAAGGGGTCCCTTGGGGACCCCTTCCCATTTGTGAATGGGTTACCACCTACTTGAAGTAGGTGGTAACATGCAAATGTTTTGCGATCGCAAATGCGGTCACAAAACATTCATACATACCGATGCGATTCGGTATTAGGAAGGGACGCCCTAAACACGCCCCTTCCTAATACCGAATCGCAAACCCATTTTGCTATTCGGTGACAGGTTACCGAATCGCAAAATTAGGTTTGCTGCATCGGAAAAGCAATTTTTGCGTTTGCAAACGGGCAGATTCTGAGAATCTGCCCGTTTGCGAATGCAAAAATGCTTGATACATCTGCCTCTGAGTGGTTAATAGAGGTAGTAGGTCCTATTCTTCGTTGGTTTCCGAATTTGACCTCCCAAGAAGGACTTCTTTAAATACTTGCAGATTCTGGACTACTTACTAAAAAAGGCAGATGTGGGATGTCTGGCTCATAAAAATAACCTTCTAGAGGCAGTTAGGGGACATGGAAAGATAGGCGTTCTATATCAAAGTCTTATCGAAGTGCAACTTGATGATGTGTAGGCACAGAACCTAAAATGGAACACCAGATTATCTCAGGGGGGGAATATTCTGCAAGAATCTATTATTCTGGCCGAAAAGCTCCTGGTATCCTCCAGTCTTAAAACGCAGCACTACAAAACTATGTTTAATTTATACTACACTCCTGCTAAAATTGCGCAATGGGGCGGGCTAAATGATGGCAAATGCACGCGGTGCGGGATGGATCAGGCTGACAGTCAACATATGTTTTTTACCTGTCCAGAGCTGACACAACTAATTAGCAGGATGGAGGCTTTCCTGACGGAGGTTACAGGGGCACAGACCGTGATAACACCTATTGTTATGCTGCTGGGAGTTTTGGAAGGCACAATGGCCAACCATGAGATGCATAAATTTAGATACTTAATATTTATAGCAGTAGCTGTGGCCAGATTATGTATAGCTTCACTGTGGCGGCAGAAAGAGCCACCTTCTTTTGAGATGTGGAGAGGAAGGCTATATGCTGTCTGCAATTTGGAACATAGCCTATATGCCCTTAAGGGCCCACAGAAACAGATAGTGGGTATAGGGATATGGGGTGCTATAATTGACCACCTGGCGCCTGCTATAGTTTAATGGTTGCAGATGTATGTCTTGTGTTGCCATGTCTTCTTGTCTTTTTTTCCCTTTTCTTCTTTATGCCCTTCTACTTCTGGGGTATATAAGAACTGATACATATGTATCTATGGTGGTAATAAATGGGAGGAAAGTGTTGACTATTATGACCGTAGACAAATCACAATGAATGTATATGCTCTTTCTTTTTTCTTTTTTTATCTCGCTTTTTCTTTTTCCTCCCCTCTCCTGATTTCTCCGAAGTATATGCTGGTTGAAATATTATGTTTGGTAAATGGATAATATCTGTTATTGGCTTACTAAAAATAAATGTAAAAAATATATATAAAAAAAAAAACGACTACGCAATCTCTAGGAGATTGTACAGCACAGTTGGCAGAGCTGAAAGCCCTGATACTAGCACTACAATATATGGATCAGGAATTCCCCACACTGATAGTATGCGATTTGTTTTATTGTGTGCAGTCCTATAATGAATATCTTAATTTCTGGGGCCAGAATGGGTTTAGAGATTCCAAGGGTTGCACAATTAAACATAAATTGATATGGTAACAAGAGGCAAAGCTGAAAGCATGCCTGCCACGAGCTCAAGTTATTCACACCGTGAGTCATCAGCATGTTGGCGTACACATTGAAGGGCATTCACTGGCTGATGAAGCCGCCAAGGCGACAGTGCGAACTGCTGCCGTTGCTGCAATCACTCGTTCTACCACGAGGATAGACAGAGACATACTGATAGCTGTCAACACCTTAAAGAACGGCTCTGCAGTCCCGAAAGGCTTTCTACTCAAATATTCCTATAAATTAGCTGCTCAAAATACACTGTATGCTCAAATTCCAGGAGTGGGGGATAGAGAAATACCAAACATGGATCACAGATTAGGTTTAACTCTAGCTGCACACGAGGGTCTGGGCTCTGCACACGCAGGAGTCACCGCCACAGTTTTGTTACTGAAGCGGCGGTTCTGGTAGCCAAGTTTGTCTAAACAAACAAAAGCTTATGTCTTAAAGTGGGACATCTGTCAGCAGATGAAAGGTTTCACCATAGCACGGCCACCACAAACACCATTACTCGTTTCAGACAGACCTCTCGCATGTGTCTATTTGGATCACTGCGGCCCCTTAAATTCAGACGGGGCTTACAAGTACATCTTGGTGGCAGTAGATTCATGCTCTAGATTTCCATGGCTTTGGCCTCAGCGCTCGGCTGACGCTCAAACTGTTATAAAGGATTTGCGAGTCTTCATCGGGACATACGCAATTGGCACGTTACATTCCGACCGTGGCCCTGCGTTTAGCTCTCAGGCTTACAAGGAAGCCATGGAAAGTATAGGCGTTGCCTTGCCGTACTCCTCCCCCTACCATCCGAGGGAAATTCGGTGGTGGAGAGGAAAAACCGGGACCTAAAGCAATTCTCAACAGCAAGGGTATTAGGTGCGGGTGGTAGTTGGGTCAATCACCTGTATGGGGTCCAGAGGGCACTAAACAACATGCCAAGAAAATCCTTGGGAAGACGTACCCCCTATGAGATCCTGTTTGGGACAAGAATGTGGGTACCTGACCTCAATTGTGCCAGCACAGTGGTGGATGCAAAACCATTTGAATTGAATGATTGTTTGGCTGTTTTACAGGAACTCAATGAATTCCGGGCATTACAAGGCAACGTCCAAGTAAAACGCACCGCCACTGGGGAGGTGAAACCAGTTCCTGCAAAACCTGTCTGGGTCCCCAAGATTGGGGACCTGGTCAGAGAAAAGATCGTGGACAAGAAGGAGTTTGGGCCATCTTACAGAACACCTGTACCGGTCCTGGTGGTTCAAGGAACAAGAACAGTACTTCTTCCGCCTCTTGCCGGCAAAAAACAAAAAAGATTAGTCTCCATTGATCTGATCAAACCACACTATGTGGCCGATTCTCAACAATAGGCCACGTGGAGTCCGGAGTAGCCGCAGATCTCCTCTCGCTACTATACAGGAAGTTCAGATGGAAAGACTAATAAAGTTTCAAGACTCCTCTGCGCAAGATGCCGAGTAGCCAATAACGGAGTACGAATTACACCTGTTGAAACTGAACAACATCCAAATGCAACTGAAACGCAAATTGCAATTCGGCCCAATAATGAAGTTTACATCAATGTGCCTTCACAAGAAGCAACTTCCAGTTCTACAAACACTGCTGAAGTCCCAAAGATAGATTGAACTGCGTCTGGCTACTTCATCAACTTCAATGACTTTTCTTCAGATCCAAGTGAACCTGAGCAAACGCCACCCATTTCCAAGAAAGAAAAATTTCGACAATTCTATCTCTGGCTGAAAAAGACTTACTTTGTGTCCCCTTGGCTGCATCATTGGTTTGCATTAGGGATCCTGTTCCTCTTAATTTGGATTGGTATAGTAACTGTCTTTTTCTTACTGCTGAATGGAATTACCTCCCACAATGCTCTGCAGTACAACCTGTGAACTTGGTCCTGAAACTACATACGTCATCACACTGTGAACAAAGAGACCTGTCCCTAGTGAACATTACAGCAGTTCCACTACCGGATGGTATAGTTTGGGATAGGGTTTCATATGATGTATTTGGTCCTACTGAACATTTGAAAATTTCACACGTATTTAAAATTTCAATGAATGATTTCATTACCCCGCGTACACTCTGTGATGATTGGGACATTGAGACTGTAAATACTATGCTCTCAGATTTAGAACAGTCTGCTGCATTTTCTTACAGGGAACTGTATGAAGATACACCTGACTTCGAGAGTATGTATTGATACCGCATTATGGTCATCACTTTTTGCACAAAGCTAGCATCCCACGCTCTGCTAACACTTACCATCAATGGGAACACTGCCCGACACCACCAAAAGGTAGTTCTGCCACATTCGCACAGAAATCCACGTACTTTACAGGGTTCAATACATCAGACCCAATGTCATACTATTATAAACTAGTGCAAACAAATGCAAGTACGAAAAAAATGATGCTGTCAAACACCAAGCTCATATATTCAGCACCATTTATCTCCCAACTGTCTATACAAGGGTTCGACTATTGGAGGGCCCAATAGACAAAAAATCAATCTGGGGGACAAAAGAATGACAAGTTCAGGGATCTGAGGCCTTATTTAGAGCTTGCCTCATACCATTACAGATAGTTCTCCTGAACAGAACAGTGCAACAGACTACCTGCTACTGGTTTGCAAAAATAAAAGACCTGCAAAAACCCTGCCCACACCTATTGAAGGTATATTAAATTACACACTGATGAGTGAGGAGATGCTGGGTGCCATAATATAGAATGGTACATACAATTCATTGTCTCCCAATTGGAAGGGATGGTTGGTTTGGCCTATCGACACACATAGGTGTCAGTCATGATTCAAGGGTACCACCAGAGGGTTTAGTACCCATAGGCCCGACCCACGCTATGTACACACAGATGACCCAGGGGTAGTGACTTCTTATAGTCTTGGGAAGTTGTGCTTAGAATGGCTAAAACCCTCAACACTACAACAAGTGAAAACACTTGTCCCTTCTGTCACACAACATGGATCTTAGAGATTTCTTGCTAGGTCCCAAGAAACTGTGTAAAAAACGCTTCTTCTATGCCATCAACAATGAACTATGGAAAGCCTCCCAACAGGATGCTGCTGAGAGATTACGTGAGATCGATAGGATTAACCTAGAAAAGGCCTTGGCTGTGGTAGACAATGGTATGGCCACACTTTCTTTATGTATTTATTCACTGGGCAACATTGTGTCCTCAGCAATTGCCATAATGGAACAAGATTTGTCTATTTTACAACATGGGCAATCTCAATTGCGCTCCATTTTGCTTTTGAGCTGGACGCTACAATCGCTGCGTTCTGGCCACAGGCCATGGCAGTACATTAACGGCTCAAATCTGTTTTCAGCTTATAATCTGACCGACAGACAGTTGACCATGGCAGGCAGAGATGCAAAGTACACCATGCTGCTCATTGAAAAATTAGAAACGTTACCTTTTACAGTAGCAGAGTCACTGTCTACGGAATCATTAATTCATGGCTATATCACACTGCCAATCATGACATTCCAGTTCCAATACGGCCTTAGATACATCCAAGCAGGCAGGTATGAAGCGTTGGGAGAAGGGTACATACAGGAAACCTGCGAGTTACCATACAGATATAGATGTAGAAATAAGAACACTGAAGTTTTCTTAAGTGGAACTGACTGTGAAAAGGCTTAAAGTGGATCTTTAGTGTGTAAGGAGGTCTCGCTATACGGAGCGTGTAATGCTTCTAGGGCGAACTTATCTTGCTACTTGAAAGGCTCCCCAGTGGCAGTGATTCATCCAGTTTTCGAGTTATTTTCAAATGGGAGTTATTTAATGCTGAATGATCAAGGCTGTTGTGGGTTGGCGCCAGACATCGCATATCTAGTGACAGTAAACCTCAGGGTTGTTTGTTGTAAGCAAGTATTGTTTCCTCCGGCTTGCATAGTTACGGAGGCACCACTGTGGCCGTCGTTGAATGTTTCCAGTATAAGGTTTGATTCGCTGAGCAGACTGAAAGCCATGTTGTTTCAACAAAATGTGGCCTTAACTTCAGCCCGAGAGACTTTTGATCTCCAGGTTGCAAGGTCTTCAGCAGAGATACAGGCCCGGGTCCATAAGAACTTCCCGATCCATTTCGGAGAAATGGTTCATCGTATCTTTAGCATGTCTGATACGAGTGGGATCGTACACTTGTTTAAGCACCTTGGAGCAGGCCTCTTAACCACCTTTCAGACCATCTTTGGAGTAATTCCAGCTTTTATACACTCCGTACTTGGAATCGTTTTTCGAGGGCTTCCTTTGGTCCTGCTATCAATAGCGGGCATCCTGATTTTAATCCTGTTGCTTTGCAATCAACGTCGTAACCCCTCAAGACATGGAGAGAACACTGCTGGAACGACGCTGTCGTGAGCGTATGGTGTTCTACCCGACTACGCCTCGGCTTCGGGAGCTGAGTGAGCATTGGTTCCTGTCTTTTAGACCGGTCTGGCTAGACTGTGTCCTGCCTGTGTTCCGTTGCCTCTTCTGCGGATTTGGCTGCATGTTAGACCTGTGTCTGACAACTCCATCGTTTGCACCACCGGACATAGAAGTGCTCCTGGAGCCCTTGCAGGCCCACGTGTACAGTTGTCCACAGCGTATTCCCTTGTTGATGGCGGCATTTCTAGAGCCTCCAAGGGATGCTTCTGCTCCTGTTGGAAGGGAAATCCGCTCTGCTCCAGGAGGTACAGGCATCGGTTTCAGGCGTGCAGGCATCTAATTCTTCCCCGGCAGCTGATGTGGGAACCAGAGGACCATCTTTGCTCACTCGACATGATACTGGAAGTTCTGGAGGGATTGTCACCTGCGGATATGATGTTCAGCGATGTTGAGTCTTCGGCACAGGATTAATAAACAATCTGGCCTTCCTGTGCTGGGAACCATTCGGTATTTTTTAATCGTTAACAAAATTGAAGGTCGTAACTGACTTTGTTTTATTTTTTCTCCTTCTCTGCTCTAACTGAGCGTACTGGCTTTCAAGCTGCTCAGTGTAATAATAACCACATATAGGAGTTTAGAGTACCGTTTTGAACGCTTTTTAGGAAAAAATGACTTTTTTAATGAACATATGTTACAGGCTGTTAAAGTGCTTCTAGTATTTTTATGATAAATTATTTTATGCTTTTTAATGGTCTTAACTTTATCATTATTTAGCTGACCCTGTTGACCTTTTGATGAGGAGTGTGTGTCATGTCCTTTAGGCTAGTCCTGTCATGTATACCCCTTTTTACATACATTTGTCCCATCCACACGACAATAACGATTCCAAACAGGTGACCTTTTACCTAGTAGCTTGCTCCTGTCTCTTCGACACCAGGCTCTCAGTATTATATCACAATCCCTGTACCTGACGTACATAAACATGCCCTCATGCACGGTATAATTATTCTGTATAAGGGTCACCACTTTTTCATCCTTGGCCAACAGCCAGCTGTGCATGATCGCATTTGTTTGGAAAAACATTTATGATTGTTTTCAAAACATCTATGATTGTTTTCAAAACATATCGATTCTAGAAGAAACCCTGGAGTGACCACTCTAGTATATAAGACCCTTAGTCCCCCCTGCAAATTAGAGGAGAATTCCTTCCAAGCTGACACGGGGTCCTGCATGCTGAAACTTCGACACGCAGTGGTCTGACATCCCTTGCGGGGTGTCATCCTTGAAGCAGAGACGGGGTCCTTTGTTCTCAACCATCTGGTGAGGGGGCTGGTTCTTCCCTAAGGGTTTCTTGGCTACACAAATATATACATACACTCATATACATGCTACACATACAGATATAGGCTAGGTACATTTAGGCAAATTACTTAGGGCGCGCATTTTAGGAATATGCAAGCGCTACTGTTTTTATCTGAACTGCTTATGTTTATCTTATTAGCACTATGGTAGAAATGTATCTACTATTTACTATATTGGTACTAGCAATCTCTTTCGTATGCTTCTGTCTCCTGATTGTTGCAGCAAATATGTTTTAAACAAGACTGACGCTGAACCAATACATACTAATTGAAACGTCCTAATCGCCATCCTGTGTATTTTCGGAGAGTAAGTGAGCACGAGTGACTGAGCGAAAAGTACTGTACTGTTTTCCACGATCCCTGAGGAATCAGGGTTGTCATGTTCAGTGGTTGCCAGAAACTACCTACACCATTGTAAGATACAGGGGCGTGGTAGTGGCACTGTATAGCTAGCTGGTCTAACGGCTCACATATCCTGTGGGGGTGTCTGGAACTGGTTGGGACACCAAGCCCTCAGTTTAGGTCATCCAAAATGTGCAGGTCCTGGGGATTCCTAGGAACTACACAACAATCAACTGTCAAGTTCTTTATGTTCAGTCAATGATAAGAGGTATGAGTAGTTTTAAAAGGGTTTATTTTCTAATTAAAGTTTAGGGCTTACTGATTCTTTATTCATCAGTCAAATAACTTGGCTACACAACTGATAATAGGAAAAAAAGTTAGTCCAGATCATTTTATAATGTACATACAGTACATTCAATAAAGAAAAGAATCCCTATTCTAAGAAATGGGGGGCAAATGATGTAAGTCAGAACCCATGAAGCTGTTAAAAAATAAAGGCCGCACCTTCCTATTAGCGAGTCTGAGCTCTATGTATGACTTTTTTGCAACCGCAATTGCGGTCGCAAAACAGTCGGAATTTACCACCTACTTCAAGTAGGTGGTAAGCTTTCGCAAACGGGACCACTGCCTGCCCGAAAACGTTTCATTTTTTTTTTTTTAAATGCATCCCGTTTTCCTTTAAGGAAAACGGGCTGCATTTTTAAAAAAAACTGCTTTATTTAAAAGCAGTCCCAGACATGGAAGTCTGCTGAGCCCAGCAGGCCACCATCCCTGGGAGGGCCAGCCATTCCCATTGGGGTCGCAAATTGCGAGTGGCTCATTAATATTCATGAGCCTCGCTTTTTGCGACCCCATTGGGAATCACTAACAGTGTCTCTGACACTGTTGTACATTTGCTTTTGCGACTCGCAAATTGCGACTCGCAATTTTTCACAATTTGCGAGTCGCAAAAGCAAATGGTCGTAAATCTGGCCCATGATTTATTAAAAGGAAAGTGTCTGGTTGAATAGCAAAGCCTCGTGTTTTCATTTTCAGCACCAAATGTCTGCATGTCAAGTTTAAAGCCCAATTCAGATTTGTAATTCTAATTCATTTTAAAATTTATTTCTAATAGGACCAAAAACACATAGACAGTGAGGAACAGGACAATAAAAAATAGGACTAGGGGAACCTGGGTGAGAAGGATCAGGAAGACAGGAGGATGTGGTACAGGGGGGTATGGACTAGTGCCAATCAGTAGACCTAGATCCCAAGGGAGCAGGCAGCAGGCAGCAGATGACAGTGGGCCCCTCTGCTCACCACCCGTTCACTACTCCAGTGGGCAAAGATGTCCTCGGGGTGTCTGTACTCGTTGGCCGCAGCCACCAGTATTCATCACTTTGTAAATGCCTCAACCTCCACAGGGGTCTTAGGCAGTCAGGGCCAGTCGGCAGCACAGTAGTTGCTTGGAGAAGGGGGAGGGCACATCAGGCAAGACAGATGAGACAAGGACCACTACCCACCAACGCCACTCCGTAGACCCAGGTCAAGAGGGACCCAGCCACAGGTGGCAGTGGGCCCCTCCGCTCATCTCCCCCTTGCTACTCTGGTAGGCCAAGACGTCCGTGGGGCAGCCGTAGGCAGCAGCTGCAACTGCCAGTCTCTGTCGCTTCACAGACTGCTCCCAGTTCTGCCAGGCCCCAAGAGTCAGGCGGCCTCCCCACTCAGTCTATGCAGGTCAGCGGTGCCACAGCCGACGAGGCAGCTCCCCCTGCCTCAAAACGCCTTTGCCGTTGTGTCCTGGCACTGATGCCACCAGGGTTGTACTACAAATACCCGATGGCCACAGTTTATATGGATTAAGGTCAGATTGGATGGGAATCCATGCGGAGCTCTGCTAGTGAGCATCCGCCCTGCTGGCTACACAAGCCACATCCCCAAGAGCGGACAATGTTAACCATTTAGGCAACACAAGGCCTGAATGATGATGTTGACAAATGATGTTATATATCTAAAATATGGATACCTTTTATGCGTGGGTAGGTAAGTGGGCCTGGTGTGGGCTATTACTCAGGTAATAGAAGAGCCCACAATGAGTTTGTGCCACTTTCACCACATCCGCCCCAACAAGTGCGTGAGCCATATATGGTGTAAATTAAGTCACACCTCAATAAATCACACAACCCGGGGGAAGAGGGTTAGGGCTTTGATGAATGATGGGAAAGTGGAGTTGGGGAAAAGTGTGACAAAGACAAACACTACACAACAGCAATATTAATCAGGGTGATGAGCATCACATAATCATCAGTCTGTTGTGGAAGGAAATGAAGGAATGGCACTGTTCAGTTAAATACATTGCAAACAGGCCTTCAGCCCCAGAGACCCAGGTTATATCTAAATGTTCTTTCATCTAGGTTTGATATATACAAATTATGGAGGAGTGAACCAAAACAGTTCTGAGAATGATGGTTGTAAAACAAAAATGATACTGTAAATAAATGCCAAATTGGGTGGTGCATCTGCATTCTTCTTGAAATGTGACTGGTTGAACCGGTTGGTTAAGGTAAGCAGTAGTGTTATGGAGCTTTTGCTTTAGTGCAGGAGAAGAGAAGGCTTGCAGATTGTAAAACAGAAACAATATTTTAGAGTCAAGGAGAAGTGCAGAAAGTAATTCCATCAGGAGTGTACCAAGACTCAGAGGCAGAGCAAGAGCATAGGATGCTGCAATCATTCATTTTATGACTCTTGTGGGATCGATTAACTGAGAAGTGAGAGCAATTTACAACTAATTACAGACAAGTAGCTGCATGTACTGGGCTGATCAATCTCACAACTGTCATCATAACACTAAGCCAAGTGCGTGCATCATGTGATGATGATGTGGCATCACAAGTCTGTCTCCAGTTACAAGCAACAGCCCCCACACTCGGTTTTTTGTTGATTGATAAGGTAGCCAGAAACCTTTCCAAATCTCTCAAATTCAGACCATATCTCTGGGAACAATTTTTCTAGATTGCTAGTGTATATTATAAGGTCGTCTGCATACAGACCAATTTTTTTCTCCCATCCATTGCATTTAAAAGGGATAATATTTTGACAGGCTCTCAATTTACACGCTAAGGGTTCAATGTAGATATTAAAAAGTAAAGGGGACAGAGGACATCCCTGTCTAGTACCCCTTCCTATTTGTATTGACCTGGTTAATTTCCCATTGATTAAAATTTTAGCTGTAGGATTTTTGTAGAGAGCTTTAATTGCTGTCTCAAAGGTTTCACCCAGATTAAGATGTTGAATTACTTTAAACAAAAAAGACCAGTTGACACGGTCAAATGCTTTGGCAGCATCGAATGTCATTACTGCCAAAGGGATCTTATAAGTCTGAGCCATATCTATCGCCCCAATTAGGTCATGTGTTAATTCACTGAGTTGTCTTCCCTTCATGAACCCTTTCTGGTCTTGATGTATTAAAGGGCCTATCACTTTATCTAAGCGTCTAGTAATAATCTGGGTTTATATTTTGTGGTCGCAATTTAAAAGTGAGATTGGTCTATAAGACTCACAGAGTCTTGGATTTTTATTAGGTTTTAATATCATTGTTATAATGGCTTCTTCCCACGATACGGGGGATTATGACCTTCTAAAAAACATGAATTAAACAATTTAAGGAGAGAGGAGGCAAGTTCTTCTTTCAAGATAATATAAACTTCATTGGGGATAGAGTCGGGGCCCGCAGCCTTTCCCTTTTTAAAGAGTTGATCGTTTGAATGATTTCCTCCCTAGATATGGGGCGATTTAATTGTTCTTTTTCATTTTGCAGAAGTGAAGGAAGAGCTAAATCTGAGAGGAATTCTTCTATGCTGTCTTCATCTAAAGTTGTCTCATCCGTATATAGGTTTTTAAAAAATTGGACAAAGGCCTCCTCAATTTCGGAATCATCCGAAATGATGTTACCAGTGTTCAAGCAGCAAAGGTCTCTTATCCAGTTTCTTGTCTGATCAACTTTCGTTTTCCACGCCAGGAGCTTGCTACACCCCTCTCCATATTCGTGGTGGGCTAATTGGCTTGCATCCCATTTTTTTTTAACTATAATTTCTAAAAAATCAGCTAGCTTATGTTTTGCTGTATTTAATTTTCTCAGAGCATTGATGTTTTCCTGATCTTGCTCAAAATGTTCCTGAAGTTTATATATGTCTACTTCCAATTTTTTGGTCTCTTCTTGCACCTTCCTAGACCAATAAATCGATATAGTTGTTAAAGAACCTCTCAAGTATGCCTTATATGTGTCCCATGTTGTTTGAGGTGAAGCTGAATCAAGATTAAAATCAAAAAATTCTTTGGTTTCCATCTTCAATTTATCTACTACACCAATTTCAGGTGTACCTACACAAAGAAGGAAATTAGATACCTTGGCATCCAGATAGTTCAAAATATTGATAAAATAGCACAGGTTAATTTTGAAAAAGTTACAAAAATAGTAAAAACACAACTTCAAACATGGGGGCTCCCACTTTCATTATTAGGCAAATCCAATTTATTGAAAATGTCAATTTTGCCAAAATTTACATTTTTATTTAATACTATCCCCCTAGAGTTCCCAAAAGTTTGGTTCAAAAAGGTGCAGGGCTTTTTTCAAGTTTTATCTGGGGAGATAAACATCCCAGAATTGCTTTAAAGAAACTTAGAAAGAAAAAAGCCTATGGAGGCATAGCGACTCCAGATTTATATTTATATTTTTGTGCCTTTCATCTAAAAAAATTTCAGACAATTATTGTTGGAAAGCGAATCTTTCTCCCCACTTTTTAAAGCTCTCACAACAGAGTTCTCTCAACAAGCAGGGTGCTTTCTTTTAAAATTTGGACACCCAAAATACTTCAAGAAGGTTAAATTGAAGACTTTGGTATCAGCTATGAAGCTTTGGTCCCAGGTAAGATGCCTCCTAAAAATACCGTATTACAACGAGGTAGCACCAGTTTGGGACGCCCCAGGAATGCCTATATGTATGGAAGATGCCCTGGCAACTCCTCTCCGTGCTTGTGGCATCACCACTTGGGGGCAATTAATCGTCGATGCGGAATTGATTTCCTGGCCTCATCTTTCGGCGATATGTGAGAACTCAGTCTCCAAGTTTAAATATTATCAGCTGAATAGTTGGGTAAAGTCTATAAGTAAAGACCTAAAAGGCAATCTGGATTTGGCTTCGAAAATATGCTCTCACCAGAAAAAGACAAAAGAAGTATCAGAGTGGTATTGGTTATTAGTCCAGAACGGAGAAGAGATGCAGGCCTCGTTCGATGAAATTTGGAAGAAAGACCTGCCAGATGATGAAGACCTCGAAAACATCGGGCAAGTATCTATGTCTTTTCTATGGTCTTACGTAAGTGCTGCACCTTTAAAAAGAATCACCTCTTCACAGTACACAAAGCCTACTGGACACCCAAGAAACTATCGAAAATGGGAAGGCGAGAGATTAAGAAGTGTCCAAAGTGTGGAGAAGACAAGGCTGATGAGGTGCATATGTTCTGGAGTTGTCCGGTAATATCTTCCTATTGGCAGAAAGTGGGTAAGACCATTTCAGATATTATGGGGTTTGAAATAAAATTAACGACTGTATCCATAATTTTTGGGATACTTCCGAGGGAGTTAGATGGAGGCTTTCTAACAAAAAAACACAGAGCATTGTTTTTCACTCTGATTCTTCTAGCTAGAAGAGAGCTGTGTATTAAATGGATCTTAGCCTGTCCTCCTATAGAAGAGGAATGGATATTTTCGATTCAGAGAATATCAAACTTAGATCAATCTGGAACAAAAAACAAAAAAACTAAATTTTGGGAAATTTGGGATAACTGGGTGGATAGGAGTCTCTCTGTTTAAGATTATTTAAGAATATATATAAATTTTTCGTATTTAGTCTCTGTTGATTTCTAGATTTATTGCTTTGTTATATGAATATGTTGGTCTCCCTGTGAAGCCTCTCTACTGTCTATTCTTATTTTTTCTTTCTGGGTCCGATGATTAAGAATATGTCATTAATGGAGTGTATTGGCAGGGACGCCATTGCTCCAATAAAAGAACTAAGATTGAGGTTGGAATCATTACAAGGAAGCCACAGGGGTGAATCCGGAGATACTTGGTGTCCTTCTCTCCCTTGTGGAGTGACCGGATTTCCTCAAAATTGGCTATTTGTGATGGGCGGAAGACCTTTTCTCTTAAGTCTAAAGCATATTGAAAAACAAATGAGGAATAAAAAAATAAAAAAAAATAAAAACTGCCCCCACAACCACATTAAAGGAGTAGTTTCACATTTGAACCAGCTCACAAACTCAGCAGCATTTCCCAAATCAATGCACCTATTTTCAGTCCACAGAGGGCTTCAGAGTCATCATCATGTTGGTTTCCCTTTGAAGTCGATAACTTCCTTCTTCTGGCTGTTGAAGTAGTCCTGCCCTGAGTTCTTCCATCCTCCTCCTGACTCCGAGTAACCAATCAGTCCAACTCCAACCCAACCTGAGCGAGATTGACCTGTAGTGTACTGCTGTTGAAGAACAAGAAAAGAAACAGAATTTGAGTATCTTGTGTAGATTTGTGTTTGTTAACTAAAGAGACTAGTCTGGTCTCTAAAGGACCAGAAAAAAGGAGTGGACCCTGCAAGTAAATCTTGCTAAGTGTGAAAGGGTCAATCACCTTCAGGAAAAATGATCACCCATCAGGCTCCAAACATTGCAAATCATTGAAATCAAGTTTACAAATTAGTTGAACACCCTCCCTTACTATCTGCCACCATATAAATCATCAGTCCTCACTCGCAATCACTCAATAATATGTAATTTATTGGTGCAATAGTTATCTGTTCCAGTCCAAGCACAGGGGTACACAATTGTATCTCCTCTTTGATGCAAGCAAGCAACATATTGGAATTTGGCAATCTTGTAAATTTATTTATTTTTGAATTTATAAAGCGCAAAACTGTCACTCTACGGGTATCCTGGCGCTGTGACTTGCCCAGATGACGTTGTGCATAAAAAAAGTCTGTACGATATGCTTTACTGAGTCAGCTCTGCTAGGGGTGAAAAAAAGAAGGATAGGCAACGGACGGAGGCAGGCATTGTCTCTAATGTCCTTGAAGGGAATGGGGAGGCTACTTCACTGCACACTGGTACAATTCCAATCAGGCCATACATGTGCCTAAAAATGGTGGGACTGCATAAGTCAGACACAATCAAAATATATAATGCTCCTTTAGCTATATCCATTTTTTGTTTTTTGGCAAAACACTAAGCAGTTCAAAGATAAATAATTTAAAGGTTCCATGGTGGCCTACTCAGTCATGCAAGTAGAGTTTGTCCTAAAACTCAGGTGGCTTGCCCAGAAGTTGATCAGCTAACACACTACAGTCTGACCAATCGCCCTCATCCTCCTCCTCCTGTGGTATTTCAGGAATGATGTAATTATGTGGTAGGAAGTGTTGGTTCATTTTGATCATGGTCAATCTCTCAACGTTTTGAGGTGAGAGACTGGTCCTTCTCACTGTGACAACTGAGCCAGCTGCACTGAACACATGTGCAGCAGACACACTGGTACCGGACAAGCCAGATACTTTATTGCCAGCCTTCTAAGCTCTGGCTATTGGCGCATCTTCCCGTACAAATAGACTAATGGGTTTTGATCCACATACACCTCTTTTGGGTCATCCAGATAGTCTTGGAATATCCTCAGAATGGTCATTAGTGCTGCCACTTGCTCAACCTCTTTTTCCTCCACCTCTGCACTGGACTTAAGCTCTGCCACTTGAAACCAACCAATGAAGAGGTTGGGTCTGTTTCTTCTGTTCATATAGTTATTGTTGCCGGGGTTCTTGTTGCTGATGTTGGCTGCTATAAGCAAACATCATTGCCCTCTCTGGAAGTTGAAGGCTGGACCCCAGAACATCTGCCCAAGACTCTAGCTTCTAGCCGTTCTCCTTCAAGGTCCATAGCTTGATCAACAATCCACATCTTGAAATAGTGAAACACCCATTTCAGAAAAAGGAATGATAGTGGCAAGTATTTTTTGGTATGGTGGATCAAGTATGTACTCTTTAGATGACACCGTGTCTCTTTGCAGCCTTGGATTAACAGCCAAGTGAAGGATTAAGCTCTTAACTAAGTCATGCGCTTCTTCAATGCCATCCACACCTACGAACCTTTGCAACACTTTTTTAACTGGTCCTGTAGCAGATGCAACAACGGGATAGCTTGGTTCATCGTACTCTCCTCCTTGCTGACTTCCCGGGTAAAAACCTCAAAAGGAAGTAGCATCTGTGTCAGGCTTTTGACTAGGATCCATTTGTCCACCTCCATGGCAATGCTTTTTCCAGTTGCATCCCCTCCTCTTTGAATGACATAGTCATTGGTCGGTTTGTACTGCCCAAACAGATGTTGCAACATATAATAGGTCGGAGGGCTTTAACTGATACTCTGTTATCATGCTGAATGATCCTTAACTGCTTCTGGGCTTTAGATTGGCTGAAATGAGTACAGATTCTTCTGCAGGTGGTCAGTATGTTGCTGACTATGTCTTATTTTTTTTAGAAAGTCCGGCACAATCAGTTTGATGCAATGCGACAAACACAAGACCCTGAAATACCTACCATCTGCCATGGTTTTAACTATATTACTGCTGTTGTCAGTGGCAACAAATCCAGTTCTGAGACCTCTGGGTTGCAGCCATTCAAACCCCTTGCTGCTAAAGTCTTCCAATATGGTTGCTGCAGTATGGGATTTCTCCATGGCTAACATGGCTACTCCTGCATGCCACAAAACGCCCTTAAAAGTTTCTTCAGCGCTGAGATCTGTAGATGGCTGCTGCCAAACCACCACAAAAGAGGCCCAGTGTGCAGTGATACACATTTAATCAGTGGCTTGACAACTGGTCCACGTCTATCGTCAGGTGGATAGTGTGAACAGCACTCTGCTGAAAAGCTTGTCTAACCAATTGCAGCAAATTAGGATGGAGCGCTGGAACAGCAGCTCTGGCAAAATTGGTCCGGATGGGAACATTCCATTTCAGGCAGATGGTCGCCACAAATTCTAATCCACTCCTTCCACAAAAGAAAAAGGAAAGAGGTCCATCACTAACATGTTAGCCAGCTTCCCGTTGTACAAATGTGACATTGGGTGGTTGCGTTCGTAGGGCCCCTCCTGCCTAAACATGCCCATTTTTCTTTTTATGGTGACACCGACACAGGTGACTTCCGAAGAGAACTAGGAGGTGGTAGACTCACTGTGCGTGTTGGGGCAATCACTGTATGCGGTGGTGCTTCCATCTGGCTCTTGTGAAATTTCGAGGTTGCTGAGGCAGGTGATACAGGCACACTGCTGCGGACAGGGCTGCTTGCATAAAGATGTCACCCTCTTCTTCCTCATCACCTTCACCCTCCACCATGATCGGAGCTGATTCCCCTCTCTCATCATCATCACCACCACCTGCAGCAATTATTTTAAGGTGCTCCTCCCACTGGATTATGTGCTATTTTTTCATATGGGTCGTTTGACCTCCAGTACCAAGGTGTGAACCAGGCTTAGCTCAACGAACACTCACGTGGCAAATGGAGCATATTGCAATGTTATCCTACTGCTTGATAATCATAAAGAAGTCCCAAACTGGGGTGGAGAACTTTCTTAGTGTGCCACTGCCAATGCCTGAAGAAGAACTGGAAGTAGGTGGGTGTGTTGTTGATTGCCTCTCTGCAGTGCGTACTTCAACTGAGGTAGTGGTGGATGCAGATCGCAGTGGGGGGCTTACAAATATGGAAGCTGGCAGTGGTGTTGGTAGTGGTACCAGTGCCACATCCCTTGGAGCAGGTTGAATACCAGAGGTAATGTCGGTGTCCTCTGAGCCAGCTTCTATAACAATGACTGGTTCATCATCCTCTCCCTGTTAGACTTGGCATCTTTTGGCGTGTTTCCCCTGAGTTTTTGCTTTCTGATCTCACGGTTTTGACTCTGTTTGTGCTGGCTTAGTGTTTCTGCGCACTTTTCTCACTACTGATCAGTGGTAAAGTGCAAGTGCTTCTGTTGTAAAATGTGTATGGATTGGTGTTTCCATGATCGGCCTATTTTATTTATGTGTCAGTCCCTAGTAAAGTGCACTGAGTGTGCCAGGGCCTGTAAATCAAATGCTGTTAGTGGGCTGCAGCACTGGATTGTGCCACCCACACAAACAGCCCGTAAATGTAACTCTGGCCTGCCATGGCAGAGCCTGTGTGCAGTCTGGTACTGCCATGTCGACTTGGCAAGTGCACCTACTTGCCAGGCCCTCACCTTCCCTTTTCTTACATGTCAGTCACCCCTAAGGTAGGCCCAAGGTACCCCTGTCGGCAGGGTGCAGTGTATGTGAAAGGTCGGACATGCCCTGGTGTGTGTGACATGTCCTGATAGTGAATTACTGCCAATTTCGTTTTCCACTATTGCAAGGCTACCTGTACCCCATAGGACAGAATGAGGAGTTTGTTTATAACATCTTATACACATAACTGGCCCTGGGAACTAGGTAGGAAAATAAAGTTTAGTATGCCTGAACTCAGAATCTAAAGATGCACCTTTTAGTGAAGGTGATTTTTACATACTGTGCTTGAAAATACCACTTTTAGAAAGTAGGTATTTTCTTGCTCAGCCATCCAGCAGGCCTCTGCTGGGTTTGTGGATTGACTGTCTGGGTTTTGGATGACAGGGGCTGGGGAGCAGCAGTGGCTCCGGATAGTCTAGGTGGGTCAGGGAAGGGCTGAATAGTCCTGGGCTGCATTTAGAGTAGGGGGAGGAGATTTCCTTTCACCTGAATGGGCCTGGTCTGCCTCTGACAATGCCGTCTCCACCTCCTGCCAGGAAGCCACACCAGAGAGGGCAGAACTGGTTCTGGCTGGGCACAGACACTCTCTGCCTGAGAAGACAAAGAATTTTGGGCTATAAAAAGTGGAGCCCAAACCCCTGAACTTTAGAACTCTTTTGGACTAAGAAGACTGCCAAGAAGAAGAGCTGGAGAAGCTGTGAGGAGGAACTACCACTTTGCTGTGTGCTTTGCTGGGTTGGCCTGCAGTGGCTGCTTCTGTCTTGGGCAGTGAAAGGACCTGACTGAACTTTCTGCAATCGACTTTTTTGAGTTTCTCCAAGGGCTTGAGGTAGAGCTTGCCCCCTGTTGAAGAAGTCTCAGGAACAGCAAAGACTTCAAGCTCTTCTGCCCTCAGCACTGGGAACTGTGGGGCTTATTTATGAGCCCTTGCGTCACTTTTGCCTTGCCAGTGCGTCACTTTTTGTGACGCACCAGCAGGGTAAAAAATGCGCCATGTTGCATCATATTTACAAAGTGACGCATCTAGGTAGATGCATCACTTTGTAAACCCCTGCGCCACATTATACCTGCGCCAGGTATAATGTATGCAGGGTGGGCGTTCTGACGCAAGTAAGCCTCGCAGAAGTGACGCAGTGAAATCTATGAGATTTCACTGCGTCACTTCTAGGACGCAAATGCGTCAATATCTTACGCCTGCCTCACAGCAGGCGTAAGACTGACGCAGGCACATTTGACATGGGACTTGCCCATGTGAAATGACCCATTGATGGAGTTGCGTCACTTTCGTGACACACTCCAGCAATGCGTCATTTCTGCGCCTACAGATACGTCAGAAATACTAACGCATCGGTAACTCCTTGCGACATGATGCGTCATACAGTAAATATGACGCATCCAGCATGTCGCAAGGAGGGCGCAATGAAAAGTGACGCATCGCTGTTTTCACGCAGCGATGCGTCACTTTTCATAAATGAGGCCCTGTGTGTTTTGTGCTGCAACAGAAGAAATGCAAAAGAAACAATTGATGGACGGAATGCTGGACAATGCAAACATTCACCCCCAGTCACAAGGATCTGGGTTAAATCCATCATTCTATTGCTCACCACAACACCCCAGTTTGGACCCAGCCATATGCAAATCAGTCTTGACCCTGTTCCTTGTGGGAACAGTCCAGCCCGAACTCCCAAGCCAGGTCCTCCCTGGACCGGAAACAAGCATCCTGGGACCGGTTTCAGGGCATCACCCTTCATCAGCCAGGCTAGCTTGAATCCAGTGGTGTAGTGAGCACGGGACCCACGTCTGGGCATACCCTTCCCACTTAGGGCGACAAATGCAAAAGAAACAATTGATGGACGGAATGCTGGACAATGCAAACATTCACCGCCAGTCACAAGGATCTGGGTTAAATCCATCATTCTTTTGCTCACCACACCACCCCAGCTAGGATGCTTGTTTCCGGTCCAGGGAGGACCTGGCCTGGCAGTTCGGGCTGGACTGTTCCCATTGGGCACAGGGTCAAGACTGATTTGCATATGGCTGGGTCCAAACTGGAATGGCATGGTGAGCAAAAAAACAATGGATTTAGGCCCAGATCTCTGTACTGGGGTGAATGTATGACATTGTTCTGCATTCTGTCCATCAATTGTTCTTTTTGCAACAGAAGAAAAAGCAACCCGACGCCGTCTACGATGCCGCTGCAGACTCCGTGTCCTGAAGGCCCCGCAGAGGGCACCGCCGCAACGTGACCCTGGTCTCACCGACGATGACTGCTGACGCCGCCACCGAGCCGCTGCTCGCACCGCGACCTGTGGGCACCGCACTCCGCATCACCTCGCTTCACGACGCCACCTTGGTATCCCCGACGACGCCGCTTCACACCGAAATCGACGCCGCTGCTTGCACCGTGGTTCGAGGGCACCGCTCGTAAGGTTACACGACGCACCGCCCTCATCCCGCACCGCAACCTTGGCCTGCCGGCGCCATCCACTCCAGTTCGTCAGCCGATGACAGCGCTTCAGCAATGACGACGCCGCTGCTTGCACCGTGACCTGCCGGCACCGGGACTAGCACCGCATCACTTCGCACCGCGACCCTGGTCTTACCGACGACGCCATCTGATGCCGCCACCGAGCCACTGCTCGCACCGCGACCTGAGGGCATCGCACGCCGCACTGCTGCACTTCGCACCGCAGCACCTGACGCCTGCCGACGCCAGCGCTCCTGACTTCAACCATGAGGAGTTTGATCTGCAATGCGTGTGACTTCAAGGGCCCGACGACTCCTGCACCGACCTCCAGAACCGACGCCTGCGGACGCCGTGCTTTCGGAAGCTCAATGAGAGGTCGCCGACTCCCTGCATTTCTACAGGTACTGTTTTGCGGGTCTTCCCGACACCGTAGCTGGCCCGCGACGCCGCGGTCAGCCAGAACTGTTTGGATTTGTTTGTTCACGACGCCGTGATAGCCCCAGAGGGAGCTATCGACTTCAAGGAACTGTTTTTCAAGGTTATTGTGATGGCTGAAGATTTCTTAATACTGTATTGTGGATTTTTATCGTTTTTGGTCCTGTCTTAAGTATATAAAAATATTAGATATTTTTCTAAACTGGTGTGGTGTCCTTTTGTAGTGCTTACACTGTATTATTGTTGGTTATGTGCACATGCTTTACACACTGCCTCTAAGATAAGCCTGACTGCTCGTGCCAAGCTACCAAGGGGGTGAGCAGGGGTTATTTTAGGAGTGTAACTCACTTATCCTGACTAGGAAGAAGGGTCCCTATTTGGACAAAGGTACCTACCTCTGCCAACTAGAGACCCCCATTTCTAACACTGCCCTTCCATAATTGTAAGGCTTTCTGGTACTTTCCTTTTCCCTTGTCTCTCGTGGCGTGTCTCAGACTCAACCAGGGTCCAATCCATGTCTAGATCATCAGAAGAGGGACTTGGATAAGATGGTGGAGTACCCTTCCTTCTTCTCGCTGGAGATCTAGCAACCAAAGGTTCAACAACAAGTACATCTTGCTCAGCAGGAAGCTTAACCTCCTGTTCTGCTCTTACTTCAAGAAGATCTACTATTGCTGGCTGCCGCTCCTGTTGTTCACTTTGCTCAGTTGCCTCTAACGATTCGGTACTAGTTTGCAGCTGAGACAAATCCAATTCAGACTCACTGCTCGTTGCCATGATTGCAGTGGCTGCCTCCCTGAGAGACAAGGGCTTGGGCTTTGATTGGGGTGGCATATGAGAGTGCTGCTCCCAGCTTGCTGCCCGGCAGACGGTGTGGCAGGCACACAAAGGTTCCTGAAAAAGAAGGTGAATGGCAAGCCAGTGGTGGCAATCTGCTTCTTCTCCTCCTCACTGACAACTTTCTTGGCACCACCTTTCTTTTGGGCCATCGTGAAGCTGTCAGTTGTCAGTGGCACTTAGTTGCACAAGCGGAAGAGACTGTAGGACTTCCACCACGTGTTGTGGTCACATCACTTTATACAGGCCTTCTGTCTAGCAGTAAGTGTGGGTGAATGTCTCTTGTGCACCTAAAAGCAAACAAGCAAGAAAAACATTTTGTGAAATGTGGCATTTTTGCAGTTTGAATTATTCATGGTACAGACAATATAATTTAGTGTGATTACTTTTTATCCTAAATAATGAACAACAATAGTGTATCCATTCCAAAGTCAAACCACACCACCATACCATTTAATTTTCAATCAGGATAACAACATACAGATGTAACTGTTTGCTTTATGTGCATCTAAGGGAGACCCCTGTGGAAGTCAGGGAGGTGCAAGGGAAAATGGAATATTCCTTAAAACTGAATAGTGGTGTGTGCACTGTGCATCTATGGCAAGCAATGGGTCCAGGTGAAAATGGAATAATCCTTAAAAAATTAATTCTGGTGTGTGCACCTAAGGCAGGCAGGGGGGCCAGGGGGAAATGGAATGATCCTTAAAAAATGAATGCTGGTGTGCAGTTCACCTATGGCAGGCAAGGGGGTTGTAGTGCCAGAGGCACTCCGATGTTTTGTAACAATGTAATTGACTTTTGGTGTTTTACTTTACCCTAACCTGAATGTACGTCCTGCATATGCCTTTTTCCTTGAAGATTTCTTTTGTGTCTCTTTGTAGTTTTTAAGTGGGGGAGAGCTGTCACAGAGTAGAACAGCCTTGCCTGGAACAGAACGTGTGGGATGTGCATTTGAAAGGATGAGAGAGAGGGAGAGAGAGAGGGGGGTGTGGAATATACTTTTTGGTCTCGAAGTGCAGTGTTATGAGCAGTGGTCCACAAATGTGCATTGTGTTGTACATTGAGAGATGAATTATGGGATGCTATAGGCAGTGGTGCACAAATGTGCATTGTGTTGTACATTGAGAGATGAAGTATGTGATGCTATAGGCAGTGGTGCACAAATGTGCATTGTGTTGTACATTGGGAAGTATTATGAAGTTCTTACTATTGGCTTTGACATACCCTCATGTCATCTTGAACTCTGACTCTGTCTTGCTTGAGCTTTTTGCGTGCACAGGCAGGCCCTCAGATTTCTCAAGTTGTTTAGGTTATTCACGTTCAAGGTTGCTTTGTTTTCTGTGCTGTTGGAGATTGTTGAATGTACCTCCGGAGACTTTCGTAAGCTTTGTTAAGATAAAGGTTGGACTATGTGAGAATGCAGAAGGAACGTGAGAATTCCTTTGCCTTTGGAATGCTTGCATGGAAAGTGGCCAATTCCAGTAAGTTTCCTTGGCGCAGAGTGAAGGCCTCTCAAAACCTTCTAGTATGTTTTGAGATTATAAAGCTGGGGTTTGTTGACTTAGAGACCGGGATTGTTTGAGCCTGAACAGTGGACGCATCGTCAGTGCAGGCATCTTGTTGCTGAGTCTCTTGACCCCGGCTGTGAATCCCCCAGTCTGGAGTGGGCCAGGATGAAGTTTGCACCAGGTGAAGTGTTTGATTTTTGATTGTTGCCATTGTGATGTCTGTGCGCACATTCAAGTTTTCCTTTGGCTATAATCGTCATTGTGATGTGTGAGTGTATGTGTGCACATTCAAGTTCCAGTGGCTATAATCATCTGATGTATTTACTGTATATATCTTTCTGATTTCCTGCAGGACATCCAGTATTATCTGCTTGTGTTTCATTTCGTATTATCATCTGCTCGCGTTTCATTTCATATTATTATCCATGCATTCAACAGTTGCATTTGCCAAGTGTGTTATTATAGCTTGCATATATATATATATATATATATATATATTATTGTAAGAAAGTGGCTCTGTATATACTGTTCCCAAATAGGTACAGTGTGCACAGAGTCCACAGTCCCCAGAGGTTTGGCAGAGGCTAAAGTTAGATATAACCTTACTCTCTAAAGTGGTAGCTTGGTCGAGCAGTAAGGCAGTATCAGAGGACAGTGTAAAGCATTTGTTGTACACACTCAATCAGCAAATGGTCTCACACAGTCAAGAACTGAACTCTAGGCCAATGGTTTTGTATCAAAATATATAGTTGTTTTATTTTAGAACCAACAATAGGTATCAAAATATACTTTCTCAGAATGAGTTACTTTAGTTGAATACTTTTCAAATAGGCAATAGACTTTTGAATACAATAGTTACAGTTGTTGCAATAGGCAACACAATTTTAAACACAATAATACATTGAGCTCAATGGGAATTTTTAGTTAAATGCAATAGATTACTTTTTGGATTACTTTTCTTACCACAGGACTGGATCCTAGATTCAGTCCTGGGACATCTCCTGTAAACAGTTGAGTAAAAACATTTTGGTTACAGTTGTGATTTTTAAGGAATATTATTGTATTTTAAAAGTTGACACAAACATTTTCACATAGAATCACCAATGTTATCCTATGGGAGGAAATTCACTTAGCAGGTAAGTGGTGTTATTGTTACTTTTTCTAACTCAGTGTTGGATCCTGGATCCAGCACTGGTGCATCTCCTGTAAACAGTTGAAAGAATGTGTTTTTGTTATACAGGCGATTTTTAACGAATATTTGTACGTTTGCAAAATCGACACTTAGAAACTTTTTCAGCAAAAACCAGGCAATGTTATCTTATGGAAGGAAATTCAAGTTACCGGTAAGTACAGTTATGATTACTTTTCAGGGTCAGTGCTGGGCACCAAGATCCAGCACTGGGATCTCTCCTGATAACAGGTGAGTAAATTCGTTTTCGTAATTCGGCTGATTTTAGATGAATATTTTAAAGTTTAGAAACTCCACACACAAGAATTTCCAAGTGAAACCAGTCAATGTTACCCTATGGAAGAAAAGTGAGTTATCGGCTTTCGGGTAAGTACTCGACTGGCAGAGTTAAGGTTCTGGGCATAGACTCAGGGGTCTCCCAGGGTCAGGTAAGTACAGTTGTTACACCCTCAGCGGCACAGGGGTAGCCGGGTGCAGAGTGAGTTAGGCCCAATGTTATCCTATGGGAGGCAGGGCGCCTCTGGTTGGTGGCTGCTGGCTAGCAGGCCATGCGGCTGTGGGAGCTGGGCTCCTGGTCACTTGCTCAGGGCAAATGAGGAAGTAGCTTAGAGTAGAGGTTGCACTGCCAGGGGCACTCGGGCGGCTGGGTGCAGGGTGCTTTTGAGCCGTCGGGCGCTCAATGGATTTCAATGGAGAAGCTCAAGAACGAACAAAGGCTGCAAGCTCGGGGAGGAAGATTCTTCAGGTGCGACCACCACTTCGAGAGGTAAGTTGGGTAGTTGGAGGATAGGTAGGCACCCAGGAGTTGGGCACAGGGGGCCGCAGGGTGCCGGGTGCAGGGGTGCCTTTTGGCGTCGGGAAATCTTACCCTCAGCTGGTCGCGGTTGGAGGGGTCCCTGGTTCTGAGGCTGCAGGCGTCGTCAGGAGCGTCGAGGTGGGTCCTTGGGTGCTGGATTTGGGGTCACAGTCGCCGGGGGGACGTCCTCGAGGTCTTTGTTCACTCCAGCACAGGCCAGGCTTGGCGGGTGCAGAGCGTGCAGGTTTCGCGGTTCCTGGCTGATGCCAGGGGCTTGTTACTTGCTTTGAGCAGTACCACTGCTCGTGGGAGTCCCAGGTAGTTAGAGTCACAAGGCAGTCAGGTCCTCCGGGGTTTTTGAGGTTGCTGACCACTGGAGACGCCGGGGTTTAGCAGGAGCAGGTTCGAGTGTCGACAGGCCGGTAGGGCTGGGGCCAAATCAGTTGGTGTCTTCCTCTTGTTAGCAGCTGCATGGCAGGTCTTCTTGTTTCTTGTTCTTCTTTCTTGTTTCGGAATCTGGATCTAAGGAAGGAAGGTTCAGGGTGCCCCTAAATACTAGATTTAGGGGTGTTACAGGTAGGTAAAGGGCAGGGACCAATGGGTCCCTTCCCTGGGGTGGGTACACCCTCTATCCTGCCACTCTCCAGTGGGAGGGGGGCAAGAGCCTAGTCCTGATTGGGCAGGGCTCCCCATCTTCAAAATGGCGAGAGCCCGGAGATGTGCTTCACCTCGCCTCCCCCACCTGAGGGGTGGGGTTGGCAGAGGCTGGCACACCCCCTCTCCTCCCTTGGGGTTTCCCGCCAGTCTTCCCGCCAGAGTGGGGGTTAGAACCAGTGGGGACCAGTTGCTGAGTACAACAAGTGGTCTGGGGAGGCTCACAAAGGCGGCATGCCTTTGAAGCTTCCCCCTGCCCATCCTGGGGGAGGTGACCTAGCACCTCGCCCAGGACGTGCATTGTTGCAGGCCAGGGAGAGCGGATGGCTCTCTACCCAGGGGTCCAGCAACGTGTCTGCTGGGTGGCAGCCTAGGCAGCCTCTCAGACAGGACGTGGATTGTAGGTTAGGTTCAGGGGGCAACTCTAAGTTGCCCTCTGTCGTGCATCTGACATTAAATCCCACACTGGCATCAGTGTGGGTTTAATGTGCTGAGAAGTTTGATACCAAACTTCTCAGTCTTCAGTGTAGCCATCATGGTGCTGTGGAGTTCGTAATGACGACCTCCCAGCACCATATACTCTTAATGGCAGCACTGCACTTACAGTGCCCAGGAATGGACCTGGATACTGTAGGGGTACAGGGCTCATGCACCTGTACCCTCACCACTGGCATAGTGCACCCAGCTAGAGGGGTGACTGAGGTATGCCAGGGCAGTGTGTTTGTGGGCATGGCACACAGGGAGGTGTGCCATGGCGACTCTCTGTTTTGTTTTGCACCAAGACACTCAGCCTGCAAAGGGTGGCACAATAAGTGCTGCAGCCCTTAGAGGCCTTCTCTGGTCACAGTGCCCTGGGTACCTAGGGTTCCATTTACCAGGGGCTGACATGTGGCCAGAGATGCCAATTGGGTTTAGGCTACAATGCAGTTTTAGGGAAGGAACACAGGCCCTGGGCACCTGATTGGCAGGAGCCCAGGGACCACTCAGTCAAAGTACATCAGCAATTCAGCAAAAAGTGGGGGCATACCATGCAAGAAAGATGGCACTTTCTCACACAACCCCCCCCCCAAACGAAAGGTGATGAGACTAACCTTGCCCTATGGAGTCTTCATCGTCTAAGTGGAAGAACCTGGAAAGTCCATCTGCATTGGCATGGGCAGTCCCAGGTCTGTGTTCCACTTCAAAGTCCATTCCCTGTAGGGAGATGGACCACCTCAAAAGTTTTGGATTTTCCCCTTTCATTTGCATTAGCCATCTGAGAGGTCTGTGGTCAGTTTGAACTAGGAAGTGAGTACCAAACACGTATGGTCTCAGCTTCTTCAGGGACCAAACCACAGCAAAGGCCTCCCTCTCAATGGCACTCCAACGCTGCTCTCTGGGGAAAAGCCTCCTGCTTATAAAAGCAACAGGTTGGTCTTGGCCTTCATCATTGGTCTGGGATAGGACCGCTCCTATCCCTAGCTCAGAGGCATCAGTCTGCACTATGAACTGCTTGGCATAATCTGGAGCTTTTTGAATTGGTGCTGAGCACATTGCTTCTTTCAGGGTGTCAAAAGCCTTTTGACAACTAACTGTCCAGTTAACCTTTTTGGGCATCTTCTTGGAGGTGAGTTCTGTGAGGGGAGTCACAATGGACCCATATCCTCCCTTCACGAACCTCCTGTAGTACCCAGTCAAGCCAAGGAATGCCCTGACTTGGGTCTGGGTTGTTGGAGCTGCCCAGTCCAGGATGGCCTGGATCTTGGGCTGTAAGGGCTGTACCTGGCCTCCACCAACAAGGTGGCCCAAGTACACCACAGTGCCCTGCCCTATCTGGCATTTGGATGCCTTGATAGTTAGGCCTGCAGTTTGCAGGGCTTTTAAAACCTTCCCAAGGTGGACCAGGTGATCCTGCCAGGTGGAGCTAAAGACAGCAATATCATCAAGATAAGCTGCACTAAAGGACTCCAACCCAGCAAGGACTTGATTCACCAACCTCTGGAAGGTGGCAGGGGCATTCTTTAAACCAAAGGGCATAACAGTGAACTGATAATGCCCATCAGGTGTGGAGAATGCTGTTTTCTCTTTTGCTCCTGGTGCCATGCCAATCTGCCAGTACCCTGCAGTTAAGTCAAAGGTACTTAAGAATTTGGCTGCACCCAATTTGTCTATCAACTCATCTGCTCTTGGGATAGGGTGAGCATCTGTCTTGGTGACAGAGTTGAGCCCTCTGTAATCCACACAAAACCTCATTTCTCTCTTTCCATCCTGTGGGTGAGGTTTGGGGACCAGAACCACTGGGCTAGCCCAAGGGCTCTCAGAGGGTTCAATAACCCCTAACTCCAGCATCTTGCTGACCTCAGCTCTGATGCCTTTCCTTGACTTGGTCTGACTGTCGATAGATCTTGTTTTTGACAGGTGCACTGTCACCAGTGTCCACATCATGGGTACACCAGTTTGTCAGACCAGGGGACAAGGAAAAGAGCTTAGCATACTGTTGCAAGACTTGCTTGCAGTCAGTCTGCTGTTGGGCAGAGAGGGTGTCTGAAAAGACAACTCCATCAACTGACCCATCATTGGGGCTGTATGAGAGGAGGTCAGGGAGAGGTTCACTCTCTGCTTCCTGCTCCTCATCAGTCACCATCAGCATGGTGATGTCAGCCCTGTCATTGTAGAGCTTTCGGCGGTTCACATGGATAACCCTTTTGGGTGTCCTGCTTGTGCCCAGGTCAACTAAGTAGGTGACCTCACTCTTTTTCTCTAGGATAGGGTAAGGGCCACTCCATCTGTCCTGGAGTGCCCTTGGTGCCACTGGCTCCAAAACCCACACCTGTTGCCCAGGTTGAAATTCAACCAGTGCAGCTTTTTGGTCATACCAGTGCTTCTGAAGCTCCTGGCTGGCCTCAAGATTCTTGGATGCCTTTTCCATGTACTCAGCCATTCTGGACCTTAGGCCAAGCACATAGTCCACAATATCTTGTTTGGGTTCTTGGAGAGGCCTCTCCCAGCTCTCCTTTACAAGACAAAGTGGTCCGCTCACAGGATGGCCAAACAGAAGTTCAAAGGGTGAGAAACCTACTCCCTTCTGTGGCACTTCTCTGTAAGCGAAAAGCAGACATGGTAAGAGGACATCCCATCTCCTTTTGAGTTTCTCAGGGAGCCCCATGATCATGCCTTTCAATGTCTTGTTAAATCTCTCAACAAGGCCATTGGTTTGTGGATGATAGGGTGTAGTAAACTTGTACTGCACCCCACATTCCTTCCACATGTGCTTCAGGTAAGCAGACATGAAGTTAGAACCTCTGTCTGAAACCACCTCCTTAGGAAACCCTACCCTGGTGAAGACACCAATGAGGGCCTTGGCTACTGCAGGAGCTGTAGTAGTCCTAAGTGGGATTGCTTCAGGGTACCTAGTGGCATGATCCACTACCACTAGTATGAATTTGTTCCCTGAGGCTGTGGGAGGTTCCAGTGGACCCACTATGTCCACACCTACCCTCTCAAAGGGCACCCCCACCACAGGCAGTGGTATCAGGGGGCCTTTGGGTGGCCACCTGTCTTGCCACTGGCCTGACAGGTAACACAGGAGCTGACAAACGCCTTTACCTTTTGGTGCATCTGGGGCCAGTAAAAGTGGCTGACTAGCCTTTCCCAAGTCTTGGTTTGGCCCAGATGTCCAGCTAGGGGATGTCATGAGCTAAAGTTAGGAGGAACTCCCTGTACTTCTGTGGCACTACCACTCTCCTGGTGGCTCCAGGGTTGGGGTCTCTTGCCTCAGTGTACAGTAATCCCTCTTCCCAATAGACTCTGTGGGTACCACTGACATCTCCCTTTGCTTCTGAAACAGCTTGCTGCCTCAGGCTTTCAAGAGTGGGACAGTCTTGCTGCCCCTGGCACAGCTCTTCCCTAGAGGGTCCCCCTGGGCCTAAGAGTTCAACCTGGTAAGGGTCAAACTCCATGGGCTCAGTTCCCTCTGGGGTATCCAAGTCCTCTCCCTGAGGAGAGGGGTCCTGAGTGGTTTGCTGTATAGAAGCTGGTCCCCCAGTCTTCTTACCTTTTCTCCTGGTTGGTTTGGCCATACTTTCAGGCTCCAAACCTACTTTTTCACCCTTCCTCTTGCTCTGTGCTCTAGTTTGCACACACACCAATTCAGGGATACCCAGCATGGCTGCATGGGTCTTTTGCTCAACCTCAGCCCAGGCTGAGGTTTCCAGGTCATTTCCTAGCAGACATGCAGCTGGTAACTTTTGAGAGACCACTACCTGTTTCAGGCCAGTAACCCCCCCCCCAAGCCTAATGTCACCATAGCCATTGGATGATTAGTGGTAACACTGTCAGCATTGGTGACTGGGTAGGTTTTCCCAATCAAGTATTGCTCAGTGGAAACCAGTGTGTCTCTCACCATAGTGACACTGGCACCTGTATCCCTCAGAGCTTCTATTCTAATTCCATTAACCTAGGGGAATTGTAAATACTTCTTTAAGTTGGGTGGCCACACAGCTACAGTGGCAAACTCAACTTCCCCTTCTGACACTAGAACTGCTTCAGTGTGCATCCTGATTTGCTCTGGGCACACTGTTGATCCCATCTGTAGACTTGCCACCCCAGGTGTAGCTGTACTGGTTGCCTTAGGGGCCTTGTTGTGGGGGCAAGATTTATCTACAGTTAAGTGTCCCAACTTCTTACAGTTGTTACACCAGGCCTTTGTGGGATCAAAGTTCTTCCCCTATAAGGCTGAGGCACATAGGGAGTAGTTTGGGACCCACCCCCTGTACAGGTTTTTGGGGCCCTTTAGAAGACTCAGACTTTTTATCTTGGGGATTCTCACCACCTTTCCCCTGGGGAGGTTTTGTAACCACCTTCTTCTGGTCACCCCCAGTGGTTGTCCTTGTCACCCTAGTCTTGACCCAGTGGTCTGCCTTCTTTCCCAATTCTTGGGGCGAAATTAGACCTAGGTCTACCAAATGCTGATGCAACTTTTCATTTGTGCAATTACTTAGTATATGTTCCTTCATAAACAAATTGTAAAGTCCAGAAAAATCATGCACATTATGTCCAGTTAACCAACCATCCAGTGTCTTTACTGAGTAGTCTACGAAGTCAATCCAGGACTGGGTCTGGGTTTTGTGAGCCCCCCTGAATCTAATTCTATACTCCTCAGTGGTGAGCCCAAATCCCTCAATCAGAGTTTTCTTCATGAGGTCATAGGACCCTGCATCTGGCCCAGAGAGGGTCAGAAGCCTGTCTCTGCAGTTACCAGAGAACAGTTCCCACAGGAGTGCCCCCCAGAGAGGTTTCTTTACCTTTCTCATTTCGCAAGCCCTCTCAAAGGCTGTGAACCATTTGGTGATGTCATCACCTTCCTCAAATTTAGGGACAATCCCTTTGGGGATTTTAGGATCAGAAGTTTCCTCCCTATCCTTATTTTTAGTATTGCTGCCACCATTGATGGGTGCTAAACCCATCTCCTGTCTTTCCTTCTCTAGAGCCAGGAGTCTGGTCTCTAGGTCCAGTCTTTTGGCCAACCTTGCTAAAAGGCTGTCCTCCTCACTGAGGCTGTCCTCAATGTCCTCTCAGGGACCTGAACCACCTGTGTGGGCTCTAGGTCCCCAGAGGTTAATTCTTGGAAATAAGGGTGCAGGGACCCTGTCTTCCCTAGGCAGTGGTGGAGGTGGGTTCCCATCTACATCCTCCTCCCTCCTTTCCTCCTCTGCTTGGTCATCACCATGCTCAGAGGGGTGGGCCTATGCATACTCAGCCAGGAGCTCCTGGAGCCCTTGTTTGGTTGGATGCTGGCCCATGGGTATATCTTTAAGTTTACATAAGGACCTTACTTCCTTGAAAGACAAGTGAAGGTAAGGGGTGAGGTCGAGCTCCTCAACCATGTCCTGTATGTCATTATTATCTTCACTAGTAGCTGGGTTCTTTTCTTGAGACATTCTAACAAAAAGTTCTAACCCCTCTACCCTTGACTATAGTGACTTTTTATTTTCTAAAATTCTAAAGGGACTCAAGCAAGGCCCTAACAAGGCTTTTAGTAATTTGGAAAAAATGCCAATTTAAAAAAATCAGAATTCTAAAGGCAATTTAAGAGTTCTGTCGTGTGATCAGATGGTAACCAAGTAGTCCAACAAATGCAAGTTTGTATCCCATCGCTGATCCACCAATATAAGAAAGTGGCTCTGATTATACTGTTCCCAAATAGGTACAGTGTGCACAGAGTCCACAGTCCCCAGAGGTTTGGCAGAGGCTAACGTTAGATATAACCTTACTCTCTAAAGTGGTAGCTTGGTCGAGCAGTAAGGCAGTATCAGAGGACAGTGTAAAGCATTTGTTGTACACACTCAGTCAGCAAATGGTCTCACACACTCAAGAACTGAACTCTAGGCCAATGGTTTTGTATCAAAATATATAGTTGTTTTATTTTAGAACCAACAATAGGTATCAAAATATACTTTCTCAGAATGAGTTACTTTAGTTGAATACTTTTCAAATAGGCAATAGACTTTTGAATACAATAGTTACAGTTGTTGCAATAGGCAACACAATTCTAAACACAATAATACATTGAGCTCAATGGGAATTTTTAGTTAAATGCAATAGATTACTTTTTGGATTACTTTTCTAACCACAGGACTGGATCCTAGATTCAGTCCTGGGACATCTCCTGTAAACAGTTGAGTAAAAACGTTTTGGTTACAGTTGTGATTTTTAAGGAATATTATTGTATTTTAAAAGTTGACACAAACTTTTTCACATAGAATTACCAATGTTATCCTATGGGAGGAAATTCACTTAGCAGGTAAGTGGTGTTATTGTTACTTTTTCTAACTCAGCGTTGGATCCTGGATCCAGCACTGGTGCATCTCCTGTAAACAGTTGAAAGAATGTGTTTTTGTTATACAGGCGATTTTTAACGAATATTTGTAAGTTTGCAAAATCGACACTTAGAAATTTATTTAGCAAAAACCAGGCAATGTTATCTTATGGAAGGAAATTCAAGTCACCGGTAAGTACAGTTATGATTACTTTTCAGGGTCAGTGCTGGGCACCAAGATCCAGCACTGGGATCTCTCCTGATAACAGGTGAGTAAATTCGTTTTCGTAATTCGGCTGATTTTAGATGAATATTTTAAAGTTTAGAAACTCCACACACAAGAATTTCCAAGTGAAACCAGTCAATGTTACCCTATGGAAGAAAAGTGAGTTATCGGCTTTCGGGTAAGTACTCGACTGGCAGAGTTAAGGTTCTGGGCATAGACTCAGGGGTCTCCCAGGGTCAGGTAAGTACAGTTGTTACACCCTCAGCGGCGCAGGGGCAGCCGGGTGCAGAGTGAGTTAGGCCCAATGTTATCCTAGGGGAGGCAGGGGGCCTTTGGTTGGTGGCTGCTGGCTAGCAGGCCACGCGGCTGTGGGAGCTGGGCTCCTGGTCACTTGCTCAGGGCTAATGGGGAAGTAGCTTAGAGTAGAGGTTGCACTGCCAGGGGCACTCGGGCGGCTGGGTGCAGGGTGCTTTTGAGCCGTCGTGCGCTCAATGGATTTCAATGGAGAAGCTCAAGAACGAACAAAGGCTGCAAGCTCGGGGACGAAGATTCTTCAGGTGCGACCACCACTTCGAGAGGTAAGTTGGGTAGTTGGAGGATAGGTAGGCACCCAGGAGTTGGGCACAGGGGGCCGCAGGGCGCCGGGTGCAGGGGTGCCTTTTGGCGTCGGGAAATCTTACCCTCAGCTGGTCGTGGTTGGAGGGGTCCCTGGTTCTGAGGCTGCAGGCGTCGTCAGGAGCGTCGAGGTGGGTCCTTGGGTGCTGGATTCGGGGTCACAGTCGCCAGGGGGACGTCCTCGAGGTCTTTGTTCAATCCAGCACAGGCCAGGCTTGGCGGGTGCGGAGTGTGCAGGGTTCGCGGTTCCTGGCTGATGCCAGGGGCTTGTTACTTGCTTTGAGCAGTACCACTGCTCGTGGGAGTCCCAGGTAGTTAGAGTCACAAGGCAGTCAGGTCCTCCGGGGTTTTTGAGGTTGCCGACCACTGGAGACACCGGGGTTTAGCAGGAGCAGGTTCAAGGGTCGACAGGCCGGTAGGGCTGGGGCCAAATCAGTTGGTGTTTTCCTCTTGTTAGCAGCTGAACGGCAGGTCTTCTTGTTTCTTGTTCTTCTTTCTTGTTTGGGAATCTGGATCTAAGGAAGGTTCAGGGTGCCCCTAAATACTAGATTTAGGGGCGTTACAGGTAGGTAAAGGGCAGGGACCAATGGGTCCCTTCCCTGGGGTGGGTACACCCTCTATCCTGCCACTCTCCAGTGGGAGGGGGGCAGGAGCCTAGTCCTGATTGGGCAGGGCTCCCCATCTTCAAGATGGCGAGAGCCCAGAGATGTGCTTCACCTCGCCTCCCCCACCTGAGGGGTGGGGTTGGCAGAGGCTGGCACACCCACTCTCCTCCCTTGGGGTTTCCCGCCAGTCTTCCCGCCAGAGTGGGGGCTAGAACCGGTGGGGACCAGTTGCTGAGTATAGCAAGTGGTCTGGGGAGGCTCACAAAGGCGGCATGCCTTTGAAGCTTCCCCCTGCCCATCCTGGGGGAGGTGACCTAGCACCTCGCCCAGGACGTGCATTGTTGCAGGCCCGGGAGAGCGGATGGCTCTCTACCCAGGGGTCCAGCAACGTGTCTGCTGGGTGGCAGCCTAGCCAGCCTCTCAGACAGGACATGGATTGTAGGTTAGGTTCAGGGGGCAACTCTAAGTTGCCCTCTGTCGTGCATCTGACATTAAATCCCACACTGGCATCAGTGTGGGTTTAATGTGCTGAGAAGTTTGATACCAAACTTCTCAGTCTTCGGTGTAGCCATCATGGTGCTGTGGAGTTCGTAATGACGACCTCCCAGCACCATATACTCTTAATGGCAGCACTGCACTTACAGTGCCCAGGAATGGACCTGGGTACTGTAGGGGTACAGGGCTCATGCACCCGTACCCTCACCACTGGCATAGTGCACCCAGCTAGACGGGTGACTGAGGTATGCCAGGGCAGTGTGTTTGTGGGCATGGCACACATGGAGGTGTGCCATGTCGACTCTCTGTTTTGTTTTGCACCAAGACACTCAGCCTGCAAAGGCAGTGTGTGTGTGTCAGGGTACAGGGCCTCTAAGGGTGGCACAATAAGTGCTGCAGCCCTTAGAGGCCTTCTCTGGTCACAGTGCCCTGGGTACCTAGGGTACCATTTACCAGGGGCTGACATGTGGCCAGAGATGCCAATTGGGTTTAGGCTACAATGCAGTTTTAGGGAAGGAACACAGGCCCTGGGCACCTGATTGGCAGGAGCCCAGGGCACACTCAGTCAAAGTACATCAGCAATTCAGCAAAAAGTGGGGGCATACCATGCAAGAAAGATGGCACTTTCTCACAATTATCTACTGGCGGTCGCCAGTAGATAGTTATAGTTAGGACCTAGTTTCCATAGGAAACTCGTTTTTTGTTTTCTCAATATCTTTGGCGCCGGTTGACTAATCTTCGCAAAATTTTCAAAACTCATAGCCTGCTCCGGTCAGCTCCTGTCTTGAAAGTTTCGGGGTGATTCGACAAGCGGGGGCCGACAAAAAAGGGGGGTCCCAAAATGTGTTTTCTCCATGTTAATTCCCATAGGAAACTTTAGACACGGCTACAGCTCGAACTGCTGAACGGAATTACACCAAATTTGGCAAAAAGGTAGCCCTTGTTTCAGAAAGAGACCTTTTTAGGTCTCGCCTACGCAGCGCGCATGCGCTGCTTAGGAAAAAGACCTTTAGCAATCGATTCCGTTTTTCAGGCAAAAACGTGCACGCATTGCATTGCTTTGAATGCAACGCGTGCACGTTTGGCGATTCCCTTGCGGGAGCGAGCTTTGAAACCATGTGTTTGTAATTAACATATGGTTCCTGCTCGCTCCCGCAAGGGAAACAGGCGCAGGCCCCCTCCTCTCTCCCCTCCCCCTGCTGCCTCCTCCTCTCCTGCCAAACCTGCTCTCGGCTAACTTTCGCGGCCGCGGGGCCGCGCTGGTCTTTCAGCGCTTGTTTTGTTTTGCTTCAAGTCAAAACAATTACCTAGCGCACATCACGACAAATAGTTGTCAAAGTAAATACCATAACTAAATACCATATAAGCACTTATCATGGCTCTATTTTGCTGACGAAATATTCCTCCTCATTATGGTTGAAAAAAATCGAAAGGCATGTGGTTTGGCTCTTACAGCCAAGTCTAACTTGCGGCTTGGTTCTCCCTGTGAATTTGTCGGCTTGCGCGCCTCTACTCGGCTTTAGCATTAAGGCACTGGATGAGCGGCATACAGCTGTCTTGCATGTGTTCATATGGCTTACCTGCACCTTGAAATGCAGGTCATACGCCGCTTAGCAGCAGGCGAAGGCTTGCCAGGCTGCTGCCAGTCAAGATGGTCTGGGTTTATCAAATAACATTGATTCAACCTTTGAGAGTTAAAAGTTTTTTCTGCATGCTATCCCGCGGTAGAAAGACTTCCGGTGACGCGAGCCACCCGGCCTGTATTTAACCTACAGCATATTCCATCGTTTCATGTGGCTCCATCGAAGGATCTTGTCAGTAGCATTTCCACCCAGAGCCACCCGGCCTGATCTGCGTTACGAATACGCCGCATCAGTAGTCAACAATTGTTTTCAGTAGATCACAATTAATGAAATGGCCGTTTATTCCATACAATATACCAAAGAAGCCGTAGAACGAATACGAATGTAATTGCACAATCCACTAAATGCCTACTTTATTATTTCATACTCTTTTCCCTGTGTTTTCAATGACAGCTGTTCTGCTTAAAATGTATTTATTAAATAAATAATAATGTACTTAATGGATTTTTAAATATCGATGTTACTGCGCGCTGGACCTAAGAAAACAGCGAACATCCTTTAACAAGCGGCGTTAAAAAGTATTTGGATGTCAGAGCGCGCCCTTTAAACATGGCCGTACGTCTTGACGGTTCAATAAATTGTTAACTTGTCCTTCCTCTGTTTCCATAGCGCCATGTGCTAGTATAACTGGTCTTCGTACTGTGTTATGCTGACAGTCAGGTGTCACTGTCATCTGTAGGAGCGCAACAACCAAGAACGAGCAGGCGGGTAAGTGAATTAACAAGAGGCATTGAAGACAGGCCACCAGCAGAAGAACGCAGAACTTCCTGCGCAGATTAATGCTATCGGTACGTTATATAGCGTTATAGACGTGCATACGAAGTACTATAGAAACACAGTTGATTGCTCTCTGAGTTACATACCTGTCAAGCAGTTAGCTCGCGAATTAGATTGTACTCAGATGTTTAAGAGGGTGACCGTATTAAAATGAATGTAGAACATAACATTTTTGGAAGGTGATGAAGGTTTGCATAGAGAATGCCGTAGTGGCCGTCTTCGAGGCAAGTTGCTCTTTAGATGTGGTCACTGTGTGTCACTAAGAAAAATCAGACTGCAAAGACCTTAACGAACTGTATATCTTTATATCCTTATCTCTTCTAGCGCGCAAGTGTTGAACTCTTGAAGATCAGATTGCTATTTGTCTTGTTTGTGGTGCAGTGCAAAGTGGGTGCTTCCCATTCCCAGGAGCGCTCTTCGTTTGGTATCGACCTAGCTCGCACGTCTCTGTCCCACCTTCCTTCTGTCTGTTCCTCCCTTCCCGAGCACAGTGGAAGTATCTAGCGACACTCGACCCAGACGGAATTCTAGACACTATAGGAGACTCTGTATTATTTAAAGAGGGTTGCACCTGCCAAATGGGGGTAGGTTGTCAGGAAGGGGGTCCGAGCTTTAAGTAGAGCTGATCTCGCCTTTCGGGATATATACCAATTGTCATTAGCCTTATTGAAGTAAACACTGATCAATGAGTGTAAAAATCTTACTTTTATGTCAGCAATGCAAACCTGATTTACAGTTCACATTCTACACTTCACCCTGCATTGCGTTCCCTAAGTGTATTTGCTTATTTCAGGATGGTATTTTTTTCTGTCGTTTTTGTCACGCAACATAGGATTTTTGTATAGTGCGTACTTTGAACTGTGTTGCCTCTAGGTGCCTTAGTAAGTTCAGGGCATAATCACCGTAGTCTCCAAACTTTCGGTTTGACTTTTGACGTTGAATATCCTGGAACCTACGGCATCCACATCCTTGCGTAGTTCATGAATCTTGGAGACAAGCATACTCATAAGGTTTGTATTGCTGCGTTCAATGCCCTTACTCATGTCTTCCCGGATATCTTTCCAGAGGCCCTGCAGAGAGTTCTAGAGATCCTGTTTTATGAGAGACATCTCTTCTGCAGTAGGTGTGGTTTTCAATAGTGCAAATTTTGCATCAGAGGCCTCCATAGACAGCAGATTATGGGAGGAATGCACATATGCAATTAAGGCATTTTGATTCTTCTGTGCCCGCTTTTTTGGGGGGCATACAGGTCAGTAGTAGGTATGCTGCATGGAGACCAATTTTCAGATTATTCAACAAAAGGTCGGCCGTGTCCTAAAATATCCATCTGCCTGCCAATTAATAGTGGACTCACTGTCTACATAATGAGTGGGTACGTGTTCTGTGCAAGTGCTTTTTCCACAGCCTTCCAAGTGCTCCATGCAGCCCTTGTACATTTTTCAACCACTCCCTGACTAGCCCACTGTGGTATCCTAAAGTGCATGCCCACGTGTCCCCAATCAGCAGGAGGAGCGAGGGTCGTTATTTTGCCAGTCTCCCATGTTTCTCCAGTAGAACGCGTCACTGTCCAGCTCCGTGCTTTCTGTTTTCTCCAGGGCCTTTTTGTAATCCACTGGGGGCCGCACGTATTCCCCAGCTGTGACAGGGTTTTCAAGTGCCCCGCAGCCCAGCCATGCCCGCTCACTACTGGCCCGCAGTGCCGGTATCTGCACACCATGGGACCCCTTCACTCAACAAAACAGCTAGCGTGCAGGGCCGTCTCCATCACTTCTACCAGTAATGTATTAAAGGTCATGGCATTAATTGTTTGCATCTATTTTTTAGGTACCCTCACTGAACAGTGGATACATTTTAGAACAAGCATTGGCATAGCCAATAGGTCTCGCCTTTGGGATCTTATAAGTGTTTAGTTATCCAGCACAATATCCTTGGTGCAACAACATCAACTGTTGCATGGCTAAACACTTAAAAGGTCCCAAAGGCGAGACCTATTGGCTATGCCAATGCTTGTTTTTAAATGGAGTAAATCCGTTCAGTAGTTCCTGAGAAATTCAAAAAATAGAGGTCGGAAAATCAATTTCCCATAGGAAACTTTAGACAAGGTTACAGCTGAAACTGCTGAACGGAATTACACCAAATTTGGCAAAAAGGTAGCCCTTGGTTCAGAAAGAGACCTTTTTTTTAAATGGAGTAAATCCGTTCAGTAGTTTCTGAGAAAATCCAAAAATAAAAGTTTCGATATATAGAGGCACGGTGGATCCGCGCACCCTCCCGATCACGCGCTTTATTCTAATTGGCTGTCAACACTCCAAACCAGGAAGTGTTGGCAGCCATCTTGTGACTCGGTAGAACCGAGTCACAAGAAAAGAGAAAAAGAAACGCGAAAAAAAAAAAGAAGGGGGCAGGGTAGAAACACCCTGACCCCCTAGGCCTACACAGGGGGTCCCACAAGGACCCCCGGGGCCCAAAAAAGCAATAAAAAAAAAAAAAAAATCGGCCGAATTCACGCTGGATGTGCGAATCCGGCTGAGAAAATAAATTTGGATTGAAGCCCCCGGGTGGGCCAGGTCCCGGGGGCAGTGAAAAAAAAGTGTGGGGGGGCCCCAATCCCCCCCATACTGCCCCGGGGACCGCCACCTCCCCGGGGCTTGATTAATGAGTTGCGGGGGGGCACGCAGCCCCCCCGCAGCCCCGGGGACCGCCACCGCCCGGGGCTTCTTTTAAAAAAAAAAAATATTCCTGTGTGGGGGGGCTTGAGCCCCCCCCACATGCCCCGGGGACCACCACCTCCCCGGGGCACCAAAATGCTAATTTGGGGGTCTGTTACGGACTCCCGAGCCCCGGGGACCACCACCTCCCCGGGGCTTTGCAATTGAAGGGAGGGGGGCCGCGCGGCCCCCTCCTGGAGCCTGTGATGGCCCTGGGGACCGCCACCCCCCAGGGCCAGCTCCTGCAGTGTCCCGGGGTGCTCACCCCCGGGACACTACTGTTTGCAATGACAGGGCGGGAGCCTTGCGGCTCCCGCCCTGTCATTGCAAACTGCTTTGTTTCATTGAAGCGAGAGCAGGGAAACCTGCTCTCGCTTCAATGAAGCAAAGCAGATTGCTTTTCCACAAGGGGAGCTGCATGTCAGCAGCTCCCCATGTGGAAAAGCAATGCCGGCTCCCGCATGAGGCGGGGAGCTGGCGGGACCGTGGGGGCATTGGGGCTCCCTCCACGGTCCCCAACGGAGAGGGCCAGCCCCGGGGGATGGGGTCCCCGGGGCTAGAAGTGGCCCGGGAGCGTGGCCCCCCTCACCAAAATTAAAAAATGTAATTAAAATAAATAAAGGCCAGCCCCGGGGGATGGGGTCCCCGGGGCCAGTAGAGGCCTCAGGAGGGGGGCCACGCAGACCCCCTCCATAAAAATAAAAAAACAAAATGTGGCCATGCCCCGGGGGATGGGGTCCCCGGGCCGGAATTGGCCACGGGAGTGGAGCCCACGCGGCCCCTTCCCGTTCATTTTTTTTTAAAAAGGTGTCAGGCCCTGGGGGATGGGGTCCCCAGGGCCCAAAAAAAGGGAAAAGAAAGGGGGCCACACAGCCCCCCTTCTAAAAAAAAAAAGAAAAAAGACCCGATCGTGCCAGAGGCCCCACCCCCTCCCAGCAACACTCTGCAAACGCACCCTGTGGCGCGTTTTAAATTGGGGAATTAATTCCCCTTCAATACTGGGGGTCCCTGGGGGCCAACTAGCCCACCAGGTACCTCCAGTGAGCGCCACAGGGCTGCGTTGCAGAGAGGTGGTCCATGCCACGCCCCTTTTTACACCTCTCTGCAACGCAGCTCTGTGGCGCTTACTGGAGGTACCTGGTGGGCTAGTTGGACCCCAGGGACCCTCAGGATTCAAGGGGACTTAATCCTGACCATGTCATGAGTGATGTAATATGTGACGTCATCAGCAGTGCATTGCGGGGGCGCGAGTTATAGTTAGCTGAACTAACTCTTACGGGGGAATTTCTCTGGTTTTGTACGAGTGAAATGTCCAACTAACTATAACTTTCCCTAAAACCTATGGTTTTTTCAGTGAATATATATATACCTACATACATTTGAATGTTCATTTGACATCTGGGAAAGCCTTTCTGTTAGAGAGCGTTGCATAAATAAAAACTCAAGCCTTATTCTGAAAACAGTCTTTGATGTGCCTCATTTTATAAAGTGAAGTCCCTTTCCAGGTTGTGTTGTGTGTATTGCTTAATCGTGTTTGAGCCTCGGTGTGGGAGAGTTGTATTCTGTATTATCTGGGAGTGCGAAGCAATACATTTTTGGGTCACTCTGCAGGATTCGAAAATTAAATTTTAAAAGGGGAAATGCTTTCTAAAATGTCAATGTTTTCAGTTGCAGATTCCCAGATGCCAACTGAGTTATTGAGGTGGGAAATTGCCTCTAATGCATGTTTAGCAGATGAGGGGAAAGCACAGATATTTAAATGTTTAGAAACGTTTTCTTCACAAGAGGGAAAACAACTTGGTATTGCAAAGAGAAAAAGTGGTGTCCTTTTGAATGCATAGCGCAGTATGTATCAAAAATGTTTACAGTTAGAAAGAGAACGTAACGAAATACAAAGGGAGTTAGTTAAAGCCAAGGAAAATTCAGATATTTTAACATGTGAAAATAAATAGTTGAAAAAAGAGTAGGAAATTTACCAGGCAGAGCAAGATCGAGAAATATGGGGCATTAGGTCAGACTGTTTAGATAGCCAGAGTGAGTCGCTCGTGGAGAATGTGGTTGGAGGACAGCTGCAGGTTAATTTACAATGCTCACAGGAGGTTTTAATGAATTCTTTGGAGGACTTTCCTCAGTCAGAAATTAATGGTATTTTGTTTGAATTAGAAGCTTCCGAAGTAATGTTGACTCGAGAAAATGACGCACAATTTCATGTACTTGACTTTGATTGTAACGTGCAGGAATATTTTATAAATTACAGAGAAGATAAACAAATCAGCATGTGAGAACTAGCGATTGTTGGTTGCAGTTATAAATCAGACCGGTCAGTGAATGACAAACCTTGCGTTACATAGAGACGTTATTCTGAAAAAAGAAATGCTGAAAAATTTCATTTTAAATATTACTCTGAGTGGGGAGAGAAGCAGCAATGTGCTTTTGAATCTGCAAAATAGATTTTGCAATGTGTTTCAGACGTGTGGCCAATACAGAAAGGAGACATTGAGTTACATGTGCCAGTTCAGGGGCAGTGTGCCACTTGGAATATGTGGGAAAAACAAGGAAAGAAGAGGGTGCTCTTGGGTTTTTGGACTGAAACATTGTCAGATGCTGGAGAATGTTTAACTCCCTTTGAAAAACAGTTGCTAGTGTTTCAATGCACTGTGACAGACATTGGGCAGATGCAGTTGTTTGTGTGTTTTTGTGCTCTGATAGACACAGGTCAGGCACAGTTGCTTTTGAGTTGTGCTCTGACAGACACAGGGCAGACACAGTTGATTTTGAGTTGTGCTGTGACAGACACTGGGCACATACAGTTGCTTTTGTGTTCTTGCACGCTGACAGACACTGGACTGATGACAACAAGGATGAATTTTTAACTTTCTCTAATGCAAGGGCTGATGACTTTGCTTGAGTTATACAGAACAGGTAATGCACAAGAAGAAAATGTGATCGAGTGGTACATACAGGCAGAAACTGCAGTTTTGCATGAACAGTTGGTGCAGGTCCCAATAGAAAGTCCAGGGGTGGTGATTGAGGTGCCTCAGACACAGGATTCCCCAGTGAAGTGGAACAAGGAGTTGTGGCAAGAAATGTGTGGGAAATGTTACTGCAAAGCCTAGCTACTGTGTATCATGTAGATGTTCATTGTCCCATACATTTACTAGATAGACTCTTTGATTCCCTTACAGATGAAAAGGCTAAAATCTTGGAGGCAGAGGTGGTGACACACAATTCTGATTTGGTGGGCATGACTAAGTGCGAGCACTTAGGAGAGAAAGACACTACTAACAGGTGGGCAGAGAATGAAGGGATGCATATTCCCCTAGACTTACTTAGAACTGTGTTTCCTATGTGTCAGTATGAACAGCGCAGACCAGTTCCACAGGAGGTGAGGGGCCAGTTGAAGAAAGGAAAATTACCAGTGCAGATAGGGCAGATGGATTGCCTTTGGCTCATGCCAAATGATCAAGGGTGCACTTATTCAGCAGTGTGTGGAGAGATAGAAAGGGGACTGCCCAAGCCCTTCTTACTGAGCAAGGAGAAGGAGAGTTTGACTCCAATATCAAGAATCCAGAGGCTAAAGTGTGGGTAGAATTCTCAGATGATTCCCCAGAGCCAGCTGAGAACCGTGCAGACAGAAAAGATAAAACTGTGCCATCAGACGCAAAACAGAAAAAGGAGAACGTGTGCTTTTTGAAAAATATTTTTTGCAAAAAGAGTGATGCTTGTTTCTTTTTTTTTTTTAGATCATACTGCGACGTGTTGGTGTACCTGATGTCCCTATCCTGCGTGTGGGTGCCTTTGTCAGAGAGGGCCCGTGAGGGTGTGGGACCCCCCCAACCCTGAAGTGACCACCTGACAGCGCAGACTGACATCGTGGCTGACATCCTTTGGCTGAATCAATCAGATGAACTTACCCAGCAAAGACGGTTTACTGTTAAAATGAAGAAAAATGTTAAAAGATAAAATTTCAAAACAAGAAGCCTGTGTAAATACAGAGTTACAGGAAATGCTGTTCAGTTTGAAAAAAAGAGATTCCTTTTTTTAAGCAAAATATATGTTTGGCTGCTTCAAAAGCAGAAGTTCCAGAATTAGCCATTTTTAACACTAGGAGCATCAATGAGTTAACATGTTTGATTCTATTTGTGTATTCATTTTGTGTATTCATCATGCATTTATTCCTGAAGCTGAGTTATTATCAGATATGCATGAGCTATTTTAGATGAAGTATTATGTTACATGCTTTTATAATGTCACCGTTTTAATGTGCCCTTCATTTTATATTCATGCTTTCACAAAAAAGTTGATTTTTTTATATGTATGTTATGATAGTCAAAGGTCATTGGGTGGAATGTAGTGCTAGAGGCACTCCTATGTTTTGAAACCACGTGATGACCTTTGACTACCATCTTTTCAATTGACTTTTGGTGTTTTACTTTACCCTAACCTGATTGTACGTCCTGCATATGCCTTTTTCCTTGAAGATTTCTTTTGTGTCTCTTTGTAGTTTTTAAGTGGGGGAGAGTTGTCACAGAGTAGAACAGCCTTGCCAGGAATAGGGCGTGTGGGATGTGCATTTGAAAGCATGAGAAAGAGAGAGAGGTGTGGAATGTGCTTTTTGGTCTTGAAGTGCAGTGTTATGAGCAGTGGTGCATAAATGTGCATTGTGCTGTACATTGAGAGATGAAGTATGTGATGCTATAGGCAGTGGTGCACAAATGTGCATTGCATCGTACATTGGGAAGTATTATGAAGGTCTTACTATTGGCTTTGACATGCCCTCATGTCATTTTGAATTCTGACTCTGTCTTGCTTAAGCTTTTTGCGTGCATAGGGAGGCCCCCAGATTACTCAAGTTTTTTAGGTTATTCAGGTTCAAGGTTGCTTTGTTTTCTGTGTGTTGGAGATTGTTGAATGTACCCCCGGAGACTTTCGTAGGCTTTGTTAAGATAAAGGCTGGAACATGTGAGATTGCAGAAGGAACGCAAGAACTCCTGTGCCTTTGGAATGCTTGCATGGAAAGTGGCCAATTCCAGTAAGTTTCCGTGGCGCAGAGGGAAGGCCTCTCGGAACCTTCTAGTGTGTTTTGAGATTATAAAGCTGGGGTTTGTTGACTGTGGGCCAGATATATGACCATTTGATTTTGCGCCTCGAAATTTGCGACAAATTGCGAGGCGCAAAATCAAATGTAAAACAGTGTGTTTAACACTGTTTACGATTCCCAATGGGGTCGCAAATTGCGAGGCTCATTACTAATAATGAGCCTCTCGCAATTTGCGAACCCATTGGGAATGACAGGCCCTCCCAGGGATGGGGACCTGCTGGGCTCAGCAGACCACCATGTCTGGGACTGCTTTTAAATAAAGCAGTTTTTTTTTTTTTTTAATGCAGCCCGTTTTCCTTAAAGGAAAACGGGATGCATTTAAAAAAAAAAAATTGAAACGTGTTCGTTTAATTTTTTAAGGGCAGGCAGTGGTCCCTGGGAGGAGATTGGTGGGGGTGTTCGACGTGGTTGCTGATATGATCCTTGCCAATGTCAAGGGGGATGCAGTAAGCTTTCAGGTGGCAAACCGGTTGAAGGCTGTCCCTGATGTGGACAAGCCGCGCGAATTACCAAAGATTATTGCACAGGCTTATAAGACCATAGGCCGCAATAGTTTGGGAGTTAAGCCTTTTACTCAAACGCAAACTCAATCTCAAACTCAACAAAAAGCCCAGACTGATAAAGATGGGCATCCGATCTTTCCTAAAAAGAACTGGAAAAATAAAAAACAGGGGCAGCAACAGCAGAAGCAAGGTTCGCGTGCAGGTTCACCGACACCTGAGTCTTCTGAGCGTACTTATGACTTGCGCGATCGCGCGAAAATTAAGTCTCCTGATAGATTTCAAGTCCCTGACCAGCGTTCTCCTTGTTCTTCACAGGACACGTCTGGCTCTCCAGTCGGAGGAGGGGAACGCCAAGACCGTGGCAAAAGTCAACCTGCGACACAGGGACGAGATCATCCTCGACAGTTTGAAGTCAAAGGAAAACAAGAGGATCTACCTCATTTTCGACCCCCGTTTCAGAAGAAAAAGTTGCCGCTCTAACAGTGAGGTATGCCTCAGATGGTGAGAACGCGACTCCTGGATTGGACATGGGCAGTGACTCTGCTCGACAGCGCAGCGGAAGTTACCATAGTGTGGGAGGCTCTGCGTCCCTGTTTGGAGGCGACAGCAACTGATACCTTTGTTACAGTAGAGACTGCAGATACCCGGGTTGCCCCCCCGGATAGGCTCTATGAAATAATTTTCCAAATTGAAGGTGATATACCTCGTCCAATCAAGGCGGTTTTCTGGGAGAATCTAACCTCCTCGTATGACATTTTGTTAGCGGAGGCGGATTGGCCTCCACCCTTTGTGTTAGCCGCATCTAAAGGGGAAGACGTGATCCTTCCAAGTTTTTCGCGTCATGTCCCTGAGGAACATGCACAGGCTTTCGCAGCTGGGTGGGCTCTGGCCCTGGCCCCAGCGGTGTATCGTAATCAGGTGGGTTGAGATGTTGATTCATCGGCTCATGAAATACCTTTACGCTCTATGCCTCAACCACAACCGCAATATCCAATCTGACGTGAAGCAAAAGCTTCCGTTTGTGATATTCTAACACAGTTGGAGTATCAAGGAGTGATTGAACAATGTACATCACCGATGAATAATCCTCTCTTTACGGTATCAAAACCTGATGGTTCATATCGGATTGTATTGGATTACCGAGAATTGAACAGCCATTGTCGCACCTTTGCGGTGCAGAACACTCACAGCTCTGCACTGGTGAACAATCTTGTTCGTAAGAAATACAAAACTACACTTGATATTTCAAATGGTTTCTATAGTCACAATCTCGCTCCTGAGAGCCGTGATTTGACAGCATTCACTGCCGTCGGGAATCAGAAAAATTTACACGATTGCCTATGGGGTATAAGAATAGCCCCGGGGCATTTGCAGCACGTATCGTGTCATTGTTGCACGACATAGATCCAGATGTGTTCTCGTACGTTGATGACATTTATCTGACAGGCGATGAACTTATGCCACATCTAGTCCGAGTCGACAATATAATTTTGTCCTTTGCCGACTATGGATACAAATTTAATTTTGCAAAGTCACATATCGCCCATTTGGCGGTGCTTTTTTTGGGCTATGAGCTCAATAATGAGGGAAAAGGCTTGGCCCCTCACTTCTTGGAGAAATGTGCACAATTGCAACCCCCTTCTACACTGAAGAAACTTCAGTCTTTGCTGGGATTTTTAAATTTCGGGAGGACATACATTCCCGATTATGCCCAGCGTATCAAACTGCTCTATGCATTGATACAACCGACTTTTTCTTCTGCCAGCTGGCTTCTGGAACACACTTCTATTCTGAATTCTTTGCAAACTGACTTGCTTTCAACTAACTACTTGTTGACGCGTGACAACACCACAAACCTGGTAATACGTATAGTTTCTGGGACAGTGGGTTTCACTTACTTGACGTTCAATGAGGGAGACACAATACCTATTGCATACAAATCACATTTATACACTGCTGCTGAAATGCGCTTTTCAACTGTTGAAAAAATCTTAACGGCAGTACAGATGGCAATTCTAAAAGAACGCTCACTGGCGCAAGGCAAACGCATTCTTATGGTCACGCACTTCCCTGCTTTAGAAGCTGTGACTAAGGCGAGTGTACCTAACTCGAAGGCACTACATCCCCGTTGGATACAATGGGCTACTTCTTTGACATCGGCTGATGTCACGTTTATCTTCGATCCTTCCTTACAGACACAGGAGTTCTTACAGTATGAACACGTTCATCCTCCACCCTTGTCTCCGCTTCCTTTACATGAGTACAAATGCATCATTTACACCGATGGCTCGGCTCAACCGGCCACGGGTTCCAAACATGCTTATTCAGCCGCTTGTGCAATTGTTGCTGGCTCAATTGTTAATGGAGAGTATAAGTCTTCCATTGTGCACACTCAAGCACTTGGAGACTGTACGGCACAATTGGCGGAGCTGCGTGCTCTTGTACTTGCGCTCGAGTTTGCTGATCCAAATGTGAATACTCTTATTGTGTGCGATTCTTATTACTGTGTCCAGTCTTTTAATGACAACTTGTTCTTTTGGTCTCTGAATGACTATCGAGATTCCAAAGGCAGCGCAATTAAGCATAAAACGCTTTGGGTTCGAGTGGCAGATCTTAAACAACGTCTGCCCCTAATTCATGTTATACATACTCTTGGCCATTAGCGTGTGGGAGCACATGCTCTTGGTAATTCTTTGGCTGATGAAGCGGCCAAGTCTGCAGCAGCCACGTGTTCCGTAGCAGCAGTTACAAGATCCAAGACTAAAATAGATAATGAGATGTTGGCAGCTGTAGCTGCAACGAGGGAGGGAACTGCTTATCCTCAGGGTTTCCCTTCGAAATACTCTTATCATATAACTCCCGAACAAGTTCCTTATGCTTTGATTCCTTCTGTTGGGGAGCGGATGATTCCCAACTTGGAACGCAGACAAGCTCTGATCAAAGCTGCACACGAAGGCATAGCATCTGCACATGCCGGTGTGTCGGCGACAGTCTCTATTTTACAGCAACGTTACTGGTGGCGTGGTTTATATAAACAGATCCGTAATTATGTCCTTTCTTGTGACATATGTCAGCAAATCAAGCCGTCTACGGTCACCCGCCCACCACAAACACAGCTGTGTATTTCTAATCAACCTTTTGGCTGGATCTATCATGATCACTGCGGTCCTCTTTCTTCTGATACTGCGTATAAATATATATTTGTTGCAGTTGATTCGTGCACTAGATTCCTTTGGGTTTGGCCACAACGCAGTGCTGACGCTCGAAATGTCATCAGGGATTTGCGTGTCTTTGTAGGGATGTTTGCCTGTGGCACTTTCCATTTATTTCGACCAAAGTCCAGCGTTCGCCTCTAAGGCGTACAAGGATGCGATGAAGCCAATGGGGGTGCTGGTGCAGTTTTCGTCTCCATACAGGCCCGAGGGCAATTCAATTGTGGAGCGAATGAACCGTGACTTAAAGCAATCCTTGACAGCTAGAGTCTTAGGTACTGGCAGGAACTGGCTGGCCCACTTGTATGGGGTTCAACGTGCACTTAATAACCTCCCTAGACGATCTCTGGGTGGGCGGACCCCATACAAGATGCTCTTTGGCATTAAAATGTTTGTGCCAGACCTTGATGGTCTAGACATTGTGGCAGCTGTCGCAACCTTTGACGTAGATAATCATTCTACTGTGATACAGGATCTACAAAAGACCCGTGACAGCTATGCAACTGAACATTTACCCTCTTCCACTGATGCAGCACTACTGATTCCAGTTGCCGGTTGGCTTCCGAAAGTTGGAGATCTGGTACGAGAAAAGCTGGAGAACAAAAAAGAACTTGGTCCCTCTTATCATGCAACGGTTCCAGTGCTTGGACTGAAGGGTACTCGTACAGTTATTTTACCTCCTTTACCTGGTCGCAAAGACAACAGATATATTTCAGTGGACAATGTCAAGCTACACCATGTGGCCGATTCTGAATAGTGTCACACCTGCAGTTTCGTGCGACGCTATTTCATTGGATCCACTGGCTTCATCATCTTCCACCGCTCCTCGTAGGGCTAAGAAAGTGATGGACACTATCATTGATCTTTCACCCGTCCGACCTCTCTCTTCTACCATGGATGTCGAGTATATATATCATCCTGATGAGTCCATCAGTGAAGTGCCGAACAGTCCTGGAGAAGCGGATCCGACACTTCCACCTCTGATAAATCAACCTACGAGTGGCTACTATGGAGATCATGCCAGCCTCGCTTCCGGCTCGTCGTCCTCGACAACCCGTTTGGCTGACACACCGACTAAATTAAGTATTTTTTTCTCTTGGTTCAAAAAGACTTACCTGGTCCCTCCATGGACCTACATTTGGTTGCTGCTTATCCTGATTTTCCTTTTCATGTCAATTGGTTTTGTGACAGTGTTCTTTTTGCTCATCAATGGTCATTACTTACCAGAACGCTCTGCTGTAAACTTGGTCGATGGAGTTCTGGCCCCTCACACATCGTCCCATATCATGAAACTTGATCAGTCTCATGTTAACATTTCAGCATTCCCGATTCCAGATGGCATCGTTTGGGACAAAGTAGCCTACGAAGTCCACGGTCCGACCGAGGTACTTCGCGTACCATACGTGTTTCGCGTCTCTCTAGGAGATGTGGTAACACAGGACATACATTCGGATGATTGGGATGTGCAAGCAGTACATGCACTATTTTCCGATTTAAAATATTATGCTGCTTTTGATGCTGAAGATTTGTATTTAAATTCGGCCAATTATGGGGATTTGTTTTGTTATCAGCATTATGGCCATTACACAAAACAAACACGTTAAGACCTGTTTTTAATTATACACAATGGGAACATTGTCCTACTCCCGTAGACGGGAGTTCTAAAACTTTTAGGGATAAGTTCACTTACTTTACAGATTATGACATATCTAACCAGGAATCCTATTATTTTAAACTTCGATCGTCTATAAAATCCAAATTTATGTTGACCCACACAAAATTGATTTACGACAACTGGTTTAGAAATAAATTGGCTACGCAGGGTTATGATCATTGGAAAGATACTGTTGATATAAAATCAATCTGGGGCACGAAGCCTTGGCAGGTTCAGGGAACTGAAGCTTTACATCGTGCCTGTCTGATTCCGGCTCAAATTTTGTTTTTAAATGATACAGTGTACCAAACAACTTGTTTTGGCCTGGCAACTGTCAAAAATTTAAATACACCATCCATTCCGTCTTTAGCGGAATATGATGATTGGCGCACACACACAAATTATACCATTGAGGCATTGCAAGCTTTGCTTCAAAATGACACCTTCAATGTCTCTGAAGTTGATTCTTCCGGGTGGTTAGTGTGGCAAACTAATACAAATGCATGTCAAATGCATTTTTATAATGTAACACCTGGTTTCACACAGACTAGACCGGACCCACGTTATCCAAGTTCCCATTCGGTTACCACATACTCAGTGGGTAAATTATGTCAACAATGGTTGGAACATTCTACGCTGACATCAGTGAAGCAACATCTTTCTCTGCTGTCGCATGACATTAATTTGGCTGATTTTCTCTTGGGACCCAGGGCTCCAAGAGCAAAAAGATTCATGTATGCCGCTTACAATGAAATTTGGAAACTTTCGCAGATGGAAGCTGCATTTCGTCTGCGCCAAATTGATCAGGCCAATTTAGAAAAAGTTCTTGCCGTAATAGATAATAGCATAAACACACTTTCCTCACACATTTATACGTTGGATAATATTGTTTCATCTGTTATTGATATTGTTCAAAGTGATGTATCTGTGTTATATCATGGTCAAAATCAGTTACAATCTGTTATGCAATTTGCTTGGACATTGCAAACTCTTAAAATGGGAAAAGTACCTTGGGATTATTTGAATGCCACTGCTTTGTTTTTGCCATTTAATCTGACTGATAAACAAAGATTTATGTCCATGAAAGATGCTGCATATACACTATTGCACATTGAACAATTAGAGCCCTTGCCGTTTTCTGTAGCGGAAACAGACTCTGCTGTTTGGTTAATTCATGGGGTTATCTCTCTCCCTTTTTCTCTATTTCAATTTACATCATGCATGCAACATTTTCCGGTTGGCCGTTTTGAACCACTGGGTAGTACATTTCTACATGAATTGTGGTCCCTGCCTTTCACTTACAGATGTCAGAGGGAGGGTAAGGAAGTTTTTCTAACAGGGGAGGACTGCGATTCTACAGTAGGACATTCCCTAGTTTGTAAACAAGTTAAATTGCACAGCGCTTGTAACGTTTCCGCGCCTGATCTGGCCTGTTTTTTAAAAGGGACTCCAGTGCCATCAATAATTCCCGCTTTTTCATTGCTTACAAATGGCAGTTATCTTATTTTGAACAACCAAGACTGCTGTGGTTTACGGGCAGGAGTCCCGTATTTAGTAACGGTTTCCCAGCGCGTAACTTGTTGTAGCAATGTGCTTTTTCCGCCCCCACATGGGAGTTTAGATAGCTCAATTTGGCCTTCCATTCCAACTTTGAAAACAGATTTCAACAAGTTGAGCAGGCTCAAAGCGCTGTTATTCCAACAAGAGGTGGCTCTTACTTCCGCCCGCGAGACCTTCCAGTTACAGGTGGCTAGGACTTCTGGAGAGATACAGTCCCTTCTGAACATCAACCTCCCACTGCATTTTGGAGAATTAATACACCAAATATTTAATGCGTCTGACACCGCAGGCCTTGCACATTTATTTAAATGTGTCGGATCTGGCCTTGTGACTTCTTTTCAGACTATATTTGGAGTAATACCGGGTTTCATTCATTCTATTTTTTCCAGCGTCTTCGGAGGGTTCCCATTAATTTTGACGTTAGGCACTGGAATTCTGCTCCTCCTGCTCCTGTTGCGCAATGGCGGCTCAACTTGTGGTACTGCACAGACCAGTTGCAGCTGTACCGTGATCGCATGCAACAGGTTTTCGGATGCTTGCCATTAGCCACGCTTGGCGTCAGTTATGGATTGACTTTTCGCTTTGCTTACTTCATTTGCGTACAACCAGTCTTTTACTGTCAGCGATGTCCCTTCTATTGGGCACTGGATATATGCCTCTCCAATACGTCACGTCCAGTCCCGGATTTTAACCAGTTGATGGGTCCCTTAGAGGCCCATGACCAGGCTTGTTCTGGGGATGGCCGTATGGCGCGTGCGGCTGCACTTGGAGTTTTGGCTGAATGGGATGTCTGTGCGGCTGCGCAACGAAGTTTCATTGAATATCACGCAAGTTGCCCACTGATGCTTTTAGAGGCATCTGATTACGAGGAGCACGTTTGTTCCTTCAACTTACTTAATTGGATGGCATCTCTCTTTCTTACCAACGATATGGATGCTCTTTTGGAGGGAATTGCATTCCTCGGTTCATACACCTTGATGGATTTGCCACCTCCTTCGAAATAACTTTGTTATCCCGGAGGCAGCTCCCCTTCAATAAGCCCTATTAACGACTTTGAACACATTTAAAAAAAAAAAAAAATTGTTGAAAAATTTCGATTTTTTTCCAATTTGTTTTTTTTCCAAACGCTTTGAACTCTGCTTGACTGGTGAACTCTGTTTTGGTCTTTTGTCTATGTCCTATGACCTTACCAGGGGGAGGGTGTTATATGGTTCTTAGGCACATTATCGACATTGCTAAGTTAGCATGAGCTTCGCTGCCTTGATGCTGCTTTTGCGCACGCTACTACATGACTTTGTTTTTGCAAGACTTTGTTTGTGCCCTTCACATGAGAACGGGTTGCCTTGCGCGTTCTCTGCCTTTCCTGGAGTTTAGTCTGAACACCATATGCAAGGTCGATAAACAATGCCCCTTGTTATTCTGTTCTGGTCAGTCCCTAGCACCTAGACATAACATGCTACACAGCTGCAGTACTGAAGACTCGAGCTTTGATATTACGTTGTTGCATGTTGTTTTAACACACTTGGAGAAAGCCGTTCCATGGAGAAGAGCTCTGCTGTTCCTATGATGTAAACCTTACATCCAGGCTTTAAGGTATGGGGTCTGCTGTCAAAGCCCAGAGATCGTCCTTTTTATAAAATAAACTTCTTCCAGTCAAGGGGAGGGTGGTCGGCCTATAGGCCCTTATTTCCACAGTCTTTATAAAATGACTTCTCCCTTTGTATTCTATGGAATTGTAACAATGCTAACTGTGCTGAGTTTATGCATTTTGCTGCTAGTAGTGGCACGTATACTGTATTGTAGGGCACGATAGTTAAAAAAACATTTTGAACTATTTCAGTGACTCTGCTTATTCTCATTGTGGACAGGTATGAGTGAGTGAGCGAAAGAGTACGTCTTGCTCCCGCGATTCCTGAGAGAGTCGGGAGTGTTGTGTTCTGGGTTGTCTAATCATTTGTAGCTTTGTGATATTTGGAGGAGAACGAATGAGACACTATAACTAGTCGGTTTGGGATTTTGGGTACTGATGTGGTAGGTTGGTACACCCCTATTCACTGAGGTCCTGTTTTCCTGCGCATAGTTCTGTGTATGTGCAGAATCCCTGCAACAATATATATATATATATATATATACACATACATTTGAATGTTCATTTGACATCTGGGAAAGCCTTTCATTTTATAAAGTGAAATCCCTTACCAGATGGTGTTATGTTGTGTTTATTGTTTTGTCATGTTTGAGCCTCTGTGTGGGAGAGTGGAATTCTGTATTATCTGGGAGTGCGAAGCAATACAGGGCTCCAGAGGAAAAATGAATAAAAATGAATGCTGGTGTGTGTGCATCTATGGCCGGCAGGGGGACCAGGGGAAAATGGAATAATTCTTAAAAAATGAATGCTGGTGTATACTTATGGCAGGCAAGGGACTCCAAGGGAAAATTGAAACATCTTTAAAAAATGATGGCTGATGTGTGCACCCGAGGCAGGCAAGGGGGTCCGAGGGGAAATGGAATAAAAATGAATGCTGGTGTGTGTGTACCTTTGGCAGGCAGGGGGTCCAGGGGAAAATAGAATAATCCTTAAAAAATTAACACTGGTGTGCGGCTGTGTGCATATGGTAGGCAGGGGGTCCACAGGTCCAGGGGAAAATGAGTAATGACAATCCTTAAAAAATGAATGATGGTATGCGGCAGGTGCCTATGGCAGGCAGGGTATCGATGGAGGAAAAATGTAAAAGCAAAACGTTTTACAAAATTAAAAAAGGTTACAGAAATAATGTTTTTTTATTTAACAAAATTAATTGCTCATGGACTATGAGAAACGCAATGGGAAGAAAGGAGGATTAAGGGAAAAATGTAAAAAAAATGCATATAACATGAAACACTGTTCACATATACATATACTACAATGATCTTCAAGCATATTAAACTAATATCAGGGAAAAGTAAAACAAAACTAACAAAAGCAAAAAGGCATAGCCCTCTCCTATCAATCTCCCCAGAAAATGGCTTTGAAAACAGAAAATAAATGATTTATATAGTGGCAGGCTGCACAAAATGGCAGCCAGTCACATGGTCAACCAACAACAAGCAAGGAGGCATGGCCACAACAAAGAACACATGCTGGCTATACAAAATGACCACTGGCCACATCGTCAAACAACAACATCTGGCAAGCAGGCATGGAGGCTACAACAAAAAACACATGCTGTCCTATGGCAAAAGCACACTGACTGGATGCACAAAATGGTCACCGGTCACATGGTCAAACAATAACAGCCTGCAAGAAGGCATGGCCCCAACAAAGAACACATCCAGGCCTAATGCAAAATCACACTGGCTGGCTACACAAAACGGTCGCCGACTACATGGTCAAACTACAACAGCAAGCAAGGAGGCATGGTCCCAACAAAGAACACATGGAGGCCTATTGCAAAAGCACACTGGCTGGCTACACAAAATGGTTGCTGGCCACACAATCAAACAACAAGCAAAGAGGCAAGGATAACAAAGAACACATGCAGGCCTATGGACACCAACTACACAAAATGGCCCCCGGCCACATGGCATGGAGAACAAAGACAAATGGCAAACACACACAGATTGTCCAGATAAAGGAGACATGGTAACAATGAAGAAAACACTACTATTAATGCAGCAATGCCAAAAACGAAAATTAAGTGAGCTATAAATTTTTTTACAACACACATCCTCCCAAGGCATTAAATATTACCCCACCAAAATACACTTTTTTCAGTAAAGAAAATGTGACATACAAAACCCCCCACATTTTTAATATAATCCCATGCCATCCCAGTCCTAAATTATGTTTTGAAACAACATATACCACAGAAACAGTTGTTTCATGTACCCATGACTAGTACTGGAACTACTGGCCCGATGGCCTATGGGCAGACTAGGCCACATAGTAAAATAAATAAATAAATAAAGTGTGCAACCTTTTTCCCTTACAAAAGATACAAAATTAAATGAAAAAAAAGCTTTGGCCCCTACTAAAACTGCAGGCTACACACTACAATTAAATTTAAAAATCGAATAAAAATACGAAAAAATACTGGTGCATGTCCTCTATCAAACAAACAACACCCTTATGCAAAAGTTTTGAACTTACTTATGATATCACAAAAACAAAGTCCTTAAATCCAATGGTATATATGCAGCAGACAAAGAAAGTGATCCTTCCACCTCGCCGCTTTCTCCTTCACATCCGGCAATTTCAGCAGAAGTGGCTCCATTACAAGGTAAACATCTTGATCAGACTACCCTTGCGAATATAAAATCTGCTGCAAGCATCTATGGCAATGCCTCAGTCCCTCCTACTGTGGTACTGGTGAAGACTTGCAATGCTCCCATCCTGGGGGTTGTTAAGGCCTGCTTGGGATCTGGGACTTTTGATCGAGGAGACAGTAGTGCGCAGGGAGGGGCGCAAGGTCCGGGGGAGGGGCAGACAGAATGGACACATTCACAGTCCCAATGGATACAACAGATATAGACGCACAGACTGAAGCAGGTGCAGTAGGCATGTGAATTGACATGTCTGCACTTGATTTTGATATTAGCAGAGCTGTAGAGGGTGTTGGAAAAATACAGAGTCACTTGGGAGATCTGGAGATAATCTCAGATTATACACCATTGGCCACAGTGGCCTCAGCCTGTTCAAGCTTAGGGCAAGGGTCAACCACGGAACTGCCTCAGGTTACTGCTCATCAAGAGGAAGAAATCATCACTGGAGAACCTGATCAGAAGAAGCAACTTAAAGCAAAGTCTGCGAAGGTTGGTGATGGTCTAAAGACTCATGGTGTTGGAAACGGGGTTACCGAGTCCGTCACGGTAGCATGGCGCGAGGCGGGAAAGCACGCGAAGGCAATGTGTAAGGCAGTTGTGCAGCACACTCTTACTTTGACTCAGAAATGCGGACGCAATAACATGACACCACACCAGGCTTGTGTATTTAAAATCAAGATCTTTTATATAAATCCAGGCAGCATCAGATGAGTCAGATTAATTCAGATCTACATTTAAAATCATTGCATTACTCAACTGGTGCGCATTCTCATTAAAGCATCATAGCTCATCAACATTGTAGGCCACTAAAAGGCCGCATTGAATCATCTCCTAAACGTAGCACCAATAATGATCACAAGGTGCAATAATAAAACATGGGCCTAAACATGCAGTTCACTTCAGGAATATTCAATTACTTAAAAGAGGGCATTTCACGTTACATTTCAAACAGGGCCCGCATTAATCTAGGCGCACCCACATTCAGTACAGTGGGCGTCGCAACTCCGGTACACCTGCAACATAAAACACTTCAACTCTTGGCGGTGTACACTTCAGCTCAATTCAATTAATCACCTTCACACTAGGTAAAGACTTTGCAAGTATAAGCACAGGCCTAGACGGTAATTACAGCAGGCGTCATCATTAGACTAATGAGCAATGTAGGGAACCCCTCAACATGTCCTTTATTCTGGGGCCTTCCTGTAAACGAGGGCTCCTGTGTCTCTCAGGGGTTAATTTGGGCCAGGCCCCCTCCTCTCCGGGGCCTCGCCTCGGGGTCTAAGGCGGGATGACTTCCCCTACTTAGTAATCGGGTAATGGTGGCCCCCGGCCCCCAGTGGCGTCTCAATGGGCCCTAGGGGCCTCCTGGGCTCACCTGTTGTGTGGACGTTGGTCGCTCTTCAGCGCGACTGACTCCGTTCCAGGCCGGCCCGTATTTGGCAGGGCGGGGCCTGGACTGGGGTCCTCGGCCTTCCGGCCGGTATTGCGGGTCGTTGGGGGGCCGGTATCGCTCTCCTCCGGCCCCCGAGATCAAGTGGGGAGATTGCGGGAAGGGGAGCGGGAGCCGGCAGTCCTCTCCGGCCGGCTTCCGTCTCCCTCTGCTACTCCGGAGCTCTTCTCCGGCCTCCGTCGGCGCTGGGGGCGTGGCGGGAGCCGGCGGCCAATCGCTGCGCGGCCTTCCCGGGGGTGCGACCGATGACGCGGTCGGCGTCCCCGGTCACCCAGCAACGGCGTCGGCGGGGCCTGGAGGCCTCGTTGGTCCCGCTAGGCCGCGGCTTCTTCACGCGGCCCCCCTGGGCTGCAGCGGCGATTTCTTGGGCTGCAACTTCGTCGGTGGGGCCTCGGGCCCGGCGGTGACCTTTGGGAGGATTTTGGAGGCTTCGGTGAGGGCGCGGATGGCGCACCTCACCACACGAACTCGAGGGGCTCCCTCGCCTCAGCACTTCTCCTCACGCGGCGGCGGCCGCGGTGGCGATTCCAGTCACGAGGTCAGTGACTTGGATGGCAGTTTCTCCCTCGGGGAGATATAGCACGGGGCGCACCAGCAGCCTGTGGGCAGGGCTGACTGGGAAAGGTTCTTGGGGGGCAGCCCAGCAGCAGGCAGGAGTAGATAGGGGGTGAAGGTCTAGCGCTTCAGGGCACGGCGCTTTACCTGGTGATCCCCAGTTTGGCAGTTCAGGTTTCAGGCCTTGCTGGTCGGTCAGGCCTCCCAAATTAAGGTTTCTTGCGGCTGTTCTTGATTGGTTGCTTCTTATGAGTTTCTTCTTAGGAGTTTCTTGTCAGGAGTTTCTTGTTATGAGGGGGAATGAGTTGGTGGTTCTGGGAGTGCTTGATGTTACTTCCCAGCACGCTGAAGGTGGTTCCCTGGGTCCCCTCACGCTGGGCAAGGTCAGTGGGTGGTGGGCGTTCCTCAGCTAGCTTACTACAGCAGTGCCTAAGCCTTGTCAGCAGCAGTAGTGTAGGTCTCCCCCTAGGCCCTACAGCCTGTACTCCGGCAGAGGTTCTCCCAGGATCAGTGGTGCCCCAACTGACTAAAAGATTTCCCTCCAAGCCTCTTATACCCCTAGGTCAGGTGACCCTCCTAAAGGCGGCAAAACATAACTCCTCCCACAGCCCGGAAGGTTCTGGAACCTTCCACCATGTCTGGCTATGTGGCCCAGAGGCGGGGACGGAATGGATACTGTATCCCTATGTCCCAGCCTGACCCTGGCTACTAGTGTGTATGTGTGCAAGGCCCCTCTGCAGTAGCAGGGGCCTGTGGCAGCCATCTTGAGTGAGAGAGCACCTGCACCTCAGCACTGGTTAGCAGTGGTAAGGCGCCCGGAGACCTAGGTCCAGTAAAAATACGGTGGCAAAAATGAAGCGCAAAAGGAAAAAAAACAGGGCAAGACCACCCTAGGGCTGACAGGTCTAACACATGGTAACTGTGCTAGTGATCTTAATAACTCGGTCTCAACGCGCTCCAAAGGGGGGGTCTAAGGACAGCCCTCTACGTAAGTGAGTTACCTCCAGGGGAGAGGTTAAGGCTTTGATTTCATGGCTATAAAACAGAGGCTCTGCCTCCCAATCCTGCTCGTTAACCCCAGTGGAGGATGTGCAGACACTAACAGACATTAGCACCAATGCCACTGCTACCCTCAGTCCTGAGCTAGATAATGGTCTAGGCAATGGTCTAGGCAGAGCGCCGGACTTCCCAGGCAGTTTTCCTCTCTGGGGCAGTCCTCCTGCAATGTCGGGGGCGGGTATTACCGATCAGGCTGATCAGGTTGACATAACTGGTGCTAAAGAGCCCTCACTATCTACTATCCTCCAGTGTCTACAGCTCCAACGAACTGGAACATTACACTCAAGTCAAAGAGGATAATCTGACAATGCATCAGGCGCTATTGGATGTTACTTGCAAGGTGGCAACACTTTAATCTGAGGTAGCAGAGCTTCAACAACATGTAGCTGGGGCAGAAGAAGTCGGCTCAGCAGCATCAAAAACATCAACGAGCAGGAGAGCCGACTTACGTTCGTTCAAAGCAAAGTTGAAGACCTGGAAAATAGACAACGTTGAAACAATTTAAGGCTTTTTGGCATACCAGAAGGGCAGGAAGGCAGTGATCCCAGATCTTATGTTGTTAATCTGCTTCAGAAAGCATTTTCCGGATTTAGCAGACTGGGACATGGACTCTCAAATCCAGCAGGCTCATAGACTTCCTATATTCACTAAGCAAGCAGTTCAGGCAAAATACTCGCACCCTGGGGGGCGTGGCTACGACGCCGAGAGCAATGGCCGCACTGTTTTAGAGCTCTGTAACTCCCTGGGCTTCTGCCCCTAATTAATCCGGACATTTATCCGATAAACCGGTAAGATCGAGGTGCCATGCATCGCGCCAGCACGGAGAGCGGCAGGGAAGTGGCGACGCAAGGCACTTGATACAGACTGCGCGTTTTGGGAGTGAGGCCCAGCAAAGAAGAGAAGCACCGGCATCGATTTAATGGTGCAGCTGGACTGAGCGAAAGGAGAGTCGGAGGCAGAGCAGCGAGCCTCGCATAGTGCCTGGCTTGAAACGGACCTAACCTTCGTCGGTGCGGATCGCTATCTTACCACAGCCACTTGAGATCAGGAACCAGGTACACCGCAAGCAAAGTACACTTCCATCCTGCGAGCGATGACGGGAAGGCAGCAGACCGTGGAGCGGGATTGAGAGAGGTCAAGAAGGCGCAGCATACCCTCCCCCCAGAATCATACCATGATGGTACTCAAGGGCTGGTCGCAGTTCTAGGGTATCGTAGTTGTCTGTAGTGAAGGCCCCGGGAGAATTAATGAAGAGGAGCCCCCACTGACAAACATGGTGCCGTGTGGATGGTGATCTGGGGAAACCAGCCAAACGCCAAGAAAAGCATCACAACAACAACACTGGGCCATCACCCGACGAGTGCGCACATATTATAGTGGAGAGATGGTCGGGGCGTACTCACTGGCTAGAGAGGTGAAGGCAAAAAACAAGCGTGGGCCAGCTAGAAGTGCAGGGGGACATCCCACCAACTGAGACGCTATATTATGGGAGGTGAGTGATACCTCCTGGGAAATACACGCGGCGTCTGGCTTCTAAGATACTCATAGCCCAGTGAAGATCTATGTATTAGAATGTAATATCCCCAACGGAAATCTCGCCACGTATTTATATTTAAGAGCACAGTCCCTGACCCCACAAAGACTGGGATCGGAAAGGGGATATGAAGTATTAGATCACAGCGGTCTTCTGGACGAAGCAATAACTCACTGAAGGAGTGCCAAAGAGCTCGTGAGACACAGAATTTACGACCGGACCCGGCTCGCGAAAACCAGCGATCAACACGCCGCAATGTCTGGTGGGAGAGGAGCGAAAGGAGCTCTCCAGACTAAACTCGACAAATTTGCTACACAGAAACGGTTTGACCTAGAGGCTCCAAATAGAGGGAGTGAGGAAATGGCGAGAGGTCCGGAGAGTGAAGATCCGTCCCTGAAAGATCTAATGGAAGCCTTATTCGGAACGCGGACGTCGCTGGAGACAAGAATGGATACGATAACTACGGAAGTGACGCTGATGAGAGCAGATCTCCACAACATTAGCGAGAAAGTAAGAAACGTGGAGGTGGTCACGGCGGAACTAAGTGGAGATAGCAAAAAGATGCAACGAGAAATAAAAGAACTTCAAGACACTAGCCAAAAAATGGATAGGCTCTTGGACGAGTATGAAGGGCGGTCCCGGAGAAATAATGTAAGGATACTTGGGGTTCCGGAGAATGTGGAGGGTAAAGCAGTTGACCTCTTTGTGGAATCACTTATTTGCAACTACCTCAAGCCGAAGGTGTTATCAACATTCTTCACTGTCGAGAGAGCGCACAGGGACCCCGGGGATAGACCAAAGCCGGGGGCCCCACCTAGGCCAATGTTGGCCAGACTGTTAAACTTTAGAGATCGAGACAGTATACTGCAAACCGCCTGCACGGCTCCACTGATAAGGTTCGAAAACAGTGAAATTGCCTTATATCTGGACTTCACCATAGCGGTGCAGAAAAAAAGGAGGTCTTTTCTTGAGATCCAACGGCGGCTGCGAGACAAAGGGATTAAATACTCCATGTTGTTTCCGGCGAAGCTTAGGGTCGAGGTGGATGGGAAACCATGGTTTTTCGACACACCCGAATCAGCAGCAGACTGGCTGGAGGGCTGGAGACCAGCCAAGGATCACAATGCCGGGAAATGGAACTGCCACGCCCCAGCATCACGGAAGGCGGCAAGATTCGACAACGACGGAGATCGAGGGTGACAGTGTATATGGCTGAGCACGAGGGGTACTCGGAGTCGCCATGGACCTGAGACAATCTGTGAACGATAAGTTACTATATTTGTGCTGGTTGGATGCATGGGTGAACTTAGTTAAGGATGCTTTGCTGGGGCTGGAACCGGCCAGTGGCCTACCCCCTCTAATCTACTTTTAGTTAGTTTATATTGGGCGACAGGCACTCTGCATGGTTGGGGATATGGGCAGTTCAACACCCAGAGTGCAGGGGAGCAGGGTGGGGGGTTTGTGGGATTATGTGTTATTGTTTTGCTTGATTGTTACGGATTCACGCAGCACACTGGAGGGCACAGTAGTACAAATGTAGACGCAATGAGACTAATAACCACTGTTGTATGGGGAGATACACCTCCCTCCTCTTTTCCTCTGAGGCTGTCCCGGAGGTTTCGAGGGTGCCTAGGTATGTACTCTTTGGAAAACTGTGATATACAATCATATGGGAACCATGAATGAAGTGCCGGCTTTTGTCATGGAATGTAAATGGGCTAAGGGATAAATTGAAGAGGGGAGTGGTGTTGCAGTTTCTCAGGAGACATGCCCCCGACCTAGTTCAAATACAGGAAACCCACCTGGTAGGTAATATGTGTAAAGCCCTGGGGAGAACGGATTACCAACTAGTGGCTGTTAGAAATGGGGGTCTCTAGTTGGCAAGAGCTTGCACCTTTGTCCAAGTAGGGACCCTTCTTCCTAGTCAGGATAAGGGAGTTACACTCCTAAAATAACCCCTGCTCACCCCCTTGGTAGCTTGGCACGAGCAGTCAGGCTTATCTCAGAGGCAGTGTGTAAAGCATTTGCACATAACCAACAGTAATACAGTGTAAGCACTACAAAAGGACACCACACCAGTTTAGAAAAATATCCAATATTTTTATATACTTAAAACAAGACCAATACGATAAAAATCCACAGTACAGTACTTTAAAAATCTTCAGTTATCACAGTGTCCTTAAAAACAGTTCCTTGATGTCGATAGCTCCGTCCGGGGCTATCACGGCATCGTGAACAAACAAATCCAAACAGTTCTGGCTGACCGCGACGTCGCGGGTCAGCTACGGTGTCGGGAAGACCCGCAAACAGTACCTTTCAGAAATGCAGGGCGTCGATGACCTCGCGGTGAGCTTCCGAAAACACGGCGTCCGCAGGCGTCGGTTCCGCAGGTCGGTGCAGGCGTCGTCGGGGCCCTCGAAGTCACACGCATTGCAAATTGATCTCCTGTCTGTTGAAGTCAGGAGCGCTGGCATCGGCAGGCGTCGGGTGCTGCGGTGCGAAGTGCAGCGGTGCAGTGACCTCAGGTCGCGGTGCGAGCAGCGGCTCGGTGGTGGCGTCATCGGTGAGACCAGGGTCGCGGTGTGAGATGAAGGCGGTGCTCGTCACGGTGCTGGCAGGTCACGGTGCAGCAGCGGTGTCGTCTTCGCTGAAGCGCTGTCGTCGGCTGACGAACTGGAGTCGATGGCACCGGCGTCGGTAGGCCAAGGCTGCGGTGCGGGATGAGGGCGGTGCGTCGTGTAACTTTACGAGCGGTGCCCTCGAACCATGGTGCAAGCAGCGGTGTCGAGTCCGGCATGGAGCAGCGTCGTCGGGGATACCAAGGCGTCGTCGTGAAGCGAGGCGGTGCGGAGTGCGGTGCCCACAGGTCACGGTGCGAGCAGTGGCTCAGTGGCGGCGTCAGCAGGCGTTGTTGGTGAGACCAGGGTCGCGGTGCAGCGTTGCGGCGGTGCCCTCTGCGGTGCCTTCAGGACACGGAGTCGGCAGCGGCATCGTAGACGGCGTCAGGCTCGAAGTCTTTGCTGTTCCTGAGACTTCTTGAACAGGGGGCAAGCTCTACCTCAAGCCCTTGGAGACACTCACAAAGTAGATTGCAGAAAGTTCAGTCCAGTCCTTTCACTGCCCAAGACAGAAGCAGCCACTGCAGGCCAACACAGCAAAGCACACAGCAAAGTGGTAGTTCCTCCTCACAGCTTCTCCAGCTCTTCTTCTTGGCAGTCTTCTTGATCCAAAAGAGTTCTAAAGTTCTGGGGTTTGGGTCCCCCTTTTATCCTCAATTTCTCTTTGTTCTCTGAAGGCAGAGAGGCCTTTGCCTAGTCCAAACCAGTTCTGGTCAGTCCTGGAGCACTTTGTTGACAAGACTCCTTCTTTCCTTTTGCAGTGTAGGCCAGGGACATCAGACACACCACAGGAGGTGGAGCCAGCATTGTGGAGGGAAGGCACAGTCCTATTCAGGTCCCAGGTGCAACTCCTCCCACCCATCTACATGTAGATGTTGCTATTCAGCCCTGTGCTGACTCACCCTGTCTCCTGGAATCCCCCAGCCCCTGTCACTCACACTCCAGACAAGGAATACACAACCTAGCAGAGGCAGGCTTGGATGGTTAGACAAGAAAATACCTACTTTCTAAAAGTGGTATTTTCAAACACAGAATATTAAAACCAACTTCACTAAAAGATGCATTTTATCATTCTGAGTCCAGGCATACTAAACTCGAATTTCTACCATGTTCCCTGGGTCAGTTAGGATCATAGGATGTAATAATCAAAACTGCCCATTCTGGCCTATGGGGAACAGGTAGCCTTGCAATAGTGAAAAACGAAGTAGGCTGTATTTCACTATCAGGACATGCCACACACACCAGGGCATGTCCTACCTTTCACATACAATGCACCCTGCCCACAGGGGTACCTTGGGCCTACCTTAGGGGTGACTAACATGTAGAAAAGGGAAGGTTTAGGGACTGGCAAGTGTGTGCACTTGCCAAGTCGACATGGCAGCCCAGGCTGCGCACAGGCTCTGCCACGGCAGGCCAGAGTTCCATTTTACAGGCTGTGGGTGGCACAATCCAATGCTGCAGCCCACCAACAGCATTTGATTTATAGGCCCTGGCACTCGCAGTGCACTTTACTAGGGACTGACGCATAAATCAAATAGGCCAATCATGGAAACGCCAATCCATAACACATTTTCTACAGGAGCACTTGCACTTTCCCACTGGACAGCAGTGAGGAAAGTGCGCAGAATCATTACACCAGCAAAAACAGAGTCAAAACCAGGAGGTCAGAAAGCAAAAAGTCAGGGGAAACACGCCAAAAGATGCCAAGTCTAACACATGTCCCCTCCAGCTGAAAGTAGGGAGAACTACCCAACCTCCCGTGAGTTCTCTTCACTAAGGCGGAAGAACCTGGACAGACCATCTGCGTTGGCATGTTCTGTGCCAGGGCGGTGTTCCACCGTAAAGTCCATTCCCTGTAGGGAGATGGACCACCTCAGCAGTTTTGGATTCTCACCCCTCATTTGCATCAACCATCTGAGGGGCCTGTGGTCCGTCTGAACCCGGAAGTGAGTCCCAAACAGGTATGGTCTCAGCTTCTTCAGTGCCCAGACCACAGCGAAAGCTTCCCTTTCTATGGCACTCCACCTCTGTTCCCTGGGGAGTAGTCTCCTGCCAAGGAAGACTACAGGCTGATCCAGGCCCTCTTCGTTCAGTTGTGAGAGCACCGCTCCCACACCATGCTCTGAAGCGTCAGTCTGCACGACAAATTCTTTGGAGAAGTCATGTGCCTTGAGCACGGGCGCCGTGCACATGGCTGCCTTCAGGGCATCAAAAGCTTTCTGGCAGGACTCAGTCCAGATCACCTTCCTGGGCTGCTTCTTCGAAGTCAGCTCTGTTAAGGGGGCAACGATGGTGCCATAGCCCTTAACAAATCTCCTATAGTAGCCGGTGAGACCTAAGAAGGCTCTCACCTCTGTCTGGGTCTTGGGGGGCTCCCAAGCCAGAATGGTGTCAATCTTGGGTTGTAGGGGCGCCACCTGGCCGCTTCCTACCTGGTGTCCCAAGTACACCACAGAACCCTGCCCGATCTGGCACTTACTGGCCTTGATCGTGAGGCCTGCATCTTGCAGGGCCCTCAACACTTTCTCAAGGTGCTGTAAATGTTCTTCCCAGCTGGAACTGAACACAGCAATGTCATCCAGGTAGGCGGCACTGAAATCCTCCAGTCCAGCCAACACCTGATTGACCAACCTCTGGAAAGGTGGCAGGGGCATTCTTCAACCCAAAGGGCATCACCCGAAATTGGTAATGACCTTCTCGGGTTGAGAACGCTGACCTCTCCTTGGAGCCATCGGTTAAGGCAATCTGCCAGTACCCAGACGTTAAATCAAACGTGCTGAGGAACCGGGCAGCTCCCAACCGATCAATGAGCTCATCAGCTCTGGGGATGGGGTGCGCGTCAGTCCTGGTGACGGCATTGAGCCCACGGTAGTCCACACAAAACCGGAGTTCTGGAGTGGCACCGGGTGCAGCAGACTTTGGGACCAAGACCACTGGGCTGGCCCAAGGACTGTTGGAGGGCTCAATCACCCCTAACGCCAACATCTTAGAGACCTCCTCCTTGATGCTGGCCCTGACCCGGTCAGTCAACCTGTAAATTTTGTGCTTTACAGGAGGGCTGTCACCAGTGTCCACGTCATGGATACACCAGTGAGTAACACCGGGGGTCAGAGAGAACAGTGGGGCGAACTGTCCCAACAACTGGCGACAGTCCCCCTGCTGCTCTTGAGTCAGTGTAGGGGAGAGGATCACACCCTCCACTGACCCATCATGCTCCTTGGTAGACAGGAGGTCAGGGAGAGGCTCACTCTCCTCTTCCACCCCATCATCTGTCGCCAAGAGCATACTCACTTCGGACCTCTCGAAGTGGGGCTTGAGGCGGTTCACGTGAAGGACCCTCAAAGGGTTCCTTGGAGTCTGCAAATCCACTAGGTAGGTGACGTTACTTTTGTGCTCCACCACCTCATATGGCCCAGTCCACTTGTCCTGCAAGGCACAAGGTTCCACTGGGGCCATGACCCACACTTTTTGCCCAGGTTGAAATTCGACCAGAGTGGCATTCTGGTCATACCACCTCTTCATTTCTTCCTGGCTTGCTTCTAGGTTCGCCTGAGCGAGTTTCCTGAAGCGGGCAGTTTGGTTTCTAAAGGCCAGCATGTAACTAAACACATCCTGGGGAGTTTTCCTGGGAGCTGCCTCCCAGCCTTCCTTTACCAAACTCAGAGGTCCTCTGACAGGGTGGCCATACAGGAGCTCAATGGGGCTGTACCCAAGAGACTTCTGAGGCACCTCCCTGTATGAAAAGAGTAGGCATGGCAAGAGGACGTCCCACTTACGCCTCATGGGTTCTGTTAGACCCTTGATCATGCCTTTCAAGGTCTGGTTGAATCTCTCCACCAGACCGTTTCCTTGTGGGTGGTAAGGAGTGGTGAACTTGTAGGTTACACCACACTCCTTCCACAGGGATGCCATATACTTGGATATGAAATTGGTCCCCCTGTCAGAAACCACCTCTCTGGGGAAGCCCACGCGGGAAAAGATCCCCATTAACGCCCGGCCTACCACTGGCGCCGTCGTTGTCCTGAGAGGGATTGCCTTCGGGTACCGGGTGGCATGGTCCACCAAGACCAGGATATACCTGTTGCCCATGGCTGTCTTGGGATCCAGTGGCCCCACAATATCCATCCCCACCCTTTCAAAGGGTGTTCCAACAACAGGAAAAGGTTGGAGAGGAGCTTTGACCTTCCTCCCACTCTTACCACTTGCCTGGCAAGTTTGGAAAGACCTACAGTGTGCATCTGACTGCCTTCGTATTTGGGGCCAAAAGAAGTGGGTGACAAGCCTGTCAAAGGTCTTGTCCTGCCCCAAATGTCCTGCCAAAGGCACGTCATGAGCCAGACCCAGTAGGAAGGTCCTGAAGCGCTGGGGTACCACCAGCACACGGGCTGACCCAGGCTCAGCAACCTTAGGCTCACTGTATAGGAGACCATTCTCCCAGTAGATCAGATGTGACCCTGACTGATTACCAGCTGGCTGGTCTGCAGCCTGCCGCCGCAGACCCTCCAGAGTAGGGCACTCGCTCTGCTCCCTGCAGAACTCCTCCCTGGTGGGACCCCTTCTTGCTGCCAATGGGTCAGCTCAGAGATGTCTCCCAGTTCGGCTACCTGCTCCCCTGTAGGCACCGGGCGTCCCCTCGAGGTCCACCTCCTCCCGGTCCGTGGGAACTTCAGGGCCCGGTTTCCCGCGCCCCTGCCCTTCCTCTTGGCAGGGACTTGGGCCATTGTTCCAGGCTCCAAGTCCTCTTGATCACCCTTTCTGGCTGCCATTGACCAAGTCGACACGCATGCCCACTCTGGCAACCCAAGCATCTCCAAGTGAGACCTGAGCTCAACATCCTTCCATAAGGACTGCTCCAGGTCGTTACCTAGCAGACAATCTATAGGCATGGTAGGGCTCACAACCACCCTCAAGGGACCTGAGACCCCCCATTCAAAGGGAACCTGCGCCACCATACACTGGCGCTCAGAGTTGTCTACAGCAACTACTTGGTGGAATGCCCCTGGGACTACCTGCTTCTCAGAGACCAGGTGACACCGGACTGAGGTCACACTGGCTCCCGTATCTCTGAGAGCCTCTACCCTTCTCCCATTAATGGTCACCCAGGTGCTATATTTCTTTGTGTTAGGGGGCACCTGGTTTCCTGGGACCATCTCACTGTCCCCTAGTGAGACAAGGGTCATTTCTGCGGGATCCCCACCCTCCTGTGGGCACCCCTCCACCCCAAGCGCTACACTAGCGAACACTTTGGACTGTCCACCGGTGGGTGGCTGTGTTCCCTTTGGGCACTTGGGGTCCCCCTTCAAGTGACCCACCTGGTCACATGCATAACACTTGCGGGGGCCGGTCTCAATAGGCTTCCCTGTAGGGACCCCTTTCTTCTTATCACCTGGGGGATGGGAACCTTTACCCTGGGTACTAGTTTGGGGCCCTTTAGAGAACTCCTGTGCTTTACCCTTGTCCCCCCCACTTTTCTGCTGGGGACCCTGCCCACCTTTGGCTGAGTCTCCCCAAACGCTTTCTTGTGGACCCTGGTACTCACCCAGCGGTCCGCCTCCATAGCAAGCTTCCTGGGGTCAGTTAGCTTACTATCAACTAGGTGCTGGCGCAGATCTGCAAAACATAGACTAGACAAGTGCTCCCATGCAATCAAATTGTAGAGCCCCTGAAAATCTGTTACATTACTGCCCTTCACCCAACCATCCAGCGACCTACAGAACATATCCACACATTCCAACCAAGTGTTGGCCTCAGACTTTTTACTGGACCTAAACTGATCCCTGTACTTCTCAGGAGTGAGCCCATACCTAGTGAGGAGAGCGTCTTTCATGTCAGCTTAGGTGAGGTCCTGCCCCTTACCCAAAGCTATCAAGGTATCCCTAGCTTCTTCTGGAAAGAGAGGCCACAACCCTGCCCCCCAGTTCCTTTCAGGGACCCCATTCATATGAATAGACGACTCGTACTCTTGAAACCACCTTTGTATGTCATCACCCTTTTTGTACTCTTTACCTACATTCTTGGGGATGTGTACAACCCTGTCTGTATGTGCTGAAGCGTTGCTGCCACCATCTGAGCCGGTTCTACTCTTTAGCTCCAGCTCCTTGATAATTCTCTCATGATCTAACATCATCTTCCTTTCCTCCATGGCTATTCTCTTGTCTTCCCTCTCACTTTCTATTCTGAGTTTCTCCAATTCAAACCTCCTTGCTTCCCGCCTGTCCTCCAGCTCCTCTGTGGACAAGCTACTGCTGCCTGGCCTGGAGGGCTCCCCTCCTCCCAAAAGCACATCCACCCTAGGAACAGGCTCCTCCACCTCTCCACTGAGATCACCAGATTGCTCACTGGCATGTCTGGCTGCTACCCAGGCCCTCAGCGCCTTTTGTAGCTCATCCTTCCTGGTGAGGCCTCTGCCCTGGACTTTCAGGTTCTTGCAAATCGATTTTAACTCCTTGACATTGTAGGCTTCCAATCGATCCTCCTCAAAGGCAATTTCTACTGATGCAATTGATGATACTATACTCAGGCATGTTGAAGTAGCAAGTTCAAACTGGCAAGATCAAAAATAGAACTTTACCTACACACGCGCTAAGGTGTGTGGTGTAAGCGTCGGTGTACTTACTGACACTTGAAAAATACACTATTATGGATTTTAGGCAGTTTATCGAGGCTCAGGAGGGTAAGGCACTCAGCCGGGACTATGGGGGACTGACATAGGTTTGCAGCGGAGGACTCGCCAAGACCAAATTGGTATCCTGGATAAGTACCTTACCCTCGATAAACTGCCTAAAATCCATAATAGTGTATTTTTCAAGTATCAGTAAGTACACCGACGCTTACACCACACACCTTAGCGCGTGTGTAGGTACCACTCAGGTTTCACGTGGCATACTTTACCTTTTGCCACTCACTTTTCACTCACTTGGTCCTGAAGAAAGCCCTCACACTTGTTTTACGGGCTGAAACATGTAGACCGTCACACATAGTCAACTTACGGTAATAAGTCCAAATTAGTTGTACTATACACATTGTTTTTAATCATATCCTGAGCCGCCAAAATTAAAACTAAGGGCAAGGATTCTCAGAGATATTTTTAACTATAGTATTTCACTTCACATCACATAATTGCACCACACCAGCTCCGCTGTAATCAGGCGTCATAGCACAACCGGGCAGCATTCGGCCGCCCGGTTGGGACCCCAATGATGAAGCATGACACCAACTTGGTTGGTGTGTGAGGGGTCTTTTAAACATACCTAATGGGTCCATGTTCATACCACATACAGTGATAACATTATAGATACATAGTGGGGTCGTCCTCATTGTTTAAAGTTCATTATCCTTTTGGGGAACGGGACGCACCTCCTGCCTCATCCCTTGCTCTCCCATTGATTTTTCTAAGATCAAAAATAGGCCAAAAAGAAAAAGAACCTGTATGTGGTACGTAATGGTCTGCGATATGGTAGTTGTGCACACCAATCACTGTAAGTCAAGTGCAAACACAAGTCCTATCCTCACCGCTGCCACCCAATGTTAGAAATGGAGGTCTCTAGTTGGCAAGGGCTTGCACCTTTGTCCAAGTAGGGACCCTTCTTCCTAGTCAGGATAAGGGAGTTACACTCCTAAAATAACCCTTGCTCACCCCCTTGGTAGCTTGGCACGAGCAGTCAGGCTTATCTCAGAGGCAGTGTGTAAAGCATTTGCACATAACCAACAGTAATACAGTGTAAGCACTACAAAAGGACACCACACCAGTTTAGAAAAATATCCAATATTTTGATATACTTAAAACAAGATCAATACGATAAAAATCCACAGTACAGTACTTTAAAAATCTTCAGTTATCACAGTGTCCTTAAAAACAGTTCCTTGATGTCGATAGCTCCGTCCGGGGCTAACACGGCGTCGTGAACAAACAAATCCAAACAGTTCTGGCTGACCGCGACGTCGTGGGTCAGCTACGGTGTCGGGAAGACCTGCAAACAGTACCTTTCAGAAATGCAGGGCGTCGATGACCTCGCGGTGAGCTTCCGAAAACACGTCGTCCGCAGGCGTCGGTTCCGGAGGTCGGTGCAGGCATCGTCGGGGCCCTCGAAGTCACACGCGTTGCAGATCGATCTCCTCTCTGTTGAAGTCAGGAGCGCTGGCGTCGGCAGGCGTCGGGTGCTGCGGTGCGAAGTGCAGCGGTGCGGCATGCGGTACCCTCAGGTCGCGGTGCGAGCAGCGGCTCGGTGGCGGCATCAGATGGCATCGTCGGTGAGACCAGGGTCGCGGTGTGAGATGAAGGCGGTGCTCGTCACGGTGCTGGCAGGTCACGGTGCAGCAGCGGCGTCGTCTTCGCTGAAGCTCTGCCGTCGGCTGACGAACTCGAGTCGATGGCACCGGCGTCGGTAGGCCAAGGCTGCGGTGCGGGATGAGGGCGGTGCGTCGTGTAACTTTACGAGCGGTGCCCTCGAACCATGATGCAAGCAGCGGCGTCGAGTCCGGCGTGGAGCAGCGTCATCGGGGATACCAAGGCGTCGTCGTGAAGCGAGGCGGTGCGGAGTGCGGTGCCCACAGGTCGCGGTGCGAGCAGCGGCTCAGTGGCGGCATCAGCAGGCGTTGTCGGTGAGACCAGGGTCGCGGTGCGGCATTGCGGCGGTGCCCTCTGCGGTGCCTTCAGGACACGGAGTCGGCAGCGGCGTCGTAGACGGCGTCAGGCTTGAAGTCTTTGCTGTTCCTGAGACTTCTTGAACAGGGGGCAAGCTCTACCTCAAGCCCTTGGAGACACTCACAAAGTAGATTGCAGAAAGTTCAGTCCAGTCCTTTCACTGCCCAAGACAGAAGCAGCCACTGCAGGCCAACACAGCAAAGCACACAGCAAAGTGGTAGTTCCTCCTCACAGCTTCTCCAGCTCTTCATCTTGGCAGTCTTCTTGATCCAAAAGAGTTCTAAAGTTCTGGGGTTTGGGTCCCCCTTTTTATCCTCAATTTCTCTTTGTTCTCTGAAGGCAGAGCGTCAGCGTCCCGGAGCGTCCCGTCAGCGTCCCGGAGGCAACCGGCGCCGGTTATTTTGCTGCCAGGGTACCTGCACCTGCGTCCTGTTCTCGTATTATCTACAGTAGTGACATGCTCCGGGACTTGAGCAAGGGTGTGAGCTGCCGCTCCCCCATGCTCCCCCAATTGGATCCTGTCACGGCGGTCTGTCCTTGTTGTAGCTGGACGCCCAAGGTCGCTGAGAAAGTTCTCGCATGCAAACAGAGGGCGCAGGGAAATCCCAGCACTTGCAATATAGGGCGATCCCGTGAATCTGACACGCTCCGTGGCCTACTCCTCAACACCCGCTCCATGAGGAAACACGCTCACAACCTATATGAAATGTTAGAAGATATAGGCCCATATTTCATGTTTTTAACTGAAACATGGCTCAACGATGCCTCTAATCCAACTATTGCCAAAGCCATCACCACGGGTTATCAGCTGGTCAGACGAGACCGCCCCAGTGGTACGGGTGGGGGAGTAGCTATTATTTTTAAAAATCAGTACTCTTGTACTGCTGTTCCGGTTGATGATATTGTCGGGGCTGAAACCCTGGGGTTCCTTCTGGTGGTATCTCCCCATCAATCCCTGGGGGGTATCCTAGTATATAGACCCCCCCGGTCCTACCGGTCAGTTTTTGGAGTCTATTAGTAACACAGTTTCACACATGGCATTGAAATTCAAACACTGCCTGGTGTTAGGTGACTTCAATGTCCACCTGGACAAACCCGACGACCAGGACGCCTCTAGATTAAGAGAATCTTTGGATACTTTCAGGTTGACTCCTTTTATTCAGTCCCCTACACATGAGCAGGGCCACATTCTCGACCAGATTTTCTCTTCAGTTAACATCTTCAGTAGCCCTCCTCTCCCGTTGGTGTGGTCAGACCACTTCCTCATTGAATTTAATATAAACCGGGAGCCCTTACATTCTGTCTCCCATGGTAAGCCCCGTATGGGTATTTTCAGACCCTTCCATCACATGACCTCTGAGGCCCTGAGCCCTGCTCTTGACAAATACCCTATCATCCTGAATGGCACACTAGAGGATGGTGCTGTCCGTTTGGATAACTGGCTCTAGCTCCGAGCTGCGGAACTTGCTCCCCCTTCCTCCCGCTCAGTTAGGCTCGCTCGTGCTTCTGCCCCATGGTTTACGTCTGTCCTTAGGGATAGTAGAAGAGTCTGCAAGCGCCTGGAGAGGACTTGGCGAAAAAACTATGGTATCAAGGAGAAACTAGCTTATAAACTGGCCCTTAAGTCCCACCATAAATGTATCTATGAAGAGAAAAAACAATTCTTCGCCTCTAACATTGAGGCAGCCGGAAATAAAAGCAAGGAGATCTTTAAGATAGCAAGAGGATTCTCTTCCCCTAGTGCGGTGGCTAGCACTTTCACTTCCTCTGAGTCTTGGGTGAGTCTCATGGCCACGTTCTTTTATGATAAAATCAAAAAGATTCAGGACACTTTTCCCATCACTCGCCTCCCCCTAGCACTAGACACCGAACCTCTTCTTTCCTCTCCTCGATCTAGGGCCCCACTATTTACTGAGTTCCCCCTCCTTCCTTCGGCCACTTCGCTCGAAATTATGAGATCTCTGAAGTCGGGGGCTCCCTCCGATCCATGCCCAGCACACATCCTAGCGTCAATAGCTGAGACCATGAATCCAGCGGTAAACCAGATCTTGAATATGTCTCTGCAGCAGAGGCTGGTCCCTGCCAGTTGGAAGAAGGCACTAGTACTCCCCCTTCTGAAAAAACCTTCCCTAGACCCGGAGATAGTTTCTAACTATAGACCTATTTCTCTTACCTTTTTTCTCCAAAACTTTGGAAAGGTACGTTAATTCGATCACCACCTCTTTTGTTGAAACCAACCATATACTGCATCAGAGCCAATCTGGTTTCAGGTCTAACTTTAGCACAGAAACGGCACTCCTGGAGATCTCAGAAACCATCAAAGACGTTCGACAGAGGCGGCAAAGCCGTTCTGATATTGCTGGACTTGTCGGCGGCTTTTGATACCGTCCCCACGACCGCCTCTTGTTGAGGCTCCAGGACTCTGGCTTCGGGGGACGGTACTAAAGTGGTTTGCCTCCTTTCTGTCAGATCGCCGACAAACAGTTTGGGCTCCGCCTTTTTCGGCTCTTATTCCTCCCTTAAAGGTGGGAGTCCCACAGGGCTCCATTCTCAGCCCCACACTGTTTAATATTTATTTGTCCCCCTTAGCACACCTGGTCGAGACTCACGTAGCAAAAATAGTGTCATATGCAGATGACACGCAGTTGCTCTTTACCTGCGACAGGGACATGGATTTCAATGGTGAGATGATTAACTCAAGTTTATCAGCAGTATTTACTTGGCTCCTGCGGAACCAATTGAAATGTAATTCCGAAAAATCGGAGATAATTTTCTTTGGTCTGCCCCCTAACAATATGTGGCGCAGCTGGTGGCCACAAGATATGCATCCCCCGCTAAACTCGGTCAGAGAAGTTAAAAATTTGGGGGTGAAAATGGATGACACCCTCAACATGAAATCTCAGATCCAAGCGGTAACGGGACAATGTTTCGGCCTCCTAAGAATGCTGAAGCAGTTTCTACCTCTTCTTTCGGTTCCCCACAGGAAAACAGTGGTTCAGGCCCTGATCGGATCCAGACTGGATTATGTAAACATTCTTTATTTAGGTCTACCAGAGTATTTACTTACTCGTCTTCAGGTGGTTCAAAACGCCGCAGCCAGGGCGATACTTCTACCTGGCCCGAGAACGCGGATGTCTTTCCACCTTAAATCTCTCCACTGGCTCCCGATCCGCAAGAGGATCTTTTTCAAAGCCCTTGTTCTGGCCTTTAAGGCACTTCACGACTCTGGAGCGCCTTACTTAAGGAAGAGAGTCCAATTCTATCTTCCTCGGCGCTCCTTAAGATCCGCATCCCAGTCGTTGGCACTGACCCCTGTGTTCCGCCGATCTCGAATAGGCGGTCGATCATACCAGGTTCAAGTCGCCAAATTGTGGAACTGTCTGCCGCTTAATCTACGACAGATGCAAGAGCTCCTCCCTTTTAGGAGATCTCTGAAAACTTGGCTGTTCCAGCAGTAGCCTTTGCGCCATCACTCTCAATTCAGCCGCCACACTAAACTAGCGCCGGGACACTCTGTCGAGTAGCTGTGCGCTCTATAAATACCATCATAACATAACAGAGAGGCCTTTGCCTAGTCCAAACCAGTTCTGGTCAGTCCTGGAGCACTTTGTTGACAAGACTCCTTCTTTCCTTTTGCAGTGTTGGCCAGGTACATCAGACACACCACAGGAGGTGGAGCCAGCATTGTGGAGGGAAGGCACAGTCCTATTCAGGTCCCAGGTGCAACTCCTCCCACCCATCTACATGTAGATCTTGCTATTCAGCCCTGTGCTGACTCCCCCTGTCTCCTGGAATCCCCCAGCCCCTGTCATTCACACTCCAGACAAGGAATACACAACCTAGCAGAGGCAGGCTTGGATGGTTAGACAAGAAAATACCTACTTTCTAAAAGTGGTATTTTCAAACACAGAATGTTAAAACCAACTTCACTAAAAGATGCATTTTATCATTGTGAGTCCAGGCATACTAAACTCGAATTTCTACCATGTTCCCTGGGTCAGTTAGGATCATAGGATGTAATAATCAAAACTGCCCATTCTGGCCTATGGGGAACAGGTAGCCTTGCAATAGTGAAAAACGAAGTAGGCTGTATTTCACTATCAGGACATGCCACACACACCAGGGCATGTCCTACCTTTCACATACAATGCACCCTGCCCACAGGGGTACCTTGGGCCTACCTTAGGGGTGACTAACATGTAGAAAAGGGAAGGTTTAGGGACTGGCAAGTCTGTGCACTTGCCAAGTCGACATGGCAGCCCAGGCTGCGCACAGGCTCTGCCACGGCAGGCCAGAGTTCCATTTTACGGGCTGTTTGCGTGGGTGGCACAATCCAGTGCTGCAGCCCACCAACAGCATTTGATTTATAGGCCCTGGCACTCGCAGTGCACTTTACTAGGGACTGACACATAAATCAAATAGGCCAATCATGGAAACGCCAATCCATAACACATTTTCTACAGGAGCACTTGCACTTTCCCACCGGACAGCAGTGAGGAAAGTGCGCAGAATCATTACACCAGCAAAAACAGAGTCAAAACCAGGAGGTCAGAAAGCAAAAAGTCAGGGGAAACACGCCAAAAGATGCCAAGTCTAACAGTGGCACACTCAGGATTCACCCGGGCTCACGGGGAGTCGGCATATTAAAAAGTAGGTCCTTCCCCATGACGATTGACCAGGTATATACAGACAATTTGGGGAGATATATGGCAGTGTCCGGGAGCTGAGAGGGCGAAATACTTAACATAATGTCAGTGTATTTGCCGCCAGGCCTGCAGGAACTGGCATTAAGGGACTTGGGGAAGGTGCTGTTGACATTTCCCACAGGGAGACTGGTGCTGGGGGGGGGGACTTTAATTCCGTAATTTCAGGTAGCTTAGATCGTCACCCACCCAGAACAATTAGATCTCCAAAGGCAGTGCTTCCACAATTTTTGGATGCAATGGGACTAGTGGATACCTGGAGGGTTCATCACCCCAATTAATTAAATTTCACCTTTCACCCCATAATAGCTTCTCTCGTATCGATTACATCCTTAACCCCTCAGACCAGGTCAGATATATCCACCAAATTAAACACCTTGCAAGAGGCATTTCAGATCATTCCCCAATATGGGTGCAGATTGGGACAGGACACAGTAGCAGTACTTGAGTAGCGCCTATTAATCCATGGCACCTTCGTAATCCGGGAATCAAGCACAAGCTCACCCAAGAAATTGACCATTACTTTAAGGAAAATGAGGGGACGGTTGATTCGGCACAGACCCTCTGGGAGGAATTCAATACAGTGATACGGGGACATGCAGTATCTCAGATAGTAGGTGCAAGGAAGGAGAGGAATGCAGAGCTACTCCGATTAGAGCAGGAGATAGTAAGGTTGGAAAATGAGACCACCAGACAAGAGGGACGGAACAGTGCGCACACTCTCAAACTTAAGCAAACTGAATACAGAGATGAAGCAAGAGAGCTGGCAAAAGCATTAGACAGACACAAGCTCGGGCGTATTTATGAGTTGGGGATAAAGCCAGTAAATTGTTGGCATGGCTTGATAAGAGAGAAATGGCTAGTCGGCTGGTCAACGAGTTGGAAGGGCACACGGGGGACGGTCTTAGGGACCCACAAGACATTACTGATGAATTTGCCAGGTACTATGAACAGCTTTACACATCCAAAGCTACTAGACAAGATAGCGAGACAACATAACTGCTGTTAGAAATGCAATTACCGACGCTAGCAGAAGACGAAAAAGCCTCGCTAGACAGCGATCTCGCCAGGAAGAAATAGCCCAAGCCATCGGGCTCTTCAGTCTGGGAAGGCGATGTGCCCAAACGGGTTGCCCGTTGAGCTTTACAAACTGAGACCAGACAGAATACCCCCATATCTCAAGTCCATGTATGAGGAAAGCCTGGAGAAGGGATGTCTCCCACAAGATCAGAGGATAGCCACACTAGTGGTTATTCATAAGGAGGGGAAACCAAAACATAAGTGTTCTTCGTATAGACCCATATCACTGCTAAATGCCAAAATTAAAATACTAGCTAAGTTGCTGGCCACCAGATTGGCCCGTGTGATTTCCGGACTGGTCCATCCGGATCAGTCCGGCTTTATGCCAGCTAGAAATACATCGCTGAACCTGCGACGATTGCATGGGGTGATGGGAAGAGTGGACACTTTAAGAGAGGATGCGGTGGTGGCATCACTAGATGCCACCATGGCGTTCGATACCATAGAATGGCCGTATTTGTTTGCGGTTTTGGAGAGGCTGGGCTTTGGCCCTAGATTCGTCGGTTGGGTGCGACTCCTATACACGGAACTGCTTGCTCAGGTAGTGGTCAATAACAAAAAATCTACTGTTTTCCGTCTTCACAGAGGGACGCGTCAGGGATGTCCCTTATCTCCATTACTGTTTGTACTCACGCTAGAGCCCCTAGTCTGTTGGATCCGCAAGGACCCTATAATTTGAGGATTGAGATGGGTGGAGGGTTGGGAGGATCGCATATCCCTATATGCAGACGACATCCTGTTATATTTGGCTTCGCCAGAGAGATCATTGCATAGGGTCCTAAACATCTTCACAAATTTTGGTACATATTCCGGATATGCAATAAACTGGATGAAATCGGTAATATTTCTGTTGCATGGCGACCCTCCCACCCTTCCCAGGGACTATCAAGTGACAATAGCTAAAGAGGGGTTTAAATATTTAGGACTGTATATTTCTAAAGATCCTAAACTACTCTGTACTACCAATCTGTTGCCGCCACTGCAGCGATTAAAATACGACGTGGAGTATTGGAAAGCGTTGCCACTCTCCTTATTGGGTAGAGCAGTGCTATTTAAGATGATGTCGCTACCACGTTTTTTATATATCCTTCATAACTCGCCGGGAGTGGTCCCAGCGTCTTATTTTAAAGCGGTGGAGGCCGCGCAGCGAGCCTTGCTCTGGGGTAATAATCCGCCACGAATATCATTCCCGAAATTGGTGCAGAGCTGGTATGACGGGGGAATCGGATTACCCAATATCAAGAAATACTATTGGGCGGCCCAATTAGCTTCCATCAACCATTGTATTTATCGGCCCCATAATGATCCAGGATATCCGATGGATAGGTGGCTTTTGCCAGGGAGTAACTATACGCGAGCATTGTATTCCAACCCGGCGAGGCTGGGGTTGACAGGGCCCACATATCATGCAGTCCAGGTGTGGCACATGGCGCAGAAAAGTATGGGATGGGCAAAGACCATAACCCAAGCCACCCCCTTGTGGGATAAAGAACAGCTGCGATCCCTCTGGAGATCGAAGGGCTTTGATAAATGGGACACTATCGGGATATCGCGGGTGGGAGATCTCTGGAGAAAGGGGAAGTGGTGCCTTTCGAAACATTACAACGAGAGTATGAGCTAGTAGAGAATGAAAGATTCAGGTATTTACAGGTATGGCATGCATTGAAAGCAATGGTGCCTCGAAATGTGTCAATACCAGAGGCTTCGCCCCTGGAGGATCGCCTATTGGATGGGTACATGCCACGTAAGGCAATTTCGCTTACCTATTCCAAACTGATCAACAACTCCCCTGATCCACTTCCGCAGCTTCGCGCGAAGTGGGAACGAGATCTTAAGGAACTGGATGAGGAGGAATGGCGAGAGGCATTATCGTCGCCCAAAGAGGTGGCGATATTGTCAATATTGAAACTAGTACAATTGAAAGTGCTGCATAGAATATATTATACAGGACCCCCATTAGTCAAGATGGGCTACAGAGATGATGCTAGTTGTAGGCGAACCTATGGTCAGGAGGGTACGTTCCTGCACATACTATGGGGTTGTCCGTTTATAGCTAGGTATTGGGAGGCCATCTACAAGTGCATGGGAGACATATTGGGAGTACACCTGGAACCCAACCCTAAATTTTGTTTATTAAATGTGTGGGAGCCAACTGACCTAGGAACTAAAGAGAGATTATGGGTGGCCCTGGGAGGATTGGTAGCCATAAGGAACATTGCAAGAAAGTGGGGGGCACGAGAGGTACCAACAAAGAGGGAGTGGACAGAAGATATGGATTGGTGTATGTTCCGTGAGAAAACAGTGTATGTGTCTAGGGGGTGCCCGAAAAAGTGGATGCAAATAAGGAGCAAATGGAATTCCGTTAGAGGAGAGATATGTACTCCGCCGAAATTACCGGAACGAACCTCCCTGGAGGAATTGGAGGTGTAAGGACAGGATTTACCAATATAACATAAGCACTATTTACGGTTAATGAAGCAACTGTGTCATAGTGATGTGATGAGAAAAGTGATTACTGTGTTACTTGAGAATCTGTATTGTTTACTGTTTGTATTCAATAAAAAGAAATTAAAAAAAAAAAATACTCGCACCCCCGTCCTATCCTTATTTTTGTTGGAAATTTCCTTTTGAGGTAAGCGATTTGTTTCAAAGCCCGCCCAGTAGCTCCTTTAGCAGTTGACTCCATGTTCATTTTTGTTCGATCTGATCTATGTAAGGCTACATAGACAGGCATTGGAAGATGCATCAGCTAATAGATCTGCTAAAGGCTGTAGGGGCACAAGTGTTCTTAGAAGAACCAGCACAACTTAAAGTCATTAAGGATGGACGATCGCAGTTCTTCTATACTGAGTCGGAGGTTTCTCGTGCCCTGAGCCAGTGGCGATAAGCACCCCTGCCCAGTTGTTATGGCTTAACACGACTGGCTGCTGCGTAGCTCCCTTTCATGAATGATTCTCAGGGGAATATGTCTTGGACAATAAGTTTGCACCAGAAAATAGGGTGATTGTATATTAATTTTTTCCTGTTTTAGTGGTGTGGTGAGGATAGGGGTGGGGGCAGTCCCGGGTGATGTCCCCAGTGGGCTGTCAATCCAGCTGACAGCAAAGTGGGGGATGATTCCTTCTCTGGGTACGGGGTGGGAAAGGGAGGTTTCTGGGGGTAGGGGGGGTCACGGGAAGGTTGGAAGTATTTAATGTTATCTATATCGTACATCAAGGTGTGGTGGGTTTGGGGTTGTCTCAAGAGTCAGAAAGATCAAGGATGGTATTTTAAGTGCAATATAAGTAGGGAGGAAAGGATCCAATGTAAGTTTGGTGACAGGGAACAGCATATCAATCTAAGAATAGCATAATGTTTAGTTTAAAATGTATGTGTTGGAACGTGGCTGGGCTCAATCAAAATAGAAAGCAGCCGTTAATTCAGGAGGAGTTGGTAGCCTATAAACCACATATACTGGGAATAACCGAAACTCATTTGGCATATAAAGACCGGCAAGTTTGAAAACAATTGGGGTATGACAACGTTACTTTCACGTCCCAAACAGTATCTATGCGGGGGGTTGCTATAATGAAATCTAAGAATTTGGCAGCCAGGATCCTTAGAACCTCTGCAGATAGCAGGGGGAGGTGGGCTATAGCTCAGTTAGTGATCAATGGGTGAACATATACTATTTGTGTTGTGTATGGTCCTAATGTGGACGATCCGGTGGTCTTCGATAACTTAAATATGGAATTGTTGGACTGGTCCGGTGATCTGATTTTTATGGGGGACTTTAACTGTGTGCTTGATTATGGCATTGATTCTACTAATCGGCAAGAAAACATTAGGATGACCAGAATTTGTGCTTCTATTTTGGAAATCATGTGGCTGCACGGGTTAGTGGATGTATGGAGAACACTGTTCCCTCTGGTACCAGGTTAAACTTATTATTCTTCTCCTCATAGGCAATACTCTTGAATGGACATGATACTGGCTCAAAGGCAATAATTGGAGGGGGCGCTTATGGAGATTTGCCCCAAGATCACATCAGACCACAATCCTATTATATTTACTATGCAGACAGTACAAGCGGGGGGAAAGTCGACGCCCATTCTCATTTCCTTGTAACCTTCTTGCTAATATTGAGTACCAGGGGTATATAAAAAGCTTACTTGTAGAATACATACAAATTAATAAAAGTTCTGCTCCAGTTGCAATAGTGTGGGATTGTATGAAGGCATACATCAGGGGTAACACTCTGGTGTATTTTAAATCAAAACAAATGTAGGCAGCATGAAGCAGCTTAAAGCTGACAGGATTGTTTGGACCTAGAGCTGCAACACGCACAGGCGATTCTTTTTAAGGACCCACATGAGCAGTCCATATATTTAAGGTTAATTGAGATGCGTCAAAATCTCAACAGGGGACTCCCTGAGAAGGTGGCAGCCAGTTACAAGAGGAACTAGGCGTTCCAGTACAAATATGAGGAAAAAGTGGGGCGCCTTTGGCACATCAGAATTCTGATAAATGGGCAAGATGTACTATAAAACTTATTCTGGGGGATGATGGGGTTGTATACACCCATCCTCAGTTTATAGCTGAGCAATTCATCCTCTTCTATCAAAATGTATATAACAAGCCTGATAGTAATACCTAGCAGACAGTTGTAAACTATCTTCAGGAGAGTGGATTGCTCAGAATTGATCCCCAGCAGCAATCTACGCTACAAAAGAATATTGGTGGTGGGGAGGTTGAGGTAGCTATTAGTCCTCTACCTTCAGGGAAGGCCGCCAGAAAGGATACAATACCCCTTGAATTTTTTTAAGTATTCATGGATATTTTCGCACCAGAATTTTTTGATCTGATTACATCTATTAGCAATGGTGGAACCCCCCCCCCCCCCCAACATCGTGGGTGCTGACCAATATAGTGATTTCCTTGAAAACAATAAACCAGCTCTTATCGTTCAATCTCCCTGATAAATACTGATGCTAAGGTCTTATCCGAAGTCCTAGCCTCACATCTTGCTCCACTTATGCATGAATTAGTTTCAGAACAGCAGTACGGCTTCGTTGCCGGGAGGGACACTATGGCACATATAGGTACTGCGATCGCAGTGATTGACGTTGCTGGGAAAACAAATGATAGTATCAGCATGATAATGTTGGATGCAGAGAAGGCCTTTGACGGGGTCACCTGGAAGACACTCTGGCTGACTATGGATGCATGTGGGTTAGGTAGTCAGTTGATAACGCTGGTGCAGACACTCTATAGGAATTCGGCAGCTAAGGTCTTGATGGGAGGTAACTCCTCCAATATATATTCAATACACAGAGGCCCACTTTCCCCTCTCCTGTTCGCCCTATACATAGAATCTCATTTCAAACATCTCAAACTGAATAAAGACATACAGCCTGTTAGACTAAATGGAATTGAGCTTAAAATAATGGCGTATGCCAATGATTATAGCAGTCTTCGCTACTAATTCAAGTCTGGCTGTTAACCTTATATCAAAGGAGGCTGAACAATTCGGTGCCCTCTCTGGGTACAAATTGAACTTTTCAAAAAACACAGTTAATTCTTAATTTCAAACCACCTTCCCCGATAATAGGAGTTACATATAAAACTACATATATCGGTATATGATTGAGTAGCCACATGGAAAATGTTATCATACTTAACTATGAACCCGTCCTGAAAGTAGTTACCACTAAACTGCGGCAATGGCATCAGCTTCCTTTGAGCATCTTGGGCCGATGTAATATTATCAAAATTAATATACTACCGAAGTTGCTTTATCTATTTCACTCCATCCCATTGCGGGTTCCCAATTCATTTTTCAAATGTTTGGAGGTGGTAGTTAATAGTTTTATATGAGGGTATAGGAGGGCTAGGCGAGCTATTCGCTTTTTGAAACTACCTTACATACAGGGAGGATTCAAGTTATCGGATTTTAAATGATACTTCTGGGCATCATTCACTGGCCGGATCCAAAGCTTACTAACTGGGAGGAAACCTGGGCTGACTGCATTCGGGTATCAATTAGCTTTAGGCTCGGGTATCAGGTACTCGTTGCCTAAGCTAGTGGCCCCTAACTACTTTAAAAGGGTTAAATTCAAGGTAATCAGGGATGTGGTTCGGATCTGGCGTGAAATAATATCAAATTTTCGATACCAGCAGTTCACCCTTACATTCCATTATGGGGTAATCTATCATTCCCGTACATATTTCATGATAATATTGGGCATGCCTGGGGTCAATTGGGCGTACACAACTTGGGGCATTTGTATGACATACAAGGGTTTGGACTTTCGCTTCACTTCAGGACGTATACGGGCTTCCGCAATGTTACTTCTTTAAGTACTTGCAAGTGAAGGATTATCTTTTACATAGGTTTGAATGTAGTAATCAACAAAAAATATCTGAACTCCTAACTTGTTTTTACCAGCCTCCTCGGGAGACAGCTCCAACAAACATAAGTACGATGTATCAGAAATACATGTCTTATACCCAGGATGACAGTATACAATTGGCATCAAGATGGAGTCAGTACGTTGCACCCACAGTTACGGCTACCGAAATACAGGATGCATTTGCAACATTAGGTCATTCATTAATCTCGGTAAGCCTTAAACTACAGCAATTTAGAACAATCTGTATGCTTTATCACACACCAAGTCATATTTCAAAATGGGTGACGTCTGGAGCATTTGACCGATCACACTTCTCCAAGTGTCATCTTTATGCGGCTGATATAGTACATATGTTCATTGAATGTCCTGAGCTTAAAGAATATTGGGATAGCTTACTCCAAGTGATCTCAGGGCATCTGGGGTTTGAAATCTATTTGACCAATAAGGAAATCATGTTGGGTCACAAGCATGTGACTAATGCCAGTCTCAGCTCACTGATTACGATAATAATTGTCAGTGCTCGTTCATGTATCGCCAGGGCATGGATTGACTCTGTACCACCAAAAGTATTTTAGGCAATGCTGTGCCAAATTTATGAATGTGAAATTGCAGTTTCTAAGGCCAGGGGTCCTAGATCAATCAAAAAGTTGAAAGGAGCTGGTCTCATCTTCATTGGGTTTAGCCTACTGTTCTCTATGTGGATTGATATCACTGTAATTAGGGATACTAAAGCTGGATCCTGGTTCCCCGCTTTCTCTCTCTTTCTTTTCCCCTCTCACTCCCTCTTTCTCTCTTGTTTTTTTTCTTTCCCTCTTCTCTCAAGTTTATCTACCAGTATGGTGATACCGCAGAATTGTATTGATATTGCTACAATTTATAGTAATAATTGTGCTAACTCTTGGTAAAAACAAATAAAAAGCAATACAAAAAAGGACCTCGAGCTGCTAAGCAGCCCTGACCCCTCCCATGACACCTACACAGGCCCTTAAGTTTGTGTATGGAACCCTAAGACTGGAAAATCCATTTTGCAGCCCCAGCTTCTTTCAGCCCTAAACAGAGCATTGAGTATGAACAAGGAAGCTGCTATGAACACGGACACTGTGCTGTGTAGTTTGAATCTCTAAAACTTCTCTTTTCCTCTACCTATGACTGTTTAAATTTATCTCTTGGTTTCTGTGCAAAATGTAATTTTAAAACTGCTGTTTTCTTCTACCCGTAACTCTTTAAATTTCTCTCCTGTTCTCCCCTAAACTGTGCTAAGGTTTTAAAATGTAACACATCCTCTTCTTATTACAAGATAAAAAGGCAAATTGCACCCCTGAGCATAACCAGAGTGTGTTCAAGAGACTGCTTAATCTGCAGTATGGTTTAAATTGTGTATGGACAATGTATGTAGCACTCGTTTTTGGCTACAAAAACTGATTTGTTTACATGCGTGAAACGCAGTATTTTTGTGCCTTTAGATTTGGGTCTTACCTAAAAGGGTTGAACAGGAACTACAAAGTGTGGATTGATCTTGTCTGTATTCAAGAAGAGTCTGACTACAGGAGTACTTCCTTTCCCCCTGCACTTCTGTTAGTCCTTTAGTGATTAGAGCTCTTCCTTCTAAGCAACTCTGACCCCTTCCCTGACACCTACACAGTACCTTAAATTTGTTGATGGAACCCCAAGACAGTCATGTCCATTTTGTAGCCGTAGCTCCTCTGAGCCCTAAACAGCCAAGTGAATAAGAACAAGTAATGGTGGTAAGAATACAGACTTTGTTCTGTGTAGTTTGAAACTTTAAAACTGCTATTTTCCTCTAACTGTGACTGTTTAGATTTATCTCCTGGTTTTTGTGCAATTTGCACTTTTAAACTGCTCTTTCCCTCTACCCGTGACTGTTTAAATTTATCTATTGGTTTCCGTACAATGTGTACTTTTAAACTGCAATTTGTAATTTTTAAACTCCTTTTTTGCAAGCTAAAAAGGCAAAATACAAACCCTTGAGCCTAACTAGAGTGTGTTTAAGAGACTACTTAATCTGCTTTGTGGTTTAAATTATGTTTGGACAGTGTATGTAGCATTCGATTTTGGCTAGAAAAAGTGATTTATTTAAGTGCCAAAAAGCAGTATTTTAGTGGCTTTATATTTGTGCCTTACGTGCAAGGTTTTAATGGGAACTACAAAGTGTGGATTGGCCTTGCATGTATCCAAGAGATTCTGACTTCAGAAGCACCTCCTTTCCACCCTGCACATCAGTTTGGGCTTTAGGGACTGGCCCTCCAGCTTCTAAGCAGCCTTGACCACTCCCCTCACATCTGCACAGTATCTTAAGTTTGTGGAGGGAACCCCAAAACAGGCACCTCCATTTTTTATCACCGGCTTCTCTGAGCCCTAAACAAACCTGGGAGTAAGAATAAAGAAAGGTGGTAAGAACACAGACTTTGTGCTGTGTAGTTTGAATCTTTGAAACTGTTCTTTTCCTCTATCCGTGGCTGTTTAAATTCATCTCTTGGGGATGTGGCTAAGATGGCGGACGGTACTGTGGAAACTGGTCCTCGTAACTTCACGTACTTGAACGGGTTAAACCTTGAAAATACAGAACATATAGATACGAGTCTACAACCATCCTGCAACCTATCCTCACCATTTCAGATTAAGCCCCTGACGAAGGGCGTTGCCCGAAATGCATTGCGCGTATCTATGTTACAAATATATGAGTTTGATCCTAACTATTCTAAACGGATGCTACCAAATGAAGAAAATACTTAAATCATGAACAGTAAACAAAACAAATAAAAATAATCTTTGTGAAGAACTTTACACCTCTTGAATTACTTTATTTAAAGAGAATTCTGTGTGCGAATTGGGGACGCCCCCTATAATTTGGGGACAGTGCATCAAGTGGACATACCTGCCTGTCCCTCCTTGAATGCCACCGCCTGGGGCCAGGCCACCCACCTGCTCACCGACCCGCAGGAGGCTCCTAATCAGTCTGCTAGCCTGGGGACCGTTTTGGTCAGGGGGGAATCACTGCGCAAATAGCAAGGCACTGCCCCGGGAGCAGTGACGGTGGGGAGCAGAGACCTTCGAAGGGAGGCAAAATGTCGATGTCCACAGCGCAGTAAGCTGAGCCCCTGCTGTGGCCCGGCTCCGGAGAACACGCATGAATCACCTAACCTACACGTCCGCTGGGGGTCCAGACTGCCTGGAGGCCAGTGGGTAAGACCGGCAGATCCGGTGGAAGCGGCACGCACCAGAAGGCCGGCCCCACCTGTGAGTAGTGAATAACCACGAGGGAAGACTGGGTCTGATGAGCAGCAACACACCAAGTCCTGTGTGCAACAGACTGAAGAGACCCCCCCGGAGCCCCTTGCTTGGGTCCCAGGAGTGATATTGGTGGCACCTGGGGCAGAAAGGCCAGCAAAGAGAGTTTGGGCAAGGACCGGCACCACTACCAGCCTGCAGCTGTGATTTCGGGGGAGACCACATGGCAGGCCCCTGACTCGCTCTGATCCTGTCGTTGGCTAATGGGCCTCTGGCGCCTGGGTAGATACAACACTTTGGACGAAGCATCTGCGGCCCTTAGTTGTGGGTGAGTCCTGGGCGGCACAAGATAGCGGGTCAGGCCTGGCGGGAAAGACTAGCCTTACCATTGAGAGATAGCACCAGTATGGGCGGCAGCTAGATCTAATAAAGTGCAACGCACAGCGGCCATCAGCCATCCGGCATTGGGCCATTTGCTTAGGGTGAGGGGGGTGCAGCAGAGAGCGCCCACACAAAGGCCTCAGCGGTGCGGACACTGGGGTGATCCCTTGGACAGCACTACCTCGCAGGCCCTGCTTCACATTATAGTTGGTGACTGAGCAGACGGGAGGGTACCCTAATGCAGGAGGCCCTTGGGACATTAGCAGCCGGACTGGATATCCGGGCCACCTTTAGTTCTTCTGTGTACACCTGCGGTGCATTTGTAGTTCTGGGACATCCCCACAATCGCCCACCAAGGGCACTGAGATATTATGGCAACAGCACGGATGAAAAGGGATTGCACTCTTAAGGACATGTTGACCAAGCCTGGCGGGGCCTAATAGGGTGATCGACCACAAGTCCTGGCTGCAGAATTGTCGCAGGATGCAGAGGATGCTGAAGCCCCAGTAACGCGATCCTTTCTGGAGGCGCTGTTTCCCTACCTCAGAGATGACGTGCAGATTGTCAAACAGGAGCTTTCTAATGACCTGAAGGAGGTTTGGCGGGACTTGGCAGAAATGGGGATCGGATCTCCACCCTGGAAGACCATGAGACAAGCCGTGATGAGGAGATGGAGCAGGTCCAACAGGAAATAATCTGGCTAAACTTCCAACACATCGACTTACAGGCGCATGCTGAAGACCGGGAGAACTGGTCAATGCATAACAATATACGCATCAGAGGGGCCCGGCCAATGCAGAAGGAAAGGACATAGCAGGGTATGTAAAGGATTTATTCCTCCAAATTTTGGGATCTGCTCTGGAGTTGGATACACCTCGACAGGGCACACAGGGTGGGTCTCCCAAGGCTGGAGAAGGCTCATTCAGTGAACATACTAGTCTGTGTCCACGACTTCCAGCTTAAGGAAAGTATCCTGCACAAGGCCAGGGACCAACACCCCCTACATTTCAGAGGGCATACACTGCTGCTTTTTCAAGATCTGTCCACCCTTACCTTGAAAAAGAGATGGCATTTTTACCCAGTCACAGTCTACCTTCAAGAACATGGCATTTCATACTCCTGGGGCCATTCGTTTTGCATATTTAGGAGGGAGGACAAACTTTATCAGCTTTGCTCTCTATCAGAGGCATGCAGAATGCTGAATATTGAGGAGCCCGAGGAGGTGGACTGTCGGACCAGCCCGGGGTGGGCAGGCTTGGAAGTGGCTCCAATGGCAGGGTGGCAAAGGGCCATCAAGGGGCTGTGTCTCAATCCAGAGATTGGCTAAGGAGTGACGAGCGGTCCTAGAGACTCTATCTGGCGATGAGGACTGATTGGAGACGGCATGAGCAACAGGAGGAATCTAGTTTGCAGCCGGTGGTGTGGATGGGTTGGTGGGGTGGGGCGGGGCGGGAGCTAGGGTAGGGTGGTAACCTAGAGAGATACTTGGACAACAGTACAGACCCAGTTGACTAACTTCCCAAAGGGGCAATTCTAGCTTGTGACGGACTTTAGTTTACAGTGAAATGTTTTGGTTTCTTGCTCTATCTGTTCAGGTGGGTGCCCACGGCATGGAGGTGTGCAACATGCTTTAGATTTCAATGCACACCAGACATGCCCAAGAGGGTGGACGGTAAGTCAGAAGGAGGGAGGCACCATCCTTTTGGCAGCAATACTGAGCACATTTTGGCTTTATGATCTTTTTCCCCACATGATTGATTAAAGATTATTACCCTCGATTTGAAAGGGCTTAATAATCTGACCAAGAGGCGGGCTATTCTGTCATACTTGGAGGGGGTGGGGGCAGACCCATTTCTCTTGCAGGAGACCTACTTGGTTACCGGTGATTGCCACAGGATGAAATTACGCAACTTTCCTCACCAGTTCTTCTCCTCTTCCACCTCCAAGACGGCAGGGTGGCCATATTGGCCTCCCGGTCGTTTTGGGGACACAAGCTTGTAGAAATTAAGGGACGCCCGCTGGCTTACTCCGTAGTCATGGGAGACCACATTTTAACACAAGCCTCAATATACACCCCCAACGAGGGTCAAGAGCATGTCTTAAGGCGGGCGGTGGTGAGGTGATGTCCACACAAGAGTGACTGGTGCTCATGGGGGGGGGGGAATCTGAAATGGTTTTTGACAACATGCTGGATCGATCCGCCCATAGATTTGACCACACAGGGGAATGAGCCCAATGGCTGCAGGAGATGGGGTTGAGAGACCTTTTGCTGGAACAACATCCTCAGGCACAGGACTGTACCTTTTATTTGCATGCCCAAAAGACATACACATGCCTAGACTACTTCCTGGGGACAAGAAAGCTCTAACTCCTAGAAGCAGACACAGAAATAGAGGCCTGATCATTATCTGATCATGCAGTGGTATCCCCACTCTAGCCTTCCTATTAGGCATCGTCCTTCTTGTCCATTGTGAATGGGGAAGAGACTACTTCAAATGCCAGAAGTGGTTGTAGGAAGCTGGTTCTGTATATACTATACCAAAGTGAGGTATAGTGTGTACAGAGTCCAGTGGAACCCCAAAGGTAGGCAGAGGTAAAGTGGTAGCGAGGTGCTAACTCTCTATTTGTGGTAGTGTGCTCGAGCAGTAAGGCTTTATCAGAGGACAGTGTTAAGCATTTGTTGTACACACTCAGTCAGCAAATGAATTCACACACTCAAAGACTGAACTTCAGACCAATTGTTTTTGTATAAAAATATTCTTAGTTATTTTATTTTCTAGAACCAAGCAAGCCTGGCACAGGTAAGTGATAAATACTTTGCAGTAAATATACAGTTGTAATACAGTTTGTAATTGTAAATGCACTTTGTTTTGACTTACAGTATTGTTTCTGAGAAATGCAATGCTTTGTAAATACAGTACATATACTTTGTGTAGGATTTTCAGTAAAATTACAGGTAAGTTACTTTTGAGATTACTTTTCTTACACAGTGTAGTATACCTAGATACTACACAGGGACATTTCCTGTAAACGGGTAAGTAAAATCGTTTTTGTTAGTTAGTGCAATTTTAAAGAATTCCTTTAGGTTTTCAAACTCAACACTTAGAAACTTTTCCAAGAAAAACAGTCAATGTTATCCTATGGAGCAAAATAGTGTTATCGGTTTTAGGATAAGTATTCGGCAGTGGGAGATGAGGTTCTGGGGGTAGACTCAGGGGTCCCCCAGGGTCAGGGATGCACTCTCGTTACACCCTCAGCTTCACTAGGGCGGCCGGGTGCAGACTGCTGAGGTCCAATGTTATCCAATGGGGGATAGGGGGCCTCTGGTTGATGGCTGCTGACGAGCAGGCCACTTGGTTGTGGGAGCAAAGCTCCTGGACTTTAGCTCAGGACAAATGGGGAAACAAAGTAGCACCAAAGATGCACCCTCAGCGGCACTAGGGCGGCCGGGTGCAGGGTGCTGTTTCGAGTCGGGTGCCCTGTTGTTTGCAATGGGGAACCTCCGGTTTGCAAAGGCACTGCAGGCTCGGGGACGAAGGTGTTCTGGGTGCGACCACCACTTCGAGAGGTAAGTTGGGATGTTGGGGGTTGGTTAGGCACCATCAGTTGGGCCACCCAAGGCCGTGGGGCGTCGGGTGTAGGGGTGCCTTTTAGGGTCGGATCTTCTTACCAGCTCCTGGTAGCGGTTGGGGGGACCTTCCAGATTTAGGCTGCAGGCATCGGCTGGCGGTTTAAGGCAGGTCAGGGGTCGCCGGATCACGGGCTAGGATCACCGGGGAGACCTCCTCGTGGTGTTTGCCCACTCGAGCTCGGGCCGTGGACGGCGGGTGCAGAGTGGTGCGGATTTGCGGAGATGAACAAATCCGGTGTTCACGGGAGACACAGTCTTTGTGGTTGAAGGTAGGCAGGTCCTCCGGAGTTTGAGGTTGTGGGCTGCAGGACACACCGGGATTTTGCAGGAACAGGTTCGAGGTGGAGACAGGCCGGTAGGTCTGGGGCCAAGTCAGTGGGCGTCTTCCTCTTGTTAGCTTCGGCACGGCTGTTCGGTCCTTCTTCTTTTCTTGTAGTTTCTTCTGGTCTGAGGAAGCAAGGTTCAGGGGTGCCCCTAAATACTAGATTCAGCGGCGTTACAAGTAGGTAAAAAGGTTGGGACCAATGGGGCCCTTCCCTGGGGTGGGTACACCCCCTATTATGCCACCCTCCAGTGGGAGGGGGCATAAGCCTTTCCCTGGTTGGCTGGGTCCCCCCATCTACAAGATGGCGGGGACTGAGAGTTGTGCTTCACCTCGCCTCCCCCACCTGAGGAGTGAAGTTGGCAGAGGTAGGCACACCTCTCTTCCTCACTTGTTTTTCCCACCGGTTCTCCCGCCCAAAGTGGGGGTCAGAACCAGTGGGGACCACTTGCTGAAAGCAGGAAGTGACCTGGGGAAGCTCAAAGGTGGCAAGCCTTTGAAGCTTCCCGTTCGTGGACCCTGCCCATCCTGGGGGGGGAGGCTTGGCACCTTGTCCCAGGATGTGCATTGTTTCAGGCCCCCAAGAGCAGCAGGCTCTCGACCTAGGGGGTCCAGAAACATGTCTGGTGGTGGCAGCTGAAAGCAGCCACTCAGCCTGGACACTGGTGGTAGGTCGTTTTTCAGGGGGCATCTCTAAGATGCCCTCTGTGAGCATTTTTCATTAAATCCCACACTGGCATCAGTGTGGGTTTAATGTGCTGAGATGTTTGATACCAAACTTCTCAGTTTTCAGTGTAGCCATTATGGTGCTGTGGAGTTGGTAATGACAAACTCCCAGCACCATATACTCTTCATGGCAGCACTGCACTTACAATGTCTAAGAATGGACTTAGACACTGTAGGGGTACAGGGCTCATGGACCTGTACCCTCACCACTGGTATAGTGCACCCAGCTAGAGGGGTGACTGATCTATGCCAGGGCAGTGGGTTGTAGGCATGGCACACAGGGATGTGCACCAAAGCACGCAGCCTGCAAAGGCAGTGTGTGAGTTTAATGGTACAGGGTCTCTAAGGGTGGCACAATACGTACTGCAGCCCTAAGAGGTCTTCCCAGGTTACAGTGCCCTGGGTACCTGTGGTACCTTTTACCAGGGGCTGACCTGTAGCCAGAGATGTCAATTGGGTTTGGGTTAGTTTTGGGGAAAGAACACAGGCCCTGGGAACCTGATTGGCAAGGACCCAGGGCACATCAAGTCAAAAAGTGCATCAGTAGTCTGGCAAAAAGTGGGGGGTTACTGCAACAGAAACTCAGCTTCTCACAGTGGTGAAGCAGATTTCCCAAGCGATAGCAGATTACCTCGCCATTAATGACACGGAGGGCATCTGGGTCATCACTCTTTGGGAGGCCTTAAAGGCTGTTATCAGGAGTGAGCTGATTGCCGTGTCAGTGACAGATAACAAATTGCGGCAGGTAAAAGAGGGAACACCTTAGCAAACAAGTGCTGGAGCTAGAAGGGATACAAAACTGCACAGGGACCACAAGGGTATAGAGGCAACTGGAGGCAGCCCGGGTACAGTAGCAGCATTGGACACCAACAAGGCCGAATATGTGCTACTTCGGCTTCGACACTCCTTATATGTAGGGGGTGACAAATGTTGCAGGTTATTGGCCGATAGACTCAGAGTGCAGAGACAAGTGGCAAGAGTGGAATCCTTGGTGACTAAGGACGGTGACAAGGTGATGGGAGACAGTCCTATTGCATCTACATTCCAAGACTTTTATAAGGATCTATATACTAAACAACTGCTCCCTTCTGAGGGACCGGGCCTATACTCCAGAGGGAGGTGCACATGTTGCGACTGTCAGTGGAGCAGGCACACAGTCTGGACTGCCTGATTAGGATAGAGGAGGTCATCTCCACAATAGCTTGCCAGAAGCCACTAAAATCACTGGGCCTGTATAGTTTTCCGTCTCTCTTTTATAAAACGTTTTGCTCTGCCCTCGCCCCGGTTCTGACCTGACTTTTTAACTCCTTTACAGGACCAGGCTTGGTACCCCTGTCGATGTTGAATGCTTCCAGTGTGGTCCTTCCAACACCAGGAAAGGACAAGAAGCAATGGGGTGCGTATTGCCCGATTTCTCTTCTGAATGTGGACATTAAATTGTTCTCTAGCATCTTGGCAACGCGCTTAGGTCCACTTGTGCCAGGGTTGATATGCCCAGACCAGGCAGGTTTTGTCCCACACAATGCAGCAACAATGCAAAACGAGTACTCCATCTCATTGACAAGGGCAAATGCTTTGGCAGGTAAATCATGCTCCTAGCCATAGACACTGAGAAAGCGTTTGATCGGGTACATTGGCCCTATCTGGAGGCAACAATAACACTTTGGCAAACTATTCAGTACATGGATCCTACTACGGGCAACCACGTGCAACAGTTCGGGTGAACGGGCTGTGTTCAGAACCATTTCCTGCCTGCAGGGGCACGAGGCAGGGATGCCCATTCTCACCCCTGTTGTTCGCTCTGTAGATTGTGTCCTTTGCCCAGCATATTCGGGATGCCTCCACTATCACAGGGATCACCTTCAGAGGAGAAGAGCAGGTGGTTAGCCTCTAAGTGGATGACATGATTGTGGCCTTGGATAATCCAGTTGAGGCCCTCCTTCCTGATGTAGGCTGAGGAATTTAGAACATCAGCAGGCTTCCGCATTAATATTCAAAAATAGTTAGCCACTAACTTTTTGGTCCCATCGGCGACAGTTAAGCAACATGCTCGCCAGTATCCAATTCAATGGGCGACCATGTCCATTCCTTATCTAGGGGTCCAATTGGCATCAACAGTAAAGGCGGCGCGTCTCTTAATTATCATACATTACATCAACAAATAAAGCGGGACTTGGCCTAATGGAGGCAGTATCGGCTGTGTTGGCTAGGTCGAGTGGCATCCCTGAAGAAGACTGTCCTTCCCAAGATTTTTGTATCTGTTCCAAACCCTCCCAATAGAACTGCCCACGGGCATGATACAGACACTGCAAGGAGAGATGAACCGATTTGTCTGGGTGGATGACGACCTCGAATGAAACGTGACCAAGATTACAGAGGGGGAGGGAGGTTTGGGCATTCCAAATCTCCTGCATTATTTTCAGGTGGCCCAACTCCGATATATATGGTGGAGTGGACCAGGAACGAATCGGAGAAAAATTGATTGTTCATGGACCGTGCGGTCGCAGGTATGCACATGTGGAAGGTCCCATTTCTTCGCAAACCCCAGCACCCAAGGGGTCTGTACTCTTCACCAATTACTGTGGCAATGATCAGGGTGTAGAATAGGGTGGCACTGCTTAAAGCTTATTGTCGTTTCCCTCTCCTTTAATGCCAATAACAGACAACACTGACTTTACACAAGGACTCGATCAATGAGCGCATCAGCTTTGGCAACTGTCTGGGTGCCGTTCGATTGGCCACCTCTTTGACAAAGAGGGCCTCCTCCCCTTTGAACAGCTGTGTACAGATTATGCACTAACGGAGGTGGAGAGGAAGCACTACATGTAGGTACGACACTGGCTGATTCATCCGACTATATGCGTGGGGTGCAGTGTCCCCTCACCCCCTTTGAATGGTGGCTAGTCACAAAGACCTCAGACAAATGACTCATTACAGACTTGTATGAACTCCTACAAGGTCTCAGCCCACAGACTAAATCAGCAGGACAGAGACGCTGGGAGACCGAATTAGGGCGACCCCTGTCACAGAAGGAGTAGGAGAAATATATTATAGGGCAAGACGTACTGCACAAAAACACAGCTAGCATTGAGACAGCTACCTAAATCACAACCTTTTATCACAAAATGTTACGCCAGTGTACTCACAGAGAGGTATCCCTTCAAGAAGTGCATACTGTTGGAGGGGACGTGGATCACCTGGGACACTGATCCACTTGCTCTGTGATTGCCCCAAACTCAACCGTTATTGGGACACGATCATATCTGACATAGAGATGCGCCTCAAGACACAGCTCCCACGTTTCCCCGCTTATATTATACTGGGGCTTTTAAATACCCTTATGTTCCCCCTTAAATCCCACAGAGGAATTCATATAGGGGTAGCTCTGGGAGATACCCTTCAGAATGCACACCAGTTTGTGCTTTAGTGACTGCCCCTCCAGCATCTAAGCAGCCTTGACCACTCCCTTCACACCTGCACAGTACCTTAAGTTTGTGGAGGGATCCCAAAGACAGGCACCTCCATTTTTTATCCCAGCCTTCTCTGAGCCATAAACAGACATGTGAGTAAGAACAAAGGCAGGTGGTAAGAACACAGACTTTAGTGCATATTTACAATAAAGTGGCAGAGCGCAGTGTTACTCCAAAATTGGCAATGCCATGCCCTGACAGTTTTAAAATGCAGGGATGCGTCTTATTTACAAAACTACGGTGCACCCCTGCATTTCCCCTAGCGCTGGCGCTAAAAAAGCTGGCTGGCGCCAGCGCATGCCCCATAGTGCCATTTTGCTAGGGTGCCTGCGCTATAGGGGCAATTGTCTTTGTGCAGGAAGGGACACCTTATTGCACATAAACAATCTTAACAGGTGATTTGCTCTTTCTACGTGTGCTGCAGAATGCCGCACATATAGAAAGAGCATGAAACGAGGAGAAATAAAACATTTCTCCTCGTATCACCTGTTTAAGACCAGGTGTTATCTGGTCTTATTTTTCGGGCTGCCCCATACCTTGTATATATGTGACAACGTCAAAAAACAATGGGTGTTGCGGCAGAACACCCACTGCAACACCGATTGCACGCCCCTTTCACGCTAAGTGCTGTATGAATAGGGGCATTATTTACAAAGCGGCATTAAGCCACAAAAACTGGCTTAACGCCGCCTTGTAAATAAGGCGAAGGTCCCTAGAACATCAAAATAAGTGACGTTCTGGTGACGTTAACTCCTTGTACATATGCCCCTTTGTGCTGTGTAGGTTGAATCTTTAAAATTGCTTTTTTACTCTACCCATGACTGTTTAAATGTATCTCTTGTTTTCTGTGCAATTTGTACTTTTAAAACTGCTGTTTTCTTCTTCCTGTGACTGTTTAAATTTCTCTCCTTGTTTTCCCCTAAACTGTGCTAAGTCCTTTAGAAGGTAAGCCCACCCTTTTTTTTGCAAGCTACAAATTCAAAATACACTCCTGAGCCTAACCAGAGAGTGTTTAAGAGACTGCTTAATCTGCATTGTGGTTTAAATTGTGTTTGGAAAGGGTATGCAGCACTCGTTTTTGGCTAGAAAAAGTAACTTGTTTAAGTGCATGAAAAGCAGTATTTTAGTGGCATTAGATTTACCTGCCTTACCTGCAACTGTTGAACATGAACTACAAAGTTTGGACTGAGCCGGTTTGTATCCAAGGAAATTTGGACTTCAGGAGCACCCCCTTGTCCTCTGCAAACCAGCTTCTGATTTAGTGATTGCCCCCCACCCCAGCTTCTAAGCAACCCTGTCCCCACCCTCACACCTGCACAGGCCGTTAGTTTGTGAACAGGACCCCAAGACAGATACCTCCATTTTGTATACCCGGTTTTTATGAGTCCAAAACAGCACAGTGAGTAAGAAAAAAGGAAGGTGGTAAGAACGCAGACTTTGTGTTGTGGAGTGTGAAATTTGAAAACTGCTCTTTTTCTTTACCCGTGACAACTTAAATGAATCTCTTAGTTTCTGCGCACTTTTAAACTGCTCTTTCCCCCCACCGCTGAATGTTTAAATTTATCTCTTGGTTTCTGTGCAATTTGTACTTTTGAAACTGCTCTGTCCCTCTACTTGTGACTGTTTAAAGTCTCTCCTGATTTTCCACTAAACTGTGCTAGGGCCTTTAGAAGGCAACCCCTATCCTTTGTTTACAAGCTAAAAAAGATAAATCAACCCGAGCCTAACCAGATTGTGTATAAGAGACTGCTTAATCTGCTTTCTGGTTTAAATTGTGTTTGGAAAGTATATATAGCACTTGTTTATGGCTAAAAAAAAAGATGTGTTTAAGTGCGCGAAAAGCAGTATTTTAGTGGCCTTTGGGACATACTTGCAAAGGTTGAACAGTAACTACAAAAGGTGGATTGAGCCTGTCTGTATCCAATGAGATTCTGACTTCAGGAGCACGTCCTTGCCCCCCTGTACACCAGTTTGTGCTTTAGTGATTGGCCCTCTAGCTTCTAAGCTACATTGACCCCGCCCTTCACATCTGTACAGGCCCTTAGTTTGTGGAGGGAACCCCAAAACAGGCACCTCAATTTTGCAGCCCCAACTTCTATGAGCCCTCAAAAGCTCAGTCAATAAGAACAAAGGAAGGTGGTAAAAACACAGTGATTTTCTGTGTAGTGTTGCGTGGTGACAAAACTCCCAATACTGGAATAAACACACAGACTGTTCTTGGCAATGCAAAGACAGTATTTACTAACTGTTGCAACAGGGAGAAAAACAATGCGGACTGCACCTCAGCCCTGTTCAGGCTATCTCTGGGGTTTTTCTCAAATGCTTGTTTGCAGACAGGCCTTTTTATACATATCAATACAATACTTTATTACACATAGTAAATAATAGTTGACTTGCAAGTTACAGATTTAAGATGGGAAAAACACTCAGAGACATATAACCTCATAACCCTGAATTCCTGAACTAAGCCATTACACATTCTTCATTATACTTCTGACAATGTTTAATGACAGAGCATTCTTTGGCCTATGAATCCGTGTGTGTTTCATGGTAGATACCATTTACTTGAAGTGTGTGCTGGCAGCACTGTGTGCCTGAGACCTTTTTGTGCTCAGAATTTAGGGCCTCATTACGATGTCGGTGGGCCCTCCACTGACAGGCCGTCGGAGGCAGGCCTACCGACATCCAGCATAGTGGTCTGACCACCGCATTATGATGCGGTCGGTTGGATTGCAGTGGACATAGGGACTGACCAACGTTTCTGACAGGATCAAGGAGCCCGTCAGAGTGTTGGTCTGACTGTAATCCCTACCATAGGGCGGTGCCTGCGGAGGCACCGCCGTAGGGATTACAATGTCCCTCTTCCCTCCCACTTTCTATGATGATCCGACCACCATGTAAAGGCAGATGGAATTTGACTTTGGAGGCCCCTAGCAGGGCCCCCGTGGCCTCTGCGGTGGGCCCAGGGGGGCACATGTGGTTCCCCCCAAACATCCATGCACCATGTGCCAGGCTCCACATGGTGCCTGGCAAACGGTGCATGGATGTTTGAAAACTGCTCTTTTGCATTGTGACTCTGTGCTTCGGCCCTTTTCCAGGGGCTGCAGCACAAGCCACAATGCTAAAGAGCAATTTTCCGACCGCCTGCATGTCGGTTGCATTGTAATTGGGCAGGTAGAACTACCGACATGTAGTTGGTCGGACACCTGCCCGATACGATGGCGGTTGGATGCTCAACCGACTGCCATCATATTGAGTCCCTTAGTTTCTTTCCTGCACCCATTGTTTGATCAAGCACCTGTGTGCTCTAGGCTAATTTGATTATGAACCCATAGTCTAAACAGGTCACAATCTGTTTGAAGGCACGGTGTGTGTCGGGGGACTTGTGTGCTGATGTCATAAATGCTTTCAAGTCTGTTAGGCATAAGTTGGCCTTTAACTGAAAACTCTTTCAAGTTGTCTATTCCACTATACTCTTAAGTGAACTTTTCACTTTGCTCTTGTCAATGTTGAAGTTGGCCCTAAACTGGTTTTTAACCATGAACAGCTTTGTGGTTTCTGCTTAGGCTTGATGTTGAACGATATTTTCATTTTCATATTTTCTATAGCGTGTTCATTTTTTACATTTCCTACAACAGTAGTTTGAAACTTAAAAGCTGCTCTTTTCCTCTAACCATGACTGTTTAACTTTATCTCTTGGTTTCTGTGCAAGTTGTACTTTTAAATTGCTCTTTCCCTCTACCTGTCTCTGTTAAAATTTAACTCTTGGTTTCTGTGCAATTTGTAGTATTAAAACTGCAGCTTTTTTCTACAAGTGACTGTTTAAATTTCTCTCCTGGTTTTACTCTAAACTGTGCTAAGGCCTTTAGAAGGCAACCCTCCCATTTTAGGTCTCGCATAGGCAGCACATGCGCTGCCTCTCTGAGGCATCAAGTAACCAGTATTACTAGTGAAACTCCATGAAACTCCACCCATTGCGTTTCTCTTTGTTTTGTCGCTTGCCATTGGTGAAATCTGGCATTGCTCTTCTTATCTCGCTCATTGTTGGCTAATGGTCCGATGCGTCACTTCCGTTTTCTTCCGTTTCTGGAGGAAGCAGCATCGACCAACTACAGTTAACTTACGCTGCAGGGCGGTATCTTTTAATGCAGGGACTACTTCTTGTGTTGCACGGCCGCTTTCCTCGTGTGGCCGCAGGGTTAGTCTCTGCACGGGATAGCGACTCACTGGCTACCCCTTCTAATGATGCCGTCTCGTTTGCCGAACATCCCTTTTTAAGCGAAAACGTTCAAACTGTTTTCTCCTTTATGTAATACTCCGCATTTCAGCACAGCTCGAAGGGAAAATATATACGTTTTCTGCAAAACGCCTCTTCAGGGTAGAAAGCGCTATATAAAGTGAACTCTTTTCCACAAATGCTCCTACCTGCATGCATTTCAGTAGGCAGCTGGACACCAGCCTTCTATGCATATTTTGTGATATCAGTAGGTGACGGCCGCTTTCCTCGTGTGGCGGCAGGGTTAGTCTCTAATCTTTTTCCTTTGGCTCCTGGTCTGTGTGGTGCAAGGATGGAAATACTGCATCAGTACCGGGAGATGTACGACTTTACCAACCGGCTGAAGACTTTCGGGGACTGGCCCTTCGCGGAGAACTGCATGTGTACCCCAGAAAATGTAAGTGCCTCCAAAACCTGCACCCCAACTCCTGGAGGTAGCCTCTGGGTTGGATGGAGCTGAGAGCGGGGTAGATGTTCGAGTGAGCAGCTTACTACGTGTCCCGAGGACACAACCTTGTTTGCCGTGGGCTGTCGTTTGCTAATGCAATGCATTTTGGGAGTTGTAGTCTTTATTCGGTTAACTGAACGGACGTACCTGGTAGCACGAGTTGTAAAATCAAAGTCCTGGACTGCACTAAGGCGCCTCAATGTCCCTCTGATCCCAAATGTGAACTCTTGGTGTCTCTTGCCTTTGCACCTCCCTCGTGCTTTCGGCAGGCGGAGTCGGAGACCACGGGCGCTTTAAACACTGCCTATTTAAACCATTAGACGTTTATAAGGGAAGTGAGACTTTCCTTTGCACCTCCCTCGTGCTTTCCGCAGGCGGAGTCGGAGACCACGGGCGCTTTAAACACTGGCTATTTAAACCATTAGATGTTTATAAGGGAAGTGAGACTAAGTTAATGTAAATGTAAGTATGCCACAATTCCTCCTGTGCTGCTCCTGGTACTGCTTACAAAGGGGGGGGTGTAATGTCCTAGATGTATCCAGAGTCGGTGTGACGTCATCATGGCATGTCATTGGCAGGTATCACCCTTCCTTAAGGCGCGGGCGGTCTTCACACAGAGGTTTGATGCCACTTCTGCCCCTTTGTGCTCGATTCACTCCTTGCAGTGGGTTCGTTAATGATGGTGATAACACACGTCGGCGTCAGTACCCCAGCCTGCGCTACATCCGTCCACCCCCGGGGGTTGTAGTTACCTGTGTATCCCACCGGGCATCCCTGGGGGCTGTAGCGCCTCGAGGCCGAGGTGCGGCTCCTGGTGCCTCTGCCCCCAAGTTATTGCAGCAGGGAGGGGGGGCTTCAAGAGAGGGAGGTGGGGGTGGATGGGTTGGGCATTCTTGCCAGGGCTGCTGGTGGCCCCCCCCGTCCGGCCCTGGCTCCGCCCACTGCGGGGGCCGCCTTCAAATTACAAACCGCTTCTGGCAGCCCGTATACAAGAACCAACAGCCCCACCCTCTAGGGGTTACGAAGTCATGTCATGTATGACAACAGACCAGCTCTTGAGTTCACTAAAAAAAAAGCATTTGCAATGCAATAGGTCTCGCATTTACGCGAGTTTAAGCTATTGGCATTGTAAATGACAATGCCTTTTATTTATGTTTTAAAAACAAAAATAAAAGGCACTGACAATTACAATGTCAATAGCTCAAAGTCGCGTAAATGCGAGACCTATTGCATTGCAAATGCTTGTTTTACATGCTAACAATTCAAAATACACCCCTGAGCCTAACCGGAGAGTGTTTAAGAGACTGCTTAATCTGCTTTATGGTTTAAATTGTGTTTGAAAAGTGTATGAAGCACTCGGTTGTGGCTAGAAGAAGTAATTTGTTAAAGTGCATGAAAAGTAGCATTTTAGTGGGATTAGATTTGGGACTTATTTGCTGAACATGAACTACAAAGTGTGGATTGAGCCTGTCTGTATCCATTAAGATTCTGACTTCAGGAGCACCTCCTTGCCCACTGCACACCAGCTTCTGCTTTAGTGATTGCCCCCTCAGCTTCTAAGCAACTCTGTCCCCACCCTCACACCGTCACAAGCCCTCAAGTTTATGGACAGGGCCCCACGACAGGCACCTCCATTTTGTATCCCCAGCTTTTATGAGCCCTAAACATCCCAGTGAGTAAGAACAAAGGAAGGTGATAAGAACACAGACTTTGTGCTGTGTAGTGTGAAATTTGAAAACTGCTCTTATCCTTTACCCATGACAATTTAAATGTAACTCTTGGTTTCTGTGCACTTTTAAACCTGCTCTTTTCCTTCAACACTGAGGGGCATATTTTCAACAGAATGAAGAAGTGTGGCGTTAAGCAAACATTGCTAACGCCACGCTTCTCCATTCTGAAAACGCAGGGATGTGCCATATTCACAAGAATGCGGCGCACCCCTGCGTTTCCCCTAGCGCTGGCGCTGAGTTCAGCTGCCTAGCGCCAACGCAGGCACCCTTGCACCATAGTGCAAGGGTGTCTGCGTTGGGGGAAATGATTGTTTATGTGCAGGAAGGTCTCCCTACCTGCACATAAACAATCATTCATGGCGTTTTGAAACTTCTATGTGGGCTGCTTAATGCAGCCCACATAAAAGTTGCAAAACGTCATTTTTTTGTTTTTGATTGTTTACGTGCAGGAAGGATCACCTTCCTGCACACAAACAATCAATGGCAATTTGTTGTTTCTATGTGTGCTGCACAAGGCAGCAGACATGGAAACAGCAAAAATGAGGAGAAATAAAGCATTTCTCCTCATTTCGCCTGATTAAGACCAGTTTTTCCTGATCTAATTTTGGCGCTGCCTAATGTTTACACCACCCTTGTAAAATAGGGGGCAGCGTCAAAATCAATGGATGTTGCGGTGGAACGCCCACCGCAACACCCATTGCCCTCCCCTTTCATGCTAAGTACAGAGTGAAAGGGTGCCTTATTTACAAGGCAGCGTTAAGCCACGTTAAGTGGCTTACACTGCCTTGTAAATAAGGCGAAGCCCCTATCGCCAACACAATGTCACTAAAAGTGACGTTGTGTTGGCGATAGGGGCTTGTAAATATGCCCCCGAATGTTTAAATTACTCTCGTGGTTTCTGTGCAATTTATACTTTTAAAACTACTTATTCTTTCCCTCTACCCATTTCTGTTTAAATGTATCTCTTGGTTTCTGTGCTATTTGTACTTTTAAAACTTCTGTTTTATTCTCCCGATGACTGTTTACATTTCTCTCCTGGTTTTCCACTAAATTTTGCTAGGGCCTTTAAAGGCAACCCCTATGGTTTTCTTTATAAGCTAAAAAGCTAAATACACCCCTGAGCCTAAATGGAGTGTGTTTAAGAGACTGCTTAATCTGGTTTCTGGTTTAAATTGTGTTTGGAAAGTATATGTAGCATTTGCTTTTGGCTGAAAAAAAGATGTTGCAACTTACCTGCAAGGGTTGAACAGTAACTACAAAGCGTAGATTCAGACTGTGTCTCCAATGAGATTCAGACTGAAGGAGCACGTCCTTGCCCCATTGTACACAATTTTAATGCTTTAGTGAGTGTCCCTCTAGCTTCTACGCGGCACTGACCCCTCCCCTCACACCCGCACAGGCCCTTAAGCTTGTGGAGGGAACCCAAAACAGGCACCTCCATTTTGTAGCTCCAGCTTCTATGAGCCCTAAACAACCTAGTGAGTAAGAACAAATGAAGGTGCCAAGAACACAGACTTTGTGTTGTGTAGTTTGAAACTTTAAAACTGTTCTTTTTCCTCTACCTATGACTGTATAAATTTATCTCTTGGTTTCTGTGCAATTTTTTTTTTTTAAACTGCTGTTTTTTTCTACCCGTGACTGTTTAAATTTCTCTCCTGGTTTTTCCACTAAACTGTGATAAGAACTTAAGAAGGCAACCCCTCCCATTTTTCTACAAGCTAAAAAAGCTAAATACGCCCCTGAGCCCAACCAGTATGTGTTTAAGGGACTGCTTAATGTGCTTTGTTGTTTAAATTCTGTTTGGGCAGTCTATGTAGCATTTGATTTTGGCTACAAAAAGTCATTTGTTTAAGTATGCAAAAAGTTCTTTACTGACTGACCCTCTACCTTCTACGCAGCCTTGACCTCTCCCCTCACACCTGCGCAGTCACTTAAGTATGTGGAGGGAACCCTATGACAGACACCTCCATTTTGGAACCCCATCATGTATGAGCCCTAAACAGCCCAGTGAGTAAGAACAAAGGAAGGTTGAAGGGTGACCAACTGTCCGTAAATTTCACGGACTGCCCGTAATTTGGGAGTCTTGTCCGTTGCCCGTGAAGAATTCTTTCACGGACGCCTTTTGTCCGTAATTTCGGACTTTAGAGCGAGCTGCCCCCTGCAAGCAGCCTGAGAGTCCTGTAACTCTCACTGCAGGGGCCAGCTTGCGCTCCTGCTGTGATCAGTGGCCTGCAGCAGCCCCTCCCCGATCTGGCACAGGCTGCTATCGACCCATTATCATTCCGTATGCCATCCTAATTGTCACATACAGAATGATAATGGGCCAGTGACACCATTTGCTGGGCCTCCTCCTGCCAGTGCCCAGGGCATGGCAAACTGCTTTTGTTTATGGGCTCCTGTCACCTCACCAGGGGCCAAGCTCTGGGGTGGGTGGAGGTTTCATTTTGGCGCATGTTAACCAGTTGCATCCAATATGCAAACAGGTATTTAAGTTTCACTCAGGCACATAACAGATGCAGTGCAAGGTTCTCTCAACCTAATATAAACTTATTTTGACTTGTGCTTGTGTTGGTTGCCTGTTTACTTATGTAATATTGCGCAACCTCCTCTGATGTGCCTGTAAAATGTACCTTTTGTCCTGAATTTTTGTCCTGAATTCTGATTTTCTGTCCTGAATTTTTGTCCTGAATTTTGACCCATTGTGCTGAACTTTTACACTCACTGTCCTGAATTTGCAGCCCTGCCAGTTCGTCACCCTAGAAGGTTGTAAGAACACAGACTTTGTGCTGTGTAGTTTAAACTTTAAATCTGCTCTTTTCCTCTACCCGTGACTGTTTAAATTTATCTCCTGGTCTCTGTGCAATTTGCATTTTTAAAATTGCTTCTTTCTTCTGCCCATGATAGTTTACATTAATCTCTTAGTTTCTGTGCAGCTACTACTTTCAAATCTTTTTCTTCTACCCGTTGTTAATACTGAAAAAGTCGATGTCAATATGAATAACGATAAATTCATGTAGAAAAGTATAATTTCATCTTTATTGACGAATTCGCCCGTTGTGAACTCCACGTCAACCCTGACTTAGAAATATGTAGTTGGGGCAGGCTTTGAGACCCAGGCTCGAGATCACTGATTCAATCAATCAATCAATCAATCAGGGGTTTATAGAGCGCGCTACTCACCCGTGAGGGTCTCAAGGTGCTGGGGGGGGGGGGCAGCTCCGGGTCAGTCGAAGAGCCAGGTCTTGAGGTCCTTCCTGAACTTGTGCAGGGTCGGGGAGCATCTGATGTTCACAGGAAGCTCGTTCCAGGTCCTGGCTGCGATGTAGGAGAAAGCTCTCCCGCCTGTTCTGTTTCTGCTGATGCGGGGGACCTCTGCCAGGGCGAGGTCGGCGGAGCGGAGGTTCCTCTTGGGTACGTGGAAGGATACTCTCTCGTTGAGGTATTTGGGTCCGATGTTGTTGAGGGATTTGTAGGCGTGGGTGAGGAGTTTGAAGGTGACCCTCTTCTCGACTGGGAGCCAGTGGAGGTCTCAGAGGTGTTGGGTGATGTGCTGTGGTTGCTGCGGAATCCAGATTGGGAGGCGTCCAGGATGGAGTTCTCTTCGATGAAGGCGGTCAGTTGGGCGATTACGAGTCTCTCGGTGACTTTGGCCGCGAAGGGGAGGAGAGAGATGGGCCAGTAGTTTTTCAGGTCTGTTTGGTCGGCCGTTGGTTTCTTGAGGAGGGGTTTAACCTCCACCCGCTTCCAGTCATCTGGGAAGATGCCGGATATGAAGGAGGCGTTGATGGTCCGTCCTAGTTCGGGTGCGATGGCGGCAGCAGCCCTGTGGAATATGTGCAGTGGGCAGGGGTCCGTTGGGGCTCCTGAGTGAGTTTTCTTCATGGTCGCGGTGATGTGTTCTACGGTGGCGGGATTCCAGGTCATGATGGTTGGCTTATCGGCGGCATGGGGGGGGGGGTGGTGTCCGGCGTCTGTTCGCTGACGTTGTCGTAGAGGACCTTGATCTTCAGATGGAAGTAGGAGCTGAGCTTGTCGCAGAGATCCTGGGAAGGTGTGACGTCCGTGGCTTCGCTGGGGGGTTTTGCGAACTGCTGTATGACGTTGAACAGTTCCTTGGCGTTGGTCGCGTTGGTCTGGACTTTGTCTCTTATGAAGGTCCATTTGGTGTCTCTTATGCGCTGGTGGTATTCCTTCAGGGCGCTCCTGTGGTTGTTCTGTGCTTCCGTGGTTTTCTGGTTTCACCAGGTTTTCTCTAGGCGACTGCAGGAGCTTCTGGCTTCTTGTAGGTCTGTGGTGAACCAGGCGGCCTTCAGAGGGCATTGTTTGGCGGGGTGGCGGAGGGGTGCGAGCTTGTCGGCGCAGCAGGAGATCCAGCGGTGAAATTCCATGGCTGCGGAGTTGGTGTCGGTCGTGGCGCTGGGGGGGGTCTTGGAGGAGGGTGGTGTTGAGGTGTTCCTCTGTGACCTTGCTCCAGTTCCTTCGTGGCGGGCGCGGGGGGGCTTGGATGCGGTGGTGGTGTTGAAGGTGAAGTGGACGCAGTGGTGGTCCGTCCAGTGGGGCTGGGTGGTGTGGCTGAAGCGGATGTTTGTCCCTCCCGCGAAGATTGGGTCGAGGGTGTGTCCAGCTTTGTGAGTGATACAAAAGGGGATGATGGACGGAACGTTTGAGCCAATCAAACACTCACCCCCAGTCAACTGATCTGGGTTTAATCCATCATCATTCTTTAGCTCACTCCACCACCCCAGTTCAGACATGGCCATATGCAAATCAGTCTGACCCTGTGCCTCATGGGAACAGTCCAGCCCGAACTGCCAAGCCATGTCTTCCCTGGACCGGAAACAAGCATCCTAGGACCGGTTTCTGGCATTTCAGCCGTCATCAGCCAGGCTTGCTTGAATCCAGTGGGCTGGGTGGTGTGGCTGAAGCGGATGTTTGTCCCTCCCGCGAAGATTGGGTTGAGGGTGTGTCCAGCTTTGTGAGTGGGCGTGTTGACCAGCTGCTTCAGTCCGAGGTTGGCGAGGTTGTCGAGGAGAGTGGTGGAGTCGGGGTCGTCGCGGTGGAAGTTCAGGTCCCCGGGTAGAATGTAGTCCATGGAGGTGATGGCGTGGGGTGCGGCGAGCTCAGCGATGGCAGTTGCGGACTGGGTGCGAGGTCCCGGCGGTCTGTAGATGAGGGTGCCGCGTAGCATGGTCCTGAGGCTGTTCTGGATCTGGAAGTGGAGGTGTTCTGTGTTGGAGTGGGGGTCACTCGTACTGGAAGTGGAGAGTCGGAGGGGGGTCTTGTGTGCGATGGCGAGTCCTCCTCCTGGGCGGTGGGGGCGGTCCTTTCTCTGGATTTTGTAGCCGTCAGGGATGGCAGTGGCGATGTCGGGGCCGGAGGTGGCGTTGGTCCAGGTTTCCGTGAAGAAGGTGACGTCGGGCGAGAGGGTGTCGATCAGGTCCCAGATCTCTACGGCGTGTCGGTGCAGAGAGCGCACGTTGAGGAGAATGCATGTCAGGGTTCCGGCAGTGCGTGCATCAGGCGGGCCTTCGGCGGTTGTGGTGGTTTTGTCGCTGGTGAAGGATCTGCGGCAGAGTCTGCACGAGAACTGTCCATGGGTGGTGTTAGGCGAGGATCTTTCGCAGTCGGTGTGTCTTCCGGGGTTGAGTGCGTGGAGTGCGGCGGAGTTGTATCGGCAGTGTCCCGGAGATCCAGGGTTCCTGGCGCTGGCCGCAGTCGGGGCGCAGACGGGCGCAGACGGGCTTGCCTTAGGCGTGCCTTCGGCGCGCCAGCGGCGCGACCGCACAGCGGCCGCCATTATGTAGGGGAGGGACGTGCAGCTGGGAGGCGGGAGCGGGGCGGTCAGGGGGAGGGGTCACGGGGCAATGCGGCGACGGGAAAGGCGGGAAGAAAGCCAACAACAACCAACAACATAGTACAGTAAGGCACAATAACAAAAACAAAAGGAACCACAGAGCAACAATAAGGGCAACAAGGAGGGCTGAGCAAAACCAGATCAGAATACCAGAATCAGCCCGGAGGGCGCGAGGCGCAGGGCAGTCTCGAACCCTGCAACGGGTGGGGCTTCCAGTGGCAGCGCAGAGCACAGCGGATCTGCAGGGGCGAGTGCGAGCCTAGGACCGAGGTCGGAGGTCTCACTCGCGCTCCCCCGCAGCGGCCGCCATTATGTATGGGAGAGGGGAGGGACGTGCAGCTGGGAGGCGGGAGCGGGGCGGTCAGGGGGAGGGGTCACGGGGCAATACGGCGACGGGAAAGGCGGGAAGAACGTAAGGGAAGCCAACAACAACTAACAATATAGTACAGTAAGGCACAATAACAAAAACAAAAGGAACCACAGAGCAACAATAAGGGCAACAAGGAGGGCTGAGCAAAACCAGATCAGAATACCAGAATCAGCCCGGAGGGCACGAGGCGCAGGGCAGTCTCGAACCCTGCAACGGGTGGGGCTTCCAGTGGCAGCGCAGAGCACAGCGGAGCTGCAGGGGCGAGTGCGAGCCTAGGACCGAGGTCGGAGGTCTCACTGATTGACAGATCAAAGGTGGGGTAGCAAGTATCCAGCAGACAAACGCGTGAACCGGATATCACAAATCAATCCAACAGAGAGGCGTAGCGACACCACAATGGTCCAGGGAGATTGGCCCCAAAAAGGACACATGGCCAGAGGGGTGCGCGCTTTCCCAAAACACCATAAAGTCAGATGCCACTGGAAGTTAGGAACACATAGCTAATCAGGACACAACACACACAGTATAAGCAGTAATCACGTGCTCCCCATGCTCGTCCTCTGGCCACTACCCAATGGCCGCATTGCCTCAACGCAAGGTTGAGGTCCATCTGGATTTCTCATCCAATACATTAATTTATGACTCCAAAGACAGAGGTTCACATTCCTTACCAAAAAAGGATAGCCTGAACTATTTTATTGCATTCAATGAACTGTATACTGTAATGCTATTAAGAACGATATATATTGACCATTGACTTAATTTTGTATAACTGACTCTCTCTTCTGTACTGACTCCATTTTGTGTGACAGACTCCATTTTCTGTGCTCACACGCAGTTGCAGGGTGGGGAGGGGATGTTTTCGCTCTTCACTTGTTATCGCTCCTGACCAAGCAGAATAAACTGGAACATGTTGTGTGGGATGCGTGCTTGGTACCTTTCAGGGCAGAGATTGTTGTTGCCAGAGAAATGTGTGGAATGTACAGCTCTGTCTCGGAGTCCAAATACAGGGGCCTGGCCAGCTTCTATCTTGACCTTGGCACAGACCAGTACGGTCAGCTCGATATTTTGTAACAGAAGAAAGGGGGCGAGGTTTCTAGAACCTTCTACTCAGGTTGAGTAAAGGTATTAAAGGAGGGAAATCTTGGCACCCAGACAGGAGCTCGCTTGCAGAGCTGACGTGTTACCACAGGGAACTTTTGAGAGTCCCAATCGAGAATTCTGTCTGGGCTGACAAGGGCTCCGCCAGCCGAGTTTGGCAAGAATGTCGAGTGAACGATTGGTAATGTATTTCTTTTACTTACTTTGTGTATATAATCTCCAAGTTTCTCTGCTCCATGTATATATGCCATATGTTATTCTGGTTTTGTTATGTTATGTTAGCTGGTATTTATAGAGCGCACGGCTACTCCAGGGAGTGTCCCGGCGCTATGAAAGACCGCATAACACAAGACAGAGTGCACCAAAGCCGAACCGGCCAAATCTAATGTTGAAAAAGCCATGTTTTTAGTTTCCTCCTGAAGGTAAGAAGATCCTGCACCTGTCTGAGAGAAAGGGGCAGGCTATTCCAAATGCGAGAGGCCACCACTTGAAAAGATCTGCCCCCTACCCGGAAATGCAGGAACTTTGGGGTAGTGGTCAGCAACTGGACAGAAGACATCAAGGTTCGTTGTGTTGTGCTGGAACCTTTCCCCAAGATATGGGGCCCCTCTCTTATGGAAGGCTTTAAAGACCAAAACTAACGCTTTAAAATGAATCCTCTTCCGAAACGGAAGCCAGTGTAAGGAAGACAGAAGAGGGGTCGTTCGTGTCCTAGGCCCCTGCCAAGAGAATGGCTCTGGCCGCCACATTCTGGATCGCCTGTAGACGGCCTAGTAAATAAGCAGGAAGGCCCAAGTACAGGGCATTTACATAGTCCAGTCTCGATACCACCAAGGCCTGGACTACCGTCTTCCTGTGGGAGACTGGGAGCAGGGGGAGAAAGTTCCTTAGCATTCTCAGTAACCCAAAACAGGTCCCAGCCACTGATTGAATCTGAGCCTTCATAGAAAGGGCAGCGTCCAATTTGACCCCAAGATTTTTAACAATGCTGACTGAAGTAGCGGGGGGGGACATGTCCTGCGGCCACCATTGGTGCCATACTGCACAGGGGTGGGAGCTGAAGAAAATAATCTCCGAATTTTCCGAGTTGCACTTCAGTTGATTTTGCCTGAGCCAGGAGAACACCTCTGAAAGACAGGTGTTAATCACATTGCCTTTAAACTCAGCACCCTTCTCACAGGTGAACAACAATTGCATGTCATCCGCATACGACACTATTTTAGCGCCGTATTTCTTGGCGAGGAGTGCAAGAGGGGCCATATACAGGTTAAACAGCGTTGGGCTTAGGATTGAGCCCTGTGGGACCCCGACATTCATGGGAGGGATAGTAGCCGAGAAAGGAGGGGACCAGATAGTTTGCCGACGGTTGTTTAAAAAGGAGTTGAACCATCTAAGTACCGTGCCTCCGATACCACCCTCCTGGAGTCTTCGCAATAGTCTAATGTGGGGCACGGTATCGAAGGCCACGGAAAGGTCCAGCAACACCAAAACCGCGTTGCCCCCTTTGTCAAGTGTAGCTTTTATGGTTTCAGCGACTTCTAATAGAGCCGTTTTCGTGCTGAAATTTGCTCTGAAGCCTGACTGGCTCGGGTGCAAAAGATAGTTGGCCTCCACGTAATCTGTGGTGACTATGTTAACATATTTCTCTAAAACCTTGGAGAAAAAGGGCAGCAAAGATATAGGCCTATAGTTACTGGCGACCAGAGGGTCTGCCGTGGGTTTCTTTAAAAGCGGGAGAATGTTCGCATGTTTCCAGCTTTGCGGCATTTGCCCCTCATGCAGGGCGGTATTCAAGACTAAATTAACGGCCGGGTTAATCACCTCTGCAATAGATGCCAGTACTTTTGCTGGACAGGGATCAGAAGGTGAGCCGGACTTGAGGGCCTTCATTAATACAAGGGATTTCTCCAAAGTGATGGCAGGAAACTGCGTGAGGGAGAGACCGGTATTACGGCTGGCAACAGGGGCAGACCCGTGTCTGCTTCTAATACTGGTGACTGAGCTTCAAAAGAATCTTGAATGATTTTAATCTTGTCATGGAAAAAGCAGGCCATATGGTTGGTCCAATCACTAGTGGGAATAAAAGGGCTGCTGATAGCCTTAGGGGATGAGAAATCTTTGACAATATTAAAGAGTTCTCTGCTTTTATTACCAGCCTGATCAATTTTAGTGGAAAAGAAAAGTTTCTTTCCATCGCGAACTTTCCTATAGTGATCTTTCAAGGCCCGTTTATAAGTGGATTTATCAATGGGTTTGTAATTAGTCCGCCACTCTCTTTCAAGGCGTTTGCACGCGCTTTTGCTTTTCCTAAGGGCCTCAGTGAACCAAGGGGCTGAGGATCTGCTGGTTTTAGCTGCCCGCGTGGTGGGAGGGGCCAGATCTAAGGAGCGCAGTTGAAGCCAATTCTCTAAGGAGAGTACATCCCTCTCAAGGTTCCCACTATGGGGAATAGGGTGAAGACTAAGTGCGCTCTGCAAAGCCTCTGGGGTGAGCAGATGAAAGGACCTAAAACTGCCAGCACGGGATTTACCATGTGGTTGGGTGCTGCCCAGCTCCCTACGGACTCTAAAACTTAGCAAACAATGGTCAGACCAAGCTATAGGGAGGGGCGCGTCCATTTCAATCCGATTTGATGAAAAGATCTGGTCCAGCGTATGCCCCTTTTCATGGGTGGGGAGGCGGACATACGGGGTCAGATTCAGTATGTCAAGAGATTCGCACAACCCCATAGACTCCAGTTCCGTGGGGTTATCCATATGGATATTGAAATCTCTGAGAACTAGGCAATGACTGTATTTGGCAGCAATAGGGGAGATAGCATGGCTGATAGACTCCAGGAACTTTCCTGCCGGCCCCGGTGGGCGGTAAATTACTACACCCGCGATGGACTGATGGGCAGAGATGGAAAGGAGGAAGCCCAGGCTCTCCGCCCCCTCTATCTCCACAGTCGGCAATAAAGAACAGCTGAGGGAACTCCTAAAGATAAGTGCCACACCCCCGCTCCTCCCCTCGGGTCGATTCTTCTTTAGGATCTGATACCCCGAGGGGATCGCATTAGCGATAGTGGGGTTAGAGGCTTCAGTTAGCCATGTTTCAGTTAAAAACATTATGTCAGGAGTTGAGTCTACTAACAGGTCATGGAGCTGAAGCTCGTGTTTTTTTACTGACCGTGTATAGAGTAGGAAAGCCTTCAAATGATTGCCTTCCCCGCGCAGCTGGTCTAAGTGCGTGCCAGTGTTAGAATTCTCATTGCGTTCTCCGAGGTTGGGAGAGGCCACCCAGTTACAGTATTTACATACAAGACAGCCATCTGAACAGGGAGGTGGGGGCTGCAGCTCACACACCTACCGATCTTAAGAAGCCTGTCTCTGCCATACTTGATGTGACTTAACTGCACTGTTGGCGAACCGGTAACATTTAAAGCGCCGGCCACCTCCGGGACGCTGACGGGCGCAGACGGGCTTGCCTTTGGCGCGCCAATGGCACGCCCGCTGCGCACTCGCGCAGCGTCCCGTTTTAAAATCCCCAGGGTGAAAACAACTAGACCGCACCGTCTAGGAAAAATGGCGGTGTCAGCCCGGAAGCCTCCCAATTCAGGATTCGATTCCCCCTCCCTACCCCGTCAATTTACACACAGTATCAAAAGTAAGGAAATCCAACTTAAAAATACAATCAATTTTAAAATAGGGCATTCATTTTTTTTAAAGCAGCTAAAAAAAGTAAGGTTTTAGTGCAAAAAAAGCAGAAATAGCAGCGGTTTCAGCAGAGCAACATGCAGTAACTGCTGTGTTACTGTGCTCCATGTATATATGCCATATGTTATTCTGGTTTTGTGCCTAAGTTACTTGATATTTGGGAGTCTGCATTAACCAATATATTTTGCCTTCCTTTTCAAAGTATTTTGCTTCCTGTGCATGTCTTTAAATGCACCTGAATCTGTTTTCTTGCCTTGCCTTAAGAGAGTGCTGGGTCTTTTTTTATTGCCTCGTCTTTTAGGAGTACTGATTTACGTGTGTTATTTAAAGGTGCAGCAGTACATTTGCCACCTCTCAGGAGTGCTGGGTTTAGGTGCGTCCTATTGCTTCAAATCAGAAGCAATACATATACAAACCCACTGTAGAAAAGTGCCCTTCTGCATGGTTGCCCCATAACTTTTTTCCAGATATCTGATGTACTTTGACTGAGTGAGCCCTGGGTCCCTGCCAATCAGGTTCCCAGGGCCTGTGTTCTTTCCCTATTTTTGCAAAACATTATCCTGGAGTTAGTCATTGAGTGTGTGTTCCTGTCTTGAATGAGTCTGTACAACAAAAGCATTCACACTACCAGCCTAAATGCTCAGCTCAGCTACCACTAAATTCAGAGTAAGGTATTATCTACTTTAACCTCTGCCATACCTTAATCTCTTGACTCTGTGCACACTATACCTCTTATTTATTTATTTTTTTATTGAGCTTTTCATATTGTGTACAAGTACAATATCAATATCCGTCGAGATATAATCTTGAACATCTCAGAATATAATAACGAAAACAAAATAAATGAAACATCAAACACAATACAGAGTTCCCCTTCAATTTGAAAAACTGTTATCACAACCATTCGTCATGGTAGACACTATGCCCGTGGGTATCGGTATTGAACAATTATGTAGCCTATGTACAATCTTTAGGCCCTTCACAGTTCAATGAGTCAGGCACTGAAGGTCATACCCCATACTAAAGCCATCCTCACCTCAGGAGTCATGCCACAAGTTCGTAAAGGGTCCAGCAGGCCGAAGTCCGCATAGTGCCCTTAATCCATCTCAAATGGATATGCCTGAAGGTGAGTCTTTAGTGGTTGCCAAATGTCTTTTGGGCATGCAGCTGGCGGTTGCAGTGTGGCATATATGTCGCTAGTGGTGTCGCAGTATATCTGGTCGCGTATCCAGGCTTTTGCTGTCGGAACCCGGGCACTACCCCAATGCAATGAGATATGTCGCTTCGCCACCAGCAGGGCAATGGCAACAAATCGACGCACTCCTTTCTGTAATGGTTTGACATAGCCCAGTAAGGCCATTAGTGGTGTAGGTTGTATGATGTTTTCTACCATCAGGGATAATAGCCGGATAACCTCGCCCCAGTATGCTAATATGGGGCCACAGCTCCAAGCCAGGTGAGAAAAACCGGCCTGGTCAGCAGCACATCTGGTACATAAGTGTGGTATGTTGGGATGGTCAAAAGCTGTGGTGTAATGTACGCTCGGTGTAAGTACTTAAAGTGTAATAGTTTGTGCCTGTGATTGTTCGCTATATATCTCATTTGTTCACAACAATATGACCATATTTAATCGGTCAATGGGAATCCTAAGTCCTGTTCCCAGACTTGACGTACCCTGCCTCCGACAGCTGGGCGGCGGGCTAGGGCTGTGTGGTAAAGTCGTGACACCAAATGTGTCCCGTCCGGTGCAGTAATAGTCAAAGTTAGCCGTAGGAAATCTGCCGGCTCCGTCGCCATGACTGGAAGAGCTTTATTTAGGGAGCTACGCACCCTGTCCAGGATAAACCTATCCATATATGAAGCGTCCCCATTCGAAATTAGATCTCCCACAGTGCACTGTTTAGAGTCTTTGAAAAAGTCGCCTACAGTATGTAACCCATATCGAGACATAGTGCGCCTGGTAAGTACTTCCGTTGTCGGGGGTAGCCAAGGATTATCGGCTAATGGTATATGAGGGGAGTATAGGAATTCGGCATGCAAGTATCTCTGTAGTTAGGACCATGCCCAGCATGCAATAGGCAATGTCTGGATCTCAGCCGGGTTCTGCGACAGTCCCTGTGGCAGTATGACTGAGAGCGAATTCGGGTAGGCCTGAGAGCTTTCTGGCTTCAGATATTGCAGCCTGGCATCCATGTGTAATATGTAAAATGAATTTGAGCCATCAGATAGTACAATTAGAAATCGGGGACCCCGAACCCTCCAAGCCGATACGGCATAACTAGTGTGTTCCATCCAATACGCGGTTGCTTGCCAGCCCATATCAGCCGAATAAGCAAAGCATGCAGTGTATCAAAGAATTTAGCAGTAAGCGCAATGGGAATATTTAAAAAGAGATACAAAAAACATGGAAGCACCACCATCTTCATAATGGCAATTCTACCAGCGATCGGGAGTGGAAATTTGATCCAGCGTTCAACTTGCGTTGTGAGGTTATTGATTGCCGGTCGGTAGTTATGGCGAATCACCTCAGGAGCACACAAATGTAGGAAGATGCCTAAATACTTGGGGGGCGGGGGGGGGGTCAATGCACCATCGTAGTGGAAAATCTATATACACCTGGGCGGTGGCTGGAGTCAGCGGAAAGATTTCCGACTTATTACAGTTGATTATAAGTCCTGAGTATACTCCGAAACTTAAAACTCCGCGCAGCATCGGAGAGATTAATACTCGGCTCTCTTACAAACAGCATCACATCGTTAGCATAAAACGAGGCAACTAGCCACCCATGATGGAATCTCAACCCGCGGTGGATATGCTTCTCTTGGATTTGCCTCACCAGGGGGTCCATAGCAATAATGAACAGTAGGGGTGAGTGGGGGCAACCCTGCCTGGTGCCTCGCATGAGTGTAAATTGGGGGGGAAGATCTCGCCATTTAGTTTGAGGCGGGCCGTAGGGTTAGAGTATAGAAGCCGAATCAAGCTGATGAAGCCGATCGGGATACCTAGTTTTTGCAACACCGCGTACAAAAAAGGCCATTCCAAAGAGCTGAACGCCTTTTCGGCATCCAATAGAATAGCTGCCACTGGGAGGGTAGGTTCCAGCTGGTTCATGACAGCAAAGATTTCACGCAGATTCAACGTGGTGGATCGGTTAGGAACAAACCCTGCCTGAAAGGGGCAAATGATCTTGTCAATTAATAGCGAGAGGCGGGTGGCTAGGATCTTGGCTAATATTTTGTAATCTTGATGAAGAAGTGACAGTGGCCTGTATGATGCACAACTTAAAGGCGTTTTACCTGGCTTAAGTAGAAGCGTGACTAGGGCTTCCCGCATAGTGGGGGAGAGTACGCCCACCTGCACAGCCTCATCATATACCTCTGCCAATCGAGGAGTCAACAAGGTCTTATATGTTTTGTAAAATTCACCTGTTAGCCGTCTGAACCGGGGGCTCGGTGGCTAGCAAGACCCTCAATGGCTTGTTTAATTTTGTCTTCATCAATGAGGGCAGCAAGAAATTGACGCTGTCCCTCATCGATCCAGACCATGGCTATCTCTTCCAAATAGTCTAAGGGCTTGTCCAAGCAGGGGATCTCGTGAGGTGCAAAGTTTGGTATAGTAAGCTAAAAATGCTTTAGCGATTTCACTTCCCTTCAATAGTGTTGTCCCGTCTTCTAGATCAAGCTGTGTGATATACGTCGATTGGTACTGGGGACGAAGCATTTTGGCAAGCGTTCTACTAGGCCGTTCACCTTCGCCATATGCTCGTGCTCTAGCGTGTTTGCCCAGGTAATTTACCTTGTGCGCTGCTAGTTCATTGAATTCTGTTAATAGTGTCGCTCGTGCATGAAGTGAGGGGGGGGTCGGATGTCTGCGTGGCTATATCCATATCTCGGAGCTTCTTCTCTACCAGTTCTAGTTCCCTACATATGGACCGTAACACTCCCGCTTGCTTAGCTATACATACCCCTCTAATGTAGGCCTTAAAAGTGTCCCATAGCGTGGACTGCTGTTCCACCGTGCCCTCGTTTAGCTGAAAGTTTTCTCAAATGGCATCCCCAACTTCACTATGAAAGACCGAGTCTAACAATGCATCAGTCAGAAATCTCCAAGAGGATTGCGGGCGTTGTACATTGGGCATCTCCAACACGAGAAGAACTGGTGAGTGATCTGATAATGTACGTGGCATATAGTCGATAGTCTGGACGGTCAGTAAGAGCCGGGGTGGGAGGTACCAGTGGTCTATTCTTGACCATGTGCCATGCGTGGCTGAATAAAATAAGTAGTCGCGACCTGTGGGGTGCTGAATCCTCCAGGGGTCTTTAAGAAGTGTGGAGCCCAGCAGGGAGGTGAGCGTCTGAACCGCATGTGGGTTGGTAATATGTCCTGTCCCAGTCGTGTCCACCCCAGGATCTAGAGTTAGATTTAAGTCACCCCCCATTAATATGTTATCGATATCTAATCTTGTAATGTGCGCGGCTACCTTGGGGAAGAACTCTGTAGAATCCACATTCGGGGCGTAGATATTTTCCAGCAGAAGTGGTTCATTACCCAGTACGCCCGCAACAAGGATGCATCTACCCTCCTCATCCGCCACTATTTCCTGTGCCTGAAAGGGAAGTGTCCTATGCACAAGAACACAGACACCCCGAGAATATGTACTATAATTGGAGAAGAAACGGTTGGCACCACAGGATGCTGCTAATCGGTGTACAGGGAGCAGTGCATAATGTGTCTCCTGTAAAAAAGCTACTTCAATGGCATGCCTGGCCATGTAAGCTAATGCTTGGCGCCCTTTACGAGGGTTTGAGTGACCTCTTACGTTCCAGGATAAACACTTTAAGCGCAAACCTTTATGTTTTACGGTTGGCGAAGACATGTAAATGGTGTGTCATATTGAGAAACGCATTGTATATGTGTGATATTCGTATAATCATGTAGACAGGGAAATGGGGCTCTGCATCGTAAGATTGAGAAAACAACAAGTCTTAAAGAAACATTTCCCATATCCCCCCTCCCACATCAGATACCTATAAAATAGCACCCGGTGAATCCCATTTAGATCCTACAAAAAGGGAAACAGAGCCCTAAAAAAACACACAAGAATAAACTTCCAATGGGGGTGGGCAACACTCCACGGAGACCACCACTCAAAGCGTGGATGAATATATGTGATTTGTGCCGCCGTACATGTGTTAGCCCCTTAGGTAGCTGTGTTCGTTGGCATTAGGCATGTCTCTCACAGTTACGACTCCCGGGAGTTTGTTCGTGTTCCCTCGTCTTGGTTCCGCCAATCGGGCTAAGCTCTGGCATGAAGGTCGATTGAGCACAACAAAAACATAGTTTGGGAAGAGGTAATACAGCTGCCAGTCCTTCTCCCGACCCCGATGCTTCATCTTCCGCCTGCTGTCGGGTATTATGCGTTTGGTGATGCTGCTTCCAGAACTTCGTAGCCTCCTCGGGGGTCTCGAAAATGTGTGTTTTTCCAGCAATCTGAATGCGGAGGCCTGCTGGGTAGAGCATAGCATACCGCGCAATGGCCTTTTGTAATGCTCGCTTAATGTCTGCATATTTGCGACGTGCCTCTTGCACTATTGGTGTGAAGTCCGGAAAGAGTGCTAGTTCTGCGCCTTGGTACGCAATAGTCCCCCGTTCTCGGGCCAATTGGAGCACCACGTCTGGGTCTTGGTAGTTAAGGAGTCGCGCTATTATTAGTCTTGGAGGTGCCCCTGGCGCAGATCGCGGTCCCAGTGTGCGATGCGACCTCTACACTGCAAAAGTTCCAGAGAATGATTCCCTGCCGAAGTTGTCTAGCAAGACAGTCTCGACAAACTTGGCCATGGGGCCAGTATTCGTGGACTCGGCCAAATCTCAATCCGAACGTTATTGCGGCGTGAGCAGGCCTCTAAATCTTTGGCCTCGGAGGCCATTGTCTTCAGTAAGCGTTCCGCCCTCTCTAGCCTCTTGCTGGTGGAAGGTTGCTCGTCTTCCAGGTTAGATATCCGTTGTTCTGCATCACCAATGCGGGTACTGTGTTGTTCGAGTAGCCCATGTATGTCATCTAGGCATGCAGTGAGGGTGTCTAAGCCATTATCGATTGCCCTGAAACCGGCACGTAGTTCCGCCATGATGGTGGCTGCACCCTCTAACATTGGGGTCTCAGCACCTGGTGGTCCCTCTGTCTCTTCCTGCCTGGGGGTCTTCGTGCCATCAAAGATCAGTTGGTGCTGCTTGCGGTCTGTATGTCCCATTGTGAGGTCACTTGCAATACGCTCGGCGCAAGAAATACGGGCCTCAATGTAGGACACGCAATCGACGCCGACAGCAAGAGTCTGATCTGGGGAATTCGGCAGTCCAGCTGAGCATTGTGGATCTGTAGACACTGTGTCTGTGTGGACAACCCCGGAAGCGCCCTATTGGCAGCTTAGAGCCCTTTGATGCAGGTCTGTAAGGGACTGCGTTTGGCTTGTATGCACATCAGGTCCCGTTGGCTGGGAGGGGGAGATTCAGCAATTTTGTATGCATGCCCCAGGGGTCTCAGCCGCACTTGTGTACTGGATTGCTGCTTAGCCTGTACTTTCGGGGCAGGTACACCACCTCGTGTACTCACTGCTGAAGTGAGCTGCAGTCAACGCTTGCGGCCATCAGGGCCGTACGTTGTGACGCCAACGCTGTTCTGCCTGTGACCGGTGCCCACTTCAGGTCCAGCTGGGCATCGGGAATCACATCTGCCTCAGTTCCGCATTCCTAGGAACCCGCCCTCAGGCTTGTCCAGGGCTCCTGTTGTCCCGGGGCCTCTGAGGGCCGCGCCCAACCTGGGGAATGCGAAAGCCCAGTTGAATAGTATGGGTCGGCGGGCCCGTCTGTATAAATAACCTCAGCGGTGCTTGGTCTATAGCATGAAACATAGGGATGCAGCTCCATACGTGGCCGTGCCCGGCCCCAACGCACATCAAGTTTCGTAAGGGAGGGGAGACTCTGCATTTCTGTTCTAGCTCTAGGGGCTACGACTGCGTTTGTTTGCTGGTTGCAGCACAACATGTCAGTTCGGGGAAGCCACCCTACCCCGTGTACTCACTGCCATCCTTGTGCTGTAATTATCGCCCGCAGCCACCGGGCCCGTGCGCGGCCACCTCAATGCCGCTCCGCTTGTGTCCGGTGTCTACCTCAGATCCGGCTGGGCATCGGGATTCGGGACCGCCGCAGCTCCACGCCTTCAGGACCCTGCCCTCAGGCTCGCCCGGGACCCCTATTGTCCTGGGGCCTCCGAGGGCGCGTCACGCCCAGAAGAGCACAGACCGCAGCACCGCTGTTACCGGTTCAATCTCGGTCATCTAGGGCTCCCCGCGCAGCCACAGGCTTGTAGCTCGCCATTTGTGCTTCTTTCCTCGGGATAGGAGCAGCGTATGTGGTAGGCGGCTGATTTTGTAGAGGGCGGCTCCGGAGCTTCAGAGTCAGACGGCCATTTTGGTCGCTGGCTCGGCTACGCCAACACTATACCTCTTTTTGGTATAGCATATACAGAGCCGGCATCCTACATTCGTGTATCAGCGCTGGGGTCTACGAATTTGCATTTGTTGGACTGCTCAGTCAACACCTGATCACATGACAGGACTCCTAAATTGTCTTTAGATTCAGATTTTTCTTGAATTGACAATTTTTCTAAATTTTTAAAAGGCTTGCTAGGGCCTGGGTTAAGTTCCTGTGAATATTTTTAGACATCCCGACTCAGGAGATGATGACGTTAGTGAAGTGGAGGACAACTCCCAAACTTCCTCACTAACTAGGGAGAACAGGGTCCCTGAGCACCTGACTCCAGAGTAGTACTGACAGCACCTAGGTTAAACACAGGCGGGTAAGGTTCTGGTGAGATCACTGAGGACAGCCTCAGCAAAGAAGACATCCTTCTAGCAAGGTTGACCAAAAGATTAGACCTAGAGTCCAGGCTCCTGGCTCTAGAAAAAGAAAGAGCAGAGATGGGCTTACCACCCATCCATGGTGGCAGCAATATAAAACCTAGGGAAAAAGAGAGTTCTTAGGACCCTAAAATCCCCAAAGGGATTGTCCCCAAATATGAGGAGGTTGATGACATCACCACATGGTGAAGAGGTCATACTGGGGATCCTTACTTTGGGAACTGTTCTCTGGTAACTGCAGAGACAGACGTCTGACCCTCAATGGGCTAGATGCTGAGTCCTATGATCTATTGAAGGGCACCCTGATTGAGGACTTTGGACTCACAAGTGAGGAGTATAGGATTTGATTCAGGGGGGCTCACAAAACCGCAAGCCAATCCTGGGTTGACTTCATGGACTGCTCAGTAAAAACACTAGATGGTTGGTTAACTGGAAGTGATGTGCAGGACTATGTTAGGCTTTACAATCTGTTGATGAATGAGCACGTTAAGTAATTGCACACATGAAAAGTTGCATCAGTATCTGGTGGACCTAGATCTAATTTCTCCCAAACAATTGAGAAAGAAGGCAGACCATTGGGTCAAGACTAGGGTGACCAAAACTTCCACTGGGGGAGGTCAAGAGTAAGGGGTTGTAAAACCTACCCAGGGGAAAGGGGGTGCTCTCCCCAAAGACAAAAACCAAGCGTCTTCTAAAGGCTCCTAAAAACCTGTTCAGGAGGGTGGGTCCCAGAACTCTTCCCAGGACACTGGTGGGTATAAGGGTAAAAAAAAAGTTGTTTTTTAAAAAGATTATTTTTTATTAAACTTACATATGTATAGCAAAACATCACAGATTTATGACATTCATTGTACCATGTATAGTCTTGAAAACATCACCATGTCTAATTTTTCCTTGAGTACTTTTCACCAGTTTCAGGTTTATTCGGGTGACAGGTCGGTTATCAATTGGCCCATGCCCTACTCTGTCCATTCCTCACATTTTACATCAAAGGGTAAAATTTTTGATCCCCTAAAGGCCTTGTGTCGCACTTGTAAGAAGGTTGGACACCAAACAGGAGATTCTGCCTGTCCCAACAAAAATGCCCTAACTCTACCTCCAGTTAGCACTGGTGTGGCCATTCTCCAGATGGGATCAGCAGTGTACCCAGAGCAAATCAGGGTCCACACTGAAGCTATTCTTGTTTCTGAGGGGAAGGGAGAGTTGGCTACTTTAGCTGTCTTGCCCCCCAACTTGAAAAAGTACTTGCAATTGAGGGGGAGGGGGAGTTGGCTACTTTAGCTGTCTGGCCCCCTAACTTGAAAAAGTACTTGCAATACCCCTTAGTGAGTGGGACTAGGATAGAAGCCCTGAGGGATAGAGGTGCCAGTGCCACCATGTTGAGAGATACACTGGTTTCCCCAGGACAATACCTGACTGGAAAAACCTATCCAGTCACCAACACTGACAGTGTCACTACAGTTAATCCCATGGCTATGGTGACCTTAGATGGGGGGGGGGGGGTACTGGCCTGAAGCAGGTAGTGGTCTCTCCAACGCTACCAGCTGCCTGTCTGCTTGGAAATAACCTGGAGACCTCAGCATGGGCTGAGGTAGAGTGAAAAACTCATGCAGCCATGCTTTGGATCCCTGAGGTAGTGTGTGTGAACAATAGAGCACAAACTCGAGCACAGGGTGAAGAAGAAGTGTTGGAGCCTGAAAGGATGGCCCAACCTTCCAAGGGGAAAAGCAAGAACACTGGGGGACCAGCTTCTGCACAGTAAAAAGCTGAGGACCCCTCTCCTCAAGGAGAGGACTTGTCAACCAAAGGGGGAACTGAGACCATGGAACTTGGACCTTACCAGGTTGAGCTCCTGGGCCCAGGGTGACCCTCTAGGGAACAACTGTGCATTAGACAGCTGGTCTGTCCCACTCTTGAAAGCCTGCGACAGCAAGCAGATGCACAGGAGAAGGGAGATGTCAGTGGCTCCCACAGGACCTATTGGGAGGAGGGACTTCTATCCACTGAGGCCAGAGACCCCAAACCTGGAGTCCCTAGGAGAGTGGTAGTGCCTCAGCTGTGTAGAGAGTTCTTACTCACATTGGCCCATGACATCCCCTTAGCTGGGCACCTGGGTCAGATTAAAACTTGGGAAAGGCTTGTCAGACATTTCTACTAGCCCCAGGTGTCCCAGAAAGTGAAGGAGTTTGCTAGCTCATGTGTTGCCGGTCAGGCCAGTGGCAAAACAGGTAGACACCTAAAGGCCCCCTTAATTCCACGACCAGTGGCTGGGGTCCCCTTTGAAAGGGTTGGTGTGGACATAGTGGGTCCACTTGAACTAACCACAGCCTCAGCAAACAAATGTATACTGGTAGTAGTGGATCATGCTGCCAGGTATCCTGAAGCAATTCCCCTTAGGACTACTACAGCTCCTGCAGTAGCCAAGGCCCTCATTTGTGTCTTCACCAGGGTAGGGTTTCCTAAAGAGGTGGTGTCAGATAGAGGTACCAACTTCATGTCTGCAGACCTGAAACACATGTGGGATGAAGGTGGAGTGAACTATAAATTCACTACACCTTACCACCCACAAACCAATGGTCTTGTTGAGAGATTCACAAAATAGTGTAAGTACATGGCCCAGACTAAAATTGCATGCACAAACGGGTCGCAAACCCGTTTGCGCATGCAATTTTATGTCATACATCTTGCCCAATGATTCTTGTAGTGTGGATTCCACTTTGTTCTTGTGTTGCCATATGCATTTTGGGATATTGGTCCCTTCCTAAGGGGCCTCTGTATCAGAACGAATCCAAAAAATAATACTACCAACTAAAACTTACATTACAAAAGGAAACAATTATATCTAAGGACATTGGCAATTGTGTAATTTTCTTGTCCAGATATCGAATAATTTTCACCAACATCATGCACAACCAAGTTAATGGTGATTGTAGGTGCTGTAAAATGCCCCGAACGTGTTGATGTCACCTCCATCGTCTGACTCCTAAGGGTCAATAATGCGTATCCTCATGCGTGGATAAAGACAATTCAAACTATCAACCATAAGTCACCAGAGCCCTACCAATTTATATCACCCTAGGTGCATGCCACCACTTTTTTCAAATTAATGCTCACAATTTAGTGGAACCATCAGTTACTTCAAAAATGAGTAAAGGCTGTCCAATCCCTATGTAGATTAACTCAATCCTTTAGTCAACGTATTCGAATTTATCTAGTTATGTCAACACTATCATGAGTACAAGCATACCTTGATTTGTAGATTCGATCACATAAACCTTTGTAGGGATATGTACATGTTCAGCCACCTCCGATTATCTGAAAAAACCCTTAAACGACAAATAAACTCCAGTTATCAGCCAGTACCCAAAAACTAGCAATCCATTATGTCTACACAGTCTCTGCACAAACACCTACTGGTTTCTTTGTGACCATAAGCACCCTTTTTCCGCTTCAAAGACGGGAACGATAGTTGCTCCATCTTCATACTCTTACATAGCCTGCAAAGTCACGTGGTTTCTGCGTCTTCCATGTAAGAAACTAACAGCGGACTAATAAACTACAGACTCATGAAGGTCTGGTAGCAGTCATATTTTCACTATACAAATAGAACGTGTACATTTTCCCAAAACCACGATACCACTATCTCATGCAACGCGTTAACAAAACTGCAATCAATTAACCACTTAGTTCTGTGAACTTTATTACCAAGCTCAGAGTTAACGGTGTGATCTATCAAGCTACCGCAAGCGACACAAGTGACGTGTCCATTTTCGTACCGTACTAGTAGGACAGAACCTAATGCTACCTAGTCCGTCATCAGTCTGGATAAGTCAAGCTTGGCTGAATGTTAATTAATTTGTTGATTCAGTTATCATGATCACAGATCGCACCATCATGTTATGACATTACATGAATGCACAGTGTTGTTCAATTTGTCAAACATACATGTTCACTGAAGGTAAAACCGATATTTCAGATATTATTAATCATTAGATCCAGTGGCGGCTGGTGAGGCTTGTCAGTAGTGGGGCTGGGCTTTTTCGGGGGTGGGGGCACACAGCCTAGCTTTTCCTTATGGCAAGGTAAGGGCTGCCACTTCGTACCAAAGGGCCCAAAAAGTGCATATTTTTCAGCGTATGAGGGCCTCTACAGAAAGCAAAATGCTCTTTTACAAGTCACGCTTAAAGTTTTCATGTCATTCATGGGCAGTCCTGCCTGCTTTCGAACCTTAGTGACTAGTATCAGGGTACCCACAGTTGTCAGCAGCAAGCGTTTAACTTGCTGTCACTGGGGTATAGCATGATTGAAACAGTCAGACATTAGCTGCAGGCTGTAGAAGCAGTCAGATTGCAGCCCTGGAATAACTGTATCTTAATGGTGCAATCCCACAGAAGGGGAGCCCTCTCCAGGCAGTTGGCTCCAATGCGCCTTAATGCCACTTGATGAGAGGGCCTCACCTAGACCACTTGATGAGGCAAGCTCACCCCGACGTCAGATGTGGTAGACCACAGCGTACTCGGGGATATGGTTTGCTTCTGTCAGTTAAGATTCAAGTCAGTTCAAGCTTTGCATGAAAAGCAGTTATTTTTCCAAAGGGGGGAGAGGATGTGGCGTAACGGCCAGAGCTGCCTACTATAAAGCTGGGGAACCAGGTTCCAGTATCGGCGTCGGCTCAACATCCTGTGATTCTGGGCAATTTACTTAATCTTCTTGTGCTGTGCCTACTACAAAATGAATGTGTCCTTGTGTAACGTAACTGGTGTTCATGTAAAGCACTCCAATACCTTTGGGTCGAGTTCGCGCTATATAAAAATGCAAAAAAAAAAGCCAAACTCAGAGGCTTTGTACCTCGAATGGAATTCATAAACTGCAAAAACAGATGTAAAAAATGTTTGTTTTGAGCCATCAAAGAAACATTCTTGTTTTGGCACAAAAGTTGCAGTTTTGCATAGAAGTTGCAACGCAGGTGATCTCTGGTAAACTGCATCTCTCTGATGTTACCTTTTCAGGCTTAGTCAAATTTATTCACTCTGTCCTGTCTTGAGTTTACAGGTAGACATGCAATGACAGAGATCAGGATTCGTGTTCTGGCAGGAGACCGAACATACACGCTATAGAAAATATTTATTGGAATGAAGCCATAGTATGCAATGCAACGCATTTCTACACATGTCTGCTACACCCAATAAAAACGTATACCTTCCCTTTTCTAATTCATTACCATCAAGCACAGCAAAACAAGATTGAGGGTTTGGATTCCTAACAGCCCTAACTTCATTGAACTAACCAAATGGGCCTGGCACAGCAGGCATTATTTTTTTTACCTCCCCTGGCTGCTGAACTGGAGGGAAGCTGCCTTTAAGCCAGCCCAGGCAACGCCGATTCCTCTGTTTTTCAATTAAACAAACCATAATTTACAGGCCCAAATACCAGTTATGGTCTGTGTATTATGAAAATTAAAGTTGTGCTGTTCCTGAATGATCTAGAATTTAGCAATGTACAAAGGACAGTAGGCTAGAGTCAAAAAGAGATGGGAATCCATTTCTTTGGAATGTAATGCCCTCACACACCCAGTTGGTGTGGGATATACTACTGCTTCATCAATCCCCGGCAGGTCAAGATATGAGGAACTTCCCCATATAGTTTGCGTAGTACGCAATGTGTCCAAGGACCTACCCACTGCTGCCGGGACCGGCGTACTACGCAAACTATATGGGGAAGTTCCTCATATCTTGACCTGCCGGGGATTGATGAAGCAGTAGTATATCCCAATTAGGGTAGAACCAGTACTACCAGCCATTAGACAGAGTAAGTCATGGTGGTTTAAATCCCTAACATTAATTCATTATTGTTTTCCAGTCCACCTTAGTGTAGATAGTTTTTTAACTGTAGGTCCTGACGAATCGCCTCTAGACTTGTAGAATTGCGAAGAAACATGTTGACCAACCACACGGAAGAGCGCCACACCTAAGACATTATCTTAGCATTGCGCCTTTCCTCTTTATTTTAATCAGGGTAGGAGACCCCACAATTAAAGTTATTTTTGCTGGTACTCCCAACCCTGTTTTAACTCACAGAATCATCACACACCACTTATTCATCTACACTCACTAAATCTCTCACCCCCACGGCACCAAACGGCTATTTGGAAAAAGATCTCCGCCAAAGTGCCCCTCATCGGGAGCCCGTCAGGCATTGCAGCGCCGGCCAGACGAGGAGCAGCCCGATGATGAAGCATGACACCCATCTGGGTGTGTGAGGGCATTACATTCCAAAGAAATGGATTCCCATCTCTTTTTGACTCTGTAGCCTACTGTCCTTTGTACATTGCTAAATTCTAGATCATTCAGGAACAGCACAACTTTAATTTTCATATTGCATTTGGGCAACTGTGCTGGACCTCATGTATAAAAGCCCTTTGTCCCTCTATTTGTGAATAATAATGGTCTGTGTATTCCAATCTTCTTGTTTTATCTAAACTTCGACCCTTCATACTACTGTACTGTTTGTGGCACGGACCTCTCTCTTTGTACAACCCTCTCTGAAATCGAAGTTAGGTTTCTGCTTCATAAACGTCCCTAACAACATTAAATGAAGGGTGACATTGTTGATTTTTGTGATCAGCTCTGATGTCCTGCACAAGAGATTTAGAAAGGCTTCCAACCACTAACCCATGTTTGCTGGGCGTTTCTGAGGATGTGGTGCCTGTCTTTTAAACATGCACCTGTCAGCTTGCAGACGTTGCCACTCTTTCACACCACCATGATTTCAGCCAGGAAATATCACAGCTAGAAGAACACGTCAACTGGCCCAACTGAACTTGCGCATATGACTGTGTTAGCATGCAAGACTATATAGGGCTCGTCTCGTTTTAGTTTCCGGAGCAGAGACCCAGAACAGATACCCGATAAGCCATTTTAAATATTCTGTCTTTGTTTCCTTGGTATATATTTGAGGGCATTTTGTAGACAATTCTAATAGAATGGTTTGGAATATTTTCTACCTTTGTTTCCCACAAACATTGCTTAAAAAATGTTGTGAAAAGACCAGTCCCATGTCAACAACATGGAATAAAACACCAAAGGAACCTGGGTAGCTGTACACCTCACCCAAGCCCTCTGCCCCCCGTATGTCCCCCCACCCAACACAAACACCTACAGAGTCTAGTACAAACACATGGTCTTTTTTCCCAGGAGCACTTAAACTATGACAGGATCCCAGAATGCGTGATTGAGCACTTCCCTCCTCATGCTTCTTCGATTGGCGAGGGCTATCAGCTTACACCATACTATGAACAGCTCATCCGCAAGGTTACCTTCAGACACATGAGACAAACCTGGCCTGCAGTGAGCAAGCAGCACCTCATCCTTTGCTCCCCCACCACCAGCATGAGTCTAGCTGGCCTGGCACTGGCAGTAAATCATGTGTCTCTCTGAACAGACACATACTGCGGCCGGAGCGAAAATGGCGCCCAGGATTAACTCATGCAGCGGAAAACAGACACTGCAAGTTGAGTCCGCGCAGTGTATTAAAGTTCCACCTGCAGTCTTAACCACACCCTTCCCCAACTTATCACAGGGTGGGACCCCATCCTGTGACGAGTTCAGAAAGGTGGGATGAGAATGCTCTTTCCTCTCCCTGATTGACGTGGAGGCTTAGCGCTACAGGGCTTGTGTCTCTAACGCCCAGGGCTAACTTCACCTCCACATCATAAGGGGATGGAGACTGGCCCCTGATGCTAGGCATTTGCTGAGCTGATGACCTCACATGCCTCAGGGCTGAGAAATTGTCAGCCCGGCAAATACTCTCTAGACTTTGGTCCCGTCCAAGTGAGCAACGTAAGTTTAGGGAAAGCGCTGTGATGTAAGTGGCTGTCTAACAGACAGTGCTGTAGAGAAGTCCTCGTTCAAGCAAGTTTGTATGTGTGCACATATGCCATTTAAAAAAAAAAAAAAAAAAAAAATGTAGATGTAGCGTTGCACATTGCTTTCAGTAAAGGAGGTGGAGCTCCGACGCCCTCGCACAGAAACCGCCACTGCCATCTAATCAACATTCTATCATGATACATGTCATTCCTTTTATAGCCCCTGGTACACATGAAATTTAAGTAGTTGCAGTTTGTGTATTGCAGATATGAATTAACTATGTCTAGTTGGTATGTGTGTGCCTCAACATTTCCAAGGGTATCTTACTGGGTTTCATTTGTGCTATAAGAAACAACTCTTATCCTTCTTTTGATTGAGTCCAAATGGACTCATGGTATTAAACTTTTTTATCCAAAAGATTTCTCTTTGTAACAAGGTTTTAGCAGGATCAGCACCCTCTTTTGTGGTTACTGTCTCTAGTATTAGAAACCTTAGCTGAGCAATGGCATGCCGTTTTTTTAGCCAGTACTCCACAAGGTTGGATTTGGTGTTTTTGTTGCGGATCATGCTTTTGTGTTCAGTGATCCTGATTTTCTCTTTCCTCTCTGTTTTACCAATGTACAGCAATCAACATGGACACTATATGCAATATATCACGTTAGCTGTATTACAATGTGCCGAATGTTTCAATGCCACTGACTCTCCAGTTCTGGGATGTGCTATGCTATTGCCCATAATTACATTATTGCAATGAATGCAATTATAGCAATTTTTTGTGCCTTCTCAAATTTTGTTCTGTGATTTGATTTTTGATGACAACAGTTCTTTAATGTTTCTTGTATAAGCGAACAAAGGTCTGTGTTTGAATATTCCTCTGAAGTCTGTCTCTGTCTGTAATAATTCCCAAAGTTTCAAAATCAATTTCTTGATGCACTTTGACTTCCTTGAAAACTTGGATATAAAGACCGTTTGGTTCTTTTCAGGTTTAATTTGTTTGCTTAACAATTCTTTCCGTTTGCAGAGTTTAATACGGTCTTCAGACTGTGCCACAGTAATCGTAGGATACCCTCGGTGTAAACATCCTTGCCGAATCTTGCCTATAGCCAGCTCACAAGTTGTTGTGTTGAAAGAAATTCTTTTCGCTCTCATTATTTGGGAATAGGGTAGATTGTTGAGCAGTTTGGGAGGATAGAAAGTCTGAAAGTGTAACAGGTTTCATGTATAGATGGGGGCTTATAAAAGAAATGACATGTATCATGATAGAATGTTGATTAGATCCGATGATTAAATATCAACCAATCTTAACATAGCCAACTGAGGACGGACTAGGTAACATTAGGTTCTGTCCTACTAGTACAGTAAGAGGTTGGACACTTGACTTGTGTCGCCTTTGGTAGCTTGATAGATCACACCGTGAACTCTGAGCTTGGTGATCAAGTTCCCAGAAGTAAGTGGTTAATTTATTGTGGTTTTGTTAACGTGTCGCATGAGATAGGTGTGGTTAACGTGGTTTTAGGAAAATGAACATGTTATATTTGTATAGTGAAAAGATGGCTGCTACCAGAATTTCATGAGTCTGTAGTTTATTAGTCTGCCGTTAGTTTCTTACATGGAAGACATCGAAACCACATGACTTTGCAGGCTATGTAAGAGTATGAAAATGGAGCATCTATCATTCCTGTCTTTGAAGCAGAGAAAAGGTGCTTACCGTCACGAAGAAACCGTTAGGTGTTCATGCAGAGACTGTGTAGACATAATGGAGTGCTAGTTTTTGAGTACTGGCTGATAACTGGAGTTTATTTGTCGTTCAAGGGTTTTTACAGATAATCGGAGGTGGTTGAACATATACATATCCCTAAAAAGGTTTATGTGACCGGATCTGCAAATCAAGGTATGCTTGTGCTAGTGACGGTGTTGACATAAGTAGATAAATGCGAATACGTTGATTAAAGGATTGTGCTAATCAACTTAGGGATTGGACGGTCATTACTCATTTTTTTACTTAACTGATGCTTCCACTAAATTGTGAGTATTAATTTGAAAAAAGTGGTGGCATGCACCTAGGGTGATATAATTTGGTACGGGTCTGCTGACTTTCAGTTGATAGTTGGACCACTCACGAGGATACGCATTGTTTATTGACCTTTGGAGCCCGAGAATGGGGGTAACATCAGTACATTCAGGGCATGTTACATCACTTACAATCACCATTAACTTGGTTGTGCATGATGTTGGTGAAAATGATTCAATATCTGGATAAGAAAAGCATACAATTGGCAATGTCCTTAGATGTCATTGTTTCCTTTTGTAATGTAAGTTTTGGTTGATATGATTATTTTTTGTATTTGTTCGGATACAGAGGCCACTGAGGAAGGGACCAATGTCCTGAAATACATAAGGCGATGCCAGAACAAAGTGGAATCCACACAAGAATCATTGTATTTTACTTTTATTTATGTTTATGAATTAGGAATGTTAATGATTTGTGTCATGTTGTTGAATATCCACCAAGTATTTGAAAATGATAAAAAATGAAGAATCTTTTTTGAAAAGCTATTCAAGGTGTATGTGTGTACATTGTTAAATATTGAATGTTAAAAACTTACAGCAGTTCGCATAGGGATTCAGGTACACATTTACTTGAAACATACATTCAGATAACACATCCCTGTTTGCCATGCTTGCCCAGCACTGCATGAGGCCTAGGTAAATCACCCTTAAGGCAGGGTCTGGACCCCGGAGGGGCTTGTCGGCGGTGCCCCCCGCAGCTACCTCGCAAGACGCTAGCGAACTTTGCCCATTATCTGCGGCCCTGCCCCCCTGGCGGAGTGGCGCTCCTTGGAGGGGACCCCCTCTGTAGACGGGGGATTGTTGGTACTTCCCCAGACGTTACTCCGCCGACCACTGGGCGGCCCATATTTCTGATATACCACCTGGGGGTGCTGGGATGCGGCCCACCGGGGGGGGTGTGAAGGCGCCTGCGGAACAGACGCACTCTGGATTGGTGAGGTGCGCTGGGGCTGGGCCCCTGGGAGTCTTCGCAATTCCTGAACTCGCTCCCTGATCTGGGTGGGCTGCCTGCCCCTGAGTACCCCCGCCAGGGGGTGGAGGTGCGCCCCACGTGTTTGGTCTAGACCTCAGTATCCCAGCTGTGCTGCCCTGCCCTATGCTTCGAACTCTCTCGTGACCGGTGGACTATCTGGAGGGCCCCGGGGCTTCGAGGGGATATCCTCTGACTACCCATACTTCACTTCACCGGCATCTTGTCCCTGCTGGCCGGGCCGCCCTTCTTTCATCTGACCGGACAACCGTCTGACCCTGCGCAGTGCCTCCTCGCCTAGACTCCCTGTTCGTCACATGGGTCTCTGAGGGGCCATGACTCGCTCACGGGCTGGGAAAGACTCCGCTGCACCCCCAAAAGACAACACGGTCACGGCCCTGTGGAACAGATCGGGCTAGGCCCCTGCAGCGGAAATGGCATCGTCGGCGGGAGGACCTTCTGACCCTGTCACCCAGTCCTTCATGACCAGTTTCATGCAAGAACTCAAATCTGAAATTGGCTCTCTTAGAACAGAGGTACAGGCCTGCGTCAAAGAGCTCAGGAGAGACGTTGTGGAACTTGGAGGGAGAGTGGACGACCTTGAAAGGACAGTCGACGCCCGCACGGAGGATCAGGAGCAATTATGGCAGCGCCTGGCCACCCTGCAGGAACAGCACCTCTAACTACAGATCAAGCAGGAGGACTTGGAAAACAGGGGACGCCGCAATAACCTGCGCGTACGGGGGATTCCAGTTGGGACAGAGGGCTCGGACATCATGACCTTCGTAGCAGACCTGCTCCACGAGATCAGGGGGGACGATGACGTGTCCCCACCGGCTCTGGACCGTGCCCATCGGGTGTCTGGTCCACCTGGCCGCCCGGGCCTCATCCCCAACATCCTGACCCGGGTTCATTTTTTCACGGAAAACTAGGCCATCCTCAAGGCAGCACGAGACAAAGCAGAGCTCACCTTCAAGGGAACTCCCATCCAGCTGTTCCAAGACCTCGCCCCCACCACGCTCCGTCGCCGTAGGGATTTCAGGCCCATCACTGACAAGCTAAGGGAGTTGGGCGTCCGATACCAGTGGGGCCACCCGTTTGCACTCATCTTCCAGTGGGAGTCCAGGCGTCGGGTGCTGCGGTCCTTCCAGGAAACTGCCCAGTTGCTCCAAATTTCAGTCACGCCCCCATCTAGCCCCTCAAGATTGCCCTCCCTGAACCGCAAACCTGCAAAACCCCAATGGGCTAAGATACACCGCCCCAGACGCCCATCTCATCGGGGAGAATGTGCTTCATCCCAGGCGAAACAAGACATTATACAACACATTCGTTCCTTAGAAGGTGGACACTCGCCCCCGGGCTCCAAGCCATCTGAAAAGTAACCACTAGGCGCCCCTACACGCAATCTTGACCTCCGCCACCTGCGAGAATGGGACTAGCACCCCACTCATCTTGTTGACATGTCTGCCTGGACTGCACCCTGGCGGCGGTACCGGACTATGCTCCTGGACGGCAATGTTGATCTCCTGAGACCCGCTTCCACTCCTATTCCTCGGAGAGTGACATCTCTGGGATGGCCTGTGCCTCTGAGCCTGGCTTACCCCCGGACTGGAATAGGCCTTGTTGGCCACGTTGGCCATTGTTATTTTTTGGATATCATGTTTCTTTTCTCTCACCTCTCTCTCTTTCTCTTCTCTCTTACTACCCCTCTCACTGGCGGGAGGGCGGTCCTGATCATGGTGGGGGTTCTCTCTGTGAAGGTTGCTCTTTCTTCCCTCAGCAATGCACTAGGCCCTACGGCGACTTCCATTTCCCTTACCTCATTCGGAGCTGCGTTGAGGGGGGAGGGGCTGCACTGCGTCCTACTCCTACTCTTCTGCATGAGATGGCGCTAGTGCACGATACACCGGTAACATGACTTCCATCCCCTGTCTGAAACTCCTCTCCCTTAACGTGAAGGGTCTTAACTCCCCCAACAAGCGCCGCCAGATATGGCGATACCTCCTACTGCAAAATCCAGACATCATATTCCTGCAGGAAACTCACCTACTGAGGGAAGATATGTCTCGCATGGCTCATCCTAGATACCCTCTTCAACTCTGGGCATCTGCACCCACTAAATCAGCGGGGTGGCAATCCTTTGTCAGGCAGGCATCCGCCAGGGGGACTCCCGGGTGATCCATAGCAAGGATGGCAGATTCCTCAAAGTGATGGTCAAGATTGGGCAACGAGTCCTCACCTTATGCAACACTTACGCACCGAACCAGGCTCAGGACTTATTTCTTCGAGGGTTGTTGCGGGAACACATAACACACGATGATCCTAATCTCATCCTGGGAGGAGACTTCAATCTGGCATGGGAGGTGGGACTCGACCGTAGTGAAGGCTCGTTCCACGGGACGGGGGCTATGTCCTCTGCCTTAAAGAAGCAACTAACTACCCTTGGCCTCATAGATATGTGGCGCTATCACTCCCCAGACACCCGCGATTATTCCTATTACTCTCACATTCATCGCTCCTACTCGTGCATCGACTACCTCTTCGTCTCGCACTCCCTTATCAAGGACACCCTTTCGGCGTCCATGTCTGACATTTCTGTCTCTGACCACGCTCATGTGGAACTTCTCATCCAGGATCACTCCTCTCGCCCCAACTGTCCCCCTAGGTGGCGCTTCCCTCCTCATGTCCTCAGGGACCCAGTGGACACGGCGGAACTTCGGGACGCTATCACGTCCTATTTCGAGATCAACGACCTCCCAGAGACTCCACTCCCCGTGTTCTGGGATGCGTTTAAGGGCACGATTCGCGACTGCATCACGTCCATCTCTATAGCTCGGGCTCGGGAAGCCCGTTTGTTCGAAGACAAACTCTCTCGGGACATAAAGGCGCTTGAACGACTAGACCAGGAGCACCCCCTGGCGCTACATAAGAGACGCCTTGCTATGCTTCGAGGCCAGCTACGGGCACACAGAACCAACAAGGCAGAACACGCTCTTTTAGCCCTGAGACAACGGTACTACGAGGGGGACAACAAGGTGGGCACGGTCCTGGCATGCCGTCTTCGGACGTGGGCCGCTAAGGCGCACATCGCTAAACTTAAACTAGGGGACCGTACCTGGGCCACCACTGAAGCAGCTAAATTACAAGCATTTCAGGAATACTACTTATCCCTCTATGCCAGGGAGTCGCCCAACCCAGACCAGGTGCTGGCTGCCCTGGAGGCCTGTGAGTGGTCCCCGATTGGCCGACATCACGCTCAACTACTGGAGGAACCTATCACCCCAGAAGAGCTCGCCAGCGCTTTAAAGGATCTCCCTCTTGGCAAAACCCCGGGGCCGGACTGTCTGCCAGTCTCGTTCTATCGCGCCTTCTTCCCGCAACTTAAATTTCATATGCTCCGCCTTTTCAATTCTTTTTCGGACACAGTGGGGCCCTCCTCTACTATGGCCATGGCTGAAATCGCCTTAATTCCCAAACCAGGGAAGGATCTTACACTCTGCTCCTCCTTTCGCCCCATTGTGCTCCTAAATACGGATCTCAAACTCTATACTAAAATACTAGCTAAGCGTCTCGACTCGCACCTTCCTGGGCTCATAGAGCCGGACCTGGTGGGCTTTATTCGCCAACGACAAGGTGCAGACAACGTACGACGTATTGCCCATTTAGTCGGGAAGGCACATCATTGGAAGATACCCTCTTGCTTGTTATCGCTCGATGCTGAAAAAACATTTGATCGAGTAGATTGGGTATTCCTCCGAGCTGTCCTACAGAAAATAGGGTTGGGCCCACGGATGATCGCTAGAATTATGGCTCCCTATCTCTCTCCTCTGGCCCAGGTGCAGGTCAACGGCCAACTCACGAAACCCATCTCCATTCACAGGGGCACCCGACAGGGGTGTCCCTTGTCCCCCCTCTTATTCGCTCTCGTAGTGGAAACCCTTGCTATCATGATCCGCCAGTCCCCTGACATACACGGCATCACACTTGGGGGGGTTGGACCACAAAATAGCCTTGTTCGCGGATGACCTCCTTCTTACAATATCCCACCCACGATCCTCTTTACCTGCCCTGCATAGATTGCTCCAATTGTTCGAACTGGTCTCGGGGCTCAAAATTAACCATGAGAAATCATGGGCTCTCAATCTTACGATCCCTGCGGAGGAGATCGCCACACTCCAATCTCTTGTTCCTTATCAATAGGCATCACACTCCATTCGGTACCTGGGGCTCAATTTGACTCCCAACCTTGCCACATGGTCACAAGCAAATTGGCAGGAGTGTAAAAAAGTCGTCCTAGCTGACCTGAGAGCGTGGAAATCCCTTCTGCTTTCCTGGTTAGGGCGCCTGAACACGGTCAAAATGTCGATCCTTCCAAAGATACTCTACCTCTTCCAGACACTACCCACGCCCATCCTGGAGCATCATATTCAGAGCCTTCAGCGTGAGCTCATCGCGTTTATCTGGGGAGGGAGTAGACCGCGCTTCTCTAGTAAGATACTCATGCTCCCGCGCGACAGGGGGGGGGGGCTGTCTTGCCCCAACTTGTTAGAATATTATTGGGCGTCGCATCTCAGCTTAATCTCGAAGTGGATGGCATGGGAGAGCGAGAAAGTCTGGTTTCATATGGACAGGGCAGTGACCTGTCGACCCATTTGGGACCTTGCCTGGCTCTCACGGGAATCCCGCTCTCGCAGCGCCTATATAGCGGTCCCTACAAAGACGGTTCTCGATATTTGGGATAAACTAGCATTACGCAGAGGCCTCACCTCCTTCCCATCCCCCCAACCCCCCATCGCTCACAACTCACACTTCCCGCCTGCTTCCCACCCGCCCTACTTCTCAGACTGGACGGAGGGGGGTTGTCGGACGATTCGGGACCTTTTCATGGGGGACACTTTCAAAACTTTTGAACAATGTAAGCGGGACTTCCAGCTATCGGAGGGGGCTACATTTCAATACATTCAACTTAGACATTGGGTTCAGGCGTCTTCTCTGACACGGGCGGCCACTCGACCCTTTACTTCTTTCGAGCGGCTGGCGCGCTCCTTCGACAACTCCAGGGGATTAATTTCTCGTACTTATCAAGTTCTACAACATTCACAACGGGCCGCTCCGCATGCTTACCAGTTGCGGTGGCAGTTGGCCTCAGACACTGACATTACATCCACTGAATGGGAACACTTGTGGCGAGATATCCCGAAGGTCTTCCGTAGCATACCCCAGCGGGAAACCGCGTATAAGGTTAAGACACAATGGTACTATACCCCTCACAGGTTGCATAAAATGTTTCCCACCTCTATGTTGGCGCTGCACCAGTGCCCCGGGGGATTTTCTGCATATTTGGTGGACGTGCCCGCTCTTGACCATCTATTGGAAGGAGGTTCTTTGTCACATCAGACTGGTAATAGGCTACCCGCTGCCTGACAACCCAATTGCGATTGTCCTGGGCCTCCGGCCGGTGAACCTGCGCGCCATGACCCGCCGTGATTGGCATTTAAGCCTCCACATGCTTGGTGCTGCCAAGCAAATCATTGCTCTCTACTGGAAAAGAGCTGAAACGCCCCCAATCAACGTCTGTTCACCCACCTGTGGAACACAATGGCAGTGGAGTTACTCACGGCGCGCCTGCAGCATCGAGACACTAACTTCACCAAACTATGGCAACCGCTTGTGGACTATTTCTGCAGACTGGAACACGCCCGACTCCAACCCCCGAAGCTGCGGGTTTTGCGCCTCTTTGAGGATGCTGTGTACCCCCCAGATGTGGATAGCCTCTGGAGACCCACTAATGGAATCACTTGAACCCCCCCTCTGGCGGCGCCTTCACCGCAGACCCCGGACGCCTCACCCCCCCCTAACATAGACAGCCCTGGCCTTTACTTGCATGCCACCAGCGATCACCATTGACCCTGGCTGCCACAGCGCTCCCACCCTAATAGCTCAAGCTTCTGGCGCCAAGAGACGGCCGACCATCCCCCGACATACCTCTCTCACACTTCTCTCTCCCTTTACTCTCTCTCATGGCTCCTTTCTTCTCTTTCTCTCTTTATCTTTTTGCTCTTTATGTTGGATGTTTTGTTCTTAGCTGCAATTGTGATCCCTATGAGCAGATTCGAAATGTATATTAATCAGGCCAACGTCCGCTATGTTAGAGTTTAGATTTGAGATACAGTAATCAGGCAGACGCCCCACGATTACCAAAGCACCGAGACTACAACTATAGTAGGCCCAACTTTGCTATTGTGTCCTCACTTAAAATCATCATCCCGTACTGCATGAAATGATCCTGACACTACCTCCGTTGAACAATGCAGATGACAATACTGAACAATGCATAATGGTCTCTGCCTTATGGCTGAAGCAATATATTGTAATGCTGTGGGGAAAGCGGCTGATAATAATGCCTGTATCTGCTTGTGTGTGATTACTTTAAATGCCAATAAAAACAAGTTTAAAAAAAAAAAAAAGTGCACTGTAAAGCCTACTGAATGTCTGGTCTACAAACTGGTCCTTATGAGTGATGGAGCATGGTTTTGCGAAAATAAAACCTGCTCGGATTGAACCCTCAGTAACATATATTAACAGTGTGTTGTGAAAAATATTATTAAAGAACACTAAAATAAGGGGAAATGCTTTTGCGCATGCGTGTACTAATGCATGGAACTAGGCTGCAGACGCTTTAGCTAAATAAAAATAAAAGATTAATGCTGCTTTTGTGCACGTTAATAATATTTTGCTAGGAATAATACGGGTTGTGCATGGGTTAGTGCAATGCCGGGATGGTGTGCAATGAAATTACATTTCATGAAAATAATAAATGTTTTGTGTTTGTAGAAAAGCAAGCATGGGCCTACTTTCCTGCATGCCAGTTTGGGGTTAATATTTGGTAGAGAAATTAAAATGACCAAAAGAGGGTTTCGAATGAGAAGAGAGAACGTATAGGCATGAACGCGACCTTCGTAGTGTGCTGTGTGGCTGCCAAACTACGGAAAACAAATTATGATATCAGTGGAAGCGAACAACTTCCTTCATGAGATGGCAGAGGCAAACAATAGAAGCGTGAAGACTTGATACATAAAATGTGCCGCAGGAAATATGTACTACGGTTGTATTCAAAGTTGTTTCCTGGGAAGAATCTGTCGTAATGGTGAATGTTTAAGACAAAGGGACATTGAATAAACTGGTCATGATGAGAGTGGTGTGACAGAACACCCCCATTCTTAGCCAATGAGAGACGGAGTTTGATCTCATATTGAAACAAATGTGGGTTGGACATTTAGGCTATAATTGAGGTGCCCGGTGGGCGGGGGGTGTGTAGGTGTTGGCCAGCTGGCGGGAGATCATCGCTGTCGTCGGTTTGCTGTTTCCAGATAGAGGCCTACCTGTTTCCTGATTCCTGACTTAGGGGCTCATTACGATGACGGACAGAAGCCCATCCGCACTGGTGGCGTGGCGGAAAACGTTCATCTTCCCGCTCCAGGTGCGGTCATTGCGACCACCGAATTACAATGGTCCAACAGAGGCCATTTTCCGTCCGCCGCGGTCTTTACAGGCTCCGCACATTTTTTGCGTACGCAAGGGTGGTGGATGGAGCCAACAGAACAAGACCGGCGTGCGGAAACACGTTCCGTCCGCCAACCAGATTACGATGTTGCAAACAGCCCTTCCCACCGCCACGTAAAAATCACCACGTTGCGGATGGCGGAAACACAACAGAGGAAGAGCCGATACAGAACCCATTTAAACCACCGGAGCCGCCATGGATCCTGCGCTACAGGCCTTCCTGCTGCACTACCTGCTGCACCTCCAGCAGACAAGACGCCGCCGCGCTCAACAGCAGAGGTACATACCAAACATCTCCACGCATGCAACCCCTGAACAACTACAACTCCCAGCAAGCGTGGCGGCACCACGATGAATGTGGCAACCTGCCCAATGCAAAGTGCGAAGCCCACCCAATCCCCATGAGTGACCCTCGATGCCCCTGAAGGCAATTGGGGCCAATGCCGAGCCCCGCAGATGCAGAGCGCGCACACCGCAATATCAAAATATGTACGCCGAAGGCTCCCATTGGCTGATGGCTCATTCGCATAGTGGTTGCCACACCGCGGCGGCCTGGAAGCTGCGACCGCAACCCTGCATCATCCAATTGGGGTCATCGCTGCGGATGCCAGCTACCACGCATGCGAACACATACTGCATTTGCATTGGCGCCCTGCGAATTACATCAAACATCACAACTCATTTGCCTAAAGTGATTGGTGCACCCCATGTGTAATATTGTGGGGCACGAGGCCCCCATGCATATAAAGTAACCACACAGACACCGTACATGTTTAGGAGAACTGGCCCAGGGCACGTGCGTCCGGCCCCGTTTGTTGGCAGGGTCACATGTCCAGTGACGCCTGTGCTGGGTGACTGTGGGGTGGGGGGTAATCCAGCCCTCTGGGAGTGGCTGGTACATCAGAACAACTAGAACAGTGACCAGCTGGTCACCACACTGAAGGTATGAGAGAGTGTGACCTTTGAGTCAAGTCTTCACACACATGGTATGTCCAAGAAAAGGAGAGTGAAATTACATACATAGTCATGCCTCGTGGCCAGCATGGACTGAAATGAGGGAAGGAGTCAAAAAGGACAAAGGTCTCTCGCACTGTACCAATGTTGTGTAATGAAACATCCAACCTGTAAACATCGCTTGAATATCCTTTGACATCTGACTGGCGTCTATTGGCCAGGGGTCGTCTTGTGAAGGGCCAGTGACGTAGGCAGACAATCAGAGGTGTCCATTGTCTGCAAATCAGATATACTTGTAATCCCTAGCACTCCCAACACACGAACTGGTGTGGCGTGCAGTGTGCCTAGCTGCCATTGCCTGTAAATGTTCCCACACACATCATAGGAGTGCACATGTGGAACAAACAAACATAGCTCTGACCGACATCATCGGTCATTGTCAGCCATGTGGGCATGTATACACAATCCATGTGCATTTGTGCCTCATTCAGGTGAACATTGCAATGTCTGTTACGCAAATTCCTCACACACTCATGCAGGACTGACCCCATAATGTCCACATGTGTCTGTCCACCGTGCTGTATATCCATGTTGCGTTGTCCAGATGACACTCACTGCCCTCATCCCGTAATGTTGTTATGTATTGTGGGACTAAAGCTTGCGGTCGTGCAGTGACAGCAGCTACATGCAACTCAGCACTGATGCTGGGAAACACAAGTGCTGTGCCATCTAACCACAGGGCAGCTCATCCTTTATGTAGCAGTGTACTATATGCCATACACATCGACCTCTTTGGATGTCGTAGTGTCAGTATGTCGATTGAGTGAAGAAAAACAACGTCTGAATGCAGGTCACTTGTGCATTTCACGTGACCATGAGTCCTGTCAATGTTGTGGTTGTGTGAGTCTCTGGGTAAGCTGTTCACCACATCTCATCTATAACTCAGCCCATGCTTGTGTACCCTGACATACGTAGGAGGAGACCACCCATCTTTCGACCTGTCCCCGACCTGACGACGATGGAGGACATCAAAATCATCCAGAAATTCTGTTTGGATCGCCGCACACTACGAAACCTATGTGCCCAGTTGGAGCCCCATTTGAAGCCCACAAGAATATATCCGGCTGCATTGTCTGCTACAGTGAAGTTTATGGCTGCACTGCATTTCTTCGCTACTGGGTCTTTCCAGTACACTGTGGCCAACGCCGGTGGGATGTCACAGCCCATGTTCAGCATGGAGTTGCGTGACGTCCTGTCAGCATTGATGCTTTACAAGGACACACATGTCCACTTCCCGAGGAGGGATGAATTGGCAGCTGTGAAGGGGGAATTCTAAGACCTGGGAGGCATTCCAAATGTTGTGGGAGCCATTGATGGTACCCACATTGCCCTCGTTCCGCCACAGGCAAGTGAACACATCTATAGGAACCGCAAACACTACCACTCCATCAACGTGCAAGTGGTATGCCAGGCGGATCAGATCATCTCACACGTGTGTGCAAAGTATCCTGAGTCGGCACATGACTCCCTCATCTTGCTGAACAGCACCATACCCCAATTGATGGCCAATCGGCACCCCGAGCGGGCCTGGCTTGTTGGTGAGTGGGCTGTGTCAATGACTGTGATGTATGTGTATATGTATCAACGAGAACTAGCTATGAGATAGGTGCTCCTAATGTATGTTTGTACTGAGCAAAAACACATTTAGTGTTTTGTAGAAGGCCCTCACTCACCAACCTAGTTGGTGACATGCTTCATCATCGGGCCCCACCCAAAGGCACCGAATGTGCCTTGGGAGTGCTTCTACGCCTGGATACAGCGGAGCGGGTTATTGCACTGTGAGTGTGCGGTGAGAGTGAGTGAATGTTAAAAACTGTCCAACGGGTCCCTGGAAACAAAGAAAGGACTATTTTAATGTTTGGGCCCTTGGCAGTAATTAAAAACGAGAGGCGGATATCTGCGGAGGTCTTAATTAACTCCGATATCCTGATCGGTCAACATGTTTCAGCCATACTCTCATTAGTGGGATGGCTTTCATCAGGACCTTATGTGTGTGCAAGTTAAGTGGTGATCTAGAAAAATTGTGTATTAAAAGATCATCTATATGTCGCACGCGCTAAGGTGCGTTATATGCTAGAGGATGTTTTCCTCTAGTGGTGCATTCCTATAGGGAGAGAAATAACAAACAAACATACAGACAAAAAGACATTAAAAATGCTAATATAGCATATATTGGCTGGTGATTAAAGGAGCGTGAAGTCCGTGCTCTATGCGGGCAATGGCGTAGTGAGGACGGAGCGTGGCGTTCAGTGTGTGGTTTAAACAAACGCCTAGTTTTTATGCGTTACCAGGTGGTAGTCAATGCATGGTATGCGAGGTGCATAGAAATATAAAGCGAATGTTTTAAGTAAATGCAAGGTTCCTTACTCAGAGAGTGTCTGAGGAATGCCCCCTGAGTTCCATACGGGGGTCCGACCTGTAGTCACACACTGTGTAAAGTGGGAGAAAAAACAGAAGTCATGTAGGAATCACATGACTGGCTTGTCTCGTGTAAAAGTTGCCAGCATGTCAAACATTTCAGCAATTCAGCTCGCCCCCCAGTTGCTGCCCACTTACTTCGTCAAAGTCGAGAACCCGCCTGTATACCTACTGTGGCCGTCATGGAGCTCCGTCGATGTGAGCCCTGTGCCGGAGTTGGGTTTAAATACCATTGCGGGAATTCAGGTGCGGTCTGGCTCGTTAATTGGGAGGCGGACGTTGGGGCTAAATTGGTTCCTGCTGCGGCCGTGCTTCGCTCTGTGAATAGCGTCTGAAATAGTAAAAGGAGAGAAAAGCGCCGGCGCGTGTGTACGTGCTGAGCGCTTGTTGTATATAAAGTTATGTCGTGGGAGGAATATAATTAAATGAAATTAAATAAAATTAAATGAAGTAGGTTTACCGCCATGTATTTACAGGTTGGTGGGAGGCTGAGTGTTCATAGGCATATCGCAACAATAGGAAGAAAGACTAGGGACTAGAGCGTTCTACGGTGGGAGCGCGGAGGCTCTTACAAGTTACCGACAGAATCGTGCGTTATGAATAAATACTGAGAAATTGGTTAGCAGTTCATCGTGAGAAGGCTCATGATGTGTGGCAAGTAAAGGTCTCATTTGTGCAGGACCAATGTGAGGCACGCGTATATAGGTTGTCAGGACTGCATGCTAGGAGTGTCTGGTAGCTCTAATAAAAATTGTTTCAGTATCAAAGACCCTGCGAGTACCACTTGTTACATGGTGTGCCAAAATCGACTGGGACTCTCTTCGATGAGGTATAGACACGTTTATATACAATACTAGTGAAAATGCTGGATTGGCATACAACATATTAGGGCTCTCATGGGGGATAAGAGAGCTCATCGCATGCGTGCAGCGACAGCTTTTATTGGGACATGGTCGGTGATATTAGCGTATCTGCAGGTGTAGCTCTTAAGTATGATGTGGACCGGGAGCGGTGAGCAAGGATGTCTGCAAAACTGGGCATGGTGGTACTCATGGTTGGTTCAGGCTAGTCCAAGGAATGTTGTCGTTCAATCCTGTTGTGTTGGTGGAAAGGCGATATACCCAGCGTTGTTCCTTTTGTAGTAGCATCCTGTCATTAGTTGTGTTGTGACAGTCAATTTGTTCTATCACCGTCCAGTTTAGATTGTTTGGGGTATGACCTGCTTGAATGAAGTGGTCTGTCAACTTGCTAACATTCTTTTTGCAGCGTATTGTACTTCGGTGTTCCACGATGCGAGTTCTTATTTTGCGACTGGTCATGCCCAAATATCGGAGGCCGCACGTGCACGTGATTAGGTAAATGATGTTGGTAGAGTTGCAGTTAGTGTGTTTTAGTTGTCGCCAGGTTTTGCCTGTCTCCAAATCTAGAGTTTTGGAGGCCTTGGTGAGGTGGCAGACACTGCAATCTCCGCAGGGGTAATGACCCATGATGCCAGGGAGGCCCCATGCATTGAGTACCGTATTGGTGACTGGTGTCCTTGGTTTGGTCGGTCTGGTAGTGACCAAGCGGTCTCTTAGGCTGCCTGCTTTTTTGTGGGCAAAGAGTGGTTGTTCCCACTTGGGGGAACCACTATTAAGTATGTGCCAGTTCTTTTTTAGAATTTGAGTTACCTGGTTGGAAGCCACGTTATATGTAGTGTCACATGTCAATGGTATCGTCATGTTTGTCCGGCTAGTGTCTTCAAGGAGGGCTTCCCTCGGTTGGTTGCGCGCCCGCTTCTTCGTGGTTCTGATTATTTTTTCGGGATACCCACGGTCTCTTAGTTTGATAGCCAAATCAGAGGACTGCTGTTTGTAGTCCTCTGTTAGGCTGCAATTGCGGCGTATACGCAAAAATTGACCGTAAGGAAGATTCTCTCTTAGTGGTCTCAGGTGGAAACTGCCAAATTGTAGTAGGGAGTTTCTGGATGTAGGCTTGTAGTATGTGGTTACTTTTAAACAGGAACAGAGGTGGGAGCACACCGCTTCAACCATCAGCAAGGTTTGCCCCTGGCATTCTGGTAAATGCAGTCTCATGTTGCTTGCTTCGCTATAGTATTCCAAGTATTTCGCCAGAGTTGGCGCAGATGGTGCTGATCTCTAGCACGTGTTTCTAGTTCTTTAACCGTCATCAGTAGAGATTACAGGCTTCAAATTTGGGGTTTGCTGACTGGGCTGCCAAACATTACATCAGGTCAAGTACCTCTCACTGGCGCGCGGGTGCTTCTTCCACGAGCTCGTCAGCTCAATGACTCACGGGAGTACTTTTAAACAGGAACAGGGGTGGGAGCACACCGCTTCAACCCCCAGCAAGGTTCGCCCCTGGCATTCTGGTAAATGCAGTCTCATGTTGCTTGCTTCGCTATAGTATTCCAAGTATTTCGCCAGAGTTGGCGCAGATGGTGCTGATCTCTAGACACGTGTTTCTGGTTCTTTAACCGTCATCAGTAGAGGTTACAGTCTTCAAATTTGGGGTTTGCTGAGTGGGCTGCCAAACATTACATCAGGTCAAGTCCCTCTCACTGGCGCGCGGGTGCTTCTTCCACGAGCTCGTCAGCTCAATGACTCACGGGAGCATTTTTAAACAGGAACAGGGGTGGGAGCACACCGCTTCAACCCCCAGCAAGGTTCGCCCCTGGCATTCTGGTAAATGCAGTCTCATGTTGCTTGCTTCGCTATAGTATTCCAAGTATTTCGCCAGAGTTGGCGCAGATGGTGCTGATCTCTAGACACGTGTTTCTGGTTCTTTAACCGTCATCAGTAGAGATTACAGGCTTCAAGTTTGGGGTTTGCCGAGTGGGCTGCCAAACATTACATCAGGTCAAGTACCTCTCACTGGCGCGCGGGTGCTTCTTCCACGAGCTCGTCAGCTCAATGACTCACGGGAGTACTTTTAAACAGGAACAGGGGTGGGAGCACACCGCTTCAACCCCCAGCAAGGTTCGCCCCTGGCATTCTCGTAAATGCAGTCTCATGTTGCTTGCTTCGCTATAGTATTCCAAGTATTTCGCCAGAGTTGGCGCAGATGGTGCTGATCTCTAGACATGTGTTTCTGGTTCTTTAACCGTCATCAGTAGAGATTACAGGCTTCAAATTTGGGGTTGTTGAGTGGGCTGCCAAACATTACATCAGGTCAAGTACCTCTCACTGGCGCGCGGGTGCTTCTTCCACGAGCTCGTCAGCTCAATGACTCACGGGAGTACTTTTAAACAGGAACAGGGGTGGGAGCACACCGCTTCAACCCCCAGCAAGGTTCGCCCCTGGCATTCTGGTAAATGCAGTCTCATGTTGCTTGCTTCGCTATAGTATTCCAAGTATTTTGCCAGAGTTGGCACAGATGGTGCTGATCTCTAGACACGTGTTTCTGGTTCTTTAACCGTCATCAGTAGAGATTGCAGGCTTCAAATTTGGGGTTTGCTGAGTGGGCTGCCAAACATACATCAGGTCAAGTACCTCTCACTGGCGCGCGGGTGCTTCTTCCACGAGCTCGTCAGCTCAATGACTCACGGGAGTACTTTTAAACAGGAACAGGGGTGGGAGCACACCGCTTCAACCCCCAGCAAGGTTCGCCCCTGGCATTCTGGTAAATGCAGTCTCATGTTGCTTGCTTCGCTATAGTATTCCAAGTATTTTGGCCAGAGTTGGCGCAGATGGTGCTGATCTCTAGACACATGTTTCTGGTTCTTTAACCGTCATCAGTAGAGATTACAGGCTTCAAATTTGGGGTTTGCTGAGTGGGCTGCCAAACATTACATCAGGTCAAGTACCTCTCACTGGCGCGCGGGTGCTTCTTCCACGAGCTCGTCAGCTCAATGACTCACGGGAGTACTTTTAAACAGGAACAGGGGTGGGAGCACACCGCTTCAACCCCCAGCAAGGTTCGCCCCTGGCATTCTGGTAAATGCAGTCTCATGTTGCTTGCTTCGCTATAGTATTCCAAGTATTTTGCCAGAGTTGGCACAGATGGTGCTGATCTCTAGACACGTGTTTCTGGTTCTTTAACCGTCATCAGTAGAGATTACAGGCTTCAAATTTGGGGTTTGCTGAGTGGGCTGCCAAACATTACATCAGGTCAAGTACCTCTCACTGGCGCGCGGGTGCTTCATCCACGAGCTCGTCAGCTCAATGACTCATGGGAGTACTTTTAAACAGGAACAGGGGTGGGAGCACACGGCTTCAACCCCCAGCAAGGTTCGCCCCTGGCATTCTGGTAAATGCAGACTCATGTTGCTTGCTTCGCTATAGTATTCCAAGTATTTCGCCAGAGTTGGCGCAGATGGTGCTGATCTCCAGACACGTGTTTCTGGTTCTTTAACCGTCATCAGTAGAGATTACAGGCTTCAAATTTGGGGTTTGCTGAGTGGGCTGCCAAACATTACATCAGGTCAAGTACCTCTCACTGGCGCGCGTGTGCTTCTTCCACAAGCTCGTCAGCTCAATGACTCACGGGAGTACTTTTAAACAGGAACAGGGGTGGGAGCACACGGCTTCAACCCCCAGCAAGGTTCGCCCCTGGCATTCTGGTATATGCAGTCTCATGTTGCTTGCTTCGCTATAGTATTCCAAGTATTTCGCCAGAGCTGGCGCAGATGGTGCTGATCTCTAGACACGTGTTTCTGGTTCTTTAACCGTCATCAGTAGAGATTGCAGGCTTCAAATTTGGGGTTTGCTGAGTGGGCTGCCAAACATACATCAGGTCAAGTACCTCTCACTGGCGCGCGGGTGCTTCTTCCACGAGCTCGTCAGCTCAATGACTCACGGGAGTACTTTTAAACAGGAACAGGGGTGGGAGCACACCGCTTCAACCCCCAGCAAGGTTCGCCCCTGGCATTCTGGTAAATGCAGTCTCATGTTGCTTCCTTCACTATAGTGTTCCAAGTATTTCGCCAGAGTTGGCGCAGATGGTGCTGATCTCTAGACACGTGTTTCTGGTTCTTTAACCGTCATCAGTAGAGATTACAGGCTTCAAATTTGGCGTTTGCTGAGTGGGCTGCCAAACATTTCATCAGGTCAAGTACCTCTCACTGGCGCGCGGGTGCTTCTTCCACGAGCTCGTCAGCTCAATGACTCACAGGAGTACTTTTAAACAGGAACAGGGGTGGGAGCACACCGCTTCAACCCCCAGCAAGGTGTAACGACGCCAAAACCGGATGTTGGTTGCGATAGGGTTGGTGGCGGGCAGGATGTGTTCCTTTTCAAAATGATAGACGTAGAGCCCGGCCACACTGGGTGCAAAGACGCTGCCCATGGATGTTCCGTTTGTCTGCACATAGACTCACCCTCAAATTCAAAGTAGTTTTGTTTAAGTGCTAAGGTGGCGCACTGTAATATGAATTCCCTTGGGGTGTTGTACTCCCAAGTGGTGTTAGTGAGCATTTCTCCAAATACCCGCAAGGTGTCATCCTGAGGGAGGCTTGTGTACAAGCTCTCGTTGTCCAATCCCACTAGGAGTTGGGAGGTGGGGTTGAATTCTATGTCCTGAATGAGGACATACGTCTATCATTTTGAAAAGGAACACATCCTGCCCGCCACCAACCCTTTTGCAACCAACATCCGGTTTTGGCGTTGTTACATCGACGACATCCTGATGGTATGGACAGGGTCGAGTGACTCCCTGAACACTTTTCTGACATGGCTAAACCAACGGGACCCCTTCCTACGTTTCACCAGCAACGCGAGTGCCTCCAAGATTGCATTTCTGGACCTCAACATTGAGACTATGGAAGGGAAACTACAGACAACCACATACTACAAGCCTACATCCAGAAACTCCCTACTACAATTTGGCAGTTTCCACCCGAGACCACTAAGAGAGAATCTTCCTTACGGTCAATTTCTGCGTATACGCCGCAATTGCAGCCTAACAGAGGACTACAAACAGCAGTCCTCTGATTTGGCTATCAAACTAAGAGACCGTGGGTATCCCGAAAAAATAATCAGAACCACGAAGAAGCGGGCGTGCAACCAACCAAGGGAAGCCCTCCTTGAAGACACTAGCCGGACAAACATGACGATACCATTGACATGTGTCTCTACATATAACGTGGCTTCCAACCAGGTAACTAAAATTCTAAAAAAGAACTGGCACATACTTAATAGTGGTTCCCTCAAGTGGGGACAACCACTCTTTGCCCACAAAAAAGCAGGCAGCCTAAGAGACCGCTTGGTCACTACCAGACCGACCAAACCAAGGACACCAGTCACCAATACGGTACTCAACGCATGGGGCCTACCTGGCATCATGGGTCATTACCCCTGCGGAGATTGCAGTGTCTGCCACCTCACCAAGGCCTCCAAAACTCTAGATTTGGAGACAGGCAAAACCTGGCGACAACTAAAACACACTAACTGCAACTCTACCAACGTCATTTACCTAATCACGTGCACGTGCGGCCTCCGATATGTGGGCATGACCAGTCGCAAAATAAGAACTCGCATCGTGGAACACCGAAGTACAATACGCTGCAAAAAGAATGTTAGCAAGTTGACAGACCACTTCATTCAAGCAGGTCATACCCCAAACGATCTAAACTGGACGGTGATAGAACAAATTGACTGTCACAACACAACTAATGACAGGATGCTACTACAAAAGGAACAACGCTGGGTATATCGCCTTTCCACCAACACAACAGGATTGAACGACAACATTCCTTGAAATAGCCTGACCAACCATGAGTACCACTATGCCCAGTTTTGCAGACATCCTTGCTCAACGCTCCCGGTCCACATCATACTTAAGAGCTACACCTGCAGATACGCTAATATCACCGACCATGTCCCAATAAAAGCTGTCGCTGCACGCATACGATGAGCTCCCTTATCCCCCATGAGAGCCCTAATATGTTGTATGCCAATCCAGCATTTTCACTAGTATTGTATATAAACGTGTCTATACCTCATCGAAGAGAGTCCCAGTCGATTTTGGCACACCATGTAACAAGTGGTACTCGCAGGGTCTTTGATACTGAAACAATTTTTATTAGAGCTACCAGACACTCCTAGCATGCAGTCCTGACAACCTATATACGCGTGCCTCACATTGGTCCTGCACAAATGAGACCTTTACTTGCCACACTTCATGAGCCTTCTCACGATGAACTGCTAACCAATTTCTCAGTATTTATTCATAACGCACGATTCTGCCGGTAACTTGTAAGAGCCTCCGCGCTCCCACCGTAGAACGCTCTAGTCCCTAGTCTTTCTTCCTATTGTTGCGATATGCCTATGAACACTCAGCCTCCCCACCAACCTGTAAATACATGGCGCTAAACCTACTTCATTTAATTTTATTTAATTTCATTTAATTATATTCCTCCCACGACATAACTTTATATACAACAAGCGCTCAGCACGTACACACGCGCCAGCGCTTTTCTCTCCTTTTACTATTTCAGACGCTATTCACAGAGCGAAGCACGGCCGCAGCAGGAACCAATTTAGCCCCAACGTCTGCCTCCCAATTAACGAGCCAGACCGCACCTGAACTCCCGCAAGGGTATTTAAACCCAACTCCGACACAGGGCTCACATCGACGGAGCTCCATGACGGCCGCAGTAGGTATACAGGCGGGTTCTCGATTATGACGAAGTAAGTGGGCAGCAACTGGGGGCGAGCTGAATTGCTGAAATGTTTGACATGCTGCCAACTTTTACACGAGACAAGCCAGTCATGTGATTCCTACATGACTTCTGTTTTTTCTCCCACTTCACACAGTGTGTGACTACAGGTCGGACCCCCGTATGGAACTCAGGGGGCATTCCTCAGACACTCTCTGAGTAAGGAACCTTGCATTTACTTAAAACAGTCGCTTTATATTTCTATGCACCTCGCATACCATGCATTGACTACCACCTGGTAACGCATAAAAACTAGGCGTTTGTTTAGACCACTCACTGAACACCACGCTCCGTCCTCACTACGCCATTGCCCGCATAGAGCACGGACTTCACGCTCCTTTAATCACCAGCCAAGATATGCTATATTAGCATTTTTAATGTCTTTTTGTCTGTATGTTTGTTTGTTATTTCTTTCCCTATAGGAATGCACCACTAGAGGAAAACATCCTCTAGCATATAACGCACCTTAGTGCGTGCGACACATAGATGATCTTTTAATACACAATTTTTCTAGATCACCACTTAACTTGCACACACATAAGGTCCTGACGAAAGCCATCCCACTAATGAGAGTATGGCTGAAACATGTTGACCGATCAGGATATCGGAGTTAATTAAGACCTCCGCAGATATCTGCCTCTCGTTTTTAATTACTGCCAAGGGCCCAAACATTAAAATAGTCCTTTCTTTGTTTCCAGGGACCCATTGGACAGTTTTTAACATTCACTCACTCTCACCGCACACTCACAGTGCAATAATCCGCTCAGCTGTATCCAGGCGTAGAAGCACATTCGGTGCCTTTGGGTGGGGCCCGATGATGAAGCATGTCACCACTAGGTTGGTGAGTGAGGGCCTTCTACAAAACACTAAATGTGTTTTTGCTCAGTACAAACATACATTAGGAGCACCTATCTCATAGCTAGTTCTCGTTGATACATATACATTTATCCGGGGAAGTGAACTGGCCCTAGTACTTTTCCTCCCTCTCCCTTTGATAATTATCATCTCTGTGATGTATGTGTGACATGCTGCTCTCCTCACATATTCAGATCACACTTTTTTTGCCTGTTTGTCTCACAACTAGTTGACTCTGGGTATCCCAATCGTCCGTGGTTGCTGTCCCCACTGCGGAATCCAACAACGCCGGGGGAAGTCCAATACAATGATGCACATGAGAGGACACGTCGTGTGGTGGAGCGCACTTTTGGACTGCTGAAGTCAAGATTTAGGTGCCTGGACAAGACTGGTGGTGCACCTAAGTACTCACCACAGAAGGTATGCCAGATGGTAGTCGCCCGCTGCATGCTACACAACCTGGCCTTGCGCAGAAGGATCCCCCTGATTCTGGACGACGATGAACAGCAGCAGCCCCCCGCTCCCAACCCACACATGCCCAGTGACGATGACAGTGGTGAGGAAGAAGGCCTTGACCAGCGTCAACAGCTCATCGTCAACTACTTCCGTTGAGTGTAAGTTAACAATGAGCGACTATGACTGTGTCTGTGTGCCTTGCTGTTGTCTCACAAACTTTGAGAATTGTTGCCGGCATTTTGTACACATACAGGACTATGCGCAGGATTAGAGAACTTGGGCAGGCAGGGACTGAACACCCAGAAGCACAGGACCCAATTGCTATAGTGCCTCACTAGCTCTCCTACTCACTCAGAGGTATTCAAGCGTGTGTACACAAGTAGATAAGTTGAAGACAAGAAACGCTTTGAAATGTGCATTTTTTACTACAGTGCAACATACGTGCCACAAGTTGAGAATGCATGAGTACAAAAACAGTTTCCATAGTGACACATCCATATCACATGAAGCAAGACGTCATATCAATAATACCTCTGGACGAAGACCCACGAGCATATCCCCCCACCCCTTGCTGGGAGGAGTTGTATGAGATGTCCCAGGTCTATGGGCTTTGTCAGCAGACCCCATTCCTCAGCCAATACCTGGTGAAATGTACATCCCATGTGCTGTGTCGCTCTCATCACTGGATGGATCACTCTCCAAGTGTGGGGCAACTAGCCCGCCTCCCCATGACATCTAAAAGGCACCCGTGTCCTCTAGCAGCGGTGACACTTTGTTGAGTCGGGGTGCAGAACAGAATGACAACGGACAATGTCCTCTGACCACGGACAGAATGTTCAGGCAGTACTCCTGGACCGCGCAGGGAACAAGCTCTGCGGACACTTCTCATGTGACAGACAAATACTAATGTACTTGCAAAACGACTACGCCATGTAAATTTCGTGCGCTACAGCTGCATGATGGAAGCCGGGCTCATGCCAGTCGACAATGTCAGATGACAGCCTCCCCTTGCTCAGGTCTGTGGTACCAAGCGAAACAGACCGCAGAGGTCAGTAGAGTCAAAGCTAATGCAGACAGGGCAAAAGTCAGAGAGCTGAATGACAATTCCTATCAGTAGGCGTGAAAAAGGTAAAAGGATATTGAATTAGTCACCAACAGTTCCTGTTGCTGTTAAGTAGTAATGAATCCAAGAAGGCACAGGCAGCTTCGAAGGCAATCAGTTCCAAAAGACGATCCAAATCATCTTCAGCAAAAAGGACCGCCATCCAATCCAGCAGTATGAAGGAACAGATGTGCTCCTCGCACCACGAGGATGAAAGGAGCATCCCATGGCAACCTGGGAGAGGTTTGATGTAGGCATGGCACAGGAGCAATTGCGCAAACGCACAGGCGCAGCTGGCCGCCTGTCTGACACATTGAAAGGCATCCCACAAACGTGTATCACCGAAGCAGTCCTGGTCGTGGACCAACAAAGGACTCACCCACAGCTCATGATCCAGGGCAGCAAGGGATGTGTTGGAAAGGCAGACATCCATGGCCCAGTGAAAGGGGCATCGGCCACAGTAGAACACAGGTTGCACGCAGGTGAAATAGGCATAGCGGAAGGTTAGCCTATAACTGATGCGTAGCACAGCTAATGGGACACATCCAAAGAGAAGCTGCATGCGGTCACGGTACAGTTGCAACTGACCGGGGTCGCCTGGACCACAGGCTGGGCAGACATGGCGTGAGAGCACTCTTAGAACCAGCGCTCAGCCACAAGTACAGCCACAAGTACAGCCACAAGTAGTGAAATCAAACCGCGAAATGCAGTCTGAAAATTGGAGGAATGACACCCGGTAGTACTCCAAAAATAGCATGAAACAAAGGGAGAACGCCAGAGCCCACAAGTTTGAAAAAAGTGTGCAACGGCCTTCAGTATCAGAGGCTTTCGATGATTTTTGTGTCAGTCCCCCAGAAAAAAGTGAGAGTGCCGTGTTCAGCAGTGACTGAATCACGCGGGACGGTCGAGGCACCTGGAATTCGAAGGTCTCAGGGCTGGTGTGTGAGCGACTACTTGTTGAAACAGAAGCCCATTGTGCCTGCACACTTATTGAAGTATGCTTTCGTTGTGGGAATGTGAGGCCACAAATGACTATCCACAATCACATATGGGGGAGTAAGGAGAACTTTGCTACAGCAAGGAACACGGCGTGCAACAGTTCCTATATACGCGATGCCTGCCCTGTGACCGCAGCAGTTGTGCTCATTCAGGAGAAGCTAACTTCGTTGCAAAACAGATTTAGCATGGGTATGTTGTCAGGGTCTGGTGTTCATGTGGGTAAACAGGCATAGATCGTGCATGTCACATGAAAATCCCTGGGCAACAGTACTTGAGTGTGTGAATGCGACAATGTCACCATCGTCCACATGACAGGATGTGTTGTGATGCTGGCTCTTGTGGGTACACTGCTAAGGATTTCATTGTTCTGCGCTGTGTGATCTGTGACAACTTCCGTCATGTCCATGATGATGTTACTAGGGGGATGGGAGCACACTGCTTCACCTCCCAGCACAGTTCACCCCTTGGCATTCTGGTAAATGCAATTCAGTCATGATGCTTACTTGTCATGTGACTGAGGTATTTCACCTGAGTTGGGCAGGGACAGGTACAGAGACCCGAGTAGATTGTGGCAGCTTCCTCAGCAGACACCGATCACAATGTATCTTACCCCTACTGATGTGGGAGGATAACGCGACACACATGTGTCTAGAGATTCACAGCACTGACCTGCACCAACCTTGGTGACACACGACAACGGTAACAGAAGTAAGCTTTTCAACTGAACTGCATTTACCAGGATGCTAAGGGATAAACTGTGTTGGTAGGTGCAGTCGTGTGCTCCAGTCCCCCTGCTGTCCATGTTGATGGTGTTGGCCGGTGTTATCTGTGATGCATATTGTACAGTGTTGCCTAGTGGTGTGCTTTTGCGGTTATTCCATAATATGTCAACGCACCGTTATTTCCTTGTGTCTTTCCAGGTTCCTCCACTCTCTCAATGGATTTTCGCTTTTACATATTCGGATACATTGCAATGTGAGTCAACATTCTACTTACTGTGATGAAAATGCTCTTGACACAAAGGCATACTGTTGTGAGTTGTGTTTATTTTGCAATGAGTGACAGGTGAGAGGTGAAGTAGAAAGTGATGGTACACGGATAGTTAGGGTAGAACACTCAATGGTAGTGTTCCAAAGTCCAACCGAACACTCCCATCCTTGTGGCAATGTGGTTTCGTATTTACAACAAAGTCAATGCTCGGTGTTACAGTGGTGACATCAGCGGTTGCTCCGAGAACTGGTACGGCACGGTGCTGTGCCACGTGATACTCCCGGGGTCTTTTTCGGACGCCCCCTCTGCCATTTGGCCGGGGGGGAACCTGCTGCATGCTCAGAGGTGTCTGAGGATCCGCTGTGGTGTGACTCACCCTTCCCTGTGGCCGCTGCTGAGGTGGTGTGACTATCATCCGGCTGGCCACGGGGGGCGGGTTGGCAGCGATTTGAGTTGCATGCATGTCCCTCAGGACACCCACAAGCTTGCCCATATACTCCACATGTTGTCCCAAGCAAGTGTCCATGGAGCTCTAGAGCCGGCGGAGTTCCCGCAGTTCTTCAAGGACCTGGCCCATCTGTCCCTGGTTCTGCTGGTATGCACCAAGGACAGTTAGCACGGTGTCCAGGGCCTCAGTCTCATTGTCCTCCTGTGGCTGTCCCCCAGTTGGCCTCCCACCTGCTCTGCTGCCACGGACCTGTGGCGGTGCCAGGCGCTGCCGCCGCACACCGTCCCCAGCATCCCCGGTCTGCCTGGTGGTATTCCCAACTGCTGGCAAGTGTTGGAGGCAGCGGTGGTGATGGTGGAGGTGGCTGCCACACAGGTCGTTGCTGCAGGGGTCTGCGTTGGTGGTGCAGCTGTTGTGGGAGTCGTGGTGGTGGTGGTGGGGACAGTGAGGGCCAGAGACTGAGCTGTCCTGGGCACGCCGGAGGGGCCAGGTCGGTCCTCCTCATCCGAAAAGACCAGGGAGTCTGCATCTGAGAGTTCACCTTCCTGGGGGGGAGACTGGCTGGGCTCGTCCATGGCACGGGCGCCTGTTGTTGCTGGCGAGTCACCTGTTGAAGAGAGGTTATATTGTCAGCATGTTCAGTACACAGCACAACTTTGATGTTCATGTTTAGCACATTTCATTTGAGATGGCCTTACTTTTTACCTTGGCATTACTATGCATTCATAACAGTTTGTCAGCAGTCGAACGTGATGTGGAGGTACATACATTGCTCGTTAGCGAAGTGTCATGGCTGAAGAAACAAAATCATATGTACAGATATTGTATTTCCAAGGACATGTCCTCTGGTACCAACTTGTTGCTCATCCGATTCAGTTCATGCTTGAACATTTGTGTCTTTTCTATGAGTATCTGACTACTATGCCTCAACTTGATGGTTTGTGTTATGCTTTTTGTACTTACCTCCTGTGGTTTGTGAGGTTTGACAGAGTTTCCATGCATGTGTTGTGTTGACCCGAGTCTTTCTGCTTTGAGGCAATGGGACTTGCACATTGGCTTTTTGTGATCGCGTTCTTGTATTTTGCTTTGCAGTTACATGCGACTTCATCACTGACACTGTGAATCATGTGGCCTCTCGATGGTATTAGCTGTTTGTGCACTACCTACAACTTATGGGGGGTTCCAGAGTTGGCTAACAAGTGCGGGATGTGGGGGTCATTTGGCTCCATGCTGTCTGTGAGGGAAGACAGAGGGCCTTGTGGGAGTTGTGGTCTTGCTGTCAGGGCTCAACAACCCCCTCCCCAGTGAGATGGCTACCTACCTGTTAGGAGGCACTGTCAACGGAGTTAGCTGACACATGGCTGTGGGGTGGGGAGGGTGGGCCATGCTGTTTGGGAGGGAGGCCAGGGTGCATGAGCTGACTGTGAGGTGAAGCTGAGTAAGGAAATGCTAGCCTTGTGATCCATTCATTTTGAAAGCATGCATTCCACATGAGTTTGATGTGGGCTGGCGATTGAAGCTCACTTGTTGTGCACAACAGTACATTGCAGTGTGATGGGAGACATTTGTTAGTACTTACCAGCCTCCACTCCCCCCTCGATTCCTGTGAGACTCTCTGGATGCATTATGGCAAGCACCTTCTCCTCCCATTCGGTGAAGGTTAGTGGTGGTATGGAAGGGCCGCCACCAGTTCTCTGGGCCGCCGCGTGGTTCCTCTGGGCCCGATGCTTGACCCGGCCCTTGAGGTCACCCCACTGCTTCCTGATGTCACGCACAGTGCGTAGGGTCATCCCTACGGCATTGACTTTGCTCTGGATCCTTGCCCACATCTGATTCTTGCGCGCAAGTGGGGTGTGTTGGACCAGGTGCCCAAACAAATGTGGTTCTACCCTGATTATCTCGTCTACTATCACTTTCAACTCTGAGTCGGTGAATTTGGGCATTTTCTTGGGGGACATGGTGCAAATGAATGAGGGGTGCAGGGTGCTAGGTAGTGGTGGAGATATGTGAAGTGTGTGAGGTGTGTGGGTGAAAGTGGTGTTGTGTGGAGATTGATGGGTGTGATGTTGTGCAGTGTGAGTCAATGGTGTCCTGTCTCTCTGTCTCGGCTTGTGGTGTGCAAAGGATACTGGTCCAAAAATGGGTTGGTTTTATACTGTGGTATGTGGGTGTGTCCACATGAGTGAAGACCTCCAGATGTCTCTTCCATGCTGCGCATGGCTTTCCTTACCAGGAGCAAGTTGGGGTGTATTATTGTGGCGTGTGTGTTGTGATTGAGGGCGGCAGGGAGTACAGGCACACTTCGAGCATTGTTGTGAAGTTGGTTCTGTCCGCCATTCATTTGGCCTATGTGCGTGCGTGGCAGTCGGACGCAGTGCTTGGTCCGCCAGCTCCGCATTCTCATTGTAATTAGCCGTGCGGTCATGCCGCGGCAGGAGCGGCCTTTTCAAGCCATTGAACAGCTTTCCCGTCCGCCACGGTCGGATTTGCAGCTTTTCTGACCGTGGTGGACGGTCTTTTGTGACATCCGTCTGCTGCGGTCTGATTTTGCATGCATTGCATCGTAATTTGACCGACGGAAATGCCGCGGGTCATGCGGGGGGATTTTTCCCGAAACCATGGCGGTCGGAGGGCTTTTCCGTACGCCATTGTAATTGGGCCCTTAGTCTTTGCCACTCGACTGTTCTCGAGGGCCTTGCTGCCCTTTGGCCAGAGGGTAGATTTCCCTGATTCTTACTTGGGTTAGTATAGATATCATTCTGAATTTGCATATTCATTTGCAAATGTGTTTTGTCTCTGAAACTTTTCTCTCTTCGCCTATCCACTCCTTCAATGCATTGTTTATTTGACATGAGTTTGATTCTGTACATTGCTAATACTTTTTCTCCGTGATTATCCATGATTTGTATTGTGTGACTGTACTTGAATGAGCATTCATTTCACATTATTTTTTCGATAAACATTATAAATTACACACTGAGTCTGTTTTTATTTAGTGGTATAGATAAGTACATAATTATTGCTATCAACTTCTCAACATCAAAAAGTTAATCGCCACATTTATTTATATTTAGTAGGGAGAAATGCAGGTCCTATTGTGTATTTTGGTAAGTTAGGTATAAACTTGCATCACACTGAACCCCAGCGTGAAGGGATCGTTGGGTAGTGTAAATGGGCCTTTGTTTGTGAAAAATTATCGATCCCTGATCGCTGGATCATGAGTTTCCTAGCACCATAATGGCTTTACTGAATCCTGTGATGTTTGGTATCAAACATCTCAGAATCATAAACCTGCACTAATTCCAGTGGCAGATTTATTTTCCCATGCACTCAGGGGTCCCTTCTAGAGGGGGCCACTGAGCCAAACCAACCACTGGTGGGTTCCTGACCGGTGAACACCAGCCTGCCACCACGAGACAGGCTTCTGGACCCCTGGGGTGGGAGCCTTCGCCCCCAGGGCTCAGAAACAAAGCCTTTCCTGGGAGGAGGTGTTCACACCTCCCCTAGGTCAGGAAGAGCCATCTGTGGCAGGGGAGCTTCAAAGGCCTTGCCACCTTTGCAACGCGACCCAAAGCATCTCCTGCTATCAGGAGCAGGCCCCCTTCCTGTCTCACCCCCCTTTCGGCAGGAAGACAGACGGGAAAAATCAGGACAGCCCAGAAGGTGTGTCCATCTTGGCCAATTACACCCCTCAAGTAGGGGAGGCGAGGTGAAGCCCACTCCTCAGTGCCCGCCATCTTGCTGATAAGGGGCATCACCCAATCAGGGTTAGGAACTTTGCTCACTCCCCCACGTGGGGTGAGCATACCAAGGGTGTGGCCACCCTAAGGTTAGTAGCCCATTGGCTACTACCTTGAGACCCCTAAAATGCCCACTAAATACAATATTTAGGGGGCAGCCCTGAACCCAAGATTCATATTCGATGGACCAAAGAAGAAGACGGAAGAAGACCGCTGCCGGACCAGGAACTGAACTGCTGCAGACAGAACTCAGCAAGAATCCTGCCACCTGTAACCGGTTCAACAACTGGACCTGCTGTCCTTCCAGAAACCCTGCCAGGCCTCCAAGAAACCCGGGAGGCCTTTCAGCCTTCACCCAATCACCAAAAACCTCCCTTTGGGCTAGAGGCAGGGGCAGCTCCTACACATGGGCGGAGGAGTGTCGCCCCACTGCTTTCTAGCAGTGCGAGAAGCAGAAACATAAAATGGTATAATACCATTTTATGTTTCTGCTTCTCGCACTGCGAGAAAGCAGAAGAAGGGTTTGGTTGGGGGGGGCGGGCGGGTGGGTTGGGGAGGAGTGGCTAGCCCAATGTTGTGGGCGCTGACTGTTTGGTCAGCCCAGGGCCGACCAAACCAGTCATGCACACTCTCCTGTTTTCTCCATGTAGGCTCATGCAGCCTGCATGGAGAAAACAGCCTCCCCATAGACGCCTGTGCGGTCAGCGTCCCAGCCAATCACAACGCTGCCATTGCAGTGTTGTGATTGGCTTAGGGGAGGAGCAGGAGGCTGCGTGCTTCTGCTTCCTGTGAGCAGAGAGAGGAGACGCGATGCGGGACCGGAGGCGAAGGTGAGTTTTATTTTTATTTTTTTAAATTAAATTACCCCCCCTCCACGCGCGAACCCCTCCCCGCACGACCCCCGCCCCCTCCCCCCATCCGCGAGTCATGCCGGCCACGACTGGCTAGAGGCTCTAATCTACGGCATCTACCGATACTAGATCCGCCATAGTTGAGGACTGACACTTGTGTCGACATGACTCACTATTGCACGAAGAACCCCAGCAGCGGTAGAGGACCAGCACATGTGTCGACGCATTCTGCCCTGCCAGAAGAAAGCACCAAAGCTGGATGGCGGCCTCACCGAGATGGCCCAACATCAGCGGAACTCCTCCATCCCCTGTGCATCTCCATCCCCTACAACCTAGATTGCGACTGCTGGGCTGGTGGTGCCACTCTTTGACCGACAGTGACTCGCTGACGATGACCGCGACGGTCCCTGCGTTGGTGTCTAACTGATTCCCCTTCATCCCCAATGCTTTCCACTGAAATCATTGCTGGTATCAACCGCCGCAGCATAGATACTGAACTTCGCACCTCTTTGGATGCCCCCAGTCTCTGTTGACTAGCCTCGGGCTCAGCTAACTCTGCACCCGACCACCCCAGTGCCGCTGGCGGTGCAGTGCCTACCATAAACTGACCCTTGCCCAGGGCTGGTCTAAGACCTCCAAGACTGGAAAAGTAAGTCGGGAACTTACCTGCTGATGCATAACTTCCTTAGGGCTACATTACATTCTAGCGATTACCTACAACTGTCTTACTTGCACCAGTACTAAATATTACTGTTCCGAATCGACAATATCAAAGTATTTCCAAGACCGTTAAGTATTTCTATTGCCAGTAATTGACGTATTGCATAAAAGTCTACTTACTTGTAACTGAGTTCAACTTGGTTCCTAGAAATAAAAGTAACAAAGTAATATTTTTGTAAAACATTGGTCTGGATTTAGTCATTGAGTCTGTGTTCCTGTCTTGAATGAGGTGTACAACAAATGCATTCACACTACTCTCTGATAAATCTAACTGCTCAGCCCAGCTGCCACTAAATTTAGAGTAAGGTATTATCTACATTAACCTCTGCCATACCTTTGGGGACTCACTGGACTCACTATATCTCTTTTGGTATAGTAAATACAGAGCCGGTTGTAGGAGAGTAGGATCTGCTTCCTTATAGTTACCCCCACTTTTTGCTGATGTTTCACTGTTTTCGACTTAGTCTGACTGGGATCCTGCTATTCAGGACCCCAGTCTACCTGCTTTCTCCTCTAAATTGATTGCATGTACTTTAGGTACACTCCAGATTGGATTCTGGGGTACCCTTAAAAGTCCCTAGTATATGGTATACTATGTACCCAGGGCATAGGTACCCCAGAGGCCTCCCAGGGGCTGCAGCATGTATTATGCCACCCCTGAGAGACCATTTAAAATGACACAACAGGTCTGCTACAGCAGCCTGTGTAAGGTGGTGCATGCACCCCTTACTTAGATATAGGTTCACTATATCTATCCTAATCACTGCACATATAAACCTATCAGTCACCCCTATGGCAGGCCTTATCAATCCTGAAGGCAGGGTGCTGGGTTTTATGTGAGAGGGTGCCCATGCATGAGCAGAGCCCCTCTGCAGCCTTCGGAACCTCTTTTCCGGGGTTGTCTGTGATGCAGCCAACCATATATACTTAAGTGCATTATAACCTCGCAGTAAATGCTAACTTTAAAACGGCTGCTTGGAAACATGTCGTGTTTGGTGTCAAACACCTTGGAATCATACCTCCACACCAGTAACTGGTGTGGGAGGTATGATTCCTCCCTCGTAGTACCATTACTATGGGGCACCGGTACACCCGGTACCAGCTTTCTTGACCCTGGCATCACAAAATGGATGCTGCCAGCCACAGACACGAGTCTGCCCTCCTGCTGCTGGACGAAACTCCGGCAGGGGAAGGCTTGACAATAGGTTTCCTGTCACAGGGAGGTGTGACCACCTCCCAGACAGGCTTTAGTGTATTGGGGCTGGGTGGGTGCACTCTCAGAGTGCTTTGATGTCTGCACTGGGGGCACATTTGGTGTCCCTGTGCATAGTCCAGCTCAAACCAGTTGCAGGAGCCATTTGCTCCTGCTCTGGCGGGAAACTGGACAAAGGACATGGGTGTAGCCACACCTCTGTCCTGACCCTCCCATAGGTGGGTCCCCAGAGTTTGTCCCACCCCTTCCTTGGGTATAAAGTAGGAACCCTGGCTACAGGACTTTGGATTTGACCTGGACTAAACTCTGCTACAGAAACCAAGTACTTCGACGATCTGCACTGTAGTGTAGTTCCTATTTCCCTAATAGGCTCTGCGCATTGGAATAATATACCCTATAGATCTGACATAGGACTGAGGTCAGTATGTCCCTATCGAGTATATTAAACTTAATTACTTTGTGCCAGCTAAGTCAGAGGCCACTAGAAACTCCTTGTAAACAAGAAGGGAGTAGTTTCTGGCAACCGCATAAACATGACAACTTTGTTTCCCTTTAGAATCCGAACACTCTCAGAATCGTGGAAACAACAGATAACAGTTTCACTCAGCTAATCGTGCATGCTTAGTTTCTTCAGAGTTACACAGAAAGAATAGACAGGCGTTTCAATAAAAGGATTTATTGAACAGTCTTGTTTCTCGTGTAAGAGATATGAGCTGTTATAATCATAAGACAGTATGCGAGATATATTATGTACAGCGTAAGTAGTAGAAAGAAATAATACTGCGCTAGCATTATCTTTTAGCTATGACACATATATTCATATACATAAATAACATAAGCTAAAAATGCGAGTACTCATAAGATGCTTCTCTAACTAGTTCTACCCCAGTGTACCTAACCTAAGTGTTAGTGCAAGGTAAGAAGTAGGTGATGTATTCTATAGTAGGGTATGCTAAGCCTGGTATGCCAAGTCTAGTATGCCAAGTCTAGTATGCCAAGTCTAGTATGCCAAGTCTAGTATGCCAAGCCTAGTATGCCAAGAGTCCCTCTAGGTTCTAGTCAGCTCCATACCTTGAGAATGAGAGAGGTGGGAATCTCTTTCCCGGTCTCGAACTCTAACACCCCGCAAAGGGAGTCAGAACACTGGAAGCTGGATTCTCTGCGAGCAGGGATGACAGCGTCTCTTGTCAGTGCGTCTGGCCGGGACACAGGCTCCTCTAAAGTCGAGGTCTCCTCCTACTTGCTTGGGCAAGGGAAGGTATATTTATACCTGGTAGGTGCCTTGGAATGTTAGCATTGACGTAAAGTCGGGCAGAGGAAGACGTCAGGAATGAACTCTTAAGGAATAGCGGTTCATGCATAATAAATGAGTTCTTGGAGAAATCAATAATCCTGTGCTAGGGGAACTCCCAAGAGCTTAAGGGTCTGGTTTCTAAGAACTCGTTGTGACGTTGGGGTGGACGGATGTAGGTGACCATGCCTGTATTTGGATAGCATGGCTAATGCCTAAATAAGGACTGGAATCTTATGCCTATATAAGGGCAATGCAAATTGTGCCTATATAAGGACATGTTTCAGGAAAACCTATATACGGACACCTAAAGCGGAATACAACACCCACTCCACTTTCGAATGAACGATAGTACTAAATGCTAAACATTAAATGCTAAACATTAAACTGAGTACCACATGTTGCTAAAAACATTTCTAAAAGCATTTTAAAGAAGTTTAAAAAAACTGTTGCTAAACATGTAATGCAATAGGTACTGTACATTTAAAGCATTTTTTTCATTCTAAGCATATATCGGAAATAAAATGCAACATGAATGAATAAACAGAAATATATACATATGACGAAATGTTTGACAAGTTTTCAAAAATCAAAGCGATTTCATATCATGGTACTAAATGATATTCTAGTAAATAAGGTGACAATGTGTCCCTGGAAGTATTCAAAGAAGTCCGTTCTATATGAATAGTTCTACTGTAAGCAGATTGAATTGCCATGTATTTTCAAAAATAGAGGAGAGAAAAAAAAAATTAGGAACAGTTCCAAGTTTTAGTTCTGTTTTGAAAATATGGAGGCCAAATTCACTGCTTCCCCGGTACACTGTGAGCCTAATCAAAGTTAGTGTATGGGTCTGTGAAATCATCTACGCTTGTAGACAAAAGATTGTCTACCGATGTTGGTGACAGTTGGAACACCTCGTTTAGAAGGTTAACTGCATAGAGATGTGGAGCATCGCCTTCAGCATAGGATGCTGCAGCAACGTTCGCGCCCGTTGTTACCTGTGTGCCTGTTGATCCATCTCGTACCTCAGCAGCAGCAGGAAGCGTCTGTGAGATCTCAACGAATGGCGTCATCAGGATTGGTAGCCTCTGGGGACAACACAGAGCATGGGCCGTTATCGGGTCCAGCAGAGTATCGATATCCGTTGGCATGACTGATGGGAGTGTTAGACAGATGTCTAGCACGCATTCTTCACCACAAAGCAGGCAGCGTAGAACAGGTAAGATGCAATCTTGCCAGATTGGTCTAAATGACAGAAACCATGTTGTATTAAGTTCCCGTAGACGAGGTATGCCCAAAAGTTGCACTATGCGCTCACGGCACTTCCGTTCTAGGAGAGCTTTCTCCAGAGTGCTGGGAGTGACGCTGGTTGATAGGCTTGCCATAGCGTAGTAGTAGGAATAAAAACAGGATTCCTGCAATTAGTGCTAGAATTAATGGCAGACCACCAAACACCGAATGTGTGAAGTTTGGAATGATTCCGAGGACTGCCTGAAAAGGTGTTAACAGTCCTGAACAGATGGTCTTAAATACATGTACAATCCCGCTCGTATCAAACATGTTTAAGATACGTCCCATCATTTCTACGAAATGTATAGGGCAGTTTGTACGAATTAGAGCCTCTATCTCAGCCGAAGTCCTTGCGATTTGTAGATCATAAGTTTCTTTGGCCGAGGTCAAAGGCACGGTCTGTTGTAACAGCATGGCTTTCATTCTGCTTAAAGTATCAAAACGTATAAAAGAAACATTCAATGAAGGCCATAGAGGCGACTCCCTGACTGTGTCTATTTGGGGGAACAATACTTGCATACAACAAGTAACCCTGGAGCTAACCGTTACCAGATATGGGATTCCTGGCAACATGCCGCAGCAACTCTGATCATTCAACATGAGGTAACTCCCGTTAGAAAGTTGGCCAAACACTGGATTAATCACAGCAGCTGGTGTACCCTGCAGGTGGCAGGACAAATTTGCCACAGAACCATTACAAGCCCCGTGTAAAGAAATGTCCTGACATATGAGTGAACCGCTCAGTGCATTTTCACAGTTTGTACCGCTTAGAAACACTTCACGATCCCCACTCCAACATCTGTATTCGTAAGGTAAATCCCAGGATGTCTTAATGTATTCTTTACCCAACCTTTCATATTTGCCTGCTTGCATTTGTTTGAGGCAATATTGAAAATGAAAAGAAGTGACAGGCAGAGTTATTTTGCCCTGGATAAGCCATTCTGTAGCTGGTTTTTCTGCTACCCTAAATGGTAATTTTTCCAGTTTTTCAATGCTCAGCACTGTATACTTTGCTCCCCTTTGTGCCAGTTCGACCTGTTTATCCGTTAGATTGTATTCTGAAAACAGAGACGACGTGTTGATAAAACGCCAAGGCACATAGCCTGTACGCAACGATTGCAGCGTCCAGCTTAATAACATAATAGAACGTAGCTGAGATTGGCCTTGTTGTAACATGGCTAAATCTTGGTCCAGTATGTCAATAGAAGAGGATACAATGTTGTCCAGTGAATAAATTCTGGATGACAAAGTTGTTGAGCCATTGTCTACCACAGTGAGAGATTTCTCTAAGTTAATACGATCAAGTTCACGTACTCTTTCTGCGGCCTCTGCCTGTGAAACCTTCCATATTTCATTATAAGCAGCATAAATGCCGGCATATATAAAATGTTTTTGACGCGGTTTTCTTGGTCCTAGCAAGAAATCCCTAAGGTCTGCGTCTTCTTTAAGTAAAGTTAAGTGTTGTTTCACATCCTCGAGTGTAGATTTTTGCAACCAGTCGAGGCACAATTTCCCTACACTGTATGTTGTTACTACCCCCGGATGTTGTCGTTGAACATAACGTGGGTCTGGCCTATGGATAGTAAAGCCCTGTATTCTATTCAGGAATCTTTCTTGACAGATGTTTGTGTCTGTGGGCCAGAGCAACCATTTTTTCCAATCAGGATCTGATCTGTTGTTTTGTAGTATTGTGTCTACTGTCACCGCTCCCTGTGTAGTGCTATTACTTGCAGGTGTTGGCACAGAAGGTGTGTTCATGTCTTTGATCTTGGCTAAACCAAGGCAAGACGTTTGTTGCACAGTGTCATTCAAAAACATTATTTGCTATGGGATGATACAGGCTCTAAACAAAGCTTCTATCCCCTGCACTTGCCAATCTTTAGAACCCCAGACAGATTTTGTGTCGATTGTGTCTTTTCAAAAGTCAAATCCTTGTCTAGACAGTTGGGTAATAAAGGCTGCAGAATAAATCTGTTTTGTATTAGTTAACATAATTTTCTGTCCTGTTTTGTTTACATTTTTATAGTAAAAAGTTTCTGGATCAGATGTATTGTAACCTGAAAAATATGGAAACTTATTTTCAAACGTTGTTGAACTACCCTTTGGTGGTGTAGGACAATGTTCCCATTGGTTAAACATAAAAATATTTCTAGGTGTTGCAGATTTATGCAAGAAATGATGACCATAGTGGTTGTAACAATAAAGCTGTTCGTAGTCTGATGAACCCTCTAAGTTTTCATTGTTAGAGAATGCAGCAGACCTTTCTAGATCAAACATTATGTCATTAACAGTCTTAATGTCCCAATCATCAGAATGACAGAGGTAATAAAGTCACTTAATGAAATTTTAAATAAATGTGGAATCTTCAAAAGTTCCGACGGGCCGAATATGTCGAAATCGGTTTTGTCCCAAACTATACCATCCTGTATAGGAACGGCTGTGATGTTCACTGCTGACAAGTCTCTTGTTTCACGATGGGAAGATTTGTGTGGTTTTAAAAGAAAGTTCACATTTTTACTTTCTGTGTCCAAATTAATATATCTGCCATTCATAAGCACGCTAAGAGTCATAACCAAAGCTAGCCAAAGCAGAAAGAAAAATAATCCAGAAATAATCCATAGTTCAATCCATGGTGAAACCAGATATGTCTCTTTCAGGAAATGAAAAAGGTCTTTAGGGCTGGCGTCGTTTCAGGTTCACTGGGATCCTCAGAAAACGTATCAAAGTTAATGAAGTAGCCAGAAGCAGTTCTGTCAATTGTTGGAATTGCATCAGGATTAGTCGAAATCGCTGGAACCAGTTGATCACTTGCTACGTTGGTGTAGACAGGTGTATCTGGACAAACTGTTACTTGAGTTTCAAGAGGAATGAGTTCCATAGCATCGTTGCGTAGTCTTTCATCTCTTACTGCTGAATTCTCGATGGTGATGAGTCTTTCAGTCTGAACCTCTTGGATAGTAGTGAGAGGAGTGTGTCTGCTACTAGGTCGGAGTCCACGAGGCCTACTATTTAGTATTGGCCACATACTGTGGTTTGATGAGGTCGATTGACACAAATCTTTTCTCCTTTTTTCCAGCAAGGGGCGGCAGAAGTACTGTTCTTGTTCCGTGGACAGCTAGGACAGTTACTGGTTGTCTGTAAGAAGGTCCAAATTCCTTCTTGTCCGCAATCTTCTTTCTGACTAGATCCCCAACTTTTGGGATCCAGACAGGCTTTGCTGGGACTGCCGGTTTTTCCCCAGTGGTGGTTGGCTTCAGGAACACGTTGCTTTGTTTCGATCTTAGTTCATTTAGATCTTTAAAACAGCCAAACGATCTTTGATATCAAAGGGTTTATTTTCCACCACTGTGCCTTTACATTCGAGATCAGGAACCCACATTCTTGTCCCAAATAGGACCTCATATGGAGTGACCCCCCTAGAGAACTTCTTGGCAAATTATTTAATGAGCGTTGGACCCCATAAAGATGTTTGACCCACCCATCACCCGTACCTAATACTCTAGCTGTTATAGACTGCTTTATGTCCCGGTTTTTCCTTTCCACAACAGAATTTCCCTCAGGATGAAACGGAGAGGAGTACCGCAATGCTACACCCAAAATGGCCATGGCTTCTTTGTAACCCCGAGAGCTAAACGCGGGGCCCTGGTCAGAATGTAGTGTGCCAATTGCGTATGTGCCGATAAAGACTCGCAAATCTTTTATAACAGTTTGAGCGTCAGCCAAGCGCTGAGGCCACATCCATAGGAACCTTGACTTAGAATTTGTGGGGTTGCATTTGTCCAAAAGGATGCCTGCGCGTAGATCGCTTAATGCTGTCTAACAATGGTGTCTGTACTGGGCAAGCTACCTTGTAGCATGGTGTCTGGTGGCATTCTGCACTAGTCTGTCTATTGCAGTCTCTGCAGTCATTGATGAAGATGTGAATCTGTGTATTCATTCCAGGCCACCAGTACATCTCTTTTAATGTTAATATTGTTTTAGAGATCCCCAGATGTGACAGACCCTCTCCCAGATGTGCTTTATAGATCAAAGCTGCTCTACGTTCCATGTTTGGAATTACCCTATCCCCCACTCCAGGGATTCGAGAAAAAGGAGCGTTGTTCGCATCAATTACATAAGAGTACTTGAGTGGAAACTTTTTTGGTAACGCTGCACCACTGCCTTTGCTTGAAGCATTGACAGCCAACAATATCTCACTGTCTATTCTCGTTTTTGAACGAGTGATCGCAGCTACGGAAGCCGTCTGAACAGCCCCCTTTGCGGCTTCATCAGCCAATGAATTCCCTGCAACGTGAACGCCATCACGTTGATGACTCAGCGTGTGTATTACGTGAGCCTTTGGTAGTTCGTTTCTTAACTGAACTACTTGTTCCCAAAGTGTTTTATGCTTTATTGTGCCACCTTTTGCATCTTTGAACCCGTTTTGAAGCCAACTCTGTATATATTCATTATATGACTGAACACAGTAAAAGGAATCGCACACTATAAGTGTGGGGAATTTGCGATCTGTATTTCCAAGTGCCAGTTTGAATGCTTGTAGTTCAGCTCGCTGAGCTGTACAATCTCCTAGAGATTGAGTTTTAGTGACCATTGGTCTGAAGTTACCATCGCGCATGCGACCTTTAACGATTGCGCACGCTGCACTGTTAGCTTGCTTACTCCCTGTAGCGGGTTGTGCTGATCCGTCAGTATAAATTATAAATTCGTACTGATCGAGAGGCAAAATTTCAGTGGGCAGAGGACATTCATGTTCATATTGCAGGAACGCTTGTGTATTTAAATCAGGATCAAAAACATATTCAACATCTGTTGCAGCAAGAGAATTAACCCATTGTATCCATCTAGGATGTAAAGCTTTTGCATTTGGAATGCTCGCTTTTGTAACCGCCTCTAAGGCAGGTCCTGGAGTTACGACAATAATGCGTTTCCCCTGAGCTAGAGCTCTTTCTTTTGCTACAGCGGTTTGAACTGCTGTCAGTATTGTTTCTGTTGAAGTGAAGCGCATTTCTGCTTGTGTATACAAATGTGATTTGTATGCTATTGGTACTTTTTCACCCTCATTAAATGTTAAATAGGTGAATCCGCATTGACCCGAAATTATTCGGATCACTAAATTGCGTTGATTTACGCGTGTTTGTAAGTGATTTGTTGCTAACAGTTAGCTTGGAGTGAACGTAGGATTTCTGTGTGTTCTTGTGTCCAATGTTTTGTTGAAAAATCAGGTTTGATTAATTCGTAGAGAGGTTTAACCCTTTCTGCGTAATTTAGAATATATGTTCTTCCAAAATTTAGGAAACCCAGGATGGATTGTAAATTTTTCAGCGTTTTTGGAGGTTGGAGCAGCGCGCACTTTTCTAAAAAGTTAGCTGCCAGGCTCTTGCCTTTACTTAAAAGCTCATATCCTAGGAAAAGGACATTGAGATGGGCAATTCTGGATTTTTTAAAGTTGAATTTATAGCCCTCAGAGGCGAAGCCCAATATAATGGTACTCACCCTGTTCAAGTGCCTATGTAGGTCATCGTCTGTCAGATAGATGTCATCGACATATGACAATGCCTCATTATCATAACTTTGTAGTAACTCTGTTACCCTTGCTGAGAATAACCCCGGGCTGTTTTTGAACCCTTGTGGGAGTCTACAAAATTGACGCTGGGTCCCCATTATTGAGAAAGCTGTTAAGTACCTGCTGTCAGGTGCTATGTTTTGACAAAAGAAACCATTTGAAATGTCCAATGTGATTTTATATTTTTGCGCACAATGTTATTCATTAATGCTGTGCTATGTGCATTTTGCACTGCAAATGTTTTGGAACAAGTGTTCAAGTGTCTGTAATCCAAAACTAGACGATATGTATTGTCTGGTTTGGATACAGGAAACAAAGGATTGTTCATTGAGGAGGTGCATGTTTCAATCACCCCTTGGTATTCAAGTTGATCTAAGATCTCCCTGACCTGTTTTTTAGCTTCTTGCTTTATTGGGTACTGCCTTTGTGCAGTAGGTTGATTTTTTTAACTGTATTTTGTGGTGAGGTGAGTCCTCATCCCATCCGACATGATTTTTATATAATGCTGGGGCCTGGGCAGCTGCCCATTTCCTGGCATAAGTATATTTTAGGTGAATTGGAATATGGTTGGAGAAGGCTGGCATAATGATGTCCTCGCCATGTGGGCACTCCCTGACAAATTTTGGTGGCCAGTCCTTTTCTGCTAGAAGTATATCATAACCCCTTGAAAGTTTCTCCCAAAAGAGTGCTTTCACTTTTCTTGGTATGTCTCCCTCCATTCGGAGTGTTATTTCATATAACTTTTGTGGAGTACTAACCCTGGTGTCTACAGTCTCTACTGTGATGTACTCATTCAAGTCCACTATCTCCAGAAGTTCCTTCAGGTTCTGGCGAGCTATTGTTACTTCTGCTGCACTGTCCAGCATTGTCTGAGCCCATTCTCCATTCTTGAGTTGTGTTCTCAGTGTTCTCGGCATGTCCGATCTTCAGACCTGCTACCTTCTTTTTTGTGAATTGAGGTTTTGATTTATTTTTCTGAACGTGTTTATCGTCTTTGGATCTCACGCGTTCTTCTTTGTGATCTGATCGTCCTCTTCTTTCTGATGTCTGTGACGATATCTGAAAGGTACGACAGGAACGTGTATCAGTATCTTGATACCTGTTAGGTTTTCTTAAATTATCCCTATTCCTGAGGTTATACCTCCTTTCAGAGGGCTCCTTTTGAGGAGACCTACCTCGGGATTGAGAACGTGTCTCGTTTGAATTTTGTTTATTAGTTTCCCACTTCTTTTTAGAAGATGTAGGATTTTGTTTAATAGAGTCCTTCTCAGGACCTTCAGATAGTTTTGGCTTCAAAGGTTTTCCACCCAAACTATCTCTGCCTAATTCTGCATAAGATTGTTCTATTATTCTGGGTAGTTCGTGTTGATGTTCTGTTACATCAAATTCCCTTAAGCGGATCGCCACTGATGCTGCCTCTCCTTTAATATTAGATAATATTATTGTTGCGACCTGGTCGAAGTTTTTCAGTAATTTCATACCTAAATTCAGAGCAGGTTTTGTTTCAGGACATCTGGTATTACTGCAATTGACGAAACACCATGTGCTTTAGTATAGATGGCAGCAAAGACTGTGCCCCAAGTGGTGCAGTCTTCCAGTTGTGGTATGATCCCCATTGGTAAACAGATTGTTAGTATTCTGTGTTTTTCAAAAGGGCTAGTATTTGGAAATACTGCTTCGATTTGAGTAATTTTTTAGCTATCCAGAATGGAATTTGTTCACGTTTTGTGGGCATTTTACCCATGACTGCGTGTAAAGTCTGTGGAGTAATTTTTAGTGTATACCCCTGTTGAGGTGTTTGATTTGGAATGGTCATTGGTGGTTGGACTGTGAAAGTCCGCATGACATATTGGACTAATTGTCTGTAAATTTTTATTTACTCTTGCAGTTGAGTAAGTAATTCATCGTCTGACATTTCTTGGATGTCAGGATGAGGTGTGTAGCTGGCTAGAATCGGCCATGTTGCTCCTGGTCTACCTAGTGGACCAAGCCTGGTAATGTTTTTGAGATGTTTTAGGGCGCCTTTAAACCAGAGTTTATGCTCCTGGTATGTGAGTGGAATTTCAATATCCTCGAAAGGAATATATTCCTCTGGTGGTTCATCTTCTTTAAAGAAGTGAAACATTTTTGTTACTGGATTTGATTCTGGGAATACTATCCATGAATAGAATACCTCTGTCTGAAAGGATTTGTGTGCCTCTATCACGAAAACTGCTCTACCACCTCTTGGTGTTAGTGTTTTATAAGTTTTAGAGTGATGGCTCTCCTTAAGTTTGGAGGGATGTTTATAACACCCTCATGGGTTTCATGTAATGTTAAAAGCTGTTACGACTGGATCAGCCGCAGCTAGACCGTTATCGGTGTTAGTATCCCCGTTCAGGGACATTGTATTTGAAAAATGTAGAAACCAGTTTCAAGGAAACAAAAGATAAGGTGCACAATAATTTGGAACACTGTATCCTTCAACGTTGAACAAACCGTACAGCTAATAAATAGGATTTTTGTCCTATTCAGCTTTGGTGGATACTTAACCCTACCCACTCCAGACGTCTTATGGAGTATGTGAGTAGGGGTCTCTGAGAAAAGCATGACTGAGTTACTCAGTATCTAGCGCTAAATTAGTGCCTTACCAAACGTTGGGCGCCATGTAGTGTAGTTCCTATTTCCCTAATAGGCTCTGCGCATTGGAATAATATACCCTATAGATCTGAAATAGGACTGAGGTCAGTATGTCCCTATCGAGTATATTAAACTTAATTACTTTGTGCCAGCTAACTCAGAGGCCACTAGAAACTCCTTGTAAACAAGAAGGGAGTAGTTTCTGGCAACCGCATAAACATGACAACTTTGTTTCCCTTTAGAATCGGAACACTCTCAGAATCGTGGAAACAACAGATAACAGTTTCACTCAGCTAATCGTGCATGCTTAGTTTCTTCAGAGTTACACAGAAAGACTAGACGGGCGTTTCAATAAAAGGATTTATTGAACAGTCTTGTTTCTCGTGTAAGAGATATGAGCTGTTATAATCATAAGACAGTATGCAAGATATATTATGTACAGCGTAAGCAGTAGAAAGAAATAATACTGCGCTGGCATTATCTTTTAGCTATGGCACATATATTCATATACATAAATAACATAAGCTAAAAATGCGAGTACTCATAAGATGCTTCTCTAACTAGTTCTACCCCAGTGTACCTAACCTAAGTGTTAGTGCAAGGTAAGAAGTAGGTGATGTATTCTATAGTAGGGTATGCTAAGCCTGGTATGCCAAGTCTAGTATGCCAAGTCTAGTATGCCAAGACTAGTATGCCAAGAGTCCCTCTAGGTTATAGTCAGCTCCATACCTTGAGAATGAGAGAGGTGGGAATCTCTTTCCGGGTCTCGAACTCTAACACCCCGCAAAGGGAGTCAGAACACTGGAAGCTGGATTCTCTGCGAGCAGGGATGACAGCGTCTCTTGTCAGTGCGTCAGGCCGGGACACGGGCTCCTCTAAAGTCGAGGTCTCCTCCTACTTGCTTGGGCAAGGGAAGGTATATTTATACCTAGTATGTGCCTTGGAATGTTAGCATTGACGTAAAGTCAGGCAGAGGAAGACGTCAGGAATGAACCCTTAAGGAATTAGCGGTTCATGCATAATAAATGAGTTCTTGGAGAAATCAATAATCCTGTGCTAGGGGAACTCCCAAGAGCTTAAGGGTCTGGTTTCTAAGAACTCGTTGTGACGTTGGGGTGGACGGATGTAGGTGACCATGCCTGTATTTGGATAGCATGGCTAGGTCTGGAATCTTATGCCTATATAAGGGCAATGCGAATTGTGCCTATATAAGGACATGTTTCAGGAAAACCTATATACGGACACCTAAAGCGGAATAAAACAGCACTACGCTGGATGACTGAAGAAATCTCCCTTGGAGTAAAGGAGTTACTCCCCTGCTGAGCAGGCACCTAAAACGCATCTGACCGGTTTGCATCTACGAAGCTCCTGAAGGACTCCAAAGATTTCTGCAATACAGGAGGTGGGTTCCCGTGGTCTTTGAGGTTGATCTGCGCTCTCAGCAATTCTGAGGCCCGTATCCCTTGTGGGGACCGTGCAACCCGAACCCCTGGGCACCGTGTACATTTACAGCAGCATATGCTTTTCGGCAATCCCTGAAGCTGTGCTTTGGGCTACTTGTAGTCCTGACCCCGAGCAAAAATTCCACTGAAGATTTCCGGCCTACACTCCACGAGTGTTCCGTGGGCTGGTATTTGGTGATTCAGCTCGAGGTCCCTTCGCGATCCCTGGTCCGTTGGCCTGTGGGTCCCTGAGAAGGCAACTTTAACTTTCAGTGGGCTTCTCTGGGTGCTCCAGATGTGCCCTGACTCTCCATTGCTTGGAGAGTCCCCAGGACCTTGCTGGTCCTCGCAGAAGCATCTTTCCACGCCACAGCCACATCACCCCCCACCTGAGGAACCTGCACTGGCTCCCCGTCGACAGGAGAATCTCCTTCAAACTCCTCATCCACGCACACAAGGCACTCCACAAGACTGGCCCAGCCTACCTCAACAGACGACTCCTCTTCTACGTCCCCAACCGCCAACTCCGCTCCTCCGACCTCTCCCTCGCCACCGTCCCTCGCATTCGAAGAACTACCACCGGCGGCAGATCCTTCTCCCACCTCGCCGCCAAGACCTGGAACACCCTTCCACTAAGCCTACGACAGACTCAAGACCTGCTGACCTTCAGGAGGCTACTCAAGACCTGGTTGTTCGACCAGTAGCAGCACCCCCCCTTTTTTTCTCCCCAGCGCCTTGAGACCCTCGCGGGTAAGTAGCGCGCTTTACAAATTCTGTGATTGATTGATTGATTCCTTTGACCATGTGGGTTGCCATTGCCAAGGCTTGTTGGTGTTCAATCCGGACACTGACCCCCCAGCACTCGACATCCTTTGTGGGACAGCTCGGATCCAGACTGTGGTTGTCGTCAACATCTCCTGGTCCCCGTGGCTGCAGAGTCAAACTTCACCTCATCGCACCTGAAGCACCCGACATCGGTGGGCATTCGATTGCTCCGCTCCTGGTCACGTGAAGTGACCCAGACTTTGTCCCCTCTGCTTTCAGGTTCATCTGATCTCTGATCCAGGCTTGGATCACACCGGACACTTTTCTTCTCCACGGCAGCAGTACTTTTTCGCATCACGCCATTGAAAACGACGAGGGTTTCCGACACCACTTGACCCCTATGCACCCGGCTCCTCTGGGATAGGTAACACGGGTACCTCGGTACTCTCAAGGGTGCTGGCCTTAGAACCTTCTATGTTTAGCTGGGTTTGCTTAAAGTCCGCTCCTAAGTGTCCTTAATCTTTAAATTTCTAACCGCGACTTTCTCATAGAGTTGTACGGAGCTCGCGCCTGTGTTCACACACTGCACCCGTCCTCCGTGGGTCCCCTGTGTCACTACCTTGGGTGGTTCCTTGGGGTCCCAGTGATTCTACGTGCTCTAGGCACTGTGTCTAGTCAAGTCGTGGTTCTTATACCACTTTCTTAGTATATGGTTTGGTCTCCCCCTGGAGCCCACTGTGTATTGTGCTATTTACTGTCGTTCTAGTGATTTAACATTGTGTACTTTGTTCTCTAATCTCATAAAGAGATTAGTAGAGAGTATTTAGTAATAAATACATATATTTTATATATCCCTTGTGTGGTTCTCCTTTCATTTGGTCATTCAGGAGGTTATGATCTGGTAAAACAAGCTGCTTCACACTCCTTCAAGACTTAGCCTGAAGGCTGCTCTCCACTACCACTAGGATAGCTTTCAATAAAGGTTGTCTTTAACCTAATCATCAATAAGGGTCGTTTGGACTGGTGCAAGGTGCCCACTTTAACTAGTGGACAGCATATGCCAGGCCAACTTCTCACACCGGTGTCCTATACTCATGTCAGGTGGATTGTAAATTGAGACAGTCTTCAGACCCTATGCCTGTGGCTGATCTCCCGGCCGCACTGTTTAATTAAACGAACGGCTTCTGTTTTGCCAAACTCCTTTTGTTTTTTCAAGGTATTTCATGTTCAAGCAACATTTTGGATAGGAGCTGACTGGTACCTCGAACCCACTACAGCCAAAGGAAGGAGACCTAGCTCAGATGGATTCACATTTGCGCAACAAGGAAGGTGAGCAGACACCGCAATTGATTGGAAGTTCTGCAGAAATCTGGCATATTACCTATTTTACATGTCCTAGCTGAGTAGTCGCAAGGTGGCCTCGGAGGCAATCCCGTGGAAGTCACCTTTTTTTGATAGTCAGCACGCTAGGAAAAGGTGAATATTTATTTATTTATATAGCCCTTTATGACTTCCATAAACAATCAGTTTCGATGTATGTACACTTTTATGGTTGTTTTATACATACCAAATAAAGCTTTTGAACTGAACTGACTTCCAGGACCCTATTTTTGTGTTAGGCTATCCTGATTGGGATGAGCTGGCACCTAAATCTTATTCTTTAATCTAAAAAGGTTTTCTCAGTACCACCGGTTTCTCAACACAATTGGTATCTGAAAGGAGTGAGAGGCACTGGTCGCTTGGACCACTGGGCATGATACAGGTGGTACGCTTGGCCCCTGGGTGTGATATAGGGTTCGATTATTGATGAAAGGTATATGTGTGATGATGTTGTGATGTTAATTACTTCAGCTGTGTTTTGTCTTAAGTATTGTGCTGCTATTTCTCACAAACTGTATTTGATGCCAAAAGTCAATATCTTTCAGATACTGTTTCTATTGACAAAATTTACTTTTTCTATGTTGCAACCTTTCATATGCATTGTTATTTGTGCTTATGAAATGTTCATGGTGAATTGTTGATGCATCTGTAGATAGCGCTGAGCTCGCAATTACGCAATTACAAGCAGTTACCTGTGTATATTTTTTCCACAATTAAGATCAAAACCAAAGAGTCCCTAAAACAAAGAGGCTAACATATTTTATCCTCTAACACTGCCAAACGTATCATGGAGACACCATTAAAACACAAGCAAACAAGGTTCCCCACACAGGGTAAAAAAACGTAATAAGGTTTGCCAAGAATGGCACGCATACACTAATGCACATACATTTTCCTGGACAAAAGAGGGAAATTTTGACACTAGTGCAACACATGAGAACACACATACATACCAAATGCACAGGTCAAAAGAGAGATATGGGAGAGGCATTACTAGAACTATGGGCCATCTTCAAGGAACCCAGATTCATAGTCCTAACTACAGATAGCAAGCAAGGTGTCAGCACCTCCCCCACCATATGCAAGTATGGAGATGTTCTTGCCCGCTCTCCAGAGGTAGAATTAGATGAGAGGCTTCTGGCTGGGATCCGAGCTTCACCACATTTTCAATGTAGGAGAGGGGCTGATGGGAAATAAGAGACTAAGGTAGCATGGTGCTAACCTAACCAAGACATAAGAAAAACATGATGGCACCTTTGTGCGTGCACGAGGGGAGCAGTGACGAAGGCGTACGCTGCTCCACCCGAATGCACGGGATAGATAGACTGACCCCAAGGGAGATAGTGGCCAGAGAGGAAGTCAATACCTTTGAGTGGCCATTCTGCCACCTGCTAGCCCACTGGGCCGAAGGAAAAGACCAGTACAATAGACCTTGGTCAAAGGAGGGATCCTTCGAACCAGAGGACATGGCTATAGCAGAAGACTGCATCCGGCATGGAGGAGGAGATTCCGAGTGGAACTTCCCTTTACATGCAGGAATGCCTAAAAAGATGAGAACCCCATGTTAGGGAGAAACTGGTATGGCTACTCAAAGTAAAAATGTATCTGCTACTACAGGACACATCAGGGAGCATCTATGTGCTGTGGGCTGAAATGGATAAAGAAGGGCTAAAGACAAAGTTACCGCCATTGCTGGATACAGCCGGGAAATGGATCTCATGCTTCGAGAAGAACACTGTGGGAATACATCTAGTGACAGACTCTATCAAAAGTCTGTTAACTAGTGTTCCTAGAGAGCAGACAAACATGCTGTTTACCCGGGCTTGCATCCCAGCAATTATGCTGACAAACACTGAGCATGACGGAGCCGCATTCAATTCATACAGGCACCGAATATGGATGGCCCTGATGGAGAAGTTCCCTGACCGCCCTGACATAGGAGAGTTAATGGCAGAAAACTGTGAAGCCAGGGGAGACAATAACCGATTTTCTGGATAGGATGAGAGAACGATTGGAACAAGAGACAGGACAGCCTTGGACTGATATGGGCCCACAAGTCACATTCTTTCACAATATTCTCAAAAAGGGGCTGCCCACCGAGATACAAAGGATATTGGATAGCGTGGTAGGGTTAGACACCAAACCCTGGTGGGGGATACAAACCCATATATTGCATTACCACAAAAAGAAGCAAGAGAAGTGTTTATATCGGTGAATGAGATGTCAATGTACACCATGAAATATGCAGGCCCAACAGCAGCAATACCAGTAAATGTAATGTCGATGTAAAAAAAAAAGGTGCGGGGTTGCCTTCCAAAAGCCTTAGCACAGTTTAGTGGAAAAACAGGAGAGAAATTTTAACAGTCACGTCTAGAAGAAAACATAAGTTTTAAATGTGGAAATTGTACAGAAACCAATAGATACATTTGAATAGTCACGGGTAAAGTAAAAGAGCTGTTTTAAAATTTCACACTACACAGCACAAAGTCTGTGGGGCCGATTCACAGAACTAATCTGAGACAAAATCCGAAACTTACTACTTTTGGTGTTCACAGAGGCATTTAGTAGTAGTAAAGTTAGGACTACTAACTTTACTACTACTAACTAAGACAAAATCCTAAACTTACTACTACTAAATGCCTTCTGTGAATACCAAAAGTAGTAAGTTTAGGATTTTGTCTTAGTTAGTAGTAGTAAAGTTAGTAGTCCTAACTTTACTACTACTAAATGCCTTCTGTGAATACCAAAAGTAGTAAGTTTAGGATTTTGTCTCAGATTAGTTCTGTGAATCGGCCCCTGTGTTCTTACCACCTTCCTCACTGGGCTTTAGGGCTCTTAGAAGCTGGGGATACAAAATGGAGGTGCCTGTCTTGGGGACCCCTCCACTAACTTAAGGGCCTGTACAGGTGTGATGTTGGGGACAGAGTTGCGTATTAGCTAGGGGGGCAATCACTAAAGCATAAACTGGTGTGCAGAGGGCATGGAGGTGCTCCTAAAGTCAGAATGTCCTTGGATACAGACAGGCTTAATCCACACTTTGCAGTTAATGTTCCACCATTGGAGGGTCGGCCCAAATCTAATGCCACTAAAATATTGCTTTTCACACCCTTTTCTAGCTAAAAACGATTGCTACATACCTTTCCAAACACAATTAAACCACAAAGGAAATTAAGCAGGCTCTTAAACACTCTATGGTAGGCTGAGGGGTGCATTTTGAATTTTTAGCTTGTAAAAGAAAAGGGTGGGGTTGCCTTTTAAAGACCTTAGCACAGTTTAGGGAAAATCCAGGGGACATTTAAACAGACATGGGAAGAATAAAACAGCAGTTTTAAAAGTACAAATTGCACAGAAATCATGACATAAATTTAAACTCTTGGGCAAACAATGCCTCTGTAGTGAACCTGTCGCACTACTTGAAAGGGTCTCCTGCAGCCATGATATGTCCGGCTTTCAGATTGCTCTCGAATGGGAGTTACCTGATGTTGATCGATCAAGGTTGCTGTGGAATGAAACCAGTGGTCGCATACATGGTGACCGTCTCTTCCATTGTGACATGTACACAAGTCCTGTTTCCGCCTGCTTGTGTAGTTAGGGAGGATACGCTGTGGCCTTCAATTAATCTTTCCAACGTGCACTTTGACGCCCTGAGCAAACTGAAAGCCTTATTGTTTCAAAAAGATGTGGCCTTAACTTCAGCCAAGGAGACGTTTGAGCTTCAGGTGGCGCGTTCCTCTTCGGAGATACAGGCGCTCCTTCGCACTAAATTCCCACAACATTTTGGGGAGCTGGTCCATCGTATTTTTAATATGTCTAATAAGACTTGAATTGTAGGGTTTTTTAGGAGCATAGTCTCTGGGTTGGTCAGCACCTTCCAGATGGTGTTTGGAATTATTCCATCTTTCATCCACTCCGTCCTCAGAAGCATTTTTGGATGTCTTCTGCAGGTCCTGCTCCTAATTGCAGTGATATTGCTTTTAGTCTTTTTTCTCCGCAATGGATGCCCCAGTTCGAGTTCAAATGGAGCTGGCACTGCCTCACGTCCAACTGTGCATGAACGCATAGTGCATTTCTTTACAATACCTGTGCTGCAAGAACTGGATAAACAGTGGTTCCTATCTTTCCGGCCTGTATGGCACTACCTCTTGTGCACTTAAGAGTGAACCCTAGACTTGTGCTTGTGGTCGCAGTTGGTTGAACCTTCTGACTTAAATGTGCCGATGGACCCGTTGAAGGCCCATCTGTACAGCTGTCCCCTGCGGAATACTTCTTCTCGTGGCTACCATCTATGAGCTCCCCTAGGTTGCCTCTGCACCTAGTCGTTTGGATTTGAGCTCTGTTTCAACTGAACATCAGTCGGCTGTATACACTCCCTCAGTGGCTGCTGTGGGGGTTGGATTGGACCATACCTGCTCTATCAACTTGCTCCGAGGTGTGCCTCTCGGAACGTCATCTGCGGAAGCTGGGAACAGCAATGTTTTGTCTACCACTCGGGACATGTAAACATCTGGATCTCCATGTGATGGGAACCTATTATTCGGCCTGTTTTTAACTTCCAAATTTGTTTTAAATTGCCTCTCATTTTTAATGCTTTTATAACTTTTAACACATTTGGCTTTCTTTATGCTTTGGACTTCCAAATAGCATGATTTTAGATGCAGTTTATTTATCATTTTTTATCATATACTCTTGTAAGCTTTTCTATATATGCACATGTATTTTTTGGGTAGTGATACTGGTTTGCTTTAGATAGCTTCTTAGCCGACACTTGTATGAGGAGTGGGTGTCATGTGCCCGAGTTAGGCCCTGTAGGAATTAGTGCCATTTTTACATGCACACGGACATCGACTTTTGACACAGATTGCATTTGTGACTTGGACTAGTTTTTGGAAACACTGGCCTTGCTTACACTGAACACTTTGTGGCCATACCAGGGACATGGCCCTCACGTGCATGACACAAATGTGTTTATTTACGTTCATGAAACAATGCAGCTATCTGTGAAATATAAACAATAGCAGGCACATCACAATCTCGGCCCGAGGAAAGGATACCATTTATTATATATAACCTTTGGTTTCCTAACATAATCAGAGGAGACATGTCTGCTGACTTCGAGGGGTCGCTGCCTACCGAAGCTTTTGCCTAGCAGCTGACTGACATCTCCGTGAGGGGTGTCCAGTTCGCGACCAAGATGGGCTCTTACACTCTTAACCATCAGGTAATGGGGTTAGATCATCCAGAAGGGGGTTTCTTGGTAAAACATGCATCTGCACCCTAGACACGTAGGTTAGGGTTTCGTATTGTAGGAGTATGCTACATAGTTATACTTTTGTATATGTATGCCTATATAAGTTGTCTCAACAAAATGGTGGAGCTATTCATTTTGTTCACTGTTCTGACATTCAGTATAACTTTTGTCTGCTTCTGTCTATTAATCATCAAAGCCCACTTTCTCCAAGCAAAAATCACTATGGTACAATAAATATTGAAACTGCCCCTCTATGTATTCTTTGTATATTTCTCTGAGCGAAAGGGAGCGCCGGCGACTGAGCAAAAAGTTTGAAGTCTGTCACCACAGTTCCTGAGGGAACAGAGTTGTCGTGTTCAGAGGTTGCAAGAACTGTTCGCTCCCTGTTTAGGTTTAGAGGGCTAATGGTGGCACTGCGAGCTAGCTGGTCCAAGGGACAACATATCCTGCGGGGGTGCATGAAATCAATCTGGCATCATCCTAAGTTTATGTTGCTCCAAAGGCGCAGTTTCTACTGATTGGCGGAAACTACATGACACAGCGTCTGAGGTGTCGCAGGAGAATGTTCGGCAGCAGCATGTTTGCCGGTTTGTATCGTTGAGGTCGTGAAGGATGGTGGAGGAGTAGTGGTGGCGTTCATTGGCTCTGGTGGCAGCTGTAGTTGTGGTGTTGTGTTGGATGGTCATGGGACCAGGCCTTTCTGGCACTGGGCACAGTCCAAGCACTGACAGGAGCAGACAGGCTTGTCTTTGGCATGCCTGCTACGTGCATCCACTGCGCAGTTGTGCTGTGGCCTGCATTAAGTAGGTCCTGGGGTCAGTGGAGCTTCTGCTGGTGGGAGAAACGGTGAACATGAAAACCCTGGTGGGAAAACCCAGGCAGCGGCGGTGCAACTTTGTCATGTTGAAGTGGGGAGTTTCGGTTAAATATAGGTTTACAAGAAATAGTGTCACCTAGTCTGAAATAAATCCCCGCTGTTAGGTCAACAGACCTTTGACGTTGAATGAGATTAACCAGAAGCTGGACAACATAAATATCTTCTCAATCACAATAATTAGTTCAGTCAATAATGAGAGTTTGTTATTTATTGAAGAGTTTTATTAATTGATCATTTAGTATCTCATCTTTATTGCAACTAGCAGTTTGAGATCATAATGTTAATTCATTGAAGACAATAAAAGCAATAAGCGTGCTCCTTAAAGGAAAGAATCCCTATTCTAAAAATGGGTAAGAAAGGTGTCAATCAGAAACCCCTGAAGAGTTCTTAATTAGAATGAGAGAGTGAGAACATAAGCAAAAAGCTTCTGCATAAATAATATCAAAAGTTTACCTTCTCATGGAGAGAGGATCAAGCAACTCAGTACAGTCATAGCTCAAAGATCTGTGATGTGGCAGGGGAAAAAGGTACCGTAGAGCCAGGCCTACTCTAGGAACTCGTAATAATATAGACATCACAGGGGATATTTACAAAAAAATGTTGGAGAGCGGTGCTACTCCAAAATTGCTAATGCTGCACTCTGACATTTTTCAAATGCAGGGATGCGCTCTATTTACAAACAAAACGGTGCACCGCCGTTGCGTTTCCCCTAGTGCTGGCGCTAAAAAAGCTGTTACAACGGTGCCTGGCTGCAGGGGTGATTGTTTATGTGCAGGAAGGGACACCTTCCTGCACATAAACAATTTTTACAGGTGATTTGCTGTTTCTATGTGTGCTGCAAAATACAGCACACATAGAAAGAGCAAAATACAGGGAGAAATTAAATATTTCTCCTCGTATTTCCTGTTTAAGACCATGTATTTCCTGGTCTTATTTTTGGCGCTGCCCATACATTGTAAATATGGAGCAGCATCAAAAAGCAATTGGTGTTGTGGCGGAACACCCACAGCAACACCCATTGCCTGCCCCTTTGCCGCAGCAGACTGCTGCAGTAAGGGGCATATTTACAAGGTGACGTTAAGTCGCGTTAAATGGCTTAACGCCACCTTGGAAATATTGGGTTGAGAGCAACGCCACCGGAGCGTCAGAAAAAGTGACGCTCCTGTGGTGTTAGGGGCTTGTAAATATGCCCTGTATTATATCAATGTTTCTATCCACAGAGTCTTCTTTCATCAGCCAGCCAATCGTCTTTCGAGGCTCTTCATGCGAACATGATCACTCCTCATCTTCTCACCGGGCACACAGAAATAGCTCTACACAAATTAGTTATAAACTTTTCAATTAGCACTGTTCTGTATAAACTTCTTGGCAGTCTTTCTCGTAGTCAAACTACTTTCCCATGGAAAAACTTCATCTCTATCATTCTAAACTATATTGTATTAAAAACATTTAACAACGATCATTGTATAAGTTGAAACATTAGTTAAATTACATGAATATCCAAAGAACTTTTGATTAATTAAAAGAATACATTTCTATGGGAAGGTCAGAGAAAAACATTTTCTGTTGTGCACTTTCAGCGTCTTTAGTCACGTCAATCTGTCAAAGGAAAAATATTGCTGTATCAGTTATTTAGGCCTGACACATTTAAGCATAACTGAATACTACTTTTTCCGCATTTTAAACACACTTTTTAATTCTCGTTTAAGTCTATTTGTAATTTCTACACATTACTATATGTACATTATTTGCTTATTATTGTTAAACGCTCCTCCAGTAAAAAGGTGGCAACTGGATCAGGGTGGAGCAAGCAGAGCTGGAGGCCACTTGCACGTGGCAAGCAAGTTGCCCAGATGTAAAATACATAAATAAAACCCAGTGGGTCCGGCATTTTATGAGTAAACCACAAACATTTGCCAAAAGACCTAGATAAATTGTCACGGTGCACGTAAACGCTTCAAAGTCGAGCTAACACTCCTTTGGTATTGTTGGCCCAAAAACATAATAAATAAATATTTATACCTCGTAACTTTGCCTATTGTACGATTTTCATTACATTTCATCTTTCTTTATATGACCTATTGTACAGTTCCACATTTTGTACATGTTTGTTCTCTGATTGTTATTTTCCTGATAAATATCTCCTATCGTTTGGATTTTACATTCCTTGCTTATGTTACTACTTGTTATGATACTAATTTACAGCTCTTTGTTATTGCTTACCCACATAGATCAACTGTTACCTGATATCCCAACAATAGTCCCCTTTATTTCTCCACCTTTCTCTCTAGTGATACGCATTCCTCCTAAAGGGTTACCGTTAATAAAGCGTATATGGCCCTATAACGTAAATTGCAGCAGTGCCGGGAATTTTTGCTGTCACATTTACACTGACAACCAGAGCAAAAACGACATTTGAACTGAATGAGAAGCGCAAAAGTGGCATTTAACAGCAGCAAGTCATTGCAAATGTCTGTTTAAGATTGTTGCAAAAAATGCCCAGGACTGGTACAATGAATTTACTCGATGTTGCCCACAATCTTATGTCCTCACTCTGATACTTCTAGGTTTGAATCCTTTCCTATCTTGTGCAACACTTCACTACACTTTACCACTTGCTTCTACTGTTTCCTTTTGCCCCCTTTTGACAACGTAGTCTGTTCAAGATTAAACGTTTACCTCCTTTCCCTTCCATTTGCCATCAACTGTAAAATTATATGTTTGTCTTTCATTTGTGTAATATTGGATGCCTTTTCACCTTGCCTTTGAGTTACAATGAAATAGAAAAACTCTGCATTTCTCCCTGTGGCTTACCTTCTTTCCTGTCTTATTTTATACAACTCCACTGCCTTCTTATCTGCTCACGAATTTTATGTTATATTTGCCTATTACCTGACTTGTTTATGCTTTAATCTTCAAGCTAAAAGAACTATGGTAAGTATCCATGGTGGGGATCCAGAGGCCTCAAGGGTGAGCTGACCTTCAAACAGAACCTATTACACACAGAAAAGCCACCCGAGTGATTTTCGAAAACATTTACGAGTCTACTGCAGGTTGTCATTAATTCAACCTACTACTGGACACACACAAAAGTGTTACGGGATGCCCCCTCACACACCACCAGCTGTCATGCTTCATCACAGGACATCCACACGCTCTTTAAAAGTTTGATGAAGAGCGGGCCTACACCCTGAAGTCAGGGAGACACTAAGAACCAATGTGGTATCCTCTGGCTTTTATACTTCCGGCACATAAACAATCAATAAATAATGACGAGTTGCAACTTCTATGTGTGCTGCAGAATGTAGCACACATAGAAGTTACAAATCGCCATTAGTGATTGTTTATGTGGAGGAACATGCACATGAACAATCATTTCTCTACAATGATGGTATGCAGTTCCTAATGTCTAAAGCAGGTGGTTGTGATCGATCAAGGGCTCCACATGGTGGTGTAGAGCGAGAAGTCAGGAGGAGAATCTCCTCCTTTTGGAAAAAGACCCTCACACACCCAGCCAGCTAGGTGTCTTGCTTCATCATCATGTCTGCTCCTATCGGGTCGGCGCTGCAATACCCGATTGGCACCCGAGATGGGGCCTTCTTGGCGGAGATCTTTATTCCTTATGCCGTAGGGTGTAGTGCGTGTGAGGGCCCTAGAACAGTGTAGGTGATAATGATGTGTAAGTAAGTGTAATTTAAAATAGGAAGTGATGGTCCACTCAAAACAATTTTAATTAAGTGTGGCAATCACCCTAATTAAAACCAAAAAGAAAACGCGTATCTTCACTCTAAAGTTGTGAGGTTATACGCTTATGACATGGGTCAACATGTTTCTTGCCCTTATTCCAAGTAGATGGCAATTCTTCAGGACCAAAATAGGATCTACCTACACTTTTCGGTGGTGGTCAGTAACTACATTAAGTGAGGTAATATAACCACTCATACAGCACCCTAAAAAGGGTAGGCTGAGTGAGGGGTAGGACAACTGCCGACCCGCTTCCCATGGAACAGACACTACACTTTAGTGTCTACACCAGCCGGTACTGATGCCGTGCGTCCTTGACCCAAATTGGGTTGTTTTTAGATCTACAGGTACCACTTTTTAGGGTGCTGTATGAGTGGTTATTACCTCACTTAACGTAGTTACTGACCACATAGAGGGTAGATTCCAATCTTGATGATACAAACACATATCTCTTACAGCTCATGCAAATGTTCTGAGTGGTATTTACACAGTTTCGGTGTCAGGGGTGATGGAGCTAGATTTCTCAAATTAAGCATTGCTTTATTTTTATGTTTCAGACAAACTGCATTTAAAATGGCACACAAATTTTGGTGCAAGTGAAAACACATGGCACATGCCTAGTCCAAAGTTTTTTTTTTTTTAAAGTGGCAATTTTGGTGCATGCAGTGAAAAATTAAAAATGAGGTTTGGTCATAAATGCTTTCAGTCTGAAATGCTTGTGCTGAATTAACATGTGTTTTTGCAGTGTAGAGAAAACTCGTGATTTCAGTGGTCTCTTTAGCTTTGAATCATGGAATGTGTTCTCTCTTCCCAGTTTCTTTTCCCTTATAATCTACACTCCCTGTTCCTGTCTCAAGAGACTTTGGCTTTGTTGCATATTTAGACAATGCATATTCAGTTCATAACACATCTTTTTATAATGTGTATTAATTAACCATGCACCAACACTACACATGGGGCAAAGCATTTGCATGAAAAGCTATCTAAAACATTAGAGCATGTTGCTATGAGTATGTATTAACTGTGTGCGCTTTCAAAATTTACACTAGTGCATGTTTTATGCTACGTTGTACATTGCACATTTTTGCATGTTGTGCACAAATAATAAGAAAAGCTGCTTTAAACTTATAGCTTTTGCTAGGTTATCATTTATACAGGGTATTAGTATGGGTGAGGAAAAACATAATGGGATTTATTTCATAAATTAATACTATTTTTGTGTTTGTTTTGATTATGGGCCCACCATTAAATGGCTGCCTAAGAATCCAGCATGGCTGAGAATCGTGCTGAGAGACGCATGCGCAGATTATACCAGCTACATACTGCCAAGTGCCTCAAGTGAAGACCTGGTTCAAGGCCACCATGAACTCTACATTCTTGTTACCCTGCCAATGTACCAGTGTTTGTGGAATGTGTCCTTCCTGCGTGCGATATGACAGGAAGGAGGAAATAGACTGAAACATTTTTCCTAGTAAATGTTGCTAAAACATATAATTGTATTAATCATTCTTTTGTTAGAACTGGTGTGGGTTGGATTTGCCAATGAGAACAAGATGGTGAGACCCTCATCATCTAAGCTAACCAATCAGGGTGCAAGCTTTACTGAAAATTGCAACCTTATTAGTATAGTCAGCCAAGAATTAGAGTATAAATATGACCTCTTTAGGGGGCTTTGGGATTTTTTTTTTTTTTAGAGGCTTTAGAAGCTTTAGCGGGTGCAGTCTGAGAGCAGATTGCGTCCGAGGAGAGATAGAGGGAGGTGGGGGCATAGGCTAGCCTTGCACGTCATATTTTTGGCAAGGTAGATCACATTCCTCTGTGGTCTGTGAAGGAGGGGCCTTTTCAGGAGCAGCGTCTCTCTGTGAACACAGAGAGGACAGATGAGCAGACCAGGGCAGAGAGTGGAGCTGAATAGAACAGGATTAGATTTTGATGCTAAAACTTTTAAGTTCATGCTTTGACTAATTAATTAGTTTTTGAAAAGATTTGTCTTATGCATTTATTTCTCTTTATGGGAGATTTTTGCCAATTATTAATTATTGATTAGCCTTGCATAATTCACTCTTGAATTATATTTCCTGAACTCTGTAAAGAACTCTGATTGACATTTGATTCCTCATTCTCTTCCTTTATGGAATGTTTTTGTATGCAACCTATAATATGTTTTGTATTAATTCTATTTTTCCTATTTTCAATTCTGTAACCTGATTGATATTTGACTAAGAATAAAGGGTCAGAGAACTTTAACTTTTAACTAGAAAATAAAACCCTTTAAAATACTCACCAACTCTCTTTATTGGCTTAAATATTATTTGTATTTTGATTTTTCATGTTTATGTAAAGTCTCCTGATGGTAATATACAGTGGCAAGGGTCCGGTACCTTTGCAGCGGTAAATTAGAAGGTAAATGAGGTTTTGCATTGAGAAATTACCGTGAAATTACCGCTGCATCAGGGGTATCAGGCTGCACAATCGTACACAGGTAGATCAATAGAGGTTCCCATATATCATTTGGTCGGGAGGTCGCCGGCAGCTCCTCCGCATATAGCACCAAGTTCTCTCTACAGTATGTCAGGTCCTTGAGCCACTGTTCAACTGTAGGACTCCGCTTGCTATCCCACATCATCGCCACTCTCCGTTTGGCAATCAGCAGCGCCACCCTTGCCAGCTTACCCTTAGCACCCTTCAGAAAAGTGAGTAGGCCTAATAAACACATCTGTGGTGAGCATGTCAATTCTACCCCAATGATCTTGGAAAGTATAGTAACCACCTTAGTCCAGTATGTCCACACCCGCCCACAGGCCCAGGCCAGGTGCCAGAAGTCTGCACCCGGGGCACCACACCGAGCACATGTGCCCACGTCTCTGAGACCATACTTAAAAAGCTTGTGGGGCGTATAATAGACTTGATGAAGATATTTGAAATGTATGATACGTAAATTCCCATTAGAAGTGAGGGCGCTAGTCAATTGGCAGCAGTGTACCCAGTCCTCTCGCGTTAGCTGTGGGTCTAGACATTCATTCCATTTGTCTAGGCTCTTATCACTGGAAGAGTCCCTATCCTCTCTAGCAGCCCGGTATAATTTTGTAACAAGCTTGTGACGGGTGGGGCTGATAAGTAATGTGTGCAATGCCAGGGACGTTGGGGGTTCCGCAGGGAACATTGGGTAGTGGGCCTGGGCCGCTTTTTTCAGTCTGTGGAGCGAGAATACGAACAGCGGGGTCTTGTGCTGGATATAGTCGACGTCAGCGGATGTCAAAAAGGTGCCATTAGGGTACAGGTCCTGCATTTTATCAATTCCCGCCTGAGCCAATGTACGCATGGCTCCCGCCTCGTGAGTCACAGAGATGTCCGCATGGTAAGCAATAGGTAGCAGCGGAGAGTATAACGGCAGTTTCCCAGCCTCTTGGCCTAAGGCCTGCCAGGCTAGAATCGTCGAGTTGATAGTGTAATTGCATCACGGGGCGTAGCTCTTCGCCGATGCGTTAGTATGGAGCTCAATGGATGGGATGTGCGTCCCAGTGTTCCACCTCCACATGCAAAATAAAATCATGAGACGCGAACCAATAGTGCGCATATTGCGCATGTGCGCATAAATAATACAAATAGATATCAGGTACACCGAACCCCCCCATGTTTATAATCAAGAGTAAGAGTCCTCCAACCCACCCGAGCTTGTCGTCCACCCCAGACCAGACGGAGAAGCAGTGAACGCATCGTTTAAAAAAAATGCTGGGATAGAGGGATCGGTATGTTATTAAAAAGATATAAAAATGTAGGTAACACCACCATTTTTATTAGGGCGATACGATCCGCTAGAGAAAGCGGAAGCTGAACCCACCTGTCCACTTGCTGCTCCAACACCGTAGTAGCAGTGCCATAGTTCTCATGGAGTACTCTGTCGGGATCACGGTGAACACAGATTCCTAGATACTTAACCGACTCTGTTGCCCATATGAGGGGGAATTCGGGCTTGTGCGGGCCTGTGCATGCGGTTAATGGCATCACCACCGATTTAGTCCAGTTAATATGTAGCCCAGAGAACCGAGCAAAACTGATATATTCCCGCAGCACCGGTGCCAGATGTATACGGGGTTCTCGAATAAAAAGCAACATATCATCCGCATATAAGGAGATGATGAGCGGACGATGATGAAAGTTGAGAGCCGCATGCGTGACATTGCCTGACAAGGCAGGCCAACGGTTCCAGTGTCAGCGCAAATAACAGCGGCGAGAGGGGGCACCCCTGTCTGGTCCCTCTAGTGATAGAGATCGGATCTGAGGTATGGCCTCCCACCCGGACCCGTGCCGTGGGGTTTGTGTAGAGTAGTCTTACCCAGTTAATGAAAAAAGGAGAGAAACCCATCCGTTGAAGTACAAACCCGATTTTAGGAACCTTGTCATCCATATTCAATACTATGTTTCTAACAGGGCATTTCCCCATTCGTTGGAAATTGGCTTCTATCCTGCCCCTTTTAAAAAAGCCCAGCTTGGACCCTAAAGACCCGAACAATTTTCGCCCTATTTCGAGACTCCCATTGCCAGCAAAATTGATTGAAAAAATAATGACTAGACAACTAAGCCTCTTTTAGCAAAGACTCAGCGTTGGATCCCTCTCAATATGGCTTCAGAGAGGGACACAGCACAGAGTCCGCACTCATTAAAGCCACAGAGGAGATCAGGAAGCTGTTGATCGGGGAGGCAGGGCGGCCCTGATCCTATTGGATCTGTCCGCTGCCTTCGACACGGTCCATCACGGTATACTAATGGACCGTCTAAAAGCTTTTGGAATCTGTGGGAAAGCCTGGGATCTTGTGAGATCTTTTCTTGCTGACAGAAGACAAATCGTGGCGCTGGGAGACTATCAGTCCAATTCTTTTGCACTGCCCTGTGGCGTGCCACAGGGGTCCTCTCTCAGCCCAACGCTTTTTAATGTTTATGTCAGTGCTTTGGCTCCTATTATAAGCGCATTTGGATTTGGTCTCACCTCCTATGCGGATGATACCCAAATTGTGGTATCGTTGACACCAGGCAATGAGGCAGGCATTGAAGGACGTTTCCAGGACTGTATGCTGTCAGTGGGAAATTGGATGACAGAGAACTGCCTAAAGCTTAACTCGGGCAAAACCGAGGTTATATTGTTCGGGAACAATGCCAACTTTTGGACACCCAAGTGGTGGCCGGACTCGATGGGCACTCTCCCCGTTCCCACAAATAAGGTAAAAAACCTAGGTGTAATAGTGGACGAGAGACTTACCTTCGGGCCCCAAGTAAATGCAGTGGCATCAAAAACAATGTTTGTTATGAGAATGCTTAGGAAAATATTGCCATTCTTGCCCCTGGAAAGTAGACAAACTGTGGTCACGGCTCTTGTGATGGCGAGACTGGACTATTGCAACAGTCTTTACCTAAATGCTCAGCAGAGATCCTTGAACAAGCTACAGGTGTTACAGAATGCAGCAGCTAGACTGCTCACAGGAACATCGAGATTCTCCTCGGTATCTAAAGACATTAAAAAATTGCATTGGCTCCCAGTAAGGAGTCGAGTACGCTTTAAAGCTTTATGCATGGTTTTTAAAGCACTCCAGGGCACAGGGCCGGAGTACTTAAAACGGCGACTACAATGGTATACTCCGGAAAGAACATTACGATCAAAGGGGGCCAAGCTGGTCGTAGTGCCGCGTGTAAAAAAAGCCCAATGGGGTGGCAGAAGTTTCCTTCACTGTGCGGCAAAAGCTTGGAATGATTTGCCGTTTCATTTAAGAAACACCATGGATCTTCTGTCCTTCAGAAAGGGCTTAAAAACATGGCTCTTCTCACAATAATCCGGTCACAACATTCTTTATTCCGCCTACGGCCCTCAGAAGATTAAGCTAGCGCCAGGACACCTCCGGGTAATCGACGCGCTTTATAAGTGTCATTAACATAACATAACATAACAAAAACCAGATAACCCCATTCAATTGAATCAAACGCCTTGGCAGCGTCAAGCATGACAGCTGCCGCTGGGAGGTCAGGAGAAAGAGTGTGAAATAGAGCAAACTGTGTACGCAAATTGTGGGAGGTGGACCGTGCGGGAATGAAATCAGACTGGTCTGGTAGCACCAGACTCTGCATGAGCGGTTGAAGACTAGTGGCTAATATCTTCGCTAAGATTTTCACGTCCGTGTTGATGAGCGATAACGGTCAGTATGAGTCGCAATTAGTAGGCGGCTTATCCTTTTTTAATAAGGTAATAATTAGCGCCTCGCGAAGAGATGGCGGAAGCACGCCCGAGTCATATGCCTCAGCATACATAACAAGAAGGGAGTGAGCTCCTCAGCGTAGGCCTTGTAAAATTCAGATGGAAATCCGTCCGGGCCAGGCGCTTTTTTGTTAGCGAGGGAGCCTATTGCCATGCAGATGTCCTCAGCTGTGACAGGCTGACCCAGGTAGTCTCTCTGACCTTCCGACAGCCATGCGATGGCTACCCGCGATAAGTAGGCATCTAATTCCGTATCGTCCGTCTCACCCTGCGAGGTGTATAGTTTTGCATACGACTGTCTGAACTGCTCTGTTATGTCTGTGGCGCTATAGTGGTCGCGCCCTGCATCATCTGTAATCTTAGTGATTATGTCTTGCCTCATGCGATGTTTAATCTTCGTGGCTAGGTGGTGTCCCGGCCTCCCACCCTCCCCATATGAGTGAGCTACCTGACGTTTAGAGATATATCGCATCTCTTCTTCCGCTAGTTTCGCATGCTCAAGAATGGCATCCTTAATGGACGCCAGGGTTGACTCACAGGGTGTATTCTCATAGTCCTGTTCAAGTTTGGTTAGTGTAGCCTCCACCATAGTCAATTGGCCTCGCAAGTCCTTTAAAATGCCAGCCGATGTACCTATGCAGGTGCCCCGAATAGTAGCTTTGAACCCCTCCCAAAGCACCCCTGCGCTGTCTACAGATCCCTTATTGTGATCAAAGTAGTGGGTAATGGCCTCACGGATAGTCTCCAAATATAGAGGGTCTAACAGCGCCTCAGATCTGAAGTGCCAAGTGAAGGAGCGGGGAATCATCAGTGGTATGCAGAGCGTGAGACGAACAGGACAATGATCCGAGAGTGTGCGTGGTAAGCTCTCCACCTCAGTCACCCAGCCCGCCGCCTCTTCACTAACTAGCCAATAATCAAGGCGAGACCAACTGCCATGCGCTGTGGAGATGTATGTGCACTCTAGCGTCTCTACGTGTCTGTGTCTCCACATGTCGAGCAACCCCAGCTCCGCCATCCCATTATTAATCATGCGAGCTGCTCCGGGCGAGTGCCCCCCCTGCCACTGGATTTATCCTTGCTAGGGTCCAAATGGGTATTAAGATCTCCCCCCAGAGGACCACTGCGTCAGGCCAACCACGCAGCAGCGTAATAATACTCTCATATAGGCCAGGGTCATCTATATTAGGACCATATGAGTTTACAATAGTAACTAATTTGCCCGCCAGTGTCCCATGCACCACAGCATAACGACCCGCAGAATCAATATGAGTTTGGTGGATGACAAAAGGAAGGCCCCTTTTTACAAGTGTGAGTGTCCCCCGGCTATAGGATGAGTAAGAAGAGGCCAGGCGATAGCCAGCCCAGCGCACCCCAACTAATTTATCAGTATGTTGCGTGAAATGCGTTTCTTGCAGAAGGGCAATACTGATTTTATGGCGGTCCAAATGAGCTATCACCTGCTGAATTCTTTTCGGCGTGTTTAGCCCCCGTACGTTCCATGTTAAACAAGAAAGTGCCATAACATTACTGTGCATAGCATGAGCAGAGTATATAGTAAACGGCATCTATCCTATGTCCATCCGTCAAACAAGATGTATGAGCATTAACCATCACAGTGCGAAAATAGTCAGCCACATGAACAATCCCCATAACACACACCCACACCCACACCCCCCACCCACTTCAGCAACCCCAACACGCTAAAGCCATCCCTAACGCCCAGTAACAAATCCCTAGTACAGCACCAAGGGAATAACCAATTGAGGGGAACACCCATAGGTGAAGTAGGAGGTGGCCGAGCTATCGTGCAGTTCCTCCCCGATCTCCGCAATAACTTATCACATAATAACACAGGGGTTATCCCCCCTAACAGTTTGATATAGCTGAGAACAATAAGGGAGAAAGTGGGTCTAAATACTCATAAAAATCGGCAAGTGATCGCTATGTTCATATCGTAACTCAGAGCACCCTCCGGCCCACATGGCCCCCCGCCTGTGATGATGCCATAATAATAATAGAAAAACCAGAGGTACGGAACAGCTCCGATATATATGAGTCAAAATCAACCCTGTCCATCTTCCATATCGCCAGTTTCAGTAGTCTCGTCGACTACTGCGTTTTTGGGGGAGCGGTTCCGACGGGAGACAGATTTAGCGAAGTCCAATGCTGACTTCGGGCAGGTGAAACACTTGTATTTTCCATTGTCCTCCACACGCAACCTCTCAGGGTAGAGCATGGCGTATGGTATGCGTGCAGCAAGGAGCAGTTTTTTGGCAGGCTGGTACTCTCTACGGGCCTCCTGCACTGCCATCGTGAAGTCCGGGTAAAAAGCAAGAGCGTTACCCTCATAGGTGACGGTGCCTTTCTCCCGAGCCAGACGGAGCACTGCATCCCGGTCCCTATAGTTGAGGAGACGAGCAATAATGGGACGAGGTGGGGCGCCTGGGGGGGGACATGCAGCCAGGGAACGATGAGCCCGCTCCACGATCAGGACCTGAGATAGCTGCTCTGGCCCGAAGATCTCCCGTAGAAGTTTCTCTACATAAGTCTCAAGTCGGCCCGTGTTCGTGGACTCTGGCAGACCCGTAATGCGTACATTGTTTCGGCGTGATCTAGCTTCCAAGTCTTCATTACGGGCCTGTATAACAGCTAGTACTTTCTCCATAGAAGCCGCCTTGGTGGTCACCTGCTGTAGGCCATCTTCAGCATCAGAAATGCGCGTCTCGGCCTCCCCCAGGCGCAGTGCATGCTTGTCCAGTTTAGCGGACATGTGATCCATACGCAGATTAAGATGATCAATCTTGCCATCAATGGACTGTAAACTTGCCTGCACCGCAAGCAGGGTTTTGTCAATGTTTATGAGGTGGTCATTCGGAGCGTCCGCCTCAGAGTCCGAGGCCGCGTGCTGTGCGGCTCTACTGGTTTTACGGGGTTCTAAGGTAAGATGCGGTTGGCTGCGCTCAGTTTTCCCCATGACGCGGATGTAGCACAGCTAGCAATAGTGCACAGATGTAGGCCTCAAGTTGGTATCTGGGCCACTGCAGCGATTTAGAGCGGATAAACTGTGGCCCTTATGCCCTCAATACTGCGGCGTCGTCGCGTGTGGGGGAGATCGCCGCGGTATAGGGTCCAGCCGAGTTGGTCGCCGTCACGCTCCCCACACAGAAGAAGCCAAGGTCAACGTGGAAGGCAGGCGTAATCACAGACGATAGTCACACAGCTATGTGAGGTGCTGTCAGGGCACCCAGAGGGTAGAAGGAGAAAGCGATGGAATGGGCAATTGAATGACACAGCGTCTCCTGGAAGCGGAGCGCGAGCTATGAGGTCAGGCCCGCTCTACAGCCACACACCACCGCAATCTCGCCTCACATTACAAAGTCCGGTAGGTACAGCAGGTGGGCACCACTGCAGGGCCTGTCTCGCTGTCAAGGAAGGCCCGTGTAGGCCTGCGAAGTCAACAGGTCGGCCACCAGAGCATCCGCACGCAGCAACAGCAGAGGAGCGGGGGCATCAGTGTCCCTGTAGTCGCAGTGAGCGCTAGGAGGATGGCAACAGGAAGGCCCCTTAGGATCGTCAGGCCCGGTACAGAAGCACGCCGCAGCAGGGATCAAAAGCGGCTGAAAGGTGAGCTCACAGCGTATATATCCCCGGGAGCGCAGCCCAACACGCAGCAGCGATCTAATTCAGACCCGTTCCGGGCTGTCAGACGGCCCCGAGATAAGGGCACGCAGTCCGGCCTCACACGCGCCCGCCGCCGACAGGCCGCGCATGCAGAGACCAGGAGGTGGCACAGCCCTTCAGCTACCGCTGTAACCCTTAGCCGGGCACCCACCAGTCCCCCCGGTCACACCGCACAGCCTGCCGGACGTTAGGCACAAGGCACAGCGCACACCCCCAGAGCTCACACCCCCCCGCCAGCGCCAGCCGCGGCCTACCTTAGTCGCCCGGTCTGGGCGCGTCCCGAGCCGTCAAGTTGGCTGCACAGGCCCCGAGCACTCCCAGCCTGTGATCGCGGTGATGGCGATTCCGCGGCCCTCAGCACTCAGCCAGATCGATCCACAGCTCTTTCAGGCTCCGTGACTGTTGATTTGAGCGGAGTTGAGGCAGGATGGAGGATAATAGAAGGATATTAAGCTCGGCCGGCGGAGCAGCTCTAAAGAGCGGCCATCTTGCTGTGCGCCCTCTAGCGCCCCCATTCCTCTTGACTTTGAATACAAACTGGCTGTGCTCAAGCGATCCAAATAGTCATAAAATCCTATCTCTCTATGGGGAAGCATCTTCAAGCTGAAGCTGTACAGTTTCTTGCTGAGACTCTTTTCTTTTTTTTTTCTTTTTTCTTTTTTTATTGATATTCAGAGAGACATTATACAAATAATCATATACTAAATTAATCCATTTGTTATACATTATCATTAGTTATCTTTAAATCCAAATTAATATTGTTACAGAGAGACATTAAGCAACAAATCAAATATAGAATTAATCCATAATTAAGCATTTGTCGTTAATTGTTTTACAATCCAAATTAATATAGTTACATAGGACTAGGCATTACTCTGGCACAAATTTGCTCTATATACATTACCCTACCTCTTTTAACCATTTAGTAACCGGAGCCCATAATTTACTGCCCCATTTTTTTGCCTGATTTCCCTTACAAATGTATAGTGCCTGTTCGATATTATACACAGCTATAAAACGAGCCAGGTATTCGTGAAAGCATGGGGGCATTGTATCCTTCCATCTAGTTGCAATGAGTAACCTAATTATACTAACTGAAATAAAAATGATACTGATCTGAGTTTGGTCTAAATCGTCATGACTATCATATCCAATCATCATAAGCGTAGGGGTAAATACCACTGTTTTACCCAGGATCCTCTTCCAAAACTTAACCAAATCGGTTTTTATCAGATCCAGTTGTGGGCACCCATAAAACATATGAATCTCCTCAGCTGGACCAACCCCACATCTGGGGCATTTGTCATCCTCTCTTTTCCCCCATTTGAATAATTTGGCTGGAGTAAAATAAAGATTATATATCGTTTTATAATGTTGTGATTTCAAATTAGCAGATAGGAGCGTTTTCTTTACTAACCGTAATGACATATCAATATCGGTATCTTCATTCTCTAATCTACTGGCCCATTTACTTTCAGTTTTTTCCATATCATCCGGAGCTTGCTCCATCATCATGCTATATAAATGTTTGATTTTACAGACAGATCTCCCCATAGTTTCAAACAATGCAATTTTAGCACTAGAGATTGCCAGTCGTCTTTTGAACCCTCCCTTTATTTGCAAATATTTAAGATAATGTCCATCCGGAATTCCGAATTCACTTTGTAGCTCCCTGAACAAATATAATTGGCCATTTGGCTGAATATCTCCTACTATACGCAGGCCGAGTTGCTCCCATTGTTTGGCTATAACATCATAAGAAGCGGAGGGAAATAAAGATGATCTCCAAATGGGTGTATACTTAGTTACCTTCTCGATATTCATGTGTTTTTGTATCCTTCCCCAAACTTTCCATGCATTCAATATGACCTTAAATCGAACCTTCTTATAGTAACTAGATTCCAGCTCACGTAAAAACAGTGCTCTTGCCCTTTCCCCAAGTGCCAATTCATAAATTGTTGGGAGATCCTCCCCCTGTACCCTGCTAGCTCTGCCAGTATTTTCAAAAAATAGTATATTCATTTGTCGTAACAGAGCTGCCCAATAATAAAAAGTAAGATTAGGAGCAGCCCACCCTCCCCGTACTTGAGGCAATGTAAGGAACTTTAAAGATCTCCTGACTTTGCCATATTGCCATATAAACCGTATGAATAAAGAGTCTAAAGCTTTAATTATAGATCCTTCGATTTCGACCGGAAGTGCCCTGAATAAGTACAGCACTTTAGGGAGCATTACCATTTTTAGAACGTTAACTCTCCCTATAATAGTTAAATGAAGTAAACTCATTCGCCTCAGATCTGTAGTTATTTTGCTAATCATAGGTTTAAAATTTATTTTGGCGATCTGACCAATGTCCGGAGTGATCTTTACCCCAAGATAGGTAGCAGTGCTAACACATCGGTTATCAAGATAGTTGACATTTTTGGTGCAAAGTATTTGAGTCTTGGATTTATTCAATAAATACCCCGACTCCTTTCCAAACATAGTGGCAATAGTTTCAATCTCCCTCATTGCTTCCCGGGTTTTAGTGTTAAGACAGCAACATCATCCGCATATGCTAATACTTTGGTATTGAATCCCTGTGTCATCACTGGTACAATTACCTGACTATCTATTATAGATTGGATAAATGGATCAATATAAAGGGCGAATAAAATTGGGGAGCAAGGGCATCCCTGCCTTGTTCCCCGTGACACCCTTATCACATCAGATTCTTGACCCATCACCTGTACCTTAGCATAGGGAGCCCTATACATTGCCTTAATTGCGGTAATGACCCGGGGACCAAATCCTTTAGCAGCCAGAACACCCCATAGATACTCCCATGACACACGATCAAATGCTTTTTCCGCATCCAGAAGGATCATAGCCAAATATCCATTAGTCTCCCCCATGATATCGAATAGGGCCACTGCTCGTCTTACATGGTCAGTTGTATCTCGACCTGGTACGAAGCCATGCTGCCAAGGTGACACAAGACTGGCTATGACCCTCTGGAGGCGGTTCGCCAAAATTTTAGAGTAAATTTTTGCGTCTGCGTTTATTAAGGAGATGGGCCTGTAAGAGGTGGGTTGATCCAGTGGTTTATCCTTCTTGGGAAAGATGACAATGTTAGTACCCTTCCAAGACTCTGGTGAATCTCCAGAATATTGTACCCCTAGAAAAAGGTCCCAGAGCAAGGGAGCCAGCTCTTCTTGAAACATTTTATAAAATTCAGATGGAATCTTATCAGGGCCAGCTGCCTTGCCCGAGGCCAACTGCTGAATAGCTGTTTGTATCTCCTCCAGTGTAAATTCGTTCTCCAGCCTCTCGCTCATGCCCTCCCCCAACGTCCTATATTCTTTACTGCCCTTCACAAAGGCGTCCCCCTGAGGGCCTTGCTTCTCCTCCATATAGAGGTCTTGATAAAATTTATGGAACACTTTAACAATATCCCCTGGCTCGGTATATGAGACCCCCACTAATTATTGAGGATATCTGGCTCTTCATTACCTTTTGTCTTGTCTTTAAAGCAAGTAATTTGCCGACTGCTTCCCCATACTCATAACTTTCTGCCCTATAAGTCTGATATCCAGCGGCCACCTTTTGAGAATAGTACGACCCTATCTCTGCTTTAACCAAAGTAATATCTAACTGTGTTGTGGCGACCTCCAACCCCTGTACTATCTTACCCAAATGCTCTATCTCCAAGTTACAAAGCTTGGCATGTAGTTGCTTAATCTTCTTCCCTTGCTGTTGTCTTAGGTAAGATACAAAGCTTACCATCTCCCCCCTAACTCCTGCCTTAAATGCATCCCAGACCATATTACGTGAGGCACTATATCTATTGAAGTTAAAAAATTCTTTGATCCAGATTCTAAAATGGCAAACATATTCATAATCGACCAACAATTTCCGATCAAACGTCCATTGTGGCTGATTAGTACGGATTTGTGGCAATCTTAACCCTAACACCAAGGGATTATGATCAGACATTACCTTGGGCAGTTTTTCTATCTCTACACCTCCTAAAATCTGTTTTGAAATAAAAAAATAATCCAACCTGACATATTTCTGATGGGGGTGAGAAAAATATGTATATCCTGGATCAGAGGAAAACTTGGATTCCCATACATCGATTAACCCGTGGCTTTTTATCACTGATGTTAATGCTCGGAAAGTCTTAGGCTTCCGCCGATACCTATTAGAGGTCACATCGCCTGCATTCAAATGTATGTTAAAATCCCCACACATGATTACTGGTGTGGGCCAAATCGCCAGCTCGGTTTCCAAATCTTCGAATATTTTGGGCTCGTCCTGATTTGAACCATATACCGTGACTATAGTTATTCCACATTCAAGCTCCACCAGAGCCCACCTTCCTCCGGCGTCCCCCAAAGTCCGTCGAGCAGATCCTATTCGATTCTTAGCTAGAATTGCCACCCCTCTAATATTGGAAGTTTGTGTAGAGCTGACCATTAAAGAATAACCCTTAATGATAATTTGCCCCCTCTTTTCCCAAGGTATATGTGTTTCTTGAAGTGCAATAATGTCGGGGTTGTTGAATTTCAACATTTCCATGGTCCGGTTCCGCTTACCCTTATCCCCTAATCCACCGATGTTAACCGAACAAACAGTCACCTTACCCATTTTGCTTTTTGTTTTTGGCCCTTTCCTCCTTTAACCCAAAGTTTAGCCAGATATAAAAATAAATTGCTCCTATTTCAGTCGCTGATCCTATTATTTTAGAATTTTTTTGATATTTTTTACCCAGTATCTCTCTGAATTTTTTCACCCTATTTTGTGGCCCCCACCCAAAGCCCCCCCCCAGGCCCTCCCAACCCCCTCCCCCCCCCTGGTCCCAGCCCTACCCCCCCCTACCCTACCCCCCTCCCTCCCTCTCTCCCATCTTTGGGAAGTGCCCAGACCTCGCCTCGGTCTGTGGGCAGAGATGATGAGCGGTTTGCCAACACCGTGAATCCTTGTAAACACCATGCTACCTTTTTTGGGGGTTTATCAAAAAGAGAATATCTTTTAAGAGAAAAAAAAAGGGAGGACATGAGGAAAAGATACCTTTTAAATAACTTTTTCACTTAAAGCTCAGATATACTAGCTACAGAGCCTCGATATCCCCCCCCGACATCCTTCTCCCCAATCCTGGGGCACGAAAGCTATAGCCCAGCCAGAAACTCTTGAGCCTTAACTTCGGATGTAAAGAACTTTGTTGACCCTTGCCAGACCACCTTCAAGGAAGCAGGGTTATTCAAAAACACCTTCGCCCCTTTATCCTGAAAGGGTTTTATCAACTGGCGTAACCGCCACCTCCTCTCAACTGTGACATGGCAAAAATCGGGTCTTACAAAAAAGGAAACATCATCGACACTTCTCCTAGCCTCCGGCCTAGCTTTTTCAAATACCGCCTGTCTCAAGAGAAAGTTGCCAAAAAAGACCAATATGGCTCTTGGCTTAGAGCCTTCCCTAATTGGGTTTCTAAGAGTAAAAGGGGTCCTGTGTACTCGTTGAACCTCTTGTTGCCAATTCCAGTTCTGGAGTTCCGGGAAGGCACGTTGAAAAAGGTCCAATACATACGCCCGGATATCTGTTCCCTCCTTCCCTTCAGGAACTCCCAGGACCCTTAAATTATTTCGCCGCTGACGGTTTTCGCTTTCTTCCAGTTTCCATTGAATATCGGTAATTCGTTCTTCTTGTGCCTTGGATTGGGTAAGTTTTTCGGTTACCTCTGTTTCAACGTTACTGACTCTAGTTTCAAGCTCGGTAAGCCGTTCGCCAATATTGTTACAGGTTTTAGTCAGTTTCCTGACAGCGCCCTAGACTTTCCGTGCAGCACTCTGCGCCTTACGGGCATCAGCCCGTGTCTCGTCTCGATGTTGCATTATTGTCTGCAGGACAGTTTCCAATGTTGGAGCCTGTATACCAGAAGTAGCCGGGGTTGCTGCGTTTGGAGTGGGATTAATTGAATCAGTTAATGAATAATCCCATTTCAAGCTTACGGACCTCTGTGTGCGAGGCCCAAATTTCTTACCACCAACCCGACGGGCAGTCATATAGAGAGAGTCTCCTGCTTTCTCCAGATCGCTTTCATTTTCCTCCTCGCTTGATATAATTGAAGATCCAGAGTCGTTACCTGACCACTCCGGGCCGTCAGACAGAGAGAAAAAACCATCATTGGGATCATTTTCTATTTCTGGATTTATACTTAATGGCCCAGGCTTCTGTACTTGGGAGTTGGACTGTATCGTTGGGCTCTCTGGTACTGCTACTGTATCTGCCCCTGTCTCAGGTCTCATATCCTTAATAGTTTTGATGGTCGTCCCTTGACTGATCATCTGTTGTCCCTCATTTTCCACATTTTGTTCCAGCACCCTCCCATTACTCCTCAATTCATTTTCCCCCATGTCCTCTAATAGATTAGCGTGTTGCCTGGGCTCAGAACTTACTGTTATTGTCCCTGGTGAGCCATCCACTCCAGTCGCTGAATCACTCCCCCGTCCAAATTCATGGGGATGAGCCTCCTCTTTGTCCTCGATAATGCCTGCAGACGTTATGGTATCTTCAGCCTGTTTAGCGCTGGAAGCGCGCAACATAGCAAGCACTGAACCTCCCAGCGTGCGTCGTCCAGACGAGGTCCCGCCCCTTCCTCTGGCTGGAGCCGGAGCCTGCTCTCTCTCCTTCCCGGAAGCTGACTGTGTTGTCCGCGGCGTCTGCCGGCCGCCCCGTTTCCCCTCAGAGCCGACCGGATCCACACCCGTCTTGCCCCTTGCGTTGCTGACCAATTTGGGAGCCATTCGAGCAGTCCTTTGCCGACAGTGCCAACAGCGCCAACAGCCTGCAGACGCGAGAGCTCGCTCCACCAGCCTCCGTAGGTCCGTGCTATATTCCTGCGGCTGTCTTGCCCCGAAGCCACCGCCGGGTCGTGAGCCAGTATCCGCGGCAATTCCAGAGCCGCCAACGTCGAAGAACATCAGGCATGTAAGTATGCACCGTCTCCCCACTCGGTCAGAGACTTAATTCACGGTGCTAGTTGGCAGTCCGCTCCCAACAGCCTCAAGCGGCCGCCATCTTGCTTCCTCCAAGTCTCATATTTTCTAATGATAGGTGATTGGACCTGCTGAGACTCTTTTCTGCGCAAATTTCTTCCCACATTTCTTTCATCTCTGACTTTTCTGATTTTGTAATATATAATGTGACATAACGAGCAACAACAATTGATTTGTCTGCAACAAACTGAATATCCATGTTTGCATTCTACATTTGTAAAATGACTAGATTATAGTCATTAATATACTTTGAAGCTTCTGTTCTTCTTAAGTTGTATGTATTCTTGGAAGATTTCCGAGTTATTGTATGTCTTAATCCTGAGAAAAACCTATTACCTCTTCCTTTAGAAATTATAGGTCGTGGGAATCCAAAACAACATTTTGTATAAAAGTTTCCTTTACATTTATATTTCTGTCAGCAGTATTTCCAACATCTATGACTTTGAAACCGTAAAACTTGTGGTCTCAAGCTCTTTTCTCCTCCTTCTCTTGGAATGGCACAGGTACTGTTCAATGAAAGACAGAACAGGTTCATGACTATGTGTTCCAAAGTTTAGTGCATACTTTATCCATAATAGCATGTGTATATGAGGAGCACCTCTGGCTTGGTACTCTTTTCGACAAAAGAAATCAGTTACCTCTCCAAGCAGTGGAACGCTTTTATTGCAGATAAATGACATCATAGCTTGAAACCTATGGTTAAAATACCTGACATTTACAGGATTCAAACAACAGAGTTTTCCAGCTGTCTTTAGTTCAATGTTTTTTACATTTGAATTTGCTTCTTGTAGGAATTCAAGTAAATCATCCCACACACAGCTGAGGGGTCGATTCCGATTCGGGCCGGAAAAAGCACCGACCGACTCGGAGCCGGAATTAATTCCGACCGACACGTACCTGTGGCGCCCAACACGCCAAGTACGATGCAAAGCGTGCAAAATCCAACCGACACGTACTGAACCCAAGCCGAACGACCGAGCCGCACGGAAAACAGCAATCCAGCCGGAAAAATATGCGAATCGAACCGACCGACACGCACCCGGAACAAATCCAACCGAAACGTACACGCGAACTCCAAACCGCAAAGTACGATGCAAGGCGCGAAAACCACGACCGAGTCGTACGGAGGACAAGTCGTACGAGCGACACGCATACAAAACTGCGAGCCGAAGTAACACAAAACACCGCGACCGACGCGTACGCAGCTAGAAAACTGCACAAACACAGCGTGAACGAAACGGAGAAGACCGTACGAGACAACTGCAGGGTCCGACTCGGTCACAAGAACGTTTCCAACATGCACAGAAAGTACTAAGGAAAAATACACAAAAAAGGCCAAACAAGCAATTACAAAGCCAATAAATACTGGGGGGGGTGGGGACAGAGAACAAAGACACACCCACAACCCCACCCATATAAAGGACACAAATCCCAACCATGATCCTTTGCAAATGCTATTCTACTGCCAGCACTCAACAGACAGCAACCACACACCCACAGCTCATCCCTCACACAAGCCACACACCATCAGCACACCAACAAATAGCTACCTCACATACACCCAGCAAAACACACACATTACTCACCATCACCACCCATCACCATGCCCCCAAAGAAGAATCACAAGTTCCTAGATTGTGAATTGGAAGTCCTGGTAGACGAGATCCTCAGGGTAGAGCCACAGCTGTTTGGCACACTGGTCCAACAGACACCCATCTCCCAGAAAACAAAGATGTGGGAGAGGATCATCAACAGGGTGAACGCACAATCACCATGTCTGCGCACAAAGACTGACATCCAGAACAGGTGGTATGACGTGCGCAGGAGGGAACGGGAGCTGCTGAAGAAGGACTACCTCCTGAGCCAATACACCGGCAGTGGCCCTCCTGCCAAGCCAGTATACCTCAGGCCCTGGGAGGAGAAGGTGCGGGCCATCCTTCCGCCAGTGAGCGTCTATGGACTAGAAAACATCCCAGAGCCTGTTGAGTACACAACAAATGTACACAATATTCTGCCACAATACACACACACATCACTGTCAAGGGGAGAGTCAAACCATGCACTCTTAGCAATTACACAGCAACCAGAACAGAATCATCCCAAAATGTGTATGTTAGTCAGATAAACACAACACATGCCATCTCAAAGTTACATTTAACCGTGTCATCACATGTACAAACACAACTACAACTACAGCTAGGCAGTGGCACAAATATAACTAACAAAAACATCCAGACATGTAGCCACCACTACAACACCAACACACAGTGAAGACCACTGAAAGAAAGGAATTCTGTGTATGCTGGGCAAGTCATTGTAGCCAATAGCATCATGGGAGTCGTAGTCACAGATATTGCCCACCCCCACAACTGTCCCATCAACACCACCCTGAACCATGCTCACATCACAGGGAGTGGAAAACAACTGACAAGATGGCTGACACTGGCTACTGCTGTGGGGAGCACAAGGCCCTGCTGGCAACTGTGCAACAACCAACAGCAGGACACCACTGACTGACATCCTGAAAGAGAACTTCCACTCCCTGCAATGCAAGCACGTTCCATGGTGGGATATCTGGCTGGGTGGGAAGGAGGACTTGCAGCACTGACCATAGTCACAAGCACCTCCCCTCACACACCCCCTCAACACAAACTCCACATAACCCACCTGGGAGAATGCAATGCCTCACATCCTAACTCAAGATCCCACAAAGAACCTCCACCCTGGGTTATGTTGTGTGAAGCACAGGGACACTCTTGGGACTTTTAGCCAAACAACTGCCAGGACAACACTCCCAGCCATCCTGTCAGCACAGGCAGCCCACCCCACAGGGAAGCAGAGTCAAAAGGAAGGAAGGATGGGCATGCTGGGAAGGGGGTGGAGGCAATAGCATGATGGGAGTAGTAGGCACAGATATTGCTCAGCCTCACAACTGGCCCATCAACACCACCCACAACCATGCTCACATCACAGGGAGTGGAAAAGGACTCACAAGATGGCTGACACTGGCTACTGCTGTGGGGAGCACAAGGCCCTGCTGGCAACTGTGCAACAACCAACAGCAGGACACCACTGACTGACATCCTGAAAGACAACTTTCACTCCCTGCAATGCAAGCACAGTCCTGGTGGGATAACTGACTGGCTGGGTGGGAAGGAGGGCCGGCTGTCAACCAAATACAACCAATGCAGACCATGTTCACACCCTAACAAATACATAGAAATGCCCAAATAATGCAGGACAATGTGCTACACCAATATCAACCCCTGACTGTGACAACTTAGGACAATGCAATGTACAGGCCCGCACCCAGAGGCACAGTCACAACTGTCAGGTGTGTCAACCATTGATGCCTGCAGAAACATAACATACATTGTGTGTGTCTCCCAAAAACAGGTGATGATGGGGACACAGCAGCAGACGCTGAGGAGTCCCAGTCCCAGGCTCAAGAGGATACGGAGCTCACTGGTGTCGTACAGCCTCTGCCCTCCTCGGATGAAGAAGACCAACCTGGCACCTCCGGTGCAAGTCAACATGCAGCACCAGCAGGACCACCAGCTGCAGCACCAGCAGGACCACCAGCTGCACCCCCTGCACCCACCCCTCCAACGACTGTCACCACAAATACCATCCCTGCCGACATGGACAGAACAAGGAGCACCACCAGCACAGGGACCCTGGACCAACGTGGGGCCATGGACACCACCACCACCACCAACCCCCAAGCGGGACCAGGGTCATCTGTGCGTGCCACTGCACGCACTGCACATGTCGGCAGGGGTGGTGGGAGGGGTGGGAGACAGAGGTCGCTGCTTGCAGAGGTGTCTGGTGTGCATGATGACCCACAACTGGCACGCATAGCCGATGCGTACCAGTCCACCACCGGAGATCTCAGCCAGGTAGTGGGGCTCCTCAGAGACATGAAACAGCAGCAGGCTGCCCATCATGCCCGCTTGGACTCACACATGTCCCGCGTGGAGTCCAAGTGGGACACACTGCAAGAGATGACGGCGGTGCATAGGGACATATTACAATTCCTCCGCCAGATGAACAGCAACCAGTCTACACCTCCCTGTGTGCCAACAACATCTGGTGCTGAAACAACTGCAACTGCCACAGGGAGGGAGGATGACTCTGGCGGAGAGTCCCCTGCACCGCAGCAGCCTGTACTTGAGGGGCCCCCCCAAAGAAGAGGGGTCGTCCGAGGAGGGGCAAGTGAGAGGCCGATGGCCAAGTGCAACCCCCAGGAAGCCTGAACCTGTTCTGGATGTTCACCTTTGTGCACAAACTGTTCACCCTGTTGACGGCAACACAACTCCCACACATGACATGGGGAGTACAAGTTGGACCAATGTCTCAGACAACTGTGGCCCCGATACTGGGGATTTTGTCTACCAGGACTTTCAATTCATCTAGGAACTTCTGATTGCAATATAAATGTACAGCACTAACCATCCTATGCACTATTCACACAAATGTATCACAATAAACACACTAATACACCATACTTGCCTCTGTTGTGATTCCAACGTGGGTGCTGTCATGGGGATGATGAACTGCAAAATTACACTGTGTATGCGAACTGCAACAGCAAGTACAACACAGGCATGTGAGTAATGGCAACGTGACACATATGAGGGAGACACACCACCAGGGCTACACAACACATACACACCTAGGCCATCTGACTCATTGCCTACACTGATGTTGCCAGGAAAGACGGTGCAATGCACAGACACCACACCTATTCCCAGTTGTAGTCAAGTAGCCCACAGGTGCAGTAAGCAAATGGCAGTCAAATGTGTGACCACAGACAACGCACATCACAAAGTGAAGCACAGGTTTATTACACAGTTGCAACATGTCGTAACCACTACAGATGCAAGGTAATCCCACCTGGCAGCGGGCACACAGTCAACAACTGTAGAAGGAAGGAAGTCCATGGGTGTGGCGCACATCACCTGTAGGGACACAACAGCTACCACCCTGGAAGTACAATCACGTCGTCGGTGGACACAGTTGACCAAACGAATCTGAAAGTACCCTGTGAAGGACAGAAATGACACACAGTCAAAAGCAATGAGAACAGGACAGAACAGCAAAACTCATGCACAATACATGTTACAAGATACCCACCCAGAACCAAGTTAGCATGTCAACACTGTTGGGGAGTACAGACCACCTGTAAGCACACATCGCTACACACATCCAGTCAAGTAGCCCATGGACACACTCCAACAGCACCAGAGCACCACCTACACATATCATGCCAACTCACATCATTGACATGACACCTCAGGATACTCACATTCAGCTAAAGAAGTTGGTGATGAGCTGTGTGCGGACATCACCATCATCATCATCATCACTGGCATCGTGGTCCAGGCCAGGATCCTCCACAGGTGGCGGATGTTGGTCATTGTCATCCTGGATGAGAGGCAACTCCTTCCGCACTGCCAGGTTGTGGAGCATGCAGCAGACGATGATAATCTTGCACACCTTCGCTGGGGCATATGGTAGGGACCCTCCTGTCTTGTCGAGGCAGCGGAAGCGGCTCTTCAGGAGACCAAATGTCCGCTCTATCACTCTCCTGGTCCGACCATGTGCCTCATTGTAGCGCATCTGGGCTGGTGTCACAGGGTTCCTGAGGGGTGTCAGCAACCACGGCATGTTGGCGTATCCCGAGTCACCTACGGACAGACAAGTGCACATTAGCTGACTTGGAAAAGTGGGCGGAATACTACACATCAGATCACACACAATGGCACAAAGTCAGTACACACCGACAAGCCAGGCACGCTGGTTCTGCATCTGTGCCATCATCCTGGGGATGCGACTACTCCTCATCACAAAGGCATAGTGTGCTGAACCAGGGAAACGGGCACACACGTGTGAGATGGTCATATCTGCAAGACACACCACCAGTGCATTGACCGAGTGGTAGTGCTTGCGGTTACGGTATGCCTGCTCCTGGGCCTGTGGTGGTACCAAAGCCACATGTGTCCCATCAATGGAGCCAATGACATGCGCATAGAAGTCACTCTTCACGTCAGTGAGTCGTTGCAGTCTAGGGAAATAGATGTACCGGTTCAGGTATAGCAACATTGCCTCCAAAACATCGCGGAGCACACGGCTCAACGTGACATCCCACCAGCAGTCGCCACAGTATGTTGGAAGGTACCGGTGGCAAAGAAGTGTAGGGCTGCCATCACCTTCACCTTGGGGGTCAGCGCTGTAGGATACGGCCGGCCAGGCTGCAAATGTGGGGCCAACTGCACTGCCAAATCCTGAATCAGCTGCCTGGTGAAGCGGTACCGTCGGATGCTGTCCCGTTCCACCATCGTTGCCACGTCTGGGAATGGTCTATGGACAGCAGGAGCCCTGCAGTGCAGAGGAGAAGAAAGCAAGATTGTCAGTCACCCCACATATGCGGCATTGAACACACTCAATATCACATCATACATCATTATGAGGCACAACTACATGAAGTGTGCAGTTCCGTAAGGACATGTATGGTACATACATGGCCAACATCTGCCATCACAGTTCAACAAGTGGCATCAATAAGTCCCAGGTTGGCCCATTGGATATCATGAGGCCGTGTCACAGTTCCCATCTCCTGCTGCCATGTCACAATCACCCCCACAGTGACATGTGAGGACAGATGTGCCCCAGGCATCACAGCTCAACGACAGGTACATTCCCAGGGACCCTGTATTGCCACATGGACACTGGCATTACATGGAGTATCATGTATACACCACAGCAAAACAACCATGACCCCCACAGGTAGTGGTTCCACTTGTCTCTGCAGGACAGACATGGACGTCTGTGACACACACACGCACAACATCAAAGTCCATGCACACACAACGTGGATGTGGAGACTGTCTCCCATTGTGCACATGAAATCAGAGACATTGTAAACACTACATGCACACAGACTGTGGAGGACCATCACTATTGTGCCACTGGGACACCCTGGCTCAAACATACCGTCCCACATGGGACTCACGGGGTATGTGACATGACATACACATACACCACCGTGAAATGTGACCAGGGCCAATGCACAGATATGAACAGTTGCACATCACAGTGGTCATGTACACGTAACACCCAGGATCCTGTCCCCATGAACACGTGCACAGCCTGGGGGTGGCTGCCCCCAGGTGACACCCACAGGACAACATGTACACCAACAAACACACAATAGGAAATGCAGCCTTACATGCCTTATGATACAGTTTGGACAGGCTGTGGTGTTGTAGGTGTGCCCCTCACTCCCTGGGAGCTATCTGTGGCTGGCATATGTTCATCTGAGACAGGCATGGTGACATATGCCAGTCACTTGTACAGGGATGCGTTGAACAGCAATGGACCGATCGGTGTGCCCGGCCGGCCCATTGCATTCAATGTGTGCCGGTACGCGTTGTACCCCTGTACGCGTTGTACCGCAATGGACCGATCGCTGTGCCCGGCCGGCCCATTGCATTCAATGTGTGCGGGTACGCGTTGTACCCCTGTACGCGTTGTACCGCAATGGACCGATCGGTGTGCCCGGCCGGCCCATTGCATTCAATGTGTGCGGGTACGCGTTGTACCCCTGTACGCGTTGTACCGCAATGGACCGATCGGTGCGCCCGGCCGGCCCATTGCATTCAATGTGTGCGGGTACGCGTTGTACCCCTGTACGCGTTGTACCGCAATGGACCGATCGGTGCGCCCGGCCGGCCCATTGCATTCAATGTGTGCGGGTACGCGTTGTACCCCTGTACGCGTTGTACCGCAATGGACCGATCGGTGCGCCCGGCCGGCCCATTGCATTCAATGTGTGCGGGTACGCGTTGTACCCCTGTACGCGTTGTACCGCAATGGACCGATCGGTGCGCCCGGCCGGCCCATTGCATTCAATGTGTGCGGGTACGCGTTGTACCCCTGTACGCGTTGTACCGCAATGGACCGATCGGTGCGCCCGGCCGGCCCATTGCATTCAATGTGTGCGGGTACGCGTTGTACCCCTGTACGCGTTGTACCGCAATGGACCGATCGGTGCGCCCGGCCGGCCCATTGCATTTAATGTGTCGGGTACGCGTTGTACCCCTGTGCAGCGTTGTACCGCAATGGACCGATCGGTGCGCCCGGCCGGCCCATTGCATTCAATGTGCGCGGTACGCGTTGTACCTCTGTACGCGTTAGTACCGCAATGGACCGATCGGTGCGCCCGGCCGCCCATTGCATTTAATGTGTGCGGGTACGCGTTGTACCCCTGTACGCTGTTGTACCGCAATGGACCGATCGGTGCGCCCGGCCGGCCCATTGCATTCAATGTGTCGGGTACGCGTTGTACCTCTGTACGCGTTAATACCGCAATGGACCGATCGGTGCACCCGGCCGGCCCATTGCATTCAATGTGCGCGGTACGCGTTGTACCCCTGTACGCGTTGAACAGCAATGGACCGATCGGTGCACCCGGCCGGCCCATTGCATTCAATGTGTGCGGGTACGTGTTGTACCCCTGTACGCGTTGTACCGCAATGGACCGATCGGTGCGCCCGGCGGCCCATTGCATTCAATGTGTGCGGGTACGCGTTGTACCCCTGTACGCGTTGAACAGCAATGGACCGATCGGTGCACCCGGCCGGCCCATTGCATTCAATGTGTGCGGGTACGCGTTGTACCCCTGTACGCGTTGTACCGCAATGGACCGATCGGTGCGCCCGGCCGGCCCATTGCATTCAATGTGTGCTGGTACGCGTTGTACCCCTGTACGCGTTGTACCACAATGGACCGATCGGTGCGCCCGGCCGGCCCATTGCATTCAATGTGTGCGGGTACGCGTTTTACCCCTGTACGCGTTGTACCGCAATGGACCGATCGGTGCGCACCCATTGTCAATGGCCTAGCCTGGCAACGGACGCGTTTTCGAAATTCGAACGAGTCGGTTGCTGGAAATTCAGTTGGTCACCCACAACAATGTTGCAAAATCATGTATGTCATGAAGTTGAAGATTTGAAGGATGCTTTGGACACATGGGACAGTATCTGCCTCCAGCACATATATATTGCTGGCTGTTCCCCTGAGAGCTCACTTGCCTGCACTACATGCTCCAGGACGACATCTGCCACTGCACTGCTGCTGTCTCTGCCCCCTCTGGACCCTGCAATGGCACGTACTGTGGAGAGAGCCCCAGCCTTCAGCCTTGAGGAGAACCAGGCCCTGCTGGACAGCCTACTTCCACAGTACAGCAAGCTGTATGGGACACCAGGGGAGCAGGTGAGTGTTCTGTGCACTGCCTTTCTGTATGTGCATTTTGTCTGACTAGCAAGGCTGAAAGTCTGCACGCCACTGGCTAGCAGGCTCACTGAGTAGTTGTCACCCCCATAGTGTGTAGTGACATGCACTGGACAGGTATGGTGCAGTGACAGTGCATTTGAACAAGGTTTTACTTCCCATGCAATGATACCATGTAGTGACTTCTGGCAAACTGTCCATGGGCAGCGTTGCACTGCCTGTGTACATCATGTGCCCCTGTGATTGAGACATGTATATACAACTGTATCATGCACGGATATGTTGCATGTGTAGTAATGGCCTTTTCACTTTGTCATCCTGACAGGTTAATGCCCATCGGAAGCAGGAGATCTGGAAGGACATCGTCCGGGCTGTCCGGTCCGTGGGGGTCTACAAGCGCCGGATCCGCAACTGCCAGAAGAGGTGGCAGGACCTTCGGGGCTGGACCCGGAGGATTGCACGGGTCCAGCTGAAGCTGTCGCCTCCTCGCAGGAGGGGCGGAACACGGACCCTGACCCCCACATGCTCCAGATCCTGGCGGTGGTGTTTCCAGACCTGGATGGGCAGCTGAAGGACAGACAGCAGCAAGGAGGGGGTGAGTCAAAGACTGCACTGTGAACTCTGTATTACATGCTATGTGCCCTCCTCTGGCCTGGTTAAACTGCCACAGTACAGCAGTCATGTTGTCCAGGAGACATGTCCCTCTATTGTGCACTGCCCACTCCTCATCTGTGTGGCCCTTACATTCAGGGAATTGTGTCACTTGGGACTGTGTCCTTGCAGTTTGCTTGACTCAAGGTGGGGGACAGCATCTGTTTCCCTAACTCTGTTGTGGGCATCATGGGTGGATCCATTGTTCACACAATGCCTGTGTTCGGACATGTAATCTGCGTGTTGCTTTGATATGCGGTCCACTAGCTGAGCTGAGCCACCACATGTGCCTGGGGTATCTGGCACACACCCATGCAGCGGGTGGGAACAATGTTTGGGCCCCAGGAGTGTGCAGATTACGTGTGTCACACATACATAGCCAGCTATCCACTGTCCAGGGCTCATCCCTCATTCATGTGGGGCAGGACAGTCATGCCTACTCCAGCCCATCCAATACACCTGTACTCCCACTCCCGGGTATCAGCTGACACGTTGTGCGCAGTGATTTGACCCCTCAGGTGTCTGCCTCTGTGTCAGTGTGCTGTGGATTTGTTGCCAGGACTGCTGGGGTGTTTCTCGGTAGGGGCTCAGCATGCCACTGGAGATGTGACCATAGGAGACGATACTTGTGTGTCACATAGGTGTTTGATCAGCTGCCCGTGCAGACTGGGGTATGCGAATGTGAAGTTCAGGCAGCTGTTTCCCATTCACAGCAGATTGTGAGGGGCTCAGGTTCAGAGGGTAGTGTCACAGGTCTCCCATATGTCCAATCGGTATGACCTGGACAGATGAGGGTTAAGATGATGTGTTGTGTGGGGGATGTACATGTGCACTTGTGCAGCTCCAGGACTTGCATTCCCCATGACCTACTATTGTGACACAGTGCAGAGTGTTGTTGTCTGGCTGCCAAGTCATACATCACTGAGACAGTGATGTATGACTTAGCAGTCATTCCTCCGCCATGGCATGTGTCTACTTATTGGTGATCCTGCAGGGGAGTGACATGTGCTACATGCACACCATTGTGGCGATGGCTATCAGGACATGGGTGCATCATGGTGTCTGTCGCTGGTATGCATCACATGCATTTCCTATTTGACTCTGGGCATCCCTTTCATCCGGAAACCTGTACTGACTCAGTGGCAAGAGTTGTGATGTGTGCATGTCCACATACTACACCGTGTCCTCTGCACTGTCCAACTACTGTGTAGGTGGTGCATGTGTCCACACTGGGGTGTTGCTATCCAACAGACACCAGACAGATGGGTGCAAGGCCATGTGGGATGTGAGTGCCATGGTTGGCATCAGACTGACAATTGGCTTCTCCTGTTCAGTTAGGGCACTTTTAGCAATGTTCAACTAATGATGCCAGGGCTTGCTCTGTAATGTGCTGTGCTCACAGTGGTGTGTGCGTTTGGTGCAGGTGACTGATGTCTGTCTGTTTCCCCATTGTTTGCAGATACATCCACGGCCACGGAAGGGGACAGCTCCATGGACCAGGAGGAGCCGGAGAGCCAGACTGGGTCAGCAGCCGAGGAGTGGTCGGAGGGACCCAGTGGCACGGAGGGTGAGGGGAGCCACACCGAGGAGTCCTCAGCTGAGGACCACAGCGGCTCGGAGGATGACTCCCTTATGGAGGCGGGTGTCAGCAGCCACCACACCCCAGCTAGTGTTGCTGTCCCCGCCACCACCAGCACCACCACCGCCCTCCCATCGGCTCCCATTCCCCAGGTCCGTGGAGGCTCCCATGTTCGGGAGCGTGTCTCCTTTGGGCCAGGCACCGCACCCCTTGCCCCTGTGTCCCCTGCTGCCCTGAGTGAGGAGTCTGTGTACCTCCTTCGCCAGCTCCATGTAGGGCAGACAGCCATGCTGAGTGTCCTCCATGCGCACACCGCTCTGTTGACTCAGCTGGTGTCGTTCATGGAGGGCATCTCATCGGGCATGTCTGACCTACAGAGGGGCAATAGGTCCATGGACTCCTCCCTGACGGCAGCAGTGTCCCTCCTCAGACAGTCCCTCACCCCTCCTGCCTCTGCTCCATCCACACTCCCCAGCACCTTACCCGTCCCAAGCACACACACACCGGCACAGGCACACACCAGCGCACACACGTCCAGCACACAGACACACACGCCACAAACAAAACGCACACGCACGCACAGTCAGGGGACTGAAACCAGACTCACAGGGGATGGGGCCCTGGAACACACACACGCATCCACAAGCACTGCGCAGTCCTCAGTTGCCTCTCCCTCCAAAGCACCCTCCCTTACCTCACCTGCAACCCCAAAGACCCAGCGGCTCTTCCTCAGTGACCTCGGCCTCTTCCCCTCCGATCCAGCTGATACAGCATTCAGGGGGAAGAGGAAGCCCACCCACACGGAGCAGAGTGCCCCTCGCCCCCGACACCCTCCCCCAGGCGCAGACAGACTGAGGCCCCCACCCGTAAGTCCCCCCGGAGTCGTAAGAGCAAGACCCTGCCACCGCCCTGCAGCTCAGGCACCAGGTCTCCTTCCTCCATCCCTCAGGCCCCCACTCCACAGGTGCCCCCACCACACCCTGCCCCAGGTTCCCCCACCCACAGATATACCATCCCCAAGAGGATCCGGCCTTCTCCCCCTGCCACTTGCTCTCCCGGCACCACACCCCCCACTGCGCTTGTCTGTGCCACTGATGTGGTGAGGGTGTCCTCCCCTCTGTCCAGCCCACCTTGCCTGTTCCCCATTCTCCTCCCCTGGTGGTAGGCACTGCAGTGGAGTCCTACCACCCTGTCTGACTTGGGCACTGCAGTGGCGGACCTGTCCACTCCATCTGCAGGGTCCACTGCAGTCATGCCGGCACCCACAACATCTGAGTCATGCCCCCCAGTTGTGCCGGCACACACCATGTCAGACACCTCCACTGCAGTTGTCAGTGGCTCTCCAGCACCCACCACCTCTTCCCTGCCTCCTCCTGGTGAGCCCTGATCCTGTCCCTGCGGTACCTGGCCTGCCCCCCCGGTTGCCCCTCCTAGTGGATTGTCCCTACTTTTGTGCAGTGCAGGCATGCGTAGGGTGACATCTGCCACTGTCACCCTGTTTGGACTTTGACAATGGACTGGCCATTGGCCTTTGTGTTTTTTCTGGACTTTCACTTTTAAACACACATATGCTGAATAAAGCAACTTTCTGTTCTCTAGTGCTTATGCTTCTGATGTACATGTTGTTGATGTTGTTGACTTGCTGCAGTGATGGTGATATTTGGTCTCATGATAATGAAGTGTTACTGTGCAGGAACACATGTGGTCCAGGGGGAATGTGTCCTATCCTGTGGTGTATCCATGTCATCCATAGCAGCATCTGAGGGTGTCATGTGTTCAGTATTTGGCAATGGGATTTCCTACTTACATTAGCAATTTCACATCTGTGGCTTCCACCCCTGCACATCTGTTGTTCAATTCGTCTACTTCCCTGACCGTGTGGCCATCTCCACTGGACATGCAGGTTTGGGCATTAATGGGGAAGGACTCATCTGTGTTGTCAGTGCAACATTGCTATACAAGTGTGTTGGATCTGTGCTGATGATTTCGTTGGCACTCCCATGACCAGGCTGATGTGACGGGAGCCTTCATTTGGTGCTAATTGTTGATTGTGTGACCAAGTGCTCAGCTGACATGATGGGGCCCTACTGAGGCAACATATGGCACAGCTTTCCTCACACAGGAGTGGAGTCCCCTCATGGCAGTGTGTACTCCTGTGACATCGCCTGCGCCCAAGGTGTGTGTTGTATGAGCATGTCTGTGTGTTCACTTCCGTTTTGCTGTGCATGCTGTGATCCCTAGTGTTGTACCTGTTTGTGATGCTTGCTGAGTTGACCTATGTTCCCCCAAAGTCTTCTCCCTGGGTTCTCTGTGATGTGGGTGCATGGCACATTACTGGTCATCAGGGTGTCACCCATAGGTGTGTTTGCTGTCAGGGCTGAGTTTGTGTGCAGACGCAGATGGGTCACAGTCAGGTTTCCCCTCGGCACTTGTTTACACCTGTCATGTGATTTCCAGTTTGTGTTATCTTTCAGTGATTGTGACATGTTGTGTGTGTGACTGCTGGCACTCCTCATGGTCCGGGCTGCAATGTTGTTTGTTGTCTATGTGTGTTCTTTGTGGGTGACCTTGGCTTCTTCATTGGTGTGTGACTGTGGCTGGGATCCCATTGGTTGGTGTGGTATTGCCGTCATGTCCATGTACAGCGTAGTTTGCAGTGTGTCAGACATTCAGGAGTCTTGTTGAGTGGCCATGTGTGATGTGTTTCTGCACCTTGGTTCCCACCCACCACCCTGGGATTGTCATGGGTGCATGTGCAATGTCACCAGTGCATGTGTGCTTCACTGCTGCACATTGTTGGAGGTCGAGGTGTGTGGTGTTGAGTGTGTGCAGATGAGAGTTGTTGCCCGGCTAGACCCCTGCCTCCATGTTGGCCTTGGCTTACTGGCCGTGCTGATTGATTTGTGCTTGTGTAGGTGTGATGGTAGTTTGTTGCCCAGGACACATGACTGTGGTTCACAGTGTGAACGACATTTAGCTTTGTCATCACAGTGGGATTGTAATGCAGCCCAGGGTCACCACATTGTGGGGGCCCTGGGGGTAGTGCTGTGGTGTGTCTGTGTCTTGCTGTGTCAGTTGCTGTTCCTACGTGCCTGTGTGACATGTGTGATTTGTGCTCCCTCTCATCTGACAATGCCTGATTGCCCACATAGGGGATTTGGATCCATGAGTTACCTTTGTGTGGCACTGTATGCACATCTGTATAATTGGTATTCAGGCCTCCTCATGTGTTGTGTGGTTGCCTGGGGACACTGGCACCCCCCCTCACCTGTTGTGTTTGATGTGCAGTGTGGGTCTGCCTGTTTGTGTTTGTGCATCTGCACCACTGCATTGGCATATCTTAGGTGTGCCATTGGCTGTATGTTGTTTGGTGTGTTTCCCCTGCTGTCCCTGGGACTCCTAGGTCATCAGTCAGCACAATGATCATGGTTTGTGTGTCCCATTGCTGCCATGGTATGGTATCTGTTCACCTCACATCTACAGTCTCCACAGGGTATCTGCATTTGTGTGCCCATTGGTGCAAATATGTGGGTCTGCATTCTGATGGTCACTTCTGTCATTGTGTCATTGATGAATGTTGACTGTGTCAGCCCCCATGGGTGTTGTTTGTCTGCACATGGCCAAAGGTATGTCTTATTTGCACTGCAGTATTTGCCTCCCCCAATCTATGTTGCAATGGGACACATGCACTACTTTGCCACTGATGTGTTTTATGTTCTGTGACCAGGAATCATCCATGCAGTTTGGCAGTTGCAGCTTTTTCTTTGTCAGCACTTACATTTTGGTCACTGTGATGATGGGGGTTTGGACCCCATTGCCACAATGTTAAAAATGTGCTTCAGCTATGGACCCCACACTTACCTTTTGGTCACTGTGATGATGGGGCTTTGGACCCCATTGCCACAATGTTCAAAATGTGCTTCAGCTATGGTCCCCACACTTACCTTTTGGTCACTGTGATGATGGGGGTTTGGACCCCATTGCCACAATGGTCATGGCCTGCTTGCATTGTGGGGGCCACACACATATATGTGTGGCACATGTGATAGGGGGTCACATTGTATGTTCAAAGTCATGTTCAGTGTTGTAGGCATTTGACACAGTCTACACACGCTTGTCATGGTGTTGGGGGGATGTCTTTTTCTTGCATTCCCTAGGTTGTGGTGTGCTGGTTGTGTCATGCATTGTCCATCCTATGAGTGGGGGTGGTGTTGGTGGTAGGCATCCAGCCCCCCATGGGTAGAGGTGGTAGTAGTGACAGGAATCCAGCCCCCCTGGGTAAGGGTGGTAGTGGTGGTAGGCATCCAGCCCCCTGGCTTAGGGTGGTAGTAGTGGTAGGCATCTGGCACCCCCTGGCTTAGGGTGATAGTGGTGGTGGGCATCTAGCACCCCCTGGCTAAGGGTGGTAGTGGTGGTAGGCATCCAGCCCCCTGGCTTAGGGTGGTAGTAGTGGTAGGCATCTGGCACCCCCTGGCTAAGGGTGGTAGTAGTGGTAGGCATCTGGCACCCCCATGGCTAAGGGTGGTAGTAGTGGTAGGCATCCAGCCCCCTGGGTAAGGGTGGTAGTAGTGGTGGGCATCCAGCACCCCTGGGTAAGGGTGGTAGTAGTGGTAGGCATCTGGCACCCCCTGGGTAAGGGTGGTAGTAGTGGTGGGCATCCAGCCCCCTGGGTAAGGGTGGTAGTAGTGGTGGGCATCTGGCACCCCCCTGGCTAAGGGTGGTAGTAGTGGTAGGCATCCAGCCCCCCCTGGGTAAGGGTGGTAGTAGTGGTGGGCATCTGGCACCCCCCTGGCTAAGGGTGGTAGTAGTGGTAGGCATATGGCACCCCCATGGCTAAGGGTGGTAGTAGTTGTTGGCATCCAGCCCCCCCTGGGTAGGGGTGGTAGTGGTGGTGCGCATCCAGGCCCCTGTGTGCATATGTGGCATTGGTGATGGGCATCCCGCCCCTATGGTGCTGCTGTTGCTGGTGTAAGTAAATTCTGCATCCCTCTGTGTGTGTGTGATGTGTCGTGTACGTGTTGTATGTTTTTGTGGTTGGTGTCTGACTTACCTTCTGCGCCGTACGCGTCCGTGCCTGTTCCGGTAGTAAATGTAGAATATTGATAGGATCGGGACGAAGGGATTCATGGTTGGTTCGTCTCGTTCATCTTTCTCGTTGCTCGCGTCGTCCTCGTCGCTGGCGTGTTCGCCTCGTAGCCGTGGATCGTGTTGTGGCGCGAATCGGAGCTTATGTGCGCCTCTCCCGGAAGCTTTGACGTGCCGGACGTAGCGACGGGTTCGGCGCGTACGGAAAGCGCATCGTACTTGTTCGGCCGGACGGGGCTGCATTTTCCCTTCCGTGCAACTCGATTCTGCGTTTCCGGATTCGCCTCGGTCGGAGAACAGGACCTGGATTGGGTGAGTACGACTCTGCCGGATTCTATGCTGTTGTGCGCATCGTACTTACTCGTTCGGAATGATGTACGGATCGGTCGGGAAACAGGCATTCGCATGGCTTTTTCCCGACCGAATGGTATTGGGTCCGACTCCGACCGAGATCGGAATCGGCCCCTAAGTGTTAGAAACCATGTAGGTGTACCTAGATTTCTTTAACATGCATTTAAATTCACCATGACGGCGATACCAATTTTCATTGGTGTCACATTGGCACGCCATCAAATTGATTAACTGAGATTCTAAATTTTCACCTCTTTCTTTAGCTTTCTCCATGAACTCTTTTGCAGAAACATGTTGAAGATGAACTCCAGTTTTTAATGTATGGTTCGCTGCATATGAAAGTGCAGACAAATCACTCTCAAACAGAAGATGAAATATATATGGAGTGCACTGCAGAAATCTTGGATCTTCAGAATACAATCTCGTTGATAGGTATTCTGATGCTGGAATCCGAACAGCTCGGTCATCAAATCATTCATTTTCTCATTGGGGAATAGCTCTGGAAAACAATGAGCTTCTAAACTTTTTCCCAAATACACATGGGAGCTCCCTTTGCTTCTTTCATTTGAAATAATTCAATAGTGTTTCCTATGATTTATTTCGAATGGAGAGGCTGTATTTATTTATTTGTAAATTTTTGTACTGCGCGAACATGACCTAGATGGGTATCAGAGCGCTTCACACTTTGGAAGGGTAGGGAATAATAAAGGGAAAAACCAGCGTCATTTAAGTATGCAAGCAAGAGCAATGAGAGAGGGGGTATCAAAGATCATCACATTTAGCTTGTACAATAGCGTACTGGGAGAAGAACAAACATTACTTATATGAGTATAGTAGACGACTCTGGGTTTCACAGGTGTTAGTCCAATACAATAAGTAATCAGGGGGCGGTGAGTAGAACAGATGAGCCATAGCCATTTAAGGCAGGAACTTGTTCATTAGGATTATTTTTACTTCCTTTTTGAAAGAAGCCGTGGAGGAGATTCTGCGGACGTCCGGTGGGAGAGAGTTCCAGATCTTCAGGGCAGAGCCTGAGAAAGCTCTGTAACTCGTTCTCTTTTTGCGGAAAAATCTGTGGTTTCAAGGGGAAAGAGTTTGCACTTCTTGATGGTCTACCCCCTCCAGATAATTCTAGCTTTTGAGCCAGGTAACAGGGGGTTTTGAAATGGAGGGCTTTGTGAGTCATGCAAGCAATCTTTAGCTGTATTCTTGCTTCGTAGGGCAACCAATTTAGGGATTGAAGGGCAGGGAATAATGTGAGCATTTCATTTTGTACCCGTAATCTATCTGGCAGCGGCATTCAAGGAAGCCCTTACTGGGGCTAAGGTATATATGGGGAGGCCACAGAGCGTAGCACTGCCATAGTCTAGCCTCGGCAAAACAAGCACTTGAACCACCTGCTTGAAGTCATCTTGTGGAAGGAATGGTTTGAGATTCCTAAGTATCCTCATCTGGTAATTAGCACCCTTGTGCACCTTACTAATATGATTCTTCATGTTCAAGTGCATGTCCAGGGTGATTCCTAGAGATTTAACTGAATCAATAATGTGAAGAGAGCAGTTGAAGGCTGTGAGGTATTTCATCCAGAGGTCTATCTTGGTGGTGTGGTTAGGAGGAGATATGAGAAGGAATTCCGTTTTGGAGGTGTTGAGCAGGAGGTGATTCTCAGTTAGCCAATTTTGAGTATTCGTCAGGGTAGAGTTGAGTGATGTGAAATCTTCAGGGGAGGTGATTTTCAGGTAAAGTTGTGTGTCATCCCCATACATATGAAAGAGAATGTTCGTGGAGGTTAGTGCATTTGCTAATGGTTCCAAGAATATGTTGAAGAGTATGGGAGATAAGGCAGACCCTTGTGGGACCCCCATGGAGACTGTTGAGGGCTGGGATAGAGATTGATTCACCTGACTCTTTGGGATCTGTTGTGAAGGAAGTACGAAACCCATTGCAATACAAGACCGGAAAGGCCCATCCTGTGCTCTAGAATGGATAAGAGGTTGTCATGATTAACAGTGTCAAACGCAGAAGAAAGGTCATGGAGGATTAGGAGGCAAGATTCGTGTTGGTCTAGCATTTTAAAAATGTCATCCATAATGTGAGTGAGCGCCGATTCCTTGCTGTGACCACTTCAAAAACCAGATTGATGTTTATCCAGGAGTTGGAAATTCTCTATGTGAGCGCAGAGTTGTGATTGCACGCATTTTTCTAGGAGTTTAGCCACAGTGGGGATGTTGGAGATAGGGCTGAAGTTGTTAAGATCAGTTCTGTCTGCATTAGGTTTTTTAAGAATGGGTGAAACCTGAGCTGCTTCTAGGCATTCAGTGTTCGTGCCTTGTGACAATGAAGCGTTGACAATCTTTGTCCAAAGGGGGATGAGGGAATCCTTGATTTCTTTGAAGACGGGCAGTGGCAGCGGGTCGCTGAAGTGATTAGATGGGTTGATACTAAGAAGAGTCTTGTAAATGTCTCTTTTGCTGAGGGGAGTAAAGGTAAACCATGAGGCATTGTTCTTGGCGCTACGACTAAGTGGCTCGAGCCTCTGAAAGTGGGCCGGAGGAGACGCAGTCCCATAGGATGGAAGAAGAGCCTTCTTAGATTCCAGGTCAATACCGATGAGTTTTGTTTTCTCCGTAAAGAAAGCAGCCAGTTCGTCGCATGAAGGAGGGCCATCACCTGGGTCAAGGCGGTTGGGTGCTTTCACCGATTGTTGTCTACCAATTTCACAAAGTTTCTTGGGGTAATTTGAGGCTTGATTAAGTTTGGATCTGAAGTAATCTGCCTTAGCACTCTTGATTTTTTTTATTATAGGAGCTCCTTACCGATCTAAGGACTTTTAGAAGATCCGAGGAGGGTTTGGATCTCCAGGATCGTTCAGCTGCCCTTAAGTTGCACCGTTTCGAGTTTAGGCTATCGCTGGACCAGGGTTTGGAGATTTTGGTAGAGGCATTTTTTTGTTGTAGTGGTGCTATGGAATACAGGATACTAGAGATAGTAGAATTATAGAATATAGACGTCAGTGAGTACATGAACATCTGTCATGTCAACTTGGGAAGACAAGGCAGATTTACAGTGGGTTGCTAGTTCTTCCGTATTGATATTCCTGAGGTCCCTATTCATAATAATCACTAACCAAATGTAAATGTCCAGTATTTGTAAAGCGCACAGCTACCTCCTGAGAGGTGTCCCGGCGCTGGGGGCCGTCGGGAAGATTAAGCGAGCTATTGCCCAGAGTCACATGGTGCTGGGCTGATCTGCCGCCGGCGATCGAACCATGAGCCCCAGGTTCCGGAGTCAGTCGCCCTACCCGCTGCGCCACACCTCTTCCCTAGTTCCTAGTTATTTAAATTACATTACCATTGTCTCCATAAGCAATAAGTATGTAGGATATCTAACTATGCACATTAGGAAAGCTGTAAATGGTTGAAAGTCTGGCAGAATTTAAAAAAAATCCGTATACCCTTTTATGTTCTACATTGATGACTTTCTACTTATTATACCGGATAGACAGGTATGAACCTGTGTAATCAAATGCTTACATCAGTCCTCTCTAGCAAACAGATCTGTGTTTGTGCTACTAAAATGTGAAATACTTCTAATAATATTTTCCCAAGAGTATGATAGACTGTATACTTTTTAACTTAGCGTCATCAGCTGCACCATACATGTCAACCTAAACGTAGAAGTAGAGAAAATACCTAACACATGTTACCAGTCACACATTCAAATTTCACACAGTATACGTTCAGTCTAAAGCACACACCTCACTGTGTATGACATACTTGCAGTGTACCATTGCAGAGACTTAGTAGTAGGATACAGTTAAATACATCAATCCAATCAATCCAAAGACTTTATTCGGATAACAATGTATCCATAAAAGTGAAACACATACAAGAAATAAAATCACAGTGGGACAATTAAATAACATATCAAATTCATAATATAGCAGACAATCAGTAATTAAGTTACATAGTAAAAACAAACACAGGAGCATAGTCAAAATAGATATTAAAAAGTAGCAAAATTGTAATATACTTCACGGGTCACACATCGATTTACGGGCCCCTATAGCTAATCCCAAGAAAGTGCCAACACGCAGAATCAGTTCATCATTTTCCATTTGAAGTATGCGGTTAAGGGCGTCAGTTAACTTGATAGGTGACAGTTTTTTTTTTTTTTTAAAAGGGATTAGCAGCCATTGAGCATATTTCATATAATATTTGCAGAAAAATAAAAAATGTAAAAGTGTTTGTCCACTGCGACCATTACATGGACATGGCAGGGAATCAAGTTTAGCATTATACCCAAGGGGAAAGCAGAGCAAGTATCTTATGGTCCCAGCTCTTAAACGAAAGAGGAGACCTCTCTCCCAGTTAAATATATCTAGCAACATGTTTTAAAGCTCACTTTTCTCTAAGACTTTCATTAGAGAGGCAGAGCTCTCAATGACAGGCCTAAGCCAAAATGAAAGGCCAACTGCCATCATGCCACTCTTCTTAGTGTCAGTATCTATCTAGAGACCTCAATAAGTGTGTCAGTGCCTTTTTAGAGACAAGATTCAAACAACTGTATATGTACTAGATTACCCTTATTTCACATTGCATGCTTTTTAAATATGTAGTAGAAGAAGCTCAATCAATCACTTTCTGCTCATTTAACACATAGCAACCAGGTATGAAAGTGTGTCTTCGTATGATTTCGTGATCCCAGCCTAGGTAAGAGATCACTGTTTCTGCGACTGAATGCTGAAAAAGCTCTGACAAGATTTGCGTAGGGGTATAATAGGCTGTATAGTTTTTAAGTTAGTCTCATCAGCTGCACCACACAAATGAAAGTGCACGTTGAAGTGCACACATACGTGAGACATGGTAACAGTCAGACATTCAAATTTGTAATAGTATGCTTTCAGTTTATAGTACACACTTTACAATCTGTGGCCTACTTGCGGTGTACCTTTGCAAAGACTTATATAGTCTGGGATACAGGTCAATACATCTACCAACATTTATTAAACCTCACCTTTCTCTACCACTTTCATTACAGAGTCAGAGCTCACAATGCCAGGCCTACGCCAAAATGAAAGGCTGACTCCTGTCATTCACCGTTGTGAGTTTTAGCATCTTTCTAAACACCTTACGTGTGTGTGTGTATGCCTTTTAGAGGTGAGACAACATATGTAAAGAAGCTTATAGGTGCATCATCAGCTACACCACACATGACAGGCTACAAGTAGAATTACAGACATACCTGAGACATGATAGCAGCCAGACATTCAAACTTGACATAGTATACTTTCAGTTTAAAGCACACACCTCACTATCTACAGCATACTTGAAGTGTTCCTTTGCAGGGACTTATTTGAAGTAGAATAGAGGTTAATACATCTGCCAACATCCTTTAGACCTCACTTTCTTCTATTGGTTTCATTAGAGAGTCAGAGCTCACAATGCCAGGCCTACGCCAAAATGAAAGGCTGACTCCTGTCATGCACCCTTGTGAGTCTCAGCATCTTTCTAAACACCTCTAAGCGTGTGTATTCCTTTTGAGGTGAGACAACGTATGTAAGGAAGCTTATAGGTGAAACACTACCTCAGTTTCACACCATATGCTTTCTAAATGTCTGTAGAAAACACTGCATGAATCACTTTCTACTCATTACTGAGGGCAGCCAGGTATGAAGGTATGTGTCCAACTGATTTTGTGATCCCCGCCTAGCTAAGATATCTGTGCTTTTGGGACTCACAGCTGAAGTAGGTCTCACAAGATTTGTGCAGGGGTATGATAGCCTGTATAGTTTTTAAGTTAGGCTCCTCAGCTGCACCACATATATCAGACTACATGTTCAAGTGCAGACATACCTGAGACCTGGTACAAGTCAGACATTCAAACTTGACAGAGTACACTTTCAGTTTAAAGCACACACCTCAGTATCTAGGGCCTACTACCAGTTCACCCATGAAGAGACATATGGACTAGAATAGAGATTAATACATCTGGGAACATGATTTAAACCTCACTTTTATCTACCACTTTGATTAGAGAGCCAAACCTCACAATGGCAGGCCTAAGCCAAAATTAAACGTCAACTCCTGTCATGCCAGTCTACTGAGACTCAGCATCTTTCTAAAGATCTTAATGAGTGTGTGTGTGCCTTTTAGAGGTGAGGTGACATATGTAAAGAAGCTTATAGGTGAAACAGTACCTCAGTTTCATACCGCATACTTTCTAAATGTCTATACAAAAGGCTGCATGGATCACTTTCTGCTCCTTATACATGGTAGGCCAGTATGCAAGTGAGTGTTTGACTGCTTCTGTTATGCCTGCCTAGCTAACAGATCTATGGTTCTGGGACTGAATGCTGAAGTAACTTCCGACAAGATTTCTACAGGAGTATGAAACTGCATAGTTTGTAAGTTAGGGTCAATCAATCAATCAATCAATCAATCACGGCATTTATAGAGCGCGCTACTCACCCGGGAGGGTCTCAAGGCGCTGGGGAGGGGGTAAGTTACTGCTCGAACAGCCAGGTCTTGAGCTGCTTCCTGAAGGAGAGATGGTCCTGGGTTCGCCGAAGGTGAGTTGGGAGGGAGTTCCAGGTCTTGGCTGCCAGGTAGGAGAAGGATCTTCCTCCGGCGGTGGATCTGCGGATGCGTGGTACGGTGGCGAGGGCGTGGCTGGTTGATCGTAGCTGGTGGGTGGGCGTGTAGAAGGTCATGCGGTTGTTGAGGTACTTTGGGCCCAGGTCGTGGAGGGCCTTGTGTGCGTGGGTGAGGAGTCTGAACGTGATTCTCTTGCTGACGGGGAGCCAGTGCAGGTCTTTCAGGTGTCCGGTGATGTGGCTGTGTCGGGGGATGTCCAGGATGAGTCGTGCGGAGGCGTTCTGGATGCGCTGGAGTCTTTTTGAAGTTTGGCTGTGGTTCCGGCGTAGAGGGTGTTCCCATAGTCCAGTCGGCTGGTGACGAGTGCCTGGGTGACGGTCTTCCTGGTTTCAGTGGGGATCCATTTGAAGATCTTGCGGAGCATGCGCAGGAGTGTTGAAGCACGAGGATGAGACGGCGTTGACTTGTCTGGTCATCGACAGGGAGGAGTCCAGGATGAAGCCCAGGTTGCGTGCGTGGTCCGTTGGCTTGGGCGCGGTGCCCAGGGCCGGGGGCCACCAGGAGTCGTCCCAGGCGGAGGGTGATGAGCCCAGGATGAGGACTTCCGTCTTGTCTGAGTTTAGTTTAAGGCGGCTGTTCCTCATCCAGTCGGCGACGTCTCTCATCCCGTCGTGTAGGTTTGCTCTGGCGGTGGTGGGGTCGTTGGTGAGGGAGAGGATCAGCTGGGTGTCGTCGGCGTAGGAGATGATGTTGAGGTTGTGTTGGCGTGCGATGGCTGCGAGGGGGCTCATGTAGACGTTGAAGAGCGTTGGACTGAGTGAAGATCCTTGTGGAACGCCGCAGATGACTTCAGTGGCCTCGGATCTGAACGGGGGAGGCGGACTCTCTGGGTTCTTCCGGCGAGGAACGAGATGATCCATTCCAGTGCTTTCTCTCGGATTCCGATGTTGCTGAGGCGCTTCACTAGGGTGCGGTGGCAGACGGTGTCGAACGCCGCGGAGAGGTCCAAGAGGATGAGGGCTGCTGTTTCCCCGTTGTCGGTTAGGGTTCTGATGTCGTCGGTGGCTGCGATGAGGGCGGTCTCGGTGCTGTGGTTGGCCCGAAACCCGGACTGCGAGGGGTCGAGGGATCCATTCGTCTCGAGGAAGGCGGCAAGCTGTCCGTTGACGGTCTTCTCGATGACTTTGGCCGGAAACGGAAGGAGCGAGATGGGACGGTAGTTCTTGAGGTCGGTGGGGTCCGCCGTTGGTTTCTTCAGGAGGGCGGTAAGCTCGGCGTGCTTCCAGCTCTCCGGGAAGGTGGCAGTGTGGAAGGAGGAGTTGATGATGTCCCGGAGATGGGGTGCGATGGTGGCGTCGGCTTTGTTGAAGACGTGGTGTGGGCAGGGGTCGGTTGGTGATCCGGAGTGGATGGAGTTCATCGTGCGGGTGGTGTCTTCGGTGCTGATCGGGGTCCAGTTGCAGAGGGTGGTGGTGGCGGGCGTTGGTTCGGCGGTAGGGTGCGTGGTTTGTGCGTCGAAGCTGTTATGTATGTCGGTGATCTTGCGGTGGAAGAACGTGGCGAGTGAGTTGCAGAGGTCTTGCGAGGGGTGATGTCGTTGTTTCCGGCGCTGGGGTCATCAGCTGCATCGCACATGACAGACTACAAGTAGAATTACAGACTTACCTGAGACATGATAGCAGCAAGACCTTCAAACTTGACAGAGTTCACTTTCAGTTTAAAGCACACACCTCACTATCCACAGCGTACTTGAAGTGTTCCTTTGCAGAAACTTATATGAAGTAGGATAGAGGTTACTACATCTGCCAACATCCTTTAAACCTTACTTTCTTCTATCGGTTTCATTAGAGAGTCAGAGCTCACAATGCCAGGTCTACACCAAAAGGGTCCTGTCATGCACCCTTGTGAGTCTCAGCATCTTTCCGAACACCTTACAAGTGTGTGTATGCCTTTTAGAGGTGAGACAACAAATGTAAAGAAGCTTATAGGTGAAACACTACCTCAGTTTCACACTGTATGCTTTCTAAATGTCTGTACAAAAAGCTGCATGAATCACTTCCTACTCATTACAGAGGGCAGCCAGGTATGAAGGTATGTGTTCAACTGATTTTGTGATCCCTGCCTGGCTAAGACATCTGTGCTTTTGGGACTCACAGCTGAAGTAGGTCTCGCAAGATTTGTGCAGGGGTATGATAGCATGTATAGTTTTTAATTTAGGCTCTCTGCTGCACCACACATATCAGACTACATGTTCAAGTGCAGACATACCTGCACAGGTACAGGTCAGACATTCAAACTTGACAGAGTACGCTTTCACTTTAAAGCCCACACCTCACTATCTACGGTCTACTTCAAGTGTACATTTGCAGAGACTTATATGGACTAGGATAGAGGTTAATACATCTAGAAACATGCCTTAAATCTCACTTTTCTCTACCAGTTTCATAAGAGAGAGAGAAGTTGCAAAACCAGACCTAAGCCAAAATGTAAGGCTGACTCCTGTCATGCCACTCTTGTGAATATCAGATTGTTTTTAGAGACCTCAATGACTCTGCCAGTGCCTTTGTAGAGACAAGATAATACATTGAAACAAGCTTATACGTACTAGAGTACCCCTTTCTGACACTACATGCTTTGCAAATATATGTAGAAGAACCTGCATAAATCACTTTCCACTCATGTGGACTCAGGTACAAAGGTGTGTGTTCAAGTGATTTAATGATGGCTGCCTAGCTTATAAAATAAAAAAGCATCTCTCCCCATGGGACACATATCAATGTCACCATGTTTCTAGACACACCAATGATTGTCTGAATGCCTTTTAGTGGTGAGATAAGACATGGAAAGTATGGTACAAACTAAATACTACCTCTATTTCACACCTTATCCTGCACAAATATGTGTCTAGAAGAAATTGCAGGGATCTGTTTTTACTTATTATACAGAACAATCAGAGAAGAAACTATGTGTTAAATTGGTTTCAAAAGCCCTGTCTCCCTAACTCATCTTTGCTTGCGAAATGCAGTTCTAAAGCAGCTCTGACAATATTTGTCTACGGGTATGATAGACTGAATATTTTTTAACTTATGATCAATACCTGCATCACATCTGTGAAATAACACGGAAAACTACAAACAAACCTAAGACATGGTACCAATTAAGCATTCAAATTTCACATAATACGCTTTTTGTTTCAAGCGCAGGTATTATTATGTACAACCTATTTGCAATCATCATTTCTGTAGAATTATATAGAGTACAATATAGGTTCCTACATTTGGTAACATGTTTTAAACTTCACATTTCTCTAAAAGTTGAGAACTTTTATAAATGCTGGTTCTCAAAGTTAAAAATGTAATTACAATCACTGAAGCAGTACTACACCATACATCACGCACCTTACACATTTCTAGCTTACCTCTGAAATCCTATTGTAGAATATGAAAATATCAGAAACTCTTAAATAATTTTATTTCCCACACAATAAATGTGATGCACCACTCTCAATAAAGAAAAACCAGTAATGGCAAAATGACCCTCTCATTTTCCACAGAAATGAATGTAAGTAACTAATCAAAATACTCCCTTTATTTTTTTCAAATTCTAAAACCCATTTCTATTGGATAGTCATATTAACCTTTTATTGCTCTCTTCTAAAAAAGCCCAATCTGGTTCTGTAACTTAGTGGAGTCGCGACTCCACCGCGGTACCGCAGTAACGTCTCGATGAAGTTGCAAACCCTTACGGGTTCAAAACCCATTTTCACTAATACTAGTATACCTCTTTAAGAACATACCACTTCTAAACATAGTACTGATTTGGGAAAACTTAATTTACAAGCATTTAACATATATATAACATTCCATTCTATATTTTAAAACCACAGTTTACTTTAAACCCTTCCCCAATAGTGGTTCATCTTAGTTTCCATAGTAACAGTTTCTGCAACATTCAACTGTACCAGTAGGTCAGAAGTTAACCATATTTTTAAATGGAGCATACTAGCTTCCAAACCCAAATAACAGGTGTGGTTGACTTTTGAAAAATACTAGCTTATCCAGTCTACTGTACTTTTCAAACTTTTTTCCATAACCAATCAGAAAGATACTTTTTTTCCACAGTAACATGCAACCTATTTTTAACCACACAATGCTCATGAACAGCCAATGATTTATCTACTTTTTGTCAAACAACATTTTGGCCACCATTTTAGATACCTCTCATTATACCAACTGACTTACTCAGCTATAGACATCTTTTGATACGTATGCCAACAAGGGAATTTTTTAAAAACTACTTATTCATGTTGTTCTTGTAAACTTGTGATGTCCTAAATAGTCACTTCCTTTAAACAATTCTTGAATTAAACCTCTTTTACCAACTTGAATTGATCTCAACAAAACAAAAAACAAGATGGGTGTGTACTTTTTTTACAGAAAAATATACATTTATGTAGAAAAATTCATTAAGGGTACATATAGTATAAATCACAGATACTATAGGTGAAGTGAGTACAATTTAACTTTCTGTACAAAGCAATCTCTCATTGACACCTTTTTTTAACATCTATTCCAAATTGTGGATAATCTGGACAACGTTATTTGGAGTACCATCTGTGTTAATACACCATTTGTTTATGTGTGGAATTAGATGAACTTGTCGACGTTTCAGTCTACTTGTTTTCATCTCTTAGACCATCTTCATTTATGAACCGAAGACCTCAGCAGTATGTCCATCCTCTGTAAGAGCATTACATCTTTTCCAGCTTTAGTAGGGTTTCACTCACACGTTCGAGTTTCTCTAGATAATCGTCTCATCCCTCCAGACCTCGTAAACCTTATATAGGACGCGGCGCTCTATTCCGACAACAAACCAACCACTCATAGACATTCAGACAGTTGAGGCATCACCACCACCAGGGGAGGGAAGGGGGAAGGGGGGTGGGGGTCTGTTTATAACACAGCTGGGTTGGATTTCAGTTTTTCCTTTATTGTCTTTTTTGTTTTCTGTTTCGACCTGTTGGGGTAAAAGAGTCATGACTCGAAGCGGGAGAGGGAAGTAGAAGGAATCACAGAATGAGAAACAGAACAATGTTTAGATGTAATTGTTTGAACAATGTCCTAGGCCTGCTTCTGACTCTCACCTCAGTGTAATAAATCTGTACCAGTCATGCTGATTAAATAAAGTTTATTAAAAAAAATACTTATATAAAAGGTACTGACTCACCAAGTATTTTCGAAATGTGAGCTTATTAGCTGAACCGCTTTACTACTGTATGCCATACTACTGTGAGCATTTTGATAGAGATACGCTGTTCTGCAATGTATGTTTAAGAAAAAGCAGCCAGAGGGTGTTTAAACATTATACAGTGTTTAGGATACTTATATAAGAGGTATTAACTCACCAAGGGCCATATGTATCAAGCCCATTTCCCGTTCGCAAACGGGCCGATTCTCAGAATCGGCCCGTTTACTGAACGGGAACAAGCTCTTTGGGATGTATCATCCCAAAGGCATTCGCAAAATAGAGAATCGCAAATATTGCGATTCTCTATTTTGCAAATGCATTTAAGGAATCGCAAATTGCGATTCCTTAAATGAAATGTATGAAGCACCTAAGTTGTGCGATTATGGCTTAAGGAATCGCAAATTACCACCAACTACAGGTTGGTGGTAACTTGCGATTTCTTTGAGAAATGCATTTTTTTGCATTTTTCAAAGTGGCATGTGGCGCACATACATGCCCTTAGGGCATGTATGTGCGCCACATGTGCACCCATGCTCATTTCAGGGGTGCAACAGGGTGTCCTTTGGACACCCTTGCAACCTTGAAATTGCATTCTCAATTTGCGATTCTCTAATTGCTAATCGCAAATTGAGAATGTCCTCCCATTCATTCCTATGGGCCTCTAGGCCCATAGGAATGAGTGGGGAGGGTTTCCTTAACTGCGATTCGCAAATTGCGAATCGCAATTAAGGAATATGTAGGATTCGCAAATTTTCTTGCGAATCCTACATACATCTCGTTTGCGATTCTCAAATAGCGATTCTCAAAAATTCGCTATTTGAGAATCGCAAACACAAACTTTGATACATATGGCCCCAAGTTTTTTATTTTCTTTATATTAAGCAAGTCTTCAGAGATCTCTCATCATTGTGAGCAGGGTCTAATACTGTACCCCTATGGGGAAGACAGAGACACATTTGTATCAACAATACGTGCTAACAGATACTCGCTTATGTGCACTGAACAATTCCCGCAATTACTAACTGTGGACTGAGTTTTTAAATTATTTGAACTTACTCTTTTCTTTCTTCAGTGTCTCACGATGGAAAAGCATGTCTCGCATCAGATCGTGCTCGAATGTGCGAGTGCATGGGCGTCTTTATCTCTACTTCCTGGTTTGATGTTCCCGGCTCGTTAGGTACAGGTTTGCTTGGTGAAGCTTAGCGGCCATGTCGTAGATTGTTTTGGTTCGCATTACGGATGCTTGGTTCCCTCATGGTTCCTACGTATTCTTGAGGCTTATGTCCTCATATTTTCATAAGGTTGATTCTTAACGTATTGTATATATTTCTCATGGTATAAGGAGAGTAATATCACGCAATCCGCATATTACGGTTACGATTTCGAACTACAGCCACAGTGGCGGCCATCATGAAAATGCCGACATGATTAAGAAGAAAGTTGAGTCACGCAATCCACATATTATTTTGAAGTTGATACCTGGCCCATATCCCTTCAGAATGCTTACAGTATGGATTGTAGGGCACAGCTATATTTTCTGGGGCAAAAGGTATGCTGAACACAGAGGAATTCACAAAGACCTGGGTTTGCAAAATGTGGATATTAAATGGTTTGCACAGAGAGTATTAAAGTGGCACCAATTACTGCCTTTGGAATTTCCAACCCCCTGACCTCATGATTGTGCAATGTGGTGGCAATGACCTAGGCACACTGACAGGGGTAGGATTGGAAATCCTAATGAAGGATACCTTTGCACAACTAATGTTTCGGCAAAAAGAAAGGCAGTCAAAGTAAGTAAGAGGTTTTATAGTTGTTGCACCGGCATATTAGGTTTGGGAAACATGTGGTAGTAGTGAGTTAGTCTTGATTTTTTATTCTTTTGCAGCTCTACGCGAGGGTTGCCATAACAAATCTCTACGAGGTTGCTGTCTTAACCGGCATACTTGAGGTAACTGCTCGATTATTGTCGTTAATCTCTTTCGCGGCAGGGTGGTTGGTAAGAAAAATATGGTAGGAATACGGACCGTAATTAGGTCCTTTATACATTTTTTACAGCCTCGTTGGAAGAAGTTAGACTCACGAACAATACAGTGAATAGGATCGGCATTTCAGTTTGTAAGTTTTTCAAACATTTAGTTTCATGACTTGCAGGAGTTTCAGTCCTGTTTACAGCAATAGCATTTTAACGTGGTTGTGTGTATTTTTTTAGCATTGTGGCTTTGGCTTCGTAGTTGGATAGGTGAGTGATTGAGGCATTTTGGATATCCAATTAATATTTTGGGTTATAAGGGGTATTCTTTAGAAACTTTATGCATCACATTCAGTGGCAATTTGGTCTCTTTTGTGCACTGGTATCGTTATATGTTTTTTGTGGTAGGTGTAAAGAGGTGATCATGCACATAATCTCACACGTGTTAAGCTTGAAAAACTCATTCACATAGGTATTGGTGCCTGCAGGTTACGGGTCTCTCCCTGAAAAGCTTTAGAGTGACATAAACTGTTCTGTGTTAAATTTTGATTATAAATCATTTCTGTTATTTTTAGTGTTCCCCTGACGAAGGGTTTCCCGAAATGCATTGGGACATGTAAACACTACATGGAATGTTGGATTGAAAAATTGAAAAAATGAAAAAATAAAATGAACATGTATATACAAATGCATTGCTTGATGTATAAGATGTTCAAATAAGTATAAAATGTGTACAATCGTCGATTGAAGTACACTTAAGATGGTTTATGCTGATGGTATACATTGATGTGTACTTTGTTTAGAATTTTAAAATTGTATTAATTTGTGAATGAAGTATATGAAATAGTATAGCACCACTAGATTGGGCTGGTGACAAGTGCACCTTCTATTCATGTGACAGGTTCTGTCTCATGTTATTGTGATATGTTATACGTGACAGAAGCTGGTCAGGGCAACGAGGTAGCACCGATGAGTAAAAGATTCAAATAAATGTTAAAGTTTTCAGACAAAAAAGTTTTCAAAAAAAGGTGTGCAGGTTATAATCACTTTTGTTATAAGTATACCCTCACAGCTTGACAAAGCCAGGAAGCATGTTAATAAAGCTGTTTCTGCATACCTCAGAGGCCATACCATGGGCTGTATCTACAAAAACAACCTATGTTTTGACATGCATATCATCTACAGAAGTGATGGAGTTCACTTCACAGATGAAGGGAACAGGGCGTTTCTCAACAACCTCAAGCTGTGCATTCACATTACATGTAGCTGCAACAAAGTCATAATGAACACAAAGGGTCTTCTTAGAGCAACAATGAAAAGAATAAATTTTTAACAAATATACTCCTCATAAATATTTGCTGGATTCGCGCACCTATCGCGAATCCGCAAAACAAAAGCAAGAATTCACTGAAAAGCAACACATTTCACTTTTTAAAGTATATTTTGAAATTTATATATTTTAAAATGCTTTCTTACTCTGTCAGTTTGAATGTAAGTATGTACTTCACTCGCACTAGCTCTATAATAAACTTCAAAACTGTGTGGGTGCCTGTGTAATTAATTAGTATTTACTTATTTATTCAAGGTAGATCCGCAACTCCACAGTGATGTTACACTGGGGGGCCAGGCTGAGCGCTGCGATGGGATGGGGTCGCGACTCTCACCATGTGAGAAAAAAAATTATATTATTAATGATGGGCCATGTTTGCCCCGGGACCCCATTCCCCAAGGCCTGCCCTTTATTTATTTATTTATTTCTTAAAAAGAGGGGGGCTGCATGGCCCCCTTCCCCAGGCCTATTTCGGCCTCATGGACCCCATCCCCGGGGCCCGGCCATTTCTTTTTTTTAAACAGAGAGGGGGCCGAGCTGACCCCTTTCCTGGACCATTTTCAGCCCCGGGGACCCCATCCCCAGGGCATGGCCAGCTGGTTGGGGACCATGGGGAGCCTGAAGGCCCCTCGGTCTAGACTTGAGGCGGGAGCCGGCATTGCTTTACCCCCAGGGGCGGCTAAGACGCAGCTCCCTGGGGGTAAAAAGCAAAGTGCTCCACTTTGAACAAGCAAGAGCAAAATGCTCTAGCTTGTTCAAACCGGAGCATTTGTTTGCTATGGGATATCCCATAGCAGACTGCAATGTCCCGGGGTGGACACCAGGACATTGCTGGAGCCGGCCCTAAGGGTTGGCGGTTCCCAGGGCCATTTACGGCTCCATGAGGAGGGCCGCACGCCCCCTCCAACAGAAATTAAGCCCTGGAGAGGTGGTGGTCCCCGGGACTGTGGGGGGCTGGAGCCCCCATTCTTTATTTTAAACATATCCCCGGGTCAAGGTGTTTCTACCCTGCCCCCTCTTCTTGCCTCTTCATGTTTTTTCCTGTGACTTGGTTCAGCCGAGTCACAAGATGGCTGCCAACACTTCCTGGTTTGAAGTGTTGGCTGCCAATCAGATCTGAGGGATGAGATCGGGAGGGTTTGTGGATCCACCGCGGCCACAGTTGTACGAATTTACACCATTTAACAAAAAGAGTGCTTTCTGAACCAAGAGCTACCTTTCTGCCAAATTTTGTGTAATTCTGTTCAGCAGTTTGGGCTGTAGCCGCGTCAAAAGTTTCGTATGGAAATTAACATGGAGAAAAAGTGTTTTGGGACACCCCCTTTTTCTCAGCCCCCGCTTGACTGGTACTCCAAAATTTTCAAGACAGCAGCTGACATGATCACCCCATTAGTTTTGAAAATTAGGTGAAGATTCGTCAAACGGCACCAAAGTTATTGGCAAATCAAAAAGGCTTTTCCTATGGAAACTAGGTCCTACCTATAACTACCTACTGGCGACCGCTGGTAGGTAATATATATATTCACTAATAAACCAAAGGTTCAGGGGCGTTACAGTTAGAAAATAGACTTTAAAATTTTTTAGGAATTCACTGAAAAAACAAAGGTTACAAGGACTTTATAAATGGTTTCAGATTTTCACACACAAAACCATAGAAATTCAGCAGTTTAGTAATCTCCAGTAACTATAACTCGTGCCATAAGTAACTATAACCCGCGCCCTCACCAAGCACTGTTAATTACCCAACATATTACATCACTCATGACATCTTCTGTGACAACGTTGATAAAATCACTGCAATATTTGCAGTGAAATTATTGATGAGAAAACTGTGCATGGTAGGGGCACAAGGTATAGCTACCTTAGGGCATGAGTTATAATTAATTAATTATAACTGCTGAATTTCTATGGTTTTATGTGTGTAAAATCTGAACCTAAATAAAGCATCCCTGTAACCTTTGGGTTTTTCGGAGAATATATAGATATAGATATTTTGGTTAATTTCTGTGCTAATTTCAATGTTTAAAAAAAAATATATATATATATATTTATATATATTTAAAAAAACATTGAAATTAGCACAGAAATTAACCAAAATATCTATATCTACATATATAAACTTTCTCACCAACCCTTGACTGGTAGGTCGCTCCCCCACCACACAGCTCCGTCTGTGTGCCCTGCTGCTGCCCCTGATTGTGCTCGTTTTTTTCCTTCTGTGCCCCCTTGCTGCCCTGATTGTGCTCGTTTTTCCTTTCTGTGCCCCCTTGCTGCCCTGATTGTGCTCGTTTTTTCCTTTCTGTGCCCCCTTGCTGCCCTGATTGTGCTCGTTTTTCTCCTTTCTGTGCCCCCTTGCTGCCCTGATTGTGCTTGTTTTTTCCTTTCTGTGCCCCCTTGCTGCCCTGATTGTGCTCGTTTTTTTCCTTTCTGTGCCCCCTTGCTGCCCTGATTGTGCTAGTTTTTTTCCTTTCTGTGCCCCCTTGCTGCCCTGATTGTGCTCGTTTTTCCTTCCGTGCCTGTTTCCCGCTGCTGCGCCCTGCGGCCCCGCCCCTCACTGCCCATTCGCTGCCCCATTCCCTGCTCCTCCCTCCCACCTCCCCATTTATGGCGGCCGCTGCGTGGTGAAGAGAGCGACCCCTGACCTTGACTGGTAGGTCGCTCTCCCACCACACAGCTCCGTCTGTGTGCCCTGCTGCTGCCCCTGATTGTGCTCGTTTTTTTCCTTCTGTGCCCCCTTGCTGCCCTGATTGTGCTAGTTTTTTCCTTTCTGTGCCCCCTTGCTGCCCTGATTGTGCTCGTTTTTTCCTTTCTGTGCCCCCTTGCTGCCCTGATTGTGCTCGTTTTTCTCCTTTCTGTGCCCCCTTGCTGCCCTGATTGTGCTCGTTTTTCCTTTCTGTGCCCCCTTGCTGCCCTGATTGTGCTCGTTTTTCCTTTCTGTGCCCCCTTGCTGCCCTGATTGTGCTAGTTTTTTTCCTTTCTGTGCCCCCTTGCTGCCCCGTTTTTCCTTCCGTGCCTGTTTCCCGCCGCTGCGCCCCTGCGGCCCCGCCCCCTCACTGCCCATTCGCTGCCCCATTCCCTGCTCCTCCCTCCCACCTCCCCATTTATGGCGGCCGCTGGGCGGCCGCGCAGCGGACATGCGCAGCGGGCGCGCCGCTGGCGCGCCGCTGGCGCGCCTAAGGCAAGCCCCCTGCGCCCCCTGCGTCTGCGCCCCTGGTCCGGGCATCCCCCGCGCCCGCCACATCAACAGACGCCGATATGACGCCAGCATCCTCCACGCACTCAACCCCGGAAAAGATCACGCCTGCTACCGGGCCACCCCGAAGCGCACCCAAGGGCCCTTCACCTGCCGGAACTGCAGCTTCGCCAGCACCCGCCCCGCCAAACCACCGCCCAGGAAAGAACCCAACTACCTCAGATGCATCCTCCTCAACACCCGCTCCGCCCGCAAACACGCCATCGAACTCTGGGACCTTCTCGACTCAACCTCCCCAGACGTCGCATTCCTGACGGAGACCTGGATGAATCCCGCTTCAGCCCCCGACATCGCCATTGCCATCCCGGACGGCTACAAGATCACCCGCAGGGACCGCACCAACGGAGTCGGAGGAGGCATCGCCATCGTCCACAGGAACACCCTCAGAGTCTCAACCAACACCGACGACACCCTCAGCACCGCCGAACACATGCACTTCCAGATCCACACCGATCCCAACACCACCCTCAGAGGAACCCTCATCTACAGACCCCCGGACCCCGACCACAGTTCAGCGATTCTATCGCTGACTTCGTCAGCACACACGCCATCGCCTCCACGGACTACATCCTCCTCGGGGACCTGAACTTCCACCTCGAGAACAACAAGGACACCAACTCCACCACCCTGATCGACAACCTCGCCACCCTCGGACTCAGACAGCTCGTGACTACACCCACCCACGCCGCCGGCCACACGCTAGACTCCATCTTTTCCGCAAGCCCACACGTCTCCTTCAACCACACCTCCGAACCCCACTGGACTGACCACCACTGCATCCACTTCACCTACAGGAAGCCCACCACGCACCACCGCACCGAACAAATGCCTCGCCGCTGCTGGAGCAGAGTCACCGAAGACCAGCTAACCACAACCCTCGCCCTGAGCCCACCCGCCGAACGCTCCGACCCCGACACCGCCGCCCGCAACCTCAGACAGTGGATCGACGACTGCGCCAACACCCTCGCCCCGCTCAAGAATCCGCCCAACAGCCACACCAGCAAGAAAGCCACCTGGTTCACCGAAGACCTCCAGGCCTCCAAACGAACATGCCGAAAACTGGAGAAGATCTGGCTCCACGAACGGACAGCGGACAGCTACGCCGCCCACAAGAGCGCCACCCGCAGTCACCATCACCTCATCAGATCCGCCAAAAGGGCCTCACTCAAAGACCGCCTAGACAACAACACACACAACAGCAAAGAGCTCTTCAACATCATGAAGGAACTCTCCAACCCCAGCTCCAACACCAACGACATCCCGCCGTCGCGAGACCTGTGCGACTCACTGGCCACCTTCTTCCACCGCAAAATCGCCGACATCCACGACAGCTTCAACACCACGACCGCCCCGGCAACCACCGAGACCACTGCCCCCACAACCACCAACCGCCTGCTCTCCTGTACCAACATCAACGACGAGGACACCAGCGAGATCATGAACACCATCCACTCCGGCTCACCGCTAGACCCGTGCCCTCACCACGTCTTCAACAAAGCCAGTACAGCCATCGCGCCCCATCTCCGGAAAATAATCAACATCTCCTTCGAGACAGCAACCTTCCTGGAAAGCTGGAAGCACGCCAAGATCACCGCCTTACTCAAGAAACCCAAGGCAGACCCCAAGGACCTCAAGAACTTCCGACCCATCTCTCTGCTCCCGTTCCCCGCGAAGGTCACCGAGAAAATCGTCAACAAACAACTGACCCGCTACCTCGAGGAGAACAACATCCTGGACCCTTCCCAGTCCGGCTTCCGCAGCAACCACAGCACCGAAACCGCCCTCATCGCCGCCACCGATGACATCAGGACCCTGCTAGACAACGGAGAAACAGCAGCCCTCATCCTCCTGGACCTATCAGCCGCCTTCGACACGGTCTGCCACCACACACTACGAACACGCCTTCACGACGCCGGGATCCAAGAGAAGGCCCTGGACTGGACCACATCCTTCCTCTCCGGCAGAACACAAAGCGTCCGCCTCGCCCCCTTCCGATCCAAAGCCACCAAGATCATCTGCGGCGTACCCCAAGGCTCCTCCCTCAGCCCAACGCTGTTCAACATCTACATGGCACCCCTCGCCCACGTCGCCCGACAGCACAACCTCAACATCATCTCCTACGCCGACGACACCCAGCTGATCCTCTCCCTCACCAAAGACCCTCACACCGCCAAAGCCCACCTCCACGAAGTAATGAAGGCCGTCGCCGAATGGATGAGGACCAGCCGCCTGAAGCTGAACTCGGACAAGACGGAGGTCCTCATCCTTGGTTCCAACCCTTCAGCATGGGACGATTCCTGGTGGCCGACATCACTGGGAACAGCCCCGACACCCACCGACCACGCACGCAACCTAGGGGTCATCCTCGACCCCACCCTCTCCATGACTAAGCAGGTCAACGCCGTTTCCTCATCCTGCTTCAACACCCTCCGAATGCTCCGCAGGATCTTCAAGTGGATCCCCACCGAAACAAGAAAAACAGTCACCCAGGCCCTCGTCACCTACAGGCTGGACTACGGAAACGCCCTCTACGCAGGAACGACGGCTAAGCTCCTGAGACGGCTGCAACGCATCCAGAACGCCTCTGCACGTCTTATCCTCGACATCCCCCGACACAGCCACATCACACCCCACCTGAGAGACCTGCACTGGCTCCCTGTCAACAAGAGGATAACCTTCAAGCTCCTCACCCACGCACACAAAGCACTCCACAACTCCGGACCAGCCTACCTCAACAGACGACTCAGCTTCTACACCCCCACCCGCCAGCTCCGCTCCACCAGCCTCGCCCTCGCCACAGTCCCCCGCATCCGGAAAACGACCGCCGGCGGCAGATCCTTCTCCCACCTCGCCGCCAAGACCCACCAACCTTCGGCAGACCCAAGACCTACTGGCCTTCAGAAGACTCCTCAAGACCTGGCTCTTCGATCAGTAGCAGCACCACTCCCCTCTTCCCCCAGCGCCTTGAGACCCTCGCGGGTATGTAGTGCGCTTTATAAGTGACATGATTGATTGATTGACCAATTGCCACACTGCTGCTGAACAAGTTTGCGGGCGGGTGCTTCCGAGTGTGACTCTCATGAATTATATATCCACCAATTTCCCACTCGGAGAAAACCACGGAGCACTCAGTGTTTTTCCAAAACTTCAATTTTAATCGGGCAGGCGCGTTTCAGCGGTTTACGCCTTTTTCGATGCCTATTTCCATATACTTTTTATCATCCATGTTTTAACCATTCCCGTCCCTCATCCATTGGACAGGCAACACGTGGTAAGGGAAGACGGATTTAGGTTTCATTCAGTGTCATCTATTTTTGTGTCCGCCATCGTAGCATGGATATTTGATTAGTAGTCTCTCTGTGAGTTTGGTTGCATGTTCAATTGTCCATATTTATGATGACTTTTCACTTTGTGTGAACGAACATGCAGACCAACATTATTTATTATGCTAAGTTTCCACTCACCAAACATGGTATATTTGAAGAAGAGAGTTACTCGCCCTGCCATTCTCCTTCCTTCACAGGTCTGTTACCCCAGGTAGCGGTTTTGTGACCGAAGTCCTGCCAAGGCTGCCCAGGGGGCCACATAGGGGACCCTCCAAAAGGGCGGCCGCCTTAGTGCCACAGGAAGACACAGAAGTCTGCTGACTAGGCTCCCTGGGCTAGGGACCAGGGGGTCTGCTGGCCGCGTCACTTCCGGCCGTGGGAGGGGGACAGGGGTACAAAAGCCTTCCCCCGCCCACTGTACGGTCTCTTGACCGCTACCCGTCTCGCAGTTTTGGTCGTGTCGAGATGAGCAGAGGCAGGCAGTTTCTTTTTGTTGTTGAGGTGAGCAGGCTGGGGGTTTCTGTGCGCCCATCTGGTAGTGGTATTGTGGCCTCTGCTCTTCTTCTGCGTGTAGGGTGTAGACCGCCGGTAGGGATATTTTGAGGTCAAAGTCCACCGTGCGGACCGGTGGTAGGAGGCATTCGACGACACCGTAGTTGGGGCGACCATCTTTGTAGGCTAGGGTGCAGCGGTATCGAGGGCTGCGGCGGTGAGCGGAACATGGGAGACATTTGGTTAGAACCTCGTAGCTGGATTCATTATATTGTCCGTTGGTCCCGGGACGGAGTGGTCGCAGGCGTAGAATTGCGTGCGTGTGGGTTCCCGCCCTATCCCCCTTAAGTAAAGGTACGTTCGGTTTCGGGCACATGTGATCCGCCCGATGGCACATATTTCACGGGGGCGATATGCTTTAGCTGGTGCACGAGGGCGCCTCCGCTGTGTCAGGGGTGGTGGACGACAAGCGCTGACCCGAGACGCCCCTCTTTGCACAAGTGCCTTGCTGGGAGGGGGTTCGCACTGTTGCCGGGGAGAGGGGGTCGGGGACTGCCGAGATACCGCGCCGCCTCTGGCTGGGCAGGCAGCGCCGGTGCTTGTTGAGGCGAGTCTAGAACTCGTGGGGGTGCCGTGGTATCCTCGGGTCTCCCCTCCTTTATCGCCCCTGTGTGAACGTGGGAACCCGTGTCAGCAGGCCGGGCGTTGGAGGCGTATGTCGGGTTGTTGGTGTCGAACGCGGTGGCATGGTCTTGAACCCCTCCCTCCCCCTCACCTGGTGTCCGCCTTTCCACCTGGCGTTTGGGCACCTCGCGGCCGTCCGTCGGCTCCACTACCATGGGGGTACGGGGCGGTGTGTGGGATGCCTGGTGGAGCTGCTTGGTTGCGCGGATGCTCGGCAGGGTGCCGAAGGGCACTGCGTGGAGATCCGGCCTGAAGTCGCCCCTCCCCCCTGGGACTGTAGGCCGGGAATGGGTGTGGCGCTCCCGAAGCGCAGACGGATTGCGCGGGGGGTGGGTAGTGTGATTTCGATCCGGAGGCCTGTTCACGACGCGCTGCGGCCGAGGGCTGCCATGTGCTTATGGACGGTCAGGGGTAGTTTCGGCCTGACGCTGGGTTTAGCTGCACCTCACTTTTGGCTTGGGGGTTGCAGCTCCGAAATGCTGTCGTGGGGCAGTGGTCTGGTGGTGTCGCGTTTGCGGAACGCAGGACTTTCGGTAGCAGGCATGCTTGCTCGGCACCGGCGGAGGTAGACGGCGCAGTGTGAGCTAGCCTGGTGTAGACTTGTGAGGGAGTGGATGTGGCACTATGGCCAGAAGGCGTTTGGGGAGCAGGGAAGCCCTGTCTGAGCTGCGGGGTCGGCTAGCCTCCAGGGAGATATGCAGCCAATCTCCCCGTGACTATTCCCAGTAGCATGTGATTGTTGGTGTGACATATTAGGCAAGCCAAGGAGATCCTGATATCACGGGTGTAATGTATTCCACAGGTAGACTTGGAGCAGTTGGTACCCTGCAGAACTGGATTATTCGGTGTATCACTTTACTGGCTAACTACGACAAACTCCAAGAGGTTTTCTCTGATGGCAGGGGACTGTTTTCTTTACAAGATTGTTGGTAGAAGGGCCAAGTTCCAGGAAATATACCATTACGATGAGCACGCAGGATGGGGTGGCAGGCTTGGCGTCTTCTGTTCTTTCACTATACGGTTCCACCCAGGATTGGTGAAGCACTTGCAGCGCAGGTGAGTGTTTCACGGCGGGCTCTGTTCTCGCGCCGGATTGCATTGTAATTTATATGCATTTATATAGTGCAGCAATTAGCAGGCTGGGGCGGCATCAGACGAGTGCGCTGACACCGGTGTACAGGCCCGTCAATGGCAGCAGCCAGGCCGCCTCCGCCCGGGCAACATATAAGGTGGGAATGCGCGGAGAACTCAGGGGCTTGTAGAGCGGGTGGCAGGGCGTTGTTGGGTCAGGTTCTGGGCAAAGTACCTGCCATATTGTATTGACTAGGAGGAACTGCTGAGGACGTGCAGCAGGCATGCTGATGTGACGTTTGTTTTCCTGCGATTCCGACGCCCTTCCACTGTGGGGGCCCGGGGCATCTCTGCTGGCATGCAGCCTGACCAGGCTGACCAGCCTTCTCACGGCGGAGCAAGCTGCGAAGCCCTGGTCCTAGCATTTAGTCTAGCGTCTTGTGCCAGCGGGGGTGCCTTGTCAGCATAGCCATAGATCATGGGTAGTTGTCTGCAGCGCTTTGTGGGAATTGTTGAACGCTAGCGAGTGGTTATTAGGGGCTTGGGGGCAGAGTGTTTGCAAGTGTTTATCTCATTGCCCTATAAGTGCGGTGCTACAGTGCAGAACCAGTTTCCGGATGGTATACATGTTTTTCAACCCCATCATGCGTGCAATCACCTGGTGGCGCCCGCTCGCAGGAATTACGCCCCTCTAAAAAGGGTGTGGTCAATGCAATTAAGGGCATGGCTTCATTGCACGGATGCTATAGGCCTGTGGGAACTTAGTGTGCCGCCTGACTGGGATTGGTTGTTGTCACTACAGCTAGTACAGGCCGCCTGTGCCAGGACACATAACAGAGCCTGAGCGAGACCGGTTTTGTGGTTTATTAGTAAAGTAACGCTACAGGGACAGCTCAGTGGGCCGGCACCTAGGACCCGCGCAGGCTAAAGGTTGGGGGCGGGGAGGGCCGCAAGGCCCCTCCTACCCACGGGCATGTTGTGATTCGGACCGCGGCACATGGCGGGAACATGCTCTTGTTCTAGGATCACATGTACAGTAACCAAGTACAATGTGTGTGCACAGTTATTACTTACAATTCCTTTGCTGGCTCGGTTTTCTGCTTCAGGCGGTGTGGCTCCTGGCAGAGCTGACCGGGGGCTGGTGCCTGGCACGGGGCAGCGGCTCACGGCGAACCCTGAGACAAAGCGTGAGTCAGTGCTCCATCCGGATGGTAGAGATGGGAAAGAATTATAAGTGACGAGTCTTGGAAGTTACAGCGAGGAAAGGTGGCACTGCGGGGAAGTCAGGTTTTGATCTATTGATAGGTTACAATGTGCTTTGTAAGGTGGGGGTAGGGCCGCAGCCTTTGCCTGGTACGTGTATGCCAGCGCACTAACCAGCACTATGATTTGCTCAGCTAGCAGGGAGATATGGGGTAGGTGGAGCGGAGTAGACAGACAACAGCAGCTCCCGTCTACCAGTGAAGCTTGGAATAGGCGGTACTGTCACGCTTGCATGAGTGTCGGGGTTAGTAGTTGTGGTGTTACTAGGAGTGGCAGCACGACAGGAGCAAGGTGTGGTACAAAAGGAAGCCGTTTGGGTGCTCTGTGTTGGATACTCTGTTGTATGTCCCTGGACTTTGATGAGCGATTCTTTCAAGGCTTTTCTTTCAAAGAACTATTCTAGCCAATTTAATTCAGTAGTTTTGATGGCGCCTATGTCTCGAACCCATCTATTTCTTTGACGATCTGGTGACTTGCATTTTAGGAGATGTTCTGGGTTCTTTGCGTGGTTAATTGATGTTGCCAGGACACAAAACACCCGTTGCTTAGGCCTCATCTCCCATTGCTTCACCCTTGGGTTGGTCGCCCATAAGGGGCCAGTCACTTGGTATAAACCGTAGGTTGGCTACGTTAGAAAGACTCTTCTCACTCCTGAGCTGTAGGACGGTGGCCCGATTGACCTAGTGGGTTGTGTCATCCCTGTGATGTCATTAGGAGGTTTGGTAGCACAGGGTAATAGGAGCAGATGGTACTAAGTCTCCCTGGTATGGACTACACGAAGGGTATTTAAATTAACTGGTAGGTAGTCCCTTTTGTAGGGTGCCACTGTGGGAGTGCGGTTGGCACATTAAATTTACACTGCCTCTGGGGTAAGCCATAGTCTCTGCCTAACCACCTATGGGGGGGGGGGCAGGTGTCAGCCTCTGGTGTGATCCCTTCCCCCGACTGAGAGGTGAGTTTGGGCAGGCCCAGGTGCATACTCCAGCCAACCAGAAACTCCATTAACAACGATGGTAGAGAATGCCTAGGAGTGGTTTGCAGTCCATTCGCAACCACCCCACTGGGCATGTTTTAGGCCACAAGGTGGGTGGAGGGCTCTTGGGTGGAGCCTGGTGAAGAGCTAGGGTCAGGCTAGGATGTCTCGTGCTGACCTAGTGAGTTAGGTAATCCCTGGGATGTCTTTATGAGGTTTGGTAGCACAAGATAATAGGGGGAGATGGTACTAAGTCTCTCTTGTATGGACGATACGAAGGCTAAGTAAAAATTGTGTGGGAGCATGGTGAAGAGCTTAGGTAAGGCTAGGATGTCTCGTGCTTTCACCGCACTGTTGAGTCCCAGCCACGAGCGGATTCTATCAGGGTCAGCTGGCGGTGGGGCAGGAAGCGCCTAGGCATCAGTAGCACTAAGTGGCTTACAGCCTGAGGCGGTATCAGATGCAAGGGACATCAGTGAGATTAGAGCCCTACTCAGAGGTACCACCTTAAGCGCTTGGAGGTTTGTTGGCACCGCCTTTAATTGGAAGCCATTGTCTAGCGGGCTGCCCTGAGCAGAGCAGTTGCAGGCGTAAGTAACAGTATCAGTTGCCGGTTCAAACGTGCATCCTTCACTAATTACTCAGAGAACCGTGATAGGAAGTATAGCGGGCAGTAAAGCAGGGTTGTCTCCTGAGATGTGCGTGGGCTGCGTCTAATAGGAGGCCTGGCCCTCGCGCTCCAAGAGAGGGTATGGCCAGCGGCATGCTGACAGCTCGCCTCTTACCTTGGTCAGGTAGAGCAGATATTGAGGCATCGTTACATTGTCAGGCTTTGCGGGTAGGGCTAGCTTTCTGTAGTCTCTCTTCCCGGATGGGCAGCATCGGCAGTGCAGGGCGGGCCTGGAGAGGAGCGCATTAAACAAGTGGGATTGGGTATTCCAAAGTTTACGGTACCTCCGTCCGTAAGCCAATCAGTGAGGGAACCTTGTCCAGTCTGAATTCTGAGTTACCGAGGGCAACCCGGTGAGGTAAAGACAAATTGTGATTGTGCATCGCGCACCCAGCAGTAAAGCATGCGAAGTCAGCATATTACTGGTATACCGTCAGCGAAAAACGTAGGGTTAATAGGCTACATACGAATAAGCACTCTGTCAACTGGGGTGTAAGGGTGACATTCCCAAGAGGGTGCGGTTTGCCTTGATAGTGCTGAAGGAGAGGGGATGGAGCACTAATACGGACAACTAACAGAGCACATTTTACAGTCATAGTTATGGGGGTACATGTACATCACCCATGTGTTTACTCCAAGTCCCCTCACCAGATTTTACTGCATGTCACCAGTTGCTCCAGTTAAGCGAATTTTCCTTGTGAATTGGCAGCCAACACCGGGACTGCAATTTTGGGGTCAGCCGGTTGGCAGGCTTTTGAGAGGTGAGTTAGGTGCCTGAAGTTTGACCTGGGATTCAAATTCACAGGCATGTGGAGCGACAGAACCGATAGGGGCTTTGTTCGACATCTTGGCCTCAGATTCTGGTTGGTGCGCTTAGCATTTCGGCTCGGAGGTCGATGATGCGAGTACCTTTGAGTGACAAGGGGAATCCCCAAGATCCATAAGGACTTCCTTCCGTGAGCTGCCCAAGGGAATGCCTGACGACATTTTAAGTTTTGTAGTCGCAGGCGAATGTGCGCACCTGGGACTACCCGTTAGTGTGCAGGGTTATTGTGAATAGGTGCAAGTTGGAGTTTTGTTTGTTTGTTTTCAAGAATGCAATATATGTTCGCAACCTTACATTTCTTTAGTTGCCAGGAGCAAAGGTCTGGGTGATTGGCCATTCGGGCGCCATTAGAGTGGCGCGGTGGGCGGAAAGCATGAATGGGGGCAGGGCTTCTCCGCCACCGTAAACTTGTTTGGGATACCCAGGCTTGCGCGGGACCATCTTGCTAAGAAGCTGCAGCAGAGACGAGGGGAGGGTGTCTCCCCTTCCAACATCCTGGTCATACACCCGTGTGGCAATGATCTGACTCTCTTGGGGAGGAGGGAACTGCGGCAAGAAATGAAGTCCTCCATGTGTAGGTTAAGCAACCTATTGGGGGCTTGTTGGTTATAGTGGTCAGAAATAACCCCTTGGTTAGTGTGGTGAGGAGCCCGGTTAGGGTGGCCGGGAAACCTCACGCAGGAAAGTGAACAGCCATGCCAAGTAGATTTGGATTTGTCAGGCATGGAGTGCGGCATGCCAAGTCGACAGGGTGTTTTTGAAGAAGACGGGTTGTCCGTCTAGAGGGGGCATGGACTGTTTTGTTGGACCTGGGTTGAGGCCCTGGAAGCAACAAGAAGTAGGCCTACCTTGTCCGGGGTTATTGTGTAAGTATGTGCAGACTGGTGTAGGTATAAAAGGATGTACAGTGCTCATTAAGGGTGTTGGCAACCCAGCATGTCTTAATTGGCCTGGACCAAGGGTCTGGGTGAATGGCCGTCCGTACGTCTGGATTGGCGCTATTGGAGGAATTCAAGAAATGGAGGCATGGGTTTTCCCACCACCGAATTAGTTGGGTTGGGGGTCCCAGGCATGCACTGGAGCAGAGATCACGTTCCTCCACCACAGAGATCACGTGGCTAGGTTACCCGGGTATGCGCTGGAACGAGCTGATGTGGAAGCTGCAGCAGAGACTGGGAGGAGGTATCGGTCTACCCCATATTCTGGTCATACACTTGGGAGGGAATGACCAGACGACCTGGGGAGGAGAGGACTGCTCGAAGACATGAGGGACATCATGTGTCAGTTGAGTATTTAACGGGGGGCATGTGTACTGTGGTGGTCCGAAATTTTACCTCGCCCAGTGACAAGGAGCCCGATGGGGAGACGCATTTGAGTTCACGTAGGAGAGTGAACAGCGCCATGCGTAAATTCACGGAACAAAGGGGATTTGGGTTCATCAGGCAAGGTTTACTCCATGCCAAGTCCACTGGGTTGGGAAGTGGATGAGGTTCCTTCTCAAGGGTAGGCAAGGACCTAATTTGCTGAACCTTGGGGAGGCCTTGGAAGCAACAGGATGTAGGTAGGAATATCTGCCTTGGTGGGGGGCCCTGGTGGTGACGGTGGCCACCCCCAGAGCTGTGGAGGAGTTACAGGGCGATCCAGAGTCTGCAAGGTACAGAAGGGTACTATATTGCAGCAGCACAACAAGGGTGCTAAGCCAAGGATACCCAGGGATGTTTTAGCGGGTCCCCTGGAAGAACTACGGCGCCCCGTTAGCCTACGGGCGGTTGTGAGTCTGAGCAACCGGGGGCTGCCTGGAACGCTCCGCCCACCTGTCGGGGGCGTGAGTAAGGGAGTGGACTGGCGGTCCACTGATGGGAGAGGTGGCCTCTCCCAATAATTGGTAACCACCGATTGGCGACGGCCACGGTGCAAGTTGGCTCATCAGACGGGCAGGCGGCATAGGGGCTGGCCTGCCCTGGGATCGCCCGTAAGATAACCCACCATGTTGGCATATTGGTTATGCAAATAAACCTGCAGCAAATTTCTCCACTAAAAAGGTGTCGTGTGGTTTATTTATGTATGTTGCTGTATGAGAACTGAGTGTTGCCGATATTGGCACTAATGCATTATTGTAATGCTGACATTGTGTCATGGGTATGCATTCCTGGCGGTCGGCGGCGGTTCTAGCAGCACTCCATTACTTTCTCACCAATTGCTACACTGCTGCTGAACAAGCTTGCGGGCGGGTGCTTCCGTCATGAGTGTGACTCTCATGACTTATTCATCCACCAATTTCCCACTCGGAGAAAACCACGGAGCTCTCAGTGTTTTTCTAAAACTTCAATTTTAATCGGGCAGACGCGTTTCAGCGGTTTACACCTTTTTCAATGCCTATTTGCATATAATTGTTATCATCCATGTTTTAACCATTCCCGTCCCTCATCCATTGGACAGGCAACACGTGGTAAGGGAAGACAGACTTAGGTTTCATTCAGTTTCATCCATTTTTGTGTCCGCCATCTTAGCATGGATTTTTGATTAGTAGTCTCTCATAGAGTTTGGTTGCATGTTCAATTGTCCATATTTTTTTTATTTTTTTTTTTATCAATCAATAATCAATATAAACTTTATTTGGTTTTTTCCCGAACTATCAAAGTATACAAAATCCATCATTTGAGCAATCTTATTAGAAATTTACAGAAGAAAATAGAATCCATCTGGGCTCCCAAGAATAGGTCTGCATCCAGGCACATAGGTTATGAAAAGCAATAGGTGGCTTTGGACACGAGTCTACAGAAGATGACCACACGAGGGTGCGCCGCTGTTTAATTGGCATCTAAAGAACCTATGTTTTAGTGGATTAAGCTTCAGAAAATATTTGACTCCCACACTTTAATAGTGCCCCAAAATGAATGGATCTTACCATTGCCACCACTGGTCTTATCTTCCAGGTTGATAATGATTTTGCTGTTAACAGCATGCATGTACATCTCACCCTAAAGCTGTTTAGCAAAATAATGAATATCATGAGATACATGCTAACTGCAAGGATGATATTGCAGACTTCAACCATTCTTTGATTGGAAGTAGTCTGACAAAAGGATTTAATACATGAGACCCAGCCAAACAAAGGCGTTTAAGTAGCACTGGTTTGTCAACTGTGCTGAAGGTGTCAGAAAGAGCTAATAGAAACAGTATTGCAGCAACACAACCATCTGTCTCCATTTTCATATCATTCGCCACTGAAGTAACCACAATCTTTTTGCTTATGTGGGACCGACCTTGGCCTGGAATGTGGGCCCAATTGTTGGGCTAACCTTTTTTTTTTTGTTTAAATCATTTTTATGAACCTTTTTGCTTCCTTTTGCACATTTATCAACAAAGCATACAGTCAGAGCAGCACTCATGTAACAGGTGGAAAAAGAGAGAAAAATTAATTGCCAGTGGCAAGGCACACTGAAAAATAGCAACATGAAAATGGAAATTCAGAGTATGTTGAGTAATCAAAGCTTGTGGCAATATCTCAAGAGGGACAGAGTGGTGCTGACAAATCACGGCATCAGATAGCATGTGAGTAATGCAGGAGCAGTGCAGTTCAAACGCAACCGGGGGCATAGGGCACAACAAAATGAGGAAACGAAAGAGAAGGAAGGGTAGGGGAGAGTCGCTCAAGACCTGTCGCTGCATCCGAATTAGCTGGGGGGCCTCAAACACCACCAAGACTCAGTGACAGTGGGGCTCTGAGGCAGAGGGGCAGTGGAAGTTCGGGTGTCGGCTTTAGTCCGCATTCACGCCAGTGGGGGATGTACCCTGAGTGATAATCCTCTGTGATGCAGTTGGGGTCCCTGTGTCAGTGGCCGCCCCAGAGAGTTTGGAGACCATCGCATCCCATTGAGGCGCCAGGGGGAACATACGAATGCCAAGCAGGTCCTCTCTGCGTAGCGCCGCACCCTCCGCTTTTGCCCAGTTAAGTAGGGATCGGCGCCAAGCAAGTGGGTGGGGCGACAGGGGGGATTTCCATCGCTTGGTGATCAAGCGCTTGGCTGTTATTAGACCTAGATCTAGAAACCGTGTGGCAGCTCTATATTTCTTGTTTCTGCTGAAGAGGTGCAATACATGGGCTTCCTAGGTCGGGGGAATGGTGTGGGAGGTGCAACTTGTCAGGGTAGCCGTCACCGTGTTTCAATAGTCAGTCAGGACCGAGCAACCCCAAAGCATATGAAGCAAGTCGGCATCTAATTGCCGGCAACGGGGACAAGCCGCATCTATGCGGAGGAAGTACCTGTTGATTTGGGCTGGGGTAAGGTAGGCCTGATGCAGTATGAAAAATTATATCTGCTTGAATCGCTGATTCCGAGGGATGCGGGTCGGACTGCCTCGGGAAGCCATCCATTCCCTATCTGTAAACGCCCTTCCCAGGGTCCCCTCCCAATGAAGTCGAAGTCGGGTGAGATCTGCTTCCGTGTGTTGTCGAAGTGAAGATGCGAACCAGCGCGTGAGATGTCTTCTCCCCATCACGTGAAGGTACTGCAAAGTGGGGTGTGTGGGAGGTTCCTGAGCGAGTGCACCCCATTTGGACACTAATGAAGCTATGAGTGTTCTGTGTAATAGGAACTGCCCAGGATGTAGATTCTCCTCTGCTATGAGTTCCTGGAATGGAATAAGAGCGCCCTCTTGAAAAAGGTCCCCCACGTCATGTATCCCTTCCGAGGCCCAGTGATGTAACTCAGCCGTCGTCGTGTAGGCGTCCCCACGTGGAGTTCCCAGCAGCGGGATGGCGGGTGCGTATGGGACGGTGGTTCTAGTGAGGAAAAGGCACCTAAGCATTTGTGCGCTACAGTGAGGAGAAAAATATCAGGGGGTCTAAGTGTGGAGCAAGGGTGGAAAATCTGTAAAAGGGTTTTCAGCGGTAGCGGAGGCTGCAGAGAGGCCGTGTCCAATAAATAACGGGAGGACATCCACCTGGCGATCCATTGCAGCTGGGAGGCCAGGTAGTAATGTTCGAAGTTGGGTACCGCAAGGCCGCCCAGCTCAGTAGGCAGATAAAGCTTTCCCATGGATACTCTGTGGCGTGATGTCCCCCATATGAAATCCCGCACTACCTTTTCCCATTGCTTGAAGAAGGGGGGTGAGATGATGTCGCACCCGAATCGGATCTGAAATATATGGGCCCGTCCGAACCGACGGATTACGATATAACAGTTGCACCAGGACAAGGAAGTAGGGACCAACCCCAAAACGAACCAGGGCAGCAAAAAGGAAGTTCCAGGCCAGCGAATCGAAGGCCTTCTCAAGGTCTAATACCATGCAACCGGAGCGCGGCCAGGCGATCGGGGCATATTCCACCACCCGAAAGTAGCGGCGTAAGTTCAGAGCCGTATTACGCTGCGGAACAAAGCCATTCTGGTCAGAGTGTACTAGATCAGGGACCAACGGGGCTAGCCGGTTGGCCAAGACCTTTGCCAGGATCTTATAATCCGAGTTCAATATTGCAATCGGCCGATAGGAGCCGGGAGACGCGGGGTCCTTACCAGGTTTCAACAAAGACACCACATTAGCGGTAAGCATGGTTGGGGGCAGAGTCCCTTCCGAGATTGCCTCCAGATACATCGAGTGGAGGTGCGGCACCAAATGTTCCGCGTAGGTTTTGAAAAACTCCGTTGGGAGGCCGTCCGGCCCCGGAGTTTTACCAGAGGACAAGGAACGCAATGCGTCTCGTATTTCGTCCTCAGCTAGAGGAGAGTCCAGCTCCAGGGACTGGTCTATTGTTAGGGTGGGCAACTCCACCGTGTCCAGGAAGGATCCCACATTTGGGCGTTGCCCGTCAGGAGGGTCTCATAGAGGCGAGTGTAGTGCTCAGTCATCAATGCGTGAATGTCTCTCTGGGTGCTGCGCTCCTGACCAAGGTCGTCGAGTAAGAAATGTATGGGGTGTTGGGGATGTTCTTGTCTAATCAAATAGGCCAGTAGTCTCCCGGCTTTGTCCGCTGCCGAGTGAGAGCGGGTCGAATGCGCCAAATAGTTATGGCATCGCAGGCGGTCCAGAAGCGCCTCCCGTTCGGTATGGGCAGCATCGAGGCGCTGTTGTCGCGCCGGGTTGGCGACAACCCGCGACTCGAGTAAGAGCAGCCGTCCCTCAATGTGGGCCAGTGAGGTGTCCAATTGTCTGCGAATACTCCAAGTCTGTCCCAGACAATGACCCCTAACCACCACCTTAAAGGCCTCCCATTCAGTGAGGACCGAGTCCGTGGAACCGGTATTAAGGGCAAAATAGCTAGCTATCGTTGATTCCAGCGAGCTTCGGAAGAGGGGGTCTTCCAGAGCCGTGGTCTGCAGGCGCCAGGCCGGAACTGGGGGGGGTTGCGCCTCCCAGGCCAGGTGCATTACCAAGGGGTTGTGATCGGAGTGTGTCCGACCAAGATAATCAGTCGTTTGTATCAAGGGGAGGAGGGCTGCGGATGCAAGTAGACGGTCGAGGCACACATGTAACTTATGGACCGGGGAATAGAAGGAGTATACTCTGGAGTGAGGATGACGTTCCCGCCAACCATCTGAAAGAGCCCAGTTACCCAGCCAGGCGTTTAAAAGGCGAGCATTAGAGGAAGCTGTAGTACTAGTGAGAGGGGGAAAGGAGCGCTCAAGGGATACGTCGAGTACTGCATTAAAATCACCTCCCAGGAGCCACGGGACATCCCTCCATCGGAGCAATATCTCGGAGAGATCACTCAGAAAGGTGCCCTGGGCAACATTGGGGGCATATATGGAACCTAGCAAAATCAGTTGGCCGTTCAGTCTGCCACTTATCAGGACATACCGCCCCATTGGGTCTGTCAGGACTTCCTTCTCCTCCCACGGGACCCCTGCCTTAACCCATATCATCACTCCTCTAGCCATGGATGAATAGTTGGTACTGTATATCTGGCCACGCCAGCGTCGGCGTAAGCGGGTAGCCTCAACGGCTGCCGTGCGTCTCCTGTAAAAACGCAACACTCGTTTTGTGATGTTGCAAATAGGCGTAAATGGCGTATCGCTTAGAAGGTGTCAGGATGCCACTGACATTCCAAGTTAGGACGTTAAGGTCAGTCATCGAGACAAGTGAGATCAGTGTGCCCTACCCGGGTGGTGCGGGGCCCCACGTGCGGTGGACCCCCTTGGGTGGGAAGGACGGAGAGGCAGCAGGTCTGTAGGGGTGGCGACTCATACAGGGGGAGAAAAGTAAGAGGGTGGGGCAGCAGGAAACCTTGCAACAGGGAAAGAGCGGAACCCCAACATGAGGAACTGCCCAAACAATCACGCCAAATCATGGCTACGGAACTAGTGTCGTTGTATGACTTCGGGGGAAAATAGACCAGTGAGAGAGAGGAGACAATGTAAAGACCGTCCCCTTCAATTACCCCAAGAAAGCAGGAGATAGAGCATCACAAAAGTACGAAAAGAAACATGCCCTGGAGCACTATGGTGTTCTAACATGTATGCAAATCAAAAGTCAAATAATGCCGTCTGCAGTTTGTGGGGTGACACCCTGGAGCAGGGGAAAGTCTGCATCCAATGACCATTCAGGTGTGGATTCGGCGGCTCCGGACTGGGGCGGAGAGGCAGTAGAGACAACCGGGGATGGGGATCTGGAAGACCGGAGGGCCGCCATTGCCTGCAGGGCCCCTTGGCGTTCCAATCGGATCTGGTCAGGGCTGGGGATGGCTACTGTAGACCCCGAGCTCCTGGCTCCTCTCCTCCTGCATCTGCCTCCGCGTGGGCGCTCACGGGGTCGGACTTCATCAGACGATTTGGGCGCCGTCGCCAACCCCTGTTCCTCGAGCCAGTCCCATGCCTCCGCGGGGGAGTCAAAATACTTCGTGTTGCCATCTCTAATGACCCACAAGCGGACCGGGAAGAGTAAGGAGTAGCGGAGGTCCAGGTCGCGGAGTTGTTTCTTTACTACGGTGAAGGTGGCTCGCCTCCGTTGTACCTGAGCCGTGTAGTCTGGAAAGAGGGAAACTGTGACATTCTGTACCTTAGGACCGGGGTGTTTGCCCAACTCCCGTAGAATAGCATCTCTGTCTCTGAAGTTCATGACTCGAAATAAGAAGGGACGAGGGCGAGCTCCCAGAGGGGGCCTGCGAGCTGGTATTCAATGGGCCCGTTCCACCACGAATTGTGGGGAGAGCGATCCGGGGGGCATGATCTCTTTCATCCAGGCTTCCGTAAAGGTCTCCGGGTCCCGCCCCTCCGTCCCTTCAGGGAGATTGACCACGCGCACATTAATGCGGCGGGAACGGCCCTCCGTGTCATCCACCTTCTCCTCCAGGGTGCAAACCTGGTCCAGTAGATCCTGAAGCACTGAGGAGCAACTCCGGGATCGGGGTTGAAGGTCTGCCAGCGTGACCTCTGCGTCGCGAACCCGGTCCGAGAGTTTGTGTTGGTCAGCCCGGAGGAGCGTGAAGTCCGAGGTGATAGTGTCCATCCGGTTTTCCAAGGAGGTGCGGGTCAAGTCCAGGGCGTTGCCGATTCGTTCAACCTCCGCCAGTACAGAGTCCAGCTTGGCGGCAATGTCAGGCTGACCCATCACAGCTGCCGACCCAGGGGTCGTGAGCAATGTCCCATCCTGGCCACCAAGGGGCACATCCCGAGGGGTGTTGTTACGCAGGCGGCCCATGGCGATCTGCTGAGCGCTTCTCATAGGGAGCGGGGCCGGGATGTCAAACCACCGCGACTCCCCAGTGTAGTGGTCGCGTCGGCAGTTAGTTCGATCACTCTACAAGGCGGTTTCATTCCAACCAGCGATGCACCCCACCGTGACCTCCGCGGCTACAGGGTCCCACTGGGTGGTCAGACTCCCCCCACAGGGGCCACAGAGGACGCAACAGACGGGGAAAGTGAGTAAAGTACCCCGCACTTGTAGATATGTGGTACCACAACTCAGATTCTGGCTACGGGAAGAATCACCGAGAGCTGTCTGCGGCCGCTTCAGTTGAGGGACCCCCAAGGTAGTTCTGTGCAGAGCATGCGCGTCTGCCAGGCGGTTTATGGGCCAACAGCCCACAAAGAGTGTTTAGGTGAGGTGCCCTAGGCCCGGCCAGACCCCCGTGGCCCCCACCTACAGGGCGGGCCCCTCGCCACAGCGAACACTCCGTCGGGGGCGGGAGCAGGAAAACGTGAGGGTCCGATGGGAATAGTGCGGCCTCCACTGCCCCCCAGCTCGCCGCCAGTCGTAAAGTGCAGAGACCGAGTGCATCGCGGTCCACTCCCAACGCCACGCCAAGTCTCCAGAACACAGAAAGGGGGCCACAGCAGACAGCACAGCTAGCTAACCGCCCCCCAGGAGGAAGGAGTATGTAACACCAGCAGGTCCTTAGTATTGGTGCGGAGAGAGCAGGGCCATCCCTCGGTCCCCGCAGCTGCTGCAGGTGAGGGGCCCTAGGCCCGACTGACCCACGTGGCTATCTCCCTCATGGCAGCCGCCATGACCCTCTCAGGTGTATCTGTAGAAAGTCTATGCGAGGTCCTGGGCCCGACCGACCCCCGAGGCCTCCACTGTGAGAGAGACAACCCGGTTCACCAGCCTGTCTGGTCTAACAGGGCATACGGCGTATTCCGGTGGGGGTCTAGGTCCTAGGCCCGACCGACCTCCGAGGTCCCCCACTACAGAAGAAGTAACCTGGCCCGTCAGGACTAGCACCCTACACGTTGTGTTCCGGTGGGGGCCCTAAGCCCGACCGACCCCCGAGGTCCCCCACCACAGAAAAAATGACTTGGCCCACTGGCCCTCCGGAATGTCTCCACACGCGCTGTGCTCCGGTGGGGGCCCTAGGCCCGACCGACCCCCATGGCCCCACGTCACCAGGCAGACGCCGCAGCTAAATTTGGCGGGCCTACCTTGGCAGCAGAGACCTCTCCGGGCGTCCCCAGACAGCAGGCAGTAGCGGCCTCCTCAGCAGTGGCCCAGCTCCTTGTGACAGGCACTCCCCGCCAGCAGCCCAGGGGCCGCCTACGTCACCTTTCAGGGTCGCGCCGCACTTGCCGCAGCCTCGCCGAGTCAGGGGGCAGCAGTGAGCGGCGGTCCCGGAACCATCACAGGGACCGCCGCAGCAGCAGTTCAAGGAGCCGGCCCGCTCCGCAGCGGCCTACCGTGCGGCCGGGGCCCGGCTTTCACGGCTCAGCGGGCCGCACCATCTAGAGCCACCGCGAGCCACCTCCCGGGTCCGGACGACCCTCACCAGGTACGGCGGGTATGCACAGGCATGGGGGATGTGCGGTAAGGCCAGGAAATCCACCTTTCCGCCAGGATGCCCAGGATAATGAAGGGATTCAGCGCGGAGCGTTAGTAAGACGCGTCCGCCATCTTCGGTGCCTGGCCATGCCCCCTTCAATTGTCCATATTTATGATGACTTTTTACTTCGTGTGAATGAACATGCAGACCAACGTATTCATTATGCTACATTTCCACTCACCAACTGGCCTAGCAAACTGACCTGGCCACCGAATCGCCGAGCATAAGGGAGCTGAGGGGAGACCAGAGCATCTCTGACCGTTGAGGGAAGCCGAGGGGAGAGCGGTGCTACTCGGGGCACCACTGGGGAGCAAACTACAACTCCTATCTCCCCGTGTCAGCACTTCCAGTCACCTGTTTCCGCCTCCTAGGACCTTCAAAAACGAGCCGCGCTCCTGGCCACCGAAACACCGAGCATAAAAGAGCTGAGGGGAGACCAGAGCATCTCTGACCATTGAGGGAAGCCGAGGGGAGAGCCGTGCTTCTCAGGGCAACGCCGGGGAGCAAGCTACAACTCCAATCTCCCCCTGTCAGCACTTCCGGTCACCTATTTCCGCCTCCTAGGACCTTCAAAAATGAGCCACGATCCTGCGGCGTGGGACGCGTGTGGGGACGTGCCCGTGCCATGCCCAGGCAAAGCCCGGGCCAAGGGAGGCCCATCCACACCCGTCGGAGCCCACAGGAGGCTGGGCTGGGCCACGCCCCTAACCTCTGACCGTCACGCTGCCTGTAGCCGGCATCAAGATGGGTAAGAAAAAGTTAACTTCCACTTCTAACTCCGGACCAACCATATCCACCATCGATTCATTTTTTACCAAAGCGACCAGCGCTATTACCAAGGAAATTGCCTTGACGGAGCGCAGACTTTCCCTGCGGGATGGAGCCCTTGCTTCTAACGACGAGCTCAAAGATCTCCTTATCACTGAACCTGTATCTGCTGAGCCCAATATATGTACTATTACCCACACTGACCTATCAACAAATATCACCGCTCCTGTCACTGATACTCTTCCCCCGCTTAGTAATTCCATTCCAGTTCAGCCCCCTTCCCCACTGAGAATGGCAAGAGGAAGAAAGGTCCCATAAAAGAACCACCCTCCACTAGAGCAAAGAAATCCAGGAAATCATCACCTCATCAACCCAGAGCTGAGCCAGGTGCTGTTGCACCGGAACAGTCGCGGCACTGGTCCCCCTAGAAGACTGTTGCACAAGACTTTATCTTCTAATTACTCCAATATTATCCCGCCTGGACATTATTGAACTCAAATTGGAGGAGTTACTAAGTACAAGTAGAGCCTCAACACGCTAAATACAGTCAGATCACTAAATACTAGGAGAAATACACATTTGACGTTGGAACAGGAATGGACACAGCCACAAATAGGTATGTATCACAAAGTGAATGCACGAGTCCACCACAACACACAATGAAACATTGCAGCGCAACAGAACTCCAATGTACTCACAAAGTATGTCCACAGAGACATATTCACTGGCACCATGCCTGCACCTACATGCATCTGTTACACAGGCTAAATCCTAATATCTGAAACGCGTACAAAGACCACTACATCTCATGTCATAGGAAGTCACATTGCAGGTAGTGACATCATTTATCCATATTACCTTGCCATTTCCCAAACACCCTAGAAGAAGTACATGGTTTGCTCTGGATAGCTGCCAAAGAAATTACAACATGCATAAATCACACAGGAAAGTGAAGTCAAAATCAATAGCTGATCGACCAAGTAGCAAGACAATACATCCACCCAATCAGATGGATAACCTTGGCCTAGCTTATTTACTATCTCACATCTCACTTTACCGGATACACAAATTGACTACTACAGTCCAACCTGGACCTCTCCCCTCCATCAGACCAATCAAACAGTCCCACATCCTGTGTCATGATGAGTACACCAGTGTCAGAACAGGTCATCATAGGGAGACACAACCAGAATGGGATGTTGGATGTGTGAGGAATAACAACATGGGAGAGCCCAGCACAGATACAGAGCTGGACTCAGACAGATGAATCCCTTACATACAATCACTAACATGCACACAGGTATGGTAGCACGCACAATGCACTAAAATACATAGGGACACAACTATCTTGGGGCACACTATGCTTTGCCAGGCCAGGTTGACACCTTCTGGTGGGCCAGTGCTATTCCCCCACTACTGTTCACTGTTCACTCAGGCCTGCCAGCAGGGCATGGGATAGGATACCTACCTGTACAGTCAGGTCAGGGTAGTGAGGAAAAGTGTTCTTCTGATCTGTATCATTTGTACCAGGACTCCATTGTTTTTTCATTGCCATTTCGCGTCAAACACTTCCACACGACCCACCTGGTCGTTTCTGCTGATGCCTGAGGAAATTCTAACTAACACGACAAAAACCATCTTGCAGCCTGCATTTCTGCCCAGGAACTGTCGCACACCCAACCCCCCTGTTCTTTGCAGTTCGACAGAAAACCATGAGACACTCACGCCCTGTGTAAATGATTTGTTTCCCATCTCCTGCTCCCTGCCTGGTAAACATCCTTGACACCGTGATCAGGTTATCTGGACAATGGTCTGACTGCTGGGCCTTGATCAGGGTGATTGGACAATGGTTTGAATGACCGAGCTTTGATCAAGCTGATTGAACAATGACCTGAATGACCGTGCTTTGATCAAGCTGATTGAACAATGACCTGAATGACCGTGCTTTGATCAAGCTGAGTGAACAATAATTTGAGTACCAAGCCTTGATCAGGTCACCAACTACAAACACCGTCTGGACCTGGTTATCAACTGCAAACACTGCCCTGATTGAACAATGGACTAACAGCCAAAAGACTGGAATGAAAAAGTATAAAAGGCTTGTAAGCTGCGGAGTAAAGCAGCAGCCTCCTCTGTCTTGTTTCTAACGAGCTTGGGACTCTGTTCCATAGCCCGGGCTATTTGAATAAATCTGGGTTCCTCCTGCAGACGAAGGCTCCTGTGTCTCCTTTTACTACGTATGAAGGGTATGGAAGACTTGGGCAATTCCCCCGCCGCCGAGACCCAGTGAGTGGGTTATTCCGGTTCTTCAAATGGCGCCCGAACAGGGACTCCACGAGTACGAAGGTCAGGCCCGGTGGATGTGAGGAGGTACACGGAGAGACTCCGACGGAGGCGCCCTACCCGAGGGATTCTTGCAATCCGGTAAGCCGAATGACTCGCCCGCTGTTCCTCCCCACCCGGTCTGGGCCACATGACCACGTCCTCGCTGGAGTCCCCTAGCAAATAATTTCTGGAGCAGGACACAGCCCTACGTCTGCAGAAGAGAACTACCCCTGTAAGGTAAGGGTGGACTGATCACCCACCAAGTCTGTATGATTCTGCTGTTATTGACCTTTGCAAAAGCCAAGCAGGCGAGGTGAATTTTAAAACCCGCCGGTGTCTGTTACCTATTTACAAGCATGCCAGTCAGTAGTAAGTTCAAGAAATTATGTTGTTGTATGTGTACGCAGGACTCCCAGCTGGAGGCGGCTTGTCCGCTTCCTCCAGAAGGGACCCCTGGCCATACGATGTATGTTAAACATGGCCCTTCTGCCATAATGTTTTCCTCATTCTGGGTAAAATATACGAAACAAAGTAACGCGGAATTACAGTGGCCACTTTTCGGCTCCTTTAATTCCCAAGTTCTCGCCAACTTAGAGGAACAATTAATGAAAAGAAAAACGCGCCCGTCTATGTTTGAATCTGTCCGATTTTGGAGGAAAGAGATAGAGCAGAGAGCTAGAAAGCAGAAGGCTCAAGAAAGAAAACAGGAACGCATGTCAATGGCCGACCACGCCAGAGTAAATTTACAAAATCAAATGACAAAATCGGTAGAAATAGCCAACAGGGAGCATGGGGCCCGGGTACAAAAATGCTATCCAGCCCGTGAGGAGAAAAGAAAGGGCCATATGGATGGGGGAGAAGAAGGTGATTCCTTACTTGATACCATGCTATAAAGCCCTCCTGCATATGCCCCAATGTACCCTGCCCTGACGCCTCACACCCCACATGTCCCCCCGCCACCGCCCACTCCTGCCCCCACTGCCCCTCCTACTGTTCTTCCTGTCACACCAACCCTCCCGATTTTTCCTATGACACCGACCACGCCCGCTAACCCTGTCCTCACTGCGGGAGTGACAACAAGTCTCCATCCGCCCAACCCCTGCGGCTTTACCCCTACCCGCCCTTTTCCTACTTCCCCGTGGTCTACAGTTAAGCAGGATTTATATAAAATGTTCAATTCCCCCGACTGGCCTCCTTGCGCTCTGCAGTCAGCTTTTCGTCCCTTCGAGAAAATGACCTACAGAAGCAACAGTGTGAATGTTGGATAAAGAACGGGAATATTTATGCCTTTAAAGACATATGGTCCACCTTTTCCCAGTGGACGATTATGGAACAGACCACCTGGGCTGAATACATGTGTACGCTGGTCATGCAAAAATTTGAGAATGCGCTTATGCAGATACCCACTGGATTAATGGACCTTAGGTCACAAATAAGAAGAGGCGATGTTCAGGGAGAGGGGATGTTTGGTGCTGTGTCTGCTTTAATGGCTTACCGTGATATGACAGCTTTTTCCAACACCCCTCTAGAAACAGCTATGCCAATGAGAGAGGCGGCCCCTGTCTTTGTTAACGCACTTACCGATGCCCAAAATAATGGCCATGGGGCTGTTGAGGCACACTGGCGCAGGCTTTGGGTTCATGTTCCTTGGAAAAGGTCAGAAGTAATGCAGTTAAAAGAACAATTACCAGATCCCCGGAAGAATCCGGCTGCCTTTTACAGAGAATTAGGTCAGATTATATCTGCAGGTACTCTCGTTCTTGAGGATATAGATTTACTTTTTGGTACGGTTGTCCCCACTGAAATTTGGGACAAGATTCGACATACTGATCATGAAGTGGCGTTGGGAGGTAAATGGGCTGACCTAGAGGCTATGGAAGAAGCAAGGGTAGGTGGGACTAAACCAGAAGCTGCCATCCTGACTTTGCCCGGTAAAATAATAACGTTTATGAAAACACTTTTGCCGGAAACTGTCATTAACTGGGATAAAATAAACGCCTGTAGGCAGCGAAAAGATGAGAATGTGGCTGACTTCTTTACCCGTTTTGAGACAGAATACAAGGGACATAGTGGTTTGGATCCCCGGACCCTAGGTTCTGGCCCAGTGTTTGTCGATAAGTTTGTCAGCAACTTGCTTCCTGAGATTTCCAACAGGCTTAAGAAAGTTGAAAGTACGTGGTCTGCCCAAACTATCACTGGTATCTTGGCTATGGCACAATATCATGAGAATAGGGAGAATGAAGATAGAGACAAGGAAAGTAAGAAGGTTAGGGATCTTAAGACTAAGGCACTTCTGCAGCAGGCTTACCCTCCCCGAGGTCCCGATGCCCGCGGGAATTTCAGACCTCAACCCCAACACCCTCCGAGGGCTCGCCAGTCTACCCCCTCCAGCCCTCAACATACGGGAGCCCTCCAAACAGATCAGTGTGCTTATTGTAAGGGGTACGGCCATTGGATAGACGAGTGTCCCGTGTTAGCTGAAAACATCCGAACAGGGAAGACTCGGCCTCGCGCTCCCAGGGAGGGAAGGCCGACTAGGGACCATGGCCCGCCCCATCCACAGGATAAAGAAAGTAGGCCCAGGGATCACGTTCCCATCCGGCCGCGCCCGGCCAATAGGTTTGATGGGTACGAAGCAACACGCACTTATTACAATGATGATTATGACGAAGTTGATGAGATAAGGTCCTACCAAGCATAGGACAGCCAGGAAAGGGGTATTACCAGAGTGCAAATTCCAGTGGATCAAAGGGGCCCGTATGTTCAAATGTCAGTTGTGGGGAACGATCAGAATTTTCTTTTGGATACTGGGGCCACCAGGTCTTCTATTGCACGTCTGTCAGTCCCGGAGGCACCCCTTTCTGGCAAAATAAATGTCTCCGTGGGTTTTGCAGGAAACCCTCCCTCTCGATATTGGCCCTGCACATGTTGACGCTCCCTTGGTCCTTACTACAGGTTGCAGTGAAAACTTGTTAGGCATGGATTTACTGAAAGCTCTGTATGCGACCATATCATGTAGTCCCCAAGGTGTATCCCTAACAATTTCTCCCACTGCAGCTTCCTATATGTATCTGTCTGGTCCCCTCCCACCAGAATTGCAGTTTTTACCTTCCTCCCTCTGGGCATCATCAAACACTGATGTAGGGTGTCTCAACATATCCCCTCATGTGGTACGCATCCAGCCAGGTGCACTTCTCCCCCGCCTCCGGCAGTATCGACTACCCGCGGAAGGAGAAATGGCCCTTTTAACAATAATATCTGAATTAATGGACAAGGGCGTAGTGGAGGAAACACGTGGCAATATCTGTAACAGTCCCATTATTCCCGTTCTTAAAAAGACCAATGGAAATGCTCTCTCCCCTAAAATATACAGATTTGTGATTGACCTGAGAGCCCTTAACAAAATAACAATCTCCCAATATCCTGTTGTCCCCGACATTACAGCCCTCTTAACGATGGTCCCTTCTGACGCAACGCACTTTTCTGTCATAGACCTGAAGAACGCTTTTTCAGCATTCCTATACATCCTGACAGCAGACATTTTTTGGTTTCTCCCTTGGTGGGCGAAGCTTTAGATTCTGCCGCGCCCCTCAAGGTTTCACCGAGAGCCCCAGTATCTATAGTCAAGCCCTCAAAAGTCAACTAGATTCCTTGGAACTCCCTGATAACTCCACACTATTACAATATGTAGATGACCTCCTCATTGCTGCAAATTCTGCCCCATCATGTAAAGAAGCTACTCTCTGTTTGTTACGCCACCTTGCCCTCCATAATCACAAAGTCTCTTTAAAAAGCTTCAGTTTTGTCAAGAGAAGGTGACTTATTTAGGTCATCTCCTCTCGAAGGAGGGAAGACAGCTCACCGCTGATCGTGTAGCCATTATCAATGCTATGACGGCCCCACGAACACAAAAGCAGGTGCGAGCCTTCATAGGCCTAACCTCATACTGTAGACAGTGGATTTCCAACTTTTCGGCCATGGTCAAACCTCTTCTTGCCCTCACCACTAAAGACATATCAGACAGTTCATTTCCATGAACTAGAGAGCATGCGCAGGCCTTCCAAGATTTAAAGAGGGCTCTGTGTACTGCTCCAGTCCTCGGTACTCCTGATTATAGCAAACAATTTTTTCTTTTTGTACATGAGACAGACGGCTGTGCATGCGCTGTCTTGACCCAGATGTTCGGAGGTCACCATCGGCCATGTGCCTATTTTTCAGCCACCTTAGATCCTGTTGCAAGGGCTCTCCCAGGATGCCTACGGGCGACCGCTGCGGCCGCCCTCATGGTCCGTCAGAGTGCGGGGATCGTCATGAACTCCCCCCTGACTCTGATGGTCCCCCATTCTGTAGATACCCTCCTTAATAACACCAAGACACAGTACCTCACTAGCGCACGACTCACAGGATATGAACTGACACTCTTTTCCAGCCACATTAACATCAAGAGATGCACTGTACTGAACCACGCAACATTACTCCCACTGGATACTCAGGATGCCCGCTTAAACCCACATGACTGCATATTAAGGACAGAGGAGGAGACGAAGGGACGGGTTGACTTACAGGATACCCCGATAGCAGAACCAGAAGGTACACTATATGTGGACGGATCATGTCTCAGAGGGCCAGCCGCCTATGCCCTCACGACATTAGGACAAGTAGTAGAAACAGCTCAGATTCCGCAATGCTCTGCTCAAGCAGCAGAATTAGTGGCCCTCACTAGAGCCTGTGAGTTAAGCAAAGGGATGACGGTAAATATTTATACTGACAGCCAATATTCCTTCGGGGTGGCCCACAACTTCGGGAGGTTATGGAAAGAAAGGAATTTCCTTACTTCCCATGGGACCAAGATTCAACATGGCCCCCTAATTCACCGATTGTTAGACTCCCTGACACTCCCCAGAAAGGTGGCCATTATAAAATGTAAGGCCCATAAGAAAGTGACAGATGATGTTGGGAAAGGCAATGCCCTGGCTGACCAGACGGCCAGACAAACAGCTCTTAGAAAAAGGGAAGGAATGTATGTAGGAGGTCCCGCTAGGTGGGTGGCAGACGAGGGCATGGTTGAAAACACAGTACAGAGTGTGATCGATATTCAGTCCCATACTACTCCTGAGGAACTACGGGTGTGGAAGGAGAAATTAGCAAAGGAGGGAATTGATGGTTGCTGGGTCCGCACGACTATGGAAAGACAATGGATGTTACCTGACAGTCATGTGCTACCAGTAGTTACGATGGCCCATGGTCCTGCTCACATTAGTGCAAAGGGATATGTAAACTGTTGGAACCTACATGGTACAACTCTAAGATACCAACATATGCTGAAAAGCTGGTTAAAACATGCATGATTTGCCTAATGTATAACCCAGGAAAAGGCACAGTTACTCCTAAAGGAGGATTCTCTCCTCCTACCTTCCCTTTGAAGTCCTCCAAATAGATTACATCCAGATGGACCGATGTAACAATTTAAAATATGTCCTAGTGGTGGTCTGTACCTTCAGCCGATGGGTGGAGGCCTACCCCGTCAAAGACTGCACCGCTATCACTACCGCCAAAATGCTATTAAAAGAGTACCTCCCACGATTCGGTTTGCCCCGCTTGGTCTGGAGTGACAACGGGACACACTTTACGGCTCAAATTATGGAATATATCTGTACAGCATTGGGTATAAAACAAAAATTTCATGCAGCTAACCACCCCCAGTCAGCAGGTCTAGTGGAGGTGTACAATGGCATCCTAAAAACTAAAATGGCCAAAATAGTAGCCGAGACAGGTGTCACTTGGGTTGATGATCTGCCCTTGGCCCTATTGTCTACAAGAACAACAGCCCACACCAGGATAGGGCTATCCCCCCATGAGATTGTGTTCGGGCGGCCTAAGAAACTGTCTGATGTTGAATACCCTGTATTAACTGATTACCTGTACAGTCTAACTAATACCTTTCGTACTCTTTATCACCAGGTGCATGAGGCCATACCTGACAAAAGCGAGGGCCCAGGACACGTTATCCAACCTGGAGATTGGGTCTTAGTGAGGAATTTTCAACGGACTAAGAGCCTCGAACCCCGCTGGACACAGCCCCGTCAGGTGTTGCTGGCCACCCGCACCGCCGTGAAAGTAGAAGGTCGGAAGAATTGGGTGCATTCGTCCCACTGTAGGCGTGTGCCTCTGCCCCTCCCCTATGATCAGTGGGTGAGGGAAGGACAAGGAGACTCAGAAACAGAAACAGTCCCGACGTTTGTCCCATTCAGCGATGCCAGACTGCATTTTACATCTACGGAAGCAGAGAGTGACAGCATACTGAAAGGAAGGGTGGAACCCTCCCGTAACTCTGCTCAACGTCCAGAACAATTGTTTCCCGACCATACTGACCCTACTTCCGACCGATATAACTTGCGCCCCGAGGGAAGGCTTGCCTTTGACTTCGCCAAGTGCCTATAGGCTGTAGGGCTGTGATCTCCCGGCCGAGAGTAGTGCTGGTGTGTCAGACTAAGGTACGCCATAGGGCTCTTGGCACCTGCGCCCAGTGAAGCAACCACCAATCACAGACAGCCACTAGAGGTCCCTGGCTTAGCACAATGGCTGCCGTCCAAAACACTCAAATCCAGAAACAATATGTCAGTCTCCGACATAGTAAATGCTTCATGGCCACCGTGGTGACGCTGTTTGTCTCCCTCATCCTGTCTATTCTTGGTTGGCTGTTACTAATCTACCATCCTGTTACCTCACCAACCCCTACCCCGACTCCTGCAGAGCACCAGTATTACACGCTACCAGCCCACGAGTTACCCCGCCGTGCAGAATTCTTCAATAACACCTTCATCCAAATGTTGCATCATCATCAGCTGATCATGAACATTTCCAACTGCTGGGTTTGCGGACTGATGCCGCATTCCATGATACACCCTGTCCCATTCTTTCCCTACCCCTTTTCCATCTCTGGGTCTTGTCTTGCATGGTGGATGTTGATACAGGAGGCCTACACTGTCAATGGTACTGCCAATTCTGCCCTTGGAACATTTCAGGATGACTTCTGGCGGAACAGATCTGGCCATGCCAATGCTCCTTTTTGCCCGACCAGCTCATCCACATCGCTACTATCACCAGATGAACTCGGTGAGATGGTAGTATTCAACTCAACCACTCGACGAACATTTTCCAGATTCCGCACAAGAAGGATACTGCCCGATGAACAAGACACTGTGAATGTCATAAATGTGCAAGGCCGTGTCTGCATCCATGGCCTAGGGACTAAGAAAGTTGGTACCAGTACTTGTAATATCACAAAATCTTTAAACTCTACATCTCCTCCGAAGCTGGTGGCATCCCCCAACACCTATTTTATCTGTGGCACTGCCGCCTACACTTGGCTCCCCCGTAACTGGTCTGGTACCTGCTATCTGGCCTTCCTCCTTCCGCCAACGTATTCTACCCATGGGAGTTACCACCTGCGTCGCTCACGTAGGGGCGCCATATCAGCCGAGGATACAGCAGGCCAGGAAACCGGGGACTTCCTTAAAGGTTTCCTTCCATTCTGGGGCCCCATGGCAAACAGTCGGGCTGTACGAGGACTGACCAGGGTCCTTGAAGCCACCATCACAGTAACAGCTGGTGCCCTCTCCAACATCACTGCAGAACTACAGGCGGACCGCCTTATAACACTGCAGAACCGCATGGTCCTAGACGTCCTCCTTGCTGATCGTGGTGGTGTGTGTAAATTGATCGGCTCCAGCTGCTGCGTGTACATCCCAGACAACGCACCTTCAGTGTACTATGCCATCCAACGTCTGCATCGCCTTTCTTCCGAAATTCATCTGGATAAAGGCAACTGGTCCCTCACAGGCTGGATCTGGGGCCTCCTTTCCCAGTGGGGGTGGAGGGTCCTCATCTTCCTTGCCTTGGGAATAACTGTCCTGGTCTCCTGCTGTTTGTGCTTTCAGTGCCTGCCAGTGCTCTGTACAATGTGTGTCCAGACCATCCAGCCTCCACCCTCCAACATTCGCAACACCAATATGATGATGATGCTCCAACAAGAAACCGATGGCCTTATGAACATTGACATTTCTTAAAGTATTTGCCACTCAATGGCAAAAGGAGGGTCTGAGGAAAAGTGTTCTTCTGATCTGTATCATTTGTACCAGGACTCCATTGTTTTTTCATTGCCATTTCGCGTCAAACACTTCCACACGACCCACCTGGTCGTTTCTGCTGATGCCTGAGGAAATTCTAACTAACACGACAAAAACCATCTTGCAGCCTGCATTTCTGCCCAGGAACTGTCGCACACCCAACCCCCCTGTTCTTTGCAGTTCGACAGAAAACCATGAGACACTCACGCCCTGTGTAAATGATTTGTTTCCCATCTCCTGCTCCCTGCCTGGTAAACATCCTTGACACCGTGATCAGGTTATCTGGACAATGGTCTGACTGCTGGGCCTTGATCAGGGTGATTGGACAATGGTTTGAATGACCGAGCTTTGATCAAGCTGATTGAACAATGACCTGAATGACCGTGCTTTGATCAAGCTGATTGAACAATGACCTGAATGACCGTGCTTTGATCAAGCTGAGTGAACAATAATTTGAGTACCAAGCCTTGATCAGGTCACCAACTACAAACACCGTCTGGACCTGGTTATCAACTGCAAACACTGCCCTGATTGAACAATGGACTAACAGCCAAAAGACTGGAATGAAAAAGTATAAAAGGCTTGTAAGCTGCGGAGTAAAGCAGCAGCCTCCTCTGTCTTGTTTCTAACGAGCTTGGGACTCTGTTCCATAGCCCGGGCTATTTGAATAAATCTGGGTTCCTCCTGCAGACGAAGGCTCCTGTGTCTCCTTTTACTACGTATGAAGGGTATGGAAGACTTGGGCAATTCCCCCGCCGCCGAGACCCAGTGAGTGGGTTATTCCGGTTCTTCAGTAGCAAAATGTCTCACTTGGAGTCAAAACACTCAAAAAAATAGAAAAAGTGATAACAGTCTACCCGGAGCAGGCCTCAAATCTGCGGGTACACAAAGGATGGTTCATCATCCAAAACCTTGGTTGAAAGAAGACACGCATCTCCAAACTAAGACAAATTATCACATACAAAAGACAGACACTGGGAAATGCGTTTGCTGGCATATGGTACAATGAATGTCCCTGCACACAAGTCACAAGACATCTCTACATCAAAAACCATTCAAAACCAAAACTTCACTATCAGCTCATTATCATGTCCTGGACATAATTTAGGACGTATAGTAAATCATCTTTATTAATCAGGAAATGCAGATCTGGTCAGATGGGCAGAACAAACATTCAGCAATGAGTCAAGCATACCACACCAGGAGCATATGGAGCTAAATCAAACAACACGATAAACATAACAATATAGAACAGCACAGAGGGATCATGTGCATTTAGAAGGTCAGCAACACACATACCTCACAGGCCACACATGGGGGGTGAGACTGGGGCCTCTAAGACTATAGCAATTGACAAAAGTTGACACTGTAGCACATGTGAACTCCAAAAGGCACAGTCTGCCTCACATTATAGAGCAGGTGCCTCATCTAGCCATGTCTGGAACAACTCACATAGGGCCATTGACATATGTCTATGACCCACACCCTACAAAGTCCTACACCCATTCAGTGATTCTTCATGTAATACATTGACCCACAGCTTAGTTACTACAATACTCTGTAGGCACACAACTCACTCCCTGCTCTGCACAGTAGCCTTAGCCCTACACTCTCTGCGCACAAGTGTTGCTGTCTTGGGACTGCAGTGTCCTAACAATGCATGAAAATAGCCTAGCGTCTGATTAGCATTTGCAAATCCATCTTTCATTGGATAACTGTTAAAACATCTTTACCAGGAATACCCATCTCTTCATCCACTCTAATGCAAGGAGGTTGAACCAACCCCTCACTGGTCAGAATACACCTGTAATACAGCAACACAGGTTTGCAGCATGCAGCCATGTCCCAAAAATATGTATCAATTACAAAATTGGTGCATTATGTTGTGTGAATAGATGGCAGGACACAAACTTACTTGGTTGGACAGCTGAGGTGAGACATGCCTTGTGCCACATGTCAAATTGAATGGAATGGAGTTTGGCATCATGACATAATGTACATTGCTTGTGGCTAGTCTATTCGCACTCCTTACCTGTGGACGACTCTCAACATATCTGTGTCCCATAGCTAGTGGGCAAGTGACAGTGGGCCATTCTTCCTGTGTCCAAATACATCAAGAAATACGATCACCAGTCTCGAAACTCCACCCATGAGGTGCAGGTCGTGGGCTGTGGGCTGATGTGCCGATTCAGTGTCTTTCAATCTCCACATGTGTCCCATCTCAGCCATCAGTGTGCCATGTGCCAAGTAATGTGCTCCCGGACCCTGACTAGGTCTCCCACTGAGCTCAATCCTGTGTCTCTCCATGGGGTCAGTCCTTCTTAACAATTCTTCTATGGAAATGAGCCAAGACGTGCAGAATAAGAGACGGAGAGTACAGGATCATGTCCCTCAGTAGCCACAGGCCCAATACCCCAAATACAAACTTTCACCAGAGGAGCTGTGCTTCAGGGAGCAACATTGATCCTGCAGCATCATGTGCACTGCATTTTGAGAACATGCTCACTTCGTACAATTGCCTACCAAACAAACTTAACAATGGCCATTGCAGTGGTCCTGCCACTTAACATTCCTTTTAAAATGCACAGCCTTGACAGCCTGTGCTTTGGCTGATGCAGCCTACAATGAGCCACACTTATCATGACATTATTGCAGATCAACACTCGCAGCATACTGTCAAAGTCCTTGGAGTTGGCACTAGGCACAGCCACTGCTAGGTGATGGCAGAAACACAAGTTTGCAGGGGAGCATTATCTCCTCAGGAAGTGAAACACAGCCATATCCTGTAACTGGAACATTGATCATAAAAACCTGTGGACGTAATGAGGATGTGCCCCAGCTAAGATTCACACAATGAGATACTTTGCTTCATCACAGTTACAGATACATATGTACCAAAAAACATCAAGGTCACGCATCACACTCTGCTCATCCGCCCTCAGCTCTTGTGGAGAATGATCCACACAGAGGTAAAAAATTCAACACTTGCCCCAGTTAACACACAAACTCAACACACCCTGCAAATCTGATTGTCTCACACAAATATCTGGAATGACCCTGCAGATAGACTGAATATAGAGCAGCATGTCGTCTGAATCAATGGATACTACATGTACCTCATCGCACAATGGAACGCACCATCATTAATACCCCAGAAAACGTTGCTGTGCTACCGGCTACATTGTCAGGGCAAAGAGAAGTAGGGAAAGGGAACAGCCCCGATGAGTTGCCCTGCACAATTTAAAAGAGGGTGACACTTGACTTGAGTGGTTGGCTTGGCATCCAAAACACATATGTGTTGTTGCAGCCACCCTGCCATGACCACGTTTGACAGAGTGGCAAACAGATACACACAATCAACGGGATTGTATGCTTTTACCAATTCTAACACCAAGCAGGCTACGTAGCGGCACCTCACATGGACCAGCTACAGCACACTATTTTGCATAAGAATGTTAAGCATTGTGGATCTCTCACGGATAGAATCCTTTTGGACACCATGCAGCAGATTTCGTTAGTGTACCAGCAGGTGACGCACCACTACTATACTAAGCATTAACAATTCCTGGCAAGCAAGGTCAAAGGAGGGTGTGGCCATAGGCTCATCTAGGTCACTGTTGTGTTTCAACAAGCTACACTGCATAAATCACTACATGGCTTGTGGGTGACTCCAATCACTGAAGGTGGACCAAGAGAGATACAGTCACGTGTGTTCATGTACAAGCTCATAGGCATCATTGAGACTTGGTGGGAGGCTGTCCAACGCTTGAGTGGTCAACGTGGCAGTGCGCTGAATCACTCTGAGTATCTGTTGTACCAGCCAACAGGGTGTTGATCACTGCACGTGCGACCAGATAAAGTTCAGGTAGATTCAATCCAGTCAGGAATCATAAAACGTCTACCTTGTGTTCAGAATAGGGGGGAATGTATGGGCCACAACAATACACTGTGAACGATTCATGGATGGTTACCTTGACTAGTGTGCATCTAGGGCAGGTGATCCCCAATCAACAACATCTGCTTGGTTGTTGTTAAGCATCAGAGGAGGCAGGACAGGAGTTGACTTCACCTGTTCCACTCTGTGTGCATCTCAGCATGTCATGTTGCTATGTAAAAGTAATGCAGTTGCTCAATCAGATGGTTGAGGTGTGGTTGAGCATCTGTCAGCATGCCCAACATCACAGCCTGCAACTGAACTGCAGTCAATTGATGACATTGTGATGCCTTCAGCCACTCGGTACTGATTTCAGTGCCTCCCACTCCAACAACCTAGAAGTGGTTGTGTCCCAGTCGTCATTGAAATATTTTGTAATGAAATCCATCAGGCAATAGAAAAAAGCATGGGCCAACAACAATGTAGGATACAGTCACCATGTGTGGACTGGCGGCGCTGCACACAACACCCATTCTGTATGTGTATAGGGTCATCTTCTGAGAATGTTATTCACAGCAATTTAGCATCTAGCGCCTCAGGCTGTAATGTGTGCTGCTAAATAATAATTCCATTTTGAATGTGCAGATTGTGTACTGCAGAGTAGTAGGAGTACTCTTGAGTCTCAGGACGTAGGATCCACCGACAGTGTTGGAGGGACCAGAGCACAGCCCATTGTGTAAGATTAGCTGCCAGCACTGGTGAGTATGCCGGGGGGGGCTTAATATGTGGCTCTCCAACACAATTGACATAGCCATCCTCAAGCCAGGGGATATGGGTACACCTTGTGAGGATGAGGGATATCTGCAAAATGAAGTCTGCTTTGTCTACATTTGGCACTGAAACACTGACTCCAAATCTATGAAAACTTCAAGGAGACCTTCTACTAAGACACATTGCTCTGTGGCACTGTTTAATGGTCAAAATGTGACCCCGTATTGACTCACACAAGGGTACCCTTGCCAAACAAGAGTAGAGGTTAAAAAATATTGACAATGCAAACACTTATGGAACTTGGTGTAATGTTCCAGTATCACATGTGTGTTTATTTACAGTACAATGTGTTTTCATCATCACAACCAGAAATATCCCTTGGTGTCCCCATACCTCTGACATTCAAAGTAAGAACCCATGTGTGTGAAGTCTACTGGGAAGTGTGGGGATGCGTTTCTGGAGTAGTCTGACCCCAGGTGGCACAACAACACACATCCTTGACTTTTCACTTGTGGGGCCAATAGCCCTCTAAGCAATGGACTGTCATCCAATTTTTCAGCATCATGACAGTTCAATATAAGCAATCAACACCTCCATCCCAGGGCAGTATCCATGGGGAAGAATGATCAATCAGTAACAACATCTACCTACAAAGGGTACCTTGGCACTTTATGCCCACACACAACTCAGACAAGGCAAGGCTAGGTGGAGCCAACTTGTCCTGTGATGCCGTTAGGTTTTGCATATGCCAGTGTACTCAAAGCAGACATTTCAACAATATGTCATGAACATTCAGTGGCAGACAGCAAGCTGCAGCAAACACATTCTATATCCTCATATTTCATCTGGCAACTGTTTTTGCCTACTTACATCCACATTATCTACACATGTGTACATGTCAACATTACCTTTTGGCCTGCATGATCTCTACTTGTGCAGGTATGACCCCTCTCACATCCACCTCAAAGTACATGCTTATCTCTCAGAACTATCATACAGACACAAGCACGTCATAATCCCCCTCTGGTGCAGTTATCCGGAAAAGCATGTCTTCCCCACAAGCTTCAGCATTGTCCAAGAACTCTTCCAAGAAGAATCTCACAATCTCATACTGGCGCTACCCTTCTTACATCCACACCTACATTCACATCACCACTCTTCATCACTATGTACACAACACCACTCACATACATGACATGTACACAATGTACTGTACTCATCACCTCCTCAGCAGAAGTTAAACATAACATGTCAAATGGACAATTCTCATCACCAGTTTCACCCTCAGCAATGTCTAGGACTGCACTCATATCACAATGTGCAGCTACACAGCCAACTCTGACATGCACACTTGACACATCTCCACATCTCTCAACAAAACACTTTACTTTGCTCAATGAATTTGTCCTCAGTCATTCGCATCTCACCATTCACCCACCCTACTCTGCTTAAGTTCTACAGATAGTCATTTCAGAAACAAATGCATACACAGATTCAAACACAACATACATCTACTGGATAACAGCTCATATTTCACCATATAGCACACTAAATTACACAACTGGTGTATACCTTTGACATACACTTATCCACTTTGTTTACAAAAGACAAGTTTAAGCTTGTCTCACTGTGGCCCTGTCACATCCCCATCTCAGTTTCATGCTCCATCTCCATTGACTTCAGCACATTAACAACTATCCTTATTCAATGGCACTGCCCTGTCACAGTCATCTCGCAACGTAGTGCCACAGACTACAGCTCCCATCTCCTGCCAGACTCCAACCTTGACTACCTGGTTCAATCCTCTATCACATCTACCTATTCCTAGCAAACCTTGCACAGGATTTATCTAGTCTAACAAGCTCACACACTTTGATTCACACTCCCACATTTCAAAACACTAGCTTTGAAACAATGAGGACACTTCTCATCTCCAACACATGAACTGCCTCTGAACTCAACTCCTACCTTACACTCTCTGAAAAACTCAAAATTTGTCCTGCACCCATTACGTTTGACTCTCTACTCCATTTCCGAAATGGAAACACAAGTCTCTCTCACCCTTATCCTTGTTTAAGCTAGCTTAGCCCATGCAACATTAACCTTGCAAAACACATCTGCAGCTAGGACTCACAGTCCAAAACTCCACCTCCTCCCCTGTGTGGCAACTAAGATCATGGTTGTGACACTGGCTTCTGTAGCATCTGCAGAGCAGATGGACCCACAACACTTCTGTGCACTCACAGTCCACTCGGTTTCCCGTATGTAGCACAGGGCAACACAGTAGACATACCAGCACTACCAGTTCAGCTCTGTGTGATCTGGAACAGCATCAAGCATAGCTCAAAAGGACTCCTTTTTCATTCATGCACAAATGACAACCTACACACAAATCCCATGCTCAACTACAAATGATGTGTGTTTGAAACTTCAACATCCAAGCTAGGACAGACAAAACAATTGTCAGTTGAAGATTGGCCAAAATACATGATCACAAACATTCTTAAATCTTCACAATTGGAACTCACGCCCGTTGAGCAGTGGCCAAATTGGTGCAATTACATTATGCATGTCAGACTTCAGTTGTGGGTGCATAACACAGGATTTCCCAAAGTCCATCCACGCAGGGACAGGTTCCAGTCACATCCATAGCACTCACAAGTCATGTGGCCACATGCCGTAAGGATGACAATGCATTGTGTACAGTGTGTGTGGAGTGAGCACAAGTCAAATGTGGCATGAAAGTCAAGGCAGATTCAAAAATACAACCTTCCAGTCCATGAATGAAAGGTGTGTTTGTGCCTAACACATTGACATCTCAGCACATTCCTAAGTGTCCCAGGTGAGGGGTGTTTTGTGTTGATTATGCATCACACTGATGCACTATGGATGCTAACCCAAAGGAGGGGTCTGTCCACCTGTAGCTCATTACAGTGACTGCACAATAAAGGCAGTGCTTTGTTGCGGGTCTCTGTAGCCAGTAGCATTTGTGAAGCCCTGGGCAGATGACCACGAGCAGCGTCAGCCCGGACTGGCACACAGCATCTGCCCTGAACTAAATCCACTCTTCACCACTCCTGGTACCAGCAACTGAGGTTCAGACTGCTTCCATGAACTGACCCAAGAAGGAGATTGTTGCGGTGCAGTGTCATGCTGAATAGGTATACCTTCAGCTGTGTCACATGAAGGGGCTAGAAGGGGCTTTGGATTACCAAGCACAGACAAACTGTTGTTTACGCAGAATGTACTAACAGGACTTCACGTGGCCTATCATTACCAACAGGTCGATTTGATGTGCCAAAATAATTACCCTTTGAAATGAGTTGAGTTTGCCTAAATATCTGGAACATGAATGACACACAAAACCAGGCAGCACACAGCAATGTCCCTGAACAAGTAGATGAAATATCTTGGCCACAACAAGCACAATCCACTCCAGACAGCTCGTGACAACTCCTAATCCATATGTAGCTAGTTCAGATGTGTGTCACATAACTGATATTAGTATAATCAATCAATCAATCAGTCCATTTGTAAAGCGCGCTACTCACCGCTAGGGTCTCAAGGCGCTGGGGGGGGAGGGGTGCTGCTACTGCTCGAAGGTGAGTAGGTCCTGGGTCAGCCGTAGGAGGATGGGGAGGGTGTTCCAGGTTTTGGCGGCGAGGTGGGAGAACGATCTCCGCCGGTGGTCGCTCTTCGGATGCAGGGGACGGTGACGAGGGCGAGGTCGGCGGAGCGGAGCTGGCGGTTCAGGGTGTAGAAGGTGAGTCGTCTGTTGAGGTACTCTGGTCTGGTGTTGTGAAGTGCTTTGTGTGCGTGGGTGAGGAGCTTGAAGGTGATCCTCTTGTTGACGGGGAGCCAGTGCAGGTCTCTCAGGTGGGGTGTGATGTGGTTGTGTCGGGGGATGTCGAGGATGAGGCGTGCAGAGGCGTTCTGTATGCGTTGCAGTCGTTTCAGGAGTTTGGCCGAGGCTCCCGCGTAGAGGGCGTTTCCGTAGTCCAGCCTGCTGCTGACGAGGACCTGGGTGACTGTTCTTCTTGTTTCGGTGGGGATCCACCTGTAGATCTTGTGGAGCATGCGGAGGGTGTTGAAGCAGGAGGACGAGACGGCGTTGACTTGCTTTGTCATGGAGAGTGTTGAGTCGAGGATGACCCCCAGGTTGCGTGCGTGGTCGGTGGGGGTCGGTGCTGCTCCCAGTATGGTCGGCCACCAGGAGTCGTCCCAGGCTGAGGGGGTGGAGCCGAGGATGAGGACCTCCATCTTGTCCGAGTTCAGCTTCAGTCGGCTCTTCTTCATCCACTCGGCGACGGCCTTCATTCCTTCGTGGAGGTTGGTTTTGGCGGTGAGGGGGTCCTTGGTGAGGGAGAGGATCAGCTGGGTGTCGTCGGCGTAGGAGATGATGTTGAGGTCGTGCAGTCGGGCGACGTGGGCGAGCGGTGCCATGTAGATGTTGAACAATGTTGGGCTGAGGGATGATCCTTGGGGTACGCCGCAGATGATCTAGGAGGCTTCGGAGCGGAATGGGGGGAGGCGGACGCTCTGGGTTCTGCCGGAGAGGAAGGAAGTGGTCCAGTCCAGGGCCTTGTCTCGGATCCCTGCGATGTGGAGGCGTGTGCGTAGGGTGTGGTGGCAGACGGTATCGAAGGCGGCTGAGAGGTCCAGGAGGATGAGGGCTGCGGTTTCACCGTTGTCCAGCAGGGTCCTGATGTCATCGGTGGCGGCGATGAGGGCGGTTTCGGTACTGTGGTTGCTGCGGAACCCGGTCTGGGACGGGTCCAGGATGTTGTTCTCCTCAAGGTAGCGGGTCAGTTGTCTGTTGACGATCTTCTCGATGACCTTCGCCGGGAACGGGAGCAGGGAGATGGGCCGGAAGTTCTTGAGGTCTCTTGGATCCGCCTTGGGTTTCTTGAGCAAGGCGTTGATCTCGGCGTGTTTCCAGCTTGCCGGGAAGGTCGCGGTCTCGAAGGAGATGTTGATGACCTTGCGGAGATGGGGTGCGATGGTGGTGCTGGCTTTGTTGAAGATGTGGTGCGGGCACGGGTCTGACGGCGAGCCGGAGTGGATGGTGCTCATGATTTTGATGGTGTCGTCGTCGTTTACGTTGGTCCAGGTGAGCAGGGGGTCGATGTGGATGGTGTCCGGGGGGTCCGGGGTGTCGATGGATGTCAAGGCAGTCAGGTTGTTGAAGCTGTCGTGGATGTCTGCGATCTTGCGATAGAAGAAGGTGGCAAGGGAGTCGCATAGGTCTTGTGAAGGTGGGATGTCGTTGGTGTTGGAGCTGGGGTTGGAGAGTTCCTTCACGATGTTGAAGAGCTCTTTGCTGTTGTGTGCGTTGTTGTCGAGGCGGTCCTTGAAGGAGGCCCTTTTGGCGGTTCTGATGAGGTGATGGTGTCTGCGGATGGCGTTCTTGTGGGCCGCATAGTTGTCCGGTGTCTGTTCGCGGTGCCATTGTTTCTCTAGTTTCCGGCAGGTTTGCTTGGAGGCCTAGAGGTCCACGGTGAACCAGCCGGCTTTCTTGTCGGTGTGTCTGTTGGAGGGTTTCTTGATCGGGGCGACAGTGTTGGCGCAGTCGTTGATCCATTGCCTGAGGTTGCGGGCGGCGGTGTCGGTGTCGGTAGGGTCGGTGGGTGGGCTCCGGGCGAGGGTGGTGTTGAGCTGGTCGTCGGTGACTTTGCTCCAGCTGCGGCGGGGGATCTGTTGGGTGAGGTGGTGCGTGGCTGGTTTCTGGAAGGTGAAGTGGATGGTCGGTCCAGTGGAGCTCGGTGGTGTGGCTGAAGGTGACGTGGGAGCTTGCGGAGAAGATGGGGTCGAGCGTGTGGCCGGCGGAGTGGGTGGGCGTTGTGACGAGCTCTCTGAGTCTGAGGTTGGCGAGGTTGTCGGTCAGGGTGGTGGAGTTGCTGTCGTTGGTGTTTTCGAGGTGGAAGTTCAGGTCTCCGAGGAGGATGTAGTCTGTGGAGGCCATGGCGTGCGTGCTGACGAAGTCGGCGATGGAGTCACTGAACTGATGCCGGGATCCAGGGGGTCTGTAGACGAGGGTTCCTCTGAGGGTGGTGTTGGGGTCCGTGTGGATCTGAAAGTGCAGGTGTTCGGTGGTGCTGAGGGTGTCGTCGGTGCTGGTCGAGACCCTTAGGGTGTTTTTGTGGACGATGGCGATTCCACCTCCAACTCCGTTGGTGCGGTCCCTGCGGGTGATCTTGTAGCCGTCCGGGATGGCTATGGCGATGTCGGGTGCAGAGGAGGCGTTCATCCAGGTCTCCATCAGGAAGGCGACGTCCCGGGGAGGATGTGTCAATCAGGTCCCAGAGTTCGACGGCGTGTTTGCGTGCGGAGCGGGTGTTGAGTAGGATGCATCTGAGGTGGTTGCGTCCTTTCACGGCTGGTGGTTTGGTGGCTCGGAGGCTGGTGAAGCTGCAGTTCCGGCAGGAGAAGGGTCCTTGGGTGCGCTTCGGGGTGGCCCGGAAGCAGGTGTGTGATCGTCCGGAGTTGAGTGCGTGGAGGGTGCTGGCATCGTAGTGGCGTCGGTCGTCGTGGAGGTCGCAGGGACCAGGGGTCCTGGCGCTGGGCGCGGTCCAGGCGCGGACGGGCGCAGACGGGCTTGGCGCGGCCGCCATAAGAAGGGGAGGTGGGAGGGAGGAGTAGCTGGGAGGTGGGAGGGGACGAATAGGCGAGCGGGGGGCGGGGCTGCAGGGGACGCAGCGGCGGGAAACGGGCAGGGGGCCGGGACACGGAAGGCAAGGCGAAGGGGCACAGAAAAAAAACAGCAAGGGGGTAACAAGTGAGCAAGGGGCACAAAACAGCAATACAACAAGTAAGAATGGAGGACACAGTTAAGCACAAATTCTACACAAGCGAGGCAGGGGCCTCGAACTCACGGTGGCAGCAGCAGCGAGCAGAGGGACACGGGCGCAGTCAAGGTGGTGCTGTGCGGCGTGGAGAGCGACCTGCCTGAATCAGGGTCAAGGGTCGCTCTCTTCACCGCGCAGCGGCCGCCATAAGAAGGGGAGGTGGGAGGGAGGAGTAGCTGGGAGGCGGGAGGGGACGAATAGGCGAGCGGGGGTGGGGCCGCATGGGACACAGCGGCGGGAAATGGGCAGGGGGCCGGGGCACGGAAGGCAAGGCGAAGGGGCACAGAAAAAAACAGCAAGGGGGCAACAAGTGAGCAAGGGGCACAAAACAGCAATACAACAAGTAAAAACGCAGGACACAGTTAAGCACAAATTCTACACAAGCGAGGCAGGGGCCTCGAACTCACGGTGGCAGCAGCAGCGAGCAGAGGGACACGGGCGCAGTCAGGTGGTGCTGTGCGGCGTGGAGAGCGACCTGCCTGAATCAGGGTCAAGGGTCGCTCTCTTCACCGCGCAGCGGCCACCATAAGAAGGGGAGGTGGGAGGGAGGAGTAGCTGGGAGGCGGGAGGGGATGAATAGGCGAGCGGGTGGCGGGGCCGCAGGGGATGCAGAGGCGGGAAACGGGCAGGGAGTCGGGGCACGGAAGGCAAGGCGAAGGGGGCACAGAAAAAAAACAGCAAGGGGGCAACAAGTGAGCAAGGGGCACAAAACAGCAATACAACAAATAAAAACGGAGGACACGGTTAAGCACAAATTCTACACAAGCGAGGCAGGGGCCTCGAACTCACGGTGGCAGCAGCAGCGAGCAGAGGGACACGGGCGCAGTCAGGTGGTGCTGTGCGGCGTGGAGAGCGACCTGCCTGAATCAGCGTCAAGGGTCGCTCTAACAGCATTTGGCACATAGAAACTATTTCCCATCTTAGGGACAATGTTAGGTGTGTCATATTCCATCTCTGAATCAAATGTCTGAAACAACAACACTTAGAGCTTGTGCACATATGTGAAATACACTGGTAAGTTGCTCAGTTGTGTTGGAAAGCTAGACACACACTCATGACACATATCTCTAAGACGAAACACAAACCAACCCTTGACAAACCAGGATACACAGTAGGTTTCATTGGATCAACAACATAAAGCTTATCACAATGCAAGAAACCTGTTGAACAAACAACCAAACCACATGCCTGAATTAACATGAATTTTGTCTTTGATACAGTTAGCATGTCACACATCCTCTCTGGCCATGGAGACACAGTCAAATGCACTTATTGCACAAAAACGAATTGTAAAGCTTTGCCAACATATTGCAAGCATCATCAGCTTGGGATAGACAACACATCCCCAGGCTGCTGCTTACCATAGTCTGGTGCATCATTTTCTGGTTTATAAGCAAAAGCACTGCTGTGTGTACACCAATACAGATTCAAATTGAATATCACTGAAGCATAATGTTGCCTATGTCCACTTCACAGAATTGGCAAATGCCCAGACTCTCACACCATGACTGGAATAAGGCCTGAAAGAGCTGTACAATCACAGCATGTCATCACTATTATTCCAATTGTGTGACAAACATTTGTGTACCATAGATGCTTTGTGCACATTCAACTAACACATACAACAACTGTGTCCCTGTAAAGACAATAAAACACTGTAACTTACTGAGACATGTGTTGGACACACACACCATCCACATGTAGTACCCAATCAAAAGCAGGATGGAATAACTGACATCTACATTTAAAGGCAATGGACAGCAAAGACCACAGACACCTTGCCTAACAGGAATATCTGCAGTGGAGTCCTTGGAGGTACTGTCAGAATAATGCTTACCTTACACTCACCATGGGCACATGAAAGGTATCAGATAAGTACACAGCCTTGAAGGGCATTGGCCTACAGTGGCATGCCACCTGTGGCAAGGTTGTCATTGCTACTAGTCTACCAGATCTATAGAAGACACAGACATGGATCCACCACTATCAAGTCACATGAAAGGTTTTTACCATTACTTTGTGTACATGGGTGTGTCCAAAGTCACTACCATTTAGTCAGAGTCCATATGTCTCCTGGTGTATTGATGAGACAGTGGTCTTCCACCACATTCCAAACCTATGCAGCATGCCTATCCTAAACTGTTGCACTTTGAGACACCCCCACATCTGAAAGCATGACCTATGTGCAATTGTGATTTTAAAATGAAAAGGTTTGTGACTTTATGTCACACTGTTTTGCCAAAACTGATGTGGGCGATGACTCCCAGCAAATGAACGCACCAAAATCTTGACTGTATACTGTCAAAGTGCTCATACTACATGGACCATATGCAATCCATGCCACACTAACATAATTGTATACTCACACTACTAAATGTACATGATTTACAGTTAACTTAAAAAACAATTTGGGAGACACAGATATCTGAAAACAAAAATGTAAACATGCTTTATTCTGCATGATAATGAAGATAAATTATTAACAAAAGGCCAATGGCCAGTCCAGAAATTTACATGGGCTTTTTGGGCCCAAACATCTTGCCCATCCAGTCTTGCCTGCATAAAATCTGCTAGGGGTCACCTTCCCTGAGAGGGGCAACTAGGGGGCATGCCAGGCACAGGCACAGGCTAAGGAGGACTGGGTTGGGTTTTGAGAGGGATGGGATCAGTGGGGGGGGGTGCGTCCACTGCAGTGGTTGGGTCAGATTGAGGGGGTGGTGGGTCCACTGCACTGGTAGGCTCAGATTGTGGGGGCAGCTGTAGTGAGAGGGCTAAATGGAGGGGGGATGTGCTGGGCTTGACTATTTTTGGAATTTTGTAATCTATACTTGGGTGAACAGGAAAAAGGAGGGCTGCTGACTTTATGGGATTGGGTCTTTTATGTCCGGAGGTACTGGGCTGGGGTGTGGAGTATGGGTAACTGGAGGTGTTTTTGATTTCTGAGACCGGGGGGATTTTTTTGGGGGGGGGGGGGTGATTTATGGCTTTTTTTCTTCTGGGGCGGGGGGCAGATGTAGATGGCAGGTCAGGGGTGGTGCTTTTTTTCTTCTTGGGAGGGACTTGATAGGCTTTTGTTGGGAAGATGTTTAGAGGAATGAGCTTGAGTACCTGGGCTGAGGGGGGAACAGGAGAGGCAAGGGTAGGGGTTGTGGAGGCAGAGTGTTCTGAGGTCTGCGAAGTGTCTGTAGATGCTTGTGTGTTGTCTGGTGGTGTATCTGTGGGGGTGGATGTGCTGTCTGTCTTGGGAGCGTGCGTGCGTGTGGGTTTGTCCTTGATGTTTGTGTGTGCTTGGGTCAGGGAGGGTAGTTGGAACTGTGGATGGGGAAGAGGCAGGAGGGGGGTGGGACAGCTGGAGCGGGGACACTGCTGCCGTAACAGTGGAGGCCAGAGCCTGATTGGATCTCTGTAGGGCAGACATGTCAGAGTGAATGCCCTCCAGGAATGATACCATTTGTGTTAGATGGGTGGGATGCACCTGGAAGACATTCTCCACTGCTGTCTGTCCCACAGAGATCTGCCTCAGGATGCCAATGGCCTCCACACTGAGGGCAGCAGGGGAGACAGGGGCAGGGGGTGAGGTGCCTGGTGCAAAGGAGATGAGTCCCCTCCTAGGGGAGCGGCCATGGACAGTGGGGTGGGGGGCAACTGGGAGGGTGGAGATGGTATGGGTGGTGGTGGACTGGGATGCAGAGGAGTCTCTTCCTGGATCATCCACCACCAGTAGGGAGTCCTCACTGGAGCTTGAGCTGGCTGGTGATCCAGCTGATGTGATGTCAGATGCGCCCTCAGTGAGGCTCCCCTCCCCCTCCGTGCCACTGGTTCCCTCCTGCTCAGATTCAGCACTGGAACCCGTCTGGTGGGCTGCTTCCCCTTGGTCCGTGGCACTGCCTCCTCTGCTGGTCGCTGATGATGCTGTGAACAAGAAGGAAATAGAATCACATGAGTCATCCATATGTACTTGACACATAGGTACCATCTCAAACCTTCACAGATCAAACAAATACATCAGTTGCACTTGTGCAATCACATCTAAAATTGTTTCATACATGGCACTTGTTGACCATTGCTCCCTCACACATGATGTAATCTGCAACATTGGGTTTATCAATAGAAAAAACAACAAACACCATGTCAAGTACTTCACTAGTAGCAGGTGATGTATTGTCTTTTACTCCTGACGGGCTGGTGTTATGACATACCTCCCTCATCCAATGCAAGGGAGTTTAGACCTCACAATGGAAATAGGATTCACACAGTTGAGTTGAGACATGGTATTCATTCTGCAATCCCTAGTCAGCAATTTGTGAACCATTGGCTCTGATGTTACAGGTCATATAACTTTATTGTCATACATCAAGCTGGCGTAGTCAGTGCATAAGTCATATCACACAGATAACAGTGATTGTGCTCATTTGTCCTGTAACTTAGTTTCTTTCCTGTCAGGTCACACATCTGACTCTTATTGTGGTAGTAGGCATAGCTAGGGTGAGAGGCACATGGGCCACAGCCTTGTGTCATCTATGCATAGTGTTATGAAGAAGAATCAGAATCTTGTGAACATTGGAAACAGCTCACCAGTTTCCGATGAGAACAATGCTCAACACACTTCCAAGTCCAATGACTGCATCTTCACATAGCTTCAGGTAGGTCACTATGCCACTGGGCCGTCTGGGTGCATCGTCTGTACGGACTCTTATCAAAAAACCTCTAATCTTTAAGAGTTCAGTCAATACAGTGTACCAATCCTGTCTAGACTGCAGTAGTCCCCATTTGTAAAGCCCAAGTCAAAATGTCCCTCACTTCTTTTTGCCATCGTGCACACTTTATACACCTTAAATTGCTCTGGTTGCCCATCTCAATTTGTTAACTTACTCAAAAATGATGCACATCTGACATCTCAGAATCTGACAGTGATGCATCGAAGACATCAAGTATGAATGGAGAAGAGCGTTTACACACATGCGAAGCGTTGTGAATGTGTATCTAACATAATTTCTTACAATTGCAGCCATGTTTCCACCAGTGACCATCTGTGTTTGCCACTGAATGACATGTGTTGTCATTGTTACAGAGTCAGACACATGGACTCACTCTTTGGAATGGAAAGAATGGAATCTTACACCCATCATGTGAAAGGCCAATGTGACTGGTGACCTGAGTTAGCAAACCTGTAATTAGCCCATGGGATACATTTGAATACACTAAGCACCATGGCTGTGACCTAACATTAGCACACTGATCAAGCAAAACTCACCAAGGCGTCAACATAGACGTCACATGCTGCCGGGATGTATAGCATGGGCTATTCACACTTGAGTACTCCAATAACAACATACTTCGCTGATTTTTTGAGCGCACACTGAGAACAGTTCAGACATTACTCAATGTGCTGATACATGTTAAGCAATCTCATCATTCATGAAGGTTATGTCCATGCACATGTTGTTGTAATTTGTTCTGATCACATGAGCATGGTACTACTGTCACTACCCTGAACATATCTTCCTCACATGTTCCTGATGAAAGGGCCATAACCAGGCATCTGATTATCCTTGTGCATATGCATCTTTTAACACTGAACAGTGGTTTTGGGTGTCATACAACCTGTAAAAGGGCCAGTAGGCTAAGATACTACAACATGTATGGTTAAAACAGATATGTGACAAGGCACATATTCACCCCCTCCTTGCTGCTGTGTGGCTTTCAACTTCCCATCCAGGTCAGGGAAGACCACTGCTAGGATCCGGAGTATGTGGGGGGATCAGTGTTCGGCACCCACCCCTCTTGCCTTGAGCTGACAGGCCCAGCTGGACTTCTGCTATCTTCTTGGTCCAGCCATGAAGGTCCTGCCAGCGTTTGCGGCAATGATGGATGCGCCAATTTGCGACCCCTACGGAGCGCACCATCCGGGCGATGGTCCTCCACAGCTCGGCCTTCTGATGGGAGTTGACCTGTAAGGATGACATGGTGACAGACCCTTAGTTCACAACAATGGCAACAATGTCTTAGGGGTAGGCAAGTGGCATTATGTGCAGTTTGCCTGGGTTCAATGATGACTCCATTCAATGAGAACAGTGATAAGATGTTTATCCCAGTACACACACTTCTACAGCAGTGTACTTTCCCGGAACAGTTATCTACATACTTTTAAACTTACAAAAAACAGTTTACATGCTTGCCTATGAGATTCCTAATGCTAGTGCATGGTGATTGCACATGTCCAATGACAATGCAATGTAATAATCACTCACCTGCTCCTCTGGTTTGCCATAGAGCTGGCTGTAGAGAGGCAGGAGGGTGTCCAGTAGGACCTGGTTCTCATACTGCATGAAAGCTGGGGCCCTGCCATCTGTACGTGCCATAGCAGCTCCCAAAGGATGTAGACACAGCAGCAGAGAGATGGGGAGGTGCAGGAATGATGCAGGTAGTGCAGGCAAGTGAAGTCTCTAGGGAACAGACAGACTTATATCTTAACCACAGAGGTGGTCTTCATTCCATGCAGCCAAAGCGATAGGTTTGCGTCGGTCGCAATTTCCGAATCGGTCCAATGCATTACATTGCTTGCAGATGATACACCTACCGAGCGGTCAGAATAGATATCATCGGACCGTGTGTTACTTTGATACATTGGTAATGGGAGGTTACTGAGTCAGTTTCCACGTGATACGGACACAATCCGAAACCCGCGTCTGTCACCATAACAACTGACAGCCAATGGATGCGTACGAATCTGTTATGATGCGGGTACCACGTCCTTTGAATATACACCCGCGTCTGTCACTATAACAGCTGACAGCCAATGGATGCGTATGAATCGGTTAGGATGCAGCTACCGCGTCCTTTGAGTAGAAACCAGCATCTGTGACCATAACAACTTGCAGCCTATGGCTCTGTCCAAATCGGTTAGGATGCGGCTACCGTGTCCTTTAAATAAACACCCGCGTCTGTCACCTATAACGACTTGCAGCCTATGGCTCTGTCAGAATCAGTTAGGATGCGGCTACTGTGTCCTTTGAATAAACACCCGCGTCTCTCACCATAATAACTTGCAGCCTATGGCTCTGTCCGAATCGGTTAGGATGCTGCTACCGTGTCCTTTGAATAAACACTGCAACTTGCAGCCTATGGCTCTGTATGAGTCGGTTAGGATGCAGCAACCGCGTCCTTTGAATAATCGGTCAGCAGGGTAGACACTTCTGTAATGGTATTTTTGAGCATTACATGTCTGGAGACAGGTTTTTCATGATGAAATGGACCTCTACATGAATAGCTCACACTCCCATGAGGAGCTAACCTTTAAGGGCACATGACACACTGATTGTGAGGCTAACAACATGAATCCAAACTACTCCATTTAGCCTCTTAGGCTTGGTCACAGTCCCAATGAGTGTTTGAGGATACACAAGTGCATTCTTTACATATTCACTGCATTCGGGGACTGTGTGACCCAGTGTGCAATTCATGTGATTTGTGACTGTAAATTTTTTTAAAGTCTGGGATAATGCATTTACCTTGGAATGAGTAGACCATGAACTTAAGCAGCCACATCAGCTTGTGGTTGTTATGAGTTTTACTAGTGTATCTTGTGTCCCAGACTTAATTGGATGATGGTGTTATATGCACCTCCTACATAGTTAATGGTTTGTGAATGTGATTGTATGTGTATTGCAGACATGACAACATGACAAAGCCCACCCTGTGACAGTATTGTGAGATGCTGTGTGTATATAGTGTCCCACATATCTGGCATTACATGATCCTATTGTGGGTAAATCTTAAACATGCAATTGTTCTCACAAACCTATATCTGGGCTTATTTGGTGGGGAGTTGTTGAGTATGTGATGTTTGATTAACATGAACGGTGACAGACACTAGTGAATTTTACACTACAGCGCTCTGATTTGTCACCATACCTTGGTAACATATCTGGAAAGGGTCATAATGCTGTGATATGTATCTAGGTCACCCTTATTTATTGGAATGTGTATTGCCATTCTTATGTAGTTTTAGTTGTGGTCATATTTAATGTTCTATTTGTCTAAATGCATGTTGCTTTGTACATTGTGAACTAACTCCCACTGTGTTTACACTCTACACATAGGTATCGCAGACAACCTCCGGTGTACAGGTCCTTTCCAGACCTACAGACCATGGAAGAACAGGACAGCATACTGAAACACCGTTTCACAAGGGCAATAATTGAAGAGTTGTCTAAGCAGTTTTCACCTCATTTGCAGCCTGGTTGCACGTATCCAACTGCACTGACCCCCAAGGTGAAGGTGATGGCAGCATTACATTTGTTTGCCACTGGTTCATTCCAGTACACAGTGGCAACATCTGGTGGAATGTCCCAAGCAGTGTTCGGCCATGTCCTTCCGGATGTGTTGGAGGCATTGCTCCGTTACCTGGACCAGCCCATAAAGTTCCCTACACCTGGAGAGTTGTCAGACATCAAGGGGGAATTCTATGCCTTGGGACGGATACCCCATGTCATTGGCTCTATTGATGGCACCCACATTCCATTGATCCCACCACAGGCAAATGAGCAAGTCTATCGGAACAGAAAACATTACCACTCTATCAATGTCCAGGTTGTATGTTTGTCTGACATGTCCATTTCCCATGTCTGCGCACGTTTCCCTGGCTCGGCACATGATGCATATATCCTGAGAAACAGCGTCATCCCCCACCATTTGTAGGCTTTCCTGTTTTCAGTTTCTATTTTTGGTAAATTCTGGTGGGGTTTTTTCAGTGTTTTCAAGTTATTTCAATACCTTAAAAAAACAGTGGTTATCTGTGGTTACACACTTTCGTGCCATTAAAAACAACAGAAACAGTGTTTTTCCGGTGTTTATGGAACTTTTTGCTTTTATTATTGCTTGCTTTCTGCACTGATAGTGCGTGGTATATAGACAGTGTACGTACAGTATAAATGAGGTCCAAATACATTTTTACAAATCAAACTTATTGTAGTACACCATACAATACTTCTTCAGTGAGTCTTTGGTCATGCACGCTCGCTCTTTCCTTCCAATGTAAACTTTTATCTGTGAAAAGGCCCTCTCAACATTGGCACTTGAGACAGGCAACGCCAAATTAGCCAGTATACAATTTGCTAACTCTGGCCACTGACATAGCTTTCCATGCCAATACTGGTGCACCTGAAGATTGTGATTCTCTGCGACAGGTTCTGCAAAATATGCGTTGAACTGGGCGCATATGCCCTCAGAGTTATTGAAGCGGTCAAAAATGAGGCAGCACTTTTGAAACTCCAGAGAAAATTTCCCTTTACAGAAGGGATCTATAACTTGTGCAGAGTACACAATGAGGCTTCATTGACTTCAAATGCCATGGTTGGTGAAGGGCTATTTCTCATACATTGTAAAATAAAAGTTCCTGAATTGCTCCTCAACATTTCTTTGCGTACCAAGTGGCAAGCATCTAACATGGAATATGTTGCAGTGCAAAAGTCACTAAAAGTGTCGCCCAGCCTACTCTCAAGGAGATGTTTCACATCTACACCAATTATGCTGAACACTTGGTAGACAAGGGTGTTTTCAGACTCTAGTTTTTTTTATTATGTCCTCTACAGCAGTCATGCTTTCCTATAAAAATCTAAGAATGCAGTAGAGTGTACTTTTTTTTTCAAATCACTATCAATATGTGATCAAAGATCCTCACATTTCTTGCCTTTGGCATCATCACTCAGCAAAAGTTCTGTAAACAGTTGCCACATGGATAATATAGCATTCATGGCCTCTAGGACTGAAAACCACCAGCTAAGTGACACAGTTGGGATCACTCTTTCTTTGATGCTACATAAAGCACAAAATGAGAAATATTTGCGTTTTAGTTTCCGTGCATAACATAAGAGTGCACCAGAATGGACTAAAAAGTCAATAGCATTCTTCATTAACTCTGAAGATTGTAAAGATGCTTTCAGCATACCATCTAACAAGTGGCAAGGATCTCTTACAGGGAAGCACTTCAGCTCAGGTATCGATTGTGACAGGTCATCACACAACTTTTTCATATATGTAGCTGAATCACTGCAAATACAAACAAAATCACTTGGTAAGAACTTTTTGCAGCAGAATTCCAAGTGACACTGCATTCCATGTTTTCCAAAAGTCTGGTGTCATGTTTTCACCAGTATCCCAGATGCTGCGTGACTGCACTCTTTTCACATATACCTGTCACTATACCTTGCATTGAATGTTTGGGGTGTTTGGCAATTCACCTACTATCAATACTCACTCACTAGAAAAGGGGGCTGATGTATCAAGGGTTTTTACCCATTCTCTGTGGGTAAATGTGACGGTACATATTGGTAAAGATTCTTATGAAACCTACATTTTTCCTTCCTATCAGTGAAAGACTCGAACGTAGCCAAAAAATCAAATATGATTTTGATACTTCCTGATTCTCTACAGTTTATAAAATAAATAAACAACACCTAAAACATGCTTCTAACCCCTGTATCTTTAGACCTAAGACCACAAAACTGAAAAAAGGAGAAATAAACAATATTTTAGTGACATCCCTAAACAACAAAACTCAAGCAGAATAATGTTAGCCCAGGCTTTCTTACTGCTACCTTATATTACAAAGTTACATTGTATTGGCCCCTTCAGGAAGAAATAAAAATGACTCTGTCACTCTCCTTTTCCTTTCTTTGAATGGCATTTAGATTGTGGTTGTGCAGGGGTTTTTTCAGTGTTTATATGTTTACACTGGTGAGGGCTATTTCCCTTCTGGTGGGGTTTTATCAGTTATTATAGGTTTAAACCTAAAACCGGACAGCCTACCCATTTGATATCTCACTTGCTAGGTGACCGGGCCTGGCTTGTTGGTAGGTGAGTATGTTGGGGTGTGTATTGATTGTATGTCAGATAGTGCTCTGTTGTCAGACAACTGAAGTCTTTTCTGTGTTCAATGTAGGAGACTCTGGATACCCCAACTAGCCCTGGTTGCTGACACCACTGTGCAACCCTGTCACCCCAGAGAGTCGTGGAGCGGACTTTTGGGCTACTGAAGACCAGATTCCACTGCCTGGATTACACAGGAGGTGCCCTCCAATATGCCCCATTGAAGGTGTGCAAGATCATCACAGCTTCCTGCATGCTCCACAGTACGCATTACGGAAGGCAATACCTCTCATACTGTGGACGACAGAGACCAGCAGCCACCAGCGAGGGTGGATCCAGGACTGGGACATGATGACAATGGAGTTGAGGAGGAGGCATTGGATTTGAGACAACAGCTTATCAACAACATTTTCACAGATTGTAAGTATGCAATGAGAGGAGGTGGCAAACCCAAATTGTTTGTTTGTGTTTTGCTGGTGTACAATGTGTATGTATGTCTGTGAGTGTATGATAATTGTCCTGAGGTTTTTACTGAAATAGTTCAATTAAATTTGCAGGTTAACATGTACAGTGCTACTGTGAATCCTAGCTAGTGTTCACACTGACATTTTTGTGCTTAAGCTGACATTGTTTGCAAAATTGAGCTACCATATTATTGAGTTCCTGACTCTGTTCTATGTTTGTCCGTACCAGGGTACTTTGACATGTCATCCGGAGATTTGTGACCTCACCAGACCCATGATGCTGTGACATACTCCGACATGGAACTGTTGCTGAACTCCCTAGCACGTACTTCCTTCAGATCTGTTTGTCAGTTGATTTTGTTTTTAGATCCTTTCGGTACTGTGTGTTAATGCGCCAGGTTGTATCTGGAGAATAAACCTGTGTTCTGCATTATCTGAGTCAATAAAGGAATCCTGTGAGATCTCTATAGCTATTTTTAACCCACACTCTTTCCCATATGCCCCTCCATCCCTTACACTTCACAGTGGCAAAAATAAAAGACCTCCGGCAAAGAGCCCCTCGTGGGGCCCGTAGGGCATTGCAGCGTCAGCCCAACGAGGAGCTGCCTGATGATGAAGCATGACACCTCCCGGGGTGTGTGGGGGCCCTTGCTCCTAGGAGCCACTCCACTTCCATCTCATCCCTTTGTGGACACCTGGCACCCTGTCCTCCCTTACCTTCCCTCCTCCTTCCTCTAGGAACTGCATACTCCTGTTTTTGCCACTAGACCAATATGGCAACACTGCTGCTAGACTCCACTGGTCACAAAGGGGCCACTGTGTCATACACCCTTCCCAGACATATTCCTGACAGCAAAAAGGTCTATTACAGTACCTGGCTGACCCTCCTCACCTCACTGTCCTGAAGAAGACCCGCTGTGACGTTTGTCCAATAACGCCCTTTCCTGGGTCAAAACGTCGACGCTTCACACCAATCCATGTCCTAGAGTTTCATCACCCCAAAGTTTAAATAAGATTTGTGCCAGGGGGTTGAGAATACATGGAAAACAAATTATATAAGGACGGATGTTAATTGAGTCGCTCATTTTACTTTGTCGAAGTCTTCCCTTGTTGTATATATATTTTTATGCACAATATCACTTTGTCACTTTATTCACTTACTCACTAAAAAGTCACTCACTTGATATTTGCAATTTGTTTAAATGCTCATGTGATAGCCATACATACAAACAAAAAGAACTGTTTAAATCACTTAAGAACGTTTTCGGTGTGTTTCTTTTTGCATATCAATTATGGCATGCTAAGAAATTGTTCTATTCAACAGAACCGTTTGTAGTATTTTTGGTTAATGCCCAGGTTCTGAGGGACACAGGGCTACCCCATTATTATTAATGATGACATCATAGATATGTATCATGTACCCACTTACCCTATGGTCCACGAATCACAATACCTGCTCAACTTTCTCGGGTCCTCCACACCTGCAAATGACTCACATGCCACAGTGACAGTGGTACCAAAATACTTGATTTGACAACAGACATTGTCCAGCATCATTAGCAAGCACAGCCACAAGGGTCATCCACAAAATATTTTTTTTTTATTTAACAAGAACATCTCTTAGACATAGTGCAAAAATGTCAAGGCAAAGTGCCAGTCCAAATACAACTAAGCATTTGTGTGCTTGAAAAGTTGCTATACAGTTCACTGCCAGGGAAACCTCCCTAGGAAAGGGGCATCAAATGGGAACTCCAGGCACTGTTCAGGGGGGATATGGGTGTGAAGTGGGAGGCTGGCTCAAACTACGGGAGTACTGGAACTGGGAGGGGGAGGGCTGGATGGTGTTGTGGGTGCACTGGACCGGGGAGGGAGGGAGCTGGCAGCGGTAGTGTGAGTAGTGTCTCGGGGTGGGCTGGCTGGGCCAGGGGGAGTAGTGGCTCGGTGAGGGGGAGGGCTGGCTTGGGGAGGCAGATTAGTGGCTCAGGGAGGGGGAGGGCTGGCTTGGGGAGGCAGCGTAGTAGCTCTGGGAGGGAGAGGGCTGGCTTGGGGAGGGGGATGGCTTGGCTCGGAATGGGGAGGGCTGGGCCTGACTCTTCTGGGAATGCGATATCCTTGAAGAGCTTTCACAGAAATGGAAAGTGAGGTGGCCACCTAAGCCACCTTGTTCTCAGGACATGGGGGTGGGGTGGTTTTCCTTACCCGTTTTTCTGATTTTGGTGTGGGATTGTGCTGGCTGCTTCTTTTTTCCTTTCTCCCCTGTTTTGAAGGGACTGCCTCCGCATGTGTGCTGGGGCCACCCTTCTCAGGGGTGGGCCTGGGAGTTGGAGGGGGAGTATTTTGCACAAGCCAGCCCTCTTCACTCTGGGAGGGGGATCAGCAGTGGTAGGCCACAGGTCCAGTGCACACAGGGTAAGTGTTTTTTGAGATGTGGGAGAAGGTGTGGTGAAGGGTGGGCTTTTGGAGGGTGAGGAATCTGAGGTGTGCGACGTGGATGCATGTTTACGGCGGGTATGTCTCTGAGTGTCCAGGGATGGTGTTATTGGTGTGGTATCATGTGTGCTTGGGGTGTGTGTTTTGCATGTTTTTGTGGGTGTGGTGTTTCCGTGTTTTTTGGAGTGGTGTTGATGTGTGCTGCGTGTGGACGTCTGGGTGCATGTGTGCTCTGGTATGTGTGTGCTCTGGTCAGGTAGGGGCACTGGGAGTACGGAGGGGGAAGGGACAGGAGCTGGGATGTGAGTTTGGTAGCTCTGGATGGCTGCCACTGTCACTGTGGAGGCCAGAGACTGAACAGATCTCTACAGGCCAGCCATGTCCGAATGAATGCCCTCTAGGAACGCTACAACTTGTGACAACTTGTTGCCATGATCCTGGAGGGCATTTACGACTGCAGTCTGACCCACAGAGATCTGCCGCAGGACATCTATGGCCTCCACACTGAGGGCAGCAGGGGAGACAGGGGCAGGGGCTGCGGTGCCTGTGGTTAAGGAGACTCTACCCTTCTTAGGGGCGCAGGTCCAGATAACAGGTTGGGGAGCAGCAGGGAGGGTGAACACAGTACATGGTTTGGCGGACAGAGATGCAGATGTAGAGCTTCCTGTGTACGCCAACACCATGGAGTCGCTGCTGGAGTGTGAAGATGTTGAGCTTGGAGTTTCAGCTCCTGTCTCATCCAGGGCGGTACTGGTCCCCTCTGTGTCACTGAAATCCCGGGGACCACTCATGCTAGCTACTTCCCCAACTGTGCCATGCCGCTCTCCTTTCCTGCCCTCTGTAGATGCTGTAATAGACGAAGAAATATGTTTAATACAGTGGCCTTGGCACAAATATGTAGACAAATAGCAAAAACCTAATGTAACACATCAGAACAGGAAATTACTTGTACAAGTACTGGCTGCATCAGCACAACCTTTGACATGTTAACTTGATGTATAGACAGATGTTGTATGTCCATCCATGCAACATGATGTGTTGACAATGGCAAATACCGTTGCATGTGCCAATCCAATGCATCTCACATCCAATTTTGTATATCCACACCTACAGACTTACTTGCAAAAGAGCTACACATCCAATGGTGTAGTGTCCCTCTGAAATGAGGATGGAAGTCCATAACCACCACACATACAAAACGTAACATACAAATAGGGAAATGACCTTACATGCATACACTAACATCTCCTTGTACTGCAGATCACAGACTTTGGATCAGTGGCTTCTCAATCCCAAAGCATCACTGAGCTGTAAGTAAACAGCACACCTAGGTTACACCTCCATTCCTTATGAACTCTGCTGTCCATTGTCACATGATGCAGCTGTGATAGACATATCAGTGGACTTCACATGTATCATATGTTGAATGGTTAAAGTAAGCGCCATGTCCAATTGTGAACAATGTCCAAGGCACATTGGCCTGTCTAGGGCAATCTCAGTCAAGAGCAGAAATCTTAAATCATACATCTGTCAATGTCAGTGCAAGCCTTAAAGGACAAAAGACATCAAAATGCGTATATCCTGGAATGTGAGAGTGGCCCCCACAAGGACAGGGAATGTGTGGCCAAAGGCATTGTCTGTTGTCTGACATACCTATGTTGTGCTGACTGCTGACACACAGGGCACATCAATGTCTCCAGAGCTCACTCAGTGATGCAAATCAGTAGCCACACCTTTAACCCACTGATGCATATGTACACACCTCCTCAATGCACACACAGTAAGCACTGCCACTCAGAGTGACCTAGGCTGACTTGCTTGCAATTTTCAATATATTACTGTTGCCCCATTACAAAATTCTATAAACCCTGATCCCATACAACCATGTCAACACTTAGGGGTAATCACATTCACACTGTACCCACTTGCTGCTCCTAATCATCAACCTTGCACTGTCTGTCCATCACAAATACATATTTCCATGTACACAATGTCTAAATTCAAATCAGCTCAAACAGAACTGTACACATTACCATCTACACCATCAGTGTATTATTGCAGCTGCTGTGATTGTGTCTTCAAAAACAGTATTGTGATGCCATGCTGCAGATAGGCAAGTGAGGGTTGAGCTGGGATGCTGTTATCTGTATGATTTGGCTCTACACAATACAGGGGTCAGATGTATACACCACTAACTCATAGCACCCTGAGTGTTCAAGTGGCCATAACTCAAGCCACACCCACACCAACCCATGAGTCACAAAAGTCTGCGAGCCACACTGCATACACAAGGATGACAAGGGTACTGTGTTAGCCAATTGACAGACCTACATTCATGTGTCTAAATGGCTCTGGTCAGACATCAGTTCCAAGATGGAATCTTCAACCATGGTAAGGATATTTGGGCTCAATGATACCTGATATAGTAACACTTTGATGTTGCTGGCACCACATTACATTCACCCACCCAAAAAAGACTAAATATAGCATCACACATGAGACATCTCTCACCTTCCTGTATTGATGATATATGGAATTAAGCTGGTCAGTCATACACAAAGATACACTCAGACCAATACTCACCCCCCAACTTGCTGCTGTTGGGCCTTCAAGCATCCATCCAGCTCAGGCTGGGTCACCGCCAGGATGCGGGACATTAGTGGGGTCAAGATCTGGCCCGCCAACCTGCCAGTTCGAGGGGCCAACCCCAGCTGCATCTCTGCGACGTTCCTGCTGAGGCGGCAGATGTCGTCCTGCCTCTTGTGGCAGTGGTTACTGCACCAGTTGGAGACCCCGAGGGTCCGCACCTTCTGGGCAGATGGCCTTGCGCTGATGGTATTTGAGCTGTAGGCATGGGAGACATGTAGTGCAAGTTTACATTAATATTAGTGGACATTTGTGTGTCAGTCTGAAAGCAATACTACATATAACACATACATAGCATAGTCAGCTAGCCCATGTCACATACTACGCTTTGATATAGATTGATGGGTACAATGGTAATGTCTGTGAGGATGGCCCTACTAACTGGTCATTACATTAACATTTTGAGGCTGGCCATTTAGATCAGGCTGAGCATGGACATCCTCTGTGGTGTGTAATGTGAGTGACTATTACAGACATTATACAGTAATTGAAACCTTTGGTAAATGCTCACTGTGTCTGACACTACATACACCTTTGAGTCCTGGCTCAGTTAGTTGCATCACGTGGCACAGAAGGCACAGCAATGTACATGACATAACATTCAATCACTAAGGTGACAAGGCTACAGGCAGTCATGTGTACAATTGATCTATATGACAGTTGTTTTCCAAATATTAGGGTGCACTACTCAGACGGCTAAAATAGTCATTTTTGAGAGTATGATTTTCTGCATCGTGCAGTCACAGGACATCCATTTAGGCAAACGGTACACTGGCATGCCATCACAATACTCAGCTGCATGTCTCAAGTGAATGTCTAAACAGTAAATACACATGTGACCCACACCTCATAATGATCATAATGGTAGGATTTTGTCTACACTGTACATGTCTCAGATGTGTCAGAGGTGAATTCAGATAAACATTTGCCGATGCAGAAACATGCCTTGAGCTCGTGGGCAGACAGCACTCATCTCCATTTCTCCCTGTAAGCATCTATACATAACTTACATGCACCCTGAGCCCAGTAGACATGACCCATCACATTCATGTCGACATGCTAAGTCTGATCTAGATTGCTAAACACCACACAGGGAAGTGGTGCATAAAGTTAAAATTGGGCCAGTCATCATTGTAAGTGTACAATTTGCAAAGGCATCCTGTCCAGATCATCCTTGCATGCAGTCAGGGGTCATGGGGATGCAGTGTCAACACACCATTGCATTATAAGTGTGAAGTTGCCATGCAAAACAAAATCACAAACATGAATCAGAAACATGCCTTTTTAAAAATCTGCATCAAAAGGGACAAAGAGAGCTACACTGCCCAGAATGTTCCTATACCCTACACAGACTTAAGTGCAACTTCTGGATTGTCATGTATGGTCATACATTGTCATATATGATATAAGATGAAATAGTGGTACAACCATTATTTGAATGTGAACTTTAATGAACTTGAGGATTATTATACATATTTACATTGCCTGTTTCAGTAGACATTTCGTCACCTGGCAACTTGATGATCAACCACTGTATTTTTGGCATGTGTATCAGTCATTTAGCAATTGCATATTTACAATCTGTGGGCATATTCAAATTATATTTAGGCCATTTTGCATTGACCATCATATCCACTTTGTACTTTGAATGCGTGTCCATGTATGTATTGTTGCTGTGTCACCTTCATGATTACCATCCATTGTGTGTATACATGTCACTGTTATGCTGTTCATGGTGAGGCAAAAGAGCGTAAGATGGCTACCTACCTGTGAGGTGAATCAGAGGGGTGAGATGGCTGCCACATGGCTCTGGGGTGGCATGCTGTTTGAGAGTGAGGCAAGATGGCCTGGTGGGAGTTGTAGTGGTGTTCTCCTGTTCCAACACCCCCCTCCCTAGTAAGATGGCTACCTACCTGTGAGGTGAATAAGAGGGATGAGATGGCTGCCACATGGCACTGGGGTGGGGGAGTGTTCCATGCTGTTTGAGAGTGAGGCAAGATGGCCTGGTGGGAGTTGTAGTGGTGTTTTCCTGTTCCGAACACCCTCCTCCCTAGAAAGATGGCTACCTACCTGTGAGGTGAATCAGAGGGGGCGAGATGGCTGCGAGATGGCTCTGGGGTGGGGGGAGTGTTCCAAGCTGTTTGAGAGTGAGGCAAGATGGCCTGGTGGGAGTTGTACTGGTGTTCTCCTGTCCCCACCCCCTCCCTAGTAAAATGGCTACCTACCTGTAAGGTCAAGATCAGAGGAGTGAAATGGCTGTCCAGTGGGTGATGGGGTGGGAGCAGTGGGAACAACATATGTGATAATTGGATGTGACAGTCTTTATCAATTGGTGGCTAAAAAACGTACGTGACAATGTGTTTTTTTTTTGGTAGTTGTTACTTACCAATCTGCACTCCCCTGGGTATTCCTGTGGAACTCTGTGGATATAGGATGGCAAGCACCTTCTCCTCCCATTCAGTGAATGTTAGTGGTGAAATGGGAGGCCCGCCACTCTTCTGAGCCGCCAGGTGGTTCCTATTGGCCCGTTCTTTGACACGGGTCTTGAAGATGCCACCTCTTTCTGATGTCACGCGTTGTGCGCAGGGTGGTACCTACAGCATTGCCTTAGTTTACTATCCTTTCCCACATTTGATTCTTCCTGGCAAGTGGGGTCTGTTGGACTAGGTTACCAAACAAAAGCGTCTCAACTCTTATGATCTCATCTACCATCACTGACAACTCATTGTCAGAAAATGTTGGCATTTTTTTCTGGGACATGGTGAAGGGTATTAATAAAAGGAGTACTAGAGCAAATGTGGATGTGGTGGTGAAGGTGTGTGCTTAATGAGGGTTGGTGTGTGGAGATAGGTGGGTGTAATAATGTGCAGTGTGAAAAATGTGCCTCTCCTAGCAGTTGTGTTGGCCTAGAATGCTGGTCAGGGAAGGGGTGTGTTTTATACTCAGCAATGTGGGTGTGTCTGCCTGAGGAATGACCATCAGCTGTGTTTTCACTTGCTGAGTTTGCTTTGGGCCTATTTTTTATGTTATCTTGGCAGGACCGCAGCGGTCGGAACGCAGAGTTCGTTATGATAGGACCGCGGTCTCATCACAATTTGCTCAGTGGTCATACCGCTGAGGAATCGGCGTTTGGTTATTGAGAAAATGCTTTTTCCTCTGTATCGGTCGGAGTTTCAGGCACTTCTGCCATTGCGGACAGATTGTTTGTGGATTTCAACCACTGCGGAAGGATTCTGCAGTCCATGTATCATAATTTGACCGTCAGATATTCCCCGGACCCTGCGGGCGGTTTTTCGACAACACCACGACGGTCGGAAGGATTTTCCAACCGCCATATTAATTAACCCCTAAGTCAGGGAAGGTGCTGGACACTAAACATATATAATTTACTATTCCCACTCCAAACTACATTAACTCAGGGAAGATGTTGGACACTAAACATATATAATTTACTATTCCCACTCCAAACTACATTAACACAGGGAAGGTACTGGATACTAAACATATATAATTTACTATTCCGACTCCAAACTACATGAACTCATGGAAGGTGCTGGACCTAAACATATATTATTTACTATTCCCAGTCCAAACTACATAAACACAGGGAAGGTCCTGGACACTAAACATATATAATTTACTATTCCCACTCCAAACTACATTAACTCAGCGAAGGTGCTGGACACTAAACATACATAATTTACTATTCCCTCTCCAAACTACATTAAACTCAGGGAAGGTGCTGGACACTAAACATATATAATTTACTATTCCCACTACAAACTACATTATCTCAGGGAAGGTGCTGGACACTAAACATACATTCAATTCAATTCAATTCAATTTTATTTTATTATGATTTAGAATTCCGCAGAATTCCACATAAAGGTACATCTTAAAAACACATTTCATTCCACAAAAATTTCCAATGTAAATTCAAGTTAACATTTTCATCTAAAAGCACGAATATACATAGCAGAAGCAGTCGGTCTTGGAGTTTTCAATGCAAGAAGGGGTGAACCTTAACTAATCGAATTATCGTACATGTATTCTTACAGATGTATACACATTACTAATCTAATACTATCATAAAACATTCAGTGATAAAACTTATTATAAAATACAAAAATTTAAAATTCACTATACAGTACAAATTTAGTAAAGTGCTTGGGATCCTAAAAATAAGTGACTAGCAGCGGAGAACGTAAAAAAGATTTTTTTTTTTTAAAAGTGCATGCTTAATTGCAAACATAATAAATCAGTCATAAAGGCCGGAAGGTTGAGAAAAAGTGCAAGTGCAAGAAGGTCTTTACTAACGAGTATAGCAGCAGAAAAGGTTTGTAAAAGTGCACATACTCAGTTGTAAACATAACTAATCGGTCATAAAGACAGAGAGATCGAAATAAAGTGCAAGTGCTCTAAACATTTATATTAAGAAGATCTTGCCGACCTTAATATATGTTTAAAAATTGTTTAAAAAAGCTAAAAAATTTAAAACACATCAGTTCGGATGGGGGACAGCAGACAATTTCGGGCCTGTTCTGCTGTAGTGATATTATACTTTAAAAACAATTCCTTAAATATCTACGACGCATTGATTGTAATGCGGGACAAACAAATAAAACATGATTCAAATCTTGTATACAGGAATTACATAAATGACAATACCTCTCATGTCTTGGAATACCCTCCCAAGATCCTATTACAATTCTTAGGGGGAGTAAATTCAATCTCAATAGCAAAATCACCCTACGAACTCCGTGTTTAAGATTCCATAAGACATAAGGTTGGGGATTTTTGACAATACTACTCCCGCAATACAATCCATGTTTCTGTTCTCTGAACACATTTTAATATCTCTTTCACGAGAAACCCCGTAGATTGTTCTCTTAATTATACTTTTCAAGGCCCTTTTACAAAGAACCGCCACCCCATCCATATCTAAACCAAACATTGATAATGCTTTTAAATTATTCCTAAAAATAGCACTTTTTTCCTTCATATTTACAAATATTTCTCTGTACAGCGCCACCATTTGCTTATCAAATTCTCGGAGCTATTTATCAGTGTATTACACCATCTTAAGCACGCGGCCATTGATAGCACATATGTAGAACGAAGACCAAATTCGAGCCTAAGCGCTGCAATCGGTGCTGCGCAATTCAAATTACATATTTGGCGCCAGATTTTACCTTCCACTGTCTCGAATCTGGCCCACTCTTGTGCATCAATTGTTTCACTGGCGTAGCTCAGGGTTGGTGGAATCTTTATTTTATAGACCGAAATAATGTGTGAAAAATGTATTTTCCCACAGTGTGTATACAGACGATTAATTGCAAAGGCTTGTGAAATCGCTTTACCTTTGCAATGGCCCATATGTCTAGTAGCTGAGCACCTATTTGTAAATATTTTTCCTAGGTATGGGTAAAATTTTACTACTTCCAATTTTTCTTTTCCCAGGAACCAATTCAAATTTTTTCTTACCTTACAACCTTGATAACTAAAAATCATAACTTTACTTTTTAAAATATTTATTTTTAGATAATACTCTTCTGTGTACCTAATTAACCCAGCAAGTCGTCTTTGCAGCCCAATTGGAGTTAAATCCATTATTATTGCGTCATCTGCGTATAGCAGACAGTTCAACTCTAAGTTTCCTAATTTAGGGGGATCCCCTTTACTAAGGCCCACTCTTCTTGGCAGATCATTAATGTAAATAGAGAAGAGTAAAGGGGCCAAAAGGCACCCCTGCTTCAACCCATTGTTGGTTACTATTTTCTTCGAGAGACCTTGTGTTCCCCCCAATAATACCTTAGTCCATGTAGAAGAGTGGAGAGCAATTATTAATCTTAAAAGATTCCCTGGAATCCCCATAATAACCAATTTCCTCCACAGCTTCCCCCGATCTACCCTATCGAATGCTGTGGAGAAGTCTATAAAAGCCGAGTATAATGGCACACCCCAACATACTGGATATTTTTCGGTTAAAGTTTGCAAAATAGAGATATTATCCAGTGTGCCACTATTCTTACGGAATCCTGTTTGTTCCAAAGGAATATAGTTATTTCCAAATGCCCACTCTTGAAGATGAGTGAGAATACTCTTTGCAAACAGTTTCCCGGTTGCATCCAGGAGCTAAATCTGTCTAAAACTGGCCGGGGAATTTTTTGGACCCTTTTTATACAACGGAACAAGTATACTTCCCTTCCACGATTGTGGGATATCCCCATAGGTATAACAATGGACAAACAACGGATGCAAAAATTTTGCCCATTCTTCACAATCCTGTTTTATTATGGCTACTGGTACATCATCTGGGCCCATTGCGCTAAACATACTGTTTAATACATAATGTACTATTCCCATTCCAAATTACATTAAAATCCGGACCTTTCTACACATTTAACATTTCCAAATGTGGTAAACAACACCAATATACCTTAAAGTTAGGCACCCCCACACTAATATGTTAAAACAAATTAAATAATAATTACAACATATATAACAATTACAAAAATTAATAAACATTACACTGATATGATTTTTAACAATTACAACAACAAAAAATGATCATATAAAATCTTTTTAATCTAACAATTTAACTTTAACAAAACAAAAACATTTTAGTACCCAAAAATTTATAAAACAATTTTTTATATTTTCTTCAAAAATTATTATATTTTATTTAAAAAAAAAAAATAACATATTTTTCAAATGTACTCTTCTTTATTACCTAAAATATTTTTTTAACAAAAAAATGTAAAATTCTGTTTTATCTTTTAAAATATTCAAAGCAAAAATATAAAGTTTTTTGCTATAATAATAATAATAATCTTTCTATACAAAATAACACAAAAAATATCAAAAATATATATTTTCTTTCAAAAATTTCAAATTCAAATATCATTATTACTCAAATAAACTATCAAAAATGATTTACCATATAATTTTCTAATTAAGATATAAACAGAATTGTTTCCCCCTTTTAATTAATAAAAAATCAAAATTAAAAAAAAATGAAAATAATTATAAAAATTCAAGGAAAAACCCAAAACACAACCAAATTAAAATAAAAAATAAAAAATATAGCACTATTTTCTACTTAGGGGCCGATTCCGATCTCGGTCGGAGGCGCACCCAATACCATTCGGTTGGGAAAAAAGCCATGCGAATGCCTGTTTCCCGACCGATCCGTACATCATACCGAACGAGTAAGTACGATGCGCACAACAGCACAGAATCCGGCCGAGTTGTACACACCCAATTAAGGTCCTGTTCTCCGACCGAGGCGAATCCGGAAACGCAGAATCGAGTCGCACGGAAGGGAAAATGCAGCCCCGTCTGGCCGAACAAGTACGATGCGCTTTCCGTACGCGCCGAACCCGTCGCTACGCACGGCACGTCAAAGCATCCGGGAGAGGCGCACATAAGCTCCAATTCGCGCCACAACACGATCCACGGCTACGAGGCGAACACGCCAGCGACGAGGACGACGCGAAGCGACGAGAAAGACGAACGACACGAACCAACAAGGAATCCCTTTGTCCCGATCCTACCAATATTCTACATTTACTACCGGAACAGGCACGGACGGGTACGGCGCAGAAGGTGACTTACCTTCTGCGCCGTACCAACCAACCACAAAACACATACAACACGTACACGACACATCACACGCACACAGAGGGATGCAGAATTTACTTACACCAGCAACAGCAGCACCATAGGGGCGGGATGCCCATCACCAATGCCACATATGCACACAGGGGCCTGAATGCGCACCACCACCACTACCCAGGGGGGGCCGGATGCCAACCACCACTACCACCCTTAGCCAGGGGGGTGCCAGATGCCCACCACCACTACCACCCTTACCCAGGGGGGCTGGATGCCTACCACTACTACCACCCTTACCCAGGGGGGGCTGGATGCCTACCACTACTACCACCCTTACCCAGGGGGTGCCAGATGCCTACCACCCTTACCCAGGGGGGGCTGGATGCCTACCACTACTATCACCCTAAGCCAGGGGGGCTGGATGCCTACCACTACTACCACCCTTAGCCGTGGGGGTGCCAGATGCCCACCACTACTACCACCCTTAGCCAGGGGGGCTGGATGCCTACCACTACTACCACCTCTACCCATGGGGGGCTGGATGCCTACCACCAACACCACCCCCACTCATAGGATGGACAATGCATGACACAACCAGCACACCACAACCTAGGGAATGCAAGAAAAAGACATCCCCCAACACCATGACAAGTGTGTGTAGACTGTGTCAAATGCCTACAACACTGAACATGACTTTGAACATACAATGTGACCCCCTATCACATGTGCCACACATATATGTGTGTGGCCCCCACAATGCAAGCAGGCCATGACCATCGTGGCAATGGGGTCCAAACCCCCATCATCACAGTGACCAAAATGTAAGTGTGGGGTCCATAGCTGAAGCACATTTTGAACATTGTGGCAATGGGGTCCAAACCCCCATCATCACAGTGATCAAAAGGTAAGTGTGGGGTCCATAGCTGAAGCACATTTTGAACAGTGTGGCAATGGGGTCCAAACCCCCATCATCACAGTGACCAAAATGTAAGTGTGGGGTCCATAGCTGAAGCACATTTTGAACAGTGTGGCAATGGGGTCCAAACCCCCATCATCACACTGACCAAAAGGTAAGTGTGGGGTCCATAGCTGAAGCACATTTTGAACAGTGTGGCAATGGGGTCCAAACCCCCATCATCACAGTGACCAAAATGTAAGTGTTGACAAAGAAAAAGCTGCAACTGCCAAACTGCATGGATGATTCCGGGTCACAGAACATAAAACCCATCAGTGGCAAAGTAGTGCATGTGTCCCATTGCAACATAGATTGGGGGAGGCAAATACTGCAGTGCAAATAAGACATACCTTTGGCCATGTGCAGACAAACAACACCCATGGGGGCTGACACTGTCAACATTCATCAATGACACAATGACAGAAGTGACCATCAGAATGCAGACCCACATATTTGCACCAATGGGCACACAAATGCAGATACCCTGTGGAGACTGTAGATGTGAGGTGAACAGTTGTGTCCCATGGCAGCAATGGGACACACAAACCATGATCATTGTGCTGACTGATGACCTAGGAGTCTCAGGGACAGCAGGGGAAACCCACCAAACTACATACAGCCAATGGCACACCCAAGATATGCCAAAGCAGTGGTGCAGATGCACAAACACAAACAGGCAGATCCACACTGCACATCAAACACAACAGGTGAGGGGGGGTGCCAGTGTCCCCAGGCAACCACACAACACATGAGGAGGCCTGAATACCAATCATACAGATGTGCATACAGTGCCACACAAAGGTAACTCATGGATCCAAATCCCCTATGTGGGCAAGCAGGCATTGTCAGATGAGAGGGAGCACAAATCACACATGTCACACAGGCACGTAGGAACAGCAACTGACACAGCAAGACACAGACACACTACCCCGAGGGCCCCCACAATGTGGTGACCCTGGGCTGCATTACAATCCCACTGTGATGACAAAGCTAAATGTCGTTCACACTGTGAACCACAGTCAAGTGTCCTGAGCAACAAACTACCATCACACCTACACAAGCACAAATCAATCAGCACGGCCAGTAAGCCAAGGCCAACATGGAGGCAGGGGTCTAGCCGGGCAACAACTCTCATCTGCACACACTCAACACCACACACCTCGACCTCCAACAATGTGCAGCTGTGAAGCACACATGCACTGGTGACATTGCACATGCACCCATGACTATTCCAGGGTGGTGGGTGGGAACCAAGGTGCAGAAACACATCACACATGGCCACTCAACAAGACTCCTGAATGTCTGACACACTGCACACTACGCTGTACATGGACATGACGGCAATACCACACCAACCAATGGGATCCCAGCCACAGTCACACACCAATGAAGAAGCCAAGGTCACCCACAAAGAACACACATAGACAACAACCAACATTGCAGCCCGGACCTTGAGGAGTGCCAGCAGTCACACACACAACGTGTCACAATCACTGAAAGATAACACAAACTGGAAATCACATGACAGGTGCAAACAACAAGTGCCAAGGGGAAACCTGACTGTGACCCATCTGCGTCTGCACACAAACTCAGCCCTGACAGCAAACACACCTATGGGTGACACCCTGATGACCAGTAATGTGCCATGCACCCACATCACAGAGAACCCAGGGAGAAGACTTTGGGGGAACATAGGTCAAGTCAGCAAGCATCACAAACAGGTACAACACTAGGGATCACAGCATGCACAGCTAAACGGAAGTGAACACACAGACATGCTCATACAACACACACCTTGGGCGCAGGCAATGTCACAGGAGTACACACTGCCATGAGGGGACTCCACTCCTGTGTGAGGAAAGCTGTGCCATATGTTGCCTCAGTAGGGCCCCATCATGTCAGCTGAGCACTTGGTCACACAATCAACAATTAGCACCAAATGAAGGCTCCTGTCACATCAGCCTGGTCATGGAAGTGCCAACGAAATCATCAGCACAGTTCCAACACACTTGTATAGCAATGTTGCACTGACAACACAGATGTGTCCTTCCCCATTGATGCCCAAACCTGCATGTCCAGTGGAGATGGCCACACGGTCAGGGAAGTAGACGAATTGAACAATGGCAGGCACAACAGATGTGCAGGGGTGGAAGCCACAGATGTGAAATTGCCAATGTAAGTAGGAAATCCCATTGCCAAATACTGAACACATGACACCCTCAGATGCTGCTATGGATGACATGGATACACCACAGGATAGGACACATTCCCCCTGGACCACATGGGTTCCTGCACAGTAACACTTCATTATCATGAGACCAAATATCACCATCACTGCAGCAAGGGCATGGTTAGCATCATCAACAACATGTACATCAGAAGCATAAGCACTAGAGAACAGAAAGTTGCTTTATTCAGCATATGTGTGGAATGAAAACAAAGTCCAGAAAAAACACAGGCCAATGGCCAGTCCATTGTCAAAGTCCAAACAGGGTGACAGTGGCAGATGTCACCCTACGCATGCCTGCACTGCACAAAACCAGGGACAATCCACTAGGAGGGGCAACCGGGGGGCAGGCCAGGCACCGCAGGGACAGGATCAGGGCTCACCAGGAGGAGGCAGGGAAGGGGTGGTGGGTGCTGGAGAGCCACTGACAACTGCAGTGGAGGTGTCTGACATGGTGTGTGCCGGCACAACTGGGGGCATGACTCAGATGTTGTGGGTGCCGGCACGACTGCAGTGGACCCTGCAGATGGAGTGGACAGGTCCGCCACTGCAGTGCCCAAGTCAGACAGGGTGGTAGTGGACTCCACTGCAGTGCCTACCACCAGGGGAGGAGAATGGGGAACAGGCAAGGTGGGCTGGACAGAGGGGGAGGACACCCTCACCACATCAGTGGCACAGACAAGCGCAGCGGGGGTGTGGTGCCGGGAGAGCAAGTGGCAGGGGGAGAAGGCCGGATCCTCTTGGGGATGGTATATCTGTGGGTGGGGGAACCTGGGGCAGGGTGTGGTGGGGGCACCTGTGGAGTGGGGGCCTGAGGGATGGAGGAAGGAGACCTGGTGCCTGAGCTGCAGGGCGGCGGCGGGGTCTTGCTCTTACGACTCCGGGGGACTTGCGTGTGGGGGCCTCAGTCTGTCTGCACCTGGGGGAGGGTGTCCGGGGCGAGGGGCACTCTGCTCCGTGTGGTGGGCTTCCTCTTCCCCCTGAATGCTGTATCAGCTGGATCGGAGGGGAAGAGGCCGTGGTCACTGAGGAAGAGCCGCTGGGTCTTTGGGGTTGCAGGTGAGGCAAGGGAGGGTGCTTTGGAGGGAGAGGCAACTGAGGACTGCGCAGTGCTCGTGGATGTGTGTGTGTGTTCCAGGGCCCCATCCCCTGTGAGTCTGGTTTCAGTCCCCTGACTGTGCATGCGTGTGCGTTTTGTTTGTGGCGTGTGTGTCTGTGTGCTGTGTGTGCTTGGGACGGGTAAGGTGCTGGGGAGTGTGGATGGAGCAGAGGCAGGAGGGGTGAGGGACTGTCTGAGGAGGGACACTGCTGCTGTCAGGGAGGAGTCCATGGACCTATTGCCCCTCTGTAGGTCAGACATGCCCGATGAGATGCCCTCCATGAACGACACCAGCTGAGTCAACAGAGCGGTGTGCGCATGGAGGACACTCAGCATGGCTGTCTGCCCTACATGGAGCTGGCGAAGGAGGTACACAGACTCCTCACTCAGGGCAGCAGGGGACACAGGGGCAGGGGGTGCGGTGCCTGGCCCAAAGGAGACACGCTCCCGAACATGGGAGCCTCCACGGACCTGGGGAATGGGAGCCGATGGGAGGGGGTGGTGGTGCTGGTGGTGACGGGGACAGCAACACTAGCTGGGGTGTGGTGGCTGCTGACACCCGCCTCCATAAGGGAGTCATCCTCCGAGCCGCTGTGGTCCTCAGCTGAGGTGGATGCTGCTGAGGACTCCTCGGTGTGGCTCCCCTCGCCCTCCGTGCCACTGGGTCCCTCCGACCACTCCTCGGCTGCTGACCCAGTCTGGCTCTCCGGCTCCTCCTGGTCCGTGGAGCTGTCTCCCTTCCATGGCCGTGGATGTATCTGCAAACAATGGGGAAACAGACAGACATCAGTCACCTGCACCAAACGCACACACCACTGTGAGCACAGCACATTACAGAGCAAGCCTTGGCATCATTAGTTGAACATTGCTAAAAGTGCCCTAACTGAACAGGAGAAGCCAATTGTCAGTCTGATGCCAACCATGGCACTCACATCCCACATGGCCTTGCACCCATCTGTCTGGTGTCTGTTGGATAGCAACACCCCAGTGTGGACACATGCACCACCTACACAGTAGTTGGACAGTGCAGAGGACACGGTGTAGCATGTGGACATGCACACATCACAACTCTTGCCACTGAGTCAGTACAGGTTTCCGGATGAAAGGGATGCCCAGAGTCAAATAGGAAATGCATGTGATGCATACCAGCGACAGACACCATGATGCACCCATGTCCTGATAGCCATCGCCACAATGGTGTGCATGTAGCACATGTCACTCCCCTGCAGGATCACCAATAAGTAGACACATGCCATGGCGGAGGCATGACTGCTAAGTCATACATCACTGTCTCAGTGATGTATGACTTGGCAGCCAGACAACAACACTCTGCACTGTGTCACAATAGTAGGTCATGGGGAATGCAAGTCCTGGAGCTGCACAAGTGCACATGTACATCCCCCACACAACACATCATCTTAACCCTCATCTGTCCAGGTCATACCGATTGGACATATGGGAGACCTGTGACACTACCCTCTGAACCTGAGCCCCTCACAATCTGCTGTGAATGGGAAACAGCTGCCTGAACTTCACATTCGCATACCCCAGTCTGCACGGGCAGCTGATCAAACACCTATGTGACACACAAGTATCGTCTCCTATGGTCACATCTCCAGTGGCATGCTGAGCCCCTACCGAGAAACACCCAGTCCTGGCAACAAATCCACAGCACACTGACACAGAGGCAGACACCTGAGGGGTCAAATCACTGCGCACAATGTGTCAGCTGATACACGGGAGTGGGAGTACAGGTGTATTGGATGGGCTGGAGTAGGCATGACTGTCCTGCCCCACATGAATGAGGGATGAGCCCTGGACAGTGGATAGCTGGCTATGTATGTGTGACACACGTAATATGCACACTCCTGGGGCCCAAACATTGTTCCCACCCGCTGCATGGGTGTGTGCCAGATACCCCAGGCACATGTGGTGGCTCAGCTCAGCAAGTGGACCGCATATCAAAGCAACACGCAGATTACATGTCCGAACACAGGCGTTGTGTGAACAATGGACCCACCCATGATGCCCACAACAGAGTTAGGGAAACAGATGCTGTCCCCCACCTTGAGTGAAGCAAACTGCAAGGACACAGTCCCAAGTGACACAATTCCCTGAATGTAAGGGCCACACCTGGGTATCAGATGAGGAGTGGGCAGTGCACAATAGAGGGACATGGCTCCTGGACAACATGACTGCTGTACTGTGGCAGTTTAACCAGGCCAGAGGAGGGCACATAGCATGTAATACAGAGTTCACAGTGCAGTCTTTGACTCACCCCCTCCTTGCTGCTGTCTGGCCTTCAGCTGCCCATCCAGGTCTGGAAACACCACCGCCAGGATCTGGAGCATGTGGGGGTCAGGGTCCGTGTTCCGCCCCTCCTGCGAGGAGGCGACAGCTTCAGCTGGACCCGTGCAATCCTCCGGGTCCAGCCCCGAAGGTCCTGCCACCTCTTCTGGCAGTTGCGGATCCGGCGCTTGTAGACCCCCACGGACCGGACAGCCCGGACGATGTCCTTCCAGATCTCCTGCTTCCGATGGGCATTAACCTGTGAGGATGACAAAGTGAAAAGGCTACTACACATGCAACATATCCGTGCATGACACAGTTGTATATACATGTCTCAATCACAGGGGCACATGATGTACACAGCAGTGCAACGCTGCCCATGGACAGTTTGCCAGAAGTCACTACATGCATCCTTCAAATCTTCAACTTCATGACATACATGATTTTGCAACATTGTTGTGGGTGACCAACTGAATTTCCAGCAACCGACTCGTTCGAATTTCGAAAACGCGTCCGTTGCCAGGCTAGGCCATTGTCAATGGGTGCGCACCGATCGGTCCATTGCTGTTCAACGCGTACATGGGTACAACGCGTACCCGCACACATTGAATGCAATGGGCCGGCCGGGGGCACCGATCGGTCCATTGCTGTTCAACGCGTACAGGGGTACAACGCGTACCCGCACACATTGAATGCAATGGGCCGGCCGGGGGCACCGATCGGTCCATTGCGGTACAACGCATCACTGTACAAGTGACTGGCATATGTCACCATGCCTGTCTCAGATGGACATATGCCAGCCACAGATAGCTCCCAGGGAGTGAGGGGCACACCTACAACACGACAGCCTGTCCAAACTTTATCATAAGGCATGTAAGGCTGCATTTCCTATTGTGTATGTTGGTGTACATGTTGTCACCTGGGGGCAGCCACCCCCAGGCTGTGCACGTGTTCATGGGGACAGGATCCTGGGTGTTGCGTGTACATGACCACTGTGATGTGCAACTGTTCATATCTGTGCATGTGCCATGGTCACATTTCACAGTGGTGTATGTGTATGTCATGTCACATACCCCGTGAGTCCCATGTGGGACGGTATGTTTGAGCCAGGGTGTCCCAGTGGCACAATAGTGATGGTCCTCCACAGTCTGTGTGCATGTAGTGTTTACAATGTCTCTGATTTCATGTGCACAATGGAGACAGTCTCCACATCCACGTTGTGTGTGCATGGACTTTGATGTTGTGCGTGTGTGTGTCACAGACGTCCATGTCTGTCCTGCAGTGGCAAGTGGGACCACTACCTGTGGGGGTCATGGTTGTTTTGCTGTGGTGTATACATGATACTCCATGTAATGCCAGTGTCCATGTGGCAATACAGGGTCCCTGGGAATGTACCTGTCGTTGAGCTGTGATGCCTGGGGCACATCTGTCCTCACATGTCACTGTGGGGGTGATTGTGACATGGCAGCAGGAGATGGGAACTGTGCCACGGCCTCATGATATCCAATGGGCCAACCTGGGACTTATTGATGCCACTTGTTGAACCGTGATGACAGATGTTGGCCATGTATTACATGTCCTTACGGAACTGCACACATCATGTAGTTGTGCCTCATAATGATGTATGATGTGATATTGAGTGTGTTCAATGCCGCATATGTGGGGTGACTGACAATCTTGCTTTCTTCTCCTCTGCACTGCAGGGCTCCTGCTGTCCATAGACCATTCCCAGACCTGGCAACGATGGTGGAACGGGACAGCATCCGACGGTACCGCTTCACCAGGCAGCTGATTGAGGATTTGGCAGTGCAGTTGGCCCCACATTTGCAGCCTGGCCGGCCGTATCCTATAGCGCTGACCCCCAAGGTGAAGGTAATGGCAGCCCTACACTTCTTTGCCACCGGTACCTTCCAACATACTGTGGCGACTGCTGGTGGGATGTCACAGACCATGTTGAGCCGTGTGCTCCGCGATGTTTTGGAGGCAATGTTGCTATACCTGAACCGGTACATCTATTTCCCTAGACTGCAATGACTCACTGACGTGAAGAGTGACTTCTATGCCCTGGGGAGGATGCAGCATGTAATTGGCTCCATTGATGGGACACATGTGGCTTTGGTACCACCACAGGCCCAGGAGCAGGCCTACCGTAACCGCAAGCACTACCACTGGTGGTGTGTCTTGCAGATATGACCATCACACACGTGTGTGCCCGTTTCCCTGGTTCAGCACACGATGCCTTTGTGATGAGGATTAGTCGCATCCCCAGGATGATGGCACAGATGCAGAACCAGCGTGCCTGGCTTGTCGGTGTGTACTGACTTTGTGCCATTGTGTGTGATCTGATCTGTAGTATTCCGCCCACTTTTCCAAGTCAGCTAATGTGCACTTGTCTGTCCGTAGGTGACTCGGGATACCCCAACATGCCGTGGTTGCTGACACCCCTCAGGAACCCTGTGACACCAGCCCAGATGCGCTACAATGAGGCACATGGTCGGACCAGGAGAGTGATTGAGCAGACATTTGGTCTCCTGAAGAGCCGCTTCCGCTGCCTCGACAAGACAGGAGGGTCCCTCCCATATGCCCCAGCGAAGGTGTGCAAGATTATCATCGTCTGCTGCATGCTCCACAACCTGGCAGTGCGGCAGGAGTTGCCTCTCATCCAGGATGACAATGACCAACATCCGCCACCTGTGGAGGATCCTGGTGGACCACGATGCCAGTAGGTGGTGCTCTGGTGCTGTTGGAGTGTGTCCATGGGCTACTTGACTGGATGTGTGTAGCGATGTGTGCTTACAGGTGGTCTGTACTCCCCAACAGTGTTGACATGCTAACTTGGTTCTGGGTGGGTATCTTGTAACATGTATTGTGCATGAGTTTTGCTGTTCTGTCCTGTTCTCCATTGCTTTTGACTGTGTGTCATTTCTGTCCTTCACAGGGTACTTTCAGATTCGTTTGGTCAACTGTGTCCACCGACGACGTGATTGTACTTCCAGGGTGGTAGCTGTTGTGTCCCTACAGGTGATGTGCGCCACACCCATGGACTGTAGAAGGAAGTTCTACAGTTGTTGACTGTGTGCCCGCTGCCAGGTGGGATTACCTTGCATCTGTAGTGGTTACGACATGTTGCAACTGTGTAATAAACCTGTGCTTCACTTTGTGATGTGCGTTGTCTGTGGTCACACATTTGACTGCCATTTGCTTACTGCACCTGTGGGCTACTTGACTACAACTGGGAATAGGTGTGGTGTCTGTGCATTGCACCGTCTTCCCTGGCAACATCAGTGTAGGCAATGAGTCAGATGGCCTAGGTGTGTATGTGTTGTGTAGCCCTGGTGGTGTGTCTCCCTCATATGTGTCACGTTGCCTTTACTCACATGCCTGTGTTGTACTTGCTGTTGCAGTTCGCATACACAGTGTAATTTTGCAGTTCATCATCCCCATGACAGCACCCACGTTGGAATCACAACAGAGGCAAGTATGGTGTATTAGTGTGTTTATTGTGATACATTTGTGTGAATAGTGCATAGGATGGTTAGTGCTGTACATATATATTGCAATCAGAAGTTCCTAGGTGAATTGAAAGTCCTGGTAGACAAAATCCCCAGTATCGGGGCCACAGTTGTCTGAGACATTGGTCCAACTTGTACTCCCCATGTCATGTGTGGGAGTTGTGTTGCCGTCAACAGGGTGAACAGTTTGTGCACAAAGGTGAACATCCAGAACAGGTTCAGACTTCCTGGGGGTTGCACTTGGCCATCGGCCTCTCACTTGCCCCTCCTCGGACGACCCCTCTTCTTTGGGGGGGGCCCCTCAAGTACAGGCTGCTGCGGTGCAGGGGACTCTCCGCCAGAGTCATCCTCCCTCCCTGTGGCAGTTGCAGTTTGTTCAGCACCAGATGTTGTTGTTGGCACACAGGGAGGTGTGGACTGGTTGCTGTTCATCTGGCAGAGGCATTGTAAAATGTCCCTGTGCACCACCGTCATCTCTTGCAGTGCGTCCCACTTGGACTCCACGCGGGACATGTGTGAGTCCAAGCGGGCATGATGGGCAGCCTGCTGCTGTTTCATGTCTCTGAGGAGCCCCACTACCTGGCTGAGATCTCCGGTGCTGGACTGGTACGCATCGGCTATGCGTACCAGTTGTGGGTCATCATGCACACCAGCAACCTCTGCAAGCAGCGACCTCTGTCTCCCACCCCTCCCACCACCCCTGCCGACATGTGCAGTGCGTGCAGTGGCACGCACAGATGACCCTGGCCCCCTTGGGGGTTGGTGGTGGTGGTGGTGGTGGTGGTGTCCATGGCCCCACGTTGGTCCAGGGTCCCTGTGCTGGTGGTGCTCCTTGTTCTGTCCATGTCGGCAGGGATGGTATTTGTGGTGACAATCGTTGGAGGGGTGGGTGCAGGGGGTGCAGCTGGTGGTCCTGCTGGTGCTGCAGCTGGTGGTCCTGCTGGTGCTGCATGTTGACTTGCACCGGAGGTGCCAGGTTGGTCTTCTTCGTCCGAGGAGGGCAGAGGCTGTACGACACCAGTGAGCTCCGTATCCTCTTGAGCCTGGGACTGGGACTCCTCAGCGTCTGCTGCTGTGTCCCCATCATCACCTGTTTTTGGGAGACACACACAATGTATGTAATGTTTCTGCAGGCATCAATGGTTGACACACCTGACAGTTGTGACTGTGCCTCTGGGTGCGGGCCTGTACATTGCATTGTCCTAAGTTGTCGCAGTCAGGGGTTGATATTGGTGTAGCACATTGTCCTGCATTATTTGGGCATTTCTATGTATTTGTTGGAGTGTGAACATGGTCTGCATTGGTTGTATTTGGTTGACAGCCGGCCCTCCTTCCCACCCAGCCAGTCAGTTATCCCACCATGGACTGTGCTTGCATTGCAGGGAGTGAAAGTTGTCTTTCAGGATGTCAGTCAGTGGTGTCCTGCTGTTGGTTGTTGCACAGTTGCCAGCAGGGCCTTGTGCTCCCCACAGCAGTAGCCAGTGTCAGCCATCTTGTCAGTTGTTTTCCACTCCCTGTGATGTGAGCATGGTTCAGGGTGGTGTTGATGGGACAGTTGTGGGGGTGAGCTATGTCTGTGACTATGACTCCCATCATGCTATTGCCTCCACCCCACTTCCCAGCATTCCCATACTTACTTGCTTTTGTGGGGAGTTCAGTGTGTGTGGGTGTGAGAGCAATGGCAAGATGGCTGACAGTGGTGTCCTGCTGTTGGTTGGTGTGCAGTTCCCAGCATGCCCTTGTGCTCCCCACGACACAGCAACAGTGTCAGACATCTTTGATGGGCCTTTCCACTCTCTGTGGGATGTGCATGCGTGAGTGTGAGCTTGCTGGGCCATGTGGTGGGGGATGTAGAGCTGTGACTACGACTCCCATCATGCTATTGCCTCCACCCCCTTCCCAGCATGCCCATGCTTCCTTCCTTTGACTCTGCTTCCCTGTGGGGTGGGCTGCCTGTGCTGACAGGATGGCTGGGAGTGTTGTCCTGGCAGTTGTTTGGCTAAAAGTCCCAAGAGTGTCCCTGTGCTTCACACAACATAACCCAGGGTGGAGGTTCTTTGTGGGATCTTGAGTTAGGATGTGAGGCATTGCATTCTCCCAGGTGGGTTATGTGGAGTTTGTGTTGAGGGGGTGTGTGAGGGGAGGTGCTTGTGACTATGGTCAGTGCTGCGAGTCCTCCTTCCCACCCAGCCAGATATCCCACCATGGAACGTGCTTCCATTGCAGGGAGTGGAAGTTGTCTCTCAGGATGTCAGTCAGTGGTGTCCTACTGTTGGTTGTTGCACAGTTGCCAGCAGGGCCTTGTGCTCCCCACAGCAGTAGCCAGTGTCAGCCATCTTGTCAGTCCTTATCCACTCCCTGTGATGTGAGCATGGTTCAGGGTGGTGTTGATGGGACAGTTGTGAGGCTGAGCAATATCTGTGACTACGACTCCCATGATGCTATGGGCTACACTGACTTGCCCAGCATACACAGAATTCCTTTCTTTCAGTGGTCTTCACTGAGTGTTGGTGTTGTAGTGGTGGCTACATGTCTGGATGTGTTTGTTAGTTCTATTTGTGCCACTGCCTAGCTGTAGTTGTAGTTGTGTTTGTACATGTGATGACACGGTTAAATGTAACTTTGAGATGGCATGTGTTGTGTTTATCTGACTGACATACACATTTTGGGATGATTCTGTTCTGGTTGCTGTGTAATTGCTATGAGTGCATGGTTTGACTCTCCCCTTGTCAGTGATGTGTGTGTGTATTGTGGCAGGATATTGTGTACATTTGTTGTGTACTCACCAGGCTCTGGGATGTTCTCTAGTCCATAGACGCTCACTGGTGGAAGGATGGCCCGCACCTTCTCCTCCCAGGGCCTGAGGTATACTGGCTTGGCAGGAGGGCCACTGCCGGTGTATTGGCTCAGGAGGTAGTCCTTCTTGAGCAGCTCCCGTACCCTCCTGCGCACGTCATACCACCTGTTCTGGATGTCAGTCTTTGTGCGCAGACATGGTGATTGTGCGTTCACCCTGTTGATGATCCTCTCCCACATCTTGGTTTTCTGGGAGATGGGTGTCTGTTGGACCAGTGTGCCAAACAGCTGTGGCTCTACCCTGAGGATCTCGTCTACCAGGACTTCCAATTCACAATCTAGGAACTTGTGATTCTTCTTTGGGGGCATGGTGATGGGTGGTGATGGTGAGTGATGTGTGTGTTGGTGTGCAGGTGAGGGTGTGTGAGTGTGTGTTTTGCTGGGTGTATGTGAGGTAGCTATTTGTTGGTGTGCTGATGGTGTGTGGCTTGTGTGAGGGATGAGCTGTGGGTGTGTGGTTGCTGTCTGTTGAGTGCTGGCAGTAGAATAGCATTTGCAAAGGATCATGGTTGGGATTTGTGTCCTTTATATGGGTGGAGTTGTGGGTGTGTCTTTGTTCTCTGTCCCCACCCCCCAGTATTTATTGGCTTTGTAATTGCTTGTTTGGCCTTTTTTTGTGTATTTTTCCTTAGTACTTTCTGTGCATGTTGGAAACGTTCTTGTGACCGAGTCGGACCCTGCAGTTGTCTCGTACGGTCTTCTCCGTTTCGTTCACGCTGTGTTTGTGCAGTTTTCTATGCTGCGTACGCGTCGGTCGCGGTGTTTTGTGTTACTTCGGCTCACAGTTTTGTATGCGTGTCGGTCGTACGGCTTGTCCTCCGTACGACTCGGTCGTGGTTTTCGCGCCTTGCATCGTACTTTGCGGTTTGGAGTTCGCGTGTACGTTTCGGTTGGATTTGTTCCGGGTGCGTGTCGGTCGGTTCGATTCGCGTGTTTTTCCGGCCGGATTGCTGTTTTCCGTGCGGCTCGGTTGTTCGGCTTGGGTTCAGTACGTGTCGGTCGGATTTTGCACGCTTTGCATCGTACTTGGCGTGTCGGGCGCCACAGGTACGTGTCGGTCGGAATTAATTCCGGCTCCGAGTCGGTCGGTGCTTTTTCCGGCCCGAATCGGAATCGACCCCTTAATGTTCCTTTTAAATAATCCCAAAATCTTCTTTAAAAATAAAATCAACACAACCTAACACCAAATTAAATAAAAAAAATACAATTAACAAATTTTCTTAAAAGTATCAAAATATTTTTAAATAAAATTCAAATAAACAAATATTTTAAATGTTTTTTAAATTTAAATTTAAAAATTTGAAATTAAATTATAAATAAACGTCCCCCATAACTTAAAAAAATTATCTCACAAACATTATAGCTTATAAACCCCAACTAGGTACAAATACATATTGTTTAGTTGAATAATGTTTTCTTTTCTTTATCCGAAAAATAAAAATATTTTTAAACACTCCACCCTTATCCCCTTTAAACACAACATCCCACTCATAAAAATAATTAATATTTTTTTTTATAATTTTAAAAATTTTCAAATGTTTATTTACATATTTTAAAACACTCCCCACCCTTATCCCTTATAAACCCAACATCCTGCTCCTAAAAAGAATAAAATTAAACTTTTTTTAATAACATTTAAATATTTCAACTTTTTTTTAACATATTTTAAGACACTCTCCACCCTTATCCCCTATAAACCCAAAATCCTGCTCCTAAAAAAATTAATAAACAAAAAAAGTATTACAATTATTAAAAAAATATAAAAGATAAAACTAAACAAAAAAATTAAACTAAACAAATTAAACTATATTACATTAAAAATACAATATTTTTAACAACGACATTTTCTACATCGATATTTTTAACATTGATATTTAATACAACACCTAAATTCGATATTCTTCACTTCGATATTACATACCATGATATTTTAAAAAGACGATGTTTGAAACACAATATTTATATACCACAATATTTTAAATTCGATATTCTGTCTAAATACCGCCATTTACTAGGGACTTACAGGACTTGGTGAAGTTGTGCCAATTGTGGTGCAGTTTTAGGGAAAGAACACTGGTACTGGGGACCTGGTTAGCAGGGACCCAGTACACCTCTGTCAAAATTTCATCAAAATCCAGGCAAAAAGTGAGGGAGGGTCCTGCAACAAGAACCCAGTTTCCCACATTATGCACACTTTGGATTGTCCACCACAGGGGGCTTTTTTGGAGCATGCTAGATCTCCTTTCTTATGCCTTGACTGGTGACAGTCATAGCATGTTCCAAAGGCCTTTGTAGAATCCCAATTATAACCTTGGTAACCCCTACCCTGGACTGGGAAGAGTCTTGAGGCCCACTCTCCTGAATAGAACTTTGGGGACCTTTAGAGAACTCATTTTTATCCTTGTTGTTGCTCACCTCATTTCCCTGCTGGGAAGTCTGAGCACCCTTCTTGTGGTCACTCTCACCATGGGCCTTCTTGGTCAACCTGATTCTGACCCACTTGTTCGCTATCTTCGCCAGCACTCTGGGAGAAGATAACTTAAAATCCACCAAACGCTGAGGCCATTTCTCTGTGGTACAATTAGACAAAATGTGCTCTCTTATGATCAAATTATATTGCCAATATATGTGTCCACCTCGTTGCCTTTATCCAGCCTTCTAGTGCTTTGACTGAGGAGTCTACGAAATCCACACGTCTGGTTTTGACCTTTATAGGTGTCTCTAAACTTCACTCTGTACTCTTCTGTGGTGAGTCCAAATCCTTCCATTAAGGTCTCATTCAGATGCTGATAGGACCCAGCCACATCCTCCTTATGAGTCAGAAGTCTATCTCTGCCTGTCACTGAGAATAACTCCCACAATAGCGAGCCCCAGTGCTGATGTGCTATCTTCCTCATTTTACAGGTCCTCTCATAGGCTGCAAACCATTTATCGATGTCATCACCATCACTAAACTTGGGGACAATCCCTTTGAGGATCTTAGGTTCAAAGGTTTCATCTTTTGTCCTATTAAAGTTGCGCCACAATTATCTTTGGGCCTTAAGTCCATCTTGACCCTTCTTTCTTCAAGGGCTAGTCTTCTTTCCTTGAGTTCAAGCTTTTTCTTCTCTAGTCAGAGGAGGTGAAGCTCTTCATCACAGGTTCCTGCCACCTTTCAAGTAGGGGGTCTGCTAGAGTGACTCATGTCTCTTCCCACTGGTGAAAGGGGTCTGGGAAAGGGTTGATATGTAAGGCCTTCACCTTCTTCCCCTACATCACTTTAGGCTAGGACATCATCCTCGCCCTCTTCAGGGTCTTCCTCTGAGAAGTGTCCTTCTTTCTCTAATTTCTCTTTTTCATAGGAGCTAAGGGCTCTCTCATGTTCCTCCTTTTTGGCTGTTGCCTTTTAGCCAATGTCCCTTGCTTTGCACAGAGCTCTCAGATCACTGATCCTCAGAGCTGAGATGACTGACAAGTCAATTCTGTCCAGTCTCCATTGTGCTTAGCTTCTATCTGAAAGTTGTGACCGATTTAAAACTTTGAAAATATTTTAAACCTTTATTTTAACTTTCTAAACGTTTGTTACTTGAAATTTGGAATGGGGATCTACAAAGAGCCCTGAAATTCCAATTAAACATTTTACAAAAAGAAATCTAAAAAATAATTTTTTGAGTCTGAAATCAGTAGTGGATTCGTCTTTCAAAATTCACTTATGACCAAGTGGTACTGCGTAACACAAGTTCAGGATCCTATCAATGTAACACCAATGTGGGAAAGTGGTTTGGATGCTGGTTAGGCCTCACCATGTAATACTACCATGATACCCCAAAGATTGTCCTTGGATTCACAATAATAAATCCTTAGCGCAGTCCTGGTAGTGTGGCATAGAGCAGTCAGGCTTTACTAGACGAACATGTTTTAAGCATTTCAGAGTACCAACATGGACAATAAGTAATTGGCATGACTCGAAGAAAATCAAACACCAATTTATAAAAATAAAACAGATTTTATATAAATTTAGACACCAAAAGAAACACAATTGGATGAGTATAACCGGAGTTATGGATTCTAGAAGAAATCATAAATAAGTGCATTTCAATACTGTAAAACTTTTCCGTTGTGGTCATTGAGAAAAAGCACCAGTGACAATTGGTCACTTGCAGGTCGAGTTATGTGAAACCAACGAAGGGTTAAGGTAATACGGGTCCCAGGACCAAGCCACAACAGTCAGTTCAATTTTACCTGGCCTGAGAGGTCTGGGTGCAGAGTTTTCCTGGCTGTCCTTGGTGTTTAAGCAGGAGGTGCAGGAGAGCTGGGCTTACCTCTTAGACGTTGCTGGGGAGGAAACAGATGCAAAAAGTTGACAACAGGGCCACTGCCAAGGCTGGTTGAAGGTGTTGGGGGATTCCCTCTTGTTGCAGGGTTGAGTAAAGATGGTGGTAACCAGACTGGTCCCAGCAAGCCATGATAGCAGCAAGGCCAGCAAAATGATACTTCAACGTCATCCAGAGGTCCGGGGGAAAATGATAGCTGCCTGAAACTTGCTGGAGGTTAGGACTATGTTTCCCATAATGCATGGGACCATCTACTTTTGGGCGATTCCTCGGAGGGCCCGATGGCCAGCAATTATTTGGTTCTGTTTTTACTTGTGGTTGCAGGGCATTAGCGCCACTAGTCCAAGGGAGCCTGGAGTTGCCTTTTGCAGTTAAGGGGTCCCTCTGTCTGGGGTAGCCAGTCTTTGGTCCAGGACGAGTCACAGTCCTGCAGTTCCAGGAGCGTTGTCACTGGTGCTTAGTATCCCGTCTTTGGTTTGTGCAGACTCGGGTCTCTTCTTTGTCCTTCTTTGCAGTCTTCACAGATCTCAGGTTCTGGTGTCAGGGGTGTCCCTTAAATCCTAGATTTAGTTATGTTAGGGGTGTAGGTGCAAGTGGCCAATAGGCTACTTGCCCCAGCGGATAATCCACCCCTGAGGTGACCACATGCCGGGGTGTTTGTCTTCTTTTCTACCCAGAACCCTCTAGTCTGTCACTTTTAAAAATGGCAAACCTTCCTTGGCTGTACGGACCAGGTAGCCTACCTTAGGGGTGTGGCTAGCCTTCTGGGGGTGTACACCCTCTGAATAACTAACCTTCCCACCTGCACTGGGGCAAATGTGCCTGGGGGTAGGGGGAGGGCAGCTTCCTTCTTTGGAAATCAGCCTGTGTGCATATCAGAGGCGGTGCATGTTTTAAAGCTCACTGCCTTGATGTGTCACTTCGTTAAACATCCTGGCAGGGAGGGAGGTGTCACCTCCTTCCTGCCCAGGCCTTTGTTTCTGACTCATGGAAGTGTTCACACTGCCTGGCAGGATGTCAGATTCCTATCTTGGTGGTGCCAGCTGCAGGCTGCCAGCCAGAGCACAGGAAAGGTTGAGGCAACTAGGCGAGGAACCTCTAAGGTCGTCACCAGGGTGCATGCTATATCAAACCCGACACTGGAATCATGCCAGGGGTGAGGAGGCATGTTATTTGATACCAATCCGATGCCGGCCCCCAAACTTTAAATCAGACCCATGGTTTAATTTTCTTCTATTTTGGCATTGTAATGAAGCCTCTCAATTATACGTTGGTGACTTGATAAGGAGCCCTATACAATTGTTTCTATTTTGATAAGATCACTCTAAATATCAGATGGCACTATGTAACTGAGATACCACCTTTCCAGTTCTGCCCTTTGCTTTTACAAATCATTGTTTTCAGGTGTTTTAGCCTGATAAGTAAATTGAACTAAACCAGAATTAATCATTCCAGAATGCACTGATTTGTTGCAGAAAAAGAGGTTTTCTGATTACCTGTATCCTTTTTATAGTCCAATAGCTGGCCTTGACATATTCCCATGGTTTTGTGAGTAAGAGTGAGTACATAGCTGTAAAACAGTAAACAGTTTTAACTAGTCTTGCAAAGATTCTAATCATCTTTATCATTAGCCAACCTCTGCAGGTAAACTTAATAGAAGAGGAGCATGTGACGAACGAGACATTTCCATAAAGACAGGTCCTGTGTCTTAGCCCATGGTGCAATGCAGTGGCATTCTGTGCCATGTCTTTCAAAATAACTTGGAAACATTCAAACATCTGGAACCTTTAAACGTATAAGTAGGGGTGGGCGTGACTTGCGTAATTTGTGTAGCATGATTACATAGAATTACAGCATAATTAAGCAAGGAGTGTAACCCAGTGACTAGGGCTATTTTCTTAGCACAAAATGCATCCTCACATCCAAAATGGACCCAAGGATGCAGTTTGCACTAACCAAATAGTGCTAAATGCAACAAACAGGAACATCAGTAGCCAGCAGCCTCTTGTGCTATCTGTGTTTATTGGTCCTGACCTCCTGTAGTACAGTTTTTGCTCTAAATTACTCTTAATTACATGAGCTGGCTTAATCATGTAATTCTCAGTAATATCGCATTGCAAGAGTAATGGTTAGATCACTGAAATTACTCTAATTACTCTGGCGTAATTAAAATATTGCCCAGACCTACCTATAAATTAGTGCTTGCATCTAAACTAGTTTTTGCACTAAGGGCCTCAGTTTGCAAAATCACAGGGTTTGGTACCAAAAAAGAACTTATTATTATGAACAAAACTCCTTTCAGGAGTTGGAAAATTATTTTGACTTCTAAAAGGGCTTTTGTGATTGTGTCTGAATTGCAAATGGAGGGATCATGAAAGGGGTCTTCCCTCTCCGCGTTCCAGTTTGAAAGGAATTTATTAATAGTTTACAACTGCAATTGCTATCACAAACTATAAATGAACTAACAACCCCCAAGTTGGGAAGGTAACTAATGTACAAAGTGGAAGGGGTTTGGAGAGCTTTCCCTTTGGATATTATCTTGGCAACCTTGGCGGAGAGAAGTTTTCCAAAACAAGAAACTTTTCTTTTTTTTTTTAAAGCAACACGGGCTTAGAAAAAAAGAGTTTTCCATTTTGAAATACAGTCATACCTTGACCTGCAAGATTAGGGAACATTGGAGACGAGGGGACACAGAGCCACGAGCACTGGCGCGGTGCAGATATGTGGCGCTCTCAGCGGGCACAATTAAAACGGTGTCCTGCTTATACAAAGCCATACAGACAGATGCACGGCGGCCACTAGAACGCCTGAAACTACAATGGGAGGAAGACCTTGGTAAGCCAATTCCAGAGAGGGACTGGGAAATAAATACTAGAACGTACACCAAAGGCGTCCAGGAACGCCCGTTTTAAATTAATTAACTATTATGTGCTGCACAGAGCGTACCTGACGCCGGCCCGCATTAGGCGGTATTTCGGTGTGGAATCAGCAGGCTGCCCAAGATGCGGGGTGAGGGAGGCACACATACCCCACATGTTTAGGGACTGCCCCCTACTGCAGACTTTCTGGGGAGACATATGACAGATAGTGGGCGACCTAATTGATAAAGCATTGCCACAGATGCCAGAGCACTTCCTCCTGGGATGGTTTCCACACACGGCTAAGAACAGGGTGACGGGGAAGTTTCAGGACCTTGCTTACGTCCTAGCCAAGAGGGAGATAGCTAGAAATTGGAAGGCCCCGTGAGGGCCGCAGATTGCCACCTGGAGAAGAGAGTTAGAGAGATGGGTGGGGGCCAAAAGCAGGCTGCTGTTTAGGGAAGCCAGTCGAGGGATTGGTACAATGGACAAGGCCAAAGCCTGGGAAACCTTATTAGGTGAACTAATAGCCTCTGGCCAAGAAGACGTTGAGGAGGTGGGCTCCCCTGGGGCGGCTGACACGGCTCTAGGCAATGATCTAGGGGGACGTCAAATTTAGCGCATGAGACCCTGGCCTCCACTACACACGACTGCGAAACCTCACTTGTACGAGCAGCTGCCAACCATCTGCCCCTCTGCAGTCCTTGTTCCATTGCAACCCAGGAGAGGGAGGGGGGAGGGGGGTACTGTTTCTATGTTCTATTTTCTTTTTTGCAGGTGTTGGATTGTAAGATTCTGCGAATGGTCATGGACCAAACTCTCATACATGCTGGAAGCGTTTTCATCATAATGTAATGTATGTGAACCTAAAGATTAAATGGCAATAAAATATGGTTAAAAAAAAAAACAAGCTGCTTTACATTCCTTCAAGATTAAGCCTGAAGGCTGCTCTCCATAGCTACCACTAGGATAGCTTTCATAAAGGTTATCTTTAACCTCATACATCATAAGGATTGTTTGGACTGGTGCAAGGTGCCCACTTTAATTAGTGGACAGCATATACCAGGCCAACTTCTCACATTGGTGTGCAGCGGTTGGGATTCAAGCTTGCTATTGTTTTACCACATAATTTCTTTGAGTGATTAAAGCCTAAAGTAGTAGGCACATATAATCAAGATTGAATAAGTAAGTTCTACTGAACTTGGAGTTGGGTAAGTCAAGGGTCTAGCACACCCTTTCTCCAACTCAAGAGAGTTTGGTCTCCACTAGGGTAGGTAGGTGCACACACCACACCACACTAGTATGTCTTCTACAGGAGAAGCCACTGGCTCTCTGCCAATTAGATACAATGGGCTCACCTTTCAGGATCTGAAAGCCATGTGTGCCTCTAGAAAGCTGAAGACAGGGAAGAATGCCAACACCCAACGCCTTATTGAGGTGTTACTGCTAGATGACCTTAGAAAGACCCCAGGGTCTGATGAAGTTGACAGAGTGCACCCACTCTGGACAGGGAATGAAGAAAGGCCAGGAAGTGAAAACTTCTATGACATGGATTCAAACCCTGGCCAGGAGGATCAAATCCTATCCTGGAAAATACAAATCTTTCTACAGGTGGGGGAGAAGGCCCCAGTGACCCTCTCTTTACTCCACCAGGAAGAGTACAGAGTTTGCCTAGGAGATCTAGATCTCCCTCTGTAGCATCTAGTCATTCAGGATCTTCTGTAGGGACTTCCATATCAAATAAGAGGGACTCCTCTTTTGATAGAAGGTGCCAACTCCTGGAACTTGAGAGAATCAAGATCAGGCTCCAGAGGGAGCAGTTGGCCCTAGATAGGGAATCCCTAGAAAGATGCAAAAAGGTTGGGACTAGAGTCCCATGGTGGCAGCAACAGGGTTCCTAGAAGTAGAGAGGTTACTCATTGTTAGACTTGGCATCTTTTGGCGTGTTTCCCCTGACTTTTTGCTTTCTGACCTCCCGGTTTTGACTCTGTTTTTGCTGGTGTGATGATTCTGCGCCCTTTCCTCACTGCTGTCCAGTGGGAAAGTGCAAGTGCTCCTGTATAAAAGGTGTTATGGATTGGTGTTTCCATGATTGGCCTATTTGGTTTATGTGTCAGTCCCTTGTAAAAGTGCACTGCGAGTGCCAGGGCCTATAGACCAAATGCTGTTGGTGGGCTGCAGCACTGGATTGTGCCACCCACGCAAACAGCCCGTAAAGTGTAACTCGGGCCTGCCATTGCAGAGCCTGTGCGCAGCCTGGGGCTGCCATGTCGACTTGGCAAGTGCACACACTTGCAAGTCCCTAAAACCTTCCCTTTGCTACATGTTAGTCACCCCTAAGGTAGGCCCAAGGTACCCCTGTGGGCAGGGTGCGTTGTATGCGAAAGGTAGGACATGCCCGGTGTGTGTGGCATGTCCTAATAGTGAATTACAGCCTAGTTCGTTTTTCACTATTGCAAGGCTACCTGTTCCCCTAGGCCAGAACGGGCAGTTTTGATTATTACAGCTTATAATCCTAACTGACCACGGGAACATGGTAGAAATTCGAGTTTAGTATGCCTGGACACAGAATGATAAAATGCATCTTTTAGTGAAGTTGGTTTTAACATTCTGTGTTTGAAAATACCACTTTTAGAAAGTGGGTATTTTCTTGTCTAACCATCCAAGCCTGCCTCCGCGAGGTTGTGTATTCCTTGTCTGGCATGTGAGTGACAGGGGCTGGGGGATGCCAGGGGACAGGGTGAGTCAGCACAGGGCTGAATAGCAAGATCTACATGTAGATGGGTGGGAGGGGTCGCACCTGGGCCCTGAATAGGACAGTGCCTTCCCTCCACAATGCTGGCTCCACCTCCTGTGGTGCGTCTGATGTCCCTGGCCTACTCCCTGAAAGAAGGGACGGAGACTTGTCAACAAAGTGCTCCAGAACTGGTTTGGACTAGGCAAAGGCCTCTCTGCCTTCAGAGAACAAAGGAATTTGGGATATAAATATTGGGGCCCTGACCCCATGAATTTAGATCTCGCTGGAATCAAGGAACCTGCCAAGACGAAGAGCTGGAAGAGCTGCCAGGAGGAGTACTGCCCCTTTGCTGTGTTGTTGCTTTGTTGGGTTGGCCTGCAGCTGCTGCTTCTGCCTTGGGCAGTGAAAGGAAGGAACTTTCTAAAAACTTGTGCTGAGTATCTCCAAGGGCCTGGAACAGAGCTGGCCTCCTGTTAAGAAGTCTCAGGGACTACAAAGACTTCACAAGCTCTCTGGGTACCGCTTCTGGAACGCTGTTTCAGTCGCCACAGAGGAAGGGAACTGCAACCGATTCCGTCAACCGAATCCAACCCTGGCCGGTGACCTGTTTGCACCGACGCCGCCAACACCGAGCCGCTGCTTGCACCGTGACCTGTGGGCACCGCAGTTTGCCTCGCATCGCTTCACTGAACCAGCCGGACCCGACCGACGCGGTCGCTGCAACTGGCTCAAGAGTCGTGACCGCATCGCATTTGGGGCACCGCTCGCACGTCTGCGACGCACCGCTCCGACTCGCACCGCTGTCCAACGCCAGCTCCCGCACTCCGGCTTGGTCGCCTGCATCACAACCTGTCAGCACCGCATCGAGCATCGTCTCAACCTGCATCGCACGCCTTGGACTCACCGACTCTGTCTGCACGACGCTCATCGAGCCGCTGCCTGCACCGCATCGAGGGACACCGCACCTTGCATCGCTCCGTCTTGCACCGCAACCGCGACGAACGCCGACCGGCTCGTACACTCCGTACCAGCCACAACGAGAAAGGTACTGTAACCGAGTCTGTTCATGACTCTGCTGGCCCGTATCGACGCGGTCGGCTGGAACTGTTAGACCTGTGGTTTTCAGCATCGCGGTAGGCTCGGACGGAGCTACCGACTCGTACGAACTTTGTTTTTGGACTATTCCTGCAAAGAAGAAGTTACCTTATCAAGCATTCATTTTTAAAGTATAGTATTGTGGATTTTTGTCGTAATTGGTCTTGTCTTGAGTATATAAAATATTGGTTATTTTTCTAAACTGGTGTGGTGTCCGTTTGTAGTGCTTACACTGTATTACTGTTGGTTATGTGCAAATGCTTTACACACTGCCTCTGAATTAAGCCTGACTGCTCGTGCCAAGCTACCACGAGGGTGAGCAGGGGTAACACCCTTACCCTGACTAGGAAGAAGGGTCCCTACTTGGACAAAGGTGCAAGCCCTTGCCAACTAGAGATCCCATTTCTAACACTCATGAACATAGGAACCTGAACAAGATAGTCCCTCCCTACCAGAGTGGGGATGAAATCCACAAATGGATAACTGCACTAGAGAGGGCCTGTAAAGTACAGAGGGTCCCTCAAGAGCAGTGGGCAGCTATCTCCTTTGCTGACAAGCTCCTCACTGTAAGAGAAGAGGATGCAGACAATTACTCAGTCTTGAAGAGTGCTCTCATTGATGGGTTTGGCTTAACCACTGAACAGTACAGGATTAAGTTCAGAGACACCCAGAAGACACAGACTCAGGACTGGGTAGACTTTGTAGACAGTGCTACAAAGGCTCTAGAAGGTTGGGTACATGGCAGCAAGGTGCATGACTACTTGGGATTGTACAATTTGATTATGAGGGAGCAGATCCTTAATAATTGTCAAAACCAACTTTTGCACCAGTACCTGGTTGACTCAGATCTGACTTCTCCCCAAGAATTGGGTAAGAAGGCAGATAAATGGGTCAGAACCAGAGTGAAACAGAAGAATCAGGGTGGTGACCAGAAGACAGATTCTTCCAAAACTCAAGAGAATGGTGGGGATAAATCAAAAGACAAGTCCCCTGTAGGGCCCCAAAAATCCTCTTCTGAGGGTGGGTCCCAAACTCCTTCCTCCCCTGTAAAGAGACCTTATTGCTTTGTTTGCAAACAACAAGGCCACTGGAAAAATGATCCCATTTGTCCAAAGGTTAGCAATAAGGAAAATGTTCCTCCAACCACTACTACCACTCCTCCTGGTACTACAAGTAGTAATCCCCCAGGTGGTAATAGTGCACCCAAAAAGTTGGGTGGGTTTTCATGGGGGACTGAGGTGGACCCTGGCTTAGCAAGGTCCCCCTCACAGGCCTCCTTAGTCTGTGATGGTGGCATGGGGTTTGCCACTTTTACTGTCAGTCCCAATTCCTTGGGCAAGTACAGACAGGAGCCACTGATCAATGGTCAGACAGCTGTGGCCTTTAGGGACACAGGGGCTAGTGTCACCATGGTGACAGGGAAACTAGTACCCCCAACCCAGCTTTTACCTGAGTTTAAATACCAGGTGACCAACATTGATGGTATCCAGACCAATCATCCCATGGCCATAGTAAATCTCAGCTGGGGAGGGGTAACTGGCCCAAAGAGAGTGGCCGTGTCCCCCAACTTGCCTGTAGATTGCCTCTTGGGCAATGATTTAGAAGCTTCAGCCTGGGCTGAAGTGGAACGCCAGGCCCATTTAAAAATGTTAGGCCTCCCTGAGAAAGTTGGTGGGACCCTTAGGGCCTCAGTCCAACCCCAGGGAAACTTTGGAGTGGTGGAGCCTGGAAAAATGGCCCACTCTGCTCCACCAGAGAGCAAAGGGAGTGAAGAAAAGTCTTCTTTCCCCCAGACAATAGGTAAGGGCCAGCTTCCTAAGGGAACTGATCCTACCCCTTGTGGAGGAACTGCCCCAGAGGTGGTCAGGCCTGTCCTGGCAACACCCCTGATGGCAGGGGACCCTTCCAAGGTGGTACCCAGTCTGGAGCAGGCACCCTGCCCCTCTCTACCCTGCCTCAGTCAGCCTAGGGCTGCAGAGGTCAGGGATGTCAGTGGACCAAAGGGCCCACTGTCCAGAGGAACCCCCTCATCAACAGATTAGGGACACCCAGTCTAGTAGCACTAGCCAGGTGAAAATTCCTCAACACACTGAGGGAGCCCTCTTACCCTTGGGTAGTGACCTTCCCCAGGTGGACTCTGTTGGGCAAAGGCAAACCTGGGACCAGATGGTGTAAGAAAGTGGCTCTGTATATACTGTTCCCAAATAGGTACAGTGCGCACAGAGTCCACAGTCCCCAGAGGTTTGGCAGAGGCTAAAGTTAGATATAACCTTACTCTCTAAAGTGGTAGCTTGGTCGAGCAGTAAGGCAGTATCAGAGGACAGTGTAAAGCATTTGTTGTACACACTCAGTCAGCAAATGGTCTCACACACTCAAGAACTGAACTCTAGGCCAATGGTTTTGTATCAAAATATATAGTTGTTTTATTTTAGAACCAACAATAGGTATCAAAATATACTTTCTCAGAATGAGTTACTTTAGTTAAATACTTTTCACAGAGGCAATAGACTTTTGAATACAATAGTTACAGTTGTTGCAATAGGCAACACAATTTCAAACACAATAATACATTGAGCTCAATGGGAATTTCTAGTTAAATGCAATAGATTACTTTTTGGATTACTTTTCTTACCACAGGACTGGATCCTAGATTCAGTCCTGGGACATCTCCTGTAAACAGTTGAGTAAAAACGTTTTGGTTACAGTTGTGATTTTTAAGGAATATTATTGTATTTTAAAAGTTGACACTTAGAAACTTTTTCACATAGAATCACCAATGTTATCCTATGGGAGGAAATTCACTTAGCAGGTAAGTGGGGTTATTGTTACTTTTTCTAACTCAGTGTTGGATCCTGGATCCAGCACTGGTGCATCTCCTGTAAACAGTTGTAAGAATGTGTTTTTGTTATACAGGCGATTTTTAACGAATATTTGTAAGTTTGCAAAATCGACACTTTTTCAGCAAAAACCAGGCAATGTTATCCTACGGAAGGAAATTCAAGTTACCGGTAAGTACAGTTATGATTACTTTTCAGGGTCAGTGCTGGGCACCAAGATCCAGCACTGGGATCTCTCCTGATAACAGGTGAGTAAATTTGTTTTCGTAATTCGGCTGATTTTAGATGAATATTTTAAAGTTTAGAAACTCCACACAAACTTTTTCACATAGAATCACCAATGTTATCCTATGGAAGGAAATTCAATTCACAGTAAGTTACTTTTTAGTTACTTTTGTAATCCAGTGCTGGACTCCTAGATTCAGTACTGGGACATTTACTTAAAACAGGTAAGTAATTACGTTTTTGTAGTTTGTACGATTTTTAAAGAATATTCTTGTATTTCAAAAGTTGACAGAAACTTTTCCACAAAGAACCCCCAATGTGGAATATGGAAGGAAATTCAATTCACAGGCAAGTTACTTTTTAGTTACTTTTCTTACTCAGTGCTGGACACCTAGGTTCAGCACTGGGACCTTTCCTGCAAACAGTTGAGAAAATTCGGTTAGGTTATTTGTGCGATTTTTAAGGAATATTCTTAGTTTTCAAAAGTCGACACTTAGAAACTTTTGGGAGAAAAAGTGTCAATGTTATCCTATGAGGAAAAACGAGTTATCGGTTTTGAGGTAAGTAATCGGTCTTTTGAGTTAGGGTTCTGGGGTTAGACTCAGGGGTCTCCCAGGGTCAGTGATGCACTGTTGTTGCACCCTCAGCGGCACTAGGGCGGCTGGGTGCAGAGTGTTGAGGCCCAATGTTATCCTATGGAGGATAGGGGGACTCCGGTTGGTGGCTGCTGGCAAGCAGGCCACGGTTGTGGGAGCAAAGCTCCTAGGGTTAAGCTCAGGGCATGTTGGGGACCAAGTTAGCACCAAAGGGGCACCCTCAGCGGCACTAGGGCGGCCGGGTGCAGGGTGCTGTTTTGAGGTCAGGTGCCCTGTTGATTTCAATGGAGATTCTCCGGGACAAAGAAACACTGCAGGCTCGGGGACGAGGACCTTCCAGGAGCAACCACCACTTCGAGGTGTAAGTTGGGATGTAGAGGGTTGGTTAGGCACCGTTGGTTGGGGCACACAAGGCCGTGGGGCGTCGGGTGCAGGGGTGCCTTGGGACGTCGGATTTTCTTACCCGCTCTGGTCGCGGTAGGGGGGGTCCTCTGGATTGAGGCTGCAGGCATCGTCAGGAGGCTTGAGGCAGGTCAGGGGTCGCCGGATCTCGGGTCAGGATCGCCGGGGGGACCTCCTCTGGGTATTTGCCCACTCGAGCTTGGGCCGGATTCCGCGGGTGCAGAGTGTGCGGGATTGGCGGTTCCTGGCTGGCACCAGAAGCTGCAGGGCAAACACGTCCGGTGTTCACGGGAGAAACAGCTTGGAAAGTGAAGGCAGGCAGGTCCTCCGGGGTTTTTGAGGTTGCTGGCCGCTGGACACGCCGGGGTTTTGCAGGAGCAGGTTCGAGGGGAGACAGGCCTGTAGGGCTGGGGCCAAGTCAGTGGGCGTCGTCCTCTTGTTAGCTCTGCACGGCTTCTCGTCCTTCTTCTTCTTCTTCCTTTTCTTGTTGTTGCTGGATCTGAGGAAGGAAGTTACAGGTAGGTAAAGGGCAGGGACCAATGGGTGCCTTCTCTGGGGTGGGTACACCCCCTATCCTGCCCCTCTCCTGTGGGAGGGGGGCAGTAGCCTAGTCCTGATTGGGCAGGGCTCCCCATCTTCAAGATGGCGAGAGCCCGGAGTTGTGCTTCACCTCGCCTCCCCCACCTGAGGGGTGGGGTTGGCAGAGGCTGGCACATCCCCTTTCCTCCCTTGGGGTTTCCTGCCAGTCTTCCCGCCAGAGAGGGGGTCAGAACCGGTGGGGGCCAGTGCTGAGTACAGCAAGTGGCCTGGAGAAGCTCACAAAGGCGGCATGCCTTGAAGCTTCCCCTGCCCATCCTGGGGGAGGAGACCTAGCACCTCGCCCAGGATGTGCATTGTTGCAGCCCAGGAGAGCGGATGGCTCTCCACCCAGGGGTCCAGCAACATGTCTGCTGTGTGGCAGCCGGGGCAACCCCTCAGACAAGACGTGGATTGTAGGTTAGGTTCAGGGGGCAACTCTAAGTTGCCCTCTGTCGTGCATTTTACATTAAATCCCACACTGGCATCAGTGTGGGTTTAATGTGCTGAGACGTTTGATACCAAACTTCTCAGTCTTCAGTGTAGCCATTATGGTGCTGTGGAGTTCGTAATGACAACCTCCCAGCACCATATACTCTTAATGGCATCACTGCACTTACAGTGCCCAGGAATGGCCCTGGGTACTGTAGGGGCACAGGGCTCATGCACCTGGCATAGTGCACCCATACCACTGGCATAGTGCACCCAGCTAGAGGGGTGACTGAGGTATGCCAGGGCAGTGTGTTTGTGGACATGGCACACAGGGATGTGTGCCATGTCGACTCTCTGTTTAGTTCTGCACCAAGACTCTCAGCCTGCAAAGGCAGGGTGTGTGTGTCAGGGTACAGGGCCTCTAAGGGTGGCACAATAAGTGCTGCAGCCCTTAGGGGCCTTCTCTGGTCACAGTGCCCTGGGTACCTAGGGTACCATTTACCAGGGGCTTACCTGTGGCCAGAGATGCCAATTGGGTTTAGGCTTTAGTACAGTTTTTAGGGCACAGGCCCTGGGTACCTGATTGGCAGGGACCCAGGGCACACCAAGGAAAAGTGCATCAGTTATCAGGCAAAAAGTGGGGGGTTACTGCAACAGAAACCCACTTTCCTACACAAGCCCCCCCCAGCCCAAAGGCCAGGAGACTCAGCCAACGCTGGGAGAGTCTTTCTAGTCTTTCAGGCGAGGAAGAGTTGGGGAAGTGGTTTGAAAGTTGCAGGGCCTACTCTGCCTTATATCTTTCTGTCCAGGTCAGTCCCTTTGGGGAGCTGGCCTACCTTATCAGTTTCAGGACCTAATTCCCAAAGCTCCTCTCCTTGCTCTTTAGTGTCTTCACCCCATCTTTTTATTTTGGTTTCAGAGGTGCCTGCCTCTGCAAAGTCTAACTTAGCCAGGGCAAAGCCCAGCTTACCCACAGAGGTCACCCACAGTTTGAGCAACCCCACCATGACCAATAGGGTCAGGGGGCCTAGCTTGCTATTTGGCAGGGGGTTAGGCCACCATGCCAAGGATAGGGCTGCCATGAAGGCTAACACCCAGCAGAGGCTGCTGACAGCTGTCAGTGCCCAGAACCACACCTTTAGCTCCTGACTGGCAAGTGAAGGGTCCTGGCTGTCTGCCTGTTGCTTTAGGGTGGGGGGTCACTACACTTTGTAGTGAACACCCTTCCTCCACCCTTTGTTCTGTCAGCTGAGGAGCCACCAACTCAGGCTGGACAGTTGCCTGACTAGTCAGGTCTTCCTGTTGGCTAGGGGGGGCTTTACCAGGGCCACTTCTGGAGTTTTCCCTCACTGGGATAGAATCTCCCTGGCCCTATGGGGCCAACTGTGGCTAACAGTTGCCCACCTTTCCTACCCTGTTCCTTTTGACTCTTTTGGGGCTGACTGCAGGTTGAGCCCCCCCAGGTTTCTTGGGTGAGGCCTGGCATTGGGCCAGTGCCTCTCTTTGGCTCAGATCCACCTCTAAGTGGTCATTCCCCAGGAGACAATCAAGGGGGAGGTCTTTACTGACTACCACCTTTCTCCATCTAAGGGACCCAGCTATGACTAGGGGCACTACAGCCACAGGCCTAACAGTGACTCCCCTGGGACAGCCCTTACTCTCCTTGTTTCCCCTGGGACATACTGGTGTGGGAGTACCAACCTGTCATGCACCACAGTGTGACTGGCACACGTATCTCTCAGGGCAGTGGCTGGGATTCCATTCACCAGTAGGCGGTGGAAGTGTCTACTCCCCTCTGGGATCTCCAGCTTACCTCTTGGGCCCATTTTCCAGTTGAAAGCTAGGAGGACTTCCTCATCTGAGGACCCTTCCTCCAGAGCTACACTGGCAACTCCTGGGGCTACACTAGTCACCCCTGGGGCTGTACTAGGGATCTTGTTTTTAGGACAGCTAGGGTCCTTGGTGTGGTGTCCTGACTTCTGACAGTTGTAACACCATATTCTATTGGGATCCCAATTCGTACCTTGGTACCCTGGTTTAGTTTGTGAGGTGTCTTTGGGCCTACCCTCCTGGACATGTTTTTGGGGGGCTGCCTGGGACTCCTTACTTTTATCCTTAAGGGGTTCACTATCTTTCTTCTGGGGAGGCTTTGTGACCCCTTTCTTTGGTCACCCCCAGTGGATGTCCTAGTTACCCTTGTTCTGACCCAGTGGTCTGCCTTCCTTCCCAATTCTTGAGGGGAAAGTGGACCTAGGTCTACCAGATACTGATGCAACTTCTCATCAATGCAGTTACTTAAAATGTGTTCCTTCATAAACAGGTTGTAAATTCCATTAAGTCATGCACATTGTTTCCAGTTAACCAGCCACCCAGTGTCTTTACTGAGTAGTCTACAAAATCAATCCAGGATGGGTTCTGGGTTTTGTGAGCCCCCCTGAATCTAATTCTGTACTCCTCAGTGGTGAGTCCAAATCCCTCAATCAGAGTTTTCTTCATGAGATCATAGGACCATGCATCTGGCCCAGAGAGGGTCAGAAGCCCGTCTCTGCAGTTACCAGAGAACAGTTCCCACGGAGTGCCCTCCAGAAAGTCTTCTTCACCCTCCTGGCTTCACAAGCCCTCTCAAAAGCTGTGAACCACTTGGTGATATCATCACCCTCCTCATATTTAGGGACAATCCCTTTGGGGATTTTAGGATCATAAGATTCCTCTCTATCCTTATTATTTTGATTGCTGCCACCATTGATGGGTGCTAAACCCATCTCTTTTCTTTCTTTCTCTAGAACCAGGAGTCTGGTCTCTAGGTCCAGTCTTTTGGCCAACCTTGATAAAAGGCTGTCCTCCTCACTGAGGCTGTCCTCAATGTCCTCTCTGGGACCTGAACCACCTGTGTGGCTTCTAGGTCCCCAGAGGTTAACTCTTGGAAATAAGGGTGCAGGGACCCTGTCGTCCCTCGGCAGTGGTGGAGGTGGGTTTCCATCTCCATCCTCCTCCCTCCATGCTCAGAGGGGTGGGCCTTTGCATACTCAGCCAGGAGCTCCTGGAGCCCTTGTTTGGTTGGATGCTGGCCCATGGGTATATTTTTAAGTTTACATAAGGACCTTACTTCCTTGAAAGACAAGTGAAGGTAACACACTACAGGTGGTAATCCCAAATTTTGGAGAAAATCCAATACCCCTAAGAGGAGGGACTACTTAGTGGACCATAAGACAGGGGGTATCCATGCCAGTGCAGGATCTTCCTTATATGGTCACTTAGTCAATAAAGTCTCAACTGGACAAGGTTAGCCTTATCTCCTTTCGTTGGGGGGGGGGTTATGTAGGAAGGTGGAATATGACTACATGGTTACCCCCACTTTTTTCCTGGTGTTTTGCTGGTTTTTGACTAGTCTGACTGGGATCCTGCTAATCAGGACCCCAGTTTATCTGCTTTCTCCCAAAATTGGTTGTGTATGTACTTTAGGTACACTTCAAATTGGATTCTGGGGTACCCTTATCAGCCCCTAGTATATGGTACACCATGTACCCAGGGCATAGGTACCCCAGAGGCCTCCCATGGGCTGAAGCATGTATTATGCCACCCCTGAGAGGCCATTCAAAATGACACAACAGGTCTGCTACTGCAGCCTGTGTAAGCTGGTGCTTGCACCACTAACTTAGATATAGGTTCACTATATCTATCTAAATCACTACACGTATAAACCTATCAGTCACCCCTATGGCAGGCCTTATCAATCCTGAAGGAAGGGTGCTGGGTTTCATGTGAGAGGGTGCCCCTGCATGAGTAGGGCCCCTCTGCAGCCTTCGGAATCCATTCTCCGGGGTTGTCTGTGATGCAGCCAAACCATATACTCTTAAGTGCATTATAACCTTGCGGTAAATGCTAACTTTGTAGTGGCTGCTTCAAAACCTGTCGTGTTTGGTGTCAAACACCTTGGAATCATACCTCCCCGCCAGTACTGGCGGCGGAGGTATGATTCCACCCTTGTAGGCCAACCTTCTATGGGTCACCGGTCTACCCGGTACCAGCTTTCTCGACCTGGGCATCACAAAATGGATGCTGCCAGCCACAGACACGAGTCTGCCCTCCTGCTGCTGAGCCAAGCTCGAGCAGGGGAAGGCTTGACAATAGGTTTCCTGTCACAGGGAGGTGTGACCACCTCCCAGACAAGATTTAGTGTATTGGGGCTGGGTGGGTACACTCTGAGAGTGTTTAAAGCCTGCACTGGGGGCACATTTGGTGTCCCTGTGCATAGACCAGTTCAAACCGGTTGCAGGAGCCATTGGCTCCTGTTCTGGTGCGAAACTGGACAAAGGACATGGGTGTAGCCACCCCTCTGTCCTGACCCTCCCATAGGTGGGTCCCCAGAGTTTGTCACACCCCTTCCTTGGGTATAAAGTAGGAACCCCTGACTACAGGACTTTAGATTTTACCTGGACTAAACTCTGCAACAGAAACCAAGTACTTCGACGGTCTACACTTCGCTGGACGACAGAAGAATCTCCCTTGGAGTAAAGGAGTTACTCCCCTGCAGCAGCAGGCACCAAAAAGCAACTGACTGGTCACATCTCCAGAGCTCCTGCGGACTCCGAAGATTTCTGCGACACAGGAGGTGGGTTCCCTGAGGTCCCCGAGGTCGATCTACCCTCTCAGCAATTCTGAGACTAGTATCCCTTGTGGGGGCCGTGCAACCCGTACTCCTGTGTACCGTGTCGTTTTGCAACTGCACCCACTTCACGACGATTCCTGAAGCTGTGCATTGGACCACATGTGGTCCCTACTCCAAGCAGCATTTCCACCAAAGACCTCCGGCCTCCGGCCTCCACTCCACGAGTGCTGGTACTTCGTGATTTCGCTCGACGTCCCTTTGCGATCCCTGGTCCGTTGACCTGTGGGTCCTAACGAGGGTCACTCTTCTAATTGTTGGGCTTCTCTGGTTGCTCCAGACGTGCCCTGACTCTCCATTGCTTGCAGAGTCCCAGGACCTTGCTGGTCCTCACCGTAGCTGTTTCCTCTGCCTGCGTGGGTTGCCGTTGCCAAGGCTTGTTGGTGCTCCAGCCGGACACTGACCCCTCAGTCATCGACATCCTTTGTGAGACAGCTCACCTCCGGACTTTGGTTGTCGTCGACGTCTCCTGGTCCCCGTGGCTGCAGAGTCAAGCACCTCCTCATCGCACCTGAAGCACCCGACATCGGTGGGCATTCGATTGCTCCGCTCCTGGTCACGTGAAGTGACCCAGACTTTGTCCCCTCTGCTTTCAGGTTCTTCACATCTCCAATCCAGGCTTGGATCGCACCGGACACTTTTCATCTCCACGGCAGCAACACTTCTTCGCATCATGCCATTGAAAACAACAAGGGTTTCCGACACCACTATGCACCCGGCTCCTCTGGGATAGGAAACATGAGTATCTCAGTACTCACAAGGGTGCTGGCCTTAGAACCTTCTAAGTTCCAAAGGGCTTGCTCGAAGTCCTCTCCGAAGTGTCCTTATTCTGTAAATTTCCAACCACGACTTACCCATAGAGTTGTACTGAGCACGCAGTCGTGTTCTCACACTGCCCCTGCCCTCCGTGGGTCCCCTGTGTCACTTCTTTGGGTGGTTCCTTGGGGTCCCAGCGATTCTACATGCTCTAGGCCCTGTGTCTATTGAAGTCGTGGTTCTTATACCACTTTCTTAGTATTTGGTTCGGTCTCCCCCTGGAGCCCGCTGTGTATTGTGCTATTTACAACTGTTCCTTTGATTAAATATTGTGTGCTATATGTTCTAATCTCGTGTAGAGATTAGTAGAGAGTGTGTTAGTAATAAATACATATTTTTATACATATACTGTGTGGTTCTCCCTTCATTTGATCATTCAATAAGATATATGCTGGTAAAACAAGCTGCTTTACATTCCTTCAAGATTAAGCCTGAAAGCGGCTCTCCATAGCTACCACTAGGATAGCTTTCATAAAGGTTATCTTTAACCTCATACATCATAAGGGTTGTTTGGACTGGTGCAAGGTGCCCACTTTAATTAGTGGACAGCATATACCAGGCCAACTTCTCACACCGGGGACGGTCGTCCTCTCTCCCACACCCCTCCCTTTCCTAGAGGGCTGTCGGCGGTCGGTTCGGGCCGCATGCGGGGACTGCCTACTCGCCTGGGGGTAACTGGAGGCCATTCTACTCCTGGCTGCTGGGGCCTACTCATTGGATTACTGGCTTCCCCACTTCCCCCCCGGGTGTTCCCCGGCTGAATCTCGGCTGCCAGGTCGGGCCGCGTGGGGAACGTGGTCCTGTGTTGTGGGGGTCCGGGGTGGGGGTGACACCCCTGGAGCCTGGGATATCTGCCGCTGTGCCTTGGTGTTCGCGCGGCGCCCAACACTGGTGTTCGTGAGCTGGCCTGCGTGGATCCCATCCAGGCCCACTGAGACGTGTGCGCTGGGAACCGCATCCCGCTGCGACCCGCATTGGATGTGGTAGCTGCGGCCGTCCGATAACCCCAGAAGGATAGAACCTGGCCCCAGAGATACGTGCAGGCAGTGATTAGCGGAGGCTGGTCGAGTCGTGACATCGTGGACACTACGGGGGCTGGCGTTTGGACAGTTGGGGCGCCCGTCTGACCTGCTGGAGGCAAGTGGATACCCATTAGGGGAGGGGGGAGCTTTGACTGCCTGCGGAGGCGGCCGGGCGACGCTCGGTGCGGCTTGTGGGTATGAGATCTCCGCCCCTATCCTACCTCGCACGGAGTCGCCATATCGCTCTTGATTTGTGGGGAGTGAGAAAGTGCAGGTGACGGGATTTAACAAGTGGATATTGGTTGTTTGATCCTAGCTAGTGTCCCTGCTCGGAGGTCGGCCCTGCTCACTACCTACCACATTGGGGCTCCATCGCCACCATGACAAGAGATAAGACGACAGGGGGCTCGGCGAGGCAAAGCACGCTGGACCGCTACACTGGGCCGGGGGCCCCGGCTGCAGACCAAGGGGGGGCCCAGGGTGGCGTCCCGGACAACGCGGCTCTTATGGCAGCCATCACGCAGTCCAGAACAGCCCTGGAAACAAAATTCGGAGAGGTGGGCTCAGAGGTATTACTCCTCCGGCAAGATTTACGCAATGCGACGGAGCGCATTACTGAAACTGAAACCAGGGTCTCAGAAGTGGAGGACTCTGTCACTACATTGCAAAAAAAAGTGGCGACGCTGGAAACTCTTACCAAAGGCTTGGCTTCTCGCATTGAAGATGCTGAAGGGAGGGCGAGGAGGAGTAATCTGCACTTTGTGGGGTTCCCGGAGGGGTGTGAAGGAGGAAACATGGAGCAGTTTCTGACCACATAGCTGGTTAGTTGGCTTCCTCCGGAATCGTTGTCTCGTTGTTTCATTATTGAACGGGCTCATAGGGCCCTTATGCAGAAGCTGCCCCCGGGGGCTAGACCGCGACCAGTCATAGCAAAAATTCTAAACTTCCATGACAGGGACGCTATCCTGCAACAGGCCTGCCGCAAGGAACTTCTTCAATTTGAAAATGCTCGTATTCTCATCTTTCCGGACTATACGAGACTGGTCCAGCAGAAGCGGCAGTCTTTTATGGCGGCGAAAGCCCGTCTTCATGAACTGAAACTGCCATATGCCCTCCTGTATCCTGCCAGACTGCGAGGGGTCTATCAGTCGCGTACTCTGTTCTTTGAATCGCCCGAAGACGTCTACACTTGGACCGATGAAACTGTGAGGGTACGGCCACATACGCCGCCCAGTCTAGATTTGGATTCCTCAACTAGCGAAACGGTCCGTAAACTCTCTAAACCTAAATTCAAGGGGTCCAGACGTTCAAGATCCAGGCGCCGCTCCCAGTCCCATGGTGATGCTGGCAGATCTGCCTCGGTAACTTGGCAGGAGACCATGGCCATGTGAATGTACTGTTACTCTTTGGCTGAAGGATCTTTCGAATAGATCTGCTCCGACCGATGGGACGAATACAGGGGCCAGAACCCTCGTTTGACCCTCTGTGGCCCGAGGGTGGGTTTTATGGGATCCATTGGCGGGGGTGGGCCGGGGGCTCCCGTTGGGGCCCCCTTGCCGCCTTCGCCGCAACAGATACTTCAGCTGTTTTGAGGTATTTGGGGGGAGGGGGTCTGTTGGGTTGTTAACACTGTTGTTATGCACTGTATTTCTGTTTTCTAAGATCACTGTCTGCACTGATGCTTGTTTGATGTACCCTGTTATGGGCTTGTGTTCTAGGACCGCTGTCTGCACGCTAGAAGATGATTATTTGACATACTCTGTTGGGGGAGGTTCTTGTTATCTCACTGCACCGCGCCGCCATTACCTTGAGCCGCAGCCCCATCGCTGGTTGCTGTCGGTATTGCTCATTGATGTAACTGGTTCTGTAAATGTCTGCCCCTACGGATAGATTGCGCACCCCTGCTGGGGACATTCGAATTGGGAGCTGGAATGTAAGGGGGGCATTGGACAAGGTGAAGAGGGGGGCCATCCTCCAACAGGCCAAGCGCTATAGGGTGGATATCTTGATGCTACAGGAGACACACCTCTTGGGCACTAAGCCCCTCTGTTTTCTCCGATACAGATTCTCGCAGGTGTTCCACTCTGGGTTTACACGGGGATCCCGGGGGGTCGCTATTCTCATTCATCGAAGGGTACCATATGTCCATTCTAAGACGTGGGCGGATACGCAGGGGAGGTATGTCTTCATTAAGGGTATCATCTACGATGAACAAGTGGTGTTGGGTAGTGTCTATGCCCCCCCCCATTATCCTGGTCTTTGGTTGAGCGCCTTACAACACTGTGGATGGAGGTACCGGATGGATTGGCGGTTGTGGGAGGCGACTGGAATGATGTGATGGACATGGCTATGGACAGATGGAGTCGGGGAGGCCCGTCTGCTGCTCGTCTGGCCACCATACTGAGTTCCCTGGTGTCGGGTTTGGGCTGAGTAGATCCTTGGCGCCGGCTGCGCAGGGAGGAGCGGGGTTTTACATATCTCTCAGCGGTACATGATTCATTTTCAAGACTGGACTATATCTTTGTACCTTTAGGGGTAGTAGGCAGGGTAAGAGAGGCAGAAATTCTCCCGAGGGGTCTATCTGATCACTCCCCGGTGATGATAATGCTACAGCTGGGCCCCTCGAAACCACCCTTTCGATGGCGTCTCTCCCCCTGAAACTTACAAGATGAACAGTATAGTGACCACATAGGACAGGCTATTGACCAATACTTGGAGCTTAATTTGGGTTCGGTGGCGACAGCTGAACCCCTATGGGAGGCTCTGAAGTTGACCATACGCGGCGTGGATATTGCATATTGCACCGCAGCGCGTAGGAACAGGAAGGAGTCAGTGTTGAGGTCTGAGGCGCATATCATAAACCTCGAACGAGCCAGTAAGGGGGAGGGAGGGGCCTTGGCACGTCGCCAGCTGTTAGTGGTGAGACAAATGCATGCAGACCTGTTGATGGATGAGGCCCGGTTGGCATGGTTTGCATCTCGCAGTAGGATCTATCAGTGGGGGGACAAGTCTTGCAAACTTCTGCATCACCTGTGCCAGGGAGCACTGCGCCCCCTGGCCCTTCCTAAGATCTTGGGATCTGACGGGAAGACTCTCGGGGATACCTCTGCCATTGCGGAGAGTTTTGCACAGTACTATGCCGACCTCTATGCCCCGAAGGAGTCCCTACCAGTCGCTATGGTACGCCGTTTCATAGAGGACTTGCCGCCCCGGACATTATCCAATGAGGCCCGGGCGGAGCTGGATCTGCCGCTTACAGAGGAGGAGCTGGGATCAGCTCTGCGGGATCTTAATTCTGGTAAAGCCCCAGGCCCAAATGGATACCCCTGAGAGTTCTTCAAGAAATACTTTACGAAATTTGGGCCTCATCTCCTCCATGTGGTGGAAGAGGCACGGGAACGCGGATGCCTCCCGTGGGACTGGAGGCATGCCGAGGTAGTCGTGTTTCATAAACCAGGCCGACCCCCAGACCAACATGCTTCCTATCGTCCTATTTCCTATTGAATATAGAGGCTAAAATCCTGGCCAAGGCTCTGGCCAATCGCCTCCAGTCCCACATTACTTCCCTGGTCCACCCGGATCAGGCCGGCTTTATGCCTCAGAGAGCGACGCAACATAATATCCGCCGTGCCCACATAGCCATCGCCCCTATCCGGAGGCTGGATGTACCGGCCGCCCTCTTGTTGGCAGACATGGATAGGGCATTTGACTCCCTCAGCTGGGTGTACCTCTTTGCATTGCTGGATCAGCTGCATATGGGCCCGCGCTTCCTGTCCTATCTAAAACTACTATATACGGACCTTACGGCATCAGTTCGCATCGCCGGGTCCGGCTCCTTCACCTTTCCTATTGGACACCCCGTCCAATAGGAAAGATTGGACCCGGCCTATGCGGTGGAGTGGAGATGTATGGGGGATGCCACGCTCCACACCATTCTTTACTCGGCCTCGGTGCGTAATGCCCCGCCGGCAGCCACCAGGGTTGTGTTTTAGGTGTGGAAACAGGCCTTGCGGAAGATGGGGTGGTGGGGCATATTGACAAAGGAGACTCCGCTTTGGTCTAATGGGAGATTGCCACAGCTAGCTGGTCCAGCGGGTTTCCGAGACTGGGATAATATTGGGATCTCTACCTTGGGGGATGTGATGCGGGGCACAGTCCTCAAGTCCTGCAGCGAGAATATCAGATGCCAAAGACCCAATTTTACAAATACCTTCAGTTCAGACATGCCGCCCTTCCCAGTGTCATGGGATTGGAGTCTCTCCCGGCTTTCAGCCCCATTGAAGCTAAATTGTTTATGGGAGACCTACAAGATCACAAAATCTCCAAAATCTACCAGTCTCTGGTGACGAACTGTCCCACTACACTGGATAACCTAAAGGGGACCTGGGAGCAGGACCTTGGTCCTTTAGATGGAGAGGACTGGACGGAGGCGTTGGCCTCCCCAAGGGAAGCGGCTATTGCAATGCGGTTCCGACTAATCCAATTTAATCACTTGCACCGGGTATACTATACCAGAGTCCGGCTGTGGAGGGCAGGTTTGGTGACGTCCCCGCTATGTCTCAGATGTGGTCGGGAGGATGGTACTCTGTTTCATACGGTCTGGCAATGTCTGTCGATTGTAAAGTTCTGGCGTAGAGTGTTAGCCTGCCTTGCGGAGGTGTTGGGGTGGGAGCTTCCCTATTCCCCTAAGTTAGTGCTGTTACATATAATGGAGGGTATAGGGGGAAATATATACAAGCGCCATTTGATGTTACTGGGATTCACGTTAGCCAAACGGGACATTGCACAGAAATGGAAGGCGGAGGCCCCGCCCTCTTTGTCAGCATGGAAGAATGGTCTGGATTTTACCATGGGCCTGGAGACTCCTATTTTTAAAGCACGGGGATGCCCGCAAAAGCACTCCAAGATTTGGAAGCGCTGGGCGGACTACAGAGGCCTGTATTTGGAGCCCATCCCTGCTGGAGATGAGGCATTTGCGGGGCAGCCGGGGGGTGCTGTGGCACGGGAGATCAGTGGTTAGGCGTAATTTGCCATGGATGCAGTGGGTACGAAGGGGACAGTTGAGATGCAGTGCAGAGACAGTGGGGTGGGGGGGTCTTGTTGGGTACATTTTGCTATTTTCTTTTTTCTCCTTTTCTTCTTATTTTATAACTGTTTATAATAAATGTCAATGCATTATCTTGTACTTTAACCTGTAGCAGATAGCCTCTGGGTTACAGGGCTCTGCAGTATATGTGCCATTTGACGCAATAAAGCTTATTTAAAAAAAAAAAACACAAAACTAGGCAACGATAAAGGCCTATGGCCAGTCCAAATCTTTTAATGTAGTCCAGCACACTGCTGTGCATCAAAGCTTGCAAGTCAGAGCACTGCCAGGTAAACCTCCCCTGGGTTGGAGCATCAAATCGGCAGTCCAGGCACCTCACCTCTCAGGACACAAAAGGGAGGGGTGGATCACTGCTTGGGAGAACTGTGATTGGGAGGACTGGTTTGGGCTGTGTGAGGGGTTGAATCAGAATTGGAAGGGCTGGTGTCGGCTGTGGGAATGCTGGTTTCGGGATTGGGAGGGCTTGTGAGGACAGTGGGAGGTGTTGATTCTTGATTGGGAGGGCTGGGGTGCACTAATTGTGAGATTCTGTACTTCCTCAGGGTACTGGCGGGTACAGAGGGGTTGGTGACATTTGGGAATCCAGTGATTTGCTGCTTTGTAGATTTGGGGTGTTGTTTGGTGTCTCTCCTTGGTATTTTGGGAGGCGGTGTTTTGGGGTCAGTTTTAGAGGTTTTCATCCCCTTACCGCCTTGTATTGTAGAGGTTGATGCTTTACTGTGAGGGGTACGTTTTGGGGTTTTTGTTGTGGAAGTAGTGGGGTAGGGTATAGGTGGGAAAGCAGCCCTCTTGGATTTGGGAATAGGAGGGACATCTGTGGCAGGAAAGAGGTCAAGGGCAAACATGATAAGGGTCCTGTGAAATTTAGGACTAGGTGAGGCGAGGGGTTGGGTTTGGGAGGGAAACGAATGTGAGGTGTGACTTGTGGATGCGTGTTTTGTGCGTTTATGTCTCTGAGTGTCTGTCTCTTTGGCTGGTGATTGTGTGTTTGTCTTGGTCCTGTGTGTAGTGTCTGTGTCAGGTGTTGTGGGTGTTGTGTCTGTCTGTACATTGTCTGGTGTGGTGTTGTTGGAGTGGTGTCTTCAGTGAGTTCCTGTGTGTCTATGGGAGTGGATGTGGCTGGAACTGTGGGTGTGCCTCCTACTATTTGGGTGTCTGTGGATGTTGGTGGGTTGGTGGTGAGTGATTGGTGTGTGTCTGTGCTGTGTTTATGCCTCTTAACTTTGTGTTGGAGTGTGCTGCTGTGGCATGTGATGATGATGCATGCTCAGGTGTGCCTGTGCGTTATTCATGTCTGGGGCTATGGATGGTGGTTGAAGGATGTGCAGGAGGAGTGTTGGAAGTTTAGAAGGCTTTGAAGGTTGCTGTGAGTGTGGAGGAAAACTCCTGAAACAATCTCTCCAACCGTGTCATGCTAGAGTGAATGCCGTCCAGGTAGTCAACAGCCTGGGTAAGCTTGTTGCCATGGTCCTGGAGGACATTCAGCATTGCTGTTTGAGTGAGAGAGATCTTTCTCAGGACATCTATCGTCTCCACACTCAGGGCAGCAGGGGAGACAGGGGCAGGGGTTGAGGTGCCTGGTTCAAAGGAGAGTCTCCTCTGCTTCAAGGAGTGGCCACAGACACCAGGTTGGAGAGCAGCAGGGCGGATAGAAGGGTGGGGTGGTGGACTGAGATCTAGCTGATGGTGTCTGAGCTTGATCTGCCACCCTCTGGGATTTGCCAATGGAGGCAGACGAAGAAAATGTTGATGAACTGTTGTCGGCTTGCTCCTCCAGGGCAGTACCCTCGTCCTCCGGGCCAATGGTCATCTCTGAGTCACTGTTGCTTGGGAAACCCCTCTGGCCAGCTGCAACCACAACAGTCCTGGGCCGGTCTCCTGCACTGCGCTCTGTAGATGCTGGAATAGTACAACAAGTAGGTGTCAAACTAATGCTGTTGAGCAACATGGTAGCATTTCAGCACAACACACATTTGTCTTTGCCACGGCAAACTAGTGGTATCTCGGTCAGTACATCCTCTGTTTCATTGGCATTACAACATGCATTGATATCACATGACCTGAGCCAAGACAACATCAGGGTGTCTGGACCATGTGCAGCACAAATTGCACTTGAGAAACAGTACACATTTACCCCACAAGTGTGTGTCAAGAGCTGTCACCATCACAACCTAGGCCTTAGTAGCATGATATTGTCAATGTAAGTCATCTCATGGCATTTAAAAGTCACCATCTATCCATACAAGAGCTGCAACAAGCCGAAAGCCATGTGTACAAAACATGGTACATGTAGTACTGCAGTACAAATACAACGGATGAGTGACATCCACATCAGATTCCAGAATTTACATAGAAGTGGCCATTTCATACACCTAACATCTCAAAGTGACTGTTTCAGTGCTGTCCACTGCCACATGATGCTGTTGACAGCTGCACATTAGTACACAATGTATGTGTCACATGTTGTATACAACAGTAGTATGCAGACAAATATGCACCATCAGGCGTGAGAGAGCAGCACTAATGTTCATCGTACCTGACTCTCCCAAGGTACATCAACCCTGAAATTTCATTTCTTGTAAGTATACACCTTCCACAATGTAAAAGTCACTAGCATGAGGCAACTTAAATTATGGGTCATTGGTATTGGACTGTAAATGAGGATGACAGATCCTCTGACACAATGGCAGAGGACTCAATGCACATTCTAGGTACATGTGACATATGTGTCCATGTAGCACTGACTGAAGACACACACGTCACACAAAGATGTCTGCATCTGACACCAAGATGAATGTCACCATCAAATGACTGTTGTTTCACAGATGCACATGCCCTGACCAGCACACTGCATATAATAATTTATATTTTTCAGCTGTAAAGCATTGGATGAGACAAATTAGTGCATTGCAAACATTTGTGTCATTCTTTCTACATGTTTTCTAGCAAGTTCACCTACATCTATTTCAGTGGGTATGTGTGATTCATCTATCCGTAGCCCAAAATACCACTAGTTGCTCCCCCCAAAAAATGTGCATGCACATCACTCATTCTCACAGCCATGTACACATTGGCAAACAGTAATGTCTGAAGCATTCACATAGGCACTCATATGTATCCACAATTCATTTATGCCACATGGGTACTCTGGTCATTGCAACACTTAAAGGTACACATGGCTGCATGTAGCAATCCAATAGGATGGCATGAGTGTTATCTAGCAAACTCTTAGTACTGCACAATTCAAAATTCCACTGGTATGTTGTAAGCCGTCACTGCACATAGGGGCATATTCTCAAGGACTTATCGCTGATTTATCGGCACTTTAGCACCGCAAAAGTGGCGATAGATTTTCCGCCCTATTCTCAAGCTGGTGCAAACTGCCAATATCGCCAGTTTTCCAGCGATAGCTGCCGCAAAAAACATTGCCACGGATGAGAGCGACAACTAACGCTAATGATATGCAGAGTAGGCGTTCCCGTGCAAAAACACACGAAAACACCACTTCGCGATATTCACAACGACCAGCCAGATCCAAAAACAGGCGATAAGGCGCGTTAACAGCAGGGATTTAACACCTGCCTTTTACTGGTGTTAAGCAGGACGACAACCTGCAGTATGAAAGGAGCCCAGCCCAGAGCCACATCTGAAGACCAACACATGTCATGGAGCTACTGATCATGCAGCTCGGAGACCCAAGAGGTCCACAACACCCACCGCCACCACCCCCAGGCCCCCCCCACCGGACTACCACCCAGGCAGGGCAGAACAAGACAGCTGACCTTCCGAAAACGGCATGGTCCCTCAGCCACACAAATGCAGAATGTGGGGAGAGGTGGGAACCAAGCATGCATGAAGGAGGCAAGTCACCCATGAATAAGAATATACACAATGCCAAGTGTGGCGGTGATGTGCTGGACAGACCTCAGTATGCAGAGCACAGACATGTCCATGTGGACATATACTGCTGGTGTTTGTAGTGGTGTGGACAGTGGACGCAACCATGTTACCTCAGGCAGTGGGGAAGACCTCGGTCATGTAGCTGTGTCGTCCCCCCCTGTAAGCGGAAGCGGAGTGGGCTCGTCTGGCGTACGCCAGTCCAGCGTAGGAGTGTGAATAAATAGCCCGGGGCCCTGGGCGTGGTTCTCTTCCGGGATGGCCAACGCGTCTGCCAGGGCGACGCCCCTCACCCTGCCACGAGTCCGCCGCCGTGACCGCCATCCTCCTCAGCCGAACGCTGGCTTCCGCGACACAGGCCCCCAGCGCACCCAGCGGCACAGCACCGCGGAGTTATGTGTGTGCTGACTACTGCCTTCGGCCTACACTGCGGTCAACAGGTCCCCCAATTCAAATTGAGTCTTGATTTATTTATGGCGCAGTCCAGTAGGCAAAAGACATTGCTTCCAGTGCGGCCCGCCCGGACGACGCATCATCGCTGGCTGCACACCCGCTGAGCGCTTCAGGTGCCACTAACTCTGTGCAGCTCAAGTCAATGCCACGTGGCTGTGGGCCCTTGCTGACCGCTGCCTCCGACCTACACTGCGGTCAGCAGGTCCCCCAACTCAAATAGAGTCTTCATTGATTGGTGGCGCAGTCCAGTAGGCAACAGACATTGCTTCCAGTGCGGCCCGCCCGGACGACGCATCATCGCTGGCTGCACACCCACTGAGCGCTTCAGGTGCCACTAACTCTGTGCAGCTCAAGTCAACGCCACGTGGCTGTGGGCCCTTGCTGACCGCTGCCTCCGGCCTACACTGCGGTCTGCATGTCCCCCAACTCAAATAGAGTCTTCATTGATTGGTGGCGCAGTCCAGTAGGCAACAGACATTTCTTCCAGTGCGGCCCGCTCGGACGACGCATCATCGCTGGCTGCACACCCGCTGAGCGCTTCAGGTGCCACTAACTCAGTGCACCACAAGTCATGGACCCTTTATGATTGAGTCTCGTGTGTGTGATTCAGAGCTGGTGCCCCTACCTCAGTGCACCACAAGTCATGGACCCTTCATGATTGAATCTTCTGTGTGTGATGTCTGAGCTGGTGCCCCTACCTCAGTGCACCACAAGTCATGGACCCTTCCTGATTGAATCTTCTGTGTGTGATGTCTGAGCTGGTGCCCCTACCTCAGTGCACCACAAGTCATGGACCCTTCCTGATTGAGTCTTATGTGTGTGAAACATTGATCACTGTTCTAGTTGTTGCCAGCACCAACCACTCCCTGAGAGCTGGCTTACACTCACCCCACACCCATCCAGCACAGGCGTCACTGGACATGTGACCCTGGTAATAAAAATGGTCCGGGCGCACGTGCCCGTAGCCAGTTCCACCATCTATCTAAGTGTGTCCGTGTGGTCATTATGTATGCATGATGGCCCCGGGCCCATCACATTACATTGTGCTGTGGACAGCGGCCGCAACCATGTCACCTCAGGCAGTGGGTAAGACCTTGGACACGTAGCTTTGTCCCCCCCCCTGCAAGCATAAGCGGAGTCGGCTGGGCCGGCGTACGCCAGTCCAGCGTAGGGGTGTGAAGAATTTGCTCGGGGCTCTGGGCATGGTTCAGTTCTGGAAGTAACTAATGCGTGTGTCTGTTGTAGTGTCGGCACCACCCGGCCCGCAATCGACAATGTTGCAATGTAGCATGCACCCGGAGGGCGGGATCGCACGAACGCAGCAATGAAGGAGCGCAAGACCGCTCGGGGTCTTGGCTCATGCATGCCAAGTGTTGTGTGTATCTGTATTGCCGCAGCATGTGCCAAATGCCTAGCCTTGATCGCAGCGCGAGTTCAGCCAGGCATGAACTCTACATCTGTGTCCGCCCTATCCTTACCATAGGCCTACACTCACGTGGCCGCCCACCTTCAACGGCCAACATCACAGTGTCGTTGTCAGGCTTGTGGGCATGCGCAGACAGGCATGACAATGGTGTGCCATAGGAGTGCAAGTGATGCAACCACGCAGCGCACACAAGTAAATAGGCTCGGGGGGAGGGAGGAGCAGCTGTGAGGCAACGTAACACACAGTGATGCCGCTCATTTGCCACATGCAAGTCATGTCAAACATGAATCCCAAAGTCGCACGCATCCCACCCCACCCCCAACAAGCCACATCACATTTCCTGAATGCAAGCAGATGACGAACTGACATTAGGGATGAAAGCTCCATTGTCTGAACTATCAGGCGGAAGCACATCTGCACCTCCGACCTCTGAATTGCATGTGCCCGGCACCCCCTGCCAGATACTATAGCAGTTGATGATGACTCCCACACTACGCACAGCCCGACGAAAGACCAACGTATACGCACCCCACACACAGAAGTCCTTGCTCGAAGTTATCTTGCATGGAATGGCCTTCACATGTACTCCCACACCATCCCAGGCGTACAACCATTGCACACTAAAACAACTCATTGATCCGAGCTGTGGCATTTCATCCACAGAACTGGCGCAGGTCAGAACAGTGCCGCTTCAACCAGAGCCACTGACGCAATGGCAGAACATCCCGGACACATGCACAACCCCCTGTCACGTGGAACTGTACCGTTCACGTATGCTGCATTTACTGGGGGCACTGCCATTGGCAGTGCTGCGGATCAGTTACCGGCTAAGCTTCCGCCTTGCCAACATCACCTGCGTCCAGCCTGTGTTGCATTGTCGATCGTGCATATTCGAGTGGTCCATGGATGTCTGCCTATCCAACAGGACGGTGGCTGAACTGGATTTTGACATGTGTGTGCACCCCCTGTTGGCCCACGACCAGGAGTGTCACCGTGATACCCGTTTATGGGATGCCTTGATACTTGGCATACATTGCTGGCAGCTGGACCTGGGAGATTGCACGACTCCTCGTGTGCAGTGACCACATTGAACCGCTCCCCTATTGGGCTGTGGTGCTAATTGGTGAAAGGGGGTGGACGCAGCACATCTGTCCGGACCTGCTAATGGATTGCCTCGCCGTCCTGTTTGATGAAGTCGACAACGACCTCATGTTGGAAATGATAGCCTACGAAGCTGCAATCGCTTTTCATGGACGAGTAACTACGTACCTGCAGCCACAACAGATTGGAACCCATTGCACATGTCCCGACACTTTGTTGCATCTTGGAGATCTGGGGCCATATGTATCAAGCTAAATTGCGATCGCAAACGCTGAAATTCGCAGAATTTCAGTGTTTGCGATCGCAATTTAGCTGTGTGCAATGTATGAAAGAAAAACCCACTTGCAAAATAAGGAATTGCAAAATTTGTGATTCCCTATTTTGCGAATGCATTTAAGGAATCGCAAATTGCGATTCCTTAAATGCAATGTAGGAAGCACCCAAGTTGTGCGATTTTGGCTTAAGGAATCGCAAATTACCACCAACTTCAGGTTGGTGGTAATTTGCGATTTCTTTGAAAAATTCACTTTTTGGCATTTTTTAAAGTGCCTTGTGGCACACATACATGCCCTTAGGGCATGTATGTGCGCCACATCTGCACCCATGCTTATTTCAGGGGTGCAACAGGGTGTCCTTTTGACACCCTTGCACCCTTGAAATTGCATTTGCAATTTGTGAGTACCTAATGGGTACTCGCAAATTGCGAATATCTTCCCATTCATTCCTATGGGCCTCTAGGCCCATAGGAATGAATGGGAAGCTATTCCTTAATTTCGAATCGCAATTTGCGATTCGCAATTAAGGAATACGTAGGATTTGCAAATTTATTTGCAAATCCTACATACATCGCGTTTTGCGATTCTCAAATAGCGATTCGCAAAAAATCGCTATTTGAGAATCGCAAATGCCATTTTTCATACATATGCCCCCTGGTCACATATCCCACCACAGCAGTGGACATGGCTGCATTCGCCTGGACTCCGAATACATGAGCGGACAACAACGCGGGTTAACACACACCTGTGAAGGGTGAGGCACTACCCCGGAGTGGACAGCGGCGCTTGGCAACGTTCCTCATTCTGACATACTGCCGCATTGGTCTGCATGTTGTGGCACTTATCTTGCCCGTACTGGCACGCATATGCTAGTAAAGTCTAAGCACCTTCACTTGTATTCAACTGTGATGAGTGTTGATTTGAATGACAATGTGTGTCTCACTGCCTATCTGGGTCACGGCCAAACATGCGCATTGATAGCATTACCCAGGGAGTACCTTTTTGTGGAATCACTGTCCCTACATTCATCCATACTTTCTTACTTGATTGATCATAGCCATGACACATCTGTGTGAATTAGAATGTTTTATTCGCATTCAGTGGAGTGTTGAAGCTGGACCTGTACAGGGCCATGCAAAACCCACTTTACATTGTTGCCCCGTGGAGTCCTTTAGGGATTGACAAGTTCATCAGAAGAGGAAGACTTCAGTCCGCTGTGTGATTGCTGTGTCATTGGTGACCAAACCAAATATGGCAGTCCATGTCATGGCCCAAGGTGAGTCTCGCTGAGTGGAAGGATTCCTAACTTTACTACTCCTAAATGCCTTTTGTGAATATCGAAAGTCGTAAAGTTAGGATTTTGTCTCAGTTTAGGAGTAGTAAAGTTAGGAGTCCTATCTTTACTACTCCAAATGCCTTTTGTGAATACCGAAAGTCGTAAAGTTAGGATTTTCTCTCAGTTTAGGAGTAGTAACGTTAGCAATCCTAACTTTACTACTCCTAAATGCCTTTTGTGAATACCGAAAGTCGTAAAGTTATGATTTTGTCTCAGATTACTTTTGTGAATCGGGCCCCCGTGCCTTACCCACACTAGCAGCAAAGTTCATTTTGGGTGGGACATGAGTCAGCTCCAAACTTCATGGGAAAAAGCAACCTGCGAAAAAAGTTCATTGCCCATGCACAATGTCACACTCAGGCCAATACTCACCCCCAATTTGCTGCTGTTGGGCTCCCAACTGTCTGGGTGGACCACAATCAGTATGCGAACCATTAGGGGGTCAAGGTCTGATGTGCACCCCTGCCACTCTTGGGGACCTGTCCCAGCTGGATTTGGGCAATCTTGCATGCCCAGTGAAGGAGGTCCTCCCACCTCTTGCAGCAGTGGGTACTGCGTCTGTTTTAGACCCCCAGGGTCCGCACCTTCCGGGCGATGGCTTTCCATAGCACCTTTTTCTGATGGGCAGTTGCCTAAATGGACAAAAGGATTGTGTTAACATTTAGGACACTATACATTGGTGGACCTCTGTATCGTACATCAGACATAGCTTCACATCTACCACACACATTACTCTTTTTATGACCCTACACATGTGTCCAAATCACATTTGCAACACAAATAATGGATGTACAGGCGCGCAGTGGCACATGTCCTATTGATCTATAATGCCATCTGTGACAGTCAGTGACAGCACCTCAACACTTACATCATGTGTACTAAGGCAAAAGTACATGGAATGCGGGTGTGAATGACCATGATAGACAGAACATCATTTAGGGGAATCAAAGTGGTCTACAGCCTGTGCATAACTGACCACACACCTATGCTGCTAGGCTCAATGCAATGTTGCTCATGGGACATTGAGGAGAGTTAGACAAATTGGACTACATACATGGACTAATGCCAAATTTCATGGACTAGTATGTGTGACATTCTGGACCACATAGCATTGGAGGAGATTTTGAATGGGGACCTCTCAGTTCTGATCCATAGTGAGTGGGAGGAAGTTCGCTTTTCTTCAGCCGCTGTCAGAAGACACACCTTTAGGCACATGCAGCACAATCACAGGGATGTCACCAACCTAACGTTTTGTGGTGAAATGTGATTTGCCCAACTTTAGCCAGACATGGGATAGACAGCACATCTCACACAAATGGTGTCCATACATGCTAACTGTACATGTGTAAGGTGTGCAACTGAGATGTGTCCCCTGAGATAACTCAAAGATTATACCTGTCAACATACCTCTTTGAATCCAGGGACAGTCATGTGTGGCAGGTACACATTTACATTGTAGGCCATTGTACAGGAGTGACAGATTAGGACATTCACCTAATTACACATATCAGGTCTATGCTGACTCACAGAAAATTATGTTTATTGAGTCAACAAATACTGGTGTTGTGATCATCATTGGAGCAGCTAGAATGAATTCATATGAGTCTACTTTCACTAATCCTACCATAGTCAGGCCTTGTTCCCAGTCAGCTGCAACTGGTCATCTCATATGTTTCTAAAAATGTGTACAGTATATATATGTCAAGCAAACTCATACCATTACACGTTGGAACAGAGGGTTTATTTAGACTCAGGAGGTGTCTGTGTATTGTACTATTCTCCCAGGCAACTGTTGTTCAAAGTCAGATGTACACTTTGTGGACTGTTGTACACTACATTTTGGCTTACTTTATCACATTAAAAACAAGCATTGGAAATGCAATAGGTCTCGCCTTTGTTTAAATTAAAGCCATTTGCTTTGCTAATGGTATTGTATTATAGCTATGTATTATTGAGTGATATGTTGTGATTTTATGTTGTTAGAATTGTATTTGTTAGCTGCAATAGGTCTCGCATTTGTGAGAGTTAGAGCTATTGGCAATGGAAATGAATATGTGTTTGACCTATGTGTTTTGATTTGCAGTGGCCTTTGGGACCTTATAAGTGTTTAGCAATGCACTTTCTAGCATAAGTAAATAAATAAATACATACATACAAAAGATACGCAGGATCTGACCTTGTGTAATGTAATAGGTGCTTTGGCAAAACACTCCAATGCGTTTAGCCACATCTGCTGTTGAGGACACTGCATAAATAAGAAACATGGCAAAAGAAGGATGCTGCAACAGGGGAACGCATCCAAAGGGCAGCTTAGCATAAAGCCCCACTACTCCCAGGCCCCGCCCTTCCTCTCACACACTGAAAACATTTCAAAGCATTTTAGCAGCTTATGTCACAAGGAGGGGGGCGGGGGGAGACACATTATTTTTGTAAATGAGTGCTTGGCTTAAAAGGGCCTTTGACCATAGATTGGGCATGAGCTATGTCGGAAAATCAATGAAGCTGATAGATGTCACTGAAATACATGATGTTTAATGTACTGAGTGCATTCTGGGAGCGGTAGTCTTCATTTGGGTATAAAAACTTGGAATAAACATGGCCGAATATTGTCAGAGCATACAAGAAAGCAGTCACCAAGGCAAAAGAAGGAAAGTGCAACAGGTAAAGGCATCCCAAGAGCAGCTTAGCAGAAAACCCCTCCTCCCAGGCCCCGCGCCTCCTCTCATGCAATGAAAAATGTTGAAGGCATTTTAGCAGCTTACGTTACTTGGGGGGGGGACATGCTGATGCAGATTCATTCGTATAAAAAGCACTTAAATTAAACAAAGACCAATTTTAAAATAGAACAAAAACGAACATTCTGAAAACACGATCTAGTCCGAAAACAACAACAAACTAGGAATAACAAGGGGGAGGGCGTGAGGTGGGCAGCATGGTGACGGGAAGGAAGGAGTACAACATGGGGCAGGTACGCAACAAGGAGGGCAGCACAACATGTTGGGTTGGAAATCGGCTGTGTAGGTTTTTTTCATTGGGTCCCTTTAAGTGGTGATGAGGAAGGGGGAAGATGCGTAAGGGCTGCATGAGGGAATTGTGGGAGGGAAGTTATCGGGTGGAGAGCTGACGGCACGGTATATGAAGTCACTGAAAATAACAGGCAGTGACGTGCAGGAGGAACGGCACAGGGAAATTTCTTAATAGAAAGTTTTACTGGCTTTTTTTCAAGCCGTGGAGCCGTGTTTTGCATTTGAATGAGACACCCAAATATGGAGCACAACGTTCCCGTTAGGGTTAGGGGCGCGGCGTCTCCCGACTCCGCTTGGCTCCTGCCCTGTCCCTCTCTGTGAGTTGGGCTCGCGCGTCTCTCTGCTGCTGCCACCTCTCGGCTCCTGAGACGTCAAGATGGCGCCTGTCCCTCTCTGTGAGCTGGGCTCGCACGTCTTTATGCTGCTGCCGCCTCTCGGCTCCTGGGACGCCAAGATGGCAGCGCTGCTGAGGCTGCAGGCACAGGGCCGGCGGCGGCAGCCACTTTCACTCACTGAGAGAGCAGGGGCATGGGGAGCCATGGCGGGGGGAGAGGCTTCCTGTGAATAAAAAAAAACATTATTAGTTAAAAGTAACCCAATGGTTACGCACAGCCCACACGAAAGTAATGGTAAAAAAAAAGTGAGAACAGTAATTATAAAACCCACCGTGTCACGCCGCCAGTAAAAGAATCCAGTCCAGGTGGGCGGGGCCAAAAGAGGACAGGGTGGTAACCAGGAGGGACTAAAAAGCCTCCATTACAATCAGAACACACCGTTTAGCATAATCAGTGACAAAAATGACGCACACCAATAGAAAATACGGGCGGAGCCAAAACTCACCTTCTAAAAGTATATTGATTCCAAGAAGCCCTCGCAGAGCGAGCAGCGCATGCACGCTGCAACGCCAGGCGAGACCTAAAAATGTAAGCCGACATTCCACATGGTGATATGCTCTAACACACCAATGAACACACACCATGCTGTTTGTAGCCCAAACAAAGTAGGTACCAGGAACAAGTGTGTTGGCTAGAAATATGCCTGTTACAGACTTTGAGCTGACCTGATTCACACATTCCAGTGGTGGCATCCTCTTCAAAAAGCCCTGGGGTGCACAGGCCTTTACATGTGTGTTGCATGTCAGGCTCATACAATCCATACAATTAGCATGCTCAGCACACTCTGAGGCATATTGTAGGTAATGGGTTGAGAGGGTAAACATTCAAGCTGAATTCAATGTGTGTATTAGGCACTTACCGTTACCTCTGGTGAGCCATATAGTCTGCCATAGAGTGGGAGGACCTCGTCCACAAGTGTATCCAGCTCCTCTGCTGTGAAGGGAAGGGCCCTCACCATTTCCACACAGGACCTGACTGCTCAAAGAGGACACAAGCAGCAGCAGGTGACGGGGAGGTATATAAACAGCAGTGTCTGATGGCAAGTGACAACTATGTCTGATGGCAAGTGACAACTATGCAGACACGCAAGGTATAAGTAGGCCTTATAGGTGGGATTGGGTTTACACGGCCACATACATTGGACCCCGGCAGTCGCATTTTTCATTGTAAGCCAATGGCTGTAACCGCTGAGGCTGAACACACCTACCACGTGCTTCAAAACACCCGGTGGTCGCACAATAAGGCGGTCCTATTGGTGATGGCTGAAATACACATATGCAGTCATCACTGTAGGCGGACACATCCCTTGAACAATGGTGGCTGCATTTTACGAAGACTGCCAATGGCTGTGGCCGGCTTTGTACAAACTGCATACCGCGCGGTCCAACAAATCCAGCAGTCGCAGATGAGGCCTTCCCCATAGGGCCTGGCTCGTTTGCACATAGGCGGACTGCACATTAGCCAGACACATTCCTTGAACCGCAACGGACAAAGTAACATTTCTCAGGCTTTGGCTGTGAATGCGGCAGGTGAACCCACTTACCGCGCGGTTTGACACCTCTGTCAGCCGGGGATCCTGAAAGTCACAGTTCAAATGGTGCCTCAACCATGGCATTTGACATTACCACATGGAATGTTTTTTTGTTTTTTTTAATTTTGTTTATTCAGTTTTCATAACAAACAACAAACAATTTCATCAATACTGATATGCAATTAAAAGCAATAGTGAGCATGATTTTACAGTACAACGAGTATACATCCACATTTAGTCCATTTCATACAGATTTTTGGCAATAGCAATAGATCCTTAACTAATACATTCGTATAATCTAGTCGGTTGATACACTGAGTAAATAAGAAGTGAACGGGCCCCACACATCTCTCGGCCGAGAAGCACTTGGCAGCTCCTCTGCATAGCATGCAAGCTGATCTCGGCAATATGCCATGTCCCGCAGCCAATTATCATGCTTCGGAGAAGGCCTCCCACCCCAATGAAGGGAAACTCTCCGTTTTGCTAACAGTAACGCTATAGCCACTAATTTCCGATTGGTAGATTGTATGTTTTTGGTAAGACCCAGCAGATATGTTTGTGGAGTGCATTCCACCACCTCCTCAACCATATTGGTAAGAGTGCGAGTAACCTGTACCCAATAAGCATGCACTTTAGTGCAATCCCACGCTAAATGCTTAAAGTCTGCGTTCGGCGCCCACACCTTACGCAGCACGCATTGTCTTTCAACCCATACTTATGAAGTTGCTCAGGGGTATAATAGCTTTGATGCAGATATTTGAAATGGATTATTCTAAGATTCCCATTCGCTGTCAGTTGCCCTGTTAACATACAACATATCTTCCAATCCTCCATATTCAATGGTGGAGAGAGGATAGCATTCCACCTATCTAGAGGCCCCTCACCCGATTCCCACATGTCTTTCTGTGAAATGTTATATAATCATGTAATAAGCTTTGATCGTATTTCTGTTGTGTAAATCAATTGAAGTGCCCCCAAAGCCCGTGGCTCTTCCGGAAATTGCAGATATAAGGTGCGCAAGGCTGCGCGAAGTCTGCTATATATGAACAGCAACAGTGAAGAGTCTATAAATTTCCCCTCCCGGTAGACATCCCCCATCGTATGAAGCCCCGATGCATGTAAAATACTGAGTGAGCCACCCTCTCTCGTAACGGAAATGTCAGAATGATGCAACAACAGCATAGATGGAGAATATAATGGGATTTTACCCGCCCGTCACCCAAGTTCCCTCCACGCATGTACTGTACATTGTACCGTATCTATTTCCCCTCGTTCAAAAACAGTACTATTATTTGTGATCTTGGACAATAAACAAAATAGACCTGATTGTGAAGGACATAATCCAATTTCTTTGTTAGAGCCGGTGGTGAGACTGCTTCCTCAACCCAACCGCTGGTTTTAATCAATTACCAGTCTTATCCAGTCCCAAATCCAGTCCAAAAGTCCTCTCATGAAAGGTGTATACAAACAAAAAATAGTGTGAAGGTGAGAAAGTACCTCACATAAGCTTCACCAAAGGAGCTGCTGGTAGGTTCTCACCAGTTTGCCCACGTTTCTCATCATCGGTAACTTTCTCACTCGTGAAAAAAAGAAAGAAAAGAAGTGTCCAGTGTAAAAAGTAAAAGGTAAAAAACAATAATGTGTTTATGTCAAGGAAGACCCCGTAAAGTGGACATAAACACATTACTCGCTTACGTGAGGTACTTTCTCACCTTCACACTTTTTTTTGTTTGTATACTGATAAACGTGTGTTTTTAATAAAAAACTATCTTTGGGACATTTGGGACTGGATAAGACTGGTAATTGATTAAAACCAGCAGTTGGGTTGAGGAAGCAGTCTCCCACCACCGGCTCTAACAAAGAAATTGGATTATGTCCTTCACAATCAGGTCTATTTTGTTTATTGTCGCTTGTGAGTGGAGCAAAAGACACATTTGTCACCCTGAGTGGGACGGGTATGCCCAGACGTGGGTCCCGTGCTCTCCATGCCACTGGAATCAAGCTATCCTGGCTGATGAGGGCTGAAAGCCCGAAACCGGTCCTAGGATGCTTGTTTCCAGTCCAGAGAGGACGGCCTAGCAGTTCGGGCTGGACTGTTCCCTTTGGGCACAGGGTCAAGACTGATTTGCATATGGCTGGGTCCAAACTGGAACGGCATGGTGAGCAAAAAAACGATGGATTTAGGCCCAGATCTCTGTACTGGGGTGAATGTATGACATTGTTCTGCATTCTGTCCATCATTTGTTCTTTTTGCATTTGTCACCCCGAGTGGGACGGGAATGCCCAGACGTGGGTCCGTGCTCACCATGCCACTGGAATCACGCTATCCTGGCTAATGAGGGCTGAAAGCCCGAAACCGGTCCTAGGATGCTTGTTTCCAGTCCAGAGAGGACCTGGCCTAGCAGTTCGGACTGGACTGTTCCCATTGGGCGCAGGGTCAAGACTGATTTGCATATGGCTGGGTCCAAACTGGAATGGCATGGTGAGCAAAAAAACGATGGATTTAGGCCCAGATCTCTGTATTGGGGTGAATGTATGACATTGTTCTGCATTCTGTCTATCAATTGTTCTTTTTGCATTTGTCACCCCGAGTGGGACGGGTATGCCCAGACGTGGGTCTCGTGCTCTCCATGCCACTGGAATCAAGCTATCCTAGCTGATGAGGGCTGAAAGCCCGAAACCGGTCCTAGGATGCTTGTTTCCAGTCCAGAGAGGACCTGGCCTAGCAGTTCGGGCTGGACTGTTCCCATTGGGCGCAGGGTCAAGACTGATTTGCATATGGCTGGGTCCAAACTGGAAGGGCATGGTGAGCAAAAAAACGATGGATTTAGGCCCAGATCTCTGTACTGGGGTGAATGTATGACATTGTTCTGCATTCTGTCCATCAATTGTTCTTTTTGCATTTGTCACCCCGAGTGCGACGGGTATGCCCAGACGTGGATCCCGTGCTCTCCATGCCACTGGAATCAAGCTATCCTGGCTGATGAGGGCTGAAAGCCCAAAACCGGACCTAGGATGCTTGTTTCCAGTCCAGAGAGGACCTGGCCTAGCAGTTCGGGCTGGACTGTTCCCATTGGGCGCAGGGTCAAGACTGATTTGCATATGGCTGGGTCCAAACTGGAATGGCATGGTGAGCAAAAAAACGATGGATTTAGGCCCAGATCTCTGTACTGGGGTGAATGTATGACATTGTTCTGCATTCTGTCCATCAATTGTTCTTTTTGCTTGTGAGTGGAGGGCGACCTGATTGGTAGTTTCCCTCTTGAACTCCTTATTGGATGGGTATAATCTGGAGCCTGTTGCCAATAATAGGCAAAGTGCGCCTGAGCACATAAATAATATAATTGTAAGTCTGGGGCTGTAAACCCACCCTGCTCATATAGGAAAGTCAATATTTCCCACCTAATTCTTGGTTTTTTACTCCCCCCAAGCCAATGTAATTATGCGAAGTGTTGTGAAAAAATATTTCGTGAAGCGTATGGGAATATTTGTGAATAAATATAAAAACTTAGGCAGCACTATCATTTACATCAATGCTATTCTATCCGCTAGAGACAGCGGTAGTTTTATCCATCTTGCCACCTGCTCTTCCAATCGTGAGATTCCCCTACCATAGTTAGTTTGAATAACCACCTGTGGGTCTTTGTGAATCCATATCCCCAAGTATTTTACCGGGTCTATGCACCATTCCAGTGGATATCCAAGGTCAACTGACCTTGTACCCGTAGTCAGGGGGAGAATGATCGATTTAGACCAGTTAATACCCAGTCCCGAGTACCACTCAAACCTCACATATTCCCGTATGAGCCTCTCCAAATGTGCCTCCGGCTCCCTCACATACAGCACCATGTCATCAGCATACATGGATTCTGCAAGTGGTCATTGATAAAAACGCGGTGCTGCCTCCGGATGTCTCTGCCGTAGTATACATGCCAGCGGCTCAAGGACCACCACAAACAATAATGGCGACAGGGGACACCCCTGTCGTGTGCCGTGATCTATCGCAAATATCCCGGATGTGTGCCCATTGAAACGCACACGCGCTACAGGGTCAGTATATAAAAGTTTGATCCAATTAGTGTAAACCATCGGCACCCCCATGCGATGCAGCACCACAAACATATATTTACAGGAGATGGAATCAAAAGCCTTAGCGGCGTCCAAAAGTACCGCCACCGCAGGCAGCGAAGGTTCTAGTATATGTAGAACTGCAAACAGTGTATGCAGGTTATGCGTGGTGGACCTAGCAGGCACAAAACCCGATTGGTCAGGGAGCACCATCATGGATAATAATAAACGAAGTCGAGTGGCTACGACTTTTGCCAATATCTTCGCATCAGTATTGATAAGCGATAACGGCAAACCACATGGAATGTTGAAGCTACAGTGAGTATCCCTTACAACAGTAGAATTGGTACATGTTACCTTATCTATACGACATTGCCTAGGCCAAATATACTGTAGACATGTCTGTGTTGTACATGAGTCTCCACACATCTCAACACATATGGTGGTGAAAGCTACCCTGGGGTAGGGTGACCAGGTGTCCCGGATTTGCCCGGACAGTCCCGGGTTTTCACCAGCTGTCCCGGCAGATTTCAGCAATTTTGGCTCATATCCCGGTTTTTAGAGGGGGTCGACTGAAAATAGTGAGAGGCACTTATTGGGTGTTCTAAAATTGTGCTAGTTAGCAGCTGTTATAAGTAAGCAATTTAATTAACAGGTATGATGCTGGTTTTAGAAATTACATTTTATTTATTTTTTTAGTGCTTCTGTATTCCTATGTTGATAAGAGTTGTCATTCTGCGCAGCACCCTTGATGTAAAATTGTAGTCCTTCTATTTTTGCAAAATGTCCCGGTTTTTGGTTCTCAAGATCTGGTCACCCTACTCTGGGGGAAATGGTGGCAATGTGTCCAGTGCAGAATCCTCATGATGATGGTAATCTCCAAAGAAGATGAGTATACATGATTATCATTCTGAATTCACAGATGCATATGTTCTAGATTGTGACAGCTGTGTTGTAACAGTCATGATGGCAGTGCATCCTATCCATCGCTATGTCAGACACATTTTATTGTATGTGATGCATGATGCTGTCTCTCGGCTGTGATGGGCACTAACAACATTTCTCAATGTGTCTTACCTGTCATCTGCATGATGGCGGACGACTTCCCCACGTCCCTCATAGAACTTGCAATGACTATTCACTGTCGTGCAGACAAGGTATCCATCCTTCACAATAGCACTACTGTTGTATGATATGACTGTTGGCTGTAGTCTGGTATGAGTGAGTGTGGACTGTGTGCACACCATCAATGATTGTTTCCATTCCACACATAAGGACCATGGCAGAGTGATGAGAAGATGTGCTCTAGTCTTCCGGCCATTTCCAGACCTGATGACAATGGAAGAAAGAGACGTAATTCGCAAGTTTCGTCTCAATAGGGGATGTATCAGGGATCTCTGCCACCCGTTGGAGCCTCACTTGCGTCCTCATCAGACATTTCCTACAACTCTGACGTCAACAGTGAAAGTGATGGCCACACTGCACTTCCTGGCCACTGGTTCTTTTCAGTACATGGTGGCTATTTCTGGTGGAATGTCCCAACCAATTTTCAGCTTCGTGCTACGTGATGTGCTGACAGCACTGCTGAGATACATGAATAGCTACATTCAGTTCCCCAGGGCTGCCGATTTGGCCACTGTCAAGGGGGACTTTTATGTCCTAGGTCACATCCTAAATGTTGTTGGAGCTATTGACAGGACACTTTTTGGCCTTGTACCACCACAAGCCTGTGAGCAGGAGTATAGGAACTGGAAGAACTTCCATTCCATCAATGTTCAAGTGGCGTGCCTATCAAATTTATACATATCACACGTCTGTGCCAAATTCCCAGGATCTGCCCATGACTCCTACGTCATACGGAACAGTGCCATACCCCAGTTGATGTCACGTATACGAGCAGAGAGAGCCTGACTTGTTGGTGAGTGGGTTGTGTACAACCTTTGTGTGTGTAATGTCCTGTGGCATCTTCTGCCAATCTCTGATTCATGACTGTACCGTATGTCTCCAATGTAGGTGACTCAGCGTATCCAAACCGGCTATGGTTGTTGGCCCCGCTGAGGAATGCAAAAATGCCAGGGGAAGTCCTCTTCAATGAGGCCCATGGTAGGACACGGCAGCCAATGGAGCAGGTTTTCAGGCTCCTGAAGGCCAGATTGCTAATTAACAACTTCTTTACTTTAGTGTATGTATGCAAAGAAATGTCTTGATTGTGACACAGTTACTGTGTTTGTGCAGCTGTGAGGGAGTAGTTTATGTTTGATGTATGATGTGTACAGCTGTGAGTAACTCTGTGCTGGTCTGTCAGTGGAGGAGGTATTGATAAATACCCATGTGGGAGATGTTCATATTTGTACTCTAATTTTCTAAAAGGACCATGTGCTGCTGCTGTTGTCTGTCATCAGTGTCACATTTAGGGATGGGCTGATGTTTTTGTCTGTTGTAGGTAGCTTTGTCATCATCATTTGAACATTACAGGGGAGTGACTTCATCAGGTGTGAGATGCTGTTCTGCATTGCACATTGGACATGGTATGTACCTGGGAATGTTTGGCACATACTTTTGGTGTATGTCTCTGATAGCAAGGCAGCTTGCACAGCAATAGTAGGCTAAATTTCTGCAGCACCATGTCTGCCCTGTTGAGTGGTGACCCTTTGGGAATATGTGTGGTATCAAGTCCAACTACACAGTGTGGATGTCTGACATGAACATGTTCATTTCTCTTCACATTGGCTTGGTATGCTGTGTGCCAGCTGGATGTAGGTGTTCATGTGTGTCATCAGCATATGGCACCAAGCTTGGTGTACACCACTGTCAAATGTTTGTGACATTCCATCAGATGCTGCTACCTTTAATTGGACTGTGCCTGTGTTTTTGTTAGTGTTGATCCCCTGTTGTGCAAACTAGTGATATCAGATTTGGGATTTCATTTTTGGACGGTCAATGTGGCTCCAGATGATTACCTGAAACATGTGCTACTTTTCCACTGATTTAGACATTGTCTGATGACTCCTCACAAAACATGTGCTTTGAGGCATGGACATGACATTTGTGGTTACTGACACTGTACATTTTGCTGATGATTAACCATACTCTGTGGACAACATTAAGACCTAAGTTTTGACCACCTGAATAAACATGGGTTTCAATGCTACACTTCAAAGAGTGTGTCTGATGCAATGTTTTATATACTTATGTGGATAAAATCTGCTTCTGGCAAGTCCATGCATTTTAATTTTTGCACAAATCACATTCGGAGTTACAGAATATATTTCAGAAGTTGTTAGCAACATGTGAATGAGATAACATGGACAACTGGATGTGTACAAAGTGTATTTATTGTGGTATTTTTAGATTTATTTACAATAAATTAAATATTTTACAAGGGTGAACACTCAGGGGTATAGTTGCCAGTGGTGGATGATGAAATCTGTGTAGTAGCCACAGTGTTTGAAGTCCTGAGTCCATCACACTCCTGCCTTCCAAGATGACATGTGGACAGGATCAGTCAACAAAGTCAATGTGTTGCACGCAAAGGAGACATCAAGGGCAACTCTACTTTCTGGGGTGTGTTAGTGCCTTGCCACCCAAATCTCCAGCACCCTTTTTGGGACATCCCCGCTTACGTTTGAGGGGGGATCCACTGATGCAGGCTCTGAGGTGTTTGAGGACTGTTCCTCTGGCAGGGCCTCCTTTTCTGTGGCAGCTGCAGATGTTGATGGCCCAGATGTGGATAGATGGGGGGGTGAGAACCCTGCAGAGGGTGGCGTTAATGTCCCTCAGCACCCCAATGAGCTGGCCCATAGTGTCATTGAGCATCTCAAAATGCTGATCTATGGACCGCTGCAGCTGTTTCATTTCCCAGAGTTCTAAAACCTGGACCATCTGTCCTTGATTTTCCTGGTATGCACCCATTACTCGGGAAATGTTAGCCTGGACTTGAGTGAGTCCTCATTTGCTGGCCCACTGTTACCCTCTTACCAGCCCTGCCCCCACGGCACTGTGGCCTTGGCTGAGGTTTCACCCTCCAACTGGCCCCTCCATCCTCAATGTGTGCAGTGTCACTGTTCACCTCCAGGGCAGGGCCAGGGACTGGGGTGCAGGTGATGTTGCTGGTGCATGACGCACAGGTTGTTGGGGCAGTGGTCAGTTGTGGTGTTGTTGCAAGGTGGGAGCTATGACTGTGGGCCCAGTGAGAGGCACTGGCTCTGTCCACTCAGGCTGTCCAGAAGGGACAGGTTTGTCCTCCACGTCCATCTGTGTTGGAGATTGTGCATCACTGTTTGCTTGATCCTGGGGTTGCACTGGAGTCTGGTCATCATCTTACGTTTCCACGGATGTTGTGCGTAATCCACCTGTTGAAATAAAGTAGATTGTCTGAGTTGTGAGTCTGGTATGTACAATCCCCTTACTTTATTGCACAGTGAGTAGAGACATGAGGGGACAAAAGGGTTAGAGGTAGACAATGTGGACTGATGCAGTGTTTTGTTACTACTTAGCTACATGTCGTTCAACTTCTATTACATGGAGGGTGTTGATGATGAACATAAAGCATAATGATCCACTTCCTGTTGACGACAGGGATGGGCATGACATCTCCCAATATCTTGATGCTACACCAATGCAGAAGGTCAAACTTGAAACTGTGTCAGGGACATGGCTCTGGTCATATTTGTTGAACTATTTTCAGTGGTTAGTATTTGTGCAGTGCATGGCCAATTGCTCACCAGCGATGTAGGATGTGTTTCCTTCACGCATTGATGATATGTGAGTTAGTTACTTCATTGGGTGCTTGTTTGTTTCTTTCCTTATTAAATTCATGGAGACATGGTGGATGTCAGGCTGAGGAGGAAGACTTGTTTGTGTATGAGCAGTGTTTTGTGTGTGTAAGTTTTGCAAGCCATTAGATATTGGGATCAGTGCTGACATGGCTGGCAAATAGCTATGGGGTAAAGAGAGGAGTAGATGTGGTGAGACTGGAGGGCCTGATGGGAGTTGCAGTCCTGACCCCATCTCCCAGGCCACAGTTGTAAAATGGCTACCTACCTGTGAGGTTAAGCAGAGTGGATGAGATGGATGCCTTGGTGGGTGTGTGGGTAAAGAGAGGAGTAGATGTGGTAAGACTGGATGGCCTGGTGGGAGTTGCAGTCCTGATCCCATCTCCCAAGCCACAGTTGTACAATGGCTACCTAACTGTGAAGTGAATCAGAGTGGGTGAGGTGGCTGCCGTTTTTTTGGGGGGGGGGGCGAAGTAGATATGGTGAGACTGGAGGGACTGATGGAAGTTGCAGTCCTGACCCCATCTCCCAGGCCACAGTTGTAAAATGGCTACCTACCTGGGAGGTGAAGCAGAGTGGGTGAGATGGCTGCCATGGTGGGTGTGGGGGTAAGGAGAGGAGTAGATGTGGTGAGACTGGAGAGCCTGATAGGAGTTGTGGTACTGACCCCATCTCCCAGGCCACAGTTGTAAGATGACTACCTACCTGTGAGGTGAAGCAGAGTGGATGAGATGGCTGGCAAGTAGTCATGTGGAATGGACACTGGTGCCTCTTGAGTGCTCAGTGAACAGGGCATGATGGTAGTTGTAGTTTTGCCAGTTTCAAATTGAAAACACTAGCAAGCCTGCGTTGTGTTACCTGCATTTTGGCAAGATGCTGTTGTGTTAGCACATACAGTTGTACATTTTCACAATATGAGGTGTCCTATGATGAGGATTTAATGTGCAGAGATTTGCATACAACATTCCCATGGTGTGATGGGATACACATTGTTGTACATGTGCAGGACTGCTAACTGTGACTGACATTTGCACATCTCTGATACCTAAGATACTACATATGGTCCAAATATGTGCAACTGACAATAGTGAAGGTGTGTTTATTGCAAACATTACATTGCTATGTTATGCCAGTTACAGGGGTGTTACTTACCTGTCTCCAGTCCCCCAGAAATCCCAGTCAAGCTTTCAGTGTGCAGGATGGCAAGCACCTTCTCCTCCCATGCTGCAAGTTCCAATGGTGGCATGGGAGGCCCACCACAAGTCTGCTGAGTCGCCAGGTGGTGCCTGTTGAGTTAGAGGGCAAAGTTTGTTAGGCCCTTACCTGCAGAACTCCAAAGTGTGGATTGAGCCTGTCTGTTCCTAGGAGATACTGAATTGAGGAGCAGCTTTCCAGCCACCCTGGCCAGCAGGCTAGGCTTGCTGATTAGCTCCTTGGCTCCCAAGCAACCTTGGGCCCTCCTCTCACACCTGCCCAGGCCCCTTAAGGGTTTGTTGGGTTTACCCCAAAACATTCACCTTCATTTTGCGAGCTGCAGATTCCCTGTGCCCAAGATTGCAGTGAACCAAGGACCCAGGAGGTAGTAAAATGACAGACTAGTGCTGTCTCTTCACTGAAATTTAAAAAGCGATTTTCCCTGCCCCTGATTGCATCATTTTTACTTGTTTTGCTTGTGGTTGTTACAGTTTAAAAATTGAAGTTTTTGCCTGCCAGTGATTGCATCATTTTTCACCTGTGTTGTTTAGAAATTTGTGTTTTTTACTTGCCCATGACTGTTTACTTTTACCTGTTGAATTGTGGGATTTGCCGTTCAAAATCGTTGTTTTTTTACATTGGCCGTGACTATTTGTTTTTCCCTCCTAATTTCTCCCTTGCTCTGTGCTCAGATCTGTGTGTTAAGTAATCCACCCCAAGCTCCTATTTTGTCTTAGCAAGTGAGTGAAATCAGATTACCCCCTTCCCTCTTAGCAACAGAGATATCATACATCAGAGAGTGAACAGAGGGTGCTCTGAGACAGCAGAAATCTGCTGTTATCTGTTTAAGCTGTGTTTTTTAGGGATTGTACACTCGTTTTTTGGCTAGGAGACTGAGTAAAGTTTTGTTCAAACAGTATTGTTAGAGAGCAAAGTTTGTTAGGCCCTTACCTGCAGAACTCCAAAGTGTGGATTGAGCCTGTCTGTCTCCTAGGAGATTCTGAATTGAGGAGCAGCTTTTCAGCCCCCCTGGGCATCAGCCTAGGCTTGCCGACTGACTCCCTGGGTCCCAAGCAAACCGGAGCCCTCCTCTCACCCGTGTTGGGTGAACCCCAAAACATTCACCTCCATTTTTTGAACTGCAGTTTCCCTGTGACCAAGATTGCAGTAAACCAAGGACCAAGATGTGGTAAGAAGGGAGACTAGTGCTGCCCCTTACCTGAAATTTAAAAAACGATTTTCACTACCCATGATTGCATCATTTTCACCTGTTTTGCTTGTGGTTGTTACAAATTGAAGTTTTTTACCTGACCGGGATTGCATCATTTTTCACCTGTTTTGTTTAGAAATTTGTGGTTTTTACTTGCCCTTAACTGTTTGTTTTTACCTGTTGAATTGTGGGATTTGCAGTCCAAAATCTGTTGTTTTTTCACATTGCCCGTGACTAACTGTTTTTCCATCCTAATATCTCCCTTGCTCTGTGCTCAGACCTATATGTTAAGCAATCCACCCCCAGCTCCCATTTTGTGTTAGCAAGTGAGTGAAACCAGATAAACCCTCTCCCCCTTAGCAGAGATATTATACATCAAATCAGTAATCTGCTGTTAGCTGTTTAAGCTGTGTTTATTAGGGATTGTACACTTGTTTTTTGCACAAAGAATATTTTGGCTAGGAGAGTGAGTAACTGTTGGACTTGGCCCTTTTTGCAGGGTTATCCCCAAACTTCTTGCTTCTTCCTCCTAGTTTTTCCTGACCTGTTGTTGTTGGTTTTAGGACTCTGGGCACGTTTACCACTGCTGATCAGTGCTGAAGTGTGTATGCTCTCTGTGTAAATTGTTATTATGATTGGTTCTCCCTGATTGGCATATTTGATTTACTGGTCAGTCCCTAGTAAAGTGCACTGAGTGTGCCGGGGCTGGTAAATCAAATACTACTAGTGGGCCTGCAGCACTGATTGTGCCACCCACATGAGTAGTTCTGAAATGGTAACTCAGATCTGCCACTGCAGTGTCTGTGCGCAGTTGTTAACTGCCATGTTGACTTGGCAAGTGCACCCACTTGCCAGGCCCTAACCTTCCCTTTTCTTACAGGTCACCCCTAAGGTACCCCTGTGGGCAGGGTGCAGTGTATGTGAAAGGTAAGACATGTACTGGTGTGTATAACATGTCCTGATAGTGAAATACAGCCAATTTCGTTTTTCACTATTGAAAGGCTATCTTGCCCCATAGGACGAATGGGGAATACTTTCTAACATTTTACAAGCATATCTTCCCATAGGGATAAGATTGAAAAATAAAGTTTAGGCTCTCTGAACTCAGAATTTAACAACACATCTTTTACTAAAGATGGTTTTTAAATTGTGTGTTTGAAAATGCCAATTTTAGAAAATAGGCCTTTTCTTGTTTAACCATTCTGTGTGCCTCTGCCTGTTTGTGTATTGACTGTCTGGTTTTGGAGTGACAGGGGCTGGGAGGTGCATTCTCTCAGACAGCCACCGGGGGGGTTGATGTGTGTCCTGCCTTTCCTGAATGAGTCAGAGCTGGGCTGAATAGACCTGGGCTGCATTTAGAGTAGGGGGAGGAGTTCTCACTAGCACCTAAATAGGCCCGGTCTGCATTTAGAGTGGTGGGAAGAAATTTCCTTTGCACCTGAATAGGGCCTGTCTGCTTTACACAATGCTGTGTCCACCTCCTGCCGGGCAGCTGCACCAGAGAGGACAGAACTGGTTTGGACTGGGCTCAGAGACCCTTGCACAAAGAGAACAAAGACATTTTGGGGTGTAAGTATTAGACCTAAAACCCCTGAACTTTAGACTACTTCTGGAATCAAGAGGAACCTCTTTGCTGAGGAGAAGAGCTGGAGAAACTGAGGAGAAGTACTGCCCTTGCTGTGTGTCTGGGGTTGGCTTGCAGTTGCTGTTTCTGCCAAAGAAAGGAGAAGGACTTTGCTGTGTGCTGTGTCCCCTGCTTGAGAAAAGTCTCCAAGGGCTTGAGTAGAGCGTGCCTCCTGTTTTGAAGTATCTGGAACACAAAGACTTCACCCCCCCCATATCCCCTGAACTTCCTTGCTGGGAGTTCTGACCTGCCAGGAGTGCCTGTGAATGTGTGGGGCCTCTGGAGATTGTTTCTGCTGCTGGGAGCTGGAAAGCAACTCAACAAGGAAATTGATGCATCGCTCTTCTGACGACAGTTTTTCCGACGCAACGCTGCGCCGCTGCTGAAACCAACACAGCGCCTGTCGCCGCTGCAAGAATCGGCGCATCGAGGGATCGCAGCTGAAAAGGTCGACGCAGCGCCGCTCGCCGCCGACACATCCCGGATTTCCACGCACCGTCCCTGTGCTGCAAGTTTTCTCCGACGCATCACCCGCGGATCGGAGTCATCTCAGAATCGACGCATCGCTTCCCCCTACAGACCGGACCTGACACATCGCTCCCCTGTGTACAGCGGAACTGTCGCATCACATCCACGAAGGTCTCAGGAACGACGCATCTCTTTGTTTTTTGACACTTCTCATTGCTGCGGCTGTTTGACTTGGTGAATTTTGTAGCAACAACAGGTACTTTGCAAGAAATCACGCAGACATAGTTTTCTATGGACTCAGTTGCTAAAACCTTTTGAAAGCCATTTTTCTTAATACTTGTATGTTGGATTTTTGTCGTTTTGATCTTGTTAAGTTTAGATACAGATACTTTATTTTTCTAAACCGGTGTGGTGTCCATTTGTGGTGTTATCACTGTGAGTGTTGATACAAATACTTTACACATTGCCTTTGGGATAAGCCTGTCTGCTCGTGCCAAGCTACCAAGGAGGTGAGCAGGGGTTATCTAGAGTGTGTATCCCCTTACCCTGACTAGAAGCAAGGGTCCCTATTTGGACAAAGGTACCTCTCTGCCAACTAGAGACTCCCATTTCTAACAGTAACGTTTTGCACAAAGAGTATTGTTAGAGGACAACGTTTGTTAGGCCCTTACATGCAGAACTCCAAAGTGTGGATTCAGCCTGTCTGTCTCCTCTGAGGTTCTGAATTGAGGAGCAGCTTTCCAGGCCCCTTGGGCATCAGCCTAGACTTGCGTTGGTTCCCTGGCTCCCAAGCAACCCTGAGCCCTCCTCTCACACCTGCCTGGACCCCTTAGGGTTTATTGGGTAACCCCAGAACATTCACCTCCATTTTGTGAGCTGCAGATTCCCTGTGCCCAAGATTACGGTGAACCAAGGACCATGAGGTGGTAAAAAGGCAGACCAGTGCTGTCTCTTTCCTGAAATTTAAAAAGCAAATTTCCCTACCAGTGATTGCATCATTTTTACCTGTTTTGCTTGCGGTTGTTACAGTTTAAAAATTGAAGTTTTTTACCTGCCCCTGATAGCATCATTTTTCACCTGTTTTGTTTAGATATTTGTGGTTTTTACTTGCCCGTGACTGCTTCTTTTTAGCTGTTGAATTGTGGGATCTGCAGTCCAAAATCTGTTGTTTTTTCGCACCTCCCGTGACTACCTGTTTTTCCCTCCTAATTTCTCCCTTGCTCTGTGCTCGGAACTGTGTGTTAAGCAATCCACCCCAGCTCCCATTTGGAGTTAGCAAGTGAGTGAAACCAGGTTACCCCACTTCCCCCTTAGCAGAGATATTATACATCAGAGAGTGAACAGAGGGTGCTCTGAGACACCAGAAATCTGCTGTTAGCTGGTTAAGCTGTGTTATGTAGGGATTGTACACTCATTTCTTGGCTAGGAGAGTGAGTAAAGTTTTGTACAAACAGTATTGTTATAGGACAACGTTTGTTAGGCACTTACCTGCAGAACTCCAAAGTGTGGATTTAGCCTGTCTGACTCCTAGGAGATTCTGAATTGAGGAGCAGAATTTGCACCCCCCTGGGCAGCAGCCTAGGATTGCCAATTGGCTCCCTAGTTCCCAAGCAATCCTGAGCCCTCCTCTCTCACCTGCCCAGGTTCTTAAGGGTTTGTTGGGTGAACACCAAAACATTCACCTCCATTTTGTGAGCTGCAGTTTCCCTTGTGCCCAAGATTTCAGTGCACCAAGGACCAGGAGGTGGTAAGAAGCTAGACTAGTGCTGTCACTTTCTTGAAATTTAAAAAGTGATTTGCCCTACCCATGATTGCATCATTTTTACCTGTTTTGCTTGTGGTTGTTACAGTTTAAAAATTGAAGTTTTTTGCCTGCCAGTGATTGCATCATTTTTTACCTGTGTTGTTAAGAAATTTGTGTTTTTTACTTGCCCGTGATTGGGTTTTTTTACCTGTTGAATTGTGGGATTTGCAGTCTAAAATCTGTTGTTTTATCACATTGCCCATGACTTCATGTTTTTCCCTCCTGATTTCTCCCTTGCTCTGTGCACCGACCTGTGTGTTAAGGAATTCACCTCAGCACACATTTTGTGTTAGCAAGTGAGTGAAACCCGATTACCCCCTTCCCCCTTAGCAGAGAACAGAGGGTGCTCTGAAACAGCGGAAATCTGCTGCTAGCTAGGTGTTCAAGCTGTGTTTTTTAGGGATTGTACACTCATTTTTTGGCTAGGAGAGTGAATAAAGTTTTGTGCAAACAGTATTGTCAGAGGGCAAAGAATGTTAGGCCCTTACCTGTAGAACTCCAAAGTGTGGATTGAGCCTGTCTCTCCTAGGAGATTCTGAATTGAGGAGCACTTTCCAGTCACCATTGGCAGCTACCTAGGCTTTCCGATTGTCTCCCTGGCTCCCAAGCAACTCTTAGCCCTTCTTTCACACCTGCCCAGGCCCCTTAAGGGTTAGTTGGGTGAACCTCAAAACATTCATCTCCATTTAGTGAGCTGCAGTTTCCCTGTGCCCAAGATTGCAGTGAACCAAGGACCAGGAGGTGGTAAGAAGGCAGACTAGTGCTGTCTCATTCTTGAAATGTAAAAAGCGATTTTCCATACTCGTGATTGCATAATTTTCACCTGTTTTGCTTATGGTTGTTACAGTTTAAAAATGTAAGTTTCTTACCTGCCCGTGATTACATCAATTTTCACCTGTTTTGTTTAGTAATTTGTGAGTTTTACGTGCCCGTGACTGTTTCTTTTTATCTGTCGAATTGTGGGATTTGCAGGTTAAAATCTGTTGTTTTTCACTTTGCCCGTTACTACCTGTTTTCCCTCCTAATTTCTCCCTTGCTCTGTGCTCAGACCTGTGTGTTAAGCAATCCACCCCCAGCTCCCATTCTGTGTTAGCAAGTGAGTGAAACCAGATTAACCCCATTCCCCCTTAGCACAGATATTATACATCAGAGGGGTATATTCTCAAGAACGTGCGCTAAACATCGCCAAAAAAGGCTAACGCAACTTTACATATCGCAGTCCATCGCGGGAAAATAACCCTGTGTTAATGTGGAATTCACAACGGTACCATGCGATAGTCTGCCGAAAACGCGGCCAATGTCCGCGATACAACCACCGCGACGGAGATAAAAACACAAACCTCAACGCAAAAAAAGTGCGATGAGCCCATTCGCGATGAGGAAAGCAGCGATAAGCAGCGCCAGGCCCGCGAGACACACACGGCAGGCGGGAATAATCACAACAAAAGCAGGAAAAAGGAAGACAAACCAAACAGAAAACAACAGCGAAGCACAATGGAGGCAGTCGGAGCTAGTACACAACCCCACAAGCACCATTGGCAACAAAACATTGTACATGGCAGTCCGTCGTGGACAAGGTGAATGCAGCCGGAGTGCGGAGGAGGACAATGGAAGACAACCAGAACAGCTCGAATGATGCAAAACGCAAAAACAAGCAGAAACACGCCAACAACCAGAAGGCAGCAATGCACACCGGAGGTGGGAGTCCAGCGCCACACCAGGAGCTGGATGACATGGAGGAAATGGTGTCCACCACATCAGTCTGGAGATGGTGGCAGGAGTCGGGGACTGGAAACTGCTCAAAAGCAACAGACACAACAGCAACAGGGAGAGGAACGACCAGGGACTGGGGGGACGGGGGAGATGGGCAAAATGGCACACATGCACAAGTAAGCACAGCACAACTGCAGACAAACCATGCCCAAGAGTAACAACACCAACCAAGAGCACAAGTCACACAAGTCGGCAATATCACACCACTGAACAAGCACAGAAGTCAAAACCACACTGCCTGAAAGGGAGAAGGGGGAGCCAAATCAGAGCTGAAGGGCCAACTCACCCACAGTGCAGCACACACACATAGGAAGCAGAGCACCCCAACATCGAACACAATGTGGTACAAACAGCAACATTTGCACAACCGAACACAGGACACAAGTGCACCCGCTTGTGGCAGGTAAATGGCCATACGCATCTGGCAAAGCACGAAACAGGGACATGATAATGCACAAGTACAAACCCACAGCCCTGATGGGGTAGCAATGCATGTATGGCAGGGACCCAGATAGGCCGTGACACACACATTGGCATCCAAATCAACAGTCATCACAGCTGGAGACAAGTGAAGGTGCGGAAACCCCATCAACAATTGCGTGTCAGTACGGCCAAGAGAAGTGCCACAACATGCAGACCAATGCAGCAGCATGTCTGAATGAGGAACGTAGCAAAGCGCCCATGTCCACTCCGGGGGAGTCCATCACGCACACAAGTGAGTGCCAACCCGTGTTGGTTGTCCGCGCATGTATCTGGAGTCCAGGCCAATGCAGCCATGTCCACTGTCGTCTTGGGACATGTGACCAGATCCCCAACATGCAACCAGGCGTCGGGACCCGTGCAATGGGTCACATCCAGTCGTGGCTGCAGGTACGTTGTCACTCGTCCAAGAACGCGAGTGCAGCAGCGTAGGCCAACATTTCCAATATGACCTAGTTGTCGACAACATCTAACATGTCGGCGACGTAACCCATCAGCTGTCCCGGACAGATGTGCTGACTCCAACCCCTGACCCCAATTGGCACTAAAGCCCAATAGGGGAGCGGCTCAATGTGGTCACTGCACACGACGAGTCGTGCAATCTCCCAGGTCCAGTTGCCAGCATGCATGCCAATCATCCAGGCATGCCATAAACGGGCATCACGGTGACACTCCTGGTCTTGGGCCAACAGGGGGCACAGACACACGTCGAAATCCAGTTCAGCTACCGTTACGTTGGAGAGGCAGACATCCATGGTCCACTCGAATATGCACGAGCAACAATGCAACACAGGCTGAACGCAGGTGACGTTGGCAAGGCGGAAGCTTAGCCGGTAACTGATCCGCAGCACTGCCAATGGCAGTGCCCCCAGTACATGCAGCAGACGTGCACGGTACCGGTCCACGTGACTGGGGTTGTGCATGTCCGGGATGGTCTGCCATTGCGTCAGTGGCTCTGCCTGAAGCGGCACTGTGCTGACCTGCCCCAGTCCTGTGGATGAAATGCCACAGCTCGGATCAATGAGCAGTGTCTGTGTGCAACGGGTGTAGGCCTGGGATGGGGTGGAAGTACGTGTGAAGGCCATTCCACGCATGATAACTACGACCAAGAACTTCTGTGTGTGGGATGTGTACACGTTGGTCTCACGCCGGACAGTGCGTAGTGTGGGAGTCGACAGCAAATGCTATCGTATCTGTCAGGGGGTGCTGGGCACATGCAAGTCCCAGCTCGGAGCTGCAGATGTGCTTCCGCCTGATAGTCCAGACAAAGGCCCTTTCATCCCTACAGTCAGTTTACCATCTGCTTGCATACATGAGATGTGCAGAGGCCTGTCGTGGGTGGGGTGGGATGTCTGCGACCCAGGGAATTATGGATGATATGCCGAGCACGTGGCACATGAGCGGCCTCACCGTGTGTTACGTTGCCTCACAGCTGCTCCTCCCTCCCACGAGCCCCCACACTTGTGTGCGCTGCGCGGTTGCATCACGTGCACTCCTACGGCACACCATTGTCATGCCTGTCTGCGCAAGTCCAGCAGCATGCCATCCACACCGTGATGCTGGCCGTTGAGGGTGTGCGGCCACGTGAGTGTAGGCCAATGGTCTGGACAGAGCGGACACAGGTGTACAGTCCATGGCTGGCTGTGATCGCGCTGCGATTGAGGCTAGGCATCTGACTCATGCAGCCGCAGGACTGATGCACACAACACTTGGCATGTATGAGTCAAGACCCCGAGCGGTCTTGCGCTCCTACATTTCCCCGTACGTGCGGGCCCGCCCTCCGGGTGCATGTTACATTTCAACATCAACTACTGTGGCTCTGGTGGCGACAACACTCCAACACAGGGACACGCTTACCGCACTTCCTGCTCAGGGCCAGACCAGAGCCACGCCATGATCCCCCTGCCGAATCAGCACACGCTGCATGTGCATGCAGGTGGGGGCAGACGAAGCTACATGTCCAAGGTCTTAACCACTGCTGAGGTGACATGGTATCGTCCGCTGAAGACAGCACACTGGGATGTTGCTGGGCTCGGGCACATCATGCTGACATAATGACCACACGGACACACTTGCTTAGATGGTGTGAATGGCTACGGGCACGTGCGCCCGGCCACTTTTATTAGCAGGCTCACATGTCGAGTGACACCTGTGTTGGATGTGTGTGGGGTGTGTGTACACCAGCCGTCATGGAGTGCCTGGGGCAGTCAAAAAACGACAACAGTGTACAGCGTTAAGGACACAGCCATTCAACCATAAAGGCCCCATGACTTGAGCTGCACAGAGTTAGTGGACATGCACAGCGTCCTGCACGGGCCCACCGCCACGGGCCGCTGACTTGCGGTGCACTGGGGCAGGGTCACGAGAGCAGAGCAGGTCATCGTAGATGACAAAGGGGGTCATCGCGGAGTGTCTCGGTGGACAGTGGAAGGTGTACCCCCAGGGCATGATGCCGAGGGAAGAACCACACTGTAACAGTCACCATGGTGGAGATGAGTGGAGCAGACACATGTCGGACACCAAGTCCGTCCCAGCCAGATGATGATGCAGACAACCCCCAGGCCATGGACTCAGACACCACCAAAGTTCAACCTGAGAGTGCCCATGACTCATTGCGCACAGAGTTAGTGGCACCAGTGCTGATAGGGGATGCCGACTGCGATGATGCGTGTCCAATGGTGTGAACTCCTCCATTAATTACCAAAGAAACAGTACCAAATGTGGGACCTACTGTACCGCAGTGTAGGCCTGAGGGAGCGGTCAGCAGGGCCCCTCATTCAAGTGTTGCCGGTTTACGTTGGATGGTCCCACCGGCCTGCGTAGTTCAGGTTCAGTGGCACCACGGGACGCGGACTTGCGTTGAACAGGGTTAGTGGCACCACGTGTTGTGTGCTTGCGATGCAGACTTTGGGACACTGATCGAAGGGAGTTCAGTGATATGAATGCTGCAATAAACATTTGGTCACTGCCATTCAGAACTCAGGACACAGTTCCACATGTGGGACCTACTGGGCCGCAGTGTGGGCCTGAGCCCTCATCCAAGTTTTGCTGGCTTGCGTTGAACAGGGTTAGTGGCACCACGTGTCGCCAGCTTGCGTTGAACAGGGTTAGTGGCACCACGTGTTGTGTGCTTGCGATGCAGACTTTGGCTTCACTGATCGGAGGGAGTACAGTGATGTGGACGCTACCACCGACTTTTGGTCACTGCCATTGAAACCTCACGACTCATGTGCTAACAACTGGGCCGAAGAGTACGCCGGTGGGGTATGTCAACGAGAAAGGAGTACTGTGGGCCTGCGTCGTGGAGGCCAGCGATGGTCTGCGGAGGCTGCAAAGGTCGAGGCACTGGGGTTGGAGCTTGCACCGGCACGTGGTAGGCCCTCTTTGACACACGCCGGTGTTGGCAGGTGAGCAGAGCCTCCTTGGTGCGCTGGGGCAGGCAAGACGGATCTGGGGACCAGCGGCCTGGGGTGCAGCAGGCACACGGGGGCGCAGGCCCCGCCGCTCATGGTGTCAGCCTCGTGGCGGGCTGGGAGGCGCCGCCCTGGCAGACACGTTGGCCATTCCGAAAGAGGACCACGCCCAGTGCGACGGGGTTTTTATTCACACCCCTACGCAGGCCGGGCATACGCAGGGCCAACCCACTCCACCCGCGCCTAAGGGGACGTAACGAGCGACATTTCCGCGTTCTGCCCCACAGCCTGTGGTGACATGGTAGCGTCCACTGGCCACTACACTCCATGCACCAGCAGTTGATGTCCACATGGCCATTTCCGTGGTTTGCACACTGCAGTCTGTCCGGCACATCCACGCCACACTTGGCATTGGGTAGGTTCTCATTCATTAGTCACTTGCCTCTCTCGCACATGCCTGCTCCGAGCCTCTCCTCACATTCTTCTAATGTGTGGCTGTGGTGCCATGCCGTGGCTGGGTTGTGTACATGGCAAGTCCAGGTTCCCAATGGAGTTGTGTTTTGTGTCTGGTCGGTTGGCATGTTGTGTGGCATGTTGCATGTAGTTCTGCTGCGTGCCCATTGCCAGTGTCGTGAGTTGCATGGCTGTGGGGTGGAGGTGTGTGGTGTGTTCATTTGGTGCTTAGCAACGGGCAATGCATTTCCATAGGTGCCATCCTGGGAGCGATGGTTGATGAGGGACTGTTGGAAGATGTATGTATCATGCACACTGCCTGGGTAGTTGGCCACAGCATTGGTGAGGAGTCCCCGGTGGTCCACGATTGGAGCCCTTCTATCACACCAACCCAGGCCCCTTAGGTTTTGTTGGGTGAACCCTAAACATTCACCTTCATTTTATCAACAGCAGCTTCCCTGCGCCCAAGATTGCAGTGAACGAAGGGCCAGGAGGTGGTTAGAAGGCAGACTAGTGCTGTCTCTTTCCTGAAATTTAAAAGCGATTTCCCTACCAATGATTGCATCATTTTCACCTGTTTTGCTTGTGGTTGTTACAGTTTAAAAATTGGAGTTTTTTACCTGCCCATGAGAGCATAATTTTTCACCTGTTTTGTTTAGATATTTGTAGTTTTTTACTTGGCCATGACTGTTTCTTTTTACCTTTTGAATTGTGGGATTTGCAGTCCAAAATCTGTTGTTTTTTCACATTGCCCGTGAATACCTGTATTTCCCTCCTAATTTCTCCCTTGCTCTGTGTTCACACCTGTGTATTAAGCAATCCACCCCAGCTCCCATTCTGTGTTAGCAAGTGAGTGAAACCAGATTAACCCCCTTCCCCCTTAGCATAGATATTATACATCAGAGAGTGAACAGAGGGAGCTCTGAGACAATAGTAATCTGCTGTTAGCTGTTTAAACTGTGTTTTTTAGGGATTATACTCTCGTTTGTTCTTAGGAGAGTGAGTAAAGTTTTGTACAAACAGTATTGTTAGAGGGCAACGTTTGTTAGGCCCTTATCTGCAGAACTGCAAAGTGTGGATTGAGCCTGTCTGTCTCCTAGGAGATTCTGAATTGCGGAGCAGCTTTCCAACCCCCACCCCCCCGGGCAGCAGCCTGGGCTTGCTGATTGCTCCCTGGCTCCCAAGCAACCCTGAGCCCTTCTCTCACCCGTGCCCCTTAGGGGTTTGTTGGGTGAACCCCAAAATATTCACCTCCATTTTTTGAGCTGCAGTTTCCCTGTGCCCAAGATTGCAGTGAACCAAGGACCAGGAGGTGGTAAGAAGGCCTAGTGCTGTCTCATTCCTGAAATGTAAAGCGATTTTCCCTACCCTTGATTGCATAATTTTCACCTGTTTTGCTGATGGTTGGTACAGTTTAAAATTTTTAGTTTTTTACCTGCCCGTGATCACATCAATTTCCACCTGTTTTGTTTTAGCAAGTGAGTAAAACCAGATTACCCCCTTCCCCCATAGCAACACAAATATTATACATCAAGAGTGAACAGAGGGTGCTCTGAGACAGCAGTAATCTGCTGTTAGCTGTTTAAGATGTGTTTTTAGGGATTGTACACTCGTCTTTTGGCTAGGAGAGTGAGTAAAGTTTTGACCAAACAGTATTGTTAATGGGCAAAGTCTGCTAGGCCCTTACCTGCATAACTCCAAATTGTGGCTTGAGCCTGTCTGTCTCCTAGGAGATTCTGAATTGAGGAACAACTTCCAACTCCCTGGCCAGCAAACATTGCCTGTGGTCGCAGGCACCTGATATAGGCTGATATTGGATGCTACTTGTGTGCACTGATTTTTGCTTGCATGTGGAGTTTCTATTGGATTAGGGTTAGTGTTCTCATTGGTTGGGTATTTGAGGGTACTGATTGGTTCCTGGGTCAGTTATTCTATTGATGTAGGGCTTAGGCCTAGTGACCTGTTTGGTGGATTGGTTTAGGGTTTTGGTTTGGTTCCTGGGGCTGGGCTTTCTATTGGACGTAGGGTTTAGTGTTTCCAGTATGATTGGCTGCTGGGAATAGGGATGGGACTAGGGCTGGGGTTAGGCTTTCTATTGGGCGTAGGGCTTATGGTTTCGTGCCTGATTGGGTGCTGAGAGTAGGGCTGTGATTGGCTGTAAGGGCTTTGTCTCCTATTGGTCCTAGGGATTAGGGCTAGTGTTGTGATTGGTTAGGGTCACTGCTAGGGTTCCCATTGGCCAAAGGGGTCACCTGATTACTAGGGCAATTTAAGCTGAGGGCTGAGTGCATCCTAGCCTGGGTGTCAAGGCTAAGGACGGAGAGGACAAGGGCAATTGCCATTTTGAGCCCATTCGGGACTTGTTGGGACTAGGGCCAGAAATGTTGCCCAAGTTTACATACACCAGCACCCACCCACATCCACAACCAGAGTAACCCACTCTCAGCACATGTACACTACTCATTCACTACAAACTAACCCTATACAAAATTCATTGTCTCAGCACCCACTACAAAACCCCACAAACCACACCTATACATCCTTCTATCCCAGCTACCACACATTTGCACCATCACTTACAAACAATAAACAATACTATCCTATACCACTAACCAATCCACTCATCACTAAAACAACCCAAATCCACACCATATTCAACTACATCCCATCTAGACACACACTCCTTGCTCTACTTATTCCTAACAGACCTTCTTTGTCACTAATAAACCTATTCTCAGCCTTCCATCATTTCTCCGCCAACACCCTAGTCTTCTTTCTGCCACAATAACAGAACAGCACAACATTTACACTCCACTGCACCACACATATTACCTCTTGCAGCAAACAAGTCTAAGACAAACACTCTTAACTCTACTTCTTCCCCTCTTACAAACAATATACACTCTACTCACAAACACAGCACCACCCCCTTTATCTTACAACTTCCACTCACAAACAATACTATACAAACAAATCCATCTCATGAAACAAATACATCAGCACCTCGTTTCAACACTCCTCCTCCTAACGCACACCAGCACAACAAAATCTCTCAAGGGCAACACCTCATAATACTTCCCATCACAAACTACAAACATACACCCACCTTTCAAACTACACAAATGAACTAACTCCAATGCCAAGCTTTCTCTCTTCCACCATATCTAACACATATACAGCAACACAGCAACTCTCTTTTAACCGCCTCTCATCCATTGGACAATTTAGACCCTTACTACATGACCCACATGCTGCATAACCACCCCTAACTCATACACCTTCTGTCCTAAACACACGCAAACAAAAAAAGCAAAGTGCCACACCTCACAACTTCGCTTCTCTATGTCTACTACACAACAAGGTTACACCAAAAAACAACACAGCACACCAACTCACTCTCAATCACCTTCTCGACCACCTACACAGGCAGACCCATCAAAATGCCTTCTTAGCCTGTTAGACGAGGAACACGATACAGAAAATCTACACAATTGCTATCCTCATAAACCTAATATCAACACTAAGGAATCACTTGCTACACGCCCACAAAATCTGCTCACTCCACTACAAAACAAAGTCACACTATCGCCAAAGCACATTCTCTAAAGTGTCTACTATAAATGCTCGATCGCTCTCTAAAAACAAACATCTCATCTACGACCTTCTCACTGATGCAAGACCAGACATACTATTCATAACTGAATCATGGTTGGGAGATGATATGGCTCCAGTCCTGCAGTCCTCTAGGCTATCAAATAATCACCCAAAATCGTATAGGCAAAAAATTAGATGGCCTAGCTGTTGTGTTCAGGCAAACATTGCATTTCACCAAAGTTGAAGACATCTCCATAAAAGATTGTGAGGCCCTTTTCACCGGATGCAATCCTACACCATCTTCCTCCCTGTAACTTCCTGCTCCTTTACAGACCTCCACCTAACAATGCAACATTCCCAGACACACTTCTAGACACAGTTTCAAACCTGAAAACACTACACTCCAACCTATGCGTTTTGGGTGACCTCGACATTTGGTTTGACAAACCCAAAATGCCCCATCCGAAAACAATCATCGCTGAACTACACGCACTGAACCTGCATCAGATCGTCCACAAACCCACAGACATCGCTGGACACATCCTAGATGTCATTTTTGCTAATACAGAACTAGTTACCTTTCAAACAATGACTCCGGTCACATGGTCCGACCACCATTTCCTTGCTTTCAACATAAAACAACACTAAGCGACACACCTAAACCACCTTATGTGCATCCACCTACCGACTGTGGAAGAAACTCAATTTTAAACACTTAGAAACACAACCTACATCCAGTACAGCTCTAGAAACAATAAATTATGTTAAAAAACTATGGGGCCGATTCACAGAACTAATCTGAGACAAAATCCTAAACTTACTACTTTTGGTATTCACAGAAGATATTTAGTAGTAGTAAAGTTAGGATTTTGTCTTAAGTTAGGATTTTGTCTTAAGTTAGGATTTTGTTTTAAGATAGGATTTTGTCTTAAGTTAGGATTTTGTCTTAAGACCAAAACTTAAGACAAACTTAAGTTTAACTTAAGTTTAACTTAAGACAAAATCCTAACTTAAGACAAAATCTTAATTTAAGACAAAATCCTAACTTTACTACTACTAAATGTCTTCTGTGAATACCAAAAGTAGTAAGTTTAGGATTTTGTCTCAGATTAGTTCTGTGAATCGGCCCCTATATGAGTTGCTACAGGAAACTTTTGATATCCTGATACCCCTAAAAACCACACAACAGAACAAAAGTAAAAAGCACCTTGGTGAAATACAGAGATAAAACAACAAATTAGAAAGCTGCAACATTCTGGCTCAAAACAAACACCAATCTATGCAAACTTCACCTACAGAAAATTAACAGATTATACAAGTCAGCTATCAAAAAAGCTAAGAAAAGATACTATTCCGACAGAATTCAAAATGCTAAATGTGCAAATAAAGAATTCTATAAAATTCTCAATGAATTTCATAAACCAAATTGCCTAGAAGGAGCTCATCCCGTTACTCAAGATTTCACAGACAAACTGGCATATCATTACACAGCCAAAGCAGGCACATTGGGCTCATACTTAAAACAAAGACAAAGTACCAGCACTGACCCTTTTACAAAAAAACAATCCAAGAATACTCTAACCCAGCCTCTCCGTTCTTTCCAACACATTTCACACAATTAATTTATGGACATGGTCAAAGCAAGCAGGACTGCCAGCAGCCCTTCTGACCTGTGTTCACCGCAAACCTTCAAGACAATTCGTCTAACAACCTCTGCTGCCACTCCAGTAAGAAGAATCAGCAAGAGGCACAGAATCAGCCCTCCTTGCCATCTGGGATGACCTGAAGAACACAGTTGACTGCAACGGGGTTGCTGCGCTACTTTTCTTGGACCTCTCGGCTGCCTTTTATATGGTTGATCATGACACTCTGATACAAAGACTCTAAGAAGCCGGCATAGAGGGGACTGCTCTAGACTGGATCACATCCTACCTTCGCAACAGAACTAATGTCATCCATACCCCACCTTTCTCGTCCAAACCGTACTTCACAAATGCAGGGGTCCCTCAAGGCTCTATCAGCTCGCCCATGCTTTTCAACATCTACATGAAGTCATTACCGGCACTGATCAATCAATTTCACCTTATGTGCTATAACTATGCAGATGACACGCAAATACTCCTTCAACTGGAATGCCCGAAAGACATTGGAAACTCGCCAATTTTCAGTTGTCTCAGAGCTGTGAATCAAAGGATGACATAGCCTTCTCAAATTAAATGCTTCCAAAACGGAAATACTCATGTGTGGCAATCGGAAACATTCTGACCCGCTCACCGCGTAGACTGATGATCTGGGAACACCGACTAAAGTATTGAATGAAGGAAGAAATCTCAGAATGACCATGGACTCCAGCTATCAATGAATGCCCAAGTGGACAAACTAGTAAGATCAAGCTTTGTTACTATAAAAACTCTGCGACAAATCTTCCCCCATTTGGGGTTTTCACACAAGGCCTAGGCTACCATCTCCCTTGTTCTGTCCAAACTCGATTACGCCAATAGCCTCTACCATGGATCACCTTTAACAACCATGAAAAGACTACAACCGATTTAGAACTCGGCTGCCAGACTACTCTTCCATGTAAAACCACAAGACCACATCTCCCCTGCCTTGAAAGCCCTGCATTGGTTACCGGTTGCCAGAAGATCCACGTTCAAACTGCTTTGTATCAACCACAAAGCTATACATGAAACAGGGCCGCTTTTCATCAGGAATAAAATCACCAAATACATTCAACAAAGGAACCTCAGCTCTAGAGCAGCACCTCACCTCAAAATCCCAAGATAAAAGAAAAAAACCATGGGTAGCACATCCTTCTCTGTTCAAGCAGCCAAACTATGGAACTCTTTACCCCCAACATAAGATCCACTGATAGCCACCTTATCTTCAGAAAACTGCTCAAGAATTGGCTCGTCCCCACATAAACACCACACGCAAACAGAAATATAGAGCATATCCCTCTTTATAGAAGCATTTATTTGTACTATAGATATGTACCTATTTATGTGTATTGCTTTGTATGAACGTGTAGAATAATTATGTTTTAAAAAAATATATAGATATTCATTAGTTCTGCTTAACAAATGTACATATTACTGATAGTTACATTATTCTATGTTTTTAACACGGATATAAGTGACTGCATAAATAAGTAACTCTTTTATCATTACTATTTATCTACAATTGCTTCACTATTGAATAAAAAAATAATTATATATAAATAAATCAAATACACTTTAAGTACAACAACACTTGAAATGCATCTTTAATCTACATATACTACCTTCCTTTATGCATCTATATACCTTACATGTACTTATGGATCTATATATTTATAACTTTTCTTCTAATTCAGCAGAATCAATGCATTACCCTATTTCTCACCCTATACCGCTCTCAATATATCCTCTACCTCAACTCTCTGACTCATCTCAAACCTCCTCTACTACTCTCTCTAATGCACAACCCTGTTTTTCACCCTATACCTATATCAATATATCCTCTACCTCCACTCTCCCATTCATCCCAAACCCCATACCACTACTATGATCCCCAAAATAACCCTAGACTCTTCCCTACTCTAACCCTCCTTGCATTATCTCATACCTCTTTTACTATTCTGATCCCCAAAACAAGCCTTTCTAAACCCTTCCCTCTGACTCTTCCCCCTCTCCCTCCCTTTTACTCACCTCAAGCCTCCTCCTACTGGTATGAGCTCCCCAAAACTTTTTCAAAATCCTTCCCTCTTCTATCCCCCACTATCCTTTTCAAACCAAATAACAGACTAACATGTCCACCACTCAAATTAATTTCATATCTCACCATACTAATTCACCACTAATCCTTTATGGGTTCCGGAGTAGCATGCTACTCGCCGAAAAAGCACTTCAACATCTCATCCGGGGTAGCAAGCGCTATATAAATGCAAACCTTTTTCCCTCTTCTATCCCTTCGCTATCCTTCTCAATACAAATATTTGACTAACATATCCACCACTCAAATTACTTTCATATTTCACTATACTAATTCACCACTAAAACTTTATGGGTTCCAGAGTAGCAGGCTACTCACTGAAAAAGCGATGCGACGCCTCGTCAGGGGTAGTAAGCGCTATATAAATGCAATTACAATACAATACAGTACAATTGAGCACTTTAAGTTCAAACAGAGTCAGATGTCCAATGAAAGAGTCGTATATTAGAAGTCCAAAGGGAAAGTTTCTGTACATCCAGTTGAAGCAGCAGTAGTACAACCAAGAATATCAGCCATCAATTCAAGCCAAAGGAAAGGTGTCTGTACATCCAATTGAGACAAGCAGTGGTACAACTTAGAATGTCAGCCAACATGTGTTTCTTGAAAGGCAAATTTGGTCTCAAATTGTATTTATTGCAGGTAATCACCGTCACCCACCATTAGTGTCTGAGCAGTCTACCTCACAACTGTGGGGTCTTAATAAAAGTGCATCTCCTAAGCAAATAATACACATCCTTATTAAAAAGTGATAAATACAAGAATAGAGACATAATGAGGGAAATATAACCAAAAACAAAAGAGTGAAGCACTAGAGATATGGAGAAGAGGGTAGAGAAAAAAACAATCCATCAGTATGCAATATTTCTAGTGCTTGACCATCCCTACTACTAGCACTGTAGTGTGTGAATAAACTCATATAGACATAAATAGGAACCTGATATATAGTGGAAGCGGAATATATCTACATATGAAGTATTAATGTTCTTAACAGCGTATCTTCAATAGTCTCTCGCGAGATCCTGCATATGTAAGACACAATGACCATACAACAGTCAAAAAGTCATACACATGTGGTCAAGATTCAAATTTCACGGAACGCATATAAGCTATATATTCAGCACAAATCTTTTCAAAATTGGAGACTTGCAGAGTGGCTGAAACGCCACTTTATTCCGGCCCCCAGCCCACACCAATCTGGGAATCTTCACGGTCAAAGAGTGGAACCATTTACTGGGATGGGATAGGGGTAATTACTCAGCACATACAAGTATTTCGGCAAGCACAGTATTTTAAAGAGGGCTGTCCGCCTCATTGGGTTTTATGGGAGTGTAGCCCAACGGCCAAGATCGCGGTCAAGCCGCAAGCCCAGACCCCAGAAATTAAGGGCCCAGGCCAAATCTGAGAGGGAGGACATGTGTACCCCTAGATACTTAAAGGAATTGTGTCGAGTAGGAATGTTAGGACACCAGACCTGCCCCAAAGTGTTGCCTTTTACCTCCAACAAACAGAACTTGCCTTCATTAATCTGAAGCCCGGATGCCTCACCGTACAGGTGGAGGAGGTTTAGGTAGGGGGGCCTGGAGCGCTGTGGCTCTTTCAAGAACAAAAGCATATTGTCCGCGTATAGCACTACGTGGTCTGCGAGGCCCATTCCCCACCGCAATCCCTCCACCTGGGCATCACAACGTATAAGCCTCTCCAGAGGCTCTAATCACCAAGGCAAAAAGTAATGGGGACAGAGGTCACCCACGCTCGATGGGAAATGCAGGAGACCAGACCCCGTTCACCCGTACATGAGCAGTCGGGGAGTGGTAAAGAAGTCGAACTATAACGGAACCCTTCTCCCTGGCCAACCCAACGAAGAACCTCATCCATAAAAGCCCACAACACTATGTCAAATGCTTTAGTGAAGTCTATTTGCAGGAGGGCCAATGTACCATCGAGGTCTGACGCCTGGGACAGTGCCACATGGACTCTCCTAATACAGTGGCACGTACTGCGGCCTGACATAAATCCACACTGATCCGGGTGGACCATGTGAGGCAAGGCCCTGCTGGGCCGCATGGTCAAACTTTCGCAAAGACCTTAATATCGGTGTTAATCAGCAAAATTGGCCGGTAGGAGGAACACTGATCCTAGGAAAACGTCTTTGGGCAGAACCACGATTATAGCCCAATCTAAGTCTGGTGGGGAAAACCCCTGCTGCAGGGCTGCTGCAAAAAAAATCAGGAGGTGGGGTCACAGGATCTCACAGAAGCGCTTGTAATATTCGATGGGGTACCCATCAGGGCCAGCTGTCTTTCCAGCTTGCAACCCCGATACTGCCGCACTCACCTCCTCTAGAGTTTGGTCCAGTTCCTGAGCCAAAACACTGGGCATAGTCGGCAACGATGTACTGTCCAGAAGGGTTTGTGACTTCCGCTGGCAGTGGGGAGCACTGCGAGTATAACTCCCAGTAGAAGTCTGCAAAAGTCTGAGCAATGACGGGGATCTCCTCCAGGGGCCGCCTAATGAGTCCCGATTCACCATGACCACACGGTCAGAGTCTCCACGGGTTGCTAGACAATACAATAATTTACCTGATTTGCCTCCAGAGGCATATAACCTCTGTGTCTAAGCCCTCCAGCACTGCCTGGCCTCCTCTAAAGACACTTGTTGTAGCCCCATACGGGCCATGGCCAGGAGACAATGGGAGTGTTCAGTGTCCCGACATTGGAGAGCAGCTTCCACCCTTATGATCTGGACAACTAATTCGGTCAGGCGCGCTCCTCGGCGAGCCTCAGCCTGATGAACATAGCCTTTAATACGGCCACTCAGGGAAGGCTTACTAGCCGCCCAAGGTGTCGCTGCCGCCGAGTCCACCGATCCTACATTGAGCTAAAAAAATTGACGCAATTCCTCGTCGACAATAGTCTTGCATTTGGCACTCTGCAAGTGCCCAGCATTGAACCTCCAAACCGGCCGTAAAGCAGGGGGCTGAGTTCCCCATGACAATAACAATGGAGCATGATCAGAGATACCACGTGGGAGAATACACACTGATTGAACCGAGAGACGGTCCGCTGCTGGCAGCCACATCAAGTTTATGCGAGAGTCCACTGCATGTGCAGCGGATTAATGAGTATAGGCCCTTTGGCCAGGATGCCAGGAGCACCAGGCATCACAGAAGCCCAGCAAGTCCGCCCAGGAGGACAAACAGCCCAATCTGGAGTGCCTGGTCAGGATCGGGGCAGAGGAGGCGTCCAGGACTGGATCAGGGAGTGCGTTAAAATCCTCTCCAATCATCGTAATGCCCTGAGGGAGGGTCAAGAGGAAGGATCTCAGTATTTGCAGGGAAGACTGCAGCAGGGTTGGCGGGACCTAACAGGATATAAAATTATAGTGCCCCGCTTCCAGTCAGCCCTCAATACCCACATAACAACCCTGAGTGTCTTTGTGGTGCTCTATAACCGCCAGTGGAAGAGATTTGTGTAGCAATATGGCAACTCCCCTGGAACTTCATGTAAAACCCAAGTGGTACATCCTGTCGTAGCCAAAACGGCCCAGAAAGGAACAGTTCGAACCCAAGAAGTGGGTCTCCTGAAATAAAACGACCGCTGGCCTCTGACGCTTGAGGTATTGTAACACTGCAGAACATTTAATGGGGTCCAGGAGGCCGTTTACATTCCAGGAGAACACTGTTATCTTAATGGAGGCCATGACGCAGCCAGAGAGGAGCCAAAACAAACCTGCGCACACCCAGGAGGGAACATGATATCCAAAGGGCCTGCAGTGCCATGCTACATCAAGCTATTCGCTATTGTCTGTGTGATCGTGAAGGAAGTGACCCGATTGGGGTCACCCGGGTCACTCTCGACCTCCTCTAGCCTTCCAAGAATGAAGAGTTGATGACGCGAGAATACAAGCAAACTAGTTTATTCGTAAAATACACTGCAGTGGAGTCCAATCTGACCAGCCGCCTATGATGGCTGATGAGGGACTGACTTTAACAATTATAAAGTTACATTATGTATGTTGTGGAGTCCACAAAGACCCGCCTACCATGGAAAAACACTGGTAGGTGTTGTAATACAATGGGGGTATAGAATACAAGTCTCGATTCCGCAGCCTGGTACAAGCGATCTACATTTCAAGGTCGTCTGGCCTATCCTCCCCTCTAGCTAGGTGGGAGAAGGCCTTGATCTAAAGAAAAGGCATGCACTAATGAGCTAACATGGGCATCTAAGAAACAAAACTTACCAAGGACTATTTCTCGTAAATGAGCAAACAACAGTTTCGAATATGCGAGTAACAGCTTCGATTGTAACTGAACATGGCGTCTTCTCTAACTAAAATGGTGGCACAGATGTCAACCCAACTAACGTGACATCTGTAGTAACTGATTACGTCTTACACACAATATGCAAATATAATGTATTAGCCATATAAATGCTAACATAATATAGGATAAAACACGAGTAAAATAGTAAAACTACATTTCAATTCTATCAGACCCTCCTTTTAGCATTTATATGCTAAATCATCTTTATTAGTGCTATCAAGTAAGGGTCTTTACAATTCTAATAACTAGGAGAAACATCATTATATAGACAATAATCCGTCAAATACGAATACATATAGGAATAGAGCTCACTGAAAGGGAGATGCGATATTAGTCATTAGCAACACTAGTAACATCAGGGACAGAATCTGCCAGGGAAGTATCTGATCCAAAGACTCCCTCGTCCAACTGCATGAGGGTATCAAGCTCTTGCTGAAGCATTATTTTTGCATTTGTATTATGAATCGAACTTCTTTTGGGTGTAAGATAAGTGGCACAATATGAGCAACATAAGGGAAGACACTGTATCAGGACACAACAGCAAATTAGAATAACGATGAAATATATCACCTTTTCTAAGAGCCAACCCCACCCACCGAACAAGGACCAACTCCAATTGCCACTCTCCATGCCTTTAACATTCTCCAAGATGTCTAAAATATGTTGGGTAATATTCTTTTCCATATTCGTGATGCCGACCTCACACTGATCTCCTATGACAGCGCATGCTCCACCATTCTTAGCTAAAATAAAGTCAACAGCATATCTGGTTTGTTCGGAGTATATGCGCATACTTTCTAATTGAGTGGTGATATCCCGTACAGCTGCCACTGTCAAATTGGATAAAATCTGTAATTTACACCCAAAATACTCTCTAGCACGTTCACCTCTGGCCATAGCAGTACCACCGAATGTGATAATGGAAGAAAGGATATACCCAAAAGTAATACCATTACTATAGTTATTAACTTCTAAATCGGTAACAACCTCGCAGAATTCCTTGGTCAATGTTCTTTTTACCCATCTTATATTCGGTCTACTATGCCTACAAGGTACCCCAAGAGGTAACACCATTCCCAAAGCCATGTCCTCTGTACCATTGTACATGTTGGGATACGTGCCATTGGATAGAAAATAAAAACCTGGGTGTGCATAGAGTGGACCTTGGTAATCTAATGGAGCATATCTAGTGCTCATTCCTTTCATACTAGAATCATCCTTTTTTCCTAAACGTAGAACGTTTTTTATACTATTTCTCCAGAACAGTTAAGGTCCAAATAGGTATCAGTACTATTTAGCTCAGGACAACACGCAGGATATGTTCCTGCCTCTTGAGTGACAGTTAGATCTTGGCAATGCCAACCTGTCAAAGTAATATTTCTTTTGCTAAAGTATAGGTCACCACAATACATTTCATGCATACATCCCGGATATCCTGTGCCTCTCGGTTTTCAATAGAATAGGCAAGGTCCAGGATATCCCAAGCCAAATTCGCCCTTTACCTCTACAAAAGTGGGAGGACGAACATATGTATAATTTACCAGTGATAGGGGATAAGCTGTCCATAGACTTGTGAAAGAATCAGTGGGGTAACAGGCTGTGCTATCCCCAAAGAATTTCTGATGGGTATCCAAGAAAACATTACTGTGCATAGTTCGCTTCTGACGATCTATGATCTGTTTGATACAATACACAGGACGATGTAACCCCAAAGCACTCCATTATCCAGAACAGCCCCCCTCCCCCAATAGGAACAGTACCATAACTACAACTCAAAATATCTTCTTCCTGAGCAACCATTCAAGCCCAACCTGTCCTGGGCGTAGGGCAACAGAAACCAGTTCATCCGCTGCAAGAGGACGGCCAAAAAGATACATTTTTCTATGTTTATATTCACAAATCAAAGCATCAAAGGAAAAACGACTTAGGATGGAGCCAATGATGGAAAAAGGGCACAAAATGCTAAAAAAAAAAAAAAGGAAAAAAGAAACGCCAGAAAGAATTGAGAATCAGGGTCCGTTCCAAGCCTCCCTGGCAGGCTTCTATTGTCCAATCCTTGGTGGTACTATTGAGCACGTTGCGGTGGAGCAACACCCTTGCAGCTCATCGACAAATGTTTGATGTTAATGTTCTCAGGATAGGGCACTCTCCCTCCTTGGAAGACACCCTCAGCTTATCCTGTCCTGCGTCACAGGTAGTGCACTAATCTTCTAGTCTCTAATCTAATGGGAAGAAGCAAAAACAAGGGACATTTCCACTTGTCTTATCCAATGAAGTCCATCCCTAACTACACTCACTTTTCTTCTGGCGCACTACCTTTCCGTCGAGGACGCAAATTATATCTGTCTTTTCCAGGCACTGTCTCACCTCGAAGTAGAATCTTAAATTCAGGGGGTGCCGGGGACTGGGACTCAGGCTCCTGTGAATCAGATGAAGTGGAACCCTGAGCAACCCTTATTTCTGGGGGAATTGCTTCATTCAGAACAGCATCATTTTCTTCCTCTGTCTGCGTCCAAACCAGTTGGGCATTCGAGAACGGGAGAAACCTAGGGACCCTCTCGGTTTCGTGGTCTCCGATCCCCTCTCTCACCCAGGCGTCATAGGGGAGAGGTAGCGGCACCCTCTTACAGTGAAGAGGTGTGGATCCAGTTCTTCCGACCTTCCACCCTCACAGTGGAGAAGTGTGGCTCAATGGTTAGAGCGGCAGACCCTGATGCAGAGATCTGGCCCGGGACCAGGGTTCAATTCCCGCCTCGGCGGGTCTTGGGCTCAATTTCCTCGGACCTGATAATTCTCGCCTCGGTGCCTATTCTAATCATGGGTCCCACTGTGCAACTCTGGGCAATAGCTTGCTTAATCTCCACAACGGCCCCAACAGCGCTGGGATGCCTGGCTTCACCCTGGGGGTGCCCAGGAGTGGACATTTCACAGGGAAAAGCCAGGAAGGGTTCCACAGCGGTATGCGTACAGCGCCTGGACACCCCTTTGGGGGTATGGGTGCGCTTTACAAGTACAAATTTCATTTCATTTCATTTCACTGCTGTCCTCGTTGCGATGAGGACCAAGTAGGGGCCCTTCCATCTAGGCTCCAAGCCGTCCTTTCCTTGAAAACTTCGGATCAACGTATAATCACCAGGCTGAATTGTATGCCCAGGCCCCTCAGGTGCTGGAGGCAGCGCCTCGTGTATCTGTTGGTGAATAGAACGCAAGCTTTTAGTAAGTTCATACAAATAATCGACCAACAGAGGATAATCAATGTCAGAGAACTTTTTAGGTCTAGGGACACCCCATACATTTGCTGGACGACCGAAAATTACCTCATAGGGAGATAATCCTGTTCTGGAATGGGCTGTCATTCTGGTGGACAACAAAGCAAAGGGGTAATGCATCTGGCCATTTGCAACCCAGTACTTTCCTTCACTTTTGCCAACTTCAACTTGAGAGTACCATTGTACTTCTCAACTAAACCTGCCGACTGAGGGTGGTCAGCTGCATGTGATTTTTGCTGAATATGCAAACCGTCACATATCACTCCAAATCAAACTGGGCAAGTCGTAGCGGGGGAAAAACTCCTTAATAAGAGCCTTTGCTGTTGCCATGGCGGTGTTTTTTTTTTGTGGGGTAAGCCTCAATCCATTTGCTAAACGCACAAACTACCACTAACACTTATTTCAAATTATTAACTCGTGGTAATTCTGCATAATCTATTTGGAGTACCTCAAAAGGGAAAGAAGGAGGTGCAAAATTACCAGAAGGTGTAGGGGTACCCTTCCCAGGATTGTGTCTAAGACAGAAAATACACTATTTCACCAAGTGAGTAGCAACCTTTGGAAATATTGTCATTTCGCCACACAGGATCTAGCAATTTACAAATGCCTTCGGCGAACTGCCAAGCCATGTCTTCCCTGGACCGGAAACAAGCATCCTGGGACCGGTTTTGGGCTAATAGCCCTCATCAGCCAGGCTAGCTTGAATCCAGCGGCAAAGTGAGCAAGGGACCCACGTCTGGGCATATCCTGCCAACTTTGGGCGAACAGAGCAAACACAAGGAGATGATGGACGGAGCACTGAAACTTTTCAGAAACTCACCCCCAGTCACAGATCTGGGTTGAATACCTCATTGTTCTTTAGCTCACTCGTCACCCCAGTTCAGACACAGCTATATGCAAATCAGTCTTGACCCTGTGCCTCATGGGAACAGTCCAGCCCGAACTGCCAAGCTGTGTCTTCCCTGGACCGGAAACAAGCATCATGGGACCGGTTTCGGGATAACAGCCCTCATCAGCCAGGCTAGCTTGAATCCAGTGGTAAAGTGAGCAAGGGACCCACGTCTGGGCATATCCTGCCAACTTAGGGCGAACATAGCAAACACAAGGAGATGATGGACGGAACGCTGAAACTTTTCAGAAACTCATCCCCCGTCACAGATCTGGGTTGAATCCCTCATTGTTCTTTAGCTCACTCGCCACCCCAGTTCAGACAAAGGTATATGCAAATCAGTCTTGACCCTGTGCCTCATGGGAACAGTCCAGCCCGAACTGCCAAGCCATGTCTTCTCTGGACCGGGAACAAGCATCATAGGACCGGTTTTGGGCTAACAGCCCTCATCAGCCAGGCTAGCTTGAATCCAGCGGCAAAGGGAGCAAGGGACCCACGTCTGGGCATACCCTGCCAACTTTGGGCGAACAGAGCAAACACAAGGAGATGATGGACGGAGCGCTGAAACTTTTCAGAAACTCACCCCCAGTCACTGATCTGGGTTGAATTCCTCATCGTTCTTTAGCTCACTTCGCCACCCCAGTTCAGACACAGCTATATGCAAATCAGTCTTGACCCTGTGCCTCATGGGAACAGTCCAGCCCGAACTGCCAAGCCATGTCTTCCCTGGACCGGAAACAAACATCCTGGGACCGGTTTTGGGCTAACAGCCCTCATCAGCCAGGCTAGCTTGAATCCAGTGGCAAAGTGAGCAAGGGACCCACGTCTGGGCATACCCTGCCAACTTAGGGTGAACAAAGCAAACACAAGGAGATGATGGACGGAGCGCTGAAACTTTTCAGAAACTCACCCCCAGTCACAGATCTGGGTTGAATACCTCATTGTTCTTTAGCTCACTCGCCACCCCAGTTCAGACACAGCTATATGCAAATCAGTCTTGACCCTGTGCCTCATGGGAACAGTACAGCCCGAACTGCCAAGCCATGTCTTCCCTGGACCGGAAACAAGCATCCTGGGACCGGTTTTGGGCTAACAGCCCTCATCAGCCAGGCTAGCTTGAATCCAGTGGAAAAGTGAGCAAGGGACCCACGTCTTGGCATACCCTGCCAACTTAGGGTGAGCAAAGCAAACACAAGGAGATGATGGACGGAGCGCTGAAACTTTTCAGAAACTCACCCCCAGTCACAGATCTGGGTTGAATACCTCATTGTTCTTTAGCTCACTCGGCACCCCAGTTCAGACACAGCTATATGCAAATCAGACTTGACCCTGTGCCTCATGGGAACAGTCCAGCCGGAACTGCCAAGCCATGTCTTCCTTGGACCGGAAACAAACATCCTGGGACCGGTTTTGGGCTAATAGCCCTCATCAGCCAGGCTAGCTTGAATCCAGTGGCAAAGTGAGCAAGGGACCCACATTTGGGCATACCCTGCCAACTTAGGGCGAACATAGCAAACACAAGGAGATGATGGACGGAACGCTGAAACTTTTCAGAAACTCATCTTCCGTCACAGATCTGGGTTGAATCCCTCATCGTTCTTTTACTCACCTCGCCACACCAGTTCAGACACAGCTATATGCAAATCAGTCTTGACCCTGTGACTTATGGGAACAGTCCAACCCGAACTGCCAAGCCATGTCTTCCCTGGACCGGAAACAAGCATCCTGGGACCGGTTTCGGGCTAACAGCCCTCATCAGCCAGGCTAGCTTGAATTCAGTGGCAAAGTGAGCAAGGGACCCACGTCTGGGCATACCCTGCCAACTTAGGGCGAGCAAAGCAGACACAAGGAGATGATGGATGGAGCGCTGAAACTTTTCAGAAACTCACCCCCAGTCACAGATCTGGGTTGAATCCCTCATCGTTCTTTAGCTCACTTCGCCACCCCAGTTCAGACACAGCTATATGGAAATCAGTCTTGACCCTGTGCCTCATGGGAACAGTCCAGCCCGAGCTGCCCAGCCATGTCTTCCCTGGACCAGAAACATGCATCCTGGGACTGGTTTTGGGCTAACAGCCCTCATCCGCCAGGCTAGCTTGAATCCAGTGGCAAAGTCAGCAAGGGACCCTCGTCTGGGCATACCCTGCCAACTTAGGGAGAACAGAGCAAACACAAGGAGATGATGTACGGAGCACTGAAACTTTTCAGATACTCACCCCCAGTCACAGATCTGCTTTGAATCCCTCATCGTTCTTTAGCTCATTTCGCCACCCCAGTTCAGACACAGCTATATGCAAATCAGTCTTAACCCTGTGCCTCATGGGAACAGTCCAACCCGAACTGCCAAGCCATGTCTTCCCTGGACCGGAAACAAGCATCCTGGGACCGGTTTCGGGCTAACAGCCCTCATCAGCCAGGCTAGCTTGAATCCAGTGGCAAAGTGAGCAAGGGATCCACGTCTGGGCATACCCTGCCAACTTAGGGCGAACAGAGCAAACACAAGGAGATGATGTACGGAGCGCTGAAACTTTTCAGAAACTCACCCCCAAGTCACAGATCTGGGTTCAATCCCTCATTGTTCTTTATCTCACTTCGCCACCCCAGTTCAGACACAGCTATATGCAAATCAGTCTTGACCCTGTGCCTCATGGGAACAGTCCAACCCGAACTGCCAAGCCATGTCTTCCCTGGACCGGAAACAAGCATCCTGGGACCAGTTTCGGGCTAACAGCCCTCATCAGCCAGGCAAGCTTGAATCCAGTGGCAAAGTGAGCAAGGGACCCACGTCTGGGCATACCCTGCCAACTTACGGTGAACAAAGCAAACACAAGGAGATGATGGACGGAACGCTGAAACTTTTCAGAAACTCACCCCCAGTCACAGATCTGGGTTGAATCCCTCATTGTTCTTTAGCTCACTCGCCACCCCAGTTCAGACACAGCTATATGCAAATCAGTCTTGACCCTGTGCCTCATGGGAACAGTCCAACCCGAACTGCCAAGCCATGTCTTCCCTCGACCGGAAACAAGCATCCTGGGACCGGTTTTGGGCTAACAGCCCTCATTAGCCAGGCTAGCTTGAATCCAGTGGCAAAGTGAGCAAGGGACCCACGTCTGGGCATACCCTGCCAACTTAGGGCGAACAGAGCAAACACAAGGAGATGATGGACGGAGCGCTGAAACTTTTCAGAAACTCACCCCCAAGTCACAGATCTGGGTTCAATCCCTCATCGTTCTTTATCTCACTTCGCCACCCCAGTTCAGACACAGCTATATGCAAATCAGTCTTGACCCTGTGCCTCATGGGAACAGTCCAACCCGAACTGCCAAGCCATGTCTTCCCTGGACCGGAAACAAGCATCCTGGTACCGGTTTTGGGCTATCAGCCCTCATTAGCCAGGCTAGCTTGAATCATGTGGCAAAGTGAGCAAGGGACCCACGTCTGGGCATACCCTGCCAACTTAGGGCGAACAGAGCAAACACAAGGAGATGATGGACGGAGCGCTGAAACTTTTCAGAAACTCACCCCCAGTCACAGATCTGGGTTCAATCCCTCATTGTTCTTTAGCTCACTCGCCACCCCAGTTCAGACACAGCTGTATGCAAATCAGTCTTGACCCTGTGCCTCATGGGAACAGTCCAACCCGAACTGCCAAGCCATGTCTTCCCTGGACCGGAAACAAGCATCCTGGCACCAGTTTTGGGCTAACAGCCCTCATTAGCCAGGCTAGCTTGAATCCAGTGGCAAAGTGAGCAAGGGACCCACGTCTGGGCATACCCTGCCAACTTAGGGTGAACAAAGCAAACACAAGAAGATGATGGACGAAACGCTGAAACTTTTCAGAAACTCACCCCCAGTCACAGATCTGGGTTGAATCCCTCATTGTTCTTTAGCTCACTCGCCACCCCAGTTCAGACACAGCTATATGCAAATCAGTCTTGACCCTGTGCCTCATGGGAACAGTCCAACCCGAACTGCCAAGCCATGTCTTCCCTGGACCGGAAACAAGCATCCTGGGACCGGTTTTCGGCTAACAGCCCTCATTAGCCAGGCTAGCTTGAATCCAGTGGCAAAGTGAGCAAGGGACCCACGTCTGGGAATACCCTGCCAACTTAGGGCGAACAGAGCAAACACAAGGAGATGATGGACAAAACGCTGAAACTATTCAGAAACTCACCCCCAGTCACAGATCTGGGTTGAATCCCTCATTGTTCTTTAGCTCACTCGCCACCCCAGTTCAGACACAGATATATGCAAATCAGTCTTGACCCTGTGCCTCATGGGAACAGTCCAGCCCGAACTGCCAAGCCATGTCTTCCCTGGACCAGAAACAAGTATCCTGGGACTGGTTTCGGGCTAACAGCCCTCATCAGCCAGGCTATCTTGAATCCAGTGGCCAAGTGAACAAGGGACCCACTTCTGGGCATACCCTGCCATCTTAGGGCGAACAAAGCAAACACAAAGAGATGATGGACAGAGCGCTGAAACTTTTCAGAAACTAAACCCCAGTCACAAATCTGGGTTGAATACCTCATCGTTCTTTAGCTCACTTCGCCACCCCAGTTCAGACACAGCTATATGCAAATCAGTCTTGACCCTGTGCCTCATGGGAACAGTCCAGCCCGAACTGCCAAGCCATGTCTTCCCTGGACCGGAAACAAGCATCCTGGGACCGGTTTTGGGCTAACAGCCCTCATCAGCCAGGCTATCTTGAATCCAGTGGCAAAGTGAGCAAGGGACCCACGTCTGGGCATACCCTGCCAACTTAGGGCGAACAAAGCAAACACAGGAGATGATGGACAGAGCGCTAAAACTTTTCAGAAACTAACCCCCAGTCACAGATCTGGGTTGAATACCTCATCGTTCTTTAGCTCACTTCGCCACCCCAGTTCAGACACAGCTATATGCAAATCAGTCTTGACCCTGTGCCTCATGGGAACAGTCCAGCCCGAACTGCCAAGCCATGTCTTCCCTGGACCGGAAACAAGCATCCTGGGACCAGTTTCGGGCTAACAGCCCTCATCAGCCAGGCAAGCTTGAATCCAGTGGCAAAGTGAGCAAGGGACCCACGTCTGGGCATACCCTGCCAACTTAGGGTGAACAAAGCAAACACAAGGAGATGATGGACGGAGCGCTGAAACTTTTCAGAAACTCACCCCCAGTCACAGATCTGGGTTGAATCCCTCATTGTTCTTTAGCTCACTTCGCCACCCCAGTTCAGACACAGCTATATGCAAATCAGTCTTGACCCTGTGCCTCATGGGAACAGTCCAGCCCGAACTGCCAAGCCATGTCTTCCCTCGACCGGAAACAAGCATCCTGGGACCGGTTTTGGGCTAACAGCCCTCATTAGCCAGGCTAGCTTGAATCCAGTGGCAAAGTGAGCAAGGGACCCACGTCTGGGCATACCCTGCCAACTTAGGGCGAACAGAGCAAACACAAGGAGATGATGGACGGAGCGCTGAAACTTTTCAGAAACTCACCCCCAGTCACAGATCTGGGTTCAATCCCTCATTGTTCTTTAGCTCACTCGCCACCCCAGTTCAGACACAGCTATATGCAAATCAGTCTTGACCCTGTGCCTCATGGGAACAGTCCAACCCGAACTGCCAAGCCATGTCTTCCCTGGACCAGAAACAAGCATCCTGGGACCAGTTTTGGGCTAACAGCCCTCATTAGCCAGGCTAGCTTGAATCCACTGGCAAAGTGAGCAAGGGACCCACGTCTGGGCATACCCTGCCAACTTAGGGTGAACAAAGCAAACACAAGGAGATGATGGACGGAACGCTGAAACTTTTCAGAAACTCACCCCCAGTTACAGATCTGGGTTCAATCCCTCATTGTTCTTTAGCTCACTCGCCACCCCAGTTCAGACACAGCTATATGCAAATCAGTCTTGACCCTGTGCCTCATGGGAACATTCCAGCCCGAACTGCCAAGCCATGTCTTCCCTCGACCGGAAACAAGCATCCTGGGACCGGTTTTGGGCTAACAGCTCTCATTAGCCAGGCTAGCTTGAATCCAGTGGCAAAGTGAACAAGGGACCCACGTCTGGGCATACCCTGCCAATTTAGGGTGAACAGAGCAAACACAAGGAGATGATGGACGGAGCGCTGAAACTTTTCATAAACTCACCCCCAGTCACAGATCTGGGTTCAATCCCTCATTGTTCTTTAGCTCACTTTGCCACCCCAGTTCAGACACAGCTATATGCAAATCAGTCTTGACCCTGTGCCTCATGGGAACAGTCCAACCCGAACTGCCAAGCCATGTCTTCCCTGGACTGGAAACAAGCATCCTGGGACCGGTTTTCGGCTAACAGCCCTCATTAGCCAGGCTAGCTTGAATCCAGTGGCAAAGTGAGCAAGGGACCCACGTCTGGGAATACCCTGCCAACTTAGGGCGAACAGAGCAAACACAAGGAGATGATGGACAAAACGCTGAAACTTTTCAGAAACTCACCCCCAGTCACAGATCTGGGTTGAATCCCTCATTGTTCTTTAGCTCACTCGCCACCCCAGTTCAGACACAGATATATGCAAATCAGTCTTGACCCTGTGCCTCATGGGAACAGTCCAGCCCGAACTGCCAAGCCATGTCTTCCCTGGACCGGAAACAAGCATCCTGGGACCAGTTTCGGGCTAACAGCCCTCATCAGCCAGGCAAGCTTGAATCCAGTGGCAAAGTGAGCAAGGGACCCACGTCTGGGCATACCCTGCCAACTTAGGGTGAACAAAGCAAACACAAGGAGATGATGGACGGAACGCTGAAACTTTTCAGAAACTCACCCCCAGTCACAGATCTGGGTTGAATCCCTCATTGTTCTTTAGCTCACTCGCCACCCCAGTTCAGACACAGCTATATGCAAATCAGTCTTGACCCTGTGCCTCATGGGAACAGTCCAGCCCGAACTGCCAAGCCATGTCTTCCCTCGACCGGAAACAAGCATCCTGGGACCGGTTTTGGGCTAACAGCCCTCATTAGCCAGGCTAGCTTGAATCCAGTGGCAAAGTGAGCAAGGGACCCACGTCTGGGCATACCCTGCCAACTTAGGGCGAACAGAGCAAACACAAGGAGATGATGGACGGAGCGCTGAAACTTTTCAGAAACTCACCCCCAGTCACAGATCTGGGTTCAATCCCTCATCGTTCTTTAGCTCACTTCGCCACCCCAGTTCAGACACAGCTATATGCAAATCAGTCTTGACCCTGTGCCTCATGGGAACAGTCCAGCCCGAACTGCCAAGCCATGTCTTCCCTGGACCGGAAACAAGCATCCTGGTACCGGTTTTGGGCTATCAGCCCTCATTAGCCAGGCTAGCTTGAATCCAGTGGCAAAGTGAGCAAGGGACCCACGTCTGGGCATACCCTGCCAACTTAGGGCGAACAGAGCAAACACAAGGAGATGATGGACGGAGCGCTGAAACTTTTCAGAAACTCACCCCCAGTCACAAATCTGGGTTCAATCCCTCATTGTTCTTTAGCTCACTCGCCACCCCAGTTCAGACACAGCTATATGCAAATCAGTCTTGACCCTGTGCCTCATGGGAACAGTCCAACCCGAACTGCCAAGCCATGTCTTCCCTGGACCGGAAACAAGCATCCTGGGACCAGTTTTGGGCTAACAGCCCTCATTAGCCAGGCTAGCTTGAATCCAGTGGCAAAGTGAGGAAGGGACCCACGTCTGGGCATACCCTGCCAACTTAGGGTGAACAAAGCAAACACAAGGAGATGATGGACGGAACGCTGAAACTTTTCAGAAACTCACCCCCAGTTACAGATCTGGGTTGAATCCCTCATTGTTCTTTAGCTCACTCGCCACCCCAGTTCAGACACAGCTATATGCAAATCAGTCTTGACCCTGTGCCTCATGGGAACATTCCAGCCCAAACTGCCAAGCCATGTCTTACCCCGACCGGAAACAAGCATCCTGGGACCGGTTTTGGGCTAACAGCCCTCATTAGCCAGGCTAGCTTGAATCCAGTGGCAAAGTGAACAAGGGACCCACGTCTGGGCATACCCTGCCAATTTAGGGTGAACAGAGCAAACACAAGGAGATGATGGACGGAACGCTGAAACTTTTCAGAAACTCACCCCCAGTCACAGATCTGGGTTCAATCCCTCATTGTTCTTTAGATCACTTAGCCACCCCAGTTCAGACACAGCTATATGCAAATCAGTCGTGACCCTGTGCCTCATGGGAACAGTCCAACCCGAACTGCCAAGCCATGTCTTCCCTGGACCGGAAACAAGCATCCTGGGACCGGTTTTCGGCTAACAGCCCTCATTAGCCAGGCTAGCTTGAATCCAGTGGCAAAGTGAGCAAGGGACCCACGTCTGGGAATACCCTGCCAACTTAGGGCGAACAGAGCAAACACAAGGAGATGATGGACAAAACGCTGAAACTTTTCAGAAACTCACCCCCAGTCACAGATCTGGGTTGAATCCCTCATTGTTCTTTAGCTCACTCGCCACCCCAGTTCAGACACAGATATATGCAAATCAGTCTTGACCCTGTGCCTCATGGGAACAGTCCAGCCCGAACTGCCAAGCCATGTCTTCCCTGGACCAGAAACCAGCATCCTGGGACTGGTTTCGGGCTAACAGCCCTCATCAGCCAGGCAAGCTTGAATCCAGTGGCAAAGTGAGCAAGGGACCCACATCTGGGCATACCCTGCCAACTTAGGGTGAACAAAGCAAACACAAGGAGATGATGGACGGAACGCTGAAACTTTTCAGAAACTCACCCCCAGTCACAGATCTGGGTTGAATCCCTCATTGTTCTTTAGCTCACTTCGCCACCCCAGTTCAGACACAGCTATATGCAAATCAGTCTTGACCCTGTGCCTCATGGGAACAGTCCAGCCCGAACTGCCAAGCCATGTCTTCCCTGGACCGGAAACAAGCATCCTGGGACCGGTTTTGGGCTAATAGCCCTCATCAGCCAGGCTAGCTTGAATCCAGTGGCAAAGTGAGCAAGGGACCCACGTCTGGGCATACCCTGCCAACTTAGGGCGAACAAAGCAAACACAAAGAGATGATGGACAGAGCGCTGAAACTTTTCAGAATCTAACCCCCAGTCACAAATCTGGGTTGAATCCCTCATTGTTCTTTAGCTCACTTCGCCACCCCAGTTCAGACACAGCTATATGCAAATCAGTCTTGACCCTGTGCCACATGGGAACAGTCCAGCCCGAACTGCCAAGCCATGTCTTCCCTGGACCGGAAACAAGCATCCTGGGACCGGTTTTGGGCTAACAGCCCTCATTAGCCAGGCTAGCTTGAATCCAGTGGCAAAGTGAACAAGGGACCCACGTCTGGGCAAACCCTGCCAATTTAGGGTGAACAGAGCAAACACAAGGAGATGATGGACGGAGCGCTGAAACTTTTCAGAAACTCACCCCAGCCACAGATCTGGGTTCAATCCCTCATTGTTCTTTAGCTCACTTTGCCACCCCAGTTCAGACACAGCTATATGCAAATCAGTCTTGACCCTGTGCCTCATGGGAACAGTCCAGCCCGAACTGCCAAGCCATGTCTTCCCTGGACCGGAAACAAGCATCCTGGGACCAGTTTCGGGCTAACAGCCCTCATCAGCCAGGCAAGCTTGAATCCAGTGGCAAAGTGAGCAAGGGACCCACGTCTGGGCATACCCTGCCAACTTAGGGTGAACAAAGCAAACACAAGGAGATGATGGACGGAACGCTGAAACTTTTCAGAAACTCACCCCCAGTCACAGATCTGGGTTGAATCCCTCATTGTTCTTTAGCTCACTCGCCACCCCAGTTCAGACACAGCTATATGCAAATCAGTCTTGACCCTGTGCCTCATGGGAACAGTCCAGCCCGAACTGCCAAGCCATGTCTTCCCTGGACCGGAAACAAGCATCCGGGACCGGTTTTGGGCTAATAGCCCTCATCAGCCAGGCTAGCTTGAATCCAGTGGCAAAGTGAGCAAGGGACCCACGTCTGGGCATACCCTGCCAACTTAGGGCAAACAAAGCAAACACAAAGAGATGATGGACAGAGCGCTGAAACTTTTCAGAATCTAACCCCCAGTCACAAATCTGGGTTGAATCCCTCATCGTTCTTTAGCTCACTTCGCCACCCCAGTTCAGACACAGCTATATGCAAATCAGTCTTGACCCTGTGCCACATGGGAACAGTCCAGCCCGAACTGCCAAGCCATGTCTTCCCTGGACCGGAAACAAGCATCCTGGGACCAGTTTCGGGCTAACAGCCCTCATCAGCCAGGCAAGCTTGAATCCAGTGGCAAAGTGAGCAAGGGACCCACGTCTGGGCATACCCTGCCAACTTAGGGTGAACAAAGCAAACACAAGGAGATGATGGACGGAACGCTGAAACTTTTCAGAAACTCACCCCCATTCACAGATCTGGGTTGAATCCTCATTGTTCTTTAGCTCACTCGCCACTCCCAGTTCAGACACAGCTATATGCAAATCAGTCTTGACCCTGTGCCTCATGGGAACAGTCCAGCCCGAACTGCCTAAGCCATGTCTTCCCTCGACCGGAAACAAGCATCCTGGGACCGGTTTTGGGCTAACAGCCCTCATTAGCCAGGCTAGCTTGAATCCAGTGGCAAAGTGAGCAAGGGACCCACGTCTGGGCATACCCTGCCAACTTAGGGCGAACAGAGCAAACACAAGGAGATGATGGACGGAGCGCTGAAACTTTTCAGAAACTCACCCCCAGTCACAGATCTGGGATCAATCCCTCATCGTTCTTTAGCTCACTTCGCCACCCCAGTTCAGACACAGCTATATGCAAATCAGTCTTGACCCTGTGCCTCATGGGAACAGTCCAACCCGAACTGCCAAGCCATGTCTTCCCTGGACCGGAAACAAGCATCCTGGTACCGGTTTTGGGCTATCAGCCCTCATTAGCCAGGCTAGCTTGAATCCAGTGGCAAAGTGAGCAAGGGACCCACGTCTGGGCATACCCTGCCAACTTAGGGCGAACAGAGCAAACACAAGGAGATGATGGATGGAGCGCTGAAACTTTTCAGAAACTCACCCCCAGTTACAGATCTGGGTTGAATCCCTCATTGTTCTTTAGCTCACTCGCCACCCCAGTTCAGACACAGCTATATGCAAATCAGTCTTGACCCTATGCCTCATGGGAACATTCCAGCCCAAACTGCCAAGCCATGTCTTACCCCGACCGGAAACAAGCATCCTTTGACCGGTTTTGGGCTAACAGCCCTCATTAGCCAGGCTAGCTTGAATCCAGTGGCAAAGTGAACAAGGGACCCACGTCTGGGCATACCCTGCCAATTTAGGGTGAACAGAGCAAACACAAGGAGATGATGGACGGAACGCTGAAACTTTTCAGAAACTCACCCCCAGTCACAGATCTGGGTTCAATCCCTCATTGTTCTTTAGATCACTTAGCCACCCCAGTTCAGACACAGCTATATGCAAATCAGTCGTGACCCTGTGCCTCATGGGAACAGTCCAACCCGAACTGCCAAGCCATGTCTTCCTGGACCGGAAACAAGCATCCTGGGACCGGTTTCGGCTAACAGCCCTCATTAGCCAGGCTAGCTTGAATCCAGTGGCAAAGTGAGCAAGGGACCCACGTCTGGGAATACCCTGCCAACTTAGGGCGAACAGAGCAAACACAAGGAGATGATGGACAAAACGCTGAAACTTTTCAGAAACTCACCCCCAGTCACAGATCTGGGTTGAATCCCTCATTGTTCTTTAGCTCACTCGCCACCCCAGTTCAGACACAGATATATGCAAATCAGTCTTGACCCTGTGCCTCATGGGAACAGTCCAGCCCGAACTGCCAAGCCATGTCTTCCCTGGACCAGAAACCAGCATCCTGGGACTGGTTTCGGGCTAACAGCCCTCATCAGCCAGGCAAGCTTGAATCCAGTGGCAAAGTGAGCAAGGGACCCACATCTGGGCATACCCTGCCAACTTAGGGTGAACAAAGCAAACACAAGGAGATGATGGACGGAACGCTGAAACTTTTCAGAAACTCACCCCCAGTCACAGATCTGGGTTGAATCCCTCATTGTTCTTTAGCTCACTCGCCACCCCAGTTCAGACACAGCTATATGCAAATCAGTCTTGACCCTGTGCCTCATGGGAACAGTCCAGCCCGAACTGCCAAGCCATGTCTTCCCTGGACCGGAAACAAGCATCCTGGGACCGGTTTTGGGCTAATAGCCCTCATCAGCCAGGCTAGCTTGAATCCAGTGGCAAAGTGAGCAAGGGACCCACGCCTGGGCATACCCTGCCAACTTAGGGCGAACAAAGCAAACACAAAGAGATGATGGACAGAGCGCTGAAACTTTTCAGAATCTAACCCCCAGTCACAAATCTGGGTTGAATCCCTCATTGTTCTTTAGCTCACTTCGCCACCCCAGTTCAGACACAGCTATATGCAAATCAGTCTTGACCCTGTGCCACATGGGAACAGTCCAGCCCGAACTGCCAAGCCATGTCTTCCCTGGACCGGAAACAAGCATCCTGGGACCGGTTTTGGGCTAACAGCCCTCATTAGCCAGGCTAGCTTGAATCCAGTGGCAAAGTGAACAAGGGACCCACGTCTGGGCAAACCCTGCCAATTTAGGATGAACAGAGCAAACACAAGGAGATGATGGACGGAGTGCTGAAACTTTTCAGAAACTCACCCCAGCCACAGATCTGGGTTCAATCCTCATTGTTCTTTAGCTCACTTTGCCACCCCAGTTCAGACACAGCTATATGCAAATCAGTCTTGACCCTGTGCCTCATGGGAACAGTCCAGCCCGAACTGCCAAGCCATGTCTTCCCTGGACCGGAAACAAGCATCCTGGGACCAGTTTCGGGCTAACAGCCCTCATCAGCCAGGCAAGCTTGAATCCAGTGGCAAAGTGAGCAAGGGACCCACGTCTGGGCATACCCTGCCAACTTAGGGTGAACAAAGCAAACACAAGGAGATGATGGACGGAACGCTGAAACTTTTCAGAAACTCACCCCCAGTCACAGATCTGGGTTGAATCCCTCATTGTTCTTTAGCTCACTCGCCACCCCAGTTCAGACACAGCTATATGCAAATCAGTCTTGACCCTGTGCCTCATGGGAACAGTCCAGCCCGAACTGCCAAGCCATGTCTTCCCTGGACCGGAAACAAGCATCCGGGACCGGCTTTGGGCCAATAGCCCTCATCAGCCAGGCTAGCTTGAATCCAGTGTCAAAGTGAGCAAGGGACCCACGTCTGGGCATACCCTGCCAACTTAGGGCGAACAAAGCAAACACAAAGAGATGATGGACAGAGCGCTGAAACTTTTCAGAATCTAACCCCCAGTCACAAATCTGGGTTGAATCCTCATCGTTCTTTAGCTCACTTCGCCACCCCAGTTCAGACACAGCTATATGCAAATCAGTCTTGACCCTGTGCCACATGGGAACAGTCCAGCCCGAACTGCCAAGCCATGTCTTCCCTGGACCGGAAACAAGCATCCTCGGACCGGTTTTGGGCTAACAGCCCTCATTAGCCAGGCTAGCTTGAATCCAGTGGCAAAGTGAACAAGGGACCCACGCCTGGGCATACCCTGCCAATTTAGGGTGAACAGAGCAAACACAAGGAGATGATGGACGGAGCGCTGAAACTTTTCAGAAACTCACCCCAGCCACAGATCTGGGTTCAATCCCTCATTGTTCTTTAGCTCACTTCGCCACCCCAGTTCAGACACAGCTATATGCAAATCAGTCTTGACCCTGTGCCTCATGGGAACAGTCCAGCCCGAACTGCCAAGCCATGTCTTCCCTGGACCGGAAACAAGCATCCTGGGACCGGTTTTGGGCTAACAGCCCTCATCAGCCAGGCTATCTTGAATCCAGTGGCAAAGTGAGCAAGGGACCCACGTCTGGGCATACCCTGCCAACTTAGGGCGAACAAAGCAAACACAAAGAGATGATGGACAGAGCGCTGAAACTTTTCAGAAACTAACCCCCAGTCACAAATCTGGGTTGAATCCCTCATCGTTCTTTAGCTCACATCGCCACCCCAGTTCAGACACAGCTATATGCAAATCAGTCTTGACCCTGTGCCTCATGGGAACAGTCCAGCCCGAACTGCCAAGCCATGTCTTCCCTGGACCGGAAACAAGCATCCTGGGACCGGTTTCGGGCTAACAGCCCTCATCAGCCAGGCTAGCTTGAATCCAGCGGAAAAGTGAGCAAGGGACCCACGTCTGGGCATACCCTGCCAACTTTGGGCAAACAGAGCAAACACAAGAAGATGATGGACGGAGCGCTGAAACTTTGAGAAACTGCCCCCAGTCACAGATCTTAGTTGAATACCTCATTGTTCTTTAGCTCACTCGCCACCCCAGTTCAGACACAGCTATACGCAAATCAGTCTTGACCCTGTGCCTCATGGGAACAGTCCAGCCCGAACTGCCAAGCCATGTCTTCCCTGGACCGGAAACAAGCATCCTGGGACCAGTTTCGGAGCTAACAGCCCTCATCAGCCAGGCAAGCTTGAATCCAGTGGCAAAGTGAGCAAGGGACCCACGTCTGGGCATACCCTGCCAACTTAGGGTGAACAAAGCAAACACAAGGAGATGATGGACGGAACGCTGAAACTTTTCAGAAACTCACCCCCAGTCACAGATCTGGGTTGAATCCTCATTGTTCTTTAGCTCACTCGCCACCCCAGTTCAGACACAGCTATATGCAAATCAGTCTTGACCCTGTGCCTCATGGGAACAGTCCAGCCCGAACTGCCAAGCCATGTCTTCCCTGGACCGAAACAAGCATCCTGGGACCGGTTTTGGGCTAACAGCCCTCATTAGCCAGGCTAGCTTGAATCCAGTGGCAAAGTGAACAAGGGACCCACGTCTGGGCAAACCCTGCCAATTTAGGGTGAACAGAGCAAACACAAGGAGATGATGGACGGAGCGCTGAAACTTTTCAGAAACTCACCCCAGCCACAGATCTGGGTTCAATCCCTCATTGTTCTTTAGCTCACTTTGCCACCCCAGTTCAGACACAGCTATATGCAAATCAGTCTTGACCCTGTGCCTCATGGGAACAGTCCAGCCCGAACTGCCAAGCCATGTCTTCCCTGGACCGAAACAAGCATCCTGGGACCAGTTTCGGGCTAACAGCCCTCATCAGCCAGGCAAGCTTGAATCCAGTGGCAAAGTGAGCAAGGGTCCCACGTCTGGGCATACCCTGCCAACTTAGGGTGAACAAAGCAAACACAAGGAGATGATGGACGGAACGCTGAAACTTTTCAGAAACTCACCCCCAGTCACAGATCTGGGTTGAATCCCTCATTGTTCTTTAGCTCACTCGCCACCCCAGTTCAGACACAGCTATATGCAAATCAGTCTTGACCCTGTGCCTCATGGGAACAGTCCAGCCCGAACTGCCAAGCCATGTCTTCCCTGGACCGGAAACAAGCATCCGGGACCGGTTTTGGGCTAATAGCCCTCATCAGCCAGGCTAGCTTGAATCCAGTGGCAAAGTGAGCAAGGGACCCACGTCTGGGCATACCCTGCCAACTTAGGGCGAACAAAGCAAACACAAAGAGATGATGGACAGAGCGCTGAAACTTTTCAGAATCTAACCCCCAGTCACAAATCTGGGTTGAATCCTCATCGTTCTTTAGCTCACTTCGCCACCCCAGTTCAGACACAGCTATATGCAAATCAGTCTTGACCCTGTGCCACATGGGAACAGTCCAGCCCGAACTGCCAAGCCATGTCTTCCCTGGACCGGAAACAAGCATCCTGGGACCAGTTTCGGGCTAACAGCCCTCATCAGCCAGGCAAGCTTGAATCCAGTGGCAAAGTGAGCAAGGGACCCACGTCTGGGCATACCCTGCCAACTTAGGGTGAACAAAGCAAACACAAGGAGATGATGGACGGAGCGCTGAAACTTTTCAGAAACTCACCCCAGTCACAGATCTGGGATCAATCCCTCATCGTTCTTTAGCTCACTTCGCCACCCCAGTTCAGACACAGCTATATGCAAATCAGTCTTGACCCTGTGCCTCATGGGAACAGTCCAACCCGAACTGCCAAGCCATGTCTTCCCTGGACCGGGAAACAAGCATCCTGGTACCGGTTTTGGGCTATCAGCCCTCATTAGCCAGGCTAGCTTGAATCCAGTGGCAAAGTGAGCAAGGGACCCACGTCTGGGCATACCCTGCCAACTTAGGGCGAACAGAGCAAACACAAGGAGATGATGGACGGAGCGCTGAAACTTTTCAGAACCTCACCCCCAGTCACAAATCTGGGTTCAATCCTCATTGTTCTTTAGCTCACTCGCCACCCCAGTTCAGACACAGCTATATGCAAATCAGTCTTGACCCTGTGCCTCATGGGAACAGTCCAACCCGAACTGCCAAGCCATGTCTTCCCTGGACCGGAAACAAGCATCCTGGGACCAGTTTTGGGCTAACAGCCCTCATTAGCCAGGCTAGCTTGAATCCAGTGGCAAAGTGAGCAAGGGACCCACGTCTGGGCATACCCTGCCAACTTAGGGTGAACAAAGCAAACACAAGGAGATGATGGACGGAACGCTGAAACTTTTCAGAAACTCACCCCCAGTTACAGATCTGGGTTGAATCCCTCATTGTTCTTTAGCTCACTCGCCACCCCAGTTCAGACACAGCTATATGCAAATCAGTCTTGACCCTGTGCCTCATGGGAACATTCCAGCCCAAACTGCCAAGCCATGTCTTACTCCCGACCGAAACAAGCATCCTGGGACCGGTTTTGGGGCTAACAGCCCTCATTAGCCAGGCTAGCTTGAATCCAGTGGCAAAGTGAACAAGGGACCCACGTCTGGGCATACCCTGCCAATTTAGGGTGAACAGAGCAAACACAAGGAGATGATGGACGGAACGCTGAAACTTTTCAGAAACTCACCCCCAGTCACAGATCTGGGTTCAATCCTCATTGTTCTTTAGATCACTTAGCCACCCCAGTTCAGACACAGCTATATGCAAATCAGTCGTGACCCTGTGCCTCATGGGAACAGTCCAACCCGAACTGCCAAGCCATGTCTTCCTGGACCGGAAACAAGCATCCTGGGACCGGTTTTCGGCTAACAGCCCTCATTAGCCAGGCTAGCTTGAATCCAGTGGCAAAGTGAGCAAGGGACCCACGTCTGGGAATACCCTGCCAACTTAGGGCGAACAGAGCAAACACAAGGAGATGATGGACAAAACGCTGAAACTTTTCAGAAACTCACCCCCAGTCACAGATCTGGGTTGAATCCCTCATTGTTCTTTAGCTCACTCGCCACCCCAGTTCAGACACAGATATATGCAAATCAGTCTTGACCCTGTGCCTCATGGGAACAGTCCAGCCCGAACTGCCAAGCCATGTCTTCCCTGGACCAGAAACCAGCATCCTGGGACTGGTTTCGGGCTAACAGCCCTCATCAGCCAGGCAAGCTTGAATCCAGTGGCAAAGTGAGCAAGGGACCCACATCTGGGCATACCCTGCCAACTTAGGGTGAACAAAGCAAACACAAGGAGATGATGGACGGAACGCTGAAACTTTTCAGAAACTCACCCCCAGTCACAGATCTGGGTTGAATCCCTCATTGTCTCTTTAGCTCACTCGCCACCCCAGTTCAGACACAGCTATATGCAAATCAGTCTTGACCCTGTGCCTCATGGGAACAGTCCAGCCCGAACTGCCAAGCCATGTCTTCCTGGACCGGAAACAAGCATCCTGGGACCGGTTTTGGGCTAATAGCCCTCATCAGCCAGGCTAGCTTGAATCCAGTGGCAAAGTGAGCAAGGGACCCACGTCTGGGCATACCCTGCCAACTTAGGGCGAACAAAGCAAACACAAAGAGATGATGGACAGAGCGCTGAAACTTTTCAGAATCTAACCCCCAGTCACAAATCTGGGTTGAATCCCTCATTGTTCTTTAGCTCACTTCGCCACCCCAGTTCAGACACAGCTATATGCAAATCAGTCTTGACCCTGTGCCACATGGGAACAGTCCAGCCCGAACTGCCAAGCCATGTCTTCCTGGACCGGAAACAAGCATCCTGGGACCGGTTTTGGGCTAACAGCCCTCATTAGCCAGGCTAGCTTGAATCCAGTGGCAAAGTGAACAAGGGACCCACGTCTGGGCAAACCCTGCCAATTTAGGATGAACAGAGCAAACACAAGGAGATGATGGACGGAGCGCTGAAACTTTTCAGAAACTCACCCCAGCCACAGATCTGGGTTCAATCCCTCATTGTTCTTTAGCTCACTTTGCCACCCCAGTTCAGACACAGCTATATGCAAATCAGTCTTGACCCTGTGCCTCATGGGAACAGTCCAGCCCGAACTGCCAAGCCATGTCTTCCCTGGACCGGAAACAAGCATCCTGGGACCAGTTTCGGGCTAACAGCCCTCATCAGCCAGGCAAGCTTGAATCCAGTGGCAAAGTGAGCAAGGGACCCACGCCTGGGCATACCCTGCCAACTTAGGGTGAACAAAGCAAACACAAGGAGATGATGGACGGAACGCTGAAACTTTTCAGAAACTCACCCCCAGTCACAGATCTGGGTTGAATCCTCATTGTTCTTTAGCTCACTCGCCACTCCCAGTTCAGACACAGCTATATGCAAATCAGTCTTGACCCTGTGCCTCATGGGAACAGTCCAGCCCGAACTGCCAAGCCATGTCTTCCCTGGACCGGAAACAAGCATCCGGGACCGGTTTTGGGCTAATAGCCCTCATCAGCCAGGCTAGCTTGAATCCAGTGGCAAAGTGAGCAAGGGACCCACGTCTGGGCATACCCTGCCAACTTAGGGCGAACAAAGCAAACACAAAGAGATGATGGACAGAGCGCTGAAACTTTTCAGAATCTAACCCCCAGTCACAAATCTGGGTTGAATCCCTCATCGTTCTTTAGCTCACTTCGCCACCCCAGTTCAGACACAGCTATATGCAAATCAGTCTTGACCCTGTGCCACATGGGAACAGTCCAGCCCGAACTGCCAAGCCATGTCTTCCTGGACCGGAAACAAGCATCCTCGGACCGGTTTTGGGCTAACAGCCCTCATTAGCCAGGCTAGCTTGAATCCAGTGGCAAAGTGAACAAGGGACCCACGTCTGGGCATACCCTGCCAATTTAGGGTGAACAGAGCAAACACAAGGAGATGATGGACGGAGCGCTGAAACTTTTCAGAAACTCACCCCAGCCACAGATCTGGGTTCAATCCCTCATTGTTCTTTAGCTCACTTCGCCACCCCAGTTCAGACACAGCTATATGCAAATCAGTCTTGACCCTGTGCCTCATGGGAACAGTCCAGCCCGAACTGCCAAGCCATGTCTTCCCTGACCGGAAACAAGCATCCTGGGACCGGTTTTGGGCTAACAGCCCTCATCAGCCAGGCTATCTTGAATCCAGTGGCAAAGTGAGCAAGGGACCCACGCCTGGGCATACCCTGCCAACTTAGGGCCGAACAAAGCAAACACAAAGAGATGATGGACAGAGCGCTGAAACTTTTCAGAAACTAACCCCCAGTCACAAATCTGGGTTGAATCCCTCATCGTTCTTTAGCTCACATCGCCACCCCAGTTCAGACACAGCTATATGCAAATCAGTCTTGACCCTGTGCCTCATGGGAACAGTCCAGCCCGAACTGCCAAGCCATGTCTTCCCTGGATTGGAAACAAGCATCCTGGGACCGGTTTCGGGCTAACAGCCCTCATCAGCCAGGCTAGCTTGAATCCAGCGGAAAGTGAGCAAGGGACCCACGCCTGGGCATACCCTGCCAACTTTGGGCAAACAGAGCAAACACAAGAAGATGATGGACGGAGCGCTGAAACTTTTGAGAAACTGCCCCCCAGTCACAGATCTTAGTTGAATACCTCATTGTTCTTTAGCTCACTCACCACCCCAGTTCAGACACAGCTATACGCAAATCAGTCTTGACCCTGTGCCTCATGGGAACAGTCCAGCCCGAACTGCCAAGCCATGTCTTCCCTCGACCGGAAACAAGCATCCTGGGACCGGTTTTGGGCTATCAGCCCTCATTAGCCAGGCTAGCTTGAATCCAGTGGCAACGTGAGCAAGGGACCCACGTCTGGGCATACCCTGCCAACTTAGGCGAACAGAGCAAACACAAGGAGATGATGGACGGAGCGCTGAAACTTTTCAGAAACTCACCCCCAGTCACAGATCTGGGTTCAATCCCTCATTGTTCTTTAGCTCACTCGCCACCCCAGTTCAGACACAGCTATATGCAAATCAGTCTTGACCCTGTGCCTCATGGGAACATTCCAGCCCGAACTGCCAAGCCATGTCTTCCCTCGACCGGAAACAAGCATCCTGGGACCGGTTTTGGGCTAACAGCCCTCATTAGCCAGGCTAGCTTGAATCCAGTGGCAAAGTGAGCAAGGGACCCACGTCTGGGAATACCCTGCCAACTTAGGGCGAACAGAGCAAACACAAGGAGATGATGGACAAAACGCTGAAACTTTTCAGAAACTCACCCCCAGTCACAGATCTGGGTTGAATCCCTCATTGTTCTTTAGCTCACTCGCCACCCCAGTTCAGACACAGATATATGCAAATCAGTCTTGACCCTGTGCCTCATGGGAACAGTCCAGCCCGAACTGCCAAGCCATGTCTTCCTGGACCAGAAACCAGCATCCTGGGACTGGCTTTCAGGCTAACAGCCCTCATCAGCCAGGCAAGCTTGAATCCAGTGGCAAAGTGAGCAAGGGACCCACATCTGGGCATACCCTGCCAACTTAGGGTGAACAAAGCAAACACAAGGAGATGATGGACGGAACGCTGAAACTTTTCAGAAACTCACCCCCAGTCACAGATCTGGGTTGAATCCCTCATTGTTCTTTAGCTCACTCGCCACCCCAGTTCAGACACAGCTATATGCAAATCAGTCTTGACCCTGTGCCTCATGGGAACAGTCCAGCCCGAACTGCCAAGCCATGTCTTCCCTGGATCGGAAACAAGCATCCTGGGACCGGTTTTGGGCTAATAGCCCTCATCAGCCAGGCTAGCTTGAATCCAGTGGCAAAGTGAGCAAGGGACCCACGTCTGGGCATACCCTGCCAACTTAGGGCGAACAAAGCAAACACAAAGAGATGATGGACAGAGCGCTGAAACTTTTCAGAATCTAACCCCCAGTCACAAATCTGGGTTGAATCCCTCATTGTTCTTTAGCTCACTTCGCACCCCAGTTCAGACACAGCTATATGCAAACCAGTCTTGACCCTGTGCCCATGGGAACAGTCCAGCCCGAACTGCCAAGCCATGTCTTCCCTGGACCGGAAACAAGCATCCTGGGACCGGTTTTGGGCTAACAGCCCTCATTAGCCAGGCTAGCTTGAATCCAGTGGCAAAGTGAACAAGGGACCCACGTCTGGGCAAACCCTGCCAATTTAGGATGAACAGAGCAAACACAAGGAGATGATGGACGGAGCGCTGAAACTTTTCAGAAACTCACCCCAGCCACAGATCTGGGTTCAATCCTCATTGTTTTTAGCTCACTTTGCCACTCCCAGTTCAGACACAGCTATATGCAAATCAGTCTTGACCCTGTGCCTCATGGGAACAGTCCAGCCCGAACTGCCAAGCCATGTCTTCCCTGGACCGGAAACAAGCATCCTGGGACCAGCTTCGGGCTAACAGCCCTCATCAGCCAGGCAAGCTTGAATCCAGTGGCAAAGTGAGCAAGGGACCCACGTCTGGGCATACCCTGCCAACTTAGGGTGAACAAAGCAAACACAAGGAGATGATGGACGGAACGCTGAAACTTTTCAGAAACTCACCCCCAGTCACAGATCTGGGTTGAATCCCTCATTGTTCTTTAGCTCACTCGCCACCCCAGTTCAGACACAGCTATATGCAAATCAGTCTTGACCCTGTGCCTCATGGGAACAGTCCAGCCCGAACTGCCAAGCCATGTCTTCCCTGGACCGGAAACAAGCATCCGGGACCGGTTTTGGGCTAATAGCCCTCATCAGCCAGGCTAGCTTGAATCCAGTGGCAAAGTGAGCAAGGGACCCACGTCTGGGCATACCCTGCCAACTTAGGGCGAACAAAGCAAACACAAAGAGATGATGGACAGAGCGCTGAAACTTTTCAGAATCTAACCCCCAGTCACAAATCTGGGTTGAATCCCTCATCGTTCTTTAGCTCACTTCGCCACCCCAGTTCAGACACAGCTATATGCAAATCAGTCTTGACCCTGTGCCACATGGGAACAGTCCAGCCCGAACTGCCAAGCCATGTCTTCCCTGGACCGGAAACAAGCATCCTCGGACCGGTTTTGGGCTAACAGCCCTCATTAGCCAGGCTAGCTTGAATCCAGTGGCAAAGTGAACAAGGGACCCACGTCTGGGCATACCCTGCCAATTTAGGGTGAACAGAGCAAACACAAGGAGATGATGGACGGAGCGCTGAAACTTTTCAGAAACTCACCCCAGCCACAGATCTGGGTTCAATCCCTCATTGTTCTTTAGCTCACTTCGCCACCCCAGTTCAGACACAGCTATATGCAAATCAGTCTTGACCCTGTGCCTCATGGGAACAGTCCAGCCCGAACTGCCAAGCCATGTCTTCCCTGGACCGGAAACAAGCATCCTGGGACCGGTTTTGGGCTAACAGCCCTCATCAGCCAGGCTATCTTGAATCCAGTGGCAAAGTGAGCAAGGGACCCACGTCTGGGCATACCCTGCCAACTTAGGGCGAACAAAGCAAACACAAAGAGATGATGGACAGAGCGCTGAAACTTTTCAGAAACTAACCCCCAGTCACAAATCTGGGTTGAATCCCTCATCGTTCTTTAGCTCACATCGCCACCCCAGTTCAGACACAGCTATATGCAAATCAGTCTTGACCCTGTGCCTCATGGGAACAGTCCAGCCCGAACTGCCAAGCCATGTCTTCCCTGGATTGGAAACAAGCATCCTGGGACCGGTTTCGGGCTAACAGCCCTCATCAGCCAGGCTAGCTTGAATCCAGCGGAAAAGTGAGCAAGGGACCCACGTCTGGGCATACCCTGCCAACTTTGGGCAAACAGAGCAAACACAAGAAGATGATGGACGGAGCGCTGAAACTTTTGAGAAACTGCCCCCCCAGTCACAGATCTTAGTTGAATACCTCATTGTTCTTTAGCTCACTCGCCACCCCAGTTCAGACACAGCTATACGCAAATCAGTCTTGACCCTGTGCCTCATGGGAACAGTCCAGCCCGAACTGCCAAGCCATGTCTTCCCTCGACCGGAAACAAGCATCCTGGGACCGGTTTTGGGCTATCAGCCCTCATTAGCCAGGCTAGCTTGAATCCAGTGGCAACGTGAGCAAGGGACCCACGTCTGGGCATACCCTGCCAACTTAGGGCGAACAGAGCAAACACAAGGAGATGATGGACGGAGCGCTGAAACTTTTCAGAAACTCACCCCCAGTCACAGATCTGGGTTCAATCCCTCATTGTTCTTTAGCTCACTCGCCACCCCAGTTCAGACACAGCTATATGCAAATCAGTCTTGACCCTGTGCCTCATGGGAACAGTCCAGCCCGAACTGCCAAGCCATGTCTTCCCTCGACCGGAAACAAGCATCCTGGGACCGGTTTTGGGCTAACAGCCCTCATTAGCCAGGCTAGCTTGAATCCAGTGGCAAAGTGAGCAAGGGACCCACGCCTGGGCATACCCTGCCAACTTAGGGCGAACAGAGCAAACACAAGGAGATGATGGACGGAGCGCTGAAACTTTTCAGAAACTCACCCCAAGTCACAGATCTGGGTTCAATCCCTCATCGTTCTTTATCTCACTTCGCCACCCCAGTTCAAACACAGCTATATGCAAATCAGTCTTGACCCTGTGCCTCATGGGAACAGTCCAACCCGAACTGCCAAGCCATGTCTTCCCTGGACCGGAAACAAGCATCCTGGTACCGGTTTTGGGCTATCAGCCCTCATTAGCCAGGCTAGCTTGAATCCAGTGGCAAAGTGAGCAAGGGACCCACGTCTGGGCATACCCTGCCAACTTAGGGCGAACAGAGCAAACACAAGGAGATGATGGACGGAGCGCTGAAACTTTTCAGAAACTCACCCCCAGTCACAGATCTGGGTTCAATCCCTCATTGTTCTTTAGCTCACTCGCCACCCCAGTTCAGACACAGCTGTATGCAAATCAGTCTTGACCCTGTGCCTCATGGGAACAGTCCAACCCGAAATGCCAAGCCATGTCTTCCCTGGACCGGTAACAAGCATCCTGGGACCAGTTTTGGGCTAACAGCCCTCATTAGCCAGGCTAGCTTGAATCCAGTGGCAAAGTGAGCAAGGGACCCACGCCTGGGCATACCCTGCCAACTTAGGGTGAACAAAGCAAACACAAGGAGATGATGGACGGAACGCTGAAACTTTTCAGAAACTCACCCCCAGTTACAGATCTGGGTTGAATCCCTCATTGTTCTTTAGCTCACTCGCCACCCCAGTTCAGACACAGCTATATGCAAATCAGTCTTGACTCTGTGCCTCATGGGAACATTCCAGCCCGAACTGCCAAGCCATGTCTTCCCTCGGACCGGAAACAAGCATCCTGGGACCGGTTTGGGCTAACAGCCCTCATTAGCCAGGCTAGCTTGAATCCAGTGGCAAAGTGAACAAGGGACCCATGTCTGGGCATACCCTGCCAATTTAGGGTGAACAGAGCAAACACAAGGAGATGATGGACAGAGCGCTAAAACTTTTCAGAAACTAACCCCCAGTCACAGATCGGGGTTGAATACCTCATCGTTCTTTAGCTCACTTCGCCACCCCAGTTCAGACACAGCTATATGCAAATCAGTCTTGACCCTGTGCAACATGGGAACAGTCCAGCCCGAACTGCCAAGCCATGTCTTCCCTGGACCGGAAACAAGCATCCTGGGACCAGTTTCGGGCTAACAGCCCTCATCAGCCAGGCAAGCTTGAATCCAGTGGCAAAGTGAGCAAGGGACCCACGTCTGGGCATACCCTGCCAACTTAGGGTGAACAAAGCAAACACAAGGAGATGATGGACGGAACGCTGAAACTTTTCAGAAACTCACCCCCAGTCACAGATCTGGGTTGAATCCCTCATTGTTCTTTAGCTCACTCGCCACCCCAGTTCAGACACAGCTATATGCAAATCAGTCTTGACCCTGTGCCTCATGGGAACAGTCCAGCCCGAACTGCCAAGCCATGTCTTCCCTCGACCGGAAACAAGCATCCTGGGACCGGTTTTGGGCTAACAGCCCTCATTAGCCAGGCTAGCTTGAATCCAGTGGCAAAGTGAGCAAGGGACCCACGTCTGGGCATACCCTGCCAACTTAGGGCGAACAGAGCAAACACAAGGAGATGATGGACGGAGCGCTGAAACTTTTCAGAAACTCACCCCCAAGTCACAGATCTGGGTTCAATCCTCATCGTTCTTTATCTCACTTCGTCACCCCAGTTCAAACACAGCTATATGCAAATCAGTCTTGACCCTGTGCCTCATGGGAACAGTCCAACCCGAACTGCCAAGCCATGTCTTCCCTGGACCGGAAACAAGCATCCTGGTACCGGTTTTGGGCTATCAGCCCTCATTAGCCAGGCTAGCTTGAATCCAGTGGCAACGTGAGCAAGGGACCCACGTCTGGGCATACCCTGCCAACTTAGGGCGAACAGAGCAAACACAAGGAGATGATGGACGGAGCGCTGAAACTTTTCAGAAACTCACCCCCAGTCACAGATCTGGGTTCAATCCCTCATTGTTCTTTAGCTCACTCGCCACCCCAGTTCAGACACAGCTATATGCAAATCAGTCTTGACCCTGTGCCTCATGGGAACAGTCCAACCCGAACTGCCAAGCCATGTCTTCCCTGGACCGGAAACAAGCATCCTGGGACCGGTTTCGGCTAACAGCCCTCATTAGCCAGGCTAGCTTGAATCCAGTGGCAAAGTGAGCAAGGGACCCACGTCTGGGAATACCCTGCCAACTTAGGGCGAACAGAGCAAACACAAGGAGATGATGGACAAAACGCTGACACTTTTCAGAAACTCATCCCCAGTCACAGATCTGGGTTGAATCCCTCATTGTTCTTTAGCTCACTCGCCACCCCAGTTCAGACACAGATATATGCAAATCAGTCTTGACCCTGTGCCTCATGGGAACAGTCCAGCCCGAACTGCCAAGCCATGTCTTCCCTGGACCGGAAACAAGCATCCTGGGACCAGTTTCGGGCTAACAGCCCTCATCAGCCAGGCAAGCTTGAATCCAGTGGCAAAGTGAGCAAGGGACCCACGTCTGGGCATACCCTGCCAACTTAGGGTGAACAAAGCAAACACAAGGAGATGATGGACGGAACGCTGAAACTTTTCAGAAACTCACCCCCAGTCACAGATCTGGGTTGAATCCCTCATTGTTCTTTAGCTCACTCGCCACCCCAGTTCAGACACAGCTATATGCAAATCAGTCTTGACCCTGTGCCTCATGGGAACAGTCCAGCCCGAACTGCCACGCCATGTCTACCCTGGACCGGAAACAAGCATCCTGGGACCGGTTTTGGGCTAATAGCCCTCATCAGCCAGGCTAGCTTGAATCCAGTGGCAAAGTGAGCAAGGGACCCACGTCTGGGCATACCCTGCCAACTTAGGGCGAACAAAGCAAACACAAAGAGATGATGGACAGAGCGCTGAAACTTTTCAGAATCTAACCCCCAGTCACAAATCTGGGTTGAATCCTCATCGTTCTTTAGCTCACTTCGCCACCCCAGTTCAGACACAGCTATATGCAAATCAGTCTTGACCCTGTGCCACATGGGAACAGTCCAGCCCGAACTGCCAAGCCATGTCTTCCCTGGACCGGAAACAAGCATCCTGGGACCGGTTTTGGGCTAACAGCCCTCATTAGCCAGGCTAGCTTGAATCCAGTGGCAAAGTGAACAAGGGACCCACGTCTGGGCATACCCTGCCAATTTAGGGTGAACAGAGCAAACACAAGCAGATGATGGACGGAGCGCTGAAACTTTTCAGAAACTCACCCCAGCCACAGATCTGGGTTCAATCCCTCATTGTTCTTTAGCTCACTTCGCCACCCCAGTTCAGACACAGCTATATGCAAATCAGTCTTGACCCTGTGCCTCATGGGAACAGTCCAGCCCGAACTGCCAAGGCATGTCTTCCCTGGACCGGAAACAAGCATCCTGGGACCAGTTTCGGGCTAACAGCCCTCATCAGCCAGGCAAGCTTGAATCCAGTGGCAAAGTGAGCAAGGGACCCACGTCTGGGCATACCCTGCCAACTTAGGGCGAACAAAGCAAACACAAAGAGATGATGGACAGAGCGCTGAAACTTTTCAGAATCTAACCCCCAGTCACAAATCTGGGTTGAATCCCTCATCGTTCTTTAGCTCACTTCGCCACCCCAGTTCAGACACAGCTATATGCAAATCAGTCTTGACCCTGTGCCACATGGGAACAGTCCAGCCCGAACTGCCAAGCCATGTCTTCCCTGGACCGGAAACAAGCATCCTGGGACCGGTTTTGGGCTAACAGCCCTCATTAGCCAGGCTAGCTTGAATCCAGTGGCAAAGTGAACAAGGGACCCACGTCTGGGCATACCCTGCGAATTTAGGGTGAACAGAGCAAACACAAGGAGATGATGGACGGAGCGCTGAAACTTTTCAGAAACTCACCCCAGCCACAGATCTGGGTTCAATCCCTCATTGTTCTTTAGCTCACTTCGCCACCCCAGTTCAGACACAGCTATATGCAAATCAGTCTTGACCCTGTGCCTCATGGGAACAGTCCAGCCCGAACTGCCAAGCCATGTCTTCCCTGGACCGGAAACAAGCATCCTGGGACCGGTTTTGGGCTAACAGCCCTCATCAGCCAGGCTATCTTGAATCCAGTGGCAAAGTGAGCAAGGGACCCACGCCTGGGCATACCCTGCCAACTTAGGGCGAACAAAGCAAACACAAAGAGATGATGGACAGAGCGCTGAAACTTTTCAGAAACTAACCCCCAGTCACAAATCTGGGTTGAATCCCTCATCGTTCTTTAGCTCACTTCGCCACCCCAGTTCAGACACAGCTATATGCAAATCAGTCTTGACCCTGTGCCTCATGGGAACAGTCCAGCCTGAACTACCAAGCCATGTCTTCCCTGGACCGGAAACAAGCATCCTGGGACCGGTTTCGGGCTAACAGCCCTCATCAGCCAGGCTAGCTTGAATCCAGCGGAAAAGTGAGCAAGGGACCCACGTCTGGGCATACCCTGCCAACTTTGGGCAAACAGAGCAAACACAAGAAGATGATGGACGGAGCGCTGAAACTTTTGAGAAACTGCCCCCCCAGTCACAGATCTTAGTTGAATACCTCATCGTTCTTTAGCTCACTTCGCCACCCCAGTTCAGACACAACTATATGCAAATCAGTCTTGACCCTGTGCCTCATGAGAACAGTCCAGCCCGAGCTGCCAAGCCATGTCTTCCCTGGACCAGAAACAAGCATCCTGGGACTGGTTTCGGGCTAACAGCCCTCATCAGCCAGGCTATCTTGAATCCAGTGGCCAAGTGAACAAGGGACCCACTTCTGGGCATACCCTGCCAACTTAGGGCGAACAAAGCAAACACAAAGATATGATGGACAGAGCGCTGAAACTTTTCAGAAACTAACCCCCAGTCACAAATCTGGGTTGAATCCCTCATCGTTCTTTAGCTCACTTCGCCACCCCAGTTCAGACACAGCTATACGCAAATCAGTCTTGACCCTGTGCCTCATGGGAACAGTCCAGCCCGAACTGCCAAGCCATGTCTTCCCTCGACCGGAAACAAGCATCCTGGGACCGGTTTTGGGCTAACAGCCCTCATTAGCCAGGCTAGCTTGAATCCAGTGGCAAAGTGAGCAAGGGACCCACGTCTGGGCATACCCTGCCAACTTAGGGCGAACAGAGCAAACACAAGGAGATGATGGACGGAGCGCTGAAACTTTTCAGAAACTCACCCCCAAGTCACTGATCTGGATTCAATCCCTCATCGTTCTTTATCTCACTTCGCCACCCCAGTTCAAACACAGCTATATGCAAATCAGTCTTGACCCTGTGCCTCATGGGAACAGTCCAACCCGAACTGCCAAGCCATGTCTTCCCTGGACCGGAAACAAGCATCCTGGTACCGGTTTTGGGCTATCAGCCCTCATTAGCCAGGCTAGCTTGAATCCAGTGGCAAAGTGAGCAAGGGACCCACGTCTGGGCATACCCTGCCAACTTAGGGCGAACAGAGCAAACACAAGGAGATGATGGACGGAGCGCTGAAACTTTTCAGAAACTCACCCCCAGTCACAGATCTGGGTTCAATCCCTCATTGTTCTTTAGCTCACTCGCCACCCCAGTTCAGACACAGCTGTATGCAAATCAGTCTTGACCCTGTGCCTCATGGGAACAGTCCAACCCGAAATGCCAAGCCATGTCTTCCCTGGACCGGTAACAAGCATCCTGGGACCAGTTTTGGGCTAACAGCCCTCATTAGCCAGGCTAGCTTGAATCCAGTGGCAAAGTGAGCAAGGGACCCACGTCTGGGCATACCCTGCCAACTTAGGGTGAACAAAGCAAACACAAGGAGATGATGGACGGAACGCTGAAACTTTTCAGAAACTCACCCCCAGTTACAGATCTGGGTTGAATCCCTCATTGTTCTTTAGCTCACTCGCCACCCCAGTTCAGACACAGCTATATGCAAATCAGTCTTGACTCTGTGCCTCATGGGAACATTCCAGCCCGAACTGCCAAGCCATGTCTTCCCTCGACCGGAAACAAGCATCCTGGGACCGGTTTTGGGCTAACAGCCCTCATTAGCCAGGCTAGCTTGAATCCAGTGGCAAAGTGAACAAGGGACCCATGTCTGGGCATACCCTGCCAATTTAGGGTGAACAGAGCAAACACAAGGAGATGATGGACAGAGCGCTAAAACTTTTCAGAAACTAACCCCCAGTCACAGATCGGGGTTGAATACCTCATCGTTCTTTAGCTCACTTCGCCACCCCAGTTCAGACACAGCTATATGCAAATCAGTCTTGACCCTGTGCCTCATGGGAACAGTCCAACCCGAACTGCCAAGCCATGTCTTCCCTGGACCGGAAACAAGCATCCTGGTACCGGTTTTGGGCTATCAGCCCTCATTAGCCAGGCTAGCTTGAATCCAGTGGCAACGTGAGCAAGGGACCCACGTCTGGGCATACCCTGCCAACTTAGGGCGAACAGAGGAAACACAAGGAGATGATGGACGGAGCGCTGAAACTTTTCAGAAACTCACCCCCAGTCACAGATCTGGGTTCAATCCCTCATTGTTCTTTAACTCACTCGCCACCCCAGTTCAGACACAGCTATATGCAAATCAGTCTTGACCCTGTGCCTCATGGGAACAGTCCAACCCGAACTGCCAAGCCATGTCTTCCCTGGACCGGAAACAAGCATCCTGGGACCGGTTTTCGGCTAACAGCCCTCATTAGCCAGGCTAGCTTGAATCCAGTGGCAAAGTGAGCAAGGGACCCACGTCTGGGAATACCCTGCCAACTTAGGGTGAACAGAGCAAACACAAGGAGATGATGGACAAAACGCTGAAACTTTTCAGAAACTCACCCCCAGTCACAGATCTGGGTTGAATCCCTCATTGTTCTTTAGCTCACTCGCCACCCCAGTTCAGACACAGATATATGCAAATCAGTCTTGACCCTGTGCCTCATGGGAACAGTCCAGCCCGAACTGCCAAGCCATGTCTTCCCTGGACCGGAAACAAGCTTCCTGGGACCAGTTTCGGGCTAACAGCCCTCATCAGCCAGGCAAGCTTGAATCCAGTGGCAAAGTGAGCAAGGGACCCACGTCTGGGCATACCCTGCCAACTTAGGGTGAACAAAGCAAACACAAGGAGATGATGGACGGAACGCTGAAACTTTTCAGAAACTCACCCCCAGTCACAGATCTGGGTTGAATCCCTCATTGTTCTTTAGCTCACTCGCCACCCCAGTTCAGACACAGCTATATGCAAATCAGTCTTGACCCTGTGCCTCATGGGAACAGTCCAGCCCGAACTGCCACGCCATGTCTTCCCTGGACCGGAAACAAGCATCCTGGGACCGGTTTTGGGCTAATAGCCCTCATCAGCCAGGCTAGCTTGAATCCAGTGGCAAAGTGAGCAAGGGACCCACGTCTGGGCATACCCTGCCAACTTAGGGCGAACAAAGCAAACACAAAGAGATGATGGACAGAGCGCTGAAACTTTTCAGAATCTAACCCCCAGTCACAAATCTGGGTTGAATCCCTCATCGTTCTTTAGCTCACTTCGCCACCCCAGTTCAGACACAGCTATATGCAAATCAGTCTTGACCCTGTGCCACATGGGAACAGTCCAGCCCGAACTGCCAAGCCATGTCTTCCCTGGACCGGAAACAAGCATCCTGGGACCGGTTTTGGGCTAACAGCCCTCATTAGCCAGGCTAGCTTGAATCCAGTGGCAAAGTGAACAAGGGACCCACGTCTGGGCATACCCTGCCAATTTAGGGTGAACAGAGCAAACACAAGGAGATGATGGACGGAGCGCTGAAACTTTTCAGAAACTCACCCCAGCCACAGATCTGGGTTCAATCCCTCATTGTTCTTTAGCTCACTTTGCCACCCCAGTTCAGACACAGCTATATGCAAATCAGTCTTGACCCTGTGCCTCATGGGAACAGTCCAGCCCGAACTGCCAAGCCATGTCTTCCCTGGACCGGAAACAAGCATCCTGGGACCAGTTTCGGGCTAACAGCCCTCATCAGCCAGGCAAGCTTGAATCCAGTGGCAAAGTGAGCAAGGGACCCACGTCTGGGCATACCCTGCCAACTTAGGGTGAACAAAGCAAACACAATGAGATGATGGACGGAACGCTGAAACTTTTCAGAAACTCACCCCCAGTCACAGATCTGGGTTGAATCCCGCATTGTTCTTTAGCTCACTCGCCACCCCAGTTCAGACACAGCTATATGCAAATCAGTCTTGACCCTGTGCCTCATGGGAACAGACCAGCCCGAACTGCCAAGCCATGTCTTCCCTGGACCGGAAACAAGCATCCGGGACCGGTTTTGGGCTAATAGCCCTCATCAGCCAGGCTAGCTTGAATCCAGTGGCAAAGTGAGCAAGGGACCCACGTCTGGGCATACCCTGCCAACTTAGGGCGAACAAAGCAAACACAAAGAGATGATGGACAGAGCGCTGAAACTTTTCAGAATCTAACCCCCAGTCACAAATCTGGGTTGAATCCCTCATCGTTCTTTAGCTCACTTCGCCACCCCAGTTCAGACACAGCTATATGCAAATCAGTCTTGACCCTGTGCCACATGGGAACAGTCCAGCCCGAACTGCCAAGCCATGTCTTCCCTGGACCGGAAACAAGCATCCTGGGACCGGTTTTGGGCTAACAGCCCTCATTAGCCAGGCTAGCTTGAATCCAGTGGCAAAGTGAACAAGGGACCCACGTCTGGGCATACCCTGCCAATTTAGGGTGAACAGAGCAAACACAAGGAGATGATGGACGGAGCGCTGAAACTTTTCAGAAACTCACCCCAGCCACAGATCTGGGTTCAATCCCTCTTTGTTCTTTAGCTCACTTCGCCACCCCAGTTCAGACACAGCTATATGCAAATCAGTCTTGACCCTGTGCCTCATGGGAACAGTCCAGCCCGAACTGCCAAGCCATGTCTTCCCTGGACCGGAAACAAGCATCCTGGGACCGGTTTTGGGCTAACAGCCCTCATCAGCCAGGCTATCTTGAATCCAGTGGCAAAGTGAGCAAGGGACCCACGTCTGGGCATACCCTGCCAACTTAGGGCGAACAAAGCAAACACAAAGAGATGATGGACAGAGCGCTGAAACTTTTCAGAAACTAACCCCCAGTCACAAATCTGGGTTGAATCCCTCATCGTTCTTTAGCTCACTTCGCCACCCCAGTTCAGACACAGCTATATGCAAATCAGTCTTGACCCTGTGCCTCATGGGAACAGTCCAGCCCGAACTACCAAGCCATGTCTTCCCTGGACCGGAAACAAGCATCCTCGGACCGGTTTCGGGCTAACAGCCCTCATCAGCCAGGCTAGCTTGAATCCAGTGGAAAAGTGAGCAAGGGACCCACGTCTGGGCATACCCTGCCAACTTTGGGCAAACAGAGCAAACACAAGAAGATGATGGACGGAGCGCTGAAACCTTTGAGAAACTGCCCCCAGTCACAGATCTTAGTTGAATACCTCATCGTTCTTTAGCTCACTTCGCCACCCCAGTTCAGACACAACTATATGCAAATCAGTCTTGACCCTGTGCCTCATGAGAACAGTCCAGCCCGAGCTGCCAAGCCATGTCTTCCCTGGACCAGAAACAAGCATCCTGGGACTGGTTTCGGGCTAACAGCCCTCATCAGCCAGGCTATCTTGAATCCAGTGGCCAAGTGAACAAGGGACCCACTTCTGGGCATACCCTGCCAACTTAGGGCGAACAAAGCAAACACAAAGAGATGATGGACAGAGCGCTGAAACTTTTCAGAAACTAACCCCCAGTCACAAATCTGGGTTGAATCCCTCATCGTTCTTTAGCTCACTTCGCCACCCCAGTTCAGACACAGCTATATGCAAATCAGTCTTGACCCTGTGCCTCATGGGATCATTCCAGCCCGAACTGCCAAGCCATGTCTTCCCTCGACCGGAAACAAGCATCCTGGGACCGGTTTTGGGCTAACAGCCCTCATTAGCCAGGCTAAGCTTGAATCCAGTGGCAAAGTGAACAAGGGACCCACGTCTGGGAATACCCTGCCAACTTAGGGCGAACAGAGTAAACACATGGAGATGATGGACAAGACGCTGAAACTTTTCAGAAACTCACCCCCAGTCACAGATCTGGGTTCAATCCCTCATTGTTCTTTAGCTCACTTCGCCACCCCAGTTCAGACACAGCTATATGCAAATCTGTCTTGACCCTGTGCCTCATGGGAACAGTCCAGCCCGAACTGCCAAGCCATGTCTTCCCTGGACCGGAAACAAGCATCCTGGGACCGGTTTTGGGCTAACAGCCCTCATCAGCCAGGCTAGCTTGAATCCAGTGGCAAAGTGAGCAAGGGACCCACGTCTTGGCATACCCTGCCAACTTAGGGTGAACAAAGCAAACACAAGGAGATGATGGATGGAGCGCTGAAACTTTTCAGAAACTCACCCCCAGTCACAGATCTGGGTTGAATACCTCATTGTTCTTTAGCTCACTCGCCACCCCAGTTCAGACACAGCTATATGCAAATCAGACTTGACCCTGTGCCTCATGGGAACAGTCCAGCCCGAACTGCCAAGCCATGTCTTCCCTGGACCGGAAACAAGCATCCTGGGACCGGTTTTGGGCTAACAGCCCTCAACAGCCAGGAAAGCTTGAATCCAGTGGCAAAGTGAGCAAGGGACCCACGCCTGGGCATACCCTGCCAACTTAGGGCGAACAAAGCAAACACAAGGAGATGATGGACGGAGAGTTGAAACTTTTCAGAAACTCACCCGCAGTCACAGATCTGGGTTAAATCCCTCATCGTTCTTTAGCTCACTTCGCCACCCCAGTTCAGACACAGCTATATGCAAATCAGTCTTGACCCTGTGCCTCATGGGAACAGTCCAGCCCTAACTGCCAAGCCATGTCTTCCCTGGACCGGAAACAAGAATCCTGGGACCGGTTTTGGGCTAACAGCCCTCATCAGCCAGGCTATCTTGAATCCAGTGGCAAAGTGAGCAAGGGACCCACGTCTGGGCATACCCTGCCAACATAGTGCGAACAAAGCAAGCACAAGGAGATGATGGACAGAGCGCTGAAACTTTTCAGAAACTCACCCCCAGTCACAGATCTCGGTTGAATCCCTCATCATTCTTTTACTCACTTCGCCACCCCAGTTCAGACACGGCTATATGCAAATCATTCTTGGCCCTGTGCCACATGGGAACAGTCCAGCCCGAACTGCCAAGCCATGTCTTCCCAGGACCGGAAACAAGCATCCTGGGACTGGTTTTGGGCTAATAGCCCTCATCAGCCAGGCTAGCTTGAATCCAGTGGCAAAGTGAGCAAGGGACCCACGTCTGGGCATACCCTGCCAACTTAGGGCGAACAAAGCAAACACAAAGAGATGATGGACAGAGCGCTGAAACTTTTCAGAAACTAACCCCCAGTCACAAATCTGGGTTGAATCCCTCATCGTTCTTTAGCTCACTTCGCCACCCCAGTTCAGACACAGCTACATGCAAATCAGTCTTGACCCTGTGCCACATGGGAACAGTCCAGCCCGAACTGCCAAGCCATGTCTTCCCTGGACCGGAAACAAGCATCCTGGGACCGGTTTTGGGCTAATAGCCCTCATCAGCCAGGCTAGCTTGAATCCAGTGGCAAAGTGAGCAAGGGACCCACGTCTGGGCATACCCTGCCAACTTAGGGTGAACAAAGCAAACACAAGGAGATGATGGACGGAGCGCTGAAACTTTTCAGAAACTCACCCCAGTCACAGATCTGGGTTCAATCCCTCATTGTTCTTTAGCTCACTTCGCCACCCCAGTTCAGACACAGCTATATGCAAATCAGTCTTGACCCTGTGCCTCATGGGAACAGTCCAACCCGAACTGCCAAGCCATGTCTTCCCTGGACCGGAAACAAGCATCCTGGGACCGGTTTTCGGCTAACAGCCCTCATTAGCCAGGCTAGCTTGAATCCAGTGGCAAAGTGAGCAAGGGACCCACGTCTGGGAATACCCTGCCAACTTAGGGCGAACAGAGCAAACACAAGGAGTTGATGGACAAAACGCTGAAACTTTTCAGAAACTCACCCCCAGTCACAGATCTGGGTTGAATCCCTCATTGTTCTTTAGCTCACTCGCCACCCCAGTTCAGACACAGATATATGCAAATCAGTCTTGACCCTGTGCCTCATGGGAACAGTCCAGCACGAACTGCCAAGCCATGCCTTCCCTGGACCAGAAACAAGCATCCTGGGACCGGTTTCGGGCTAACAGCCCACATCAGCCAGGCTAGCTTGAATCCAGCGGAAAAGTGAGCAAGGGACCCACGTCTGGGCATACCCTGCCAACTTTGGGCAAACAGAGCAAACACAAGGAGATGATGGACGGAGCGCTGAAACTTTTGAGAAACTGCCCCCAGTCACAGATCTTAGTTGAATACCTCATTGTTCTTTAGCTCACTCGCCACCCCAGTTCAGACACAGCTATACGCAAATCAGTCTTGACCCTGTGCCTCATGGGAACAGTCCAGCCCGAACTGCCAAGCCATGTCTTCCCTGGACCAGAAACAAGCATCCTGGAACCGGTTTCGGGCTAACAGCCCTCATCAACCAGGCTAGCTTGAATCCAGTGGCAAAGTGAGCAAGAGACCCACGTCTGGGCATACCCTGCCAACTTAGGGCAAACAAAGCAAACACAAAGAGATGATGGACAGAGCGCTGAAACTTTTCAGAAACTAACCCGCAGTCACAAATCTGGGTTGAATCCCTCATCGTTCTTTAGCTCACTTCGCCACCCCAGTTCAGACACAGCTATATGCAAATCAGTCTTGACCCTGTGCCTCATGGGAACAGTCCAGCCCGAACTGCCAAGCCATGTCTTCCCTGGACCGGAAACAAGCATCCTGGGACCGGTTTCGGGCTAACAGCCCTCATCAGCCAGGCTAGCTTGAATCCAGTGGCAAAGTGAGCAAGGGACCCACGTCTGGGCATACCCTGCCAACTTAGGGTGAACAAAGCAAACACAAGGAGATGATGGACGGAGCGCTGAAACTTTTCAGAAACTCACCTCCAGTCACAGATCTGGGTTGAATCCCTCATTGTTCTTTAGCTCACTTCGCCACCCTAGTTCAGACACAGCTATATGCAAATCAGTCTTGACCCTGTGCCTCATGGGAACAGTCCAGCCCGAACTGCCAAGCCATGTCTTCCCTGGACCGGAAACAAGCATCCTGGTACCGGTTTTGGGCTAACAGCCCTCATCAGCCAGCCTAGCATGAATCCAGTGGCAAAGTGAGCAAGGGACCCACGTCTGGGCATACCCTGCCAACTTAGGGCGAACAGAGCAAACACAAGGAGATGATGGACGGAGCGCTGAAACTTTTCAGAAACTCACCCCCAGTCACAGATCTGGGTTCAATCCCTCATCGTTCTTTAGCTCACTTCGCCACCCCAGTTCAGACACAGCTATATGCAAATCAGTCTTGACCCTGTGCCTCATGGGAACAGTCCAGCCCGAACTGCCAAGCCATGTCTTCCCTGGACCGGAAACAAGCATCCTGGTACCGGTTTTGGGCTATCAGCCCTCATTAGCCAGGCTAGCTTGAATCCAGTGGCAAAGTGAGCAAGGGACCCACGTCTGGGCATACCCTGCCAACTTAGGGCGAACAGAGCAAACACAAGGAGATGATGGACGGAGCGCTGAAACTTTTCAGAAACTCACCCCCAGTCACAGATCTGGGTTCAATCCCTCATCGTTCTTTAGCTCACTTCGCCACCCCAGTTCAGACACAGCTATATGCAAATCAGTCTTGACCCTGTGCCTCATGGGAACAGTCCAACCCGAACTGCCAAGCCATGTCTTCCCTGGACCGGAAACAAGCATCCTGGGACCAGTTTTGGGCTAACAGCCCTCATTAGCCAAGCTAGCTTGAATCCAGTGGCAAAGTGAGCAAGGGACCCACGTCTGGGCATACCCTGCCAACTTAGGGTGAACAAAGCAAACACAAGGAGATGATGGACGGAACGCTGAAACTTTTCAGAAACTCACCTCCAGTCACAGATCTGGGTTGAATCCCTCATTGTTCTTTAGCTCACTCGCCACCCCAGTTCAGACACAGCTATATGCAAATCAGTCTTGACCCTGTGCCTCATGGGAACAGTCCAGCCCGAACTGCCAAGCCATGTCTTCCCTCGACCGGAAACAAGCATCCTGGGACCGGTTTTGGGCTAACAGCCCTCATTAGCCAGGCTAGCTTGAATCCAGTGGCAAAGTGAGCAAGGGACCCACGTCTGGGCATACCCTGCCAACTTAGGGCGAACAGAGCAAACACAAGGAGATGATGGACGGAGCGCTGAAACTTTTCAGAAACTCACCCCCAGTCACAGATCTGGGTTCAATCCCTCATCGTTCTTTAGCTCACTTCGCCACCCCAGTTCAGACACAGCTATATGCAAATCAGTCTTGACCCTGTGCCTCATGGGAACAGTCCAGCCCGAACTGCCAAGCCATGTCTTCCCTGGACCGGAAACAAGCATCCTGGGACCAGTTTTGGGCTAACAGCCCTCATTAGCCAGGCTAGCTTGAATCCAGTGGCAAAGTGAGCAAGGGACCCACGTCTGGGCATACCCTGCCAACTTAGGGTGAACAAAGCAAACACAAGGAGATGATGGACGGAGCGCTGAAACTTTTCAGAAACTCACCCCCAGTTACAGATCTGGGTTGAATCCCTCATTGTTCTTTAGCTCACTCGCCACCCCAGTTCAGACACAGCTATATGCAAATCAGTCTTGACCCTGTGCCTCATGGGAACATTCCAGCCCGAACTGCCAAGCCATGTCTTCCCTCGACCGGAAACAAGCATCCTGGGACCGGTTTTGGGCTAACAGCCCTCATTAGCCAGGCTAGCTTGAATCCAGTGGCAAAGTGAACAAGGGACCCACGTCTGGGCATACCCTGCCAACTTAGGGTGAACAGAGCAAACACAAGGAGATGATGGACGGAGCGCTGAAACTTTTCAGAAACTCACCCCCAGTCACAGATCTGGGTTCAATCCCTCATTGTTCTTTAGCTCACTTCGCCACCCCAGTTCAGACACAGCTATATGCAAATCAGTCTTGACCCTGTGCCTCATGGGAACAGTCCAACCCGAACTGCCAAGCCATGTCTTCCCTGGACCGGAAACAAGCATCCTGGGACCGGTTTTGGGCTAACAGCCCTCATTAGCCAGGCTAGCTTGAATCCAGTGGCAAAGTGAGCAAGGGACCCACGTCTGGGCATACCCTGCCAACTTAGGGCGAACAGAGCAAACACAAGGAGATGATGGACAGAACGCTGAAACTTTTCAGAAACTCACCCCCAGTCACAGATCTGGGTTGAATCCCTCATTGTTCTTTAGCTCACTTCGCCACCCCAGTTCAGACACAGCTATATGCAAATCAGTCTTGACCCTGTGCCTCATGGGAACAGTCCAGCCCGAACTGCCAAGCCATGTCTTCCCTGGACCGGAAACAAGCATCCTGGGACCGGTTTTGGGCTAACAGCCCTCATCAGCCAGGCTAGCTTGAATCCAGTGGCAAAGTGAGCAAGGGACCCACGTCTGGGCATACCCTGCCAACTTAGGGTGAACAGAGCAAACACAAGGAGATGATGGACGGAGCGCTGAAACTTTTCAGAAACTCACCCCCAGTCACAGATCTGGGTTCAATCCCTCATTGTTCTTTAGCTCACTTCGCCACCCCAGTTCAGACACAGCTATATGCAAATCAGTCTTGACCCTGTGCCTCATGGGAACAGTCCAGCCCGAACTGCCAAGCCATGTCTTCCCTGGACCGGAAACAAGCATCCTGGGACCGGTTTTGGGCTAACAGCCCTCATTAGCCAGGCTAGCTTGAATCCAGTGGCAAAGTGAGCAAGGGACCCACGTCTGGGAATACCCTGCCAACTTAGGGCGAACAGAGCAAACACAAGGAGATGATGGACAAAACGCTGAAACTTTTCAGAAACTCACCCCCAGTCACAGATCTGGGTTGAATCCCTCATTGTTCTTTAGCTCACTCGCCACCCCAGTTCAGACACAGCTATATGCAAATCTGTCTTGACCCTGTGCCTCATGGGAACAGTCCAGCCCGAACTGTCAAGCCATGTCTTCCCTGGACCGGAAACAAGCATCCTGGGACCGGTTTTGGGCTAACAGCCCTCATCAGCCAGGCTAGCTTGAATCCAGTGGCAAAGTGAGCAAGGGACCCACGTCTTGGCATACCCTGCCAACTTAGGGTGAACAAAGCAAACACAAGGAGATGATGGATGGAGCGCTGAAACTTTTCAGAAACTCACCCCCAGTCACAGATCTGGGTTGAATACCTCATTGTTCTTTAGCTCACTCGCCACCCCAGTTCAGACACAGCTATATGCAAATCAGTCTTGACCCTGTGCCTCATGGGAACAGTCCAGCCTGAACTGCCAAGCCATGTCTTCTCTGGACCGGAAACAAGCATCCTGGGACTGGTTTCGGGCTAACAGCCCTCATCAGCCAGGCTAGCTTGAATCCAGTGGCAAAGTGAGCAAGGGACCCACGTCTGGGCATACCCTGCCAACTTAGGGTGAACAGAGCAAACACAAGGAGATGATGTACGGAGCGCTGAATCTTTTCAGAAACTCACCCCCAGTCACAGATCTGGGTTAAATCCCTCATCGTTCTTTAGCTCACTCGCCACCCCAGTTCAGACACAGCTATATGCAAATCAGTCTTGACCCTGTGCCTCATGGGAACAGTCCAGCCCGAACTGCCAAGCCATGTCTTCCCTCGACCGGAAACAAGCATCCTGGGACCGGTTTTGGGCTAACAGCCCTCATTAGCCAGGCTAGCTTGAATCCAGTGGCAAAGTGAGCAAGGGACCCACGTCTGGGCATACCCTGCCAACTTAGGGCGAACAGAGCAAACACAAGGAGATGATGGACGGAGCGCTGAAACTTTTCAGAAACTCACCCCCAGTCACAGATCTGGGTTGAATCCCTCATTGTTCTTTAGCTCACTTCGCCACCCCAGTTCAGACACAGCTATATGCAAATCAGTCTTGACCCTGTGCCTCATGGGAACAGTCCAGCCCGAACTGCCAAGCCATGTCTTCCCTGGACCGGAAACAAGCATCCTGGGACCGGTTTTGGGCTAACAGCCCTCATTAGCCAGGCTAGCTTGAATCCAGTGGCAAAGTGAGCAAGGGACCCACGTCTGGGCATACCCTGCCAACTTAGGGCGAACAGAGCAAACACAAGGAGATGATGGACGGAGCGCTGAAACTTTTCAGAAACTCACCCCCAGTCACAGATCTGGGTTCAATCCCTCATCGTTCTTTAGCTCACTTCGCCACCCCAGTTCAGACACAGCTATATGCAAATCAGTCTTGACCCTGTGCCTCATGGGAACAGTCCAACCCGAACTGCCAAGCCATGTCTTCCCTGGACCGGAAACAAGCATCCTGGGACCAGTTTTGGGCTAACAGCCCTCATTAGCCAGGCTAGCTTGAATCCAGTGGCAAAGTGAGCAAGGGACCCACGTCTGGGCATACCCTGCCAACTTAGGGTGAACAAAGCAAACACAAGGAGATGATGGACGGAACGCTGAAACGTTTCAGAAACTCACCCCCAGTTACAGATCTGGGTTGAATCCCTCATTGTTCTTTAGCTCACTTCGCCACCCCAGTTCAGACACAGCTATATGCAAATCAGTCTTGACCCTGTGCCTCATGGGAACAGTCCAGCCCGAACTGCCAAGCCATGTCTTCCCTGGACCGGAAACAAGCATCCTGGGACCGGTTTTGGGCTAACAGCCCTCATTAGCCAGGCTAGCTTGAATCCAGTGGCAAAGTGAGCAAGGGACCCACGTCTGGGCATACCCTGCCAACTTAGGGTGAACAGAGCAAACACAAGGAGATGATGGACGGAGCGCTGAAACTTTTCAGAAACTCACCCCCAGTCACAGATCTGGGTTCAATCCCTCATTGTTCTTTAGCTCACTCGCCACCCCAGTTCAGACACAGCTATATGCAAATCTAGTCTTGACCCTGTGCCTCATGGGAACAGTCCAGCCCGAACTGCCAAGCCATGTCTTCCCTGGACCGGAAACAAGCATCCTGGGACCGGTTTTGGGCTAACAGCCCTCATCAGCCAGGCTAGCTTGAATCCAGTGGCAAAGTGAGCAAGGGACCCACGTCTGGGAATACCCTGCCAACTTACGGCGAACAGAGCAAACACAAGGAGATGATGGACAAAACGCTGAAACTTTTCAGAAACTCACCCCCAGTCACAGATCTGGGTTGAATCCCTCATTGTTATTTAGCTCACTCACCACCCCAGTTCAGACACAGCTATATGCAAATCTGTCTTGACCCTGTGCCTCATGGGAACAGTCCAGCCCGAACTGTCAAGCCATGTCTTCCCTGGACCGGAAACAAGCATCCTGGGACCGGTTTTGGGCTAACAGCCCTCATCAGCCAGGAAAGCTTGAATCCAGTGGCAAAGTGAGCAAGGGACCCACGTCTGGTCATACCCTGCCAATTTAGGGTGAACAGAGCAAACACAAGGAGATGATGGACGGAGCGCTGAAACTTTTCAGAAACTCACCCCCAGTCACAGATCTGGGTTCAATCCCTCATTGTTCTTTAGCTCACTTCGCCACCCCAGTTCAGACACAGCTATATGCAAATCAGTCTTGACCCTGTGCCTCATGGGAACAGTCCAACCCGAACTGCCAAGCCATGTCTTCCCTGGACCGGAAACAAGCATCCTGGGACGGGTTTTCGGCTAACAGCCCTCATTAGCCAGGCTAGCTTGAATCCAGTGGCAAAGTGAGCAAGGGACTCACGTCTGGGAATACCCTGCCAACTTAGGGCGAACAGAGCAAACACAAGGAGATGATGGACAAAACGCTGAAACTTTTCAGAAACTCACCCCCAGTCACAGATCTGGGTTGAATCCCTCATTGTTCTTTAGCTCACTCGCCACCCCAGTTCAGATACAGCTATATGCAAATCTGTCTTGACCCTGTGCCTCATGGGAACAGTCCAGCCCGAACTGTCAAGCCATGTCTTCCCTGGACCGGAAACAAGCATCCTGGGACCGGTTTTGGGCTAACAGCCCTCATCAGCCAGGCTAGCTTGAATCCAGTGGCAAAGTGAGCAAGGGACCCACGTCTTGGCATACCCTGCCAACTTAGGGTGAACAAAGCAAACACAAGGAGATGATGGATGGAGCGCTGAAACTTTTCAGAAACTCACCCCCAGTCACAGATCTGGGTTGAATACCTCATTGTTCTTTAGCTCACTCGCCACCCCAGTTCAGACACAGCTATATGCAAATCAGTCTTGACCCTGTGCCTCATGGGAACAGTCCAGCCTGAACTGCCAAGCCATGTCTTCTCTGGACCGGAAACAAGCATCCTGGGACTGGTTTCGGGCTAACAGCCCTCATCAGCCAGGCTAGCTTGAATCCAGTGGCAAAGTGAGCAAGGGACCCACGTCTGGGCATACCCTGCCAACTTAGGGTGAACAGAGCAAACACAAGGAGATGATGTACGGAGCGCTGAATCTTTTCAGAAACTCACCCCCAGTCACAGATCTGGGTTAAATCCCTCATCGTTCTTTAGCTCACTCGCCACCCCAGTTCAGACACAGCTATATGCAAATCTGTCTTGACCCTGTGCCTCATGGGAACAGTCCAGCCCGAACTGCCAAACCATGTCTTCCCTCGACCGGAAACAAGCATCCTGGGACCAGTTTTGGGCTAACAGCCCTCATTAGCCAGGCTAGCTTGAATCCAGTGGCAAAGTGAGCAAGGGACCCACGTCTGGGCATACCCTGCCAACTTAGGGTGAACAAAGCAAACACAAGGAGATGATGGACGGAACGCTGAAACTTTTCAGAAACTCACCCCCAGTTACAGATCTGGGTTGAATCCCTCATCGTTCTTTAGCTCACTTCGCCACCCCAGTTCAGACACAGCTATATGCAAATCAGTCTTGACCCTGTGCCACATGGGAACAGTCCAGCCCGAACTGCCAAGTCATGTCTTCCCTGGACCGGAAACAAGCATCCTGGGACCGGTTTTGGGCTAACAGCCCTCATTAGCCAGGCTAGCTTGAATCCAGTGGCAAAGTGAACAAGGGACCCACGTCTGGGCATACCCTGCCAATTTAGGGTGAACAGAGCAAACACAAGGAGATGATGGACGGAGCGCTGAAACTTTTCAGAAACTCACCCCAGCCACAGATCTGGGTTCAATCCCTCATTGTTCTTTAGCTCACTTTGCCACCCCAGTTCAGACACAGCTATATGCAAATCAGTCTTGACCCTGTGCCTCATGGGAACAGTCCAGCCCGAACTGCCAAGCCATGTCTTCCCTGGACCGGAAACAAGCATCCTGGGACCAGTTTCGGGCTAACAGCCCTCATCAGCCAGGCAAGCTTGAATCCAGTGGCAAAGTGAGCAAGGGACCCACGTCTGGGCATACCCTGCCAACTTAGGGTGAACAAAGCAAACACAATGAGATGATGGACGGAACGCTGAAACTTTTCAGAAACTCACCCCCAGTCACAGATCTGGGTTGAATCCCGCATTGTTCTTTAGCTCACTCGCCACCCCAGTTCAGACACAGCTATATGCAAATCAGTCTTGACCCTGTGCCTCATGGGAACAGTCCAGCCCGAACTGCCAAGCCATGTCTTCCCTGGACCGGAAACAAGCATCCGGGACCGGTTTTGGGCTAATAGCCCTCATCAGCCAGGCTAGCTTGAATCCAGTGGCAAAGTGAGCAAGGGACCCACGTCTGGGCATACCCTGCCAACTTAGGGCGAACAAAGCAAACACAAAGAGATGATGGACAGAGCGCTGAAACTTTTCAGAATCTAACCCCCAGTCACAAATCTGGGTTGAATCCCTCATCGTTCTTTAGCTCACTTCGCCACCCCAGTTCAGACACAGCTATATGCAAATCAGTCTTGACCCTGTGCCACATGGGAACAGTCCAGCCCGAACTGCCAAGCCATGTCTTCCCTGGACCGGAAACAAGCATCCTGGGACCGGTTTTGGGCTAACAGCCCTCATTAGCCAGGCTAGCTTGAATCCAGTGGCAAAGTGAACAAGGGACCCACGTCTGGGCATACCCTGCCAATTTAGGGTGAACAGAGCAAACACAAGGAGATGATGGACGGAGCGCTGAAACTTTTCAGAAACTCACCCCAGCCACAGATCTGGGTTCAATCCCTCTTTGTTCTTTAGCTCACTTCGCCACCCCAGTTCAGACACAGCTATATGCAAATCAGTCTAGACCCTGTGCCTCATGGGAACAGTCCAGCCCGAACTGCCAAGCCATGTCTTCCCTGGACCGGAAACAAGCATCCTGGGACCGGTTTTGGGCTAACAGCCCTCATCAGCCAGGCTATCTTGAATCCAGTGGCAAAGTGAGCAAGGGACCCACGTCTGGGCATACCCTGCCAACTTAGGGCGAACAAAGCAAACACAAAGAGATGATGGACAGAGCGCTGAAACTTTTCAGAAACTAACCCCCAGTCACAAATCTGGGTTGAATCCCTCATCGTTCTTTAGCTCACTTCGCCACCCCAGTTCAGACACAGCTATATGCAAATCAGTCTTGACCCTGTGCCTCATGGGAACAGTCCAGCCCGAACTACCAAGCCATGTCTTCCCTGGACCGGAAACAAGCATCCTGGGACCGGTTTCGGGCTAACAGCCCTCATCAGCCAGGCTAGCTTGAATCCAGCGGAAAAGTGAGCAAGGGACCCACGTCTGGGCATACCCTGCCAACTTTGGGCAAACAGAGCAAACACAAGAAGATGATGGACGGAGCGCTGAAACCTTTGAGAAACTGCCCCCCCAGTCACAGATCTTAGTTGAATACCTCATCGTTCTTTAGCTCACTTCGCCACCCCAGTTCAGACACAACTATATGCAAATCAGTCTTGACCCTGTGCCTCATGAGAACAGTCCAGCCCGAGCTGCCAAGCCATGTCTTCCCTGGACCAGAAACAAGCATCCTGGGACTGGTTTCGGGCTAACAGCCCTCATCAGCCAGGCTATCTTGAATCCAGTGGCCAAGTGAACAAGGGACCCACTTCTGGGCATACCCTGCCAACTTAGGGCGAACAAAGCAAACACAAAGAGATGATGGACAGAGCGCTGAAACTTTTCAGAAACTAACCCCCAGTCACAAATCTGGGTTGAATCCCTCATCGTTCTTTAGCTCACTTCGCCACCCCAGTTCAGACACAGCTATATGCAAATCAGTCTTGACCCTGTGCCTCATGGGAACAGTCCAGCCCGAACTGCCAAGCCATGTCTTCCCTGGACCGGAAACAAGCATCCTGGGACCGGTTTTGGGCTAACAGCCCTCATCAGCCAGGCTATCTTGAATCCAGTGGCAAAGTGAGCAAGGGGCCCACGTCTGGGCATACCCTGCCAACTTAGGGCGAACAAAGCAAACACAGGAGATGATGGACAGAGCGCTAAAACTTTTCAGAAACTAACCCCCAGTCACAGATCTGGGTTGAATACCTCATCGTTCTTTAGCTCACTTCGCCACCCCAGTTCAGACACAGCTATATGCAAATCAGTCTTGACCCTGTCCTCATGGGATCATTCCAGCCCGAACTGCCAAGCCATGTCTTCCCTCGACCGGAAACAAGCATCCTGGGACCGGTTTTGGGCTAACAGCCCTCATTAGCCAGGCTAGCTTGAATCCAGTGGCAAAGTGAACAAGGGACCCACGTCTGGGAATACCCTGCCAACTTAGGGCGAACAGAGTAAACACATGGAGATGATGGACAAAACGCTGAAACTTTTCAGAAACTCACCCCCAGTCACAGATCTGGGTTCAATCCCTCATTGTTCTTTAGCTCACTTCGCCACCCCAGTTCAGACACAGCTATATGCAAATCTGTCTTGACCCTGTGCCTCATGGGAACAGTCCAGCCCGAACTGCCAAGCCATGTCTTCCCTGGACCGGAAACAAGCATCCTGGGACCGGTTTTGGGCTAACAGCCCTCATCAGCCAGGCTAGCTTGAAACCAGTGGCAAAGTGAGCAAGGGACCCACGTCTTGGCATACCCTGCCAACTTAGGATGAACAAAGCAAACACAAGGAGATGATGGATGGAGCGCTGAAACTTTTCAGAAACTCACCCCCAGTCACAGATCTGGGTTGAATACCTCATTGTTCTTTAGCTCACTCGCCACCCCAGTTCAGACACAGCTATATGCAAATCAGACTTGACCCTGTGCCTCATGGGAACAGTCCAGCCCGAACTGCCAAGCCATGTCTTCCCTGGACCGGAAACAAGCATCCTGGGACCGGTTTTGGGCTAATAGCCCTCAACAGCCAGGAAAGCTTGAATCCAGTGGCAAAGTGAGCAAGGGACCCACGCCTGGGCATACCCTGCCAACTTAGGGCGAACAAAGCAAACACAAGGAGATGATGGACGGAGAGTTGAAACTTTTCAAAAACTCACCCGCAGTCACAGATCTGGGTTAAATCCCTCATCGTTCTTTAGCTCACTTCGCCACCCCAGTTCAGACACAGCTATATGCAAATCAGTCTTGACCCTGTGCCTCATGGGAACAGTCCAGCCCTAACTGCCAAGCCATGTCTTCCCTGGACCGGAAACAAGAATCCTGGGACCGGTTTTGGGCTAACAGCCCTCATCAGCCAGGCTATCTTGAATCCAGTGGCAAAGTGAGCAAGGGACCCACGTCTGGGCATACCCTGCCAACATAGTGCGAACAAAGCAAGCACAAGGAGATGATGGACAGAGCGCTGAAACTTTTCAGAAACTCACCCCCAGTCACAGATCTCGGTTGAATCCCTCATCATTCTTTTACTCACTTCGCCACCCCAGTTCAGACACAGCTATATGCAAATCAGTCTTGGCCCTGTGCCACATGGGAACAGTCCAGCCCGAACTGCCAAGCCATGTCTTCCCAGGACCGGAAACAAGCATCCTGGGACCGGTTTTGGGCTAATAGCCCTCATCAGCCAGGCTAGCTTGAATCCAGTGGCAAAGTGAGCAAGGGACCCACGTCTGGGCATACCCTGCCAACTTTGGGCGAACAAAGCAAACACAAAGAGATGATGGACAGAGCGCTGAAACTTTTCAGAAACTAACCCCCAGTCACAAATCTGGGTTGAATCCCTCATCGTTCTTTAGCTCACTTCGCCACCCCAGTTCAGACACAGCTACATGCAAATCAGTCTTGACCCTGTGCCACATGGGAACAGTCCAGCCCGAACTGCCAAGCCATGTCTTCCCTGGACCGGAAACAAGCATCCTGGGACCGGTTTTCGGCTAATAGCCCTCATTAGCCAGGCTAGCTTGAATCCAGTGGCAAAGTGAGCAAGGGACCCACGTCTGGGAATACCCTGCCAACTTAGGGCGAACAGAGCAAACACAAGGAGTTGATGGACAAAACGCTGAAACTTTTCAGAAACTCACCCCCAGTCACAGATCTGGGTTGAATCCCTCATTGTTCTTTAGCTCACTCGCCACCCCAGTTCAGACACAGATATATGCAAATCAGTCTTGACCCTGTGCCTCATGGGAACAGTCCAGCACGAACTGCCAAGCCATGCCTTCCCTGGACCAGAAACAAGCATCCTGGGACCGGTTTCGGGCTAACAGCCCTCATCAGCCAGGCTAGCTTGAATCCAGCGGAAAAGTGAGCAAGGGACCCACGTCTGGGCATACCCTGCCAACTTTGGGCAAACAGAGCAAACACAAGGAGATGATGGACGGAGCGCTGAAACTTTTGAGAAACTGCCCCCCAGTCACAGATCTTAGTTGAATACCTCATTGTTCTTTAGCTCACTCGCCACCCTAGTTCAGACACAGCTATATGCAAATCAGTCTTGACCCTGTGCCTCATGGGAACAGTCCAGCCCGAACTGCCAAGCCATGTCTTCCCTGGACCAGAAACAAGCATCCTGGAACCGGTTTCGGGCTAACAGCCCTCATCAACCAGGCTAGCTTGAATCCAGTGGCAAAGTGAGCAAGAGACCCACGTCTGGGCATACCCTGCCAACTTAGGGCAAACAAAGCAAACACAAAGAGATGATGGACAGAGCGCTGAAACTTTTCAGAAACTAACCCCCAGTCACAAATCTGGGTTGAATCCCTCATCGTTCTTTAGCTCACTTCGCCACCCCAGTTCAGACACAGCTATATGCAAATCAGTCTTGACCCTGTGCCTCATGGGAACAGTCCAGCCCGAACTGCCAAGCCATGTCTTCCCTGGACCGGAAACAAGCATCCTGGGACCAGTTTCGGGCTAACAGCCCTCATCAGCCAGGCAAGCTTGAATCCAGTGGCAAAGTGAGCAAGGGACCCACGTCTGGGCATACCCTGCCAACTTAGGGTGAACAAAGCAAACACAAGGAGATGATGGACGGAACGCTGAAACTTTTCAGAAACTCACCTTCAGTCACAGATCTGGGTTGAATCCCTCATTGTTCTTTAGCTCACTCGCCACCCTAGTTCAGACACAGCTATATGCAAATCAGTCTTGACCCTGTGCCTCATGGGAACAGTCCAGCCCGAACTGCCAAGCCATGTCTTCCCTGGACCGGAAACAAGCATCCTGGTACCGGTTTTGGGCTATCAGCCCTCATTAGCCAGGCTAGCTTGAATCCAGTGGCAAAGTGAGCAAGGGACCCACGTCTGGGCATACCCTGCCAACTTAGGGCGAACAGAGCAAACACAAGGAGATGATGGACGGAGCGCTGAAACTTTTCAGAAACTCACCCCCAGTCACAGATCTGGGTTCAATCCCTCATCGTTCTTTAGCTCACTTCGCCACCCCAGTTCAGACACAGCTATATGCAAATCAGTCTTGACCCTGTGCCTCATGGGAACAGTCCAACCCGAACTGCCAAGCCATGTCTTCCCTGGACCGGAAACAAGCATCCTGGGACCAGTTTTGGGCTAACAGCCCTCATTAGCCAGGCTAGCTTGAATCCAGTGGCAAAGTGAGCAAGGGACCCACGTCTGGGCATACCCTGCCAACTTAGGGTGAACAAAGCAAACACAAGGAGATGATGGACGGAACGCTGAAACTTTTCAGAAACTCACCTCCAGTCACAGATCTGGGTTGAATCCCTCATTGTTCTTTAGCTCACTCGCCACCCCAGTTCAGACACAGCTATATGCAAATCAGTCTTGACCCTGTGCCTCATGGGAACAGTCCAGCCCGAACTGCCAAGCCATGTCTTCCCTCGACCGGAAACAAGCATCCTGGGACCGGTTTTGGGCTAACAGCCCTCATTAGCCAGGCTAGCTTGAATCCAGTGTCAAAGTGAGCAAGGGACCCACGTCTGGGCATACCCTGCCAACTTACGGCGAACAGAGCAAACACAAGGAGATGATGGACAAAACGCTGAAACTTTTCAGAAACTCACCCCCAGTCACAGATCTGGGTTGAATCCCTCATTGTTATTTAGCTCACTCACCACCCCAGTTCAGACACAGCTATATGCAAATCTGTCTTGACCCTGTGCCTCATGGGAACAGTCCAGCCCGAACTGTCAAGCCATGTCTTCCCTGGACCGGAAACAAGCATCCTGGGACCGGTTTTGGGCTAACAGCCCTCATCAGCCAGGAAAGCTTGAATCCAGTGGCAAAGTGAGCAAGGGACCCACGTCTGGGCATACCCTGCCAATTTAGGGTGAACAGAGCAAACACAAGGAGATGATGGACGGAGCGCTGAAACTTTTCAGAAACTCACCCCCAGTCACAGATCTGGGTTCAATCCCTCATTGTTCTTTAGCTCACTTCGCCACCCTAGTTCAGACACAGCTATATGCAAATCAGTCTTGACCCTGTGCCTCATGGGAACAGTCCAACCCGAACTGCCAAGCCATGTCTTCCCTGGACCGGAAACAAGCATCCTGGGACGGGTTTTCGGCTAACAGCCCTCATTAGCCAGGCTAGCTTGAATCCAGTGGCAAAGTGAGCAAGGGACCCACGTCTGGGAATACCCTGCCAACTTAGGGCGAACAGAGCAAACACAAGGAGATGATGGACAAAACGCTGAAACTTTTCAGAAACTCACCCCCAGTCACAGATCTGGGTTGAATCCCTCATTGTTCTTTAGCTCACTCGCCACCCCAGTTCAGATACAGCTATATGCAAATCTGTCTTGACCCTGTGCCTCATGGGAACAGTCCAGCCCGAACTGTCAAGCCATGTCTTCCCTGGACCGGAAACAAGCATCCTGGGACCGGTTTTGGGCTAACAGCCCTCATCAGCCAGGCTAGCTTGAATCCAGTGGCAAAGTGAGCAAGGGACCCACGTCTTGGCATACCCTGCCAACTTAGGGTGAACAAAGCAAACACAAGGAGATGATGGATGGAGCGCTGAAACTTTTCAGAAACTCACCCCCAGTCACAGATCTGGGTTGAATACCTCATTGTTCTTTAGCTCACTCGCCACCCCAGTTCAGACACAGCTATATGCAAATCAGTCTTGACCCTGTGCCTCATGGGAACAGTCCAGCCTGAACTGCCAAGCCATGTCTTCTCTGGACCGGAAACAAGCATCCTGGGACTGGTTTCGGGCTAACAGCCCTCATCAGCCAGGCTAGCTTGAATCCAGTGGCAAAGTGAGCAAGGGACCCACGTCTGGGCATACCCTGCCAACTTAGGGTGAACAGAGCAAACACAAGGAGATGATGTACGGAGCGCTGAATCTTTTCAGAAACTCACCCCCAGTCACAGATCTGGGTTAAATCCCTCATCGTTCTTTAGCTCACTCGCCACCCCAGTTCAGACACAGCTATATGCAAATCTGTCTTGACCCTGTGCCTCATGGGAACAGTCCAGCCCGAACTGCCAAGCCATGTCTTCCCTCGACCGGAAACAAGCATCCTGGGACCAGTTTTGGGCTAACAGCCCTCATTAGCCAGGCTAGCTTGAATCCAGTGGCAAAGTGAGCAAGGGACCCACGTCTGGGCATACCCTGCCAACTTAGGGTGAACAAAGCAAACACAAGGAGATGATGGACGGAACGCTGAAACTTTTCAGAAACTCACCCCCAGTTACAGATCTGGGTTGAATCCTCGTTGTTCTTTAGCTCACTCGCCACCCCAGTTCAGACACAGCTATATGCAAATCAGTCTTGACCCTGTGCCTCATGGGAACAGTCCAGCCCGAACTGCCAAGCCATGTCTTCCCTCGACCGGAAACAAGCATCCTGGGACCGGTTTTGGGCTAACAGCCCTCATTAGCCAGGCTAGCTTGAATCCAGTGGCAAAGTGAGCAAGGGACCCACGTCTGGGCATACCCTGCCAACTTAGGGCGAACAGAGCAAACACAAGGAGATGATGGACGGAGCGCTGAAACTTTTCAGAAACTCACCCCCAGTCACAGATCTGGGTTCAATCCCTCATCGTTCTTTAGCTCACTTCGCCACCCCAGTTCAGACACAGCTATAGGCAAATCAGTCTTGACCCTGTGCCTCATGGGAACAGTCCAACCCGAACTGCCAAGCCATGTCTTCCCTGGACCGGAAACAAGCATCCTGGTACCGGTTTTGGGCTATCAGCCCTCATTAGCCAGCCTAGCTTGAATCCAGTGGCAAAGTGAGCAAGGGACCCACGTCTGGGCATACCCTGCCAACTTAGGGCGAACAGAGCAAACACAAGGAGATGATGGACGGAGCGGTGAAACTTTTCAGAAACTCACCCCCAGTCACAGATCTGGGTTCAATCCCTCATCGTTCTTTAGCTCACTTCGCCACCCCAGTTCAGACACAGCTATATGCAAATCAGTCTTGACCCTGTGCCTCATGGGAACAGTCCAACCCGAACTGCCAAGCCATGTCTTCCCTGGACCGGAAACAAGCATCCTGGGACCAGTTTTGGGCTAACAGCCCTCATTAGCCAGGCTAGCTTGAATCCAGTGGCAAAGTGAGCAAGGGACCCACGTCTGGGCATACCCTGCCAACTTAGGGTGAACAAAGCAAACACAAGGAGATGATGGACGGAACGCTGAAACTTTTCAGAAACTCACCCCCAGTTACAGATCTGGGTTGAATCCCTCATTGTTCTTTAGCTCACTCGCCACCCCAGTTCAGACACAGCTATATGCAAATCAGTCTTGACCCTGTGCCTCATGGGAACAGTACAGCCCGAACTGCCAAGCCATGTCTTCCCTCGACCGGAAACAAGCATCCTGGGACCGGTTTTGGGCTAACAGCCCTCATTAGCCAGGCTAGCTTGAATCCAGTGGCAAAGTGAACAAGGGACCCACGTCTCGGCATACCCTGCCAATTTAGGGTGAACAGAGCAAACACAAGGAGATGATGGACGGAGCGCTGAAACTTTTCACAAACTCACCCCCAGTCACAGATCTGGGTTCAATCCCTCATTGTTCTTTAGCTCACTTCGCCACCCCAGTTCAGACACAGCTATATGCAAATCAGTCTTGACCCTGTGCCTCATGGGAACAGTCCAACCCGAACTGCCAAGCCATGTCTTCTCTGGACCGGAAACAAGCATCCTGGGACCGGTTTTCGGCTAACAGCCCTCATTAGCCAGGCTAGCTTGAATCCAGTGGCAAAGTGAGCAAGGGACCCACGTCTGGGAATACCCTGCCAACTTAGGGCGAACAGAGCAAACACAAGGAGATGATGGACAAAACGCTGAAACTTTTCAGAAACTCACCCCCAGTCACAGATCTGGGTTGAATCCCTCATTGTTATTTAGCTCACTCGCCACCCCAGTTCAGACACAGCTATATGCAAATCTGTCTTGACCCTGTGCCTCATGGGAACAGTCCAGCCCGAACTGTCAAGCCATGTCTTCCCTGGACCGGAAACAAGCATCCTGGGACCGGTTTTGGGCTAACAGCCCTCATCAGCCAGGAAAGCTTGAATCCAGTGGCAAAGTGAGCAAGGGACCCACGTCTGGGCATACCCTGCCAACTTAGGGCGAACATAGCAAACACAAGGAGATGATGGACGGAGCGCTGAACCTTTTCAGAAACTCATCCCCAGTCACAGATCTGGGTTGAATCCCTCATTGTTCTTTAGTTCACTCGCCACCCCAGTTCAGACAAAGCTATATGCAAATCAGTCTTGACCCTGTGCCTCATGGGAACAGTCCAACCCGAACTGCCAAGCCATGTCTTCCCTGGACCGGAAACAAGCATCCTGGTACCGGTTTTGGGCTATCAGCCCTCATTAGCCAGGCTAGCTTGAATCCAGTGGCAAAGTGAGCAAGGGACCCACGTCTGGGCATACCCTGCCAACTTAGGGGCGAACAGAGCAAACACAAGGAGATGATGGACGGAGCGCTGAAACTTTTCAGAAACTCACCCCCATTCACAGATCTGGGTTCAATCCCTCATCGTTCTTTAGCTCACTTCGCCACCCCAGTTCAGACACAGCTATATGCAAATCAGTCTTGACCCTGTGCCTCATGGGAACAGTCCAGCCCAAACTGCCAAGCCATGTCTTCCCTGGACCGGAAACAAGCATCCTGGGACCAGTTTTGGGCTAACAGCCCTCATTAGCCAGGCTAGCTTGAATCCAGTGGCAAAGTGAGCAAGGGACCCACGTCTGGGCATACCCTGCCAACTTAGGGTGAACAAAGCAAACACAAGGAGATGATGGACGGAACGCTGAAACTTTTCAGAAACTCACCTCCAGTCACAGATCTGGGTTGAATCCCTCATTGTTCTTTAGCTCACTCGCCACCCCAGTTCAGACACAGCCATATGCAAATCAGTCTTGACCCTGTGCCTCATGGGAACAGTCCAGCCCGAACTGCCAAGCCATGTCTTCCCTCGACCGGAAACAAGCATCCTGGGACCGGTTTTGGGCTAACAGCCCTCATTAGCCAGGCTAGCTTGAATCCAGTGTCAAAGTGAGCAAGGGACCCACGTCTGGGCATACCCTGCCAACTTAGGGCGAACAGAGCAAACACAAGGAGATGATGGACGGAGCGCTGAAACTTTTCAGAAACTCACCCCCAGTCACAGATCTGGGTTCAATCCCTCATCGTTCTTTAGCTCACTTCGCCACCCCAGTTCAGACACAGCTATATGCAAATCAGTCTTGACCCTGTGCCTCATGGGAACAGTCCAGCCCGAACTGCCAAGCCATGTCTTCCCTGGACCGGAAACAAGCATCCTGGGACCAGTTTTGGGCTAACAGCCCTCATTAGCCAGGCTAGCTTGAATCCAGTGGCAAAGTGAGCAAGGGACCCACGTCTGGGCATACCCTGCCAACTTAGGGTGAACAAAGCAAACACAAGGAGATGATGGACGGAGCGCTGAAACTTTTCAGAAACTCACCCCCAGTTACAGATCTGGGTTGAATCCCTCATTGTTCTTTAGCTCACTTCGCCACCCCAGTTCAGACACAGCTATATGCAAATCAGTCTTGACCCTGTGCCTCATGGGAACAGTTCAGCCCGAACTGCCAAGCCATGTCTTCCCTGGACCGGAAACAAGCATCCTGGTACCGGTTTTGGGCTATCAGCCCTCATTAGCCAGGCTAGCTTGAATCCAGTGGCAAAGTGAGCAAGGGACCCACGTCTGGGCATACCCTGCCAACTTAGGGCGAACAGAGCAAACACAAGGAGATGATGGACGGAGCGCTGAAACTTTTCAGAAACTCACCCCCAGTCACAGATCTGGGTTCAATCCCTCATCGTTCTTTAGCTCACTTCGCCACCCCAGTTCAGACACAGCTATATGCAAATCAGTCTTGACCCTGTGCCTCATGGGAACAGTCCAACCCGAACTGCCAAGCCATGTCTTCCCTGGACCGGAAACAAGCATCCTGGGACCAGTTTTGGGCTAACAGCCCTCATTAGCCAGGCTAGCTTGAATCCAGTGGCAAAGTGAGCAAGGGACCCACTTCTGGGCATACCCTGCCAACTTAGGGTGAACAAAGCAAACACAAGGAGATGATGGACGGAACGCTGAAACTTTTCAGAAACTCACCCCCAGTTACAGATCTGGGTTGAATCCCTCATTGTTCTTTAGCTCACTCGCCACCCCAGTTCAGACACAGCTATATGCAAATCAGTCTTGACCCTGTGCCTCATGGGAACAGTCCAGCCCGAACTGCCAAGCCATGTCTTCCCTCGACCGGAAACAAGCATCCTGGGACCGGTTTTGGGCTAACAGCCCTCATTAGCCAGGCTAGCTTGAATCCAGTGGCAAAGTGAACAAGGGACCCACGTCTGGGCATACCCTGCCAATTTAGGGTGAACAGAGCAAACACAAGGAGATGATGGACGGAGCGCTGAAACTTTTCAGAAACTCACCCCCAGTCACAGATCTGGGTTCAATCCCTCATTGTTCTTTAGCTCACTTCGCCACCCCAGTTCAGACACAGCTATATGCAAATCAGTCTTGACCCTGTGCCTCATGGGAACAGTCCAGCCCGAACTGCCAAGCCATGTCTTCCCTGGACCGGAAACAAGCATCCTGGGACGGGTTTTCGGCTAACAGCCCTCATTAGCCAGGCTAGCTTGAATCCAGTGGCAAAGTGAGCAAGGGACCCACGTCTGGGAATACCCTGCCAACTTAGGGCGAACAGAGCAAACACAAGGAGATGATGGACAAAACGCTGAAACTTTTCAGAAACTCACCCCCAGTCACAGATCTGGGTTGAATCCCTCATTGTTCTTTAGCTCACTTCGCCACCCCAGTTCAGACACAGCTATATGCAAATCTGTCTTGACCCTGTGCCTCATGGGAACAGTCCAGCCCGAACTGTCAAGCCATGTCTTCCCTGGACCGGAAACAAGCATCCTGGGACCGGTTTCGGGCTAACAGCCCTCATCAGCCAGGCTAGCTTGAATCCAGTGGCAAAGTGAGCAAGGGACCCACGTCTTGGCATACCCTGCCAACTTAGGGTGAACAAAGCAAACACAAGGAGATGATGGATGGAGCGCTGAAACTTTTCAGAAACTCACCCCCAGTCACAGATCTGGGTTGAATACCCTCATTGTTCTTTAGCTCACTCGCCACCCCAGTTCAGACACAGCTATATGCAAATCAGTCTTGACCCTGTGCCTCATGGGAACAGTCCAGCCTGAACTGCCAAGCCATGTCTTCTCTGGACCGGAAACAAGCATCCTGGGACTGGTTTCGGGCTAACAGCCCTCATCAGCCAGGCTAGCTTGAATCCAGTGGCAAAGTGAGCAAGGGACCCACGTCTGGGCATACCCTGCCAACTTAGGGTGAACAGAGCAAACACAAGGAGATGATGTACGGAGCGCTGAATCTTTTCAGAAACTTACCCCCAGTCACAGATCTGGGTTAAATCCCTCATCGTTCTTTAGCTCACTTCGCCACCCCAGTTCAGACACAGCTATATGCAAATCAGTCTTGACCCTGTGCCTCATGGGAACAGTCCAGCCCGAACTGCCAAGCCATGTCTTCCCTGGACCGGAAACAAGCATCCTGGTACCGGTTTTGGGCTATCAGCCCTCATTAGCCAGGCTAGCTTGAATCCAGTGGCAAAGTGAGCAAGGGACCCACGTCTGGGCATACCCTGCCAACTTAGGGCGAACAGAGCAAACACAAGGAGATGATGGACGGAGCGCTGAAACTTTTCAGAAACTCACCCCCAGTCACAGATCTGGGTTCAATCCCTCATCGTTCTTTAGCTCACTTCGCCACCCCAGTTCAGACACAGCTATATGCAAATCAGTCTTGACCCTGTGCCTCATGGGAACAGTCCAGCCCGAACTGCCAAGCCATGTCTTCCCTGGACCGGAAACAAGCATCCTGGGACCGGTTTTGGGCTAACAGCCCTCATTAGCCAGGCTAGCTTGAATCCAGTGGCAAAGTGAGCAAGGGACCCACTTCTGGGCATACCCTGCCAACTTAGGGTGAACAAAGCAAACACAAGGAGATGATGGACGGAGCGCTGAAACTTTTCAGAAACTCACCCCCAGTCACAGATCTGGGTTGAATCCCTCATTGTTCTTTAGCTCACTCGCCACCCCAGTTCAGACACAGCTATATGCAAATCAGTCTTGACCCTGTGCCTCATGGGAACAGTCCAGCCCGAACTGCCAAGCCATGTCTTCCCTCGACCGGAAACAAGCATCCTGGGACCGGTTTTGGGCTAACAGCCCTCATTAGCCAGGCTAGCTTGAATCCAGTGGCAAAGTGAACAAGGGACCCACGTCTGGGCATACCCTGCCAATTTAGGGTGAACAGAGCAAACACAAGGAGATGATGGACGGAGCGCTGAAACTTTTCAGAAACTCACCCCCAGTCACAGATCTGGGTTCGAATCCCTCATTGTTCTTTAGCTCACTTCGCCACCCCAGTTCAGACACAGCTATATGCAAATCAGTCTTGACCCTGTGCCTCATGGGAACAGTCCAGCCCGAACTGCCAAGCCATGTCTTCCCTGGACCGGAAACAAGCATCCTGGGACGGGTTTTGGCTAACAGCCCTCATTAGCCAGGCTAGCTTGAATCCAGTGGCAAAGTGAGCAAGGGACCCACGTCTGGGAATACCCTGCCAACTTAGGGCGAACAGAGCAAACACAAGGAGATGATGGACAAAGCGCTGAAACTTTTCAGAAACTCACCCCCAGTCACAGATCTGGGTTGAATCCCTCATTGTTCTTTAGCTCACTCGCCACCCCAGTTCAGACACAGCTATATGCAAATCTGTCTTGACCCTGTGCCTCATGGGAACAGTCCAGCCCGAACTGTCAAGCCATGTCTTCCCTGGACCGGAAACAAGCATCCTGGGACCGGTTTTGGGCTAACAGCCCTCATCAGCCAGGCTAGCTTGAATCCAGTGGCAAAGTGAGCAAGGGACCCACGTCTTGGCATACCCTGCCAACTTAGGGTGAACAAAGCAAACACAAGGAGATGATGGATGGAGCGCTGAAACTTTTCAGAAACTCACCCCCAGTCACAGATCTGGGTTGAATCCCTCATTGTTCTTTAGCTCACTCGCCACCCCAGTTCAGACACAGCTATATGCAAATCAGTCTTGACCCTGTGCCTCATGGGAACAGTCCAGCCTGAACTGCCAAGCCATGTCTTCCCTGGACCAGGAAACAAGCATCCTGGGACTGGTTTCGGGCTAACAGCCCTCATCAGCCAGGCTAGCTTGAATCCAGTGGCAAAGTGAGCAAGGGACCCACGTCTGGGCATACCCTGCCAACTTAGGGTGAACAGAGCAAACACAAGGAGATGATGTGACGGAGCGCTGAATCTTTTCAGAAACTTACCCCAGTCACAGATCTGGGTTAAATCCCTCATCGTTCTTTAGCTCACTCGCCACCCCAGTTCAGACACAGCTATATGCAAATCTGTCTTGACCCTGTGCCTCATGGGAACAGTCCAGCCCGAACTGCCAAGCCATGTCTTCCCTCGACCGGAAACAAGCATCCTGGGACCAGTTTTGGGCTAACAGCCCTCATTAGCCAGGCTAGCTTGAATCCAGTGGCAAAGTGAGCAAGGGACCCACGTCTGGGCATACCCTGCCAACTTAGGGTGAACAAAGCAAACACAAGGAGATGATGGACGGAACGCTGAAACTTTTCAGAAACTCACCCCCAGTTACAGATCTGGGTTGAATCCCTCATTGTTCTTTAGCTCACTCGCCACCCCAGTTCAGACACAGCTATATGCAAATCAGTCTTGACCCTGTGCCTCATGGGAACATTCCAGCCCGAACTGACAAGCCATGTCTTCCCTCGACCGGAAACAAGCATCCTGGGACCGGTTTTGGGCTAACAGCCCTCATTAGCCAGGCTAGCTTGAATCCAGTGGCAAAGTGAGCAAGGGACCCACGTCTGGGCATACCCTGCCAACTTAGGGCGAACAGAGCAAACACAAGGAGATGATGGACGGAGCGCTGAAACTTTTCAGAAACTCACCCCCAGTCACAGATCTGGGTTCAATCCCTCATCGTTCTTTAGCTCACTTCGCCACCCCAGTTCAGACACAGCTATAGGCAAATCAGTCTTGACCCTGTGCCTCATGGGAACAGTCCAACCCGAACTGCCAAGCCATGTCTTCCCTGGACCGGAAACAAGCATCCTGGTACCGGTTTTGGGCTATCAGCCCTCATTAGCCAGGCTAGCTTGAATCCAGTGGCAAAGTGAGCAAGGGACCCACGTCTGGGCATACCCTGCCAACTTAGGGCGAACAGAGCAAACACAAGGAGATGATGGACGGAGCGCTGAAACTTTTCAGAAACTCACCCCCAGTCACAGATCTGGGTTCAATCCCTCATCGTTCTTTAGCTCACTTCGCCACCCCAGTTCAGACACAGCTATATGCAAATCAGTCTTGACCCTGTGGCTCATGGGAACAGTCCAACCCGAACTGCCAAGCCATGTCTTCCCTGGACCGGAAACAAGCATCCTGGGACGGGTTTTCGGCTAACAGCCCTCATTAGCCAGGCTAGCTTGAATCCAGTGGCAAAGTGAGCAAGGGACCCACGTCTGGGAATACCCTGCCAACTTAGGGCGAACAGAGCAAACACAAGGAGATGATGGACAAAACGCTGAAACTTTTCAGAAACTCACCCCCAGTCACAGATCTGGGTTGAATCCCTCATTGTTCTTTAGCTCACTCGCCACCCCAGTTCAGACACAGCTATATGCAAATCAGTCTTGACCCTGTGCCTCATGGGAACAGTCCAGCCCGAACTGTCAAGCCATGTCTTCCCTGGACCGGAAACAAGCATCCTGGGACCGGTTTTGGGCTAACAGCCCTCATCAGCCAGGCTAGCTTGAATCCAGTGGCAAAGTGAGCAAGGGACCCACGTCTGGGCATACCCTGCCAACTTAGGGTGAACAAAGCAAACACAAGGAGATGATGGACGGAGCGCTGAAACTTTTCAGAAACTCACCCCCAGTCACAGATCTGGGTTGAATACCTCATTGTTCTTTAGCTCACTCGCCACCCCAGTTCAGACACAGCTATATGCAAATCAGTCTTGACCCTGTGCCTCATGGGAACAGTCCAGCCCGAACTGCCAAGCCATGTCTTCTCTGGACCGGAAACAAGCATCCTGGGACTGGTTTCGGGCTAACAGCCCTCAACATCCAGGCTAGCTTGAATCCAGTGGCAAAGTGAGCAAGGGACCCACGTCTGGGCATACCCTGCCAATTTAGGGTGAACAGAGCAAACACAAGGAGATGATGGACGGAGCGCTGAAACTTTTCAAAAACTCACCCACAGTCACAGATCTGGGATAAATCCCTCATCGTTCTTTAGCTCACTTCGCCACCCCAGTTCAGACACAGCTATATGCAAATCAGTCTTGACCCTGTGCCTCATGGGAACAGTCCAGCCCGAACTGCCAAGCCATGTCTTCCCTGGACCGGAAACAAGCATCCTGGGACCGGTTTTGGGCTAACAGCCCTCATCAGCCAGGCTAGCTTGAATCCAGTGGCAAAGTGAGCAAGGGACCCACGTCTGGGCATACCCTGCCAACTTAGGGTGAACAAAGCAAACACAAGGAGATGATGGACGGAGCGCTGAAACTTTTCAGAAACTCACCCCCAGTCACAGATCTGGGTTGAATCCCTCATTGTTCTTTAGCTCACTCGCCACCCCAGTTCAGACACAGCTATATGCAAATCAGTCTTGACCCTGTGCCTCATGGGAACAGTCCAGCCCGAACTGCCAAGCCATGTCTTCCCTCGACCGGAAACAAGCATCCTGGGACCGGTTTTGGGCTAACAGCCCTCATTAGCCAGGCTAGCTTGAATCCAGTGGCAAAGTGAGCAAGGGACCCACGTCTGGGCATACCCTGCCAACTTAGGGCGAACAGAGCAAACACAAGGAGATGATGGACGGAGCGCTGAAACTTTTCAGAAACTCACCCCCAGTCACAGATCTGGGTTCAATCCCTCATCGTTCTTTAGCTCACTTCGCCACCCCAGTTCAGACACAGCTATATGCAAATCAGTCTTGACCCTGTGCCTCATGGGAACAGTCCAACCCGAACTGCCAAGCCATGTCTTCCCTGGACCGGAAACAAGCATCCTGGGACCGGTTTTGGGCTATCAGCCCTCATTAGCCAGGCTAGCTTGAATCCAGTGGCAAAGTGAGCAAGGGACCCACGTCTGGGCATACCCTGCCAACTTAGGGCGAACAGAGCAAACACAAGGAGATGATGGACGGAGCGCTGAAACTTTTCAGAAACTCACCCCCAGTCACAGATCTGGGTTCAATCCCTCATCGTTCTTTAGCTCACTTCGCCACCCCAGTTCAGACACAGCTATATGCAAATCAGTCTTGACCCTGTGGCTCATGGGAACAGTCCAACCCGAACTGCCAAGCCATGTCTTCCCTGGACCGGAAACAAGCATCCTGGGACCAGTTTTGGGCTAACAGCCCTCATTAGCCAGGCTAGCTTGAATCCAGTGGCAAAGTGAGCAAGGGACCCACGTCTGGGCATACCCTGCCAACTTAGGGTGAACAAAGCAAACACAAGGAGATGATGGACGGAACGCTGAAACTTTTCAGAAACTCACCCCCAGTTACAGATCTGGGTTGAATCCCTCATTGTTCTTTAGCTCACTCGCCACCCCAGTTCAGACACAGCTATATGCAAATCAGTCTTGACCCTGTGCCTCATGGGAACAGTCCAACCCGAACTGCCAAGCCATGTCTTCCCTGGACCGGAAACAAGCATCCTGGGACCGGTTTTCGGCTAACAGCCCTCATTAGCCAGGCTAGCTTGAATCCAGTGGCAAAGTGAACAAGGGACCCACGTCTGGGCATACCCTGCCAACTTAGGGTGAACAGAGCAAACACAAGGAGATGATGGACGGAGCGCTGAAACTTTTCAGAAACTCACCCCCAGTCACAGATCTGGGTTGAATCCCTCATTGTTATTTAGCTCACTCGCCACCCCAGTTCAGACACAGCTATATGCAAATCTGTCTTGACCCTGTGCCTCATGGGAACAGTCCAGCCCGAACTGTCAAGCCATGTCTTCCCTGGACCGGAAACAAGCATCCTGGGACCGGTTTTGGGCTAACAGCCCTCATCAGCCAGGCAAGCTTGAATCCAGTGGCAAAGTGAGCAAGGGACCCACGTCTGGGCATACCCTGCCAACTTAGGGCGAACATAGCAAACACAAGGAGATGATGGACGGAACGCTGAACCTTTTCAGAAACTCATCCCCAGTCACAGATCTGGGTTGAATCCCTCATTGTTCTTTAGCTCACTTCGCCACCCCAGTTCAGACACAGCTATATGCAAATCAGTCTTGACCCTGTGCCTCATGGGAACAGTCCAGCCCGAACTGCCAAGCCATGTCTTCCCTGGACCGGAAACAAGCATCCTGGTACCGGTTTTGGGCTATCAGCCCTCATTAGCCAGGCTAGCTTGAATCCAGTGGCAAAGTGAGCAAGGGACCCACGTCTGGGCATACCCTGCCAACTTAGGGCGAACAGAGCAAACACAAGGAGATGATGGACGGAGCGCTGAAACTTTTCAGAAACTCACCCCCAGTCACAGATCTGGGTTCAATCCCTCATCGTTCTTTAGCTCACTTCGCCACCCCAGTTCAGACACAGCTATATGCAAATCAGTCTTGACCCTGTGCCTCATGGGAACAGTCCAACCCGAACTGCCAAGCCATGTCTTCCCTGGACCGGAAACAAGCATCCTGGGACCAGTTTTGGGCTAACAGCCCTCATTAGCCAGGCTAGCTTGAATCCAGTGGCAAAGTGAGCAAGGGACCCACGTCTGGGCATACCCTGCCAACTTAGGGTGAACAAAGCAAACACAAGGAGATGATGGACGGAGCGCTGAAACTTTTCAGAAACTCACCCCCAGTCACAGATCTGGGTTGAATCCCTCATTGTTCTTTAGCTCACTTCGCCACCCCAGTTCAGACACAGCTATATGCAAATCAGTCTTGACCCTGTGCCTCATGGGAACAGTCCAGCCCGAACTGCCAAGCCATGTCTTCCCTCGACCGGAAACAAGCATCCTGGGACCGGTTTTGGGCTAACAGCCCTCATTAGCCAGGCTAGCTTGAATCCAGTGTCAAAGTGAGCAAGGGACCCACGTCTGGGCATACCCTGCCAACTTAGGGCGAACAGAGCAAACACAAGGAGATGATGGACGGAGCGCTGAAACTTTTCAGAAACTCACCCCCAGTCACAGATCTGGGTTCAATCCCTCATCGTTCTTTAGCTCACTTCGCCACCCCAGTTCAGACACAGCTATATGCAAATCAGTCTTGACCCTGTGCCTCATGGGAACAGTCCAGCCCGAACTGCCAAGCCATGTCTTCCCTGGACCGGAAACAAGCATCCTGGGACCAGTTTTGGGCTAACAGCCCTCATTAGCCAGGCTAGCTTGAATCCAGTGGCAAAGTGAGCAAGGGACCCACGTCTGGGCATACCCTGCCAACTTAGGGTGAACAAAGCAAACACAAGGAGATGATGGACGGAGCGCTGAAACTTTTCAGAAACTCACCCCCAGTTACAGATCTGGGTTGAATCCCTCATTGTTCTTTAGCTCACTTCGCCACCCCAGTTCAGACACAGCTATATGCAAATCAGTCTTGACCCTGTGCCTCATGGGAACAGTCCAACCCGAACTGCCAAGCCATGTCTTCCCTGGACCGGAAACAAGCATCCTGGGACCGGTTTTGGGCTATCAGCCCTCATTAGCCAGGCTAGCTTGAATCCAGTGGCAAAGTGAGCAAGGGACCCACGTCTGGGCATACCCTGCCAACTTAGGGCGAACAGAGCAAACACAAGGAGATGATGGACGGAACGCTGAAACTTTTCAGAAACTCACCCCCAGTTACAGATCTGGGTTGAATCCCTCATTGTTCTTTAGCTCACTCGCCACCCCAGTTCAGACACAGCTATATGCAAATCAGTCTTGACCCTGTGCCTCATGGGAACAGTCCAGCCCGAACTGCCAAGCCATGTCTTCCCTGGACCGTAAACAAGCATCCTGGGACCGGTTTTGGGCTAACAGCCCTCATTAGCCAGGCTAGCTTGAATCCAGTGGCAAAGTGAACAAGGGACCCACGTCTGGGCATACCCTGCCAATTTAGGGTGAACAGAGCAAACACAAGGAGATGATGGACGGAGCGCTGAAACTTTTCAGAAACTCACCCCCAGTCACAGATCTGGGTTCAATCCCTCATTGTTCTTTAGCTCAATTCGCCACCCCAGTTCAGACACAGCTATATGCAAATCAGTCTTGACCCTGTGCCTCATGGGAACAGTCCAACCCGAACTGCCAAGCCATGTCTTCCCTGGACCTGAAACAAGCATCCTGGGACCGGTTTTCGGCTAACAGCACTCATTAGCCAGGCTAGCTTGAATCCAGTGGCAAAGTGAGCAAGGGACCCACGTCTGGGAATACCCTGCCAACTTAGGGCGAACAGAGCAAACACAAGGAGATGATGGACAAAACGCTGAAACTTTTCAGAAACTCACCCCCAGTCACAGATCTGGGTTGAATCCCTCATTGTTCTTTAGCTCACTCGCCACCCCAGTTCAGACACAGCTATATGCAAATCTGTCTTGACCCTGTGCCTCATGGGAACAGTCCAGCCCGAACTGTCAAGCCATGTCTTCCCTGGACCGGAAACAAGCATCCTGGGACCGGTTTCGGGCTAACAGCCCTCATCAGCCAGGCTAGCTTGAATCCAGTGGCAAAGTGAGCAAGGGACCCACGTCTGGGCATACCCTGCCAACTTAGGGTGAACAAAGCAAACACAAGGAGATGATGGATGGAGCGCTGAAACTTTTCAGAAACTCACCCCCAGTCACAGATCTGGGTTGAATCCCTCATTGTTCTTTAGCTCACTCGCCACCCCAGTTCAGACACAGCTATATGCAAATCAGTCTTGACCCTGTGCCTCATGGGAACAGTCCAGCCTGAACTGCCAAGCCATGTCTTCTCTGGACCGGAAACAAGCATCCTGGGACTGGTTTCGGGCTAACAGCCCTCATCAGCCAGGCTAGCTTGAATCCAGTGGCAAAGTGAGCAAGGGACCCACGTCTGGGCATACCCTGCCAACTTAGGGTGAACAGAGCAAACACAAGGAGATGATGTGACGGAGCGCTGAAACTTTTCAGAAACTCACCCCCAGTCACAGATCTGGGTTAAATCCCTCATCGTTCTTTAGCTCACTTCGCCACCCCAGTTCAGACACAGCTATATGCAAATCTGTCTTGACCCTGTGCCTCATGGGAACAGTCCAGCCCGAACTGCCAAGCCATGTCTTCCCTGGACCGGAAACAAGCATCCTGGGACCAGTTTTGGGCTAACAGCCCTCATCAGCCAGGCTAGCTTGAATCCAGTGGCAAAGTGAGCAAGGGACCCACGTCTGGGCATACCCTGCCAACTTAGGGTGAACAAAGCAAACACAAGGAGATGATGGACGGAGCGCTGAAACTTTTCAGAAACTCACCCCCAGTTACAGATCTGGGTTGAATCCCTCATTGTTCTTTAGCTCACTCGCCACCCCAGTTCAGACACAGCTATATGCAAATCAGTCTTGACCCTGTGCCTCATGGGAACAGTCCAGCCCGAACTGCCAAGCCATGTCTTCCCTCGACCGGAAACAAGCATCCTGGGACCGGTTTTGGGCTAACAGCCCTCATTAGCCAGGCTAGCTTGAATCCAGTGGCAAAGTGAGCAAGGGACCCACGTCTGGGCATACCCTGCCAACTTAGGGCGAACAGAGCAAACACAAGGAGATGATGGACGGAGCGCTGAAACATTTCAGAAACTCACCCCCAGTCACAGATCTGGGTTCAATCCCTCATCGTTCTTTAGCTCACTTCGCCACCCCAGTTCAGACACAGCTATATGCAAATCAGTCTTGACCCTGTGCCTCATGGGAACAGTCCAGCCCGAACTGCCAAGCCATGTCTTCCCTGGACCGGAAACAAGCATCCTGGTACCGGTTTTGGGCTATCAGCCCTCATTAGCCAGGCTAGCTTGAATCCAGTGGCAAAGTGAGCAAGGGACCCACGTCTGGGCATACCCTGCCAACTTAGGGCGAACAGAGCAAACACAAGGAGATGATGGACGGAGCGCTGAAACTTTTCAGAAACTCACCCCCAGTCACAGATCTGGGTTCAATCCCTCATCGTTCTTTAGCTCACTTCGCCACCCCAGTTCAGACACAGCTATATGCAAATCAGTCTTGACCCTGTGCCTCATGGGAACAGTCCAACCCGAACTGCCAAGCCATGTCTTCCCTGGACTGGAAACAAGCATCCTGGTACCGGTTTTGGGCTATCAGCCCTCATTAGCCAGGCTAGCTTGAATCCAGTGGCAAAGTGAGCAAGAGACCCACGTCTGGGCATACCCTGCCAACTTAGGGCGAACAGAGCAAACACAAGGAGATGATGGACGGAGCGCTGAAACTTTTCAGAAACTCACCCCCAGTCACAGATCTGGGTTCAATCCCTCATCGTTCTTTAGCTCACTTCGCCACCCCAGTTCAGACACAGATATATGCAAATCAGTCTTGACCCTGTGCCTCATGGGAACAGTCCAGCCCGAACTGCCAAGCCATGTCTTCCCTGGACCGGAAACAAGCATCCTGGGACCAGTTTTGGGCTAACAGCCCTCATCAGCCAGGCTAGCTTGAATCCAGTGGCAAAGTGAGCAAGGGACCCACGTCTGGGCATACCCTGCCAACTTAGGGTGAACAAAGCAAACACAAGGAGATGATGGACGGAGCGCTGAAACTTTTCAGAAACTCACCCCCAGTCACAGATCTGGGTTGAATCCTCATTGTTCTTTAGCTCACTCGCCACCCCAGTTCAGACACAGCTATATGCAAATCAGTCTTGACCCTGTGCCTCATGGGAACAGTCCAGCCCGAACTGCCAAGCCATGTCTTCCCTCGACCGGAAACAAGCATCCTGGGACCGGTTTTGGGCTAACAGCCCTCATTAGCCAGGCTAGCTTGAATCCAGTGGCAAAGTGAACAAGGGACCCACGTCTGGGCATACCCTGCCAATTTAGGGTGAACAGAGCAAACACAAGGAGATGATGGACGGAGCGCTGAAACTTTTCAGAAACTCACCCCCAGTCACAGATCTGGGTTCAATCCCTCATTGTTCTTTAGCTCACTTCGCCACCCCAGTTCAGACACAGCTATATGCAAATCAGTCTTGACCCTGTGCCTCATGGGAACAGTCCAGCCCGAACTGCCAAGCCATGTCTTCCCTGGACCGGAAACAAGCATCCTGGGACGGGTTTCGGGCTAACAGCCCTCATCAGCCAGGCTAGCTTGAATCCAGTGGCAAAGTGAGCAAGGGACCCACGTCTGGGAATACCCTGCCAACTTAGGGCGAACAGAGCAAACACAAGGAGATGATGGACAAAGCGCTGAAACTTTTCAGAAACTCACCCCCAGTCACAGATCTGGGTTGAATCCCTCATTGTTCTTTAGCTCACTTCGCCACCCCAGTTCAGACACAGCTATATGCAAATCTGTCTTGACCCTGTGCCTCATGGGAACAGTCCAGCCCGAACTGTCAAGCCATGTCTTCCCTGGACCGGAAACAAGCATCCTGGGACCGGTTTTGGGCTAACAGCCCTCATCAGCCAGGCTAGCTTGAATCCAGTGGCAAAGTGAGCAAGGGACCCACGTCTTGGCATACCCTGCCAACTTAGGGTGAACAAAGCAAACACAAGGAGATGATGGATGGAGCGCTGAAACTTTTCAGAAACTCACCCCCAGTCACAGATCTGGGTTGAATACCTCATTGTTCTTTAGCTCACTCGCCACCCCAGTTCAGACACAGCTATATGCAAATCAGTCTTGACCCTGTGCCTCATGGGAACAGTCCAGCCCGAACTGCCACGCCATGTCTTCCCTGGACCGGAAACAAGCATCCTGGGACCGGTTTTGGGCTAATAGCCCTCATCAGCCAGGCTAGCTTGAATCCAGTGGCAAAATGAGCAAGGGACCCACGTCTGGGCATACCCTGCCAACTTAGGGCGAACAAAGCAAACACAAAGAGATGATGGACAGAGCGCTGAAACTTTTCAGAATCTAACCCCCAGTCACAAATCTGGGTTGAATCCCTCATCGTTCTTTAGCTCACTTCGCCACCCCAGTTCAGACACAGCTATATGCAAATCAGTCTTGACACTGTGCCACATGGGAACAGTCCAGCCCGAACTGCCAAGCTATGTCTTCCCTGGACCAGAAACAAGCATCCTGGGACCGGGTTTGGGCTAACAGCCCTCATTAGCCAGGCTAGCTTGAATCCAGTGGCAAAGTGAGCAAGGGACCCACGTCTGGGCATACCCTGCCAACTTAGGGTGAACAAAGCAAACACAAGGAGATGATGGACGGAGCGCTGAAACTTTTCAGAAACTCACCCCCAGTTACAGATCTGGGTTGAATCCCTCATTGTTCTTTAGCTCACTCGCCACCCCAGTTCAGACACAGCTATATGCAAATCAGTCTTGACCCTGTGCCTCATGGGAACAGTCCAGCCCGAACTGCCAAGCCATGTCTTCCCTCGACCGGAAACAAGCATCCTGGGACCGGTTTTGGGCTAACAGCCCTCATTAGCCAGGCTAGCTTGAATCCAGTGGCAAAGTGAGCAAGGGACCCACGTCTGGGCATACCCTGCCAACTTAGGGCGAACAGAGCAAACACAAGGAGATGATGGACGGAGCGCTGAAACTTTTCAGAAACTCACCCCCAGTCACAGATCTGGGTTCAATCCCTCATCGTTCTTTAGCTCACTTCGCCACCCCAGTTCAGACACAGCTATAGGCAAATCAGTCTTGACCCTGTGCCTCATGGGAACAGTCCAGCCCGAACTGCCAAGCCATGTCTTCCCTGGACCGGAAACAAGCATCCTGGTACCGGTTTTGGGCTATCAGCCCTCATTAGCCAGGCTAGCTTGAATCCAGTGGCAAAGTGAGCAAGGGACCCACGTCTGGGCATACCCTGCCAACTTAGGGCGAACAGAGCAAACACAAGGAGATGATGGACGGAGCGCTGAAACTTTTCAGAAACTCACCCCCAGTCACAGATCTGGGTTCAATCCCTCATCGTTCTTTAGCTCACTTCGCCACCCCAGTTCAGACACAGCTATATGCAAATCAGTCTTGACCCTGTGGCTCATGGGAACAGTCCAACCCGAACTGCCAAGCCATGTCTTCCCTGGACCGGAAACAAGCATCCTGGGACCAGTTTTGGGCTAACAGCCCTCATTAGCCAGGCTAGCTTGAATCCAGTGGCAAAGTGAGCAAGGGACCCACGTCTGGGCATATCCTGCCAACTTAGGGTGAACAAAGCAAACACAAGGAGATGATGGACGGAACGCTGAAACTTTTCAGAAACTCACCCCCAGTTACAGATCTGGGTTGAATCCCTCATTGTTCTTTAGCTCACTCGCCACCCCAGTTCAGACACAGCTATATGCAAATCAGTCTTGACCCTGTGCCTCATGGGAACAGTCCAGCCCGAACTGCCAAGCCATGTCTTCCCTCGACCGGAAACAAGCATCCTGGGACCGGTTTGGGCTAACAGCCCTCATTAGCCAGGCTAGCTTGAATCCAGTGGCAAAGTGAACAAGGGACCCACGTCTCGGCATACCCTGCCAATTTAGGGTGAACAGAGCAAACACAAGGAGATGATGGACGGAGCGCTGAAACTTTTCAGAAACTCACCCCCAGTCACAGATCTGGGTTCAATCCCTCATTGTTCTTTAGCTCACTTCGCCACCCCAGTTCAGACACAGCTATATGCAAATCAGTCTTGACCCTGTGCCTCATGGGAACAGTCCAGCCCGAACTGCCAAGCCATGTCTTCCCTGGAACGGAAACAAGCATCCTGGGACCGGTTTTGGGCTAATAGCCCTCATTAGCCAGGCTAGCTTGAATCCAGTGGCAAAGTGAGCAAGGGACCCACGTCTGGGAATACCCTGCCAACTTAGGGCGAACAGAGCAAACACAAGGAGATGTTGGACAAAGCGCTGAAACTTTTCAGAAACTCACCCCCAGTCACAGATCTGGGTTGAATCCCTCATTGTTATTTAGCTCACTCGCCACCCCAGTTCAGACACAGCTATATGCAAATCTGTCTTGACCCTGTGCCTCATGGGAACAGTCCAGCCCGAACTGTCAAGCCATGTCTTCCCTGGACCGGAAACAAGCATCCTGGGACCGGTTTTGGGCTAACAGCCCTCATCAGCCAGGCAAGCTTGAATCCAGTGGCAAAGTGAGCAAGGGACCCACGTCTGGGCATACCCTGCCAACTTAGGGCGAACATAGCAAACACAAGGAGATGATGGACGGAGCGCTGAACCTTTTCAGAAACTCATCCCCAGTCACAGATCTGGGTTGAATCCCTCATTGTTCTTTAGTTCACTCGCCACCCCAGTTCAGACAAAGCTATATGCAAATCAGTCTTGACCCTGTGCCTCATGGGAACAGTCCAGCCCGAACTGCCAAGCCATGTCTTCCCTGGACCGGAAACAAGCATCCTGGTACCGGTTTTGGGCTATCAGCCCTCATTAGCCAGGCTAGCTTGAATCCAGTGGCAAAGTGAGCAAGGGACCCACGTCTGGGCATACCCTGCCAACTTAGGGCGAACAGAGCAAACACAAGGAGATGATGGACGGAGCGCTGAAACTTTTCAGAAACTCACCCCCAGTCACAGATCTGGGTTCAATCCCTCATCGTTCTTTAGCTCACTTCGCCACCCCAGTTCAGACACAGCTATATGCAAATCAGTCTTGACCCTGTGCCTCATGGGAACAGTCCAACCCGAACTGCCAAGCCATGTCTTCCCTGGACCGGAAACAAGCATCCTGGGACCAGTTTTGGGCTAACACCCCTCATTAGCCAGGCTAGCTTGAATCCAGTGGCAAAGTGAGCAAGGGACCCACGTCTGGGCATACCCTGCCAACTTAGGGTGAACAAAGCAAACACAAGGAGATGATGGACGGAGCGCTGAAACTTTTCAGAAACTCACCTCCAGTCACAGATCTGGGTTGAATCCCTCATTGTTCTTTAGCTCACTCGCCACCCCAGTTCAGACACAGCTATATGCAAATCAGTCTTGACCCTGTGCCTCATGGGAACAGTCCAGCCCGAACTGCCAAGCCATGTCTTCCCTCGACCGGAAACAAGCATCCTGGGACCGGTTTTGGGCTAACAGCCCTCATTAGCCAGGCTAGCTTGAATCCAGTGTCAAAGTGAGCAAGGGACGCACGTCTGGGCATACCCTGCCAACTTAGGGCGAACAGAGCAAACACAAGGAGATGATGGACGGAGCGCTGAAACTTTTCAGAAACTCACCCCCAGTCACAGATCTGGGTTCAATCCCTCATCGTTCTTTAGCTCACTTCGCCACCCCAGTTCAGACACAGCTATATGCAAATCAGTCTTGACCCTGTGCCTCATGGGAACAGTCCAACCCGAACTGCCAAGCCATGTCTTCCCTGGACCGGAAACAAGCATCCTGGGACCAGTTTTGGGCTAACAGCCCTCATTAGCCAGGCTAGCTTGAATCCAGTGGCAAAGTGAGCAAGGGACCCACGTTTGGGCATACCCTGCCAACTTAGGGTGAACAAAGCAAACACAAGGAGATGATGGACGGAACGCTGAAACTTTTCAGAAACTCACCCCCAGTTACAGATCTGGGTTGAATCCCTCATTGTTCTTTAGCTCACTTCGCCACCCCAGTTCAGACACAGCTATATGCAAATCAGTCTTGACCCTGTGCCTCATGGGAACAGTCCAGCCCGAACTGCCAAGCCATGTCTTCCCTGGACCGGAAACAAGCATCCTGGTACCGGTTTTGGGCTATCAGCCCTCATTAGCCAGGCTAGCTTGAATCCAGTGGCAAAGTGAGCAAGGGACCCACGTCTGGGCATACCCTGCCAACTTAGGGCGAACAGAGCAAACACAAGGAGATGATGGACGGAGCGCTGAAACTTTTCAGAAACTCACCCCCAGTCACAGATCTGGGTTCAATCCCTCATCGTTCTTTAGCTCACTTCGCCACCCCAGTTCAGACACAGCTATATGCAAATCAGTCTTGACCCTGTGCCTCATGGGAACAGTCCAACCCGAACTGCCAAGCCATGTCTTCCCTGGACCGGAAACAAGCATCCTGGGACCAGTTTTGGGCTAACAGCCCTCATTAGCCAGGCTAGCTTGAATCCAGTGGCAAAGTGAGCAAGGGACCCACGTCTGGGCATACCCTGCCAACTTAGGGTGAACAAAGCAAACACAAGGAGATGATGGACGGAACGCTGAAACTTTTCAGAAACTCACCCCCAGTTACAGATCTGGGTTGAATCCCTCATTGTTCTTTAGCTCACTCGCCACCCCAGTTCAGACACAGCTATATGCAAATCAGTCTTGACCCTGTGCCTCATGGGAACAGTCCAGCCCGAACTGCCAAGCCATGTCTTCCCTCGACCGGAAACAAGCATCCTGGGACCGGTTTTGGGCTAACAGCCCTCATTAGCCAGGCTAGCTTGAATCCAGTGGCAAAGTGAACAAGGGACCCACGTCTGGGCATACCCTGCCAATTTAGGGTGAACAGAGCAAACACAAGGAGATGATGGACGGAGCGCTGAAACTTTTCAGAAACTCACCCCAGTCACAGATCTGGGTTCAATCCCTCATTGTTCTTTAGCTCACTTCGCCACCCCAGTTCAGACACAGCTATATGCAAATCAGTCTTGACCCTGTGCCTCATGGGAACAGTCCAGCCCGAACTGCCAAGCCATGTCTTCCCTGGACCGGAAACAAGCATCCTGGGACCGGTTTTCGGCTAACAGCCCTCATTAGCCAGGCTAGCTTGAATCCAGTGGCAAAGTGAGCAAGGGACCCACGTCTGGGAATACCCTGCCAACTTAGGGCGAACAGAGCAAACACAAGGAGATGATGGACAAAACGCTGAAACTTTTCAGAAACTCACCCCCAGTCACAGATCTGGGTTGAATCCCTCATTGTTCTTTAGCTCACTCGCCACCCCAGTTCAGACACAGCTATATGCAAATCTGTCTTGACCCTGTGCCTCATGGGAACAGTCCAGCCCGAACTGTCAAGCCATGTCTTCCCTGGACCGGAAACAAGCATCCTGGGACCGGTTTCGGGCTAACAGCCCTCATCAGCCAGGCTAGCTTGAATCCAGTGGCAAAGTGAGCAAGGGACCCACGTCTTGGCATACCCTGCCAACTTAGGGTGAACAAAGCAAACACAAGGAGATGATGGATGGAGCGCTGAAACTTTTCAGAAACTCACCCCCAGTCACAGATCTGGGTTGAATACCTCATTGTTCTTTAGCTCACTCGCCACCCCAGTTCAGACACAGCTATATGCAAATCAGTCTTGACCCTGTGCCTCATGGGAACAGTCCAGCCTGAACTGCCAAGCCATGTCTTCTCTGGACCGGAAACAAGCATCCTGGGACTGGTTTCGGGCTAACAGCCCTCATCAGCCAGGCTAGCTTGAATCCAGTGGCAAAGTGAGCAAGGGACCCACGTCTGGGCATACCCTGCCAACTTAGGGTGAACAGAGCAAACACAAGGAGATGATGTACGGAGCGCTGAATCTTTTCAGAAACTCACCCCCAGTCACAGATCTGGGTTAAATCCCTCATGGTTCTTTAGCTCACTCGCCACCCCAGTTCAGACACAGCTATATGCAAATCTGTCTTGACCCTGTGCCTCATGGGAACAGTCCAGCCCGAACTGCCAAGCCATGTCTTCCCTCGACCGGAAACAAGCATCCTGGGACCAGTTTTGGGCTAACAGCCCTCATTAGCCAGGCTAGCTTGAATCCAGTGGCAAAGTGAGCAAGGGACCCACGTCTGGGCATACCCTGCCAACTTAGGGTGAACAAAGCAAACACAAGGAGATGATGGACGGAACGCTGAAACTTTTCAGAAACTCACCCCCAGTTACAGATCTGGGTTGAATCCCTCATTGTTCTTTAGCTCACTCGCCACCCCAGTTCAGACACAGCTATATGCAAATCAGTCTTGACCCTGTGCCTCATGGGAACAGTCCAGCCCGAACTGCCAAGCCATGTCTTCCCTGGACCGGAAACAAGCATCCTGGGACCGGTTTTGGGCTAACAGCCCTCATTAGCCAGGCTAGCTTGAATCCAGTGGCAAAGTGAGCAAGGGACCCACGTCTGGGCATACCCTGCCAACTTAGGGCGAACAGAGCAAACACAAGGAGATGATGGACGGAGCGCTGAAACTTTTCAGAAACTCACCCCCAGTCACAGATCTGGGTTCAATCCCTCATCGTTCTTTAGCTCACTTCGCCACCCCAGTTCAGACACAGCTATATGCAAATCAGTCTTGACCCTGTGCCTCATGGGAACAGTCCAACCCGAACTGCCAAGCCATGTCTTCCCTGGACCGGAAACAAGCATCCTGGGACCGGTTTTGGGCTAACAGCCCTCATTAGCCAGGCTAGCTTGAATCCAGTGGCAAAGTGAGCAAAGGACCCACGTCTGGGCATACCCTACCAACTTAGGGTGAACAAAGCAAACACAAGGAGATGATGGACGGAGCGCTGAAACTTTTCAGAAACTCACCCCAAGTCACAGATCTGGGTTGAATCCATCATCGTTCTTTAGCTCACTTCGCCACCCCAGGTCAGACACAGCTATATGCAAATCAGTCTTGACCCTGTGCCTCATGGGAACAGTCCAACCCGAACTGCCAAGCCATGTCTTCCCTGGACCGGAAACAAGCATCCTGGGACCGGTTTTGGGCTAACAGCCCTCATTAGCCAGGCTAGCTTGAATCCAGTGGCAAAGTGAGCAAGGGACCCACGTCTGGGCATACCCTGCCAACTTAGGGCGAACAGAGCAAACACAAGGAGATGATGGACGGAGCGCTGAAACTTTTCAGAAACTCACCCCCAGTCACAGATCTGGGTTCAATCCCTCATCGTTCTTTAGCTCACTTCGCCACCCCAGTTCAGACACAGCTATATGCAAATCAGTCTTGACCCTGTGCCTCATGGGAACAGTCCAACCCGAACTGCCAAGCCATGTCTTCCCTGGACCGGAAACAAGCATCCTGGGACCAGTTTTGGGCTAACAGCCCTCATTAGCCAGGCTAGCTTGAATCCAGTGGCAAAGTGAGCAAGGGACCCACGTCTGGGCATACCCTGCCAACTTAGGGTGAACAAAGCAAACACAAGGAGATGATGGACGGAGCGCTGAAACTTTTCAGAAACTCACCCCCAGTCACAGATCTGGGTTGAATCCCTCATTGTTCTTTAGCTCACTCGCCACCCCAGTTCAGACACAGCTATATGCAAATCAGTCTTGACCCTGTGCCTCATGGGAACAGTCCAGCCCGAACTGCCAAGCCATGTCTTCCCTCGACCGGAAACAAGCATCCTGGGACCGGTTTTGGGCTAACAGCCCTCATTAGCCAGGCTAGCTTGAATCCAGTGGCAAAGTGAGCAAGGGACCCACGTCTGAGCATACCCTGCCAACTTAGGGCGAACAGAGCAAACACAAGGAGATGATGGACGGAGCGCTGAAACTTTTCAGAAACTCACCCCCAGTCACAGATCTGGGTTCAATCCCTCATCGTTCTTTAGCTCACTTCGCCACCCCAGTTCAGACACAGCTATATGCAAATCAGTCATGACCCTGTGCCTCATGGGAACAGTCCAACCCGAACTGCCAAGCCATGTCTTCCCTGGACCGGAAACAAGCATCCTGGGACCGGTTTTGGGCTAACAGCCCTCATTAGCCAGGCTAGCTTGAATCCAGTGGCAAAGTGAGCAAGGGACCCACGTCTGGGCATACCCTGCCAACTTAGGGCGAACAGAGCAAACACAAGGAGATGATGGACGGAGCGCTGAAACTTTTCAGAAACTCACCCCCAGTCACAGATCTGGGTTCAATCCCTCATCGTTCTTTAGCTCACTTCGCCACCCCAGTTCAGACACAGCTATATGCAAATCAGTCTTGACCCTGTGCCTCATGGGAACAGTCCAGCCCGAACTGCCAAGCCATGTCTTCCCTGGACCGGAAACAAGCATCCTGGTACCGGTTTTGGGCTATCAGCCCTCATTAGCCAGGCTAGCTTGAATCCAGTGGCAAAGTGAGCAAGGGACCCACGTCTGGGCATACCCTGCCAACTTAGGGCGAACAGAGCAAACACAAGGAGATGATGGACGGAGCGCTGAAACTTTTCAGAAACTCACCCCCAGTCACAGATCTGGGTTCAATCCCTCATCGTTCTTTAGCTCACTTCGCCACCCCAGTTCAGACACAGCTATATGCAAATCAGTCTTGACCCTGTGCCTCATGGGAACAGTCCAACCCGAACTGCCAAGCCATGTCTTCCCTGGACCGGAAACAAGCATCCTGGGACCAGTTTTGGGCTAACAGCCCTCATTAGCCAGGCTAGCTTGAATCCAGTGGCAAAGTGAGCAAGGGACCCACGTCTGGGCATACCCTGCCAACTTAGGGTGAACAAAGCAAACACAAGGAGATGATGGACGGAACGCTGAAACTTTTCAGAAACTCACCCCCAGTTACAGATCTGGGTTGAATCCCTCATTGTTCTTTAGCTCACTTCGCCACCCCAGTTCAGACACAGCTATATGCAAATCTGTCTTGACCCTGTGCCTCATGGGAACAGTCCAGCCCGAACTGTCAAGCCATGTCTTCCCTGGACCGGAAACAAGCATCCTGGGACCGGTTTTGGACTAACAGCCCTCATCAGCCAGGCTACCTTGAATCCAGTGGCAAAGTGAGCAAGGGACCCACGTCTGGGCATACCCTGCCAACTTAGGGTGAACAGAGCAAACACAAGGAGATGATGTACGGAGCGCTGAATCTTTTCAGAAACTCACCCCCAGTCACAGATCTGGGTTCAATCCCTCATCGTTCTTTAGCTCACTTCGCCACCCCAGTTCAGACACAGCTATATGCAAATCAGTCTTGACCCTGTGCCTCATGGGAACAGTCCAGCCCGAACTGCCAAGCCATGTCTTCCCTGGACCGGAAACAAGCATCCTGGGACCAGTTTTGGGCTAACAGCCCTCATTAGCCAGGCTAGCTTGAATCCAGTGGCAAAGTGAGCAAGGGACCCACGTCTGGGCATACCCTGCCAACTTAGGGTGAACAAAGCAAACACAAGGAGATGATGGACGGAGCGCTGAAACTTTTCAGAAACTCACCCCCAGTCACAGATCTGGGTTGAATCCCTCATTGTTCTTTAGCTCACTCGCCACCCCAGTTCAGACACAGCTATATGCAAATCAGTCTTGACCCTGTGCCTCATGGGAACAGTCCAGCCCGAACTGCCAAGCCATGTCTTCCCTCGACCGGAAACAAGCATCCTGGGACCGGTTTTGGGCTAACAGCCCTCATTAGCCAGGCTAGCTTGAATCCAGTGGCAAAGTGAACAAGGGACCCACGTCTCGGCATACCCTGCCAATTTAGGGTGAACAGAGCAAACACAAGGAGATGATGGACGGAGCGCTGAAACTTTTCAGAAACTCACCCCCAGTCACAGATCTGGGTTCAATCCCTCATTGTTCTTTAGCTCACTTCGCCACCCCAGTTCAGACACAGCTATATGCAAATCAGTCTTGACCCTGTGCCTCATGGGAACAGTCCAACCCGAACTGCCAAGCCATGTCTTCCCTGGACCGGAAACAAGCATCCTGGGACCGGTTTTCGGCTAACAGCCCTCATTAGCCAGGCTAGCTTGAATCCAGTGGCAAAGTGAGCAAGGGACCCACGTCTGGGAATACCCTGCCAACTTAGGGCGAACAGAGCAAACACAAGGAGATGATGGACAAAACGCTGAAACTTTTCAGAAACTCACCCCCAGTCACAGATCTGGGTTGAATCCCTCATTGTTATTTAGCTCACTCGCCACCCCAGTTCAGACACAGCTATATGCAAATCTGTCTTGACCCTGTGCCTCATGGGAACAGTCCAGCCCGAACTGTCAAGCCATGTCTTCCCTGGACCGGAAACAAGCATCCTGGGACCGGTTTTGGACTAACAGCCCTCATCAGCCAGGCAAGCTTGAATCCAGTGGCAAAGTGAGCAAGGGACCCACGTCTGGGCATACCCTGCCAACTTAGGGCGAACATAGCAAACACAAGGAGATGATGGACGGAACGCTGAACCTTTTCAGAAACTCATCCCCAGTCACAGATCTGGGTTGAATCCCTCATTGTTCTTTAGTTCACTCGCCACCCCAGTTCAGACAAAGCTATATGCAAATCAGACTTGACCCTGTGCCTCATGGGAACAGTCCAGCCCGAACTGACAAGCCATGTCTTCCCTGGACCGGAAACAAGCATCCTGGGACCGGTTTTGGGCTAATAGCCCTCATCAGCCAGGAAAGCTTGAATCCAGTGGCAAAGTGAGCAAGGGACCCACGTCTGGGCATACCCTGCCAACTTAGGGCGAACAAAGCAAACACAAGGAGATGATGGACGGAGAGTTGAAACTTTTCAGAAACTCACCCGCAGTCACAGATCTGGGTTAAATCCCTCATCGTTCTTTAGCTCACTTCGCCACCCCAGTTCAGACACAGCTATATGCAAATCAGTCTTGACCCTGTGCCTCATGGGAACAGTCCAGCCCGAACTGCCAAGCCATGTCTTCCCTGGACCGGAAACAAGCATCCTGGGACCGGTTTTGGGCTAACAGCCCTCATCAGCCAGGCTATCTTGAATCCAGTGGCAAAGTGAGCAAGGGACCCACGTCTGGGCATACCCTGCCAACTTAGGGCGAACAAAGCAAACACAAGGAGATGATGGACAGAGCGCTAAAACTTTTCAGAAACTAACCCCCAGTCACAGATCTGGGTTGAATACCTCATCGTTCTTTAGCTCACTTCGCCACCCCAGTTCAGACACAGCTATATGCAAATCAGTCTTGACCCTGTGCCTCATGGGAACAGTCCAGCCCGAGCTGCCAAGCCATGTCTTCCCTGGACCAGAAACAAGCATCCTGGGACTGGTTTCGGGCTAACAGCCCTCATCCGCCAGGCTAGCTTGAATCCGGTGGCAAAGTGAGCAAGGGACCCACGTCTGGGCATACCCTGCCAACATAGTGCGAACAAAGCAAACACAAGGAGATGATGGACAGAGCGCTGAAACTTTTCAGAAACTCACCCCCAGTCACAGATCTCGGTTGAATCCCTCATCATTCTTTTAGCTCACTTCGCCACCCCAGTTCAGACACAGCTATATGCAAATCAGTCTTGACCCTGTGCCTCATGGGAACAGTCCAGCCCGAACTGCCAAGCCATGTCTTCCCTGGACCGGAAACAAGCATCCTGGGACCAGTTTTGGGCTAACAGCCCTCATTAGCCAGGCTAGCTTGAATCCAGTGGCAAAGTGAGCAAGAGACCCACGTCTGGGCATACCCTGCCAACTTAGGGTGAACAAAGCAAACACAAGGAGATGATGGACGGAGCGCTGAAACTTTTCAGAAACTCACCCCCAGTCACAGATCTGGGTTCAATCCCTCATCGTTCTTTAGCTCACTTCGCCACCCCAGTTCAGACACAGCTATATGCAAATCAGTCTTGACCCTGTGCCTCATGGGAACAGTCCAACCCAAACTGCCAAGCCATGTCTTCCCTGGACCGGAAACAAGCATCCTGGTACCGGTTTTGGGCTATCAGCCCTCATTAGCCAGGCTAGCTTGAATCCAGTGGCAAAGTGAGCAAGGGACCCACGTCTGGGCATACCCTGCCAACTTAGGGCGAACAGAGCAAACACAAGGAGATGATGGACGGAGCGCTGAAACTTTTCAGAAACTCACCCCCAGTCACAGATCTGGGTTCAATCCCTCATCGTTCTTTAGCTCACTTCGCCACCCCAGTTCAGACACAGCTATATGCAAATCAGTCATGACCCTGTGCCTCATGGGAACAGTCCAGCCCGAACTGCCAAGCCATGTCTTCCCTGGACCGGAAACAAGCATCCTGGGACCAGTTTTGGGCTAACAGCCCTCATTAGCCAGGCTAGCTTGAATCCAGTGGCAAAGTGAGCAAGGGACCCACGTCTGGGCATACCCTGCCAACTTAGGGTGAACAAAGCAAACACAAGGAGATGATGGACGGAACGCTGAAACTTTTCAGAAACTCACCCCCAGTTACAGATCTGGGTTGAATCCCTCATTGTTCTTTAGCTCACTCGCCACCCCAGTTCAGACACAGCTATATGCAAATCTGTCTTGACCCTGTGCCTCATGGGAACAGTCCAGCCCGAACTGTCAAGCCATGTCTTCCCTGGACCGGAAACAAGCATCCTGGGACCGGTTTTGGACTAACAGCCCTCATCAGCCAGGCTACCTTGAATCCAGTGGCAAAGTGAGCAAGGGACCCACGTCTGGGCATACCCTGCCAACTTAGGGTGAACAGAGCAAACACAAAGAGATGATGTACGGAGCGCTGAATCTTTTCAGAAACTCACCCCCAGTCACAGATCTGGGTTCAATCCCTCATCGTTCTTTAGCTCACTTCGCCACCCCAGTTCAGACACAGCTATATGCAAATCAGTCTTGACCCTGTGCCTCATGGTAACAGTCCAACCCGAACTGCCAAGCCATGTCTTCCCTGGACCGGAAACAAGCATCCTGGGACCAGTTTTGGGCTAACAGCCCTCATTAGCCAGGCTAGCTTGAATCCAGTGGCAAAGTGAGCAAGGGACCCACGTCTGGGCATACCCTGCCAACTTAGGGTGAACAAAGCAAACACAAGGAGATGATGGACGGAACGCTGAAACTTTTCAGAAACTCACCCCCAGTCACAGATCTGGGTTGAATCCCTCATTGTTCTTTAGCTCACTCGCCACCCCAGTTCAGACACAGCTATATGCAAATCAGTCTTGACCCTGTGCCTCATGGGAACAGTCCAGCCCGAACTGCCAAGCCATGTCTTCCCTCGACCGGAAACAAGCATCCTGGGACCGGTTTTGGGCTAACAGCCCTCATTAGCCAGGCTAGCTTGAATCCAGTGGCAAAGTGAACAAGGGACCCACGTCTCGGCATACCCTGCCAATTTAGGGTGAACAGAGCAAACACAAGGAGATGATGGACGGAGCGCTGAAACTTTTCAGAAACTCACCCCCAGTCACAGATCTGGGTTCAATCCCTCATTGTTCTTTAGCTCACTTCGCCACCCCAGTTCAGACACAGCTATATGCAAATCAGTCTTGACCCTGTGCCTCATGGGAACAGTCCAACCCGAACTGCCAAGCCATGTCTTCCCTGGACCGGAAACAAGCATCCTGGGACCGGTTTCGGCTAACAGCCCTCATTAGCCAGGCTAGCTTGAATCCAGTGGCAAAGTGAGCAAGGGACCCACGTCTGGGAATACCCTGCCAACTTAGGGCGAACAGAGCAAACACAAGGAGATGATGGACAAAACGCTGAAACTTTTCAGAAACTCACCCCCAGTCACAGATCTGGGTTGAATCCCTCATTGTTCTTTAGCTCACTCGCCACCCCAGTTCAGACACAGCTATATGCAAATCTGTCTTGACCCTGTGCCTCATGGGAACAGTCCAGCCCGAACTGTCAAGCCATGTCTTCCCTGGACAGGAAACAAGCATCCTGGGACCGGTTTTGGACTAACAGCCCTCATCAGCCAGGAAAGCTTGAATCCAGTGGCAAAGTGAGCAAGGGACCCACGTCTGGGCATACCCTGCCAACTTAGGGCGAACATAGCAAACACAAGGAGATGATGGACGGAACGCTGAACCTTTTCAGAAACTCATCCCCAGTCACAGATCTGGGTTGAATCCCTCATTGTTCTTTAGTTCACTCGCCACCCCAGTTCAGACAAAGCTATATGCAAATCAGACTTGACCCTGTGCCTCATGGGAACAGTCCAGCCCGAACTGCCAAGCCATGTCTTCCCTGGACCGGAAACAAGCATCCTGGGACCGGTTTTGGGCTAATAGCCCTCATCAGCCAGGAAAGCTTGAATCCAGTGGCAAAGTGAGCAAGGGACCCACGTCTGGGCATACCCTGCCAACTTAGGGCGAACAAAGCAAACACAAGGAGATGATGGACGGAGAGTTGAAACTTTTCAAAAACTCACCCGCAGTCACAGATCTGGGTTAAATCCCTCATCGTTCTTTAGCTCACTTCGCCACCCCAGTTCAGACACAGCTATATGTAAATCAGTCTTGACCCTGTGCCTCATGGGAACAGTCCAGCCCGAACTGCCAAGCCATGTCTTCCCTGGACCGGAAACAAGCATCCTGGGACCGGTTTTGGGCTAACAGCCCTCATCAGCCAGGCTATCTTGAATCCAGTGGCAAAGTGAGCAAGGGACCCACGTCTGGGCATACCCTGCCAACTTAGGGCGAACAAAGCAAACACAAGGAGATGATGGACAGAGCGCTAAAACTTTTCAGAAACTAACCCCCAGTCACAGATCTGGGTTGAATACCTCATCGTTCTTTAGCTCACTTCGCCACCCCAGTTCAGACACAGCTATATGCAAATCAGTCTTGACCCTGTGCCTCATGGGAACAGTCCAGCCCGAGCTGCCAAGCCATGTCTTCCCTGGACCAGAAACAAGCATCCTGGGACTGGTTTCGGGCTAACAGCCCTCATCAGCCAGGCTAGCTTGAATCCAGTGGCAAAGTGAGCAAGGGACCCACGTCTGGGCATACCCTGCCAACACAGTGCGAACAAAGCAAACACAAGGAGATGATGGACAGAGCGCTGAAACTTTTCAGAAACTCACCCCCAGTCACAGATCTCGGTTGAATCCCTCATCATTCTTTTAGCTCACTTCGCCACCCCAGTTCAGACACAGCTATATGCAAATCAGTCTTGACCCTGTGCCTCATGGGAACAGTCCAGCCCGAACTGCCAAGCCATGTCTTCCCTGGACCGGAAACAAGCATCCTGGGACCAGTTTTGGGCTAACAGCCCTCATTAGCCAGGCTAGCTTGAATCCAGTGGCAAAGTGAGCAAGAGACCCACGTCTGGGCATACCCTGCCAACTTAGGGTGAACAAAGCAAACACAAGGAGATGATGGACGGAACGCTGAAACTTTTCAGAAACTCACCCCCAGTTACAGATTTGGGTTGAATCCCTCATTGTTCTTTAGCTCACTCGCCACCCCAGTTCAGACACAGCTATATGCAAATCTGTCTTGACCCTGTGCCTCATGGGAACAGTCCAGCCCGAACTGCCAAGCCATGTCTTCCCTGGACCGGAAACAAGCATCCTGGGACCGGTTTTGGACTAACAGCCCTCATCAGCCAGGCTAGCTTGAATCCAGTGGCAAAGTGAGCAAGGGACCCACGTCTGGGCATACCCTGCCAACTTAGGGTGAACAAAGCAAACACAAGGAGATGATGGACGGAGCGCTGAAACTTTTCAGAAACTCACCCGCAGTCACAGATCTGGGTTGAATACCTCATTGTTCTTTAGCTCACTCGCCACCCCAGTTCAGACACAGCTATATGCAAATCAGTCTTGACCCTGTGCCTCATGGGAACAGTCAAGCCTGAACTGCCAAGCCATGTCTTCTCTGGACCGGAAACAAGCATCCTGGGACTGGTTTCGGGATAACAGCCCTCATCAGCCAGGCTAGCTTGAATCCAGTGGCAAAGTGAGCAAGGGACCCACGTCTGGGCATACCCTGCCAACTTAGGGTGAACAGAGCAAACACAAGGAGATGATGTACGGAGCGCTGAATCTTTTCAGAAACTCACCCCCAGTCACAGATCTGGGTTCAATCCCTCATCGTTCTTTAGCTCACTTCGCCACCCCAGTTCAGACACAGCTATATGCAAATCAGTCTTGACCCTGTGCCTCATGGGAACAGTCCAGCCCGAACTGCCAAGCCATGTCTTCCCTGGACCGGAAACAAGCATCCTGGGACCAGTTTTGGGCTAACAGCCCTCATTAGCCAGGCTAGCTTGAATCCAGTGGCAAAGTGAGCAAGGGACCCACGTCTGGGCATACCCTGCCAACTTAGGGTGAACAAAGCAAACACAAGGAGATGATGGACGGAACGCTGAAACTTTTCAGAAACTCACCCCCAGTTACAGATCTGGGTTGAATCCCTCATTGTTCTTTAGCTCACTCGCCACCCCAGTTCAGACACAGCTATATGCAAATCAGTCTTGACCCTGTGCCTCATGGGAACAGTCCAGCCCGAACTGCCAAGCCATGTCTTCCCTCGACCGGAAACAAGCATCCTGGGACCGGTTTTGGGCTAACAGCCCTCATTAGCCAGGCTAGCTTGAATCCAGTGGCAAAGTGAACAAGGGACCCACGTCTGGGCATACCCTGCCAATTTAGGGTGAACAGAGCAAACACAAGGAGATGATGGACGGAGCGCTGAAACTTTTCAGAAACTCACCCCCAGTCACAGATCTGGGTTCAATCCCTCATTGTTCTTTAGCTCACTTCGCCACCCCAGTTCAGACACAGCTATATGCAAATCAGTCTTGACCCTGTGCCTCATGGGAACAGTCCAACCCGAACTGCCAAGCCATGTCTTCCCTGGACCGGAAACAAGCATCCTGGGACCGGTTTTCGGCTAACAGCCCTCATCAGCCAGGCTATCTTGAATCCAGTGGCAAAGTGAGCAAGGGACCCACGTCTGGGCATACCCTGCCAACATAGGGCGAACAAAGCAAACACAAGGAGATGATGGACAGAGCGCTGAAACTTTTCAGAAACTCACCCCCAGTCACAGATCTGGGTTGCATCCATCATCGTTCTTTAGCTCACTTCGCCACCCCAGTTCAGACACAGCTATATGCAAATCAGTCTTGACCCTGTTCCCTATGGGAACAGTCCAGCCCGAACTGCCAAGCCATGTCTTCCCTGGACCGGAAACAAGCATCCTGGGACCGGTTTTGGGCTAATAGCCCTCATCAGCCAGGCTAGCTTGAATCCAGTGGCAAAGTGAGCAAGGGACCCACGTCTGGGCATACCCTGCCAACTTAGGGCGAACAAAGCAAACACAAGGAGATGATGGACAGAGCGCTGAAACTTTTCAGAAACTCACCCCCAGTCACAGATCTGGGTTGAATCCCTCATCGTTCTTTAGCTCACTTCGCCACCCCAGTTCAGACACAGCTACATGCAAATCAGTCTTGACCCTGTGCCTCATGGGAACAGTCCAGCCCGAACTGCCAAGCCATGTCTTCCCTGGACCGGAAACAAGCATCCTGGGACCGGTTTCGGCTAACAGCCCTCATTAGCCAGGCTAGCTTGAATCCAGTGGCAAAGTGAGCAAGGGACCCACGTCTGGGAATACCCTGCCAACTTAGGGCGAACAGAGCAAACACAAGGAGATGATGGACAAAACGCTGAAACTTTTCAGAAACTCACCCCCAGTCACAGATCTGGGTTGAATCCCTCATTGTTCTTTAGCTCACTCGCCACCCCAGTTCAGACACAGATATATGCAAATCAGTCTTGACCCTGTGCCTCATGGGAACAGTCCAGCACGAACTGCCAAGCCATGCCTTCCCTGGACCAGAAACAAGCATCCTGGGACCGGTTTCGGGATAACAGCCCTCATCAGCCAGGCTAGCTTGAATCCAGCGGAAAAGTGAGCAAGGGACCCACGTCTGGGCATACCCTGCCAACTTTGGGCAAACAGAGCAAACACAAGGAGATGATGGACGGAGCGCTGAAACTTTTGAGAAACTGCCCCCCAGTCACAGATCTTAGTTGAATACCTCATTGTTCTTTAGCTCACTCGCCACCCCAGTTCAGACACAGCTATACGCAAATCAGTCTTGACCCTGTGCCTCATGGGAACAGTCCAGCCCGAACTGCCAAGCCATGTCTTCCCTGGACCAGAAACAAGCATCCTGGAACCGGTTTCGGGCTAACAGCCCTCATCAACCAGGCTAGCTTGAATCCAGTGGCAAAGTGAGCAAGAGACCCACGTCTGGGCATACCCTGCCAACTTAGGGCAAACAAAGCAAACACAAAGAGATGATGGACGGAGCGCTGAAACTTTTCAGACACTCACCCCCAGTCACAGATCTGGGTTGAATCCCTCATCGTTCTTTAGCTCACTTCGCCACCCCAGTTCAGACACAGCTATATGCAAATCAGTCTTGACCCTGTGCCTCATGGGAACAGTCCAGCCCGAACTGCCAAGCCATGTCTTCCCTGGACCGGAAACAAGCATCCTGGGACCGGTTTCGGGCTAACAGCCCTCATCAGCCAGGCTAGCTTGAATCCAGTGGCAAAGTGAGCAAGGGACCCACGTCTGGGCATACCCTGCCAACTTAGGGTGAACAAAGCAAACACAAGGAGATGATGGACGGAGCGCTGAAACTTTTCAGAAACTCACCCTCAGTCACAGATCTGGGTTGAATCCCTCATTGTTCTTTAGCTCACTCGCCACCCCAGTTCAGACACAGCTATATGCAAATCAGTCTTGACCCTGTGCCTCATGGGAACAGTCCAGCCCGAACTGCCAAGCCATGTCTTCCCTGGACCGGAAACAAGCATCCTGGGACCGGTTTCGGGCTAACAGCCCTCATCAGCCAGGCTAGCTTGAATCCAGTGGCAAAGTGAGCAAGGGACCCACGTCTGGGCATACCCTGCCAACTTAGGGCGAACAAAGCAAACACAAGGAGATGATGGACAGAGCGCTGAAACTTTTCAGAAACTAACCCCCAGTCACAGATCTGGGTTGAATCCCTCATCGTTCTTTAGCTCACTTCGCCACCCCAGTTCAGACACAGCTATATGCAAATCAGTCTTGACCCTGTGCCTCATGGGAACAGTCCAGCCCGAACTGCCAAGCCATGTCTTCCCTGGACCGGAAACAAGCATCCTGGGACCAGTTTCGGGCTAACAGCCCTCATCAGCCAGGCAAGCTTGAATCCAGTGGCAAAGTGAGCAAGGGACCCACGTCTGGGCATACCCTGCCAACTTAGGGTGAACAAAGCAAACACAAGGAGATGATGGACGGAACGCTGAAACTTTTCAGAAACTCACCTTCAGTCACAGATCTGGGTTGAATCCCTCATTGTTCTTTAGCTCACTCGCCACCCTAGTTCAGACACAGCTATATGCAAATCAGTCTTGACCCTGTGCCTCATGGGAACAGTCCAGCCCGAACTGCCAAGCCATGTCTTCCCTGGACCGGAAACAAGCATCCTGGTACCGGTTTTGGGCTATCAGCCCTCATTAGCCAGGCTAGCTTGAATCCAGTGGCAAAGTGAGCAAGGGACCCACGTCTGGGCATACCCTGCCAACTTAGGGCGAACAGAGCAAACACAAGGAGATGATGGACGGAGCGCTGAAACTTTTCAGAAACTCACCCCCAGTCACAGATCTGGGTTCAATCCCTCATCGTTCTTTAGCTCACTTCGCCACCCCAGTTCAGACACAGCTATATGCAAATCAGTCTTGACCCTGTGCCTCATGGGAACAGTCCAACCCGAACTGCCAAGCCATGTCTTCCCTGGACCGGAAACAAGCATCCTGGGACCAGTTTTGGGCTAACAGCCCTCATTAGCCAGGCTAGCTTGAATCCAGTGGCAAAGTGAGCAAGGGACCCACGTCTGGGCATACCCTGCCAACTTAGGGTGAACAAAGCAAACACAAGGAGATGATGGACGGAACGCTGAAACTTTTCAGAAACTCACCTCCAGTCACAGATCTGGGTTGAATCCCTCATTGTTCTTTAGCTCACTCGCCACCCCAGTTCAGACACAGCTATATGCAAATCAGTCTTGACCCTGTGCCTCATGGGAACAGTCCAGCCCGAACTGCCAAGCCATGTCTTCCCTCGACCGGAAACAAGCATCCTGGGACCGGTTTTGGGCTAACAGCCCTCATTAGCCAGGCTAGCTTGAATCCAGTGGCAAAGTGAGCAAGGGACCCACGTCTGGGCATACCCTGCCAACTTAGGGCGAACAGAGCAAACACAAGGAGATGATGGACGGAGCGCTGAAACTTTTCAGAAACTCACCCCCAGTCACAGATCTGGGTTCAATCCCTCATCGTTCTTTAGCTCACTTCGCCACCCCAGTTCAGACACAGCTATATGCAAATCAGTCTTGACCCTGTGCCTCATGGGAACAGTCCAACCCGAACTGCCAAGCCATGTCTTCCCTGGACCGGAAACAAGCATCCTGGGACCAGTTTTGGGCTAACAGCCCTCATTAGCCAGGCTAGCTTGAATCCAGTGGCAAAGTGAGCAAGGGACCCACGTCTGGGCATACCCTGCCAACTTAGGGTGAACAAAGCAAACACAAGGAGATGATGGACGGAGCGCTGAAACTTTTCAGAAACTCACCCCCAGTTACAGATCTGGGTTGAATCCCTCATTGTTCTTTAGCTCACTCGCCACCCCAGTTCAGACACAGCTATATGCAAATCAGTCTTGACCCTGTGCCTCATGGGAACAGTCCAGCCCGAACTGCCAAGCCATGTCTTCCCTCGACCGGAAACAAGCATCCTGGGACCGGTTTTGGGCTAACAGCCCTCATTAGCCAGGCTAGCTTGAATCCAGTGGCAAAGTGAACAAGGGACCCACGTCTCGGCATACCCTGCCAACTTAGGGTGAACAGAGCAAACACAAGGAGATGATGGACGGAGCGCTGAAACTTTTCAGAAACTCACCCCCAGTCACAGATCTGGGTTCAATCCCTCATTGTTCTTTAGCTCACTTCGCCACCCCAGTTCAGACACAGCTATATGCAAATCAGTCTTGACCCTGTGCCTCATGGGAACAGTCCAACCCGAACTGCCAAGCCATGTCTTCCCTGGACCGGAAACAAGCATCCTGGGACCGGTTTTGGGCTAACAGCCCTCATTAGCCAGGCTAGCTTGAATCCAGTGGCAAAGTGAGCAAGGGACCCACGTCTGGGAATACCCTGCCAACTTAGGGCGAACAGAGCAAACACAAGGAGATGATGGACAAAACGCTGAAACTTTTCAGAAACTCACCCCCAGTCACAGATCTGGGTTGAATCCCTCATTGTTCTTTAGCTCACTCGCCACCCCAGTTCAGACACAGCTATATGCAAATCTGTCTTGACCCTGTGCCTCATGGGAACAGTCCAGCCCGAACTGTCAAGCCATGTCTTCCCTGGACCGGAAACAAGCATCCTGGGACCGGTTTTGGGCTAACAGCCCTCATCAGCCAGGCTAGCTTGAATCCAGTGGCAAAGTGAGCAAGGGACCCACGTCTGGGCATACCCTGCCAACTTAGGGTGAACAGAGCAAACACAAGGAGATGATGGACGGAGCGCTGAAACTTTTCAGAAACTCACCCCCAGTCACAGATCTGGGTTGAATCCCTCATTGTTCTTTAGCTCACTTCGCCACCCCAGTTCAGACACAGCTATATGCAAATCAGTCTTGACCCTGTGCCTCATGGGAACAGTCCAACCCGAACTGCCAAGCCATGTCTTCCCTGGACCGGAAACAAGCATCCTGGGACGGGTTTCGGCTAACAGCCCTCATTAGCCAGGCTAGCTTGAATCCAGTGGCAAAGTGAGCAAGGGACCCACGTCTGGGAATACCCTGCCAACTTAGGGCGAACAGAGCAAACACAAGGAGATGATGGACAGAACGCTGAAACTTTTCAGAAACTCACCCCCAGTCACAGATCTGGGTTGAATCCCTCATTGTTCTTTAGCTCACTTCGCCACCCCAGTTCAGACACAGCTATATGCAAATCTGTCTTGACCCTGTGCCTCATGGGAACAGTCCAGCCCGAACTGCCAAGCCATGTCTTCCCTGGACCGGAAACAAGCATCCTGGGACCGGTTTTGGGCTAACAGCCCTCATCAGCCAGGCTAGCTTGAATCCAGTGGCAAAGTGAGCAAGGGACCCACGTCTGGGCATACCCTGCCAACTTAGGGTGAACAAAGCAAACACAAGGAGATGATGGATGGAGCGCTGAAACTTTTCAGAAACTCACCCCCAGTCACAGATCTGGGTTGAATCCCTCATTGTTCTTTAGCTCACTTCGCCACCCCAGTTCAGACACAGCTATATGCAAATCAGTCTTGACCCTGTGCCTCATGGGAACAGTCCAGCCCGAACTGCCAAGCCATGTCTTCCCTGGACCGGAAACAAGCATCCTGGGACCGGTTTCGGGCTAACAGCCCTCATCAGCCAGGCTAGCTTGAATCCAGTGGCAAAGTGAGCAAGGGACCCACGTCTGGGCATACCCTGCCAACTTAGGGTGAACAGAGCAAACACAAGGAGATGATGGACGGAGCGCTGAAACTTTTCAGAAACTCACCCCCAGTCACAGATCTGGGTTAAATCCCTCATCGTTCTTTAGCTCACTCGCCACCCCAGTTCAGACACAGCTATATGCAAATCAGTCTTGACCCTGTGCCTCATGGGAACAGTCCAGCCCGAACTGCCAAGCCATGTCTTCCCTCGACCGGAAACAAGCATCCTGGGACCAGTTTTGGGCTAACAGCCCTCATTAGCCAGGCTAGCTTGAATCCAGTGGCAAAGTGAGCAAGGGACCCACGTCTGGGCATACCCTGCCAACTTAGGGTGAACAAAGCAAACACAAGGAGATGATGGACGGAGCGCTGAAACTTTTCAGAAACTCACCCCCAGTTACAGATCTGGGTTGAATCCCTCATTGTTCTTTAGCTCACTTCGCCACCCCAGTTCAGACACAGCTATATGCAAATCAGTCTTGACCCTGTGCCTCATGGGAACAGTCCAGCCCGAACTGCCAAGCCATGTCTTCCCTGGACCGGACACAAGCATCCTGGGACCGGTTTTGGGCTAACAGCCCTCATTAGCCAGGCTAGCTTGAATCCAGTGGCAAAGTGAGCAAGGGACCCACGTCTGGGCATACCCTGCCAACTTAGGGCGAACAGAGCAAACACAAGGAGATGATGGACGGAGCGCTGAAACTTTTCAGAAACTCACCCCCAGTCACAGATCTGGGTTCAATCCCTCATCGTTCTTTAGCTCACTTCGCCACCCCAGTTCAGACACAGCTATATGCAAATCAGTCTTGACCCTGTGCCTCATGGGAACAGTCCAGCCCGAACTGCCAAGCCATGTCTTCCCTGGACCGGAAACAAGCATCCTGGGACCGGTTTTGGGCTATCAGCCCTCATCAGCCAGGCTAGCTTGAATCCAGTGGCAAAGTGAGCAAGGGACCCACGTCTGGGCATACCCTGCCAACTTAGGGCGAACAGAGCAAACACAAGGAGATGATGGACGGAGCGCTGAAACTTTTCAGAAACTCACCCCCAGTCACAGATCTGGGTTCAATCCCTCATCGTTCTTTAGCTCACTTCGCCACCCCAGTTCAGACACAGCTATATGCAAATCAGTCTTGACCCTGTGCCTCATGGGAACAGTCCAGCCCGAACTGCCAAGCCATGTCTTACCTGGACCGGAAACAAGCATCCTGGGACCAGTTTTGGGCTAACAGCCCTCATTAGCCAGGCTAGCTTGAATCCAGTGGCAAAGTGAGCAAGGGACCCACGTCTGGGCATACCCTGCCAACTTAGGGTGAACAAAGCAAACACAAGGAGATGATGGACGGAGCGCTGAAACTTTTCAGAAACTCACCCCCAGTTACAGATCTGGGTTGAATCCCTCATTGTTCTTTAGCTCACTTCGCCACCCCAGTTCAGACACAGCTATATGCAAATCAGTCTTGACCCTGTGCCTCATGGGAACAGTCCAGCCCGAACTGCCAAGCCATGTCTTCCCTCGACCGGAAACAAGCATCCTGGGACCGGTTTTGGGCTAACAGCCCTCATTAGCCAGGCTAGCTTGAATCCAGTGGCAAAGTGAACAAGGGACCCACGTCTCGGCATACCCTGCCAATTTAGGGTGAACAGAGCAAACACAAGGAGATGATGGACGGAGCGCTGAAACTTTTCACAAACTCACCCCCAGTCACAGATCTGGGTTCAATCCCTCATTGTTCTTTAGCTCACTTCGCCACCCCAGTTCAGACACAGCTATATGCAAATCAGTCTTGACCCTGTGCCTCATGGGAACAGTCCAACCCGAACTGCCAAGCCATGTCTTCTCTGGACCGGAAACAAGCATCCTGGGACCGGTTTTCGGCTAACAGCCCTCATTAGCCAGGCTAGCTTGAATCCAGTGGCAAAGTGAGCAAGGGACCCACGTCTGGGAATACCCTGCCAACTTAGGGCGAACAGAGCAAACACAAGGAGATGATGGACAAAGCGCTGAAACTTTTCAGAAACTCACCCCCAGTCAAAGATCTGGGTTGAATCCCTCATTGTTATTTAGCTCACTCGCCACCCCAGTTCAGACACAGCTATATGCAAATCTGTCTTGACCCTGTGCCTCATGGGAACAGTCCAGCCCGAACTGTCAAGCCATGTCTTCCCTGGACCGGAAACAAGCATCCTGGGACCGGTTTTGGGCTAACAGCCCTCATCAGCCAGGAAAGCTTGAATCCAGTGGCAAAGTGAGCAAGGGACCCACGTCTGGGCATACCCTGCCAACTTAGGGCGAACATAGCAAACACAAGGAGATGATGGACGGAGCGCTGAACCTTTTCAGAAACTCATCCCCAGTCACAGATCTGGGTTGAATCCCTCATTGTTCTTTAGTTCACTCGCCACCCCAGTTCAGACAAAGCTATATGCAAATCAGTCTTGACCCTGTGCCTCATGGGAACAGTCCAACCCGAACTGCCAAGCCATGTCTTCCCTGGACCGGAAACAAGCATCCTGGTACCGGTTTTGGGCTATCAGCCCTCATTAGCCAGGCTAGCTTGAATCCAGTGGCAAAGTGAGCAAGGGACCCACGTCTGGGCATACCCTGCCAACTTAGGGCGAACAGAGCAAACACAAGGAGATGATGGACGGAGCGCTGAAACTTTTCAGAAACTCACCCCCAGTCACAGATCTGGGTTCAATCCCTCATCGTTCTTTAGCTCACTTCGCCACCCCAGTTCAGACACAGCTATATGCAAATCAGTCTTGACCCTGTGCCTCATGGGAACAGTCCAACCCGAACTGCCAAGCCATGTCTTCCCTGGACCGGAAACAAGCATCCTGGGACCAGTTTTGGGCTAACAGCCCTCATTAGCCAGGCTAGCTTGAATCCAGTGGCAAAGTGAGCAAGGGACCCACGTCTGGGCATACCCTGCCAACTTAGGGTGAACAAAGCAAACACAAGGAGATGATGGACGGAGCGCTGAAACTTTTCAGAAACTCACCTCCAGTCACAGATCTGGGTTGAATCCCTCATTGTTCTTTAGCTCACTTCGCCACCCCAGTTCAGACACAGCTATATGCAAATCAGTCTTGACCCTGTGCCTCATGGGAACAGTCCAGCCCGAACTGCCAAGCCATGTCTTCCCTCGACCGGAAACAAGCATCCTGGGACCGGTTTTGGGCTAACAGCCCTCATTAGCCAGGCTAGCTTGAATCCAGTGGCAAAGTGAGCAAGGGACCCACGTCTGGGCATACCCTGCCAACTTAGGGCGAACAGAGCAAACACAAGGAGATGATGGACGGAGCGCTGAAACTTTTCAGAAACTCACCCCCAGTCACAGATCTGGGTTCAATCCCTCATCGTTCTTTAGCTCACTTCGCCACCCCAGTTCAGACACAGCTATATGCAAATCAGTCTTGACCCTGTGCCTCATGGGAACAGTCCAGCCCGAACTGCCAAGCCATGTCTTCCCTGGACCGGAAACAAGCATCCTGGGACCGGTTTTGGGCTAACAGCCCTCATTAGCCAGGCTAGCTTGAATCCAGTGGCAAAGTGAGCAAGGGACCCACGTCTGGGCATACCCTGCCAACTTAGGGCGAACAGAGCAAACACAAGGAGATGATGGACGGAGCGCTGAAACTTTTCAGAAACCCACCCACAGTCACAGATCTGGGTTGAATCCCTCATCGTTCTTTAGCTCACTTCGCCACCCCAGTTCAGACACAGCTATATGCAAATCAATCTTGACCTTGTGCCTCATGGGAACAGTATAGCCCGAACTGCCAAGCCATGTTTTCCCTGGACCGGAAACAAGCATCCTGGGACCGGTTTTGGGCTATCAGCCCTCATCAGCCAGGCTAGCTTGAATCCAGTGGCAAAGTGAGCAAGGGACCCACGTCTGGGCATACCCTGCCAACTTAGGGCGAACAGAGCAAACACAAGGAGATGATGGACGGAGCGCTGAAACTTTTCAGAAACTCACCCCCAGTCACAGATCTGGGTTCAATCCCTCATCGTTCTTTAGCTCACTTCGCCACCCCAGTTCAGACACAGCTATATGCAAATCAGTCTTGACCCTGTGCCTCATGGGAACAGTCCAACCCGAACTGCCAAGCCATGTCTTCCCTGGACCGGAAACAAGCATCCTGGGACCGGTTTTGGGCTAACAGCCCTCATTAGCCAGGCTAGCTTGAATCCAGTGGCAAAGTGAGCAAGGGACCCACGTCTGGGCATACCCTGCCAACTTAGGGTGAACAAAGCAAACACAAGGAGATGATGGACGGAGCGCTGAAACTTTTCAGAAACTCACCTCCAGTCACAGATCTGGGTTGAATCCCTCATCGTTCTTTAGCTCACTCGCCACCCCAGTTCAGACACAGCTATATGCAAATCAGTCTTGACCCTGTGCCTCATGGGAACAGTCCAGCCCGAACTGCCAAGCCATGTCTTCCCTGGACCGGAAACAAGCATCCTGGGACCGGTTTTGGGCTAACAGCCCTCATTAGCCAGGCTAGCTTGAATCCAGTGGCAAAGTGAGCAAGGGACCCACGTCTGGGCATACCCTGCCAACTTAGGGCGAACAGAGCAAACACAAGGAGATGATGGACGGAGCGCTGAAACTTTTCAGAAACTCACCCCCAGTCACAGATCTGGGTTCAATCCCTCATCGTTCTTTAGCTCACTTCGCCACCCCAGTTCAGACACAGCTATATGCAAATCAGTCTTGACCCTGTGCCTCATGGGAACAGTCCAACCCGAACTGCCAAGCCATGTCTTCCCTGGACCGGAAACAAGCATCCTGGGACCGGTTTTGGGCTATCAGCCCTCATTAGCCAGGCTAGCTTGAATCCAGTGGCAAAGTGAGCAAGGGACCCACGTCTGGGCATACCCTGCCAACTTAGGGCGAACAGAGCAAACACAAGGAGATGATGGACGGAGCGCTGAAACTTTTCAGAAACTCACCCCCAGTCACAGATCTGGGTTCAATCCCTCATCGTTCTTTAGCTCACTTCGCCACCCCAGTTCAGACACAGCTATATGCAAATCAGTCTTGACCCTGTGCCTCATGGGAACAGTCCAACCCGAACTGCCAAGCCATGTCTTCCCTGGACCGGAAACAAGCATCCTGGGACCAGTTTTGGGCTAACAGCCCTCATTAGCCAGGCTAGCTTGAATCCAGTGGCAAAGTGAGCAAGGGACCCACGTCTGGGCATACCCTGCCAACTTAGGGTGAACAAAGCAAACACAAGGAGATGATGGACGGAACGCTGAAACTTTTCAGAAACTCACCCCCAGTTACAGATCTGGGTTGAATCCCTCATTGTTCTTTAGCTCACTCGCCACCCCAGTTCAGACACAGCTATATGCAAATCTGTCTTGACCCTGTGCCTCATGGGAACAGTCCAGCCCGAACTGTCAAGCCATGTCTTCCCTGGACCGGAAACAAGCATCCTGGGACCGGTTTTGGGCTAACAGCCCTCATCAGCCAGGCTAGCTTGAATCCAGTGGCAAAGTGAGCAAGGGACCCACGTCTGGGCATACCCTGCCAACTTAGGGTGAACAAAGCAAACACAAGGAGATGATGGATGGAGCGCTGAAACTTTTCAGAAACTCACCCCCAGTCACAGATCTGGGTTGAATACCTCATTGTTCTTTAGCTCACTTCGCCACCCCAGTTCAGACACAGCTATATGCAAATCAGTCTTGACCCTGTGCCTCATGGGAACAGTCCAGCCTGAACTGCCAAGCCATGTCTTCTCTGGACCGGAAACAAGCATCCTGGGACTGGTTTCGGGCTAACAGCCCTCATCAGCCAGGCTAGCTTGAATCCAGTGGCAAAGTGAGCAAGGGACCCACGTCTGGGCATACCCTGCCAACTTAGGGTGAACAGAGCAAACACAAGGAGATGATGTACGGAGCGCTGAATCTTTTCAGAAACTCACCCCCAGTCACAGATCTGGGTTCAATCCCTCATCGTTCTTTAGCTCACTTCGCCACCCCAGTTCAGACACAGCTATATGCAAATCAGTCTTGACCCTGTGCCTCATGGGAACAGTCCAACCCGAACTGCCAAGCCATGTCTTCCCTGGACCGGAAACAAGCATCCTGGGACCAGTTTTGGGCTAACAGCCCTCATTAGCCAGGCTAGCTTGAATCCAGTGGCAAAGTGAGCAAGGGACCCACGTCTGGGCATACCCTGCCAACTTAGGGTGAACAAAGCAAACACAAGGAGATGATGGACGGAACGCTGAAACTTTTCAGAAACTCACCCCCAGTCACAGATCTGGGTTGAATCCCTCATTGTTCTTTAGCTCACTTCGCCACCCCAGTTCAGACACAGCTATATGCAAATCAGTCTTGACCCTGTGCCTCATGGGAACAGTCCAGCCCGAACTGCCAAGCCATGTCTTCCCTCGACCGGAAACAAGCATCCTGGGACCGGTTTTGGGCTAACAGCCCTCATTAGCCAGGCTAGCTTGAATCCAGTGGCAAAGTGAACAAGGGACCCACGTCTCGGCATACCCTGCCAATTTAGGGTGAACAGAGCAAACACAAGGAGATGATGGACGGAGCGCTGAAACTTTTCAGAAACTCACCCCCAGTCACAGATCTGGGTTCAATCCCTCATTGTTCTTTAGCTCACTTCGCCACCCCAGTTCAGAGACAGCTATATGCAAATCAGTCTTGACCCTGTGCCTCATGGGAACAGTCCAACCCGAACTGCCAAGCCATGTCTTCCCTGGACCGGAAACAAGCATCCTGGGACCGGTTTTCGGCTAACAGCCCTCATTAGCCAGGCTAGCTTGAATCCAGTGGCAAAGTGAGCAAGGGACCCACGTCTGGGAATACCCTGCCAACTTAGGGCGAACAGAGCAAACACAAGGAGATGATGGACAAAACGCTGAAACTTTTCAGAAACTCACCCCCAGTCACAGATCTGGGTTGAATCCCTCATTGTTATTTAGCTCACTCGCCACCCCAGTTCAGACACAGCTATATGCAAATCTGTCTTGACCCTGTGCCTCATGGGAACAGTCCAGCCCGAACTGTCAAGCCATGTCTTCCCTGGACCGGAAACAAGCATCCTGGGACCGGTTTTGGACTAACAGCCCTCATCAGCCAGGAAAGCTTGAATCCAGTGGCAAAGTGAGCAAGGGACCCACGTCTGGGCATACCCTGCCAACTTAGGGCGAACATAGCAAACACAAGGAGATGATGGACGGAGCGCTGAACCTTTTCAGAAACTCATCCCCAGTCACAGATCTGGGTTGAATCCCTCATTGTTCTTTAGTTCACTCGCCACCCCAGTTCAGACAAAGCTATATGCAAATCAGACTTGACCCTGTGCCTCATGGGAACAGTCCAGCCCGAACTGACAAGCCATGTCTTCCCTGGACCGGAAACAAGCATCCTGGGACCGGTTTTGGGCTAATAGCCCTCATCAGCCAGGAAAGCTTGAATCCAGTGGCAAAGTGAGCAAGGGACCCACGTCTGGGCATACCGTGCCAACTTAGGGCGAACAAAGCAAACACAAGGAGATGATGGACGGAGAGTTGAAACTTTTCAAAAACTCACCCGCAGTCACAGATCTGGGTTAAATCCCTCATCGTTCTTTAGCTCACTTCGCCACCCCAGTTCAGACACAGCTATATGCAAATCAGTCTTGATCCTGTGCCTCATGGGAACAGTCCAGCCCGAACTGCCAAGCCATGTCTTCCCTGGACCAGAAACAAGCATCCTGGGACCGGTTTTGGGCTAACAGCCCTCATCAGCCAGGCTATCTTGAATCCAGTGGCAAAGTGAGCAAGGGACCCACGTCTGGGCATACCCTGCCAACTTAGGGCGAACAAAGCAAACACAGGAGATGATGGACAGAGCGCTAAAACTTTTCAGAAACTAACCCCCAGTCACAGATCTGGGTTGAATACCTCATCGTTCTTTAGCTCACTTCGCCACCCCAGTTCAGACACAGCTATATGCAAATCAGTCTTGACCCTGTGCCTCATGGGAACAGTCCAGCCCGAGCTGCCAAGCCATGTCTTCCCTGGACCAGAAACAAGCATCCTGGGACTGGTTTCGGGCTAACAGCCCTCATCCGCCAGGCTAGCTTGAATCCGGTGGCAAAGTGAGCAAGGGACCCACGTCTGGGCATACCCTGCCAACATAGTGCGAACAAAGCAAACACAAGGAGATGATGGACAGAGCGCTGAAACTTTTCAGAAACTCACCCCCAGTCACAGATCTCGGTTGAATCCCTCATCGTTCTTTACTCACTTCGCCACCCCAGTTCAGACACAGCTATATGCAAATCAGTCTTGACCCTGTGCCTCATGGGAACAGTCCAACCCGAACTGCCAAGCCATGTCTTCCCTGGACCGGAAACAAGCATCCTGGGACCAGTTTTGGGCTAACAGCCCTCATTAGCCAGGCTAGCTTGAATCCAGTGGCAAAGTGAGCAAGAGACCCACGTCTGGGCATACCCTGCCAACTTAGGGTGAACAAAGCAAACACAAGGAGATGATGGACGGAACGCTGAAACTTTTCAGAAACTCACCCCCAGTTACAGATTTGGGTTGAATCCCTCATTGTTCTTTAGCTCACTCGCCACCCCAGTTCAGACACAGCTATATGCAAATCTGTCTTGACCCTGTGCCTCATGGGAACAGTCCAGCCCGAACTGTCAAGCCATGTCTTCCCTGGACCGGAAACAAGCATCCTGGGACCGGTTTTGGACTAACAGCCCTCATCAGCCAGGCTAGCTTGAATCCAGTGGCAAAGTGAGCAAGGGACCCACGTCTTGGCATACCCTGCCAACTTAGGGTGAACAAAGCAAACACAAGGAGATGATGGATGGAGCGCTGAAACTTTTCAGAAACTCACCCGCAGTCACAGATCTGGGTTGAATACCTCATTGTTCTTTAGCTCACTCGCCACCCCAGTTCAGACACAGCTATATGCAAATCAGTCTTGACCCTGTGCCTCATGGGAACAGTCCAGCCTGAACTGCCAAGCCATGTCTTCTCTGGACCGGAAACAAGCATCCTGGGACTGGTTTCGGGCTAACAGCCCTCATCAGCCAGGCTAGCTTGAATCCAGTGGCAAAGTGAGCAAGGGACCCACGTCTGGGCATACCCTGCCAACTTAGGGTGAACAGAGCAAACACAAGGAGATGATGTACGGAGCGCTGAATCTTTTCAGAAACTCACCCCCAGTCACAGATCTGGGTTCAATCCCTCATCGTTCTTTAGCTCACTTCGCCACCCCAGTTCAGACACAGCTATATGCAAATCAGTCTTGACCCTGTGCCTCATGGTAACAGTCCAACCCGAACTGCCAAGCCATGTCTTCCCTGGACCGGAAACAAGCATCCTGGGACCAGTTTTGGGCTAACAGCCCTCATTAGCCAGGCTAGCTTGAATCCAGTGGCAAAGTGAGCAAGGGACCCACGTCTGGGCATACCCTGCCAACTTAGGGTGAACAAAGCAAACACAAGGAGATGATGGACGGAACGCTGAAACTTTTCAGAAACTCACCCCCAGTCACAGATCTGGGTTGAATCCCTCATTGTTCTTTAGCTCACTTCGCCACCCCAGTTCAGACACAGCTATATGCAAATCAGTCTTGACCCTGTGCCTCATGGGAACAGTCCAGCCCGAACTGCCAAGCCATGTCTTCCCTCGACCGGAAACAAGCATCCTGGGACCGGTTTTGGGCTAACAGCCCTCATTAGCCAGGCTAGCTTGAATCCAGTGGCAAAGTGAACAAGGGACCCACGTCTCGGCATACCCTGCCAATTTAGGGTGAACAGAGCAAACACAAGGAGATGATGGACGGAGCGCTGAAACTTTTCAGAAACTCACCCCCAGTCACAGATCTGGGTTCAATCCCTCATTGTTCTTTAGCTCACTTCGCCACCCCAGTTCAGACACAGCTATATGCAAATCAGTCTTGACCCTGTGCCTCATGGGAACAGTCCAACCCGAACTGCCAAGCCATGTCTTCCCTGGACCGGAAACAAGCATCCTGGGACCGGTTTTCGGCTAACAGCCCTCATTAGCCAGGCTAGCTTGAATCCAGTGGCAAAGTGAGCAAGGGACCCACGTCTGGGAATACCCTGCCAACTTAGGGCGAACAGAGCAAACACAAGGAGATGATGGACAAAACGCTGAAACTTTTCAGAAACTCACCCCCAGTCACAGATCTGGGTTGAATCCCTCATTGTTATTTAGCTCACTTCGCCACCCCAGTTCAGACACAGCTATATGCAAATCTGTCTTGACCCTGTGCCTCATGGGAACAGTCCAGCCCGAACTGCCAAGCCATGTCTTCCCTGGACCGGAAACAAGCATCCTGGGACCGGTTTTGGACTAACAGCCCTCATCAGCCAGGAAAGCTTGAATCCAGTGGCAAAGTGAGCAAGGGACCCACGTCTGGGCATACCCTGCCAACTTAGGGCGAACATAGCAAACACAAGGAGATGATGGACGGAACGCTGAAACTTTTCAGAAACTCATCCCCAGTCACAGATCTGGGTTGAATCCCTCATTGTTCTTTAGTTCACTCGCCACCCCAGTTCAGACAAAGCTATATGCAAATCAGACTTGACCCTGTGCCTCATGGGAACAGTCCAGCCCGAACTGACAAGCCATGTCTTCCCTGGACCGGAAACAAGCATCCTGGGACCGGTTTTGGGCTAATAGCCCTCATCAGCCAGGAAAGCTTGAATCCAGTGGCAAAGTGAGCAAGGGACCCACGTCTGGGCATACCGTGCCAACTTAGGGCGAACAAAGCAAACACAAGGAGATGATGGACGGAGAGTTGAAACTTTTCAAAAACTCACCCGCAGTCACAGATCTGGGTTAAATCCCTCATCGTTCTTTAGCTCACTTCGCCACCCCAGTTCAGACACAGCTATATGCAAATCAGTCTTGATCCTGTGCCTCATGGGAACAGTCCAGCCCGAACTGCCAAGCCATGTCTTCCCTGGACCGGAAACAAGCATCCTGGGACCGGTTTTGGGCTAACAGCCCTCATCAGCCAGGCTATCTTGAATCCAGTGGCAAAGTGAGCAAGGGACCCACGTCTGGGCATACCCTGCCAACTTAGGGCGAACAAAGCAAACACAGGAGATGATGGACAGAGCGCTAAAACTTTTCAGAAACTAACCCCCAGTCACAGATCTGGGTTGAATACCTCGTCGTTCTTTAGATCACTTCGCCACCCCAGTTCAGACACAGCTATATGCAAATCAGTCTTGACCCTGTGCCTCATGGGAACAGTCCAGCCCGAGCTGCCAAGCCATGTCTTCCCTGGACCAGAAACAAGCATCCTGGGACTGGTTTCGGGCTAACAGCCCTCATCCGCCAGGCTAGCTTGAATCCGGTGGCAAAGTGAGCAAGGGACCCACGTCTGGGCATACCCTGCCAACATAGTGCGAACAAAGCAAACACAAGGAGATGATGGACAGAGCGCTGAAACTTTTCAGAAACTCACCCCCAGTCACAGATCTCGGTTGAATCCCTCATCATTCTTTTACTCACTTCGCCACCCCAGTTCAGACACAGCTATATGCAAATCAGTCTTGACCCTGTGCCTCATGGGAACAGTCCAACCCGAACTGCCAAGCCATGTCTTCCCTGGACCGGAAACAAGCATCCTGGGACCAGTTTTGGGCTAACAGCCCTCATTAGCCAGGCTAGCTTGAATCCAGTGGCAAAGTGAGCAAGAGACCCACGTCTGGGCATACCCTGCCAACTTAGGGTGAACAAAGCAAACACAAGGAGATGATGGACGGAACGCTGAAACTTTTCAGAAACTCACCCCCAGTTACAGATCTGGGTTGAATCCCTCATTGTTCTTTAGCTCACTTCGCCACCCCAGTTCAGACACAGCTATATGCAAATCAGTCTTGACCCTGTGCCTCATGGGAACAGTCCAGCCTGAACTGCCAAGCCATGTCTTCTCTGGACCGGAAACAAGCATCCTGGGACTGGTTTCGTGCTAACAGCCCTCATCAGCCAGGCTAGCTTGAATCCAGTGGCAAAGTGAGCAAGGGACCCACGTCTGGGCATACCCTGCCAACTTAGGGTGAACAGAGCAAACACAAAGAGATGATGTACGGAGCGCTGAATCTTTTCAGAAACTCACCCCCAGTCACAGATCTGGGTTCAATCCCTCATCGTTCTTTAGCTCACTTCGCCACCCCAGTTCAGACACAGCTATATGCAAATCAGTCTTGACCCTGTGCCTCATGGTAACAGTCCAGCCCGAACTGCCAAGCCATGTCTTCCCTGGACCGGAAACAAGCATCCTGGGACCAGTTTTGGGCTAACAGCCCTCATTAGCCAGGCTAGCTTGAATCCAGTGGCAAAGTGAGCAAGGGACCCACGTCTGGGCATACCCTGCCAACTTAGGGTGAACAAAGCAAACACAAGGAGATGATGGACGGAACGCTGAAACTTTTCAGAAACTCACCCCCAGTCACAGATCTGGGTTGAATCCCTCATTGTTCTTTAGCTCACTCGCCACCCCAGTTCAGACACAGCTATATGCAAATCAGTCTTGACCCTGTGCCTCATGGGAACAGTCCAGCCCGAACTGCCAAGCCATGTCTTCCCTCGACCGGAAACAAGCATCCTGGGACCGGTTTTGGGCTAACAGCCCTCATTAGCCAGGCTAGCTTGAATCCAGTGGCAAAGTGAACAAGGGACCCACGTCTCGGCATACCCTGCCAATTTAGGGTGAACAGAGCAAACACAAGGAGATGATGGACGGAGCGCTGAAACTTTTCAGAAACTCACCCCCAGTCACAGATCTGGGTTCAATCCCTCATTGTTCTTTAGCTCACTTCGCCACCCCAGTTCAGAGACAGCTATATGCAAATCAGTCTTGACCCTGTGCCTCATGGGAACAGTCCAACCCGAACTGCCAAGCCATGTCTTCCCTGGACCGGAAACAAGCATCCTGGGACCGGTTTTCGGGCTAACAGCCCTCATTAGCCAGGCTAGCTTGAATCCAGTGGCAAAGTGAGCAAGGGACCCACGTCTGGGAATACCCTGCCAACTTAGGGCGAACAGAGCAAACACAAGGAGATGATGGACAAAACGCTGAAACTTTTCAGAAACTCACCCCCAGTCACAGATCTGGGTTGAATCCCTCATTGTTATTTAGCTCACTCGCCACCCCAGTTCAGACACAGCTATATGCAAATCTGTCTTGACCCTGTGCCTCATGGGAACAGTCCAGCCCGAACTGCCAAGCCATGTCTTCCCTGGACCGGAAACAAGCATCCTGGGACCGGTTTTGGACTAACAGCCCTCATCAGCCAGGAAAGCTTGAATCCAGTGGCAAAGTGAGCAAGGGACCCACGTCTGGGCATACCCTGCCAACTTAGGGCGAACATAGCAAACACAAGGAGATGATGGACGGAGCGCTGAACCTTTTCAGAAACTCATCCCCAGTCACAGATCTGGGTTGAATCCCTCATTGTTCTTTAGTTCACTCGCCACCCCAGTTCAGACAAAGCTATATGCAAATCAGACTTGACCCTGTGCCTCATGGGAACAGTCCAGCCCGAACTGACAAGCCATGTCTTCCCTGGACCGGAAACAAGCATCCTGGGACCGGTTTTGGGCTAACAGCCCTCATCAGCCAGGCAAGCTTGAATCCAGTGGCAAAGTGAGCAAGGGACCCACGTCTGGGCATACCGTGCCAACTTAGGGCGAACAAAGCAAACACAAGGAGATGATGGACGGAGAGTTGAAACTTTTCAGAAACTCACCCGCAGTCACAGATCTGGGTTAAATCCCTCATCGTTCTTTAGCTCACTTCGCCACCCCAGTTCAGACACAGCTATATGCAAATCAGTCTTGATCCTGTGCCTCATGGGAACAGTCCAGCCCGAACTGCCAAGCCATGTCTTCCCTGGACCAGAAACAAGCATCCTGGGACCGGTTTTGGGCTAACAGCCCTCATCAGCCAGGCTATCTTGAATCCAGTGGCAAAGTGAGCAAGGGACCCACGTCTGGGCATACCCTGCCAACTTAGGGCGAACAAAGCAAACACAGGAGATGATGGACAGAGCGCTAAAACTTTTCAGAAACTAACCCCCAGTCACAGATCTGGGTTGAATACCATCATCGTTCTTTAGCTCACTTCGCCACCCCAGTTCAGACACAGCTATATGCAAATCAGTCTTGACCCTGTGCCTCATGGGAACAGTCCAGCCCGAGCTGCCAAGCCATGTCTTCCCTGGACCAGAAACAAGCATCCTGGGACTGGTTTCGGGCTAACAGCCCTCATCCGCCAGGCTAGCTTGAATCCGGTGGCAAAGTGAGCAAGGGACCCACGTCTGGGCATACCCTGCCAACATAGTGCGAACAAAGCAAACACAAGGAGATGATGGACAGAGCGCTGAAACTTTTCAGAAACTCACCCCCAGTCACAGATCTCGGTTGAATCCATCATCGTTCTTTAGCTCACTTCGCCACCCCAGTTCAGACACAGCTATATGCAAATCAGTCTTGACCCTGTGCCTCATGGGAACAGTCCAACCCGAACTGCCAAGCCATGTCTTCCCTGGACCGGAAACAAGCATCCTGGGACCAGTTTTGGGCTAACAGCCCTCATTAGCCAGGCTAGCTTGAATCCAGTGGCAAAGTGAGCAAGAGACCCACGTCTGGGCATACCCTGCCAACTTAGGGTGAACAAAGCAAACACAAGGAGATGATGGACGGAACGCTGAAACTCTTCAGAAACTCACCCCCAGTTACAGATTTGGGTTGAATCCCTCATTGTTCTTTAGCTCACTCGCCACCCCAGTTCAGACACAGCTATATGCAAATCTGTCTTGACCCTGTGCCTCATGGGAACAGTCCAGCCCGAACTGTCAAGCCATGTCTTCCCTGGACCGGAAACAAGCATCCTGGGACCGGTTTTGGACTAACAGCCCTCATCAGCCAGGCTAGCTTGAATCCAGTGGCAAAGTGAGCAAGGGACCCACGTCTTGGCATACCCTGCCAACTTAGGGTGAACAAAGCAAACACAAGGAGATGATGGATGGAGCGCTGAAACTTTTCAGAAACTCACCCGCAGTCACAGATCTGGGTTGAATACCTCATTGTTCTTTAGCTCACTTCGCCACCCCAGTTCAGACACAGCTATATGCAAATCAGTCTTGACCCTGTGCCTCATGGGAACAGTCCAGCCTGAACTGCCAAGCCATGTCTTCTCTGGACCGGAAACAAGCATCCTGGGACTGGTTTCGGGCTAACAGCCCTCATCAGCCAGGCTAGCTTGAATCCAGTGGCAAAGTGAGCAAGGGACCCACGTCTGGGCATACCCTGCCAACTTAGGGTGAACAGAGCAAACACAAGGAGATGATGTACGGAGCGCTGAATCTTTTCAGAAACTCACCCCCAGTCACAGATCTGGGTTCAATCCCTCATCGTTCTTTAGCTCACTTCGCCACCCCAGTTCAGACACAGCTATATGCAAATCAGTCTTGACCCTGTGCCTCATGGGAACAGTCCAACCCGAACTGCCAAGCCATGTCTTCCCTGGACCGGAAACAAGCATCCTGGGACCAGTTTTGGGCTAACAGCCCTCATTAGCCAGGCTAGCTTGAATCCAGTGGCAAAGTGAGCAAGGGACCCACGTCTGGGCATACCCTGCCAACTTAGGGTGAACAAAGCAAACACAAGGAGATGATGGACGGAACGCTGAAACTTTTCAGAAACTCACCCCCAGTCACAGATCTGGGTTGAATCCCTCATTGTTCTTTAGCTCACTTCGCCACCCCAGTTCAGACACAGCTATATGCAAATCAGTCTTGACCCTGTGCCTCATGGGAACAGTCCAGCCCGAACTGCCAAGCCATGTCTTCCCTCGACCGGAAACAAGCATCCTGGGACCGGTTTTGGGCTAACAGCCCTCATTAGCCAGGCTAGCTTGAATCCAGTGGCAAAGTGAACAAGGGACCCACGTCTCGGGCATACCCTGCCAACTTAGGGTGAACAGAGCAAACACAAGGAGATGATGGACGGAGCGCTGAAACTTTTCAGAAACTCACCCCCAGTCACAGATCTGGGTTCAATCCCTCATTGTTCTTTAGCTCACTTCGCCACCCCAGTTCAGAGACAGCTATATGCAAATCAGTCTTGACCCTGTGCCTCATGGGAACAGTCCAACCCGAACTGCCAAGCCATGTCTTCCCTGGACCGGAAACAAGCATCCTGGGACCGGTTTCGGGCTAACATCCCTCATCAGCCAGGCTAGCTTGAATCCAGCGGAAAAGTGAGCAAGGGACCCACGTCTGGGAATACCCTGCCAACTTAGGGCGAACAGAGCAAACACAAGGAGATGATGGACAAAACGCTGAAACTTTTCAGAAACTCACCCCCAGTCACAGATCTGGGTTGAATCCCTCATTGTTATTTAGCTCACTCGCCACCCCAGTTCAGACACAGCTATATGCAAATCTGTCTTGACCCTGTGCCTCATGGGAACAGTCCAGCCCGAACTGTCAAGCCATGTCTTCCCTGGACCGGAAACAAGCATCCTGGGACCGGTTTTGGACTAACAGCCCTCATCAGCCAGGAAAGCTTGAATCCAGTGGCAAAGTGAGCAAGGGACCCACGTCTGGGCATACCCTGCCAACTTAGGGCGAACATAGCAAACACAAGGAGATGATGGACGGAGCGCTGAAACTTTTCAGAAACTCATCCCCAGTCACAGATCTGGGTTGAATCCCTCATTGTTCTTTAGTTCACTCGCCACCCCAGTCCAGACAAAGCTATATGCAAATCAGACTTGACCCTGTGCCTCATGGGAACAGTCCAGCCCGAACTGCCAAGCCATCTCTTCCCTGGACCGGAAACAAGCATCCTGGGACCGGTTTTGGGCTAATAGCCCTCATCAGCCAGGAAAGCTTGAATCCAGTGGCAAAGTGAGCAAGGGACCCACGTCTGGGCATACCCTGCCAACTTAGGGCGAACAAAGCAAACACAAGGAGATGATGGACGGAGAGTTGAAACTTTTCAAAAACTCACCCACAGTCACAGATCTGGGTTAAATCCCTCATCGTTCTTTAGCTCACTTCGCCACCCCAGTTCAGACACAGCTATATGCAAATCAGTCTTGATCCTGTGCCTCATGGGAACAGTCCAGCCCGAACTGCCAAGCCATGTCTTCCCTGGACCGGAAACAAGCATCCTGGGACCGGTTTTGGGCTAACAGCCCTCATCAGCCAGGCTATCTTGAATCCAGTGGCAAAGTGAGCAAGGGACCCACGTCTGGGCATACCCTGCCAACTTAGGGCGAACAAAGCAAACACAGGAGATGATGGACAGAGCGCTAAAACTTTTCAGAAACTAACCCCCAGTCACAGATCTGGGTTGAATACCTCGTCGTTCTTTAGATCACTTCGCCACCCCAGTTCAGACACAGCTATATGCAAATCAGTCTTGACCCTGTGCCTCATGGGAACAGTCCAGCCCGAGCTGCCAAGCCATGTCTTCCCTGGACCAGAAACAAGCATCCTGGGACTGGTTTCGGGCTAACAGCCCTCATCCGCCAGGCTAGCTTGAATCCGGTGGCAAAGTGAGCAAGGGACCCACGTCTGGGCATACCCTGCCAACATAGTGCGAACAAAGCAAACACAAGGAGATGATGGACAGAGCGCTGAAACTTTTCAGAAACTCACCCCCAGTCACAGATCTCGGTTGAATCCCTCATCATTCTTTTACTCACTTCGCCACCCCAGTTCAGACACAGCTATATGCAAATCAGTCTTGACCCTGTGCCTCATGGGAACAGTCCAACCCGAACTGCCAAGCCATGTCTTCCCTGGACCGGAAACAAGCATCCTGGGACCAGTTTTGGGCTAACAGCCCTCATTAGCCAGGCTAGCTTGAATCCAGTGGCAAAGTGAGCAAGAGACCCACGTCTGGGCATACCCTGCCAACTTAGGGTGAACAAAGCAAACACAAGGAGATGATGGACGGAACGCTGAAACTTTTCAGAAACTCACCCCCAGTTACAGATTTGGGTTGAATCCCTCATTGTTCTTTAGCTCACTTCGCCACCCCAGTTCAGACACAGCTATATGCAAATCTGTCTTGACCCTGTGCCTCATGGGAACAGTCCAGCCCGAACTGTCAAGCCATGTCTTCCCTGGACCGGAAACAAGCATCCTGGGACCGGTTTTGGACTAACAGCCCTCATCAGCCAGGCTAGCTTGAATCCAGTGGCAAAGTGAGCAAGGGACCCACGTCTTGGCATACCCTGCCAACTTAGGGTGAACAAAGCAAACACAAGGAGATGATGGATGGAGCGCTGAAACTTTTCAGAAACTCACCCGCAGTCACAGATCTGGGTTGAATACCTCATTGTTCTTTAGCTCACTCGCCACCCCAGTTCAGACACAGCTATATGCAAATCAGTCTTGACCCTGTGCCTCATGGGAACAGTCCAGCCTGAACTGCCAAGCCATGTCTTCTCTGGACCGGAAACAAGCATCCTGGGACTGGTTTCGGGATAACAGCCCTCATCAGCCAGGCTAGCTTGAATCCAGTGGCAAAGTGAGCAAGGGACCCACGTCTGGGCATACCCTGCCAACTTAGGGTGAACAGAGCAAACACAAGGAGATGATGTACGGAGCGCTGAATCTTTTCAGAAACTCACCCCCAGTCACAGATCTGGGTTCAATCCCTCATCGTTCTTTAGCTCACTTCGCCACCCCAGTTCAGACACAGCTATATGCAAATCAGTCTTGACCCTGTGCCTCATGGTAACAGTCCAACCCGAACTGCCAAGCCATGTCTTCCCTGGACCGGAAACAAGCATCCTGGGACCAGTTTTGGGCTAACAGCCCTCATTAGCCAGGCTAGCTTGAATCCAGTGGCAAAGTGAGCAAGGGACCCACGTCTGGGCATACCCTGCCAACTTAGGGTGAACAAAGCAAACACAAGGAGATGATGGACGGAACGCTGAAACTTTTCAGAAACTCACCCCCAGTTACAGATCTGGGTTGAATCCCTCATTGTTCTTTAGCTCACTTCGCCACCCCAGTTCAGACACAGCTATATGCAAATCAGTCTTGACCCTGTGCCTCATGGGAACAGTCCAGCCCGAACTGCCAAGCCATGTCTTCCCTCGACCGGAAACAAGCATCCTGGGACCGGTTTTGGGCTAACAGCCCTCATTATCCAGGCTAGCTTGAATCCAGTGGCAAAGTGAACAAGGGACCCACGTCTCGGCATACCCTGCCAATTTAGGGTGAACAGAGCAAACACAAGGAGATGATGGACGGAGCGCTGAAACTTTTCAGAAACTCACCCCCAGTCACAGATCTGGGTTCAATCCCTCATTGTTCTTTAGCTCACTTCGCCACCCCAGTTCAGACACAGCTATATGCAAATCAGTCTTGACCCTGTGCCTCATGGGAACAGTCCAACCCGAACTGCCAAGCCATGTCTTCCCTGGACCGGAAACAAGCATCCTGGGACCGGTTTTCGGCTAACAGCCCTCATTAGCCAGGCTAGCTTGAATCCAGTGGCAAAGTGAGCAAGGGACCCACGTCTGGGAATACCCTGCCAACTTAGGGCGAACATAGCAAACACAAGGAGATGATGGACGGAACGCTGAACCTTTTCAGAAACTCATCCCCAGTCACAGATCTGGGTTGAATCCCTCATTGTTCTTTAGTTCACTCGCCACCCCAGTTCAGACAAAGCTATATGCAAATCAGACTTGACCCTGTGCCTCATGGGAACAGTCCAGCCCGAACTGACAAGCCATGTCTACCCTGGACCGGAAACAAGCATCCTGGGACCGGTTTTGGGCTAATAGCCCTCATCAGCCAGGAAAGCTTGAATCCAGTGGCAAAGTGAGCAAGGGACCCACGTCTGGGCATACCGTGCCAACTTAGGGCGAACAAAGCAAACACAAGGAGATGATGGACGGAGAGTTGAAACTTTTCAAAAACTCACCCGCAGTCACAGATCTGGGTTAAATCCCTCATCGTTCTTTAGCTCACTTCGCCACCCCAGTTCAGACACAGCTATATGCAAATCAGTCTTGACCCTGTGCCTCATGGGAACAGTCCAGCCCGAACTGCCAAGCCATGTCTTCCCTGGACCGGAAACAAGCATCCTGGGACCGGTTTTGGGCTAACAGCCCTCATCAGCCAGGCTATCTTGAATCCAGTGGCAAAGTGAGCAAGGGACCCACGTCTGGGCATACCCTGCCAACTTAGGGCGAACAAAGCAAACACAGGAGATGATGGACAGAGCGCTAAAACTTTTCAGAAACTAACCCCCAGTCACAGATCTGGGTTGAATACCTCATCGTTCTTTAGCTCACTTCGCCACCCCAGTTCAGACACAGCTATATGCAAATCAGTCTTGACCCTGTGCCTCATGGGAACAGTCCAGCCCGAGCTGCCAAGCCATGTCTTCCCTGGACCAGAAACAAGCATCCTGGGACTGGTTTCGGGCTAACAGCCCTCATCCGCCAGGCTAGCTTGAATCCGGTGGCAAAGTGAGCAAGGGACCCACGTCTGGGCATACCCTGCCAACATAGTGCGAACAAAGCAAACACAAGGAGATGATGGACAGAGCGCTGAAACTTTTCAGAAACTCACCCCCAGTCACAGATCTCGGTTGAATCCCTCATCATTCTTTTACTCACTTCGCCACCCCAGTTCAGACACAGCTATATGCAAATCAGTCTTGACCCTGTGCCTCATGGGAACAGTCCAACCCGAACTGCCAAGCCATGTCTTCCCTGGACCGGAAACAAGCATCCTGGGACCGGTTTCGGGCTAACAGCCCTCATCAGCCAGGCTAGCTTGAATCCAGTGGCAAAGTGAGCAAGACACCCACGTCTGGACATACCCTGCCAACTTAGGGCGAACAGAGGAAACACAAGGAGATGATGTATGGAGCGCTGAAACTTTTCAGAAACTCACCCCCAGTCACAGATCTGGGTTGAATCCCTCATCGTTCTTTAGCGCACTTCGCCACCCCAGTTCAGACACAGCTATATGCAAATCAGTCTTGGCCCTGTGCCACATGGGAACAGTCCAGCCCGAACTGCCAAGCCATGTCTTCCCAGGACCGGAAACAAGCATCCTGGGACCGGTTTTGGGCTAATAGCCCTCATCAGCCAGGCTAGCTTGAATCCAGTGGCAAAGTGAGCAAGGGACCCACGTCTGGGCATACCCTGCCAACTTAGGGCGAACAAAGCAAACACAAAGAGATGATGGACAGAGCGCTGAAACTTTTCAGAAACTAACCCCCAGTCACAAATCTGGGTTGAATCCCTCATCGTTCTTTAGCTCACTTCGACACCCCAGTTCAGACACAGCTACATGCAAATCAGTCTTGACCCTGTGCCACATGGGAACAGTCCAGCCCGAACTGCCAAGCCATGTCTTCCCTGGACCGTAAACAAGCATCCTGGGACCGGTTTTGGGCTAATAGCCCTCATCAGCCAGGCTAGCTTGAATCCAGTGGCAAAGTGAGCAAGGGACCCACGTCTGGGCATACCCTGACAACTTAGGGTGAACAAAGCAAACACAAGGAGATGATGGACGGAACGCTGAAACTTTTCAGAAACTCACCCCCAGTTACAGATCTGGGTTGAATCCCTCATTGTTCTTTAGCTCACTCGCCACCCCAGTTCAGACACAGCTATATGCAAATCAGTCTTGACCCTGTGCCTCATGGGAACAGTCCAGCCCGAACTGCCAAGCCATGTCTTCCCTCGACCGGTAACAAGCATCCTGGGACCGGTTTTGGGCTAACAGCCCTCATTAGCCAGGCTAGCTTGAATCCAGTGGCAAAGTGAACAAGGGACCCACGTCTGGGCATACCCTGCCAACTTAGGGCGAACAGAGCAAACACAAGGAGATGATGGACAAAACGCTGAAACTTTTCAGACACTCACCCCCAGTCACAGATCTGGGTTGAATCCCTCATTGTTCTTTAGCTCACTCGCCACCCCAGTTCAGACACAGATATATGCAAATCAGTCTTGACCCTGTGCCTCATGGGAACAGTCCAGCACGAACTGCCAAGCCATGCCTTCCCTGGACCAGAAACAAGCATCCTGGGACCGGTTTCGGGCTAACAGCCCTCATCAGCAAGGCTAGCTTGAATCCAGCGGAAAAGTGAGCAAGGGACCCACGTCTGGGCATACCCTGCCAACTTTGGGCAAACAGAGCAAACACAAGGAGATGATGGACGGAGCGCTGAAACTTTTGAGAAACTGCCCACCCAGTCACAGATCTTAGTTGAATACCATCATTGTTCTTTAGCTCACTTCGCCACCCCAGTTCAGACACAGCTATACGCAAATCAGTCTTGACCCTGTGCCTCATGGGAACAGTCCAGCCCGAACTGCCAAGCCATGTCTTCCCTGGACCAGAAACAAGCATCCTGGAACCGGTTTCGGGCTAACAGCCCTCATCCGCCAGGCTAGCTTGAATCCGGTGGCAAAGTGAGCAAGGGACCCACGTCTGGGCATACCCTGCCAACATAGTGCGAACAAAGCAAACACAAGGAGATGATGGACAGAGCGCTGAAACTTTTCAGAAACTCACCCCCAGTCACAGATCTCGGTTGAATCCCTCATCATTCTTTTACTCACTTCGCCACCCCAGTTCAGACACAGCTATATGCAAATCAGTCTTAACCCTGTGCCTCATGGGAACTGTCCAACCCGAACTGCCAAGCCATGTCTTCCCTGGACCGGAAACAAGCATCCTGGGACCGGTTTCGGGCTAACAGCCCTCATCAGCCAGGCTAGCTTGAATCCAGTGGCAAAGTGAGCAAGACACCCACGTCTGGACATACCCTGCCAACTTAGGGCGAACAGAGGAAACACAAGGAGATGATGGACGGAGCGCTGAAACTTTTCAGAAACTCACCCCCAGTCACAGATCTGGGTTGAATCCCTCATTGTTCTTTAGCTCACTTCGCCACCCCAGTTCAGACACAGCTATATGCAAATCAGTCTTGACCCTGTGCCTCATGGGAACAGTCCAGCCCGAACTGCCAAGCCATGTCTTCCCTGGACCGGAAACAAGCATCCTGGGACCGGTTTCGGGCTAATAGCCCTCATCAGCCAGGCTAGCTTGAATCCAGTGGCAAAGTGAGCAAGGGACCCACGTCTGGGCATACCCTGCCAACTTAGGGTGAACAAAGCAAACACAAGGAGATGATGGACGGAGCGCTGAAACTTTTCAGAAACTCACCCCCAGTTACAGATCTGGGTTGAATCCCTCATTGTTCTTTAGCTCACTCGCCACCCCAGTTCAGACACAGCTATATGCAAATCAGTCTTGACCCTGTGCCTCATGGGAACAGTCCAGCCCGAACTGCCAAGCCATGTCTTCCCTCGACCGGTAACAAGCATCCTGGGACCGGTTTTGGGCTAACAGCCCTCATTGGCCAGGCTAGCTTGAATCCAGTGGCAAAGTGAACAAGGGACCCACGTCTGGGCATACCCTGCCAATTTAGGGTGAACAGAGCAAACACAAGGAGATGATGGACGGAGCGCTGAAACTTTTCAGAAACTCACCCCCAGTCACAGATCTGGGTTCAATCCATCATTGTTCTTTAGCTCACTTCGCCACCCCAGTTCAGACACAGCTATATGCAAATCAGTCTTGACCCTGTGCCTCATGGGAACAGTCCAACCCGAACTGCCAAGCCATGTCTTCCCTGGACCGGAAACAAGCATCCTGGGACCGGTTTTCGGCTAACAGCCCTCATTAGCCAGGCTAGCTTGAATCCAGTGGCAAAGTGAGCAAGGGACCCAAGTCTGGGAATACCCTGCCAACTTAGGGCGAACAGAGCAAACACAAGGAGATGATGGACAAAACGCTGAAACTTTTCAGAAACTCACCCCCAGTCACAGATCTGGGTTGAATCCCTCATTGTTCTTTAGCTCACTCGCCACCCCAGTTCAGACACAGATATATGCAAATCAGTCTTGACCCTGTGCCTCATGGGAACAGTCCAGCACGAACTGCCAAGCCATGCCTTCCCTGGACCAGAAACAAGCATCCTGGGACCGGTTTCGGGCTAACAGCCCTCATCAGCCAGGCTAGCTTGAATCCAGCGGAAAAGTGAGCAAGGGACCCACGTCTGGGCATACCCTGCCAACTTTGGGCAAACAGAGCAAACACAAGGAGATGATGGACGGAGCGCTGAAACTTTTGAGAAACTGCCCACCCAGTCACAGATCTTAGTTGAATACCTCATTGTTCTTTAGCTCACTCGCCACCCCAGTTCAGACACAGCTATACGCAAATCAGTCTTGACCCTGTGCCTCATGGGAACAGTCCAGCCCGAACTGCCAAGCCATGTCTTCCCTGGACCAGAAACAAGCATCGTGGAACCGGTTTCGGGCTAACAGCCCTCATCAACCAGGCTAGCTTGAATCCAGTGGCAAAGTGAGCAAGAGACCCACGTCTGGGCATACCCTGCCAACTTAGGGCAAACAAATCAAACACAAGGAGATGATGGACGGAGCGCTTAAACTTTTCAGACACTCACCCGCAGTCACAGATCTGGGTTAAATCCCTCATCGTTCTTTAGCTCACTTCGCCACCCCAGTTCAGACACAACTATATGCAAATCTGTCTTGACCCTGTGCCTCATGGGAACAGTCCAGCCCGAACTGTCAAGCCATGTCTTCCCTGGACCGGAAACAAGCATCCTGGGACCGGTTTTGGACTAACAGCCCTCATCAGCCAGGCTAGCTTGAATCCAGTGGCAAAGTGAGCAAGGGACCCACGTCTTGGCATACCCTGCCAACTTAGGGTGAACAAAGCAAACACAAGGAGATGATGGATGGAGCGCTGAAACTTTTCAGAAACTCACCCGCAGTCACAGATCTGGGTTGAATACCTCATTGTTCTTTAGCTCACTCGCCACCCCAGTTCAGACACAGCTATATGCAAATCAGTCTTGACCCTGTGCCTCATGGGAACAGTCCAGCCTGAACTGCCAAGCCATGTCTTCTCTGGACCGGAAACAAGCATCCTGGGACTGGTTTCGGGATAACAGCCCTCATCAGCCAGGCTAGCTTGAATCCAGTGGCAAAGTGAGCAAGGGACCCACGTCTGGGCATACCCTGCCAACTTAGGGTGAACAGAGCAAACACAAGGAGATGATGTACGGAGCGCTGAATCTTTTCAGAAACTCACCCCCAGTCACAGATCTGGTTTCAATCCCTCATCGTTCTTTAGCTCACTTCGCCACCCCAGTTCAGACACAGCTATATGCAAATCAGTCTTGACCCTGTGCCTCATGGTAACAGTCCAACCCGAACTGCCAAGCCATGTCTTCCCTGGACCGGAAACAAGCATCCTGGGACCAGTTTTGGGCTAACAGCCCTCATTAGCCAGGCTAGCTTGAATCCAGTGGCAAAGTGAGCAAGGGACCCACGTCTGGGCATACCCTGCCAACTTAGGGTGAACAAAGCAAACACAAGGAGATGATGGACGGAACGCTGAAACTTTTCAGAAACTCACCCCCAGTTACAGATCTGGGTTGAATCCCTCATTGTTCTTTAGCTCACTCGCCACCCCAGTTCAGACACAGCTATATGCAAATCAGTCTTGACCCTATGCCTCATGGGAACAGTCCAGCCCGAACTGCCAAGCCATGTCTTCCCTCGACCGGAAACAAGCATCCTGGGACCGGTTTTGGGCTAACAGCCCTCATTAGCCAGGCTAGCTTGAATCCAGTGGCAAAGTGAACAAGGGACCCACGTCTCGGCATACCCTGCCAATTTAGGGTGAACAGAGCAAACACAAGGAGATGATGGACGGAGCGCTGAAACTTTTCAGAAACTCACCCCCAGTCACAGATCTGGGTTCAATCCCTCATTGTTCTTTAGCTCACTTCGCAACCCCAGTTCAGACACAGCTATATGCAAATCAGTCTTGACCCTGTGCCTCATGGGAACAGTCCAACCCGAACTGCCAAGCCATGTCTTCCCTGGACCGGAAACAAGCATCCTGGGACCGGTTTTCGGCTAACAGCCCTCATTAGCCAGGCTAGCTTGAATCCAGTGGCAAAGTGAGCAAGGGACCCACGTCTGGGAATACCCTGCCAACTTAGGGCGAACAGAGCAAACACAAGGAGATGATGGACAAAACGCTGAAACTTTTCAGAAACTCACCCCCAGTCACAGATCTGGGTTGAATCCCTCATTGTTCTTTAGCTCACTCGCCACCCCAGTTCAGACACAGCTATATGCAAATCTGTCTTGACCCTGTGCCTCATGGGAACAGTCCAGCCCGAACTGTCAAGCCATGTCTTCCCTGGACCGGAAACAAGCATCCTGGGACCGGTTTTGGACTAACAGCCCTCATCAGCCAGGAAAGCTTGAATCCAGTGGCAAAGTGAGCAAGGGACCCACGTCTGGGCATACCCTGCCAACTTAGGGCGAACATAGCAAACACAAGGAGATGATGGACGGAGCGCTGAACCTTTTCAGAAACTCATCCCCAGTCACAGATCTGGGTTGAATCCCTCATTGTTCTTTAGTTCACTTCGCCACCCCAGTTCAGACAAAGCTATATGCAAATCAGACTTGACCCTGTGCCTCATGGGAACAGTCCAGCCCGAACTGACAAGCCATGTCTACCGTGGACCGGGAACAAGCATCCTGGGACCGGTTTTGGGCTAATAGCCCTCATCAGCCAGGAAAGCTTGAATCCAGTGGCAAAGTGAGCAAGGGACCCACGTCTGGGCATACCGTGCCAACTTAGGGCGAACAAAGCAAACACAAGGAGATGATGGACGGAGAGTTGAAACTTTTCAAAAACTCACCCGCAGTCACAGATCTGGGTTAAATCCCTCATCGTTCTTTAGCTCACTTCGCCACCCCAGTTCAGACACAGCTATATGCAAATCAGTCTTGACCCTGTGCCTCATGGGAACAGTCCAGCCCGAACTGCCAAGCCATGTCTTCCCTGGACCGGAAACAAGCATCCTGGGACCGGTTTTGGGCTAACAGCCCTCATCAGCCAGGCTATCTTGAATCCAGTGGCAAAGTGAGCAAGGGACCCACGTCTGGGCATACCCTGCCAACTTAGGGCGAACAAAGCAAACACAGGAGATGATGGACAGAGCGCTAAAACTTTTCAGAAACTAACCCCCAGTCACAGATCTGGGTTGAATACCTCATCGTTCTTTAGCTCACTTCGCCACCCCAGTTCAGACACAGCTATATGCAAATCAGTCTTGACCCTGTGCCTCATGGGAACAGTCCAGCCCGAGCTGCCAAGCCATGTCTTCCCTGGACCAGAAACAAGCATCCTGGGACTGGTTTCGGGCTAACAGCCCTCATCCGCCAGGCTAGCTTGAATCCGGTGGCAAAGTGAGCAAGGGACCCACGTCTGGGCATACCCTGCCAACATAGTGCGAACAAAGCAAACACAAGGAGATGATGGACAGAGCGCTGAAACTTTTCAGAAACTCACCCCCAGTCACAGATCTCGGTTGAATCCCTCATCATTCTTTTACTCACTTCGCCACCCCAGTTCAGACACAGCTATATGCAAATCAGTCTTGACCCTGTGCCTCATGGGAACAGTCCAACCCGAACTGCCAAGCCATGTCTTCCCTGGACCGGAAACAAGCATCCTGGGACCGGTTTCGGGCTAACAGCCCTCATCAGCCAGGCTAGCTTGAATCCAGTGGCAAAGTGAGCAAGACACCCACGTCTGGACATACCCTGCCAACTTAGGGCGAACAGAGGAAACACAAGGAGATGATGTATGGAGCGCTGAAACTTTTCAGAAACTCACCACCAGTCACAGATCTGGGTTGAATCCCTCATCGTTCTTTAGCGCACTTCGCCACCCCAGTTCAGACACAGCTATATGCAAATCAGTCTTGGCCCTGTGCCACATGGGAACAGTCCAGCCTGAACTGCCAAGCCATGTCTTCCCAGGACCGGAAACAAGCATCCTGGGACCGGTTTTGGGCTAATAGCCCTCATCAGCCAGGCTAGCTTGAATCCAGTGGCAAAGTGAGCAAGGGACCCACGTCTGGGCATACCCTGCCAACTTAGGGCGAACAAAGCAAACACAAAGAGATGATGGACAGAGCGCTGAAACTTTTCAGAAACTAACCTCCAGTCACAAATCTGGGTTGAATCCCTCATCATTCTTTAGCTCACTTCGCCACCCCAGTTCAGACACAGCTACATGCAAATCAGTCTTGACCCTGTGCCACATGGGAACAGTCCAGCCCGAACTGCCAAGCCATGTCTTCCCTGGACCGTAAACAAGCATCCTGGGACCGGTTTTGGGCTAATAGCCCTCATCAGCCAGGCTAGCTTGAATCCAGTGGCAAAGTGAGCAAGGGACCCACGTCTGGGCATACCCTGACAACTTAGGGTGAACAAAGCAAACACAAGGAGATGATGGACGGAACGCTGAAACTTTTCAGAAACTCACCCCCAGTTACAGATCTGGGTTGAATCCCTCATTGTTCTTTAGCTCACTTCGCCACCCCAGTTCAGACACAGCTATATGCAAATCAGTCTTGACCCTGTGCCTCATGGGAACAGTCCAGCCCGAACTGCCAAGCCATGTCTTCCCTCGACCGGTAACAAGCATCCTGGGACCGGTTTTGGGCTAACAGCCCTCATTGGCCAGGCTAGCTTGAATCCAGTGGCAAAGTGAACAAGGGACCCACGTCTGGGCATACCCTGCCAATTTAGGGTGAACAGAGCAAACACAAGGAGATGATGGACGGAGCGCTGAAACTTTTCAGAAACTCACCCCAGTCACAGATCTGGGTTCAATCCCTCATTGTTCTTTAGCTCACTTCGCCACCCCAGTTCAGACACAGCTATATGCAAATCAGTCTTGACCCTGTGCCTCATGGGAACAGTCCAACCCGAACTGCCAAGCCATGTCTTCCCTGGACCGGAAACAAGCATCCTGGGACCGGTTTTCGGCTAACAGCCCTCATTAGCCAGGCTAGCTTGAATCCAGTGGCAAAGTGAGCAAGGGACCCAAGTCTGGGAATACCCTGCCAACTTAGGGCGAACAGAGCAAACACAAGGAGATGATGGACAAAACGCTGAAACTTTTCAGAAACTCACCCCCAGTCACAGATCTGGGTTGAATCCCTCATTGTTCTTTAGCTCACTTCGCCACCCCAGTTCAGACACAGATATATGCAAATCAGTCTTGACCCTGTGCCTCATGGGAACAGTCCAGCACGAACTGCCAAGCCATGCCTTCCCTGGACCAGAAACAAGCATCCTGGGACCGGTTTCGGGCTAACAGCCCTCATCAGCCAGGCTAGCTTGAATCCAGCGGAAAAGTGAGCAAGGGACCCACGTCTGGGCATACCCTGCCAACTTTGGGCAAACAGAGCAAACACAAGGAGATGATGGACGGAGCGCTGAAACTTTTGAGAAACTGCCCACCCAGTCACAGATCTTAGTTGAATACCTCATTGTTCTTTAGCTCACTCGCCACCCCAGTTCAGAAACAGCTATACGTAAATCAGTCTTGACCCTGTGCCTCATGGGAACAGTCCAGCCTGAACTGCCAAGCCATGTCTTCCCTGGACCAGAAACAAGCATCCTGGAACCGGTTTCGGGCTAACAGCCCTCATCAACCAGGCTAGCTTGAATCCAGTGGCAAAGTGAGCAAGAGACCCACGTCTGGGCATACCCTGCCAACTTAGGGCAAACAAATCAAACACAAGGAGATGATGGACGGAGCGCTTAAACTTTTCAGACACTCACCCGCAGTCACAGATCTGGGTTAAATCCCTCATCGTTCTTTAGCTCACTTCGCCACCCCAGTTCAGACACAACTATATGCAAATCAGTCTTGACCCTGTGCCTCATGAGAACAGTCCAGCCCGAGCTGCCAAGCCATGTCTTCCCTGAACCAGAAACAAGCATCCTGGGACTGGTTTCGGGCTAACAGCCCTCATCAGCCAGGCTATCTTGAATCCAGTGGCCAAGTGAACAAGGGACCCACTTCTGGGCATACCCTGCCAACTTAGGGCGAACAAAGCAAACACAAAGAGATGATGGACAGAGCGCTGAAACTTTTCAGAAACTAACCCCCAGTCACAAATCTGGGTTGAATCCCTCATCGTTCTTTAGCTCACTTTGCCACCCCAGTTCAGACACAGCTATATGCAAATCAGTCTTGACCCTGTGCCTCATGGGAACAGTCCAGCCTGAACTGCCAAGCCATGTCTTCCCTGGACCGGAAACAAGCATCCTGGGACCGGTTTTGGGCTAACAGCCCTCATCAGCCAGGCTATCTTGAATCCAGTGGCAAAGTGAGCAAGACACCCACGTCTGGACATACCCTGCCAACTTAGGGCGAACAGAGGAAACACAAGGAGATGATGTATCAAGCGCTGAAACTTTTCAGAAACTCACCCCCAGTCACAGATCTGGGTTGAATCCCTCATCGTTCTTTAGCGCACTTCGCCACCCCAGTTCAGACACAGCTATATGCAAATCAGTCTTGGTCCTGTGCCACATGGGAACAGTCCAGCCCGAACTGCCAAGCCATGTCTTCCCAGGACCGGAAACAAGCATCCTGGGACCGGTTTTGGGCTAATAGCCCTCATCAGCCAGGCTAGCTTGAATCCAGTGGCAAAGTGAGCAAGGGACCCACGTCTGGGCATACCCTGCCAACTTAGGGCGAACAAAGCAAACACAAAGAGATGATGGACAGAGCGCTGAAACTTTTCAGAAACTAACCCCCAGTCACAAATCTGGGTTGAATCCCTCATCTTTCTTTAGCTCACTTCGCCACCCCTGTTCAGACACAGCTACATGCAAATCAGTCTTGACCCTGTGCCACATGGGAACAGTCCAGCCCGAACTGCCAAGCCATGTCTTCCCTGGACCGTAAACAAGCATCCTGGGACCGGTTTTGGGCTAATAGCCCTCATCAGCCAGGCTAGCTTGAATCCAGTGGCAAAGTGAGCAAGGGACCCACGTCTGGGCATACCCTGCCAACTTAGGGTGAACAAAGCAAACACAATGAGATGATGGACGGAACGCTGAAACTTTTCAGAAACTCACCCCCAGTTACAGATCTGGGTTGAATCCCTCATTGTAGCTCACTCGCCACCCCAGTTCAGACACAGCTATATGCAAATCAGTCTTGATCCTGTGCCTCATGGGAACAGTCCAGCCCGAACTGCCAAGCCATGTCTTCCCTCGACCGGTAACAAGCATCCTGGGACCGGTTTTGGGCTAACAGCCCTCATTGGCCAGGCTAGCTTGAATCCAGTGGCAAAGTGAACAAGGGACCCACGTCTGGGAATACCCTGCCAATTTAGGGTGAACAGAGCAAACACAAGGAGATGATGGACGGAGCGCTGAAACTTTTCAGAAACTCACCCCCAGTCACAGATCTGGGTTGAATCCCTCATTGTTCTTTAGCTCACTCGCCACCCCAGTTCAGACACAGATATATGCAAATCAGTCTTGACCCTGTGCCTCATGGGAACAGTCCAGCACGAACTGCCAAGCCATGCCTTCCCTGGACCAGAAACAAGCATCCTGGGACCGGTTTCGGGCTAACAGCCCTCATCAGCCAGGCTAGCTTGAATCCAGCGGAAAAGTGAGCAAGGGACCCACGTCTGGGCATACCCTGCCAACTTTGGGCAAACAGAGCAAACACAAGGAGATGATGGACGGAGCGCTGAAACTTTTGAGAAACTGCCCACCCAGTCACAGATCTTAGTTGAATACCTCATTGTTCTTTAGCTCACTCGCCACCCCAGTTCAGACACAGCTATACGCAAATCAGTCTTGACCCTGTGCCTCATGGGAACAGTCCAGCCCGAACTGCCAAGCCATGTCTTCCCAGGACCAGAAACAAGCATCCTGGAACCGGTTTCGGGCTAACAGCCCTCATCAACCAGGCTAGCTTGAATCCAGTGGCAAAGTGAGCAAGAGACCCACGTCTGGGCATACCCTGCCAACTTAGGGCAAACAAATCAAACACAAGGAGATGATGGACGGAGCGCTTAAACTTTTCAGACACTCACCCGCAGTCACAGATCTGGGTTAAATCCCTCATCGTTCTTTAGCTCACTTCGCCACCCCAGTTCAGACACAACTATATGCAAATCAGTCTTGACCCTGTGCCTCATGAGAACAGTCCAGCCCGAGCTGTCAAGCCATGTCTTCCCTGAACCAGAAACAAGCATCCTGGGACTGGTTTCGGGCTAACAGCCCTCATCAGCCAGGCTATCTTGAATCCAGTGGCCAAGTGAACAAGCGACCCACTTCTGGGCATACCCTGCCAACTTAGGGCGAACAAAGCAAACACAAAGAGATGATGGACAGAGCGCTGAAACTTTTCAGAAACTAACCCCCAGTCACAAATCTGGGTTGAATCCCTCATCGTTCTTTAGCTCACTTCGCCACCCCAGTTCAGAAACAGCTATATGCAAATCAGTCTTGACCCTGTGCCTCATGGGAACAGTCCAGCCCGAACTGCCAAGCCATGTCTTCCCTGGACCGGAAACAAGCATCCTGGGACCGGTTTTGGGCTAACAGCCCTCATCAGCCAGGCTATCTTGAATCCAGTGGCAAAGTGAGCAAGGGACCCACGTCTGGACATACCCTGCCAACTTAGGGCGAACAAAGCAAACACAGGAGATGATGGACAGAGCGCTAAAACTTTTCAGAAACTAACCCCCAGTCACAGATCTGGGTTGAATACCTCATCGTTCTTTAGCTCACTTCGCCACCCCAGTTCAGACACAGCTATATGCAAATCAGTCTTGACCCTGTGCCTCATGGGAACAGTCCAGCCCGAACTGCCAAGCCATGTCTTCCCTGGACCGGAAACAAGCATCCTGGGACCAGTTTCGGGCTAACAGCCCTCTTCAGCCAGGCAAGCTTGAATCCAGTGGCAAAGTGAGCAAGGGACCCACGTCTGGGCATACCCTGCCAACTTAGGGTGAACAAAGCAAACACAAGGAGATGATGGACGGAACGCTGAAACTTTTCAGAAACTCACCCCCAGTCACAGATCTGGGTTGAATCCCTCATTGTTCTTTAGCTCACTCGCCACCCCAGTTCAGACACAGCTATATGCAAATCAGTCTTGACCCTGTGCCTCATGGGAACAGTCCAACCCGAACTGCCAAGCCATGTCTTCCCTGGACCGGAAACAAGCATCCTGGTACCGGTTTTGGGCTATCAGCCCTCATTAGCCAGGCTAGCTTGAATCCAGTGGCAAAGTGAGCAAGGGACCCACGTCTGGGCATACCCTGCCAACTTAGGGCGAACAGAGCAAACACAAGGAGATGATGGACGGAGCGCTGAAACTTTTCAGAAACTCACCCCCAGTCACAGATCTGGGTTCAATCCCTCATCGTTCTTTAGCTCACTTCGCCACCCCAGTTCAGACACAGCTATATGCAAATCAGTCTTGACCCTGTGCCTCATGGGAACAGTCCAACCCGAACTGCCAAGCCATGTCTTCCCTGGACCGGAAACAAGCATCCTGGGACCAGTTTTGGGCTAACAGCCCTCATTAGCCAGGCTAGCTTGAATCCAGTGGCAAAGTGAGCAAGGGACCCACGTCTGGGAATACCCTGCCAACTTAGGGCGAACAGAGCAAACACAAGGAGATGATGGACAAAACGCTGAAACTTTTCAGAAACTCACCCCCAGTCACAGATCTGGGTTGAATCCCTCATTGTTCTTTAGCTCACTCGCCACCCCAGTTCAGACACAGATATCTGCAAATCAGTATTGACCCTGTGCCTCATGGGAACAGTCCAGCACGAACTGCCAAGCCATGCCTTCCCTGGACCGGAAACAAGCATCCTGGGACCAGTTTTGGGCTAACAGCCCTCATTAGCCAGGCTAGCTTGAATCCAGTGGCAAAGTGAGCAAGGGACCCACGTCTGGGCATACCCTGCCAACTTAGGGTGAACAAAGCAAACACAAGGAGATGATGGACGGAACGCTGAAACTTTTCAGAAACTCACCCCCAGTCACAGATCTGGGTTGAATCCCTCATTGTTCTTTAGCTCACTCGCCACCCCAGTTCAGACACAGCTATATGCAAATCAGTCTTGACCCTGTGCCTCATGGGAACAGTCCAACCCGAACTGCCAAGCCATGTCTTCCCTGGACCGGAAACAAGCATCCTGGTACCGGTTTTGGGCTATCAGCCCTCATTAGCCAGGCTAGCTTGAATCCAGTGGCAAAGTGAGCAAGGGACCCACGTCTGGGCATACCCTGCCAACTTAGGGCGAACAGAGCAAACACAAGGAGATGATGGACGGAGCGCTGAAACTTTTCAGAAACTCACCCCCAGTCACAGATCTGGGTTCAATCCCTCATCGTTCTTTAGCTCACTTCGCCACCCCAGTTCAGACACAGCTATATGCAAATCAGTCTTGACCCTGTGCCTCATGGGAACAGTCCAACCGGAACTGCCAAGCCATGTCTTCCCTGGACCGGAAACAAGCATCCTGGGACCAGTTTTGGGCTAACAGCCCTCATTAGCCAGGCTAGCTTGAATCCAGTGGCAAAGTGAGCAAGGGACCCACGTCTGGGCATACCCTGCCAACTTTGGGTGAACAAAGCAAACACAAGGAGATGATGGACGGAACGCTGAAACTTTTCAGAAACTCACCCCCAGTTACAGATCTGGGTTGAATCCCTCATTGTTCTTTAGCTCACTCGCCACCCCAGTTCAGACACAGCTATATGCAAATCAGTCTTGACCCTGTGCCTCATGGGAACATTCCAGCCCGAACTGCCAAGCCATGTCTTCCCTCGACCGGAAACAAGCATCCTGGGACCGGTTTTGGGCTAACAGCCCTCATTAGCCAGGCTAGCTTGAATCCAGTGGCAAAGTGAACAAGGGACCCACGTCTGGGCATACCCTGCCAATTTAGGGTGAACAGAGCAAACACAAGGAGATGATGGACGGAGCGCTGAAACTTTTCAGAAACTCACCCCCAGTCACAGATCTGGGTTCAATCCCTCATTGTTCTTTAGCTCACTTCGCCACCCCAGTTCAGACACAGCTATATGCAAATCAGTCTTGACCCTGTGCCTCATGGGAACAGTCCAACCCGAACTGCCAAGCCATGTCTTCCCTGGACCGGAAACAAGCATCCTGGGACCGGTTTTCGGCTAACAGCCCTCATTAGCCAGGCTAGCTTGAATCCAGTGGCAAAGTGAGCAAAGGACCCACGTCTGGGAATAAGTGGCAAAGTGAGCAAGGGACCCACGGCTGGGCATACCCTGCCAACTTAGGGCGAACAGAGCAAACACAAGGAGATGATGGACGGAGCGCTGAAACTTTTCAGAAACTCACCCCCAGTCACAGATTTGGGTTCAATCCCTCATCGTTCTTTAGCTCACTTCGCCACCCCAGTTCAGACACAGCTATATGCAAATCAGTCTTGACCCTGTGCCTCATGGGAACAGTCCAACCCGAACTGCCAAGCCATGTCTTCCCTGGACCGGAAACAAGCATCCTGGGACCAGTTTTGGGCTAACAGCCCTCATTAGCCAGGCTAGCTTGAATCCAGTGGCAAAGTGAGCAAGGGACCCACGTCTGGGCATACCCTGCCAACTTAGGGTGAACAAAGCAAACACAAGGAGATGATGGACGGAACGCTGAAACTTTTCAGAAACTCACCCCCAGTTACAGATCTGGGTTGAATCCCTCGTTGTTCTTTAGCTCACTCGCCACCCCAGTTCAGACACAGCTATATGCAAATCAGTCTTGACCCTGTGCCTCATGGGAACAGTCCAGCCCGAACTGCCAAGCCATGTCTTCCCTCGACCGGAAACAAGCATCCTGGGACCGGTTTTGGGCTAACAGCCCTCATTAGCCAGGCTAGCTTGAATCCAGTGGCAAAGTGAACAAGGGACCCACGTCTCGGCATACCCTGCCAATTTAGGGTGAACAGAGCAAACACAAGGAGATGATGGACGGAGCGCTGAAACTTTTCAGAAACTCACCCCCAGTCACAGATCTGGGTTCAATCCCTCATTGTTCTTTAGCTCACTTCGCCACCGCAGTTCAGACACAGCTATATGCAAATCAGTCTTGACCCTGTGCCTCATGGGAACAGTCCAACCCGAACTGCCAAGCCATGTCTTCCCTGGACCGGAAACAAGCATCCTGGGACCGGTTTTCGGCTAACAGCCCTCATTAGCCAGGCTAGCTTGAATCCAGTGGCAAAGTGAGCAAGGGACCCACGTCTGGGAATACCCTGCCAACTTAGGGCGAACAGAGCAAACACAAGGAGATGATGGACAAAACGCTGAAACTTTTCAGAAACTCACCCCCAGTCACAGATCTGGGTTGAATCCCTCATTGTTATTTAGCTCACTCGCCACCCCAGTTCAGACACAGCTATATGCAAATCTGTCTTGACCCTGTGCCTCATGGGAACAGTCCAGCCCGAACTGCCAAGCCATGTCTTCCCTGGAACGGAAACAAGCATCCTGGGACCGGTTTTGGGCTAATAGCCCTCATCAGCCAGGAAAGCTTGAATCCAGTGGCAAAGTGAGCAAGGGACCCACGTCTGGGCATACCCTGCCAACTTAGGGCGAACATAGCAAACACAAGGAGATGATGGACGGAACGCTGAACCTTTTCAGAAACTCATCCCCAGTCACAGATCTGGGTTGAATCCCTCATTGTTCTTTAGTTCACTCGCCACCCCAGTTCAGACAAAGCTATATGCAAATCAGACTTGACCCTGTGCCTCATGGGAACAGTCCAGCCCGAACTGCCAAGCCATGTCTTCCCTGGACCGGAAACAAGCATCATGGGACCGGTTTTGGGCTAATAGCCCTCAGCAGCCAGGAAAGCTTGAATCCAGTGGCAAAGTGAGCAAGGGACCCACGTCTGGGCATACCCTGCCAACTTAGGGCGAACAAAGCAAACACAAGGAGATGATGGACGGAGAGTTGAAACTTTTCAAAAACTCACCCGCAGTCACAGATCTGGGATAAATCCCTCATCGTTCTTTCGCTCACTTCGCCACCCCAGTTCAGACACGGCTATATGCAAATCAGTCTTGACCCTGTGCCTCATGGGAACAGTCCAGCCCGAACTGCCAAGCCATGTCTTCCCTGGACCGGAAACAAGCATCCTGGGACCGGTTTTGGGCTAACAGCCCTCATCAGCCAGGCTATCTTGAATCCAGTGGCAAAGTGAGCAAGGGACCCACGTCTGGGCATACCCTGCCAAGTTAGGGTGAACAAAGCAAACACAAGGAGATGATGGACGGAACGCTGAAACTTTTCAGAAACTCACCCCCAGTTACAGATCTGGGTTGAATCCCTCATTGTTCTTTAGCTCACTCGCCACCCCAGTTCACACACAGCTATATGCAAATCAGTCTTGACCCTGTGCCTCATGGGAACAGTCCAGCCCGAACTGCCAAGCCATGTCTTCCCTCGACCGGAAACAAGCATCCTGGGACCAGTTTTGGGCTAACAGCCCTCATTAGCCAGGCTAGCTTGAATCCAGTGGCAAAGTGAACAAGGGAGCCACGTCTCGGCATACCCTGCCAATTTAGGGTGAACAGAGCAAACACAAGGAGATGATGGACGGAGCGCTGAAACTTTTCAGAAACTCACCCCCAATCACAGATCTGGGTTCAATCCCTCATTGTTCTTTAGCTCACTTCGCCACCCCAGTTCAGACACAGCTATATGCAAATCAGTCTTGACCCTGTGCCTCATGGGAACAGTCCAGCCCGAACTGCCAAGCCATGTCTTCCCTTGACCGGAAACAAGCATCCTGGGACCGGTTTTGGGCTAACAGCCCTCATTAGCCAGGCTAGCTTGAATCCAGTGGCAAAGTGAACAAGGGACCCACGTCTCGGCATACCCTGCCAATTTAGGGTGAACAGAGCAAACACAAGGAGATGATGGACGGAGCGCTGAAACTTTTCAGAAACTCACCCCCAGTCACAGATCTGGGTTCAATCCCTCATCGTTCTTTAGCTCACTTCGCCACCCCAGTTCAGACACAGCTATATGCAAATCAGTCTTGACCCTGTGCCTCATGGGAACAGTCCAACCCAAACTGCCAAGCCATGTCTTCCCTGGACCGGAAACAAGCATCCTGGTACCGGTTTTGGGCTATCAGCCCTCATTAGCCAGGCTAGCTTGAATCCAGTGGCAAAGTGAGCAAGGGACCCACGTCTGGGCATACCCTGCCAACTTAGGGCGAACAGAGCAAACACAAGGAGATGATGGACGGAGCGCTGAAACTTTTCAGAAACTCACCCCCAGTCACAGATCTGGGTTCAATCCCTCATCGTTCTTTAGCTCACTTCGCCACCCCAGTTCAGACACAGCTATATGCAAATCAGTCATGACCCTGTGCCTCATGGGAACAGTCCAACCCGAACTGCCAAGCCATGTCTTCCCTGGACCGGAAACAAGCATCCTGGGACCAGTTTTGGGCTAACAGCCCTCATTAGCCAGGCTAGCTTGAATCCAGTGGCAAAGTGAGCAAGAGACCCACGTCTGGGCATACCCTGCCAACTTAGGGTGAACAAAGCAAACACAAGGAGATGATGGACGGAACGCTGAAACTTTTCAGAAACTCACCCCCAGTTACAGATCTGGGTTGAATCCCTTTTTGTTCTTTAGCTCACTCGCCACCCCAGTTCAGACACAGCTATATGCAAATCTGTCTTGACCCTGTGCCTCATGGGAACAGTCCAGCCCGAACTGTCAAGCCATGTCTTCCCTGGACCGGAAACAAGCATCATGGGACCGGTTTTGGACTAACAGCCCTCATCAGCCAGGCTAGCTTGAATCCAGTGGCAAAGTGAGCAAGGGACCCACGTCTTGGCATACCCTGCCAACTTAGGGTGAACAAAGCAAACACAAGGAGATGATGGATGGAGCGCTGAAACTTTTCAGAAACTCACCCCCAGTCACAGATCTGGGTTGAATACCTCATTGTTCTTTAGCTCACTCGCCACCCCAGTTCAGACACAGCTATATGCAAATCAGTCTTGACCCTGTGCCTCATGGGAACAGTCCAGCCTGAACTGCCAAGCCATGTCTTCTCTGGACCGGAAACAAGCATCCTGGGACTGGTTTCGTGCTAACAGCCCTCATCAGCCAGGCTAGCTTGAATCCAGTGGCAAAGTGAGCAAGGGACCCACGTCTGGGCATACCCTGCCAACTTAGGGTGAACAGAGCAAACACAAAGAGATGATGTACGGAGCGCTGAATCTTTTCAGAAACTCACCCCCAGTCACAGATCTGGGTTCAATCCCTCATCGTTCTTTAGCTCACTTCGCCACCCCAGTTCAGACACAGCTATATGCAAATCAGTCTTGACCCTGTGCCTCATGGTAACAGTCCAACCCGAACTGCCAAGCCATGTCTTCCCTGGACCGGAAACAAGCATCCTGGGACCAGTTTTGGGCTAACAGCCCTCATTAGCCAGGCTAGCTTGAATCCAGTGGCAAAGTGAGCAAGGGACCCACGTCTGGGCATACCCTGCCAACTTAGGGTGAACAAAGCAAACACAAGGAGATGATGGACGGAGCGCTGAAACTTTTCAGAAACTCACCCCCAGTCACAGATCTGGGTTGAATCCCTCATTGTTCTTTAGCTCACTTCGCCACCCCAGTTCAGACACAGCTATATGCAAATCAGTCTTGACCCTGTGCCTCATGGGAACAGTCCAGCCCGAACTGCCAAGCCATGTCTTCCCTCGACCGGAAACAAGCATCCTGGGACCGGTTTTGGGCTAACAGCCCTCATTAGCCAGGCTAGCTTGAATCCAGTGGCAAAGTGAACAAGGGACCCACGTCTCGGCATACCCTGCCAATTTAGGGTGAACAGAGCAAACACAAGGAGATGATGGACGGAGCGCTGAAACTTTTCAGAAACTCACCCCCAGTCACAGATCTGGGTTCAATCCCTCATTGTTCTTTAGCTCACTTCGCCACCCCAGTTCAGACACAGCTATATGCAAATCAGTCTTGACCCTGTGCCTCATGGGAACAGTCCAACCCGAACTGCCAAGCCATGTCTTCCCTGGACCGGAAACAAGCATCCTGGGACCGGTTTTCGGCTAACAGCCCTCATTAGCCAGGCTAGCTTGAATCCAGTGGCAAAGTGAGCAAGGGACCCACGTCTGGGAATACCCTGCCAACTTAGGGCGAACAGAGCAAACACAAGGAGATGATGGACAAAACGCTGAAACTTTTCAGAAACTCACCCCCAGTCACAGATCTGGGTTGAATCCCTCATTGTTATTTAGCTCACTTCGCCACCCCAGTTCAGACACAGCTATATGCAAATCTGTCTTGACCCTGTGCCTCATGGGAACAGTCCAGCCCGAACTGTCAAGCCATGTCTTCCCTGGACCGGAAACAAGCATCCTGGGACCGGTTTTGGACTAACAGCCCTCATCAGCCAGGAAAGCTTGAATCCAGTGGCAAAGTGAGCAAGGGACCCACGTCTGGGCATACCCTGCCAACTTAGGGCGAACATAGCAAACACAAGGAGATGATGGACGGAGCGCTGAACCTTTTCAGAAACTCATCCCCAGTCACAGATCTGGGTTGAATCCCTCATTGTTCTTTAGTTCACTCGCCACCCCAGTTCAGACAAAGCTATATGCAAATCAGACTTGACCCTGTGCCTCATGGGAACAGTCCAGCCCGAACTGACAAGCCATGTCTTCCCTGGACCGGAAACAAGCATCCTGGGACCGGTTTTGGGCTAATAGCCCTCATCAGCCAGGAAAGCTTGAATCCAGTGGCAAAGTGAGCAAGGGACCCACGTCTGGGCATACCGTGCCAACTTAGGGCGAACAAAGCAAACACAAGGAGATGATGGACGGAGAGTTGAAACTTTTCAAAAACTCACCCGCAGTCACAGATCTGGGTTAAATCCCTCATCGTTCTTTAGCTCACTTCGCCACCCCAGTTCAGACACAGCTATATGCAAATCAGTCTTGATCCTGTGCCTCATGGGAACAGTCCAGCCCGAACTGCCAAGCCATGTCTTCCCTGGACCAGAAACAAGCATCCTGGGACCGGTTTTGGGCTAACAGCCCTCATCAGCCAGGCTATCTTGAATCCAGTGGCAAAGTGAGCAAGGGACCCACGTCTGGGCATACCCTGCCAACTTAGGGCGAACAAAGCAAACACAGGAGATGATGGACAGAGCGCTAAAACTTTTCAGAAACTAACCCCCAGTCACAGATCTGGGTTGAATACCTCGTCGTTCTTTAGCTCACTTCGCCACCCCAGTTCAGACACAGCTATATGCAAATCAGTCTTGACCCTGTGCCTCATGGGAACAGTCCAGCCCGAGCTGCCAAGCCATGTCTTCCCTGGACCAGAAACAAGCATCCTGGGACTGGTTTCGGGCTAACAGCCCTCATCCGCCAGGCTAGCTTGAATCCGGTGGCAAAGTGAGCAAGGGACCCACGTCTGGGCATACCCTGCCAACATAGTGCGAACAAAGCAAACACAAGGAGATGATGGACAGAGCGCTGAAACTTTTCAGAAACTCACCCCCAGTCACAGATCTCGGTTGAATCCCTCATCATTCTTTTACTCACTTCGCCACCCCAGTTCAGACACAGCTATATGCAAATCAGTCTTGACCCTGTGCCTCATGGGAACAGTCCAACCCGAACTGCCAAGCCATGTCTTCCCTGGACCGGAAACAAGCATCCTGGGACCAGTTTTGGGCTAACAGCCCTCATTAGCCAGGCTAGCTTGAATCCAGTGGCAAAGTGAGCAAGAGACCCACGTCTGGGCATACCCTGCCAACTTAGGGTGAACAAAGCAAACACAAGGAGATGATGGACGGAACGCTGAAACTCTTCAGAAACTCACCCCCAGTTACAGATTTGGGTTGAATCCCTCATTGTTCTTTAGCTCACTCGCCACCCCAGTTCAGACACAGCTATATGCAAATCAGTCTTGACCCTGTGCCTCATGGGAACAGTCCAGCCCGAACTGCCAAGCCATGTCTTCCCTCGACCGGAAACAAGCATCCTGGGACCGGTTTTGGGCTAACAGCCCTCATTAGCCAGGCTAGCTTGAATCCAGTGGCAAAGTGAACAAGGGACCCACGTCTCGGCATACCCTGCCAATTTAGGGTGAACAGAGCAAACACAAGGAGATGATGGACGGAGCGCTGAAACTTTTCAGAAACTCACCCCCAGTCACAGATCTGGGTTCAATCCCTCATTGTTCTTTAGCTCACTTCGCCACCCCAGTTCAGAGACAGCTATATGCAAATCAGTCTTGACCCTGTGCCTCATGGGAACAGTCCAACCCGAACTGCCAAGCCATGTCTTCCCTGGACCGGAAACAAGCATCCTGGGACCGGTTTTCGGCTAACAGCCCTCATTAGCCAGGCTAGCTTGAATCCAGTGGCAAAGTGAGCAAGGGACCCACGTCTGGGAATACCCTGCCAACTTAGGGCGAACAGAGCAAACACAAGGAGATGATGGACAAAACGCTGAAACTTTTCAGAAACTCACCCCCAGTCACAGATCTGGGTTGAATCCCTCATTGTTATTTAGCTCACTCGCCACCCCAGTTCAGACACAGCTATATGCAAATCTGTCTTGACCCTGTGCCTCATGGGAACAGTCCAGCCCGAACTGTTAAGCCATGTCTTCCCTGGACCGGAAACAAGCATCCTGGGACCGGTTTTGGACTAACAGCCCTCATCAGCCAGGAAAGCTTGAATCCAGTGGCAAAGTGAGCAAGGGACCCACGTCTGGGCATACCCTGCCAACTTAGGGCGAACATAGCAAACACAAGGAGATGATGGACGGAACGCTGAACCTTTTCAGAAACTCATCCCCAGTCACAGATCTGGGTTGAATCCCTCATTGTTCTTTAGTTCACTCGCCACCCCAGTTCAGACAAAGCTATATGCAAATCAGACTTGACCCTGTGCCTCATGGGAACAGTCCAGCCCGAACTGACAAGCCATGTCCTCCCTGGACCGGAAACAAGCATCCTGGGACCGGTTTTGGGCTAATAGCCCTCATCAGCCAGGAAAGCTTGAATCCAGTGGCAAAGTGAGCAAGGGACCCACGTCTGGGCATACCGTGCCAACTTAGGGCGAACAAAGCAAACACAAGGAGATGATGGACGGAGAGTTGAAACTTTTCAAAAACTCACCCGCAGTCACAGATCTGGGTTAAATCCCTCATCGTTCTTTAGCTCACTTCGCCACCCCAGTTCAGACACAGCTATATGCAAATCAGTCTTGATCCTGTGCCTCATGGGAACAGTCCAGCCCGAACTGCCAAGCCATGTCTTCCCTGGACCAGAAACAAGCATCCTGGGACCGGTTTTGGGCTAACAGCCCTCATCAGCCAGGCTATCTTGAATCCAGTGGCAAAGTGAGCAAGGGACCCACGTCTGGGCATACCCTGCCAACTTAGGGCGAACAAAGCAAACACAGGAGATGATGGACAGAGCGCTAAAACTTTTCAGAAACTAACCCCCAGTCACAGATCTGGGTTGAATACCTCGTCGTTCTTTAGCTCACTTCGCCACCCCAGTTCAGACACAGCTATATGCAAATCAGTCTTGACCCTGTGCCTCATGGGAACAGTCCAGCCCGAGCTGCCAAGCCATGTCTTCCCTGGACCAGAAACAAGCATCCTGGGACTGGTTTCGGGCTAACAGCCCTCATCCGCCAGGCTAGCTTGAATCCGGTGGCAAAGTGAGCAAGGGACCCACGTCTGGGCATACCCTGCCAACATAGTGCGAACAAAGCAAACACAAGGAGATGATGGACAGAGCGCTGAAACTTTTCAGAAACTCACCCCCAGTCACAGATCTCGGTTGAATCCCTCATCATTCTTTTACTCACTTCGCCACCCCAGTTCAGACACAGCTATATGCAAATCAGTCTTGACCCTGTGCCTCATGGGAACAGTCCAACCCGAACTGCCAAGCCATGTCTTCCCTGGACCGGAAACAAGCATCCTGGGACCAGTTTTGGGCTAACAGCCCTCATTAGCCAGGCTAGCTTGAATCCAGTGGCAAAGTGAGCAAGAGACCCACGTCTGGGCATACCCTGCCAACTTAGGGTGAACAAAGCAAACACAAGGAGATGATGGACGGAACGCTGAAACTCTTCAGAAACTCACCCCCAGTTACAGATTTGGGTTGAATCCCTCATTGTTCTTTAGCTCACTCGCCACCCCAGTTCAGACACAGCTATATGCAAATCTGTCTTGACCCTGTGCCTCATGGGAACAGTCCAGCCCGAACTGTCAAGCCATGTCTTCCCTGGACCGGAAACAAGCATCCTGGGACCGGTTTTGGACTAACAGCCCTCATCAGCCAGGCTAGCTTGAATCCAGTGGCAAAGTGAGCAAGGGACCCACGTCTTGGCATACCCTGCCAACTTAGGGTGAACAAAGCAAACACAAGGAGATGATGGATGGAGCGCTGAAACTTTTCAGAAACTCACCCGCAGTCACAGATCTGGGTTGAATACCTCATTGTTCTTTAGCTCACTCGCCACCCCAGTTCAGACACAGCTATATGCAAATCAGTCTTGACCCTGTGCCTCATGGGAACAGTCCAGCCTGAACTGCCAAGCCATGTCTTCTCTGGACCGGAAACAAGCATCCTGGGACTGGTTTCGGGATAACAGCCCTCATCAGCCAGGCTAGCTTGAATCCAGTGGCAAAGTGAGCAAGGGACCCACGTCTGGGCATACCCTGCCAACTTAGGGTGAACAGAGCAAACACAAGGAGATGATGTACGGAGCGCTGAATCTTTTCAGAAACTCACCCCCAGTCACAGATCTGGGTTCAATCCCTCATCGTTCTTTAGCTCACTTCGCCACCCCAGTTCAGACACAGCTATATGCAAATCAGTCTTGACCCTGTGCCTCATGGTAACAGTCCAACCCGAACTGCCAAGCCATGTCTTCCCTGGACCGGAAACAAGCATCCTGGGACCAGTTTTGGGCTAACAGCCCTCATTAGCCAGGCTAGCTTGAATCCAGTGGCAAAGTGAGCAAGGGACCCACGTCTGGGCATACCCTGCCAACTTAGGGTGAACAAAGCAAACACAAGGAGATGATGGACGGAACGCTGAAACTTTTCAGAAACTCACCCCCAGTCACAGATCTGGGTTGAATCCCTCATTGTTCTTTAGCTCACTCGCCACCCCAGTTCAGACACAGCTATATGCAAATCAGTCTTGACCCTGTGCCTCATGGGAACAGTCCAGCCCGAACTGCCAAGCCATGTCTTCCCTCGACCGGAAACAAGCATCCTGGGACCGGTTTTGGGCTAACAGCCCTCATTAGCCAGGCTAGCTTGAATCCAGTGGCAAAGTGAACAAGGGACCCACGTCTCGGCATACCCTGCCAATTTAGGGTGAACAGAGCAAACACAAGGAGATGATGGACGGAGCGCTGAAACTTTTCAGAAACTCACCCCCAGTCACAGATCTGGGTTCAATCCCTCATTGTTCTTTAGCTCACTTCGCCACCCCAGTTCAGAGACAGCTATATGCAAATCAGTCTTGACCCTGTGCCTCATGGGAACAGTCCAACCCGAACTGCCAAGCCATGTCTTCCCTGGACCGGAAACAAGCATCCTGGGACCGGTTTTCGGCTAACAGCCCTCATTAGCCAGGCTAGCTTGAATCCAGTGGCAAAGTGAGCAAGGGACCCACGTCTGGGAATACCCTGCCAACTTAGGGCGAACAGAGCAAACACAAGGAGATGATGGACAAAACGCTGAAACTTTTCAGAAACTCACCCCCAGTCACAGATCTGGGTTGAATCCCTCATTGTTATTTAGCTCACTCGCCACCCCAGTTCAGACACAGCTATATGCAAATCTGTCTTGACCCTGTGCCTCATGGGAACAGTCCAGCCCGAACTGTCAAGCCATGTCTTCCCTGGACCGGAAACAAGCATCCTGGGACCGGTTTTGGACTAACAGCCCTCATCAGCCAGGAAAGCTTGAATCCAGTGGCAAAGTGAGCAAGGGACCCACGTCTGGGCATACCCTGCCAACTTAGGGCGAACATAGCAAACACAAGGAGATGATGGACGGAGCGCTGAACCTTTTCAGAAACTCATCCCCAGTCACAGATCTGGGTTGAATCCCTCATTGTTCTTTAGTTCACTCGCCACCCCAGTTCAGACAAAGCTATATGCAAATCAGACTTGACCCTGTGCCTCATGGGAACAGTCCAGCCCGAACTGACAAGCCATGTCTTCCCTGGACCGGAAACAAGCATCCTGGGACCGGTTTTGGGCTAATAGCCCTCATCAGCCAGGAAAGCTTGAATCCAGTGGCAAAGTGAGCAAGGGACCCACGTCTGGGCATACCGTGCCAACTTAGGGCGAACAAAGCAAACACAAGGAGATGATGGACGGAGAGTTGAAACTTTTCAAAAACTCACCCGCAGTCACAGATCTGGGTTAAATCCCTCATCGTTCTTTAGCTCACTTCGCCACCCCAGTTCAGACACAGCTATATGCAAATCAGTCTTGATCCTGTGCCTCATGGGAACAGTCCAGCCCGAACTGCCAAGCCATGTCTTCCCTGGACCGGAAACAAGCATCCTGGGACCGGTTTTGGGCTAACAGCCCTCATCAGCCAGGCTATCTTGAATCCAGTGGCAAAGTGAGCAAGGGACCCACGTCTGGGCATACCCTGCCAACTTAGGGCGAACAAAGCAAACACAGGAGATGATGGACAGAGCGCTAAAACTTTTCAGAAACTAACCCCCAGTCACAGATCTGGGTTGAATACCTCGTCGTTCTTTAGATCACTTCGCCACCCCAGTTCAGACACAGCTATATGCAAATCAGTCTTGACCCTGTGCCTCATGGGAACAGTCCAGCCCGAGCTGCCAAGCCATGTCTTCCCTGGACCAGAAACAAGCATCCTGGGACTGGTTTCGGGCTAACAGCCCTCATCCGCCAGGCTAGCTTGAATCCGGTGGCAAAGTGAGCAAGGGACCCACGTCTGGGCATACCCTGCCAACATAGTGCGAACAAAGCAAACACAAGGAGATGATGGACAGAGCGCTGAAACTTTTCAGAAACTCACCCCCAGTCACAGATCTCGGTTGAATCCCTCATCATTCTTTTACTCACTTCGCCACCCCAGTTCAGACACAGCTATATGCAAATCAGTCTTGACCCTGTGCCTCATGGGAACAGTCCAACCCGAACTGCCAAGCCATGTCTTCCCTGGACCGGAAACAAGCATCCTGGGACCAGTTTTGGGCTAACAGCCCTCATTAGCCAGGCTAGCTTGAATCCAGTGGCAAAGTGAGCAAGAGACCCACGTCTGGGCATACCCTGCCAACTTAGGGTGAACAAAGCAAACACAAGGAGATGATGGACGGAACGCTGAAACTTTTCAGAAACTCACCCCCAGTTACAGATTTGGGTTGAATCCCTCATTGTTCTTTAGCTCACTTCGCCACCCCAGTTCAGACACAGCTATATGCAAATCTGTCTTGACCCTGTGCCTCATGGGAACAGTCCAGCCCGAACTGTCAAGCCATGTCTTCCCTGGACCGGAAACAAGCATCCTGGGACCGGTTTTGGACTAACAGCCCTCATCAGCCAGGCTAGCTTGAATCCAGTGGCAAAGTGAGCAAGGGACCCACGTCTTGGCATACCCTGCCAACTTAGGGTGAACAAAGCAAACACAAGGAGATGATGGATGGAGCGCTGAAACTTTTCAGAAACTCACCCGCAGTCACAGATCTGGGTTGAATACCTCATTGTTCTTTAGCTCACTCGCCACCCCAGTTCAGACACAGCTATATGCAAATCAGTCTTGACCCTGTGCCTCATGGGAACAGTCCAGCCTGAACTGCCAAGCCATGTCTTCTCTGGACCGGAAACAAGCATCCTGGGACTGGTTTCGGGATAACAGCCCTCATCAGCCAGGCTAGCTTGAATCCAGTGGCAAAGTGAGCAAGGGACCCACGTCTGGGCATACCCTGCCAACTTAGGGTGAACAGAGCAAACACAAGGAGATGATGTACGGAGCGCTGAATCTTTTCAGAAACTCACCCCCAGTCACAGATCTGGGTTCAATCCCTCATCGTTCTTTAGCTCACTTCGCCACCCCAGTTCAGACACAGCTATATGCAAATCAGTCTTGACCCTGTGCCTCATGGTAACAGTCCAACCCGAACTGCCAAGCCATGTCTTCCCTGGACCGGAAACAAGCATCCTGGGACCAGTTTTGGGCTAACAGCCCTCATTAGCCAGGCTAGCTTGAATCCAGTGGCAAAGTGAGCAAGGGACCCACGTCTGGGCATACCCTGCCAACTTAGGGTGAACAAAGCAAACACAAGGAGATGATGGACGGAACGCTGAAACTTTTCAGAAACTCACCCCCAGTTACAGATCTGGGTTGAATCCCTCATTGTTCTTTAGCTCACTCGCCACCCCAGTTCAGACACAGCTATATGCAAATCAGTCTTGACCCTGTGCCTCATGGGAACAGTCCAGCCCGAACTGCCAAGCCATGTCTTCCCTCGACCGGAAACAAGCATCCTGGGACCGGTTTTGGGCTAACAGCCCTCATTATCCAGGCTAGCTTGAATCCAGTGGCAAAGTGAACAAGGGACCCACGTCTCGGCATACCCTGCCAATTTAGGGTGAACAGAGCAAACACAAGGAGATGATGGACGGAGCGCTGAAACTTTTCAGAAACTCACCCCCAGTCACAGATCTGGGTTCAATCCCTCATTGTTCTTTAGCTCACTTCGCCACCCCAGTTCAGACACAGCTATATGCAAATCAGTCTTGACCCTGTGCCTCATGGGAACAGTCCAGCCCGAACTGCCAAGCCATGTCTTCCCTGGACCGGAAACAAGCATCCTGGGACCGGTTTCGGCTAACAGCCCTCATTAGCCAGGCTAGCTTGAATCCAGTGGCAAAGTGAGCAAGGGACCCACGTCTGGGAATACCCTGCCAACTTAGGGCGAACATAGCAAACACAAGGAGATGATGGACGGAACGCTGAACCTTTTCAGAAACTCATCCCCAGTCACAGATCTGGGTTGAATCCCTCATTGTTCTTTAGTTCACTCGCCACCCCAGTTCAGACAAAGCTATATGCAAATCAGACTTGACCCTGTGCCTCATGGGAACAGTCCAGCCCGAACTGACAGGCCATGTCTACCCTGGACCGGAAACAAGCATCCTGGGACCGGTTTTGGGCTAATAGCCCTCATCAGCCAGGAAAGCTTGAATCCAGTGGCAAAGTGAGCAAGGGACCCACGTCTGGGCATACCGTGCCAACTTAGGGCGAACAAAGCAAACACAAGGAGATGATGGACGGAGAGTTGAAACTTTTCAAAAACTCACCCGCAGTCACAGATCTGGGTTAAATCCCTCATCGTTCTTTAGCTCACTTCGCCACCCCAGTTCAGACACAGCTATATGCAAATCAGTCTTGACCCTGTGCCTCATGGGAACAGTCCAGCCCGAACTGCCAAGCCATGTCTTCCCTGGACCGGAAACAAGCATCCTGGGACCGGTTTTGGGCTAACAGCCCTCATCAGCCAGGCTATCTTGAATCCAGTGGCAAAGTGAGCAAGGGACCCACGTCTGGGCATACCCTGCCAACTTAGGGCGAACAAAGCAAACACAGGAGATGATGGACAGAGCGCTAAAACTTTTCAGAAACTAACCCCCAGTCACAGATCTGGGTTGAATACCTCATCGTTCTTTAGCTCACTTCGCCACCCCAGTTCAGACACAGCTATATGCAAATCAGTCTTGACCCTGTGCCTCATGGGAACAGTCCAGCCCGAGCTGCCAAGCCATGTCTTCCCTGGACCAGAAACAAGCATCCTGGGACTGGTTTCGGGCTAACAGCCCTCATCCGCCAGGCTAGCTTGAATCCGGTGGCAAAGTGAGCAAGGGACCCACGTCTGGGCATACCCTGCCAACATAGTGCGAACAAAGCAAACACAAGGAGATGATGGACAGAGCGCTGAAACTTTTCAGAAACTCACCCCCAGTCACAGATCTCGGTTGAATCCCTCATCATTCTTTTACTCACTTCGCCACCCCAGTTCAGACACAGCTATATGCAAATCAGTCTTGACCCTGTGCCTCATGGGAACAGTCCAACCCGAACTGCCAAGCCATGTCTTCCCTGGACCGGAAACAAGCATCCTGGGACCGGTTTCGGGCTAACAGCCCTCATCAGCCAGGCTAGCTTGAATCCAGTGGCAAAGTGAGCAAGACACCCACGTCTGGACATACCCTGCCAACTTAGGGCGAACAGAGGAAACACAAGGAGATGATGTATGGAGCGCTGAAACTTTTCAGAAACTCACCCCCAGTCACAGATCTGGGTTCAATCCCTCATCGTTCTTTAGCGCACTTCGCCACCCCAGTTCAGACACAGCTATATGCAAATCAGTCTTGGCCCTGTGCCACATGGGAACAGTCCAGCCCGAACTGCCAAGCCATGTCTTCCCAGGACCGGAAACAAGCATCCTGGGACCGGTTTTGGGCTAATAGCCCTCATCAGCCAGGCTAGCTTGAATCCAGTGGCAAAGTGAGCAAGGGACCCACGTCTGGGCATACCCTGCCAACTTAGGGCGAACAAAGCAAACACAAAGAGATGATGGACAGAGCGCTGAAACTTTTCAGAAACTAACCTCCAGTCACAAATCTGGGTTGAATCCCTCATCATTCTTTAGCTCACTTCGCCACCCCAGTTCAGACACAGCTACATGCAAATCAGTCTTGACCCTGTGCCACATGGGAACAGTCCAGCCCGAACTGCCAAGCCATGTCTTCCCTGGACCGGAAACAAGCATCCTGGGACCGGTTTTGGGCTAATAGCCCTCATCAGCCAGGCTAGCTTGAATCCAGTGGCAAAGTGAGCAAGGGACCCACGTCTGGGCATACCCTGCCAACTTAGGGTGAACAAAGCAAACACAAGGAGATGATGGACGGAACGCTGAAACTTTTCAGAAACTCACCCCCAGTTACAGATCTGGGTTGAATCCCTCATTGTTCTTTAGCTCACTCGCCACCCCAGTTCAGACACAGCTATATGCAAATCAGTCTTGACCCTGTGCCTCATGGGAACAGTCCAGCCCGAACTGCCAAGCCATGTCTTCCCTCGACCGGTAACAAGCATCCTGGGACCGGTTTTGGGCTAACAGCCCTCATTGGCCAGGCTAGCTTGAATCCAGTGGCAAAGTGAACAAGGGACCCACGTCTGGGCATACCCTGCCAACTTAGGGCGAACAGAGCAAACACAAGGAGATGATGGACAAAACGCTGAAACTTTTCAGACACTCACCCCCAGTCACAGATCTGGGTTGAATCCCTCATTGTTCTTTAGCTCACTCGCCACCCCAGTTCAGACACAGATATATGCAAATCAGTCTTGACCCTGTGCCTCATGGGAACAGTCCAGCACGAACTGCCAAGCCATGCCTTCCCTGGACCAGAAACAAGCATCCTGGGACCGGTTTCGGGCTAACAGCCCTCATCAGCAAGGCTAGCTTGAATCCAGCGGAAAAGTGAGCAAGGGACCCACGTCTGGGCATACCCTGCCAACTTTGGGCAAACAGAGCAAACACAAGGAGATGATGGACGGAGCGCTGAAACTTTTGAGAAACTGCCCACCCAGTCACAGATCTTAGTTGAATACCTCATTGTTCTTTAGCTCACTCGCCACCCCAGTTCAGACACAGCTATACGCAAATCAGTCTTGACCCTGTACCTCATGGGAACAGTCCAGCCCGAACTGCCAAGCCATGTCTTCCCTGGACCAGAAACAAGCATCCTGGAACCGGTTTCGGGCTAACAGCCCTCATCCGCCAGGCTAGCTTGAATCCGGTGGCAAAGTGAGCAAGGGACCCACGTCTGGGCATACCCTGCCAACATAGTGCGAACAAAGCAAACACAAGGAGATGATGGACAGAGCGCTGAAACTTTTCAGAAACTCACCCCCAGTCACAGATCTCGGTTGAATCCCTCATCATTCTTTTACTCACTTCGCCACCCCAGTTCAGACACAGCTATATGCAAATCAGTCTTAACCCTGTGCCTCATGGGAACTGTCCAGCCCGAACTGCCAAGCCATGTCTTCCCTGGACCGGAAACAAGCATCCTGGGACCGGTTTCGGGCTAACAGCCCTCATCAGCCAGGCTAGCTTGAATCCAGTGGCAAAGTGAGCAAGACACCCACGTCTGGACATACCCTGCCAACTTAGGGCGAACAGAGGAAACACAAGGAGATGATGTATGGAGCGCTGAAACTTTTCAGAAACTCACCCCAGTCACAGATCTGGGTTGAATCCCTCATCGTTCTTTAGCGCACTTCGCCACCCCAGTTCAGACACAGCTATATGCAAATCAGTCTTGGCCCTGTGCCACATGGGAACAGTCCAGCCCGAACTGCCAAGCCATGTCTTCCCAGGACCGGAAACAAGCATCCTGGGACCGGTTTTGGGCTAATAGCCCTCATCAGCCAGGCTAGCTTGAATCCAGTGGCAAAGTGAGCAAGGGACCCACGTCTGGGCATACCCTGCCAACTTAGGGCGAACAAAGCAAACACAAAGAGATGATGGACAGAGCGCTGAAACTTTTCAGAAACTAACCTCCAGTCACAAATCTGGGTTGAATCCCTCATCATTCTTTAGCTCACTTCGCCACCCCAGTTCAGACACAGCTACATGCAAATCAGTCTTGACCCTGTGCCACATGGGAACAGTCCAGCCCGAACTGCCAAGCCATGTCTTCCCTGGACCGTAAACAAGCATCCTGGGACCGGTTTTGGGCTAATAGCCCTCATCAGCCAGGCTAGCTTGAATCCAGTGGCAAAGTGAGCAAGGGACCCACGTCTGGGCATACCCTGCCAACTTAGGGTGAACAAAGCAAACACAAGGAGATGATGGACGGAGCGCTGAAACTTTTCAGAAACTCACCCCCAGTTACAGATCTGGGTTGAATCCCTCATTGTTCTTTAGCTCACTCGCCACCCCAGTTCAGACACAGCTATATCCAAATCAGTCTTGACCCTGTGCCTCATGGGAACAGTCCAGCCCGAACTGCCAAGCCATGTCTTCCCTCGACCGGTAACAAGCATCCTGGGACCGGTTTTGGGCTAACAGCCCTCATTGGCCAGGCTAGCTTGAATCCAGTGGCAAAGTGAACAAGGGACCCACGTCTGGGCATACCCTGCCAATTTAGGTTGAACAGAGCAAACACAAGGAGATGATGGACGGAGCGCTGAAACTTTTCAGAAACTCACCCCAGTCACAGATCTGGGTTCAATCCCTCATTGTTCTTTAGCTCACTTCGCCACCCCAGTTCAGACACAGCTATATGCAAATCAGTCTTGACCCTGTGCCTCATGGGAACAGTCCAACCCGAACTGCCAAGCCATGTCTTCCCTGGACCGGAAACAAGCATCCTGGGACCGGTTTTCGGCTAACAGCCCTCATTAGCCAGGCTAGCTTGAATCCAGTGGCAAAGTGAGCAAGGGACCCAAGCTGGGAATACCCTGCCAACTTAGGGCGAACAGAGCAAACACAAGGAGATGATGGACAAAACGCTGAAACTTTTCAGAAACTCACCCCCAGTCACAGATCTGGGTTGAATCCCTCATTGTTCTTTAGCTCACTCGCCACCCCAGTTCAGACACAGATATATGCAAATCAGTCTTGACCCTGTGCCTCATGGGAACAGTCCAGCACGAACTGCCAAGCCATGCCTTCCCTGGACCAGAAACAAGCATCCTGGGACCGGTTTCGGGCTAACAGCCCTCATCAGCCAGGCTAGCTTGAATCCAGCGGAAAAGTGAGCAAGGGACCCACGTCTGGGCATACCCTGCCAACTTTGGGCAAACAGAGCAAACACAAGGAGATGATGGACGGAGCGCTGAAACTTTTGAGAAACTGCCCACCCAGTCACAGATCTTAGTTGAATACCTCATTGTTCTTTAGCTCACTCGCCACCCCAGTTCAGACACAGCTATACGCAAATCAGTCTTGACCCTGTGCCTCATGGGAACAGTCCAGCCCGAACTGCCAAGCCATGTCTTCCCTGGACCAGAAACAAGCATCGTGGAACCGGTTTCGGGCTAACAGCCCTCATCAACCAGGCTAGCTTGAATCCAGTGGCAAAGTGAGCAAGAGACCCACGTCTGGGCATACCCTGCCAACTTAGGGCAAACAAATCAAACACAAGGAGATGATGGACGGAGCGCTTAAACTTTTCAGACACTCACCCGCAGTCACAGATCTGGGTTAAATCCCTCATCGTTCTTTAGC